>JAUMJM010000038.1:8980854-10224208 GCA_033558235.1 Neomorphus geoffroyi
TCACACGTAAAGTACTTACCTACAGTAAAAGAACATTTTAACCTTTGCTCCTAACCAAAACTCTCCAGAACACTAATGTTGGCTCAGCAATGAGAGTGGATACATATTCATCATAGCATCAGCTCACAACTTCAGGGAGCATCAGCTTAGGTTAAAGTACTCAGCTGTTTTGGAAACTCTCAGAATTCAAATGAATAACTCCAAGAATGTCTAGGCATTTTTCTTTCCTCTCCTACAAAAAGGAGTCTCCTACCCACCAAACTGGAAGCTGACTTTGAATCCATGAACACTGCCCGTAACAGATTGTTTTGCAAATGTCAGTTTACGCTCTAATTTCTTCATGTACTTTCTTTCTGTTAGGAGAACTGAAGTATTTATTATGCTCAAAGGTTAGCTGGGATTGTCAACACCAAACTCCTTATTCTTTAAACTAATGAGGAGTAATGGTCTGACCTCAATCAGAGGGGAATAGATTTTTGTTAATTTCCTTGTTCATGAGATTTTTCATTGCTTTTCAACATGGTTGTTGGAGATAAGAGACATACAGGTACTGGCACGGAAAACCCACTCTGGCTCCTCCACACTAACAGCCAGCAGTGTACCTGACAGCTCTGCTCCAGGCAGCAGTGCTCATATTAATGACTCCAGTAGGAATGTAGTATTTATTGGTATAGAAACCACACATTATCTTGTTTAAGAAGCTTCCAGAACGAAAATGGCTCAAATGGGCCTGCAACCATGCATTTGACAGCGTAGACACATTATGTGACTGGTCTATCAGTTGCTCAGCGATCCCTGAAATCAAGAGAGCACTGTAATGCTATCCTGAGGAAGCAGATTAAAGAAATTCACTCTATGGAAGAATAATATAAATTAAGTTACACTTAAGAGGCATCACCATTCATTCACACACAATATTAATGTGTTGTCATTCAGAGAGGTTTTGCTACTCGATGTGCATTTTGCCATACCTTTTGAGGGCTTGTGGAAACTGTCTGCCTTTGCCAATCTCTCTGCAAGACTTCGTTTTCAATTTGCATTGCTTTAACTACAGCTGAAACTGAGTGATCAGGGTCCTTCTCACACACACTCTTCCGAGTTGCTGAAAGTTGTCTTTCTGGTCGACTTAATGGTCCTGCCAAAGGAAGGAAGGGATGTTCATTTGTCCAGACATATAAGTATGGAGCATTACAACAACACACACTTGAAACATCTGACACAGGGCTTCGCTAGCAGTTTGTAATCAGCCCAAGTGAGGCTGAATGGCTCCAATTTGATTTTATATTAAGATTCCAGGCCACATCTACTTTAGACAACAGCTGAAACAGTATAAGAGGAAGAAAACTCTCAAATGAGAAACATAATTTTATGCTTTAAGGTTTTTTGTACTTGCTTTGTAAAGGTATTTATTGGAAATGCCTTGTAACAGGTCATTGAAAAATAAATATAATTTCAGCACACCGGTATTTTTCAGTGCAACTGGGGTGTTCAGCTATTTTGGAGGAACCCCAAGAGTCTTTTAGTAAAACAAGGGCAGTCCAGAGTTCCTATTTGCAAGGCAAAATAAATGACTTTATCACTTAAATAGTCATCAAAATACCCATACGCATCCCAGTCTCCCCAAACATCACAGACAAATAGAAACATCATAGCCTATAAACCATTTTAAAAGGAAATAAAATTTAACAATAGAGGATCTGAGATTGAACTAAAAGAAAAGCACAGTGGGTATAGTCAAGGACTTCAAAAGTCAAGGAAGAAAAGAGATCAAAGTTGTACAGACATTAAGATCAAGTGAAAATATTGAAGAAAAAGCTGACATGCAAGTGTGCTCAAAACACTGCAGAGAGGTTAAATAAGCAGGAGAGTAAAATGGCAGTGGATGTTGGGAACATGAAGTCTACCTTGAAAAGACAGGAAGTTAAAACTGAACTGAAATTTCCCTGCTTTCACACTCTTTAAGCCCTGTGGCATCTACATTCCTAAAAACTTTCAACAAGTATTAGTCATCTTTGCTAACACAGGGAGAGAATAAAGCCTTTTTCATTTTTTTGTACTATACCATCCCCCTGAAATGGCATTATTTTAATGATTTAAAGTGATAGTTGGACAGACACAGCTCTAACAAGCACTACTATAACCCGAGAAAATGCTACCCACATCTTTGGAAAATGGTCAAAGCAAGCATCTGCTCTGACAGATGGTGGGTGAGGGTCTCAGAAGCTACAAAGAAGATTTATTCTGAAGCCAAAAACAATTAGCTTCTTTTCCTCAATTTGGTTTTCTGCCAATTAAGAAACTAATATTTTGACTTTTTCAAAACTGTTAGCTTTATCACTTTCTTGGGACAGAGCGGGATTTTGCTTTTTTTGAAAAGAATGCCTTAACCACAGAGTACGGTAAGTTTGGAAACTTCATCTCAGACCTTTCAAAACTCAAGCTCATCAGACTCGTTCAATTAATGATAAGGACTGCGCTGAAATAATAACTGCAGCCAAGACTTCAGCCCCTAGATTTGGGGGTTGGGTTTTTTTCAGTCCAGGTAAAGATCACACCTTAGCAGCACATGTCTAGACTAAGCAGCAGTGCCTTCAAAATGGTGTTCTCCAGTCCAGGAAAAACATTATCCAGCATGGTACTAGATACCAGCATATTTACCCAGCACTGGAGACTGTTTTGCAGTGTTCAGGGTGTAGTGCACTGTGTTAAAATCTTCCACCAAAGCGTCAATTGCTGATTTTGAGAAGACACACTTCTGTTAACACCACAGGAAACAGATCTCCATGAGGAAATTGGGAAACACAGAGCAAGCACAAGGACTGCAAGGCAGAGGAAAAAGTCTTATGCTGTGGAAGGAAAAAGAGAAGGAAGGTAGTAAAGATGTAGAAGAAGACTATAGCATATGGGCTCTGGGCTTTCACACAATTTTACACAAGTCAAAACACTCAAAGTGATAAAAACAACAAAAAAAGACAACACACAAAGGAAAAAAAAGGAGAATACCTAAGAAAAATCACATAATGACAGATGTGTGCTGAAATGACATCTGAGCCAGAGGGGGAAAAAAGCATGAAAACTCTCCTTACTGACACTATACATTCTTATTTCTTACTAGAACAAATTCTTTCATGTCTTTTGTGCTGCAAGAACTCAGCAGAGAGTGGCGGAGTGGTTTCATTTTTTACCACGTTTGGTCTGACAGGAATGTACGTTTCAGCATTATCTTTTCTTTTTGCCGAGAGAACTCGTACTGGCTTCACTTCTGCAAGATAACAAGGGAACAGAAATAATCAACTTCAGAGATATTTAGGAATAGCCAGCCAGGTAAAACTTACTGGATTTTAAATGCTAAAATTTTGCCACTTTAATTATGCTGGCATAGTTAAAGTGGCAAGCTTCATGCTCCCTCCCTTTCACTGACACTGTTCTATTGATATAGAATTACATATGCATGGCTTGCACTGAGTTAGTGAAACAGAATAAAACATATCATTATAAGGCATGAATACAGTTCACCTGTACCAGATATTTACCTGCATTACTGTCAAGAAATGCAAAAATACAAAAAGAAGTACTAAGTCACTTATTAACATAGTTATACCAAAATAAATTCTTAAAATACAGACTAAAATGCTGTTTTATTTAGAAGCTGCAAAGGGGAATGTTGCCCAGTTTAGCCCATAAGAGTACTTCTTTATTTATTTGAGAATTATTAATGCCTCCTCTGTTTGTATTGCAGCTTTGAAACTTCTCTCTGGAAAAAAAGTCATGTCCTCTCCCAAAGATCATCTTCTCGCTGCTGCTCCATCCCTTGTTCATATCTCTTATTCTGCCACCTCTCCCCATTTACGCTCCACTCACCTCTACAATAATGAGAGGAATACTGCTTTACACAATTTGTTCAAAGATTGTTTTTCTTAAGTTAAGCAATGGACTATGGATAAAGAAAATAAAGACAAAACAAAAACCGCAAACAAATGAATGTGCCTGAAGTGAGTGGGGAGGCAATTTTTATAAATACTGAATGTAGTTCAAAGTCTGGTTTTTGCCTCAACACGCTAAACATCTTTGAGACCTAGTGACTGGTTCTGGGCTAGATCTCCAAAGAAGAAGACCTAACAAAAAGAATATAGCCAGAAAGATTTGATTTCTCAAATTAATACATCAGGGCTGAACAGCCTGCACTATGACGACAGGCAGACAGTACCCAGGATGTGAAATGGAGGAAATGAGACTGGGAATATAGAATCATAGGATGGTTTGGGTTGGAAGGGACCTTAAAGATTTGTCTGCCTGGACTACTGTTCAAAAATATATTAAAAAATAAAACTCTCCTGAAAAACCTCCCAGACAGGCTGAGACAATCTTAGTTCAAGTGCCTACGCCTGGTGATGTAAGTGGGTTAACCAGGGCTATATCTTTGTCTTTGCAAAACATTTCTTAATGTAAGAGTGTGCAGGTCTCCCAAAGTAGATTAAAACAGATTTGCTAAAGAGCATGAAAACTCATGAAAGTATGAAGTAATCATTAACCAACAGTGGTTCTCTTAAAAGTAACACTCTCAAAGAACTATTGATAGCACTGTAGTGGAGTGCAATAAACTTACTACTTTGATTCTGATTCAACTCCAACACAGCAAGGGCACCAGAATCGAGGTCAGAGCATCTCCCAGCATCCTGATGTTCAGAAGCTTCTTCCTGCAGTGATTTACTGCAATGCAACTGGAGGTCTCCAAAGCTTGTAGCTGTTTCCTCAGTGGAAGATGGTTCTGAAAACGCATCCTCTTCAACAGAGTCACAATCATCACTAGGAGAGTCTTCTTCCATCGGTTTCTCTTCTATACTGAGTTGTAAGCTCCTTCTCAATTTCTGGTACAATTCAAACAGGTCTGTCAGAAAAGCTCAAACATGCATTTTAAAATAAACCTGTGTGGTTGCCTTTTCCTCCCACAGGAGAAAACCTTCTCGTGAAGTCTGAACCATGATGCAGCTAAAACTCATTTCCTATGTCATGTCTTCACTCGTCTAATGAGGGCTTATAAAGAAAACTCACCCTACAATTCCTTTCTTCCATCAGAATCCTCACAGGAAAATTCTGTAGGCCAAGGAATTTTGATGAGCAAAGCCAGTTTTTAGGAATAAGTTACAAACAGGAGGTAGAGAGGGCAAGGGCATGTGTTTTTCCAGTTCCATACAATTAGTTTATCATATCTTTTGGGCTGCTATTTGAAGATTACCTGCAATCCAGACTTTCCAAATGCCTTCACAAGACTGCAAAGCTAATTTAATAGCAATCTCTTTATAAACAATTGTACAGATGACAATAGTCCTGTCACGTACACGTCTGTATTTCAAAAAACAGTAGAAAAGACTTGCAGTCTAATGGTATAAGCTACCAGTTTGTACAGATTTTTTTAATTGGACACACTGTAACAAAATTTTATGCAAAAATTAATCTATTTTGAAATTTACTGTTGAAAAAAACTGCCCTGTCTCTCTCAGCATATGCCACAAACAGCACAGATAATGCTGGAGATACTTTTGTTTTTATGAATGTCATAAAATTGTCATATGCCATATCTTGAATGCATGTTTTTCCCACTTTGTTGGTATTAGAGTTTAGAGATAAGTACAGGTAAGCAAACTGCATGAGTAAAATGAAAACCTGAAGCTATCTTAGGTACAAATGAACTGTGACAGTTTATGTTCAGTTTGCAATGAAAGCTTCAAGCTGCTCTTCTGCTACAGATTGTGCTACCTGCTACACTTGTTAGAAAATCCATGTTGACAGAAACATATAAAAACGCAGGTAAACTTAGGTTCAAAAGAGGTTCTGTAAGCAACCTGAGGCTTAATATTGAGTGTGTCTTTATGACAGTCAAGGCAAGTATTTCTAGCTATTTGACAGGGAATTGTACAGGCTTTCTCTTAGTTTGAAACCTCATGGCATCTGTATTGTAAACAAGACAGTCAAGAAAACATATTATAGCTTCAGGAAAACCATCTGAGATACAATGAAAAGTGGGGGGGTGATTTAAAAATATTAGCTTACTACTTGCACATAAATGATTATAAATATCCCTCACTGAAAATAAGTTACTGGCTTGTACAGCAAAAAAAGTCATAAGCTCAAAAGCAATATAGGAATGGTAGGAAGATGCAAGCAAGGACAAAAATGAGGAAAATATGCTTGGGAAGTTTGTCTGATGTCAGGGGTAAGATTTTTACACAGCTTCATATATAGATGCTACTCCACTACCCAGAAAAGCTTTATTGGTGTCTTTAAGTGTTTAAGCAGAAAAACAGTCATAAATTTTTATTCCTTTATTCAGTTTTTTTAAGGACAGGATACTGTGAAATGTGCTAGAAAAAACTGTGATTAGTAACCAAACAGAAGGCTGAACTGTCAAACAATGGAGTCAATACAATAACAACCTTTAATTATAATAATTTAAAAACTACTCCAACTACTGATAGGTAAAACAGTGGCATGCAACAATTTTAGCATGATTATTCATAACCTAACCTAAACCCAGAGAAAGCTGTTTATTTCAGCTTCCTTTAACCTGACAGCCAAGAGTGACATTCATGTGGAGAACCATTAAGTGAACTTAAAGAATCACTTTGGTTCTACTCAAGAGACAATATTCTACCTCTTTAAATTAGGACTTAAAATGTTATAATGTTGTTGACTGAGATTAGTTTTCCAAAGTAGTTTTAGTTTTTATTTTCACCTTTTTATGTCACATTCAATGTGAAATTGTCTCATGCAAGAAACACTCTATACTGGGTATGCATGCTGTAGCCAAGACTGACACCCGGGCCTGTTCACATTTCAGTAGACACTACCATGAACAACAGAAGGCAACTGCCAGTTGTACCTGGGAGCAACAGAGAGGATCATCACCATTTGTCTCCACACTCAAGCTTTCATGAGGTTCAAAATCCTCAGAGTACTCAAGAGGAGGTTTAATGCAGAGTTTATCTCCCCTTTCTGTTTTAATCTCCACAGTTTTCTATTAAAAGAAGAATTCAAAGAAATTACACATCTTTTGTGCTATCAGCAGTACAAAAAGAATAATCATCACATTTTACATAACAATATCTAGATCAAGCAGCCTTTTTCGCCTCTTGGTGAAGGTTTCTGTCCTCCCTGGGCTCACCTCTGGACCCCCGCGTTATGGTTTAACTGCTCTGGTCAAACTCGCCAACTCCTGCCGATATCCTGAGTGGATCAGGCCCAGCACACCTCATGCATTTGGCACTAAAGTGAGTGCCCATCGGATTCACCCCCTCACCAGGGGAGGGAAAAAACCAACAGGAGTGGGGACACAGCAATCAACAACACAGCTGAAGTGGAATCACTTAAAGCACGGGCATGCGAAGGAGTACTGGTTGGAACAGCCTTACGGCAAAAGTTCTCAAAACTCTTCTGGAGAACGTTCTGGTGTCTCCCTGAAACACATATACAATACCAGAGAACAAACACATGGGGAACAAGCATGAGGAGCTGGAAATCTTTCAGTTAGAGGGCTGTGACCTCATTGGAATCACAGAGAGATGGTGGGATAGCTCACAAGACTGGAGTGCTGCAATGGATCGATACAGGCTCTTTAAAAAAGACAGGCTGATAAGGTAAGGAGGACATGTCATCCTTTATGTGACAAAGAGCTGGAATGTATGGAGCTCTGCCACAGAACAAGTCAGGAACCAGTCAAGAGCTCCTGCACAGACCAGCATAAGCACTGTTGAACTTGGTGTCTGCTATAGATCTGTTGATCACAAAGTAGGTGAGACCTTCCTCAAAAAAATGGAAGACTGGTGATTATGGGTTACTTTAACAAGCCTCATATCTGCTGGAAAGACAACACCGCAGGGCTCGAGCAATCTAGGAGATCCTAGAGTGCATATGTGCTTGAGGAGCCAACAAGCAAAGGTGCTCTGCTAGAGGTGCTGGGAGAGCTGGGACTCTTCAGTCTGGGGAAGAGCAGACTCAGGGGGATCTCATCAGTTTGTATCAATACCTGCCAGTTATCTGCCCACTGACAGGACCAGAGGCAATAAATCCAAATTTAAAAAACAAACAAACATGAAAGATCATCCAAACAGAAGAAAAAAAAAAAATTACTGTGAGGGCGATTAAACACTGGAATAGGTTTCCCAGAGAGGTTTTGGAGTGTCCCTCTGCAGATATACTTAAAACCTGACACTGGACACTGTCCTTGGCAACGTGCTCTAGCTGACCCTGCTTGAGCACAGGGATTGGATGAGATGATCTCAAGAGTTTCCTTTCAACCGCAATAATTCTGTGATTTTGTCTACATATGGAATAACTACATGAAATAACTACAATTTCTTCAAGATGTATTGCTCTTGTGTATAATATAACGAGGGGGAAATGTTATGCCATAAGCACTCAAGCACAAAGATTTCTTGCCTTTGTCAGACATGGCTGCAAAAGTTGTTCAAACTTATTTATTTCACTTCATAATTAGGATACAATCAAAGTATGCAGTTACTCAAGCATGACTAACAAGGGGTAGAAGATTTGAGAAACCCATCTTTCCATACTACAGAATTTCAGTACTCCAAAAGATGACAAAAGAGAAAGCAGGAACTGCATATACCGCTCTCAAGGAACAAAATTATCTGTAAGGAACTTTTGTCCCCGCTTCTGAACTCTTGGACAGACATCGCATAGAGAGAAGTCTCTTAAGTGAACAATGGGAAGAGGACTGTTTCATTAAAGGTAACATATGAATGTTTTGTCACAAATTACAGCAAACTACACCTCTGTGTCCCTTAATACTCCTGCACGGTGGAGAACAGACAGGCAAGGCTGTATCTCCCAAATGAGGTTCTCCATCATTTGCACCAGGTGAGTTCTCTAGGCTTGCCATCAGAGACACTAAGCAACAGCTATCCAGCTGCAGGACACAGCGAGCCAATCATGTCATGGCTACAAATGTTTAGTGATGGATGTCACTGAAACCAGACCCTTTCAAGGAGATTTGCCTCTTTAGGCTTCAACGTAGACCCAAACCTGGTCAGGGTATCCTTTCACATTGTCACTCAGTATTCAGAACAAACCAGGACTCAGATTTTACAAGAGTCCCAACTGCCCACTGTCAATTCATTGCAACCGATTTCCCCTAAAATCATTTACAATCTAAAAACTAGTTCAAAGATGCATTCTTTCAAACTGTTTCTTACCTGAAGCCAGCCTCTACGTTGTGTTTTGCTTGGTGTGCTCTGTGTGCTGCCTTCTCGCAACTCACTTTCTTCTAGCTGAGTTGCTTTTTCAGAATGTGGAGACAAGAATTAGAAGACAGAAAGCCAGAAATACAATATTTGACCTTAGTTACACTTTAGCTCCTGTTCTTCCCGCCCCGTAGATGAGGACAGAACAGCAAGTCTTTGACATATGAATGGTATCAACAACTGAAAAAGCATTCCACTTCAGATGCTGGCCAGGTGTGTATCAGTAGCAGGAGTTTTTAATCTCTTCAGGGACAGTCATCATCGTATGTATACAAGAGAATAAATTGCTTAAAGATACATTACCTTAACAGCATGTGAAGCGCCATGTTCACTGATATAAAATTATAGAAATATTTTCTACAACAGGGGTGCAAATAAGTCTACCTCCCAGCAAAGCAGACAGTAAGCTGTCTTAGGAAGCCAGCTGAGCCCAGAACCCGTACTATTACAGGCAGACTCTGACAGACAAGGTCCCAGTGAACAACAGGTGATGGTTTTGCAAAAGAATTGTGTGCATTTACTCTCAAACTATGGAAACAAAAGGCACTGGCAGATTAAACAGAATGCATTAGGTTTTTAACACACTGTGCAGAGAAGGATTATTCACATCCAAGTAGTAAATGAAAGACAATCATTTTCCTTCATTTCTAAGGCAGGGAAGAGTTGAGTTTCAGAACTTCTGTAAAAATTCTGTCTATGGTAAATCAGAACTAAGGGTCCCTGTGCTGGAAATAGTTTCAACTTACATTGGAACAATGGATTTTTGAGAAGATGCTTTGACTGAGACAGAGGCAGACATCTTGCAGGTCACATCAGCATCCTCAATGGAGCAAGGACATCACCAACACTCTCAATAGCATCCTAAATAAAGGCATCTCATTTCCTACTTCCAAGACAGATTTACAGCTTCCATTTCTTCTCAGTGGAGAGAAATAGCTGATGCAAAACCTTTTTTCTTTAAGCCGTAATTTAATGGTCACCCTAAGCCAGCAGAAACTGGCATTACCAATAAAAGAAGCAGTCGTCCTACAAAGGTCATAAAATCACAGAAAGATTTAGTTTGGAAGAAACCTCTGGAGGTCACCTAGTCCAGTTTTCCATTCAAAGCAAGGCTTACTTCAAAATTAGATCAGGTTGTTCATTACAATTCTCAATATCAAATTTTCTTTTTGGGGTTGGTCAATGCAACCTGTTGCTGTGCAGTGACCTGTTCAGAGAATTCATATGGGCAAGTGTTAACTGAGGAAAAACTTAAAAGATTACTTTTAATTGTAGTCACTTGTGCAATCTGGTTCACCATGAGGTACAAGCAGGTAGGAGCGAGCAGGCATAGATTAGGACCATTCTTGGGGGAACAGTGCGTGCTTATGGGAATTTAGAGGGATCATAAAAGTACAGAGCAAGAAGAGGTTATTTTATTGCTTAGGTACAAAGTATCTGTCCTTTAGGCTTGAAATAGGGAAAAATGAATAGACTGCTCCAAGGAGGAAACAAGGTATCTGATATCTTGTTTGGCAAAACAGTCCTTCCAACTAGAGCTCCTGCTACTCCATTAGGGCATTGCTAAGTAACTCCAGAATTACTTTGTGGACCTTAGCATCGGTGCTGATTGCTATGGGGCTCTTCTGGCACTAAGAGTGAACTGTTCTCAGATTACAATGCCAGAAGTACGGTCTGATTCAGGCACTGCTTTGGGACAGAACTGGAAGCACCTTTCACTCCCTAAGCAATTCACCTCTTCTAAGTACTGTCGAGAAGGCCCCTGACATATGCTACAAATGTAAGCAGGAAAAGGGGACAGGGTAGGACTCACACTACCACTGCTGAGTATTTCACTCTCAGAATTGTTTATTTTGTGATGGATTCATGCGACCAGGTCTCTCTGAACCAGGAAAAACAGTAGTTCAAATTCCAGGTAGAAGCTGATAGGGCTGAGTTACTCATCTGTGCTACAAACATTAATTTAGAACAAAAACATCCTTCTCAGGGGATGGATGGGATGTCAATACCAACCACTACCAGTTTTGGCACACAAAATAGCTCCACTGGTGTCATTCCCTAGGAGACTTGAGCTGACAATGCCTATTTCAGTACCCAAGGACTGAGTAGTACATGATCAAAATATTGGTCGTAGTCAAAGGAGACCCTGTGCGACCCTCAAGCCACATTTTGTGATCATACTGACATTCACGGCAAGTACACACATAGTTGTGAAACTATGTCTGGGTTATACACCCACAGGGATGGCATCGCACCAGCTTCACTACCTTATAAGCCCATCGTTTACTTTAATTCATTTACCAGGCCTAAGCATAAAAAGTGTATCGATTACTGTTACCATTAATTACTCCTAGGGAACACAGACAAAGAAAATAGTCCAGACAAACAGATTTATGATGACACTTTCAGGAGCCACAAAGAGAGATTTGTGCCCATTCTGTATTATTTAGCATCACATATTCCTAATTTTTCAGTGAAGCTAATCCTATAGATGGATGTTTTAGAAGTAATAAATGATGTGATAACTCTCATGGGAGATGGATAGGGAAGAAAATTCAGTGCTGTATCTCAGCTAGAAATAATTTCTGTACATAAAATCATATTAAATCATTGAGGAGAAATGCCTCAAAACAAAACAGACCACAAAATTGCTCAGGTAGTACCCCCAGGCAAGAAGTTTGTACAGATCACCAATGACTCCCACTCTGATGGTAAAATCAAAAGGAAGAAAAATGACAGGATAAAGACTTAGTTCTTATCTCTCACTGAAGTTACACATTTAAAATAACAACATTGGATAGTTAAGAAACAGCAAAACACTGAGTTCTCTTCTGCAGAGATAATGCTACTGTCTCTAAATTGATGAAGTTGAGGGAACAGAGACTGCCACGGAAGTCCGTAAAGGTGCCAAAGACAAGCTAAGTATCCTACCTGAACTGAATCAAATAGTATTAAGTGACCATAAACACAGACAACTTTGGTTCAGCTTGGAGATGACAGCTGCACAGCAGAATGTTAAAAGGAAATCTCTCTTGACAGAGTTCTATTACAGCTGCTGCCACAATATCCCTACACAATTTTTGGATCAAAAAGTCAAAGATGTTGTTTCACACCTTCTTCAGCCACCTAAAGGACTATAGTCCCAGTGCAACAGAATACATAATTTCCTTCCTTTCCCAATATCCAAGAACATGAACTTTTTTGCATCATTGCACAAGAAGCTTTTACTTTCATACAGAACAGTGAATCTAGACAACAAGCTGATTCCCCATCACCATCCTGTATAACCTGCAAGAAATTACATAGCAAAGAGCTAAATCTGAACACACTGAAACTCAAAACCAAACAGTATGTGCCCAGTGTAGCAGGGAAACAAAGAGAAAAAAGATCAAGTGTAGAGTCATGGTTAGAACAGTTAGAAAGAAAAACTAGGTTCCAGGATCATTGAAATTAATAAACTATCAATCATAACGAATTACCATATTAAGTAATCACTTAAACTCTTTGTCTTCATTTGTAAGTGAAAATAAAGCTTAAGCAGACCCTATCTATATGGCAACAGATTAAAAAGACACACTCCAAGAGAGAGGTTGTAGCAAGCATGAGGATAACAGACTAAGGTTGGTAAACTGCTTTGCGCAGGGATTTAGCAAAATCAACTTTATTTTCATTATGCTAAATAGATTAGAAGGCCAGTAAGCTCACACTTTATACCCTCATACATGCAAAATTATTCCTGTCGCTACACTGCTTTCTATGACTGACAGACTTTAATGAGAAATAAAATACACATTTTTAAATAAAGCCAGCTAATCACTGGCAGAAAATGGTAGATTTTCTTTACTTCAAACATTTAAATAAAGATTAGCTGTCTTTTAAAGGCAACCATTATAGCTTAAACATAATTTATGAGCTTAATGCAGCTATTACTGAATATAATTTGATTATAGCCTATGTCATCAAATGTCGTTTGTCTACAGGAACCAGACTCCGATAACCAGACCAGATAACACTGTAGTCCATCAGATCTTAAAATCTACAAGCAGTGCTATATATCAAAGGCATACAATTATTTTACACTGGCAGTTGATACGCATTTGCAATCTTCTAGTTTTAGTTATAGCTTTTTAATAAATGGAGACAGGAATTAGTAGGGATCAACTAAGAAATTGATACGATGTTGTACAGACCATTCCTTACATACAAAGAGAAATACTCAGATGAAAAGAGTCCCATGGAATTTCATTCCACCAAGCCCAAATACTGCTTTCTCTTTATCAAAGCCTGACCAGTAACCTCACCATCTGAATTACACCTCTCATGAATAAGTGTTCAAAACAGTGCAATCTCTGTAAAACTCGCCTGTAACTCACCGTTGGTCCTGGTGGTTTTCGTCTCGCTTGTAATGTGGCCAAGGGAGTTGATTTTTCTGCGGTGGTTTCTCAGCTCTGAATTAGCTCCATTCAGATACAGAGAAAACCCTTGTTCTAACTGCTCCAGTTTGATTTGTACAGGGTCCTTTCTTTTTAAGGATTTCAGTAGCCTGAAGTAGAAAGCACAATAATTCATCCTTACACAGTGCATATACAGATGGGCAGGTAAGAGATAAACACAAAACCCCACAATGTCACAAAGCTGAAAAATGTGTTCATAGCTGAAATAGCAATTTCAGAATATAGCATCTAGGACCTCTTGTTCTTTAATGCTTGTCTGAGTACCCACACACTTTGACATGTAAAGTTTGACCGAGCCTCTCCCTTCTGAGATGTTTTTCTATGTTGTTTCTCACTTCACGTTACTTTTTCCATTTGGCATTTAGTCTATTTGTTTCTTCTTGAGACTTTAAGAGTTTTACTTAGAATTTCAAAAAGCTTAAAAATGGTTGAAGTCTTTTCAAGAAAAAAATGAGAGAGAAGAATATTACTTGTGATTTGAAACCTGCAGGGGGAAACCCTTCAGTCAATCCTGCAGTTAGAGATACCAGAAACTTCAAGCCTGGTTAAAATAACATTTAAAAAAATACTCTTCCTCAGGCTCATTTTCAGTTAAACAGATACCCGACCTCTTGCAAACCTCATCTTTCCTCCTTTCACCAAGGGTCATACTCAGTCCATCCTAGTTCTTTCAGTGAGGTGACATGCAGGTCACGAGGTTGGGGCCACGTGGGTGACAATTTCCACCTGCCCCTACATAGTGCTTCCTGGTTTCCCTGTGACTCCAGGTGAGTCACTCCACAGGCCAACGTCCCCCAGGGGTGTCTCTGTTCTGACACGAGTCATGTTTTCCAAGAGTGTCTCTCCAGCTGTGCGTCCAGCTATGTCCCTAGCACTCCTCCAGGCAGCGTTCCTCCCCAGGAGCACCCTACCCCGCTGCAGCCAGCACTCTCTTAAATCCACCCCAAGCTGCTCCAGCTGGTGATGTTCTCGCACACAGTGGGCTGTTTCTGTTACTCTGGGATCCAGCAGGAGCTGCTCCACAGGCCCCGCTATCCAAAACTGCCAGTTCCTCCAATACCCGAATACACCCAGCAGATCCCTTCTGCAAGTTGCCACCTGCTTGTCGTGTTGTAATTCAACGGCTCTTGTTTCCACCAAAGTTCAGCATTAGAGCTCTCATAATAAGGATGGAAGTCCTTTCAATCATTACATAATTAATTTTATCCTTTTCTAAAATTGCTTTAGGAGACTATACAGGAAAGAAACCCCTATTCACAAAAATCAGTTGTTCTTGTAATACAACTGTGGCTTTTGCAGGTTTTTTTTGGTCTTTTCACCAAACAATTCAGTTTGTTTTACGACTTCAATAAAGATCTTGTGGATTATGGCAAAAGAGGGAATCCAGGCAGAAAGTTCTGTAAATCCTGCTGAATTAACCTCTGAAATTCATCTGGCTGGAGTACAGCGACAGGAAGGCTCACATGAACAAAAATTAAATGAAATGTTTTAAACCTGTCAGAAAGACACTGAAGTTTGCAGAAGAAACCTCATCTCATCTCCCACCGCACCAGAAGATGATTTCACCCATTTAACTTCAGCATCTTTTGCATGCAGTTTTCTGTATTTCTGAGAATGGAAAAATCTTGCCTTATAGCAACATCCCCCACAGCATGAGCTGCAGTTACTGCTGAACCTCGAACCATTTCCTCTAGAAATTAATATCTTCCCTGTAAGCCATGGAAACAACAACTACTTCATTAATAAATTTATCTCTATTTTAAAATATGCTGAAGAAATGCAATATCCTCTAGCAATAATAACTTTGATGTACTTAGCAAACAGAGGGAAGAAATGGGAATCACCTGAGTGCTTTAAGACAGGCCAAGTCAGACTTTGCATCACAAGTTTAAAACCCAATTTTTAAAACTAGTATTCACAATTGCTGATGTTCGATACCGCATTAGCAAGTACACAACAGATACTACATACTCAGTGGTGGTAATGATTCCATATCTTACCGGTTTCTCTGCTGAAGGGATATTAAGTATTCATCATGTTTTTCATCAAAGTCCGTCACCATGTCCTTAACATAGAGCTGAAATGCAAATATTATTGTCACGTTGAAGTACAGAAATGAGTTACTATAGAGCATTACTGTGTTTGCACTCTCAGCACACAAGAATGCTATAAACTAAAAAAGTTCCTCCTTCTACAAAGCATAAAACTGTCCATGTAGTAAATAGGGTTCCTGAAGAACAGAGGAAACGTTACTTGTTGCACTTACTCTTCAGAATGCTTCACAACCTACTGAAGTGACTAAAAATACTAAGATGGGAAGACATATGCTATGAGTTTATAATCCCACAATTCACAAGCAGGGCCATTCTAGGGCACCAGCTGAAAGGGTCATGGCCAAAGCCCAGATCCGAGATGATTTTCATAGTCATGGAATGGTTTGGGTTGGAAGGGACCTTAAAGCCCATCCAGTTCCAACCCCCTGCCATGGACAGGGACACCTCCCACTGCATCAGGGGGCTCCAAGCCCCATCCAACCTGGCCTGGAACACCTCCAGGGATGGGGCAACCCCCACTGCTCTGGGCAACCTGGGCCAGGGCCTCCCCACCCTCACAGCAAAACATTTCTGCCTAAGACATCATCTCAATCTCCTCTCTTTCTGCTGAAAACCGTTCCCTTCATCCTGTCCCTGCATTCCCTGAGCAGACCTTCTCCCCAGCTTTCCTGGAGGCCCCTTCAATACTGGGAGGCTGCTCTAAGGTCTCCCCACAGCCTTCTCTTCTCCAGGCTGAACAACCCCAACTCTCTAATGATTTTCCTGAACTGTCACTCCTCTTGGGATCAGTCAATTCTAGAACATGTTCCTTGCAAAGCCTGTGTACGTTTAGTGTTTAACTGAGGGGTTTCCCTCACTTGTCTTTTAGGGAACAGGAACTTCCCAGCAATTCCCATCATGTACCCCAGAGTTGTGGCTACAAGTTGAAGTAGTGATACTGAAAATACCAGCAAATAAACTCTCTAAGAGCCATTCTGGAGTTTCAGAAATCAGCATCCTTTATTTTAACACTGGACAAGAGGGAATGATTTCCATCAATCATGGGTAATGACACAAGAGCTGGGGACAGAACGTACTCCTCACTTATATGCATATATATAATTTTTCCCAGAAATATTATACGTATTACTTTCCAAGGACTAATTTTAATGTTATTATGAATTTCACAACAGTCAGGTCTCTGCTAATTGGAGCTCTGGAGCCAGCTCTGTCTGACCTTGCATTTTTAGTTAAGGAAAGAAACCCTTAGGACAGTATTTTCTGGGAAAAGCAATGAAAAAAACAAGGTATCAAGCGAACATGCAATCAGGGGAACAGTCAGTGTCCGTCTGACTTTAAAAAAAAAATAAAATAGTAACTTAGATGGAACTTAACTCTACTTTAGCTTAAACCAAAATATTTCGCGTTTTGTAACCGTAACGACTTCTTGTATTGGTACAACACGCAACACCGCACCCGCCCTCTTACCGATGGCGCCGCCCCTCCCCGCGCCCCGGGGCTGAGCCGGCAGCGCTCCCAGACGGCGGGGCAGGGCCCGACCCCCGGCTGCACGGAGGGACCCGGGGCTGAGCCTCCTGGGCACGGAGGCGGAACGGGAAGTGCCAGGCCACGCCGCCGCGGCCCTGTTTGCGCGGTGCCCTGGTTACGGCCGAGTGCGGTGGCATCACTTCCGGCGCGCCCGGAAGCGGAAGCGTTGGCGGGAATGGAGGCACTATGGGATCTGGTGGATGAGGTGGCCCTGGAGGGGCTGGATGGCATCACGCCTGGCGCGCTGTGGCAGCGGCTGGGCACCCGCTCGCCGCCCTTCCCGCAGCCGCTGGACCCTGCGGCACAGCAGCTGCTCTGGGCCGCGCTCTGCGCTCGCCCCGGCCTCAGCTTCTACCTGCTCCCGCGCCCGCGCCCGCCGCTCCGCCTGCACGACCGGTGAGGGCAGCCCCGGCGGGGGCAGACCCGGGGCTCCCTGCTGCCCCAGCCCTGCAGCTGTTCGGGCTTTGCCGAAAGAGCCCTTTTTGTAGTGTCTGAGCTGGCGGTTGGCGGCGGGCGCGGCGGGGAGGGGTCTGGAACCCTGCCTGTGGGGAGACTGTCCGGGAGTCCTGGCTGTGAATCCCTTCTGGAGACTGTTGGCACAGGCAGAATTTACACGTCCCGGTTCATCAGAGTCACGGCACCGCCCCAGGGGCAGCGCTTTTTCCCTGCCCGTGCCAGCGGGTTTGGAGCTGGATCTTCAAGTTCCCTTCCAGCCCAAACCATTCTATGATGAGGGCAGATGCACTTGTTGTTTTCCTTGTTGTAAACTAGAGCTTATACGTTTTTCTGTTACTTTCACCACTTCGGTATCCTTGAATTTTTAAAGAGAGTATCCCTGGCTGCATCAAAAGAAGCGTGGCCAGCAGGTTGAGGGAGGGGATTCTGGTCCTCTGCTCTGGTGCAACCTCACCTGGAATACTATGTCCAGCTCTGGAGCCCTCAGCACAGGAACCTGTTGGAGCAAGTTCAAAAGGAGGCCACAAAAATCTTCAAAAGCATGGAACACATCCTATGTGAAAAGAGACTTGAGAGAGCTGAGGTTGTTCAGCTTGGAGAAGACTCCAAGGAGACCTTATTGCAGCCTTTCAATACTTGAAGGGGGCCTATAAAGAAAGATGGGGAAAAACCTGTTAGTAGGGCATGTTGCAAGTGGACAAGGGTTGATGGTTTTAAACTAAAAGAAGTTTAGACTAGATATTAGGAAGATTTTTTTTTGCACTGAGGATGGTGAAACGCTGGCACAGGTTGCCCAGAGACGTGGTTGATACCCCATCCCTGGAAGGTCATATTGGATGGGGTTCTGAGCAACCTGATTTGGTTGAAGATGTCCCTGCTCCTTGCAGGGGGGTTGAACTGGATGGCCTTCATAGCCCCTTCCAATCCAAACCATTCTATGTATTCCCCTCCTCCTGCCCAATGCACTATGCCTGCTGATGTGGATTGGTTGTACTCGAGGAGTGAAGCTCCACTCTTTGTGTTTTTCCAGTTTTGAGGTTTGAAAGGAGTTCAGTTTTTCCAAGATATTTGATAGAGGTATCAGTACAGTTTGTGACAATCTGATGGTTCCAGATGCCCGTTGCTCGGCTAAGTGTTGGCTCTCTGCTTTTATTTCAGATATGAAGAAATAGATCCTGAAACAGGAATACTGGAAACCAAAAGAGATCCGATTCTGTCAGATGATATTTATCCTGTCCACATGATTTTGGACAATAAAGATGGCATACAAGGTTCCTGCCAGTATTTTAAAGAGAGAGTAGACATCACTGATCAAATAAGGTCAAAGGATTTGCAGCCTTATTACACTTACACAGCAGCTGTTGAAAAGTAAGTGAATCCCCATCCCTGGAAAACATTCAAGGTCAGGATGGAGAGGGCTTTGAGCGGCCTGATCTGGTTAAAGATGTCCCTACTCCTGCAGGGGGATTGGACTGGAGAGGGACCTGTAAAGGTCCCTTCCAGCCCAAAGCGTTCTGTGATTCTATGAACTCCTTATATCTAGCATTAAAAGACTTTTAACTTAAGTTCTTAACACATAAATGACACACAGTTTGTGCAGATCATATGGGGGGGTAGGTAGAAAGTGATCGATCTGTCTGTTTTTATGGACAATAATAATTTGATGATATCCCTTCTGTTTTTCAGATGGGGAGAGAAACTGGTCATTGTTGCTTCCCAAGACGAGCGTTACAGAGCTTTAATAGGCTGGGAGGGGGACCCTGACTTAAAACTCCCTGACTTCTCCTACTGTATATTGGAGCGTTTAGGTCGTGCTAGGTGGCAAGGAGAGCTTCAGAGGGACCTTCACACTGGGGCCTTCAAGTAAGTTTATATCTTGCTATATGAATTAAATGAAACCTAATAAGCTTCCACTGGTAATTTCTAAAGATCTGTCCACTGAAGAATTCCTGTGTATTGATTTAAACTCATCTGTATTGGTGGTGTCTTATCCTTTACTACCAGGAGCACCTGGTTCTTGGACTTCATGTTGCTGGTCTCTTCCTTAAGTTCATCATGCTTCCTGGTGTTTTCTTATGGATTGTCTTTTGGGACAGTACACAAGTTTCCAATTTGTGGAAGTTCTTGCTTTCTCTAAATCACTTTTTCTTCAGATTTGGGATGGAACGATGACTTTAGTTTCCTTTTCTAAACTGCTGAGTAAGTGTCTTATTGTGCCTGAGTTCTGGAGCGATTCTTGCATCCCTAGTGTTTGCCCTGTGCGACATCTTCCTGTCTATGACCTGAGTGGGAGCCCGAGCTACCAGCTCCCAAACTAGATCGTGCATTTTGGTGATGGAGGGGCATTACACACCCTCTTGGGGAACTTCTGGTATTGCATTGCATTGCATTGCTGGTGAACATCAGATTCACTGCTTTTAAGAGGTGCAGCGTATGTAGCTTGCAAACCACACTGGCATTGGGTTTTACCACTTAGGAAGCTTTTTTAGGTAGTGGAGAGGATGGGAGTGGAGGGGAAATCTTTTGGGAATAGTTTTATGTCAGTTTGGTGGCAGAGTCAGCTCACCAAGGAGTGAAATGAACACCAGAGCTATCTCAAGGGTGGCAGCAATTGTAGTGTAGCCAGGAGTTAGAAAGGGAGGGTGTAGAGAGAGGTTGTGTGGAATCAGTATTGGTTTGGCTGTCTCATCGAACCATGTTGTGACACTGACTGTGCAGAGAGGCTGTGGGTTATGATTAAAGGGATTTCTCTCCGTTTAATTGGGTTAACTATGAAAATGAGTTTCACAGGTGATCTCAATTTTGGCAATTCCTAATTTTTGAGATTGTCACTTTGAAATTTAACATGACCTCTGTCTCTAAGACCACAGGTAATGTAGGAAAATGGTTTTGGATAGTGGATAATTAAAAATTATTTGCTGAAGTTCCTGTTCCTATGGATATCTTGTCATCTTTTCTTTAGAGTTGATGCTGGAAAAATTCATTATCACCGAAGAGTATTGGACAGAAATGGTCTCATAACAATGCAGTCCCACGTCATAAGACTGCCCAATGGAGCACAGCAACACTCGATACTTTTACTTCTGACTCGCTTTCATGTTGATAGGTATGTGCCACTCAGATGTCTTTAAGATCTGGGTAGATTTTCACCTTTTAATGTGATGAAAGTTTGCTCTGTTATCCCATAACCATCAAAGTTTTCTGGTATTGTCTCTTCTCAATTTCTGTATGAACTCTTCTTATGGATGCTGGTCAGTTTAAAGCTTACTTGTCTTGAAGCTGTAAACAATAGGGTATTCTAGTGCCTGTCACCTGCCTACATAAGCCTAACTCTTCTTATTGTAGCATTACTTATTCTATTAGTTTTGAGTGTTCTCACTCCAAACACATTTCTAATATGTTTTTTGTTTTCCCATCTTGTTTACGATTAGAACTTGTGCTTCTGTGGATTGCCAGTGAAGTGACAGCTTGGGCTTAGTCACTGCTCCCTCAGTTCGGGCGTCACTGACAAATTCTCTCATGTGCTATTCACAGAAGGAAAAGCGTACTGTAATTCCTAAAACATTCTGAGAACACTTCAGTGTACTTTCTCTAGGGACTGATACTTCGTAAAGTTACAACTCATGTTTATATATGCATGCTGGTATGTCAAGTAATTTTCTTGTCTTGGTTAGGAGGAGCAAATATGATATTCTGATGGAGAAGCTCTCAAGTATGCTGAGTGCTCGTTCAAACCGGATAGAAACATTAGGAAAACTGAGGGAAGAATTGGTGAGATTTATTAGTCTCTTTCATATTCTTAGTCACATAGAATCTAGATGATTAGTATCAAAGGCAGTCATTCACACTGCCTGTTTTCTAAATTTCCTTAGTGTTTGGAGGAAGGATATCAAAAGAAGGATCTTAAAAACCTACTCAATCAAGTTACTGTTGCTGTTTGTCATAAGGAAAGAGCTCTATTGAGTGCACATCTTCAGAAGAGTTTTGTCAATGGGTATCATCTTGCAATCTGTACTTGTACAATGCTGTGGCTGATTGCTGCTGCTTGTTTGGACGGTAGAGTTGGAGGGCTAGAACACAATCCAGAAGGATCTTATGCTCTGCCTGCTGTCTGCACTAGTGGGCTTTAAAGATCTTCAGATATTAGGAAGAACTTCTTCACAATGAGGGTGGCGAAGTATTGGCCCAGGTTACCCAGAGCAGTGGTGGCTGCCCCATCCCTGGAGGTGTTCAAGGCCAGGCTGGATGGGGCTTGAAGCCCTCTGATCCAGTGGGTGGTGTCCCTGTCCATGGCAGGGGGTTGGAACTGGATGGGCTTTGAGGTCCCTTCCAACCCAAACCGTTCTATGGTTATATGATCCTGCCCTAAAATAGTGTGTTTTAAGAACAAGCAATATGAATGTCTTTGATACTGGTCACCTAGAGGAGAGGATTTGGGCCTCCAATGACTTTTGCCATTTCTCTTTGCATTAGGGTCTTTGTGAGAGAACTTTCAAACGTCTGTATCAATACATGATGAATGCTGGCCTAGCCAAGGTAGTATCCGTCCCATTACAAGATATACACCCCAATGGAGGACCCTACAAGACAAAGAAAGGTAACTAGAACCATATTTTTCCGTTCCCTTCATGTGATTACATAGATCCCATTCTATCCATAAGCTTCAAATCTTTTAAGTAAAAGATGCCTAAGTGAATATATGCCTATGCAGTTATGTGGAGAAATGTGATAATAAAGCTATAACACTGCAGCCACTTGAATTCAGCATTTGTTCCTTCTTTTTTTAGTTTAAGAAATGTTTGCAGGCAAGTTTGTTGTAAATCAGTGCAAGCTGTTTCAGTAGATTGTGACTCACGGTAGGACTGTTCAAGCGAATACAGACAGTAGAGACAAAGAACAGTCTGCTGACCTTTCAGTTTGAAGTTGAATGACAAGTCAGTAAGCTTGACAAAAATATCTTAAAAAATTATATAAAACAAAAAAGACCATTGTGAAATAAGAATCCAAAAAACCCAGACTATCTTAGTTATGGCTTTTGCTGAAAGTCATGAGTATGCAAAGTTTCTCTGGAAAGTTTTGTATCAAATGATGAAAGTAAGCTTCTGCAGCGCTGCCATGGAATTCTTTAAGTAAGCAAGATACTCAACAACTACCACTGAACTACTGCTCATAGTCAACTGAGAGATAATTTAATGAATAATCACCTTTTAAATCCAGAGTTAATAGGTTTGCAAGTGCTGCCGATAGCTTCTGAACATGCAGTGAAAGGGCAAGAAGAACACGACTGCATGAAGAAAGGGAACAAAAGAAAGCAGCTACTCTTGGGAAAAAAAGATGCAGATAAAACTTGTGTGGGGAAAAAACTACAAGAAGTAATAATAGAAAGTATGAGGAAGGATAGTGTCACCAGTGGAATTAATGCAGTTTCTTCGGGAAATCTAACCCAAGTCTTTAATCACAGAAAATCCTAAGAGGCAGATTTGCCAGGGTTAGAAAGAAAATACTTCTAAAAGATGAACAATCTTTTAGAAGAGAACAGAGGTGCAGTGAACTGGTTTTGGGGAGAAAAAAAAAATCATTAGGAACTGAACATTGCAAATGATAAAGTCTTTGTGAATAGGAATGATCATAAATAGAGAGGTGAATGAGCCAATAAAGATGTGAGAACTTCGAGAAGACAAAAGCGAATGCTGGTTACCTGGAGCTGGATTAAGGCTCTTAATGAGAACACAAATTCCTTCAAAACTTCTAAGTCTGGCGAAGGAAATCTCTCTGTAGGCAAACTGTATTATGAACAAAGAGAAGCAGTGTCCAAATAGGTACAGTGTCTAGCATGGTTCAGAGAGAAGTCTCCCATGTTGTACTGATAAATAAGGGAGTGACTGAAAAAGTTCATTTCTCGGGAAATACACAGG
The DNA here is from genome assembly GCA_033558235.1 of Neomorphus geoffroyi. Taxonomy (NCBI): domain Eukaryota; kingdom Metazoa; phylum Chordata; class Aves; order Cuculiformes; family Neomorphidae; genus Neomorphus; species Neomorphus geoffroyi. Next base: position 9,004,521 of record JAUMJM010000038.1, read on the forward strand.
CCTGCTTCCTTTCCATAAGAATATCAGAGATACTTTTACACAGGAGAATTCATTTCAGTACAGAGTTTCAAAAAGGCAGTGGAGATCCTCAAAAATATTCTAGAATGGATCGGCATACCATTAAATATATGGGAAAAATAGTCATCAGACTTTACAAAACACGTGTTGTACATAGTTACCACATTTCTGGTTTGAGCAAGTGTCTTGGCATACAGAGGTTTACGTGACAGGGATACCTTCAGTCACACCAGTTGCCACTGTCATTGGCAAATCCTAGATTCTCTGTTACAGTGTCTCAGAGCAGTATTACACCAGGTTATATTACTTTGTACCTCCTCACACTGGATTAATTTTCAGAGGTGTTCTAATAAACTGAAGACATTAGCAAATAAAACTAGGACTATATAGTGCTCCTAAACACCAGAGTTTATAATCGGTAGCAACAACATCTAACTTCCAGTTGAAGTGTTTATTTAGAAGACAAGAAAATGCAAACCCTTTTATAAACTTGGTAGCAACCCACACGGCAGTAGATGTTTCATGTTTTGTCACAGATTTGCACCGTGGCAGCTGCATTTACTACTTATTTCTCATGAAAAATGCCACCTGCACTTGAATGATAGTTCCATTTTACAGACATAAAAGCTGAGAATCCACAAAAATACCTTAAAAACCACTAGGTATTAAACTAGGATGAATTAATAATAGCTGATTTCCATCGGAGTTCAAGATAGCTTAATCTCTGGAGTTATACAGGAAAGCAGATAGCAATATGTGGGACACAGTGAGGATGAAGCCAGAGCATCTGCTGTTGGAAGCACATGATGGGGCAGCAGGAGCTATAGTAAAAGAAATTGTTGTGTTTGTTTTTTCAAATACTGCTTCAAGTGGAAATTAATGGGCTGTGGAAACACAGAGGATGTGATAACAGTGCCTGCAGCCCTTCCAAATTGTCAGCACTTAATTTCAGTCCTAACCAGTATCTTAGGATACTGGCAGCGAAAGGATTCAGATTGAGGAAAAATAGTGGAATCATCTTGCCTGGAACTCAGTCACGTGCTTAAGTTCCTGTGGATTAACTTCATGTCAGCTAGGCTTCAGTAACTGATCATGTATATACATAACATTAAATGCATTAACTGAAACCTTAATGATTTCAACTAAAGCTTTCACCTGGCGTTTTTCACAGCAGGGCTGTGCCAAGGGGGAAGGGGTGGCTGTAGGTGTTCCTGCCCGCTGCTGCTGGATGTTACTGAATCACTGTGCCTTGATAAGCTGGCAGTGTACGGTAACCTAGCTCTAGCTTGCCACTGGTGTCTTAAATTGTTCACCAGGAGCCGAATGACTCTGGTGATAGTGGGCAATCACTATCAGGGAGCAGGGTTGCCACAGCTCCCCTGGAGTCATCTGTGCCTGCTCTGCTGTAAGGTCGCAGAAGGGTGTTGTAGGTGGAGAGTTCCTACAGCACAGCCAGTGCACAGTAACATGTTAAGATGTGGAACCAAATCATGTATGAGATTCCTGGGGCTGGTGGGCAGCAGTGTGTTCTGTCCTTGTATACAACGACCTTAGATTTTGCATCTCTCTTTTCATTGCCTGTAATTGTAGCACATCGTGCATGTTAACAAACCTAGGAATCCCCAAGTGCAGAGAGCAGGCTAGGACTTTGGACAAGAAATCCAGAAGCTTAACTGCTCCTATGGAGTTGCACATAAAGCTGCCATAATATAACTGATGTCTTATGTTGTGGAATCAGCAGACAAGGGCTGAGAAGAAACTCTTCTCACAGTGATGTTGGAACTGTGCAACATAACCGCACATTTTAGTAATACTCTAAGAGCCTACAGGGTGAGGTGGGTCTCTTCTGTTGGATCCTTTCCGTCAGGATGCCAGTTCCTTTGTGTATGCTTCCTCCAACATGCATGTATACTCATACAGAAGAAGATACTAGGAGAGAGGATAAACTGACGGCTCTTGTAGGTCCTGGGATTTTTAAATATCGGGAACTGGCAGCAGCAACTGATAGGCACCACCAACTGGTGTCCACTTTGCCTTGCCTCAGCAAGTGATCAGTCCTGTGTTAAGGAACAGTTTTGCAACCAGATGGCTTATTGTAGCAGTTCTGTGTCTTCAAATTCGTATTTGTTATGTGATTTGCATTTATAGAAAGTAAAAAAAAATAAAAATGCTTTGAGTCTGTTGAAAAAGAGAGATTCACCCAGTGACTGATCACAGTCAGATATGTGCTCTAAAGATAGTGCTGTGGATCAGTACCTATTTCTGTCATTGATTGATTTCTTTGTGCTATTGAAATTTCTCCTGTTATTGCAGTGTTTTCCATTCTGCTCATTAATCACAGGATCAGGCAGTCCAAATGTTAACACAGATGTGAAGGTTTGGAGCACCACAAAAATTCAACTAGTCAGTATTTTGACCAATTCACATATAGGGAAAAGCTGTTCTAAACCTTTCATAGAAATAAACAACTGTCTTTGGTCTTTTGTGTTCCCCGTTGCGCTACTGTTTTTTCATGCTGCTGAAAGAAATAAAGTAGTTTAAATATGCACACATACCCCATCACAAGAGTTGTTACTAACATTTGTGTTCACAGGGACTGATGTCATGGTCCGTTGCCTTAAATTACTAAAGGAATTCCGGAAGAAAATGGAAGATTATCACGATGATGATGATGAAGAGATCATTACAAAAGCTGTTCTGCCTGTGGATATTGTTTGTGAAAGGGATATGCTCACCCAGGCTTATGAGCTAAGTAAGTGGAGTAGTAAGATTTTTCTCATTGCCTTCTTACTCCTTGTATGTATAAAATAAAGATATGTATTGTGGGATGGGGAGGTTAAGTTCTGATTGCTTTTTGTGTATCAGAAAGTGTCAATTTTTCATGGAAATGATGAGCTTTATGTTTGGATTGGACTGGAGCTGTAGGTGCTGCCACCTCTCAGCCCTCCCTGGAAGGTGAGGGGTTACTATTTGATGTCACCAAAATAAGATAGCCTGGTTTAAGAAACTGGGAAGAGACACAGGGCACTGCTGACACCTTTGGCAGCCACTGCCCTGAGGGTAGAAACAGGACATTGTGGTGGGATTGGGAAAGTGTTCCTTCTTCTCCTACGTATTTTCCTTTCATAATGGAGAAATTAATATCTGACTCTGAAAAGCTGTCATCCCTGCTTTAAATCTGAAGCTATCGCTGTCAGGCCTCATTCTGCTGGGGCACTTGCTTCACATAAAATTGTGGTTTATGATAGTATTTGTCTGTAGATTGTATATATCTGTGAAAATGTCTTTAGTTCTTAGTGTGGAATTCTGGTATATACAGTTATGCAGAGCAAATATGATTGTATATACAAATATATGTATGTATAATTCAGTCAGATTATTTCCCTGAGATGTCTTCTCCTTTTTCTTTCTGAAACAGTTGAAAGTCGAGGGACCAAAGGTATTTCTCAGGCAGAAATCCGCTTGGCTATGAATGTGGGGAAACTAGAATCAAGGATGCTCTGTCGCCTGCTGGAGAGGTACAAAGTTGTCAAGGTAAGGTTAAAATAAAATAATTAAGGTACTTATTCAAAGTGGAGATCAAATTGTGGTTACTCTTAGTAGTGTGTTATAACTTTGTACTAACAATAGAAATGGCAGGGATTTGAGAATTGATAGTGACAGAGTTTGGTAAGATTGAAAAATGTATGAGTTCAGATGAGGAAAAGGTATACAGGAGAAGTGTTCAAAAAGTACTGAAACTTCAACTTGGGGACTAGAACTCAGTTTTGGAATGTAACATATCCACTCTCCTAGCATCTGGGTTTTTTATTGTTTCCTGGTTCGCTGCCTTGACATTTAATAGTTCTGATGCAGATGTACAAGTGACTTATGTTGGTTTATGACTGGGTGCTTGAGTGATAAAGCTCAAGGGAAAAATGATGTGGTCCAGTATTTGTTGTCTATACCAAGCGCACGTTCCAGTGATCCACACCAGCTGATGGGACTTTGCCAGTCACTCCTTCACAGCATTTGGAAAAAACCGTTCCCAGCACTGTGGGGAAGATGCAGGTCTGCCTTTCAAAAAGAGATGGGGCAGAGAAAGTGGCCTCAACCCTGTTTTGCTTGGCCTTAGTCGCTTATCTAAGTCCCTTACTGTAACCAGTCGTAACCCAAGTGACTTGGGTGCTGTACTCTATGGAGATGAACATGAATCTCTCTCAGCACAACGTAGCCACTTAGCTTAATTTTTTACTATAAGACAACATCTACTTTGCAAAATCCTCTTCTGAATGTACTTGTGGGAGACCCTCTGTACATTTAAAATCATTAATCTACTTGCCTCTTGAAGATATCAGTAAATTCTGGAAAAAAGCAAGTATTTTTATAGAGGTTGTGGTGATATTTCAGTATTTTTTTATTTCAACCAGACAAATTCACCTGCCCCTTTCCACACATGCAGGACAATTGCTGTCTTCCCTCAACAGGGAATTTATTTTACTAAGGTCTTGTAATTTGATAAAAAGTTCTGAAAATTTAAAACCAAAAAAACTATACAAACCATTGGATTAGCTAAACAAACCTCTCCCTAAATCAGCTGTGAAGATGAGATCTTCTCTTATTGATAGGCCAAGTGCTTGAGTTTGAGATACTTAAAAGCACCTGTTGTGGTAGACAGGGCAACAGCGATTCCGCTGGATTTGATTCCCTCTGCATTGCAGTTTTTTTCAGAATTTTTTTCTGTTAAATATATTGATTTCCAGTCTGAATTCATATAGTTGGTTCTTCCTTAGACTATTCTACATCCCACATAGGGTAGGCATTTTGTTCTAGCATGCAGGTAATGCAGAATTATTTATTTTTAAGCAAAGAATTTGTTTTGATTTTTACGTGTTAAGGTTAGTCAACATTTTTGTTATTTAGAAAAAAATAGAAAATTTTCCCACTGTTGATGCTGGAGAACTGACTGCAAGAATGGAAAATAAGGTGGCAAAATAACATTCTAACTTTTTCCATAGGGTTTTATGGAGGATGAAGGTCGGCAAAGGACAACAAAATATATTTCATACATTTTTGCAGAGGAGAGTGATTTAAACCGTCAGTTTGAGAGAGAGAAGGCTAGGAGTGAGCAGTTAGCTACAGTTACTTTGGCTCTCGTGCCAGAAGATTCTCTGCCTGTGGAAGATGTGTCTCCTGGAGAAGATGATGCTTTAGTCTCGGAGTCTGACAATGAAGAAGAAGGGAAAGATGTCAAGAAGAGAAGAAAACGTCAGAAGGCCAACCCTGGTTCTGTGTTGAAATTAAATTTCCAAGACGATACCCATCAGTCAACACCAGCTAAAGGTAGATCATGATCTTGTAATTGAGAAGAATGTTGCATTTTTCTTATGGATGTTTTCATTAAAGAAAGAAATAATATGCTGTCCGCTTCCGTTAAAGCTTTTGATCATATTTTTTTTTTATACTTATTTCATTATTTCCATGGGGTTTATGATCTTCTTTTTCTCCAGAAGTGTTATGTTCAGAATACTGTGGGTGTGGTAATCCCTGGAGATTCTCAGGGCTGAGGTGTGCTGTGGTGTTTGCATGTGCCAAAGAACCTTTCTATCCCCAGTCCCTAGAAGGTCTGCTTCTCCTTGCCCCGATGTCATTTCTCCCCTTTTCCCCATGGAGATGGCACGCACACTGTGCTCCTTGGATATTCAGTTACTTTTCTGGTGGCTTGAAGAGCTGAAATGATTCTGCAGAGAGTCAGACAAATTTCCAAACTGTTGCAGGGAGGGAGGCAGGGCTGCGTGGCTGAAAACAAGCACAGTGGGGAGTCTGTGGCAGTGAACAGTCAGGTTGGCTTAAGCTGCTGAGAGAAACAGCATCCTTGGGTAAATTTTATATCTGCCTTGGATGTTCAGTGATGAACTGACAAGGTATCTGTCATGACTCTGTTTTTCAGAATATCTTACAGCTCAGGCTGTGCCCATTGAAGCGCAGCATCTGGGTAGAGCGTTAGTTTTTAAAGTCCTTGAAGAGTTCAGAAGAGGTTTGAACACACTTTGTATTTCTTGAAATATTTTATTTCTCCCTCAGTAAGGAAAAAGGCAGGTTGCACCTCTCGTTACGTATCCAAATGATGCTTTTGAAATGTCATCTTTGCTGTGGGGAAATAGCACAGGAGCTGACAGACCAGCCAGTTAATGTTCTTTTTAATTGTAGCATATAAAAATTCTTCCCCTTTTAGCAGTGGTTTTTTTCAGTTGCAAATGTCTGGTATTGAGCCTTAGTCTGTGTAAAATATCTTTGTTCATGCACTGATGCAAACCTTCAAGTGGGGTGAGTTTACATAGAGTCACGCTGACTTCTCTGAGACCAGATAAGATGGTGACTAACTACTCTCAAGCAGCAGCAGGTTGAGGATGACTTGACCTTACTCACCTAAGCCTCTTGTAATGAAAATGTCTTGTCTTGGCTCCTGAAGCTAATTGCTTCATCTTTTCTTTAGTTACTTGGAACATCTTAATGTGAAAGTTAAGGGCCTTTTGGGAACGTATTTCAAAGAGCATATGTTGGTTTATTTTTTTTATTATATTCATTTTAATTATTTGGATGGTCCTACAACTTCACTGATTAACTCCAAGGGACGAGAAGAGTTCTCTATTTCTTATGTAGATTATCTTTAGAGTAACACTAAATCCTTGCTCTCTTTCTGCTTTAAGTCAGAGGAGTCACATTTCTGGCTGAACTTGAGAATATTTATGACAGAAACTCTCCTTTCTTTAGACAGCCGTTTCTGGATAAGTCAGTCTGGCCCTTCGTGGTCATCTTAGTCTGCGTCCTAAGAGGCTTCTGGGTGGAGAAAATTAATTGAAGACAGATATGCTATTTTTTTGAATTTTACTTTTAGAGGCTGAATAGAGTCGTTCGCGATCAAACCACTGCTTACAGCAGGGTGGAAGAATATGTGAAAATTGTGGCAGGATGCTTCTAAGTACAGTTACCTGGGTGGATGGGGGAAGCCTTTTAGAGGGAGATGCTGAAGGTTTATGGGGAACTGAGAGCCGAACAATTACAAGGCTGTTTGCTCTTAAACCAGGCTCAAAGCCAAAAGCTGTGAAATCTCGGGGCAAGAAGCAGCTTTCCCCTCAAAGTGTTGAACAGCCCAGTGAGGTCCCAGACAACACTTCAGGAGAGAGTTCTACTTTGGAAACACTAAAGCAGGAGTCCAATATTTCCACTTGTGCTCATTCCACTGATGAAGATGGGGAGGTTGCTCTGGTGGAGGAAGTCAGACTTGAAGACCTTAAGGTAGGATCACTTGTCTTAGTATTTTCTTGTTGGTATGGCTGTCTGAGCTAAGTTATGTATGCTTACAGCAAGACTTCAAAGTAAAGGTTTTGTGTTCATTTATGGGATTGTTTTGGGTTTATTTATATTTAATTTCAAAGTACATTAATATTTTGGCTACATTGTAGTTATAAGTGAAAATTATTTCAGGAGATAAGAAGGTAGATTCGCAAAATACAGTTCTGGATTAGTTCCCTGGTGCTCTCCAAACTGCCTGTGTTGATTTAATGTGTGTCATCACTTGATATCTCCATATGCACACAAGTGCTGCACAGTGTAAACCAGGAGGAACAAATGGATTTTGACATGGAAGTTGTGTAGCCTCTCTGACTGAGCCTGGGTCAATGAGCCTTTCTAAGGGACAGGGTATGTTAGATTGGACTCAACATGATGTTAAGGCAGTTACCAGTTTTTTAGGGCAGAACTCTCAAGTCCACATGGCCCAGGATGTAGGATTGGAAGAGAAAGTGCATAAATCTCTGCATGTAACTGCATGGAAATCTTAGTTTCTGCCTTGGTTCCCTGCCTGCGAAGGGAAGATAAAAGATAATCCCCATCTGACTAGTTTGTTACGCATAAATACATCAAAACTCTGAATTCCTCAGCTTCTGTGTAAGGAATCAACAATAGGCTGAAGACGTTGAATAGCACATATAACATTTTTATTCTGTCCATACTGTGCACTAGAAGACGTGTGGCCTAAAGAAGGAAAAGCGCTCCAAACCTACAGCAGTGGAGAGATCTCACGAAACGTACAGACTGCTGAAGCGCCAGAATCTCATTGTGGAAGCCGTCCGAAACCTTCGGCTCATTGAAAGCTTGTTCACGTGAGTCCATCTGAAAACAATGTGCTGTGGGCCTAATGTGTTTTGGTGGTAGAAGCGCTCCTTTAGCAACACTGTGTGCTTATTCCATTGGTGGCTTTTCCTGTCCCTGATGGCTCTATATGCCATATGTTGGAGAGGGTGGCACACGGAAGGTGGGGGAGTTTGCAGTTGTACTGAATCTTAAAAATTAATCAGCTATTTGGAAGCATTGATAGTTCTCCATGGGTAATTACACCAGTGAATTTTTTTACAGTACATGTTCCTTAAACAGAGATCAGAGAACTTTTTTCTGCATTCACAGTATGCCAGTGCTGCGTCCACACAGCACTTCCTGGCTTGAGGATTCTTTCATCTGCCTAAGTTTATTTCTGTGTGGTTCCAAATACTTTTCATGTGTTTTTGTTGACTGTAGAGACTCATATCTTCGTGTCAATCAGTCATCATTGGTCATAAGGATTGTAGGAGGGTTCTGAAATTTGCTTTTCTTTGTAGTTTTTTGTGATATAGTTGTATCATAGAATGGTTTGGGTTGGAAGGGACCTCAAAGCCCATCCAGTTCCAACCCCCTGCCATGGGCAGGGACACCGCCCACTGGATCAGAGGGCTTCAAGCCCCATCCAACCTGGCCTTGAACACCTCCAGGGATGGGGCAGCAACCACTGCTCTGGGTGGGCCAGGGCCTCCCCACCCTCACAGGAAAATATTTCTCCCTAAGATCTAATCTGTATCTCTCCTCTTTCAACTTAAAACTGTTCCCCCTTGTCCTGTCCCTGTGTGTGTGTAGTTTGAGCTCTGAATGCCACGAAGTAAACTCTACCCCAGGCTGAACTGAGCTCACAAGTGGAAATATAAACTGTATATGTTTAATCACCACTTATAGAAACCTGTAGGTTTTCCTTACTGGAGGGAGGCTGGTTGTGTAATTGCAGTATAGCCGTACAGAGAAATTGGCACTGAGAATTTGCTGTCATCAGAACAGCAGTTCTCACATGAAGAAGATAAGTTTGATTACAAAGAAAATACAGCTGAAATTTAAAGCTAAGTTAACAGTTATCTACAGCAAAAGGGAAAAGCAAACAGTAATCGCTAGAAGCAGGGAAATACCATTTACCCACATCCTCTTACAAACTGCTTAAGCCCACCAATGCTGCAAACTGCCTAAAACCCAAAGTGTTTTTTGCATCTTGTAGGCTTCAGAAAATGGTCATGGATCAAGAGAAGCAAGAAGGTGTCTCCACTAAATGCTGCAAAAAATCTATCGTACGACTGGTACAGAAGCTTGCGCGAGAAGGACTCCTCAGACTCTATCGTACAACAGTCATTCAAGATGGCATTAGTAAAAAGGTGACTGCACAAACCCTGGCAGCAGAAGTAGCTTTTCTTACAACCTTCTGAGTTATCAAAATGTTTGGGACCTTTTTACTGGAATACACGGACAACATCACTTTTTGTAGCAGAACCCACAGTCGATCTGCCTAGAAGCTTCATATCCCGAACTAAGCTGCTGTGCAAACCAGATTAGTGCTTTCAGTTATTGTGCTGCAGATAATTGTTGAGACTAAGGAACAGTCCAGAGATCAAAGTCACTGAACCTCCCTTTTGAGAGATTGTGTTGCTTATCAGTTACACAATTCATGGTTCTCTCCCTGCACTGTCAGGCTGCAACGCATTTCTAATTAATCCCCTTTTGAAAGCCAGGAGTACATGAGAAATCACCAGTTAAGTTCTGAGTTGAAATTTATACCATGTGATCTATTTTTTTAAAAACAAAAATCTACTGTTATTGAGGTTTATTTAAGTAAAATGTAGCTGTAAAGCTAAGACTTGTCATTGTAAATCTAGTGTGAAATGTTCATAAGCAGGGAGAGAAGCTATTGAAAATGACCTGCTTCACAATTAGTGCAGAGCATGTATGATCTGAGTTTTCTGTGTGCTTTCAGCACAGCTTGGCCTTAAGAGGTATGGCTTTTCATTTCTCCTTTTCAGCGTAATATTTGTAAGTTTAACTGTTCTCCAAATATTTCAGATTCTAAAAATTAAAAACATTAGGTGTGTAGGGATGACATCAAATGTTTATTGGTACAGAGACTGTAAGGTTTGATCTCTTCCTTAATACAAGGCAGCAATGAGAGTTTGATCCAAAGCATTAATATTTTGTGAATTACTAAACCTTCACGGGATTCATCCATTGTGGCTACTGTTAATTAACTGTCTGTTAATCTCTGATAATTTATGCAGCTGATTAAGAGCCAGTGTCTCCATAAATACTTTTTGTTTGTTTTCTGCTTTTCCTAACAGGTAGAGTTTGTAGTGCATCCTTCAGTGAGTCCTAGCGATCCCCTGGTAAAAAGCGCCATTGAACAGGTGCGTTTCCGCATCTCCAATTCAAGCACCGCAAACAGGCAAGTTGCAGTGAGGGTTTAGATGGCTTTGTGGGGAAACTTGGTTTATTTAGTACATGTGAAAATATGCAGAGGAAATAAACACAAAGTAAGCGGAAGAAAAGAAAAATCTCTTCTTTAGCAATGGAGAAATGGAAGCAGAAAGATCAAGCAAGATGCTGAGCATCTCTTGAGGTCAGGAGAGAAGAGGAGCTGACCTCTGCTTAATTTTTACCAAAACGCTGTGTGGTTTTGATACAGGGTTAAAGTTCCCCAGACACCAACATCCCAGGAGCATGGTGAGGAAGAAAACCTGGGGCAAAAAGCAGGTCCTGATTCAGGAGAAACACAAGAAAGCTCATCTAAAGCAGATAATAACAGTCGGGCAGGAAAAACTGATGAAAAAATGGGTGTAACACAGATAAAAAACTATCATCCTGTTACAGGTACAGCTAACTTTGGATTTTCTGTCATTTTCACTTTTGCATTTCTTATTAATAATTACTTTCAGATGTTGGGCTCTCCTAAGATACAATTGCTTTTTCGCTTCTTTTATAGGAGAAAAATTTGGTTTACAATCTCACTACTAAGTATTAGCTACTAACTTTTTTACAATTGCAAACTTGAGGTTTTGCGTTCACTACTACTATTTTTTAACTACTTGTAACTCAATATTTGTAACTTATATTTACTTTCAACTACCATCTTTCCTTCCAGTTTTCTTCACATCAGTTTTGCAGAGGTAGCTGTTTCTCCTTTTCTAATCCTCTTTTTATTTCTGTTTGGTATTTAATCTTCCCTCCCAGTTCCAGGACTTGGGCGTTCCCTTGGCTTTCTTCCCAAAATGCCCCGTTTAAGAATGGTCCACATGTTCCTCTGGTACTTGATTTATGGACACCCTTTAAATGGAACACAGCAAAAACGAGGTAGTGATGGTGAGAAAAAAGGCAGCAAGCAAGGAGTGGATGTGAATGCAGCTATAGTTAAAGCACAACCAGATGAGACTGTAGAAATTGTGACAACTGCAGCGAATCCTGAAATCTCTGCACAGGAGACTGAAGTAGAGATGTCTAATCAAACCGGTAAGAAGTGGCACAACCTGACTTTACTACAGACTTTGCCATGGTTCGGTGTAGTATTTCTGTAACTGTTCGACAATTGGTTTCAATGAAAACTCTTTAAGGTAGGAACACAAATGCTTGAGAAAAACATTCAGATATTATTAATGACTTGTTCTCAGATTGGAAAGGATATCATACACGGGTTTTGTTCTGGATAGCAAAGTACAGCAGGCTCAAATTGTGAATGAAAAAAGGCTGGAAAGTTTACTAGTAATTCTGAAAGCATGATTTGAGTTCAGAATAATCTTGAGTAAATTTGGTGAAATGGGTTAGATTTAATTTTAGTAGGGATAGGTCTACACTGAAGCCGTAGTTGCATTATTATTGTTCAGACTACTCAGAAAATGTTGCCACTTTCTATTCCTGTTACAAAAAGGAGTTATAGTAAAGAGGACAGGATACATGCCTTCCAGTGCATAAAAAGGATGATACAGGTAGTTGATAAAGCATTCTCTATACTATTTGGTGTAAAATTGTAGGATGGTTTGGGTTGGAAAGGACCTTCAAAGACCATCTAGCCCAAACCCCCTGCAGTGAGCAGGGACATCTTCAACCATATCAGGTTGCTCAGAGCCTCATCCCACCTGGCCTTGAATGTTTCCAGGGATGGAGCATCTCCCACCTCTCTGGGCAGGCTATGCCAGTGTTTCATTGCCCTCACTGAACAAAATGTCTTCCTTGTATCTAGTCTAAATCTCCTCTTTTAGTTTAAAACCATTTACCTCTTGTCCTGTCACAACAGGCCCTGCTAAAAAGTTTGTCCCCAAGAGATAATTGGATTGAGTATCCGAGAGGACTTTTTTAATATGCTGTAAGGATAGTTAAGTCTTGGAACAAATTATTGTAGTGAAAACCAAAGACTTATGTGCTATCTTCACACTTTGGAACACAAAAGTCATTTTACTGGTTGCTTTCAGGCATCCTCTGAAATGTCTGTGTAAGCTAAGAAAAAAGGACAGACTTACTGTTAGCAGCCTTAAATGTGCTTTTTTTTTCAAGCACATTTCACCAACACTCGAAAAACCTCATAGAAGTCCACTTCAGGAAAGATGGAAAATCAATGGCTTAGATAATTTTCAGGTCGTTTTAGATTTTCAGATTTCCAGACCATGAACTGCCGAATGCGTTCTGCTTGAACACTCACAGTAAAACTGTTCGCATAACTGTTAGGTTTGTCCTGTCTGCATCTAAAGCAATCTTTTTGTTCCTAGTGTATGTGGATAACATGTCATGGATGCGCTATGTCCCTCCTCTCCCAGTTCACAGAGAGTTTGGATATGGATGGGCTCTTGTTAGTGACATCCTTCTCTGCTTGCCTCTGTCACTCTTTGTTCAGATAGTCCAAGTCAGCTACAAGGTATGGTGCTTTTTGGTTTCACATTCATTTTACTTTAAAGCCTGGTGATATCGACTGTACCTACAAGCAGTAACAAATACCCTCTTAGTCTGTTTTGGCAAAACTGCCCATTGGAGAGCAGATACTTGAGTTCTTGAGAGTTTCTTACAGAAAAGTTAGTTGCTTTTACAGCCACACTGAAAAAAAACATATAGCTCTGTAGTGCTGCCAATTCTTAAGCTAATGTTTTGCAAAGAGTTTTTTATAATCTCACTGACTTTTCTGCCTTGTTGATTGACAAGAATAATGTTTAATCATTCTACAAAAGCAATAATGGTTTGCTTAGAAAATATTTCAGTAAACAGTTCTGGTAGCGAAGCTTGATACTTTAAAGGATATTTCGCATTTTGATTAACTTCGAAAATAATTCTAGGTGGATGGTCTGGAAGATTTTTTAAATGATCCACTAAAAAAGCACACTCTGATCAGAGTTCTTCCAAGGTCAGTCCGACAGCAGCTTCTCTACAAAAGGTAAGCGGATGGGTCAAAGTAAATAGCTTGAGGGAGGAAACAAGAGTGGTTGACTGTCTTTGCAGTTATTTCATGTTTATGTCAAAGAGAACTTTGTTGCTTAAGACAAGGATCATCAGTCTTCTAAGGATAGTGTGCAAAATTGTATTTTTCTCTCCCGAATAGAAGGTAATAAGAAACTAATAAACAATATTCATGCATGCTGTCAGGCAGTGTTTGGGAGCTGGGAGTTTCTGTCCTTCATAACTCATCAGCAGAATGTTACTCTGTATAAAACACACTCCTGACTGCTGCTAAATTCAGAATTTAATAGAGTCTAAATGTTCCTGTCCTTCATAAATCTTTCTGAAGATGCCACATTTCCCAGCTCCTGCTTCTCCTACACACCATTCAATTTCTACTCATGCTCTCAGTGACGTGTCTACCGTTGTTTGCCATTCCTCATCTAGGAGATAGAAAATTGAGAGTGGACTGAAGGTAGGAAGGGAAAGCAACATTAAAGGAAAGTGATTGGAATATGTGGCATTAGCAGCACCATGTTAGTTTCCCCAGAAAGTCATTGCTGATGGCGTGGATTGATTGGGATGGTTGGAGGCTTAGACCACATTTTGTGAACCTGTGAACACGTCGCTGGTATGTGACAACATCAGCTGGCAAGACTCATGGTCAGCTCCTTACCTCTTACTTCCTAAATCTTAATAATGAGGGAACTGGATTGATGGTATTTTCTGAAATCTACAGGCTCCATCTGATATGTTTATGTAACCATGTTGTCCTTTGACACCACCCGCCCCCCCCTTCACTACTAACTCAGCCCAGTTTCAGGGCTTGTCAGATGATCTTTCAGAGCCCCAGAGAAAACTCCTGCTAAAATACAGAAAAACCTAGGTCTTAGCGAAGTTAAATGTGGACAAAGCTGATTTTTGACAAACTCTTTCAAAACCAGATCTTGCAGCAGTTCCCTGGAACTGCCAGAATTTTGATTTTTGTCATAATTAGATCTAAAGCACGGAAATGTTGCACTTTTTGCTTTGCCAAAGCTATGAGCAACTGAAAGCAGTTTTCTTGGAGCAGTAATTCTGAACAACCTTAACACGGATCGTTGCCCAGTTCTTTATATGCACACATGTGAAGGCTGATGAGCCCGTATTTAACAGTCATATTCTCTTACTCATGTCTCCTCTTTGTAACATGAAATTGTCGCAAATCTCCTGGTGTTCTGACTTTATTAAACTCATTTTTACATGTGGTATTTCTGGCTAATTTTGGTCTTTGCTAGAAAAAATTTAGTATTTGGCTAAAATATGGTATTTGAAGAAAGAAAATTTGGAGCTTAGGGATGTTGTTTTCCATAGACTGACAATTCAAACAAAATTACCACTTCAGAAATTCTACAACTCAGTAGTTTAGAAAAAAAAGTTTCCAGAAACTTGAGGTTGCTACAAGACAATGGCATGTTTTCTGGTATAATTTTTACTGTTTTCATGAGTGCTAACTGTAATACTCCTAATATTGCTGCAGGAGGTACATCTTTTCAGTGATAGAAAACCTGCAACGTTTATGTTATATGGGACTGATACAGTTTGGCCCAACAGAGAAGTTTCAAGACAAAGACCAGGTAATTTTTTCTAGCCTTTATTCTGCATGGGTTTTGTCCAGTGAAATAAATGCAAAATTCGGGCATTGTAATAACCTTAAATAGTTAAGTAAAATACTGATGTTTCAGCATATGCAAACCTCCAGATCCAGGTGACTTATTGCAAGTTGTGCAGCTAATTTTTACCTCTTTCTCTGGAAAGACACTACCTAGATGTGTAATGCTGAACATTGCTCACAATAACAATCTATGAAGTTCCAGATGGGCAGCATTTTATGAAAAATGAGCATGCTGCGTTCTGTTCCATCAAGGGGTTAAGCATTGGGTGTCTACACAATAAAGTCACTGATCAGAGGAAAATAATGACATTTGTATACATCTTTGTATAAATAGAGAGCACATGCAAAGGAGAAAGCAGCCCCAGCGTACGCTTTAGGAGTACAAAGAAGATAATTAGACCCCAAACCACACCTATTCAAATCCTGAATGAGAGCTTGTAGGAAAGAGTCACTCTCAGTGGAAACTGGGAATATCCTGTGCACAAGAGGGGGAAAGAAGCTGTTCTAAAGCTAGAAATGAAATTTCTGGATTGCTAGCAAGGGACATTTGGGAGTACAGTGCAATAGGATGGGGATGGATTTGTCTTCTATCAGAGTACTGGCACAAACCAGCAGACCTGAGAAAATGCTAAGCAATCCTAAACTAGATTAAGTTGTATGTCTTGTAAATTAGGCGATATCAATGGTTTTTATCTGCCAGCCTGGTGAAATATCCTGTACTTGACAGGTCTTTGTGTATATGAAGAGAAACGCTGTGATTGTTGATACCACTATCTGTGACCCCCACTATAACCTGGCTCGAAGTAGTCGCCCATTTGAGAAGCGCTTGTATGTTCTTAATACCATGATGGATGTGGAAAACTACTGGTTTGATTTGCAGTGTGTCTGCCTTAACACGCCATTGGGTATGGTATAATTGTACACTGTTACACCACAATTCCTCCCCCTTTCCTAAAACTTGGGGCAGGCTCTGTTTTGTCACTTCCAATGGTTTATTCTCAGCTGCTCCATTTGTGCATCAATAAAAGCTAGACTTTCTGTCCATACAACTGTATGACGTTGAGATCCACCTGAGATTTTCAGAGCATTGTTAAAGGAAAACATTGCTGTCCTGTGCTAAGTATGAAATTTGATAATAGCCCTGTTTAATGCAACTATGAAAAAGCTTTCCAGTTTAAACAGAGATACCTTTCCTTAGAAAAATGATGCGAAACCTTCTGATAGATAGCTTGAGTTAGATGAGAAGTGACAGTTAAGGGAGCTTATACACCTCAGGGGTTTTGAGTTTATTTTTAAGTAGGATGTACTGTTGCAGCTTTTGCAGGCTAGTCGGACCACGATTACTCTTAGCCCTCAAAATATGAGAATGATATTGTTTCACCAGTTTGCTTTGTTGTATTCCAGTTAAGTATTTCCTATGTTGAGCCTTCAGGGGAAAATTGCTTTGTACTGGAATAAATTCATATTGAGGTTCTAGATGCTGAGACCTAGTCCTGCCCTATTGTCAATGTACAGACAGCCAAAAAGCAGTAGTAAGCCAGAAATGGAAATTTTTTTCCCCTACCTTCGAGTTCGCTAAGTATAAAACCATCACACGACTCCTCTGCTGTATTCTAAATGTATCTCCAACATGAAGGTGTCCAACATGCAAAATGTTTCAACAGTCACAACCTGACGCGTCGTTTCTTGAGGACTGTTGACACATCGGAAAGGCTTGATCCATACCTAGAAGATCAGTGAAGTGCTGAGTTTTTTTAGCTCCTATTACTTCTGCCCCAAGTACAAGTTTGGACACGTTAGTGCCTTGTACTGGAGGTTAACTTGAACACCATTTGCCTCTGTGAGAAGATAAACATGTTCTATCCAGAAGTGGGAAAAATGTTAGTGCTAATTGGGGGCAGCAGTTTGGATTGAAAATGGGCTGAAGTCTTACTTCTCATGCCGATAGTCAAACCCATTTGTGTCTCTAGGAGTTGTTCGCTGTCCTCGTACAAAGAGAAATAATCCTCAGGGGGAGGAGACTGCACAAGATGTAGAAATGGAACAAGAGTCAGCAGCGAATAAACACAACCTGGAACGGAAGTGTGCAATGTTGGAATACACCACGTATGTCGTCTTCATCCTTGCTTTGTAGCTTGAGCAGAGCAGACAAAAAGCACTGTTCTCAATAGCAAAATGATGTTACTCAATAGGAAAAGCAGTTAAGACTCTGGCATTTCATTTGGATGTTGTGGGATTTTTCTTTGTAATTCAGATTAAAAAGGCCTGTAGTTATGTATCATGTTTACAATAACTTGTCTACCAGGCAGGGTTTTATGCTAGAAGAATGGGAAAACGGATTCAGATTTCCTTCCGGAGTGGGACACGTGTGTTGCAAGAGTCTTGGGCAAAGCAAAGTTGAGAGGGAAGGAGGGCTTCCTGAGTACAGTTAATGCAAGGGGAAAACGTCAAGATCCGCTGTTCCTGTGCTTTATATCCTGGTGTCTTGGGTACCCTGTGTCCTCTTTAGCTCCCCAGTGTCACATTCAGAATTCTGTCCTCCTCTGTTGCCCTTTGCTACACATTGTTGAGAGATTAATTTCTAATAAGGCAGTGGTATGCACTGGTAAAATCTGGAAGTGATCTCTGAAGCCCTTCATCTCCTGCTTAATCACAACCACAGTCCTTGAGAGGATTATACACTGGCAACCTGGCAGCCATGCAGAATGCCAGTTATACTTTTTATAGGGTGTTGTCCACTGTGGTTTAGGCTTGTCAATATTCTATTCTGTTTTAATAAACAGTCTGTTTGAAGGTATTTTCAGGTAGTTCGGTGTTACAGGTAGATAGATCAAGTTCTCTTAAAAAAAATCAATGGAGTTGAGGAAACCAAATTCCACTGATCCTTGCTGATAGAAAAAAGTCCTGTTCAGTCCACTTACCAGCTTTCGCATACGGTCTCCATCGTGTCATAAACAATCTTTTAAATTGGATGTCTGGTGTTTACTAGCAGTTAGGTTGGAGATGACTGCAACATTTTTAAGGTAAAGAAACAGTTTTAGGATTTAATTGATGGTGTAGTCTTATAATGAGAGAGTTGTCATTTGAAAGCTTGACTGAAATTATTTTTTCATGGTAGATTTCCAAAGATCTTTCATAAGGTGAAACAGGATTTAAAAAATGATCTTTGCTTGATTTTGGGTTGTTTGGTTTTTTTTGGAAGAACTGAGTTTTTCTCTATGATTTCTTGCAAAGCGTTGTGTTTATTAAGAATTTTAAAAAGTCCTTTTTTTGTTCTGCACAGTAACACCACGGGGAAAGTAAAATGGTTAATTCATGAAGGGAACCAGTTCACCTGTTCTATGCTATTCCTTGTTAGTCTCATCCTCTTTGCATTGCTTTCTAGCTTGAATGAGCAATTAAATTACCCTTAATAGATATGTTAGAAAACTGGAGAGACCAGTGCTTGACAGCCAGTGTTAAAAAGGGTTATGATTGCCTATAGTTCCTGTGGAATGTTTTCCCCATGCTTGTCCTAAGAAGGTTTTTCTTAGGAGCACATATTTTCTCCAGTTCTGTGGCAGAAATAGTGCTGAAAATAGAGTTAACACAGTCATTGGAACTTGGGTAACGATAACAAAATCACTCAGCATGTGATCTTTAAACTGAAAGCTCGGTCATTAAATATCAAGGAATAAAACAATGGAAAAGGATTGTTGTTAAGCTACTTCTCTAACAGAGTTAAGGGAAGGAGCATCTCTTTATCCTCTGCTTTCCCAGCCGTATCTAATTTGGGAGAGTTCTGCACATCACACACACATCACGACTCACTATAAAATAACTACTGTATATTTTGTTACTCTTAGAGGCAGCAGAGAGGTGGTTGATGATGGAACTATCCCTGGAGATGGGCTAGGAGCTGCAGGTCTGGATTCCAGCTTTTATGGGCATCTGAAACGCAATTGGATCTGGACAAGCTACATCATCAATAAGACTAGGAAGGTGGATATTTTAAAACTTATACACTGTGATGACTTTTCCAAATGTTAATATCCTTAAGGTTGAGATACTAATAGCAAAATCTTAAAGCTTGCGTGCTTTCTTAGTCACGTGTCTCAGTAAGGCTTTGCATCACTGGAAAGAAAAGAATGCCAAATGTCATAAATCTTGGTGCTGCAGTAAATGGAAGAATTGGATGTAAATTTTATCTGAACCTAATTTGGTAGTAAATTCAGACAAAGGAGAAATAGTTTATCATGCAAGCAATTTAGATTACTTAGTGGTGCCTCTTGCCTTTCTGGAATGTAGAAGTTGTCGTACAAAAACTGACACATCCAGAACAAGGAAATATTAGATTGGTGCAAACCCACTGTTTGTATTTTGGTTTTGTGCTTTTTAGAATTTCCCATGGAATGTAAAATGCTTTGAAAAAATACTGGTTTACAGGAAGTTCTGCTCAGCCTCTGTAGGCTGAAAAAGTCAAGCATTACTTTTCCAGTGATAACTTGTTTTAAACTTGAGATTTGCTAACCCTTGTAATCTAGTGGTCTTTACAGTATGATTTAAGAAAAGCTCTAGAGCCGTTTAGATATATAATAAGAGAGACAAATTCTTCATTGTAGCCAGGGAACTTTCCCTTTATACTGAAAACTTATTTCTGACACTACTTAAAGGGTATGTTACATAGAGTTGTTAAAACCAGTGCACTCCTTTTTGCGTATCAGCTTTTCTAAAGTTGTGTTCTCTTAGGAAAGTACAGTTTCTGAAAATGGACTGACGATGAGACTCCAAACCTTCTTAACAAAACATCCGCTTCCACTCAGCACTGGAGGTAAGGTGGTGATGCTGGGCGGGGCAGGGGAAGGGACTATAACTAAATTATAGCTGGTACTGCATTTGTCAAACCCAGTACCGAGGATAAGGGTTATTCCTGCCTCCTTACAGTAATCTAGGATGCTTCTGGGGCACTAAATTAGACAACTAATTTCTTCCCAGATATGTGGAACAATAATTTTTTTAATCCAGTATTGATGACATGGATTGTTCTGTCTCCTTACAATGATCTAGGATGCTTCTGGGGCAGTAAAAGAGATACGTAAATAACTTCCTATAGAACAATAATGTTTATCCTTTGTAATTTCTGATGTGCAGTTTGCAGAAGGCCTAGGGGGACCAATGTTTTGTACAACTAGGCACTGTTAAAATTGCATAGCCTAATGTTTAAGCTGAGGAGGAGGAAATGCTTCGGGTTGAATATAAAACCTCAACTCGGTTCCCTTGTGTTTGTGTGCTGTATGCTAGACTTAGTAATTACTTGATGATTTCTCATTTATGTGGAATTTCATTCTATGCTGCTGAGAAGTGGCATGAAACAAAAGAGTAATGGGCAAGTCTGAGAGGGCACCTGTCTTTTAATGTACTGAAACTTGGGCTTTTGCGTTTTGTACTTTAATATTGTAGAATGTAATTGCTGTACAGCTCCACTACTGTAAATATGTGTCCTTTTAGGTAACAAAATCAATATTTTGGGAGAAACAAAGGTAGGATCTACATCACTTGTCCCAAAAGAGGAATATGTTGAAATAAGTAATGAACCAACCCAGGATCGAAACAAACGAGTGAGAGGTGGAAAAAGCCAAAAGAGAAAGAGGCTTAAGAAGGACACTGGAAAGAAGGCAAAGAGGAAAAAGAAAGGTAAGTAACACATTAGGAAAAAAAAGCATTCTTTTTAATGCATAGGCCTGCTGTAAGTTGCTTTACAGAAGCTGATGTGAGTGTCACGTAGTGGGAAACGGAGACTTACTGGCCCTCCCTCTTGAGTTGCCTCCTTCACTGAAGAGGGTCTCATGTCCTGGGACTGTGTACTGGCTCTCAAAAGAAACAGCAGTGTGCTGTAACCGTTACCTGTCTGTAAATCATGGTTGCACTGCTGTACTGTACAAACTAAAGGAATTCTAATTGTCTGTGCCAAGTCACCATCAACTTTTGATAGCTGGCTTAAAGATTCTTCATTGCATGATGCTCTAGGTAGTCAGTTTGCTAAAAAGTGCTTATTTTCTCATTTCTG
The DNA here is from genome assembly GCA_033558235.1 of Neomorphus geoffroyi. NCBI lineage: Eukaryota > Metazoa > Chordata > Aves > Cuculiformes > Neomorphidae > Neomorphus > Neomorphus geoffroyi. The sequence continues at coordinate 9,025,754 of JAUMJM010000038.1, forward strand.
GGAGAGATATTCATGCATTTTACTTTCTGAACTGCTACTTCCTTCTTTACTTTTGCCTTTCATTCTTACAAACTCCACTTGGTGCTGATGCTGTGACAGGAATTTGGATTAATCAGAATATATGTAGTGCTGAGGTCACAAACTATTTGCTTTTTTTTTTTTTTCCCCATTGGATTTGTTAGAAGAGGTTTCTGTAGAAAAAACCAAAAAGCTCCGCTACCATGATGAAGCTGACCAGAGCGCCCTGCGGAGAATGACACGCCTGCGGGTCACCTGGACAGTGCAGGAAGACAGTCTGCTCATGCTGTGCCGAATCGCTAGTCATGTGCTGAATGCAAAGGTATTCATAGATCCTTTAAATAGAGGCCCTGTATACTGGACACCAGTACCATCAGCCCTAGGAATTCATCCTAGTTGTAACCACTGTTTGTGAATATAAAAAATTAAGTTTGACTCCAAACACATTTGTTCTTCACACAACAGGTAAAAGGGCCCTTTGTGCCATGGCAAGTAGTTCGGGACATCATGCATGCCAGCTTTGAGGAGTCCCTCGATAAAACTTCTCACTCCGTTGGACGAAGAGCTCGTTACATTGTCAGAAGCCCACAGACCTATCTTAATTATAAGTAAGAAGGTTTCTGTCTGTGTTCTGGGTATAGGCTAAATTCTCCTGAAATTAAGTGAAGGGATGTGGTCCTCTTGTGGTTTTATCTTGATTCGTGTGACTTCTAAATTTCAAGTTTTTTGCACCCTAGTGCTCTCAAATGTATATTGAGTTGGGAGAATTTCAACTACATCCAGCACCTTCAATTGTGTCTGTTGCAGAGTTTGCCTTGCTGAGGTTTACCAAGACAAAGCCCTCATTGAAGATTTCATAAATAGAGAAAATAATTATGAAGATCCACAGGTAGGAGGGAAATATTCTAAAAGGTCATAGAGTACTTCATGCTGTTTGGATTGCTGAGTGCTTGCACTGTTTCAATTACTGTGATTTCATATCTTACCTCTCCCTTGTACACTTAGCTGTTTTAAAAATAGCATTGTCGTAAAACTGCAGCATCATTGCTGCTTGGGGAATACAGTGGGCACAGGCAGCTTTGCAAAAGCACATGAACAGCACTGCTGGGCAACAAAAATGTTGTTTTTTCGATCTCCCTGTTTATAAACGTCCATAACTGAGCATCCATATGCACTGGTTTGGTGGGGTGTTTTTAATCCTCTCAGCCTTCTTGTTGTCTGAGCAAGAAAGTATTTTGCTTTGCCATTTCTTATTTTTTATTCTGGGTGTGTATCGAAATATTGCCTTAGGTTCTGGAGATGAGTGCTGGAATGTAAGCAAATTTTATGAGAGAAGCCTTGATTTGATCAACCAAAAGATTTATTTAATTTCTGAGCTTTTTATGGCTTAAATCAACTGCAATTTCAAATTGAAAAGTTGTTTACACTTTTCAGTGCAAACAATTCCATTTTGAATTTTTAATCTTTTTCAGAACTGGGACAACGTCACATTAAGATTTGCATTGTTTTTATCCAACAATGACAGTTCATATTATTGTCAGAAAACTCCAGTTAGTTCTATTGTTAGATTCATGCTAGTTTAAATGAAAAGTAGTTGTTCACTGATGAGACATTGCTGAAATAAATGCATATGTGCCCAGCCCCAAAGTCTGTGGAAGCAAATACAAGTTGTTTCCAGAGAGATACAGGACAGCTCCTCTCATGTAACGGGTATTCTTCAAGCTGTGATTGTACAAACAGATTTAATGGAGAACATGATAAAGCCTGAAGGGTAAGCAGAAGCTTAAACAATGCTCTGGCAAGAGATCTTATGCTGTTAATTCAGTATAATTGGGTTTAGAACATATGTTCGTGGTGCGTTGCTTGTAGCTGTGAGCGTGATTACAGACAGAACCTGCAACTGTTAAGTAAATCGGTGAACACAACCTCCACAGAGCTGTTCTGATGCGTTCTCTTGTCTGTTGGACTGTTTCTGACTTGAGAACTTAAGACCAGCTGCTTCTACTGGAATTCTCCATGAGCACCTTTTCCCACCTAGAAGCTGAGATTGGTAACATTTCTATTTCTTCTTTCCTAAGGTTTGTGCAAAGGAGTTTAAAGAGTTTGTGGAAAGACTGAAAGAGAAATTCAGTTCAGCCCTTGGGAATCCCAAACTTGATATTCCTGACACTTTGCAGGAACTCTTTTCCAGGTATTTTAGTTATGTTGCTTTTGGCTCTGCACACAGGCAGAGACAGTGAGAGAGGAGGGCAGTTCAGAGCAGATCTCGTCTCTGCTGTGCATGATTTACACCCTCTGTCACTTGTACTCTTGATATCAAAAGAAGTTTCAGTAAATACAACAAACAACATTCCTTTCAAATCCATACTTCCTAATTACGTATAAGTTATTCACATAAGCTTCCTGATTTTAAACCATTCCCATTTTGCTAAACAAGACTTATACCAGGAATTCACAATGTTGAATTTTCATGAATTGTCAAATCCTCAACTTTACTATCAGAGATGTTGTTATTCATTTGTAACATTTAAATGCAATAAAAGGCTTCCCTTTACCGTTTTCCAGATGAATTGGCCCCGTTTTATATCACAATATGTAGCTGGTTGCTCATCTAAATCACCTCAATGCTGCTAAAACTGTTCTTACAGAAGACTGCTCAGGCTTGTATACCATTCTCCAGCCCCAGGTTGTCACATTTCTTTGAGATTAATAACACTTGGAAAGAAGTGTGAAAATTTGGGTCTCAAATCATTTTGTGATAACAAATTTAGCACCTTGGCAAATTTTCTTCCTTTGGGAAGAGGTGTGCTTTACGGCAAAAGTGCTGCCAATGGTAACTGAAGTCCAAAACCTCAGTAGAACAGCAAATCTATACAGTTCTCTACTGGCTCCTCTCCATGTGCTTTATCTCCTTGTCAAGAGATAATCTTAGTAGAGTGAGGGACATTGATCCGGACTGTTCTTTTGATTTTTGGCATTGTGCTGAGGGCTGCTGGGGCAGAGAGGACCCTTGCACTGTTTCAACACTGGCCTTATGAGCAGTTTGCACTTGTCAGCCTCTGGGTTTCACATCTGGTATAAAATCACAGAATGATACTTTCATTTCAGTATTTTCCTTTCCCTTCACTAGATTTCGAGTTTTGGCACTCGGAGAAGACACCAATCAGAACACCAAAGAGGACAGTCTAAGCAGGTGAGTGATAGTAGCACTGGTTTTCCCATTAGGACTCCAAGGTCGTGTCAGCCCTCACATCTGTGAAAGTCTTCTAATTCAGTATGGGTTTCATCTGTCTGTTGCAATGCATTAATGTGTTAATAGAAAACTACTTTCACAAGTCTGCAGGGACATCTGATGTAAGTTATTGATTTGATGAATCAAATGACAGCAGAGGTCTGCTATCACTAGGACAACAGTGCCTGTTTTTCAATGTGGGTGCTGTATCTTAAGAGGAGGAGGAGTTATCAGAGAACTTTGTTTTGTGTCAAATTGTCTGGGCTGATCCAAAAATCCAGGGTGGAAGGTCAGGGAAGATGTAACAGGCTCCTTTACATGAATGATCCTCAGCTGTTGTGATCTTGTGTCTTTATGCCTCTATTTCAGGAGCAGGTGGTTGAGTTTGCACATTTTTGTGCTAGCTCATGCTCAAAAATCATCATGAATAAACTCTTTTTTTTCTTTTTCTTCTTTTTTCCTCCCAGTGTCTGTGACATTCATTTTCTAGTGCTACAGAATCTGATTCAGAGCACATTGGCACTCTCAGATAGCCAGATGAAAACTTGCCAGTCATTTCAGGTACAGTATTTGGACCAAATTTTATGGGTCACAGCATCATAGAACCATTTAGGTTGGAAAAGACCTTTAAGATCATAGAGTTCAGCTGTAAACTAACACTGCCAACTCCACCACTAAATCATGTCCCTCACACCACATCTACACCTGATCACACAACCCTCAAGAGTTTCTTCGTACCTTGATATATGCCCTTTCTCAAATGGGAGAATGGAAACCCAAAAACTTAGATTTATGTCCATTCTGAGGGGATTATTCTCCTCTGCTTTTAGGAAATAAAATATTAAATAAAATAAAAAATATTCCAGGCGGATTTCCAATATTTTGGTTTTCTCTCTGAGGATGAGATTGCAAGATGTGAGCTTGAAGCAGTCCCCAAGGATTTTGTAAAATAAACTCCACATCCTTTCCCTTTGGTCAAACTGCAGCATGATTTAGTGCCCACTTGAGCAGTTGGTGCTCTGGAAGAGCTATCACAGAGACAGTCATAGTATCCAGCTGACACTGGTATTGGGGAACCTCTCCTTCAGTGTTGGGAACCACAAAAAATATACACATCATCATCATAAAGAATAAAATTAGAAGTTCAAAGGGAATTTTATATCTCATCAACAGGCAAGAGTGGAGCCTAGAAAGCCAAACTTAGCATGTGTTCCTGGTAAAATGATGGGAAGAATCTACCAAAATGTGTTGCAGATGAGCATTCTTTATGTATAGAATTCTAGTGGGAGCCTGATCCCATTTTGAATATCAAGTGTTCTGTAGTATGTAGTTAATTTAATTGACATTTACTGTGGAAAGCCTGGAAGTTCATAAAAGGAATAGAGTAGTGTAGTTAAGTAAATTTATATGTGTCATTTACATCCTGGCTTATAGCTTCATAATCATTCGGTTGATATAAACCTTAAGTAGGTGAGTCTAACAGTGGATTTAGAGCTACCACTGCCTTTTACATTGAAGGGTTTTTTTGCAGACGTTTCGTTTGTACCGGCAGTACCAGGATGACATTCTTGTGAAGGCTTTCCAAGAGTGTCAGAAGAGAAGCTTGGTCAATCGCCGTAGAGTGAGCCACACACTGGGTCCAAAGAAAAGCCGGGCTTTGCCTTTTGTACCCATGTCCTATCAGCTGTCTCAGAGTTACTACAGGTGGGTGTCACAAAGGTCACAGCTTGTGTTTGAGCAAATTAGAGAACCTGCCCAGGCAGGCCTGGAGGGGAGAGTGCACAGCGAGTGTCTGGAGCAAAGAACCTGACCCTCACAGCTGAAGCTGAAGAGATGAGGGTGACATCTATGTGTGTTGACCCTTTATTCCATCAGCAATCAGGGCTGGAAAGGGAGCAGAGTCCAGTTTGCTGGACAAGCCTTTACAAAGACATTTGCAGAGGAGAGGAGAGGCAGCACCAAAGTTCTGGATGTGGAAAGATTTCTTTCGTACTCTTGTCATTCTGATTGCTTTTCCTCTACAGTTACTTTATGCTGTGCTGTACCTTGATGTTGGGGGTTGGGGAGGAGAGAGATGAACTGTAAATGCATTCTGTGCTCAAGCAGATGACACCTTTGCCTTGTATTTGCTGTATAGTTCCTGACCTTTACACGGCACACAAATACCCTCACATTCTGGAACTAATAAAAGGACAGTGAAAGTGGATGTAGAAGGTACTTGGTCACCACCTCTAGCATGGAACTTCAGCTGTTCAGCTGCTCTGTGCTACCCTGGGTCTAAAATTCAGAATGAACAGATTGTGAAAGATTTCTTCTTCTTTGAATTTGTCTTTTTGTCCAGAGTTTTCACGTGGCGGTTTCCCAGTACAATTTGTACAGAGTCCTTTCAGTTCCTCGAGAAGCTCAAGGATGTTGAAAAATCCGACCAGCCAGATAATTTCTCATTTAAAGAACAAGAAGAGAAAGCATCAGAAGGCATGGTTGCCTTTCCTATGGATGGGCCTGGTGGCCAGTGCGTAGCAATGCTTTCCCTCTTCTCCCTGGGACTTGTATCTGTGAATGTGAGAATTCCAGAGCAGATAATTGTGGTGGACAGCACTATGGTGGAAAACGAAGTGATAAAAAGGTAAACACTGTTATTTCTTTTGATATATATGGTTTGGATGTTTCTGTTTCTGCATGTTTTACTGTGATACTGTTTAGATTTTTATTTCTGAGGGAGCATTCTAAAGACTTAATGGCACTTCAGTTACTGCCTGTCATTATGGCCTTGGACTGCATTTGTCTTCACTTAGGTGACATTTAAATTGCTAGGCACTTCATTGTCATCGAAGCTAATGTGGAGAGTGTGCGGATGGGCATTTTCATCAACATTGTTCTGTCCCATTTCAAAGACTAAGAAGGATTAGTAACAGAGTTCCAGCTTCATCAGTGAAACTTGTCTCCACAATATTGGTTTTATGCATTTGTTTCCTCTTTGGTTTTATTTTTGTTTTAAGCCTCTGGTAGCTGCACACCATTGAAATGGAAACTCTCTCCCCAGGCAGCCTAATCCTATGAATAATTATCCTTATGATCATTGTGTTGTCTTAGAGTGCACCTAAAATCTCTTGCTGTACTTTAAGCTGTTGTAAATATCCCTGGAAGATACTTTAGTCTGTTTGTCATTAGAGCATCTCATTACGTATCTGAAGATTGCTGTCATAGTCCTCCTCCCATAAAGTGCTGCTCTTTAAAATGAGCAGCCTCGGTTCCTTCACTTGTGGTTTTGGTACGTTATTCATGTTGTCCAAATCTCTGTCTTTCTCATTCTTTTCCTCTGTCAAAACCCAAATGCCTCGCTCTTGCTGGCAGGCCTGTGCCCCTCCCGTCACGTTCTGTAGGTGATAGGCCTGCTCGTACACCCCAGGATGACGAAAGGCTGTGCTTTTGCCAAAACGAAATGAAAAAGCAGCTAACTCCCCGGGGCAGTGGTTGATGCACAGCTTATGGTTCCTGGGATTCACTGTAAGGAGAGTCTTTCCCTTTACCTAGCTGATGATTTCCTCGTAGTGTGGAGAGGCAGGTGCATCCGACTGTCATATAAAGAATGTGCCTTTGTCCATGTGAAACTGCTTCCTGCCCTTACCCAGACTATTTCTCCAGTTTGCTGGAAATGTTCTGAATGCAAATGCTGTCTCCTCGTGTACTTGCAGCCTCTGCGGTTCGGTGATCCTGCGCAAACCTAATCAGCTAGTTTATCACCCAGGTCATTAGCAAACCCACACTGAAACGTGGACGAGTCCCATTTCTGAGTACGGGCATGTGAGTCCCCTTGTCCAACTGGTTATGTACCCACACTATTTTTTCTAAACGATGTGTTCCCTTATGGCTTTAAATATGTTTGAAGAGAAGGTACTTAAGGCCTAACTCATCTTAGAAAAGGTTGGAAGGAACCTTTGGCTGGCTCTGGCATAACCTGCTTAAAACAGAGGCAACTCCAGAGTTAGATCCAGTTGTTCAGAGCCTTCACTTTTATCCATTTCTGTCCTGGACAGAAATAGCGTTGGCTTGACTCACTTTGTTTCTGGGAAATTTATCCTGGCTGCTACTATTAGTCTCTTCCCTTTGAGGCTGTCTGCAGTTTGTTTTGTGTTGGGTTTTTGTTTGTTTCCTTTTTTTCTTTTTTTAAAGTAACTGAAGTTTTTGGTCTGTAATTCTTTCTTCTCCTTTTCTCCTTTAAAAATAAACACTGCCTGCCCTGTGCTGCAGCCTCGCCTGTGCTGCTGGCCTGCGTGCTGTGACAGATGTTCCCTTGTGATGAGGTGTCTGCTGAACCAAAGAGATTTGGCACTGTAAGCTGAGATATTTTGGGTTCATTTCAACGTGTTTGCAAAAAAAGAGAGTTTCCTTTTCCAGGGATCTTTAGTTTATTGTCTTCTCTGTAGCTGCTTGTTCTCAGCACTTTAAATCAGGCTGCTATGGACATACCCACAGCTGTGCAAGGCAGAATGCTAGAAGGCAGAGCAGCACGTGTTCTTATGTGTTCTTACACTGCTTGGTGTACTGAGTCACTTTCTTATTTTGGAAAAAACAACAAACAAACCAAACACTTCTGTTTGCAGTTTGGGAAAAGAAGGACTTGAGGATGATGATGACGATGATGATGATTTAGATGACAGCTCTGGAGGCAAACGGAGAATAGAAGTAAAAGCTCGGCAAGCATCACATACCAATTACTTACTGATGAGAGGCTACTATGCCCCTGGAATTGTCAGCACGCGCAACCTGAGTCCCAGTGACAATATTGTGGTCAACTCTTGCCAGGTGAAGGTTAAGCTGCGATGCACACCAGTTCCAGGAAGACTCAGCTCTCCAGGTTAGTTTCTGTTTGGCCTAACGTGCACAGATGTGGGTTGGAGCAGGAAAGGTAGCAAACTTATGAGCTGAGGAACTGATCTGAACAAAAACTTTTAATAGGAATGTTCTTTTTTCATTACACACACAATTTGCCTTCTGATGTTCTCTTCTGACTTAAAACAAACAGGTGATTGCCTTACAGAGACATCTGTTGTTGGTTACAAGTCTTTGTTTCATGTTGTGTGAAACTTATTAGTCCAAAGAGGAAATGTGTCCTTTGCTCTGTTATCCCTTTCCCAGGAGGTTTTTTCAGTCCCTTCTGCAACTTAAAATAACATATTTTGTCACAGCCAGGCTTTCTTTTCTGTAAAAGGAGAAGTAAATCTTTCAGAGCTCCTTGAATGGAAATTCACATTTCATTGTGTCATGCAAGTGCCTGAAATTGTAGTGTTCAATCCTTGGCCTTTTATCTACAGTAACTTAAACATTTTGATAATATTTAGAGCTTGAATATTTGCAGTTTATCAGGACTCTTCCTTCTTGAAGAGCATCTTCCTTTCATCTGTAATGAAACTGTATCCAGGAAAGCCTTTAGTTGTTTAGCTCTTTAGCTGGAAGATCTCATGCTGTCCCTGCCCATTCCTATCACTTTTGTGGTAGAGGTAAAATTGAAATTCTTTCTCATATCTCTGCTGCCACGCGTGCCCTCCAGTTCTGCTGAGCAGACAGCTCATTGCAGTTCTCATTTTGCCTTGCCAAAGCAGTGCAGCTGCCACATGAGCGTCCCACAAGGCGGGATGTAAAGCCAGCCTGCAAATGAAAGGCTGGGAGCAGGTAGGAGCAGTGGCAAAGCCACCCATCTGGGACTGGGAAAGGGAGTTACACTGCTCCAGCTGTACTCTGTGCAGTGATGGACCTGTGAGATGCCTTGTTATACTAATTGTGCTGAGACATTGTCAGCTTGAAGTTTATATGATACTTGGCCAACAGCTTTCTGCCATGGATCAGCAGGTTCCAATTTTGAAAATAGGACCCTCCATAGCATTTCCTTGCCCTAGACTTTTCATTTGACCTTCTTCAAGAAAAAAATGAGATGATTCCTTCATTAACTTAGAGTTGATGAGCCAGAGCTCGAGAGGACGCCAGTAAGTCTGCGCTACCTTTCAGCAAAACTTCACTTTGATGTGAGGGTAAGCCCTTGTAAACCAGCTTGCCCTTCTTCTACCTATCTTTTCAGAGACAAATATGTAAGGCAGAAAGAAAACAGGAAACTGCAGCAATGAAGATGGAGAACGGAGCTCTGTTTTTAATTGGAATAGTCTAGAACGCCTCTAATCTGCCTCAGAATATTTATATTTCTGTTGCATACTGCATGGTAACGACTGCATCACAGTTTATACACTTGGGTTTTATTTGCTTTGCAGCTTCTTCTCAGGTTGATGACACAGTTGTGGGAGTCTCCTGCCTCCCTGAAACTTTTACCAGGCTGATAAAAATCCAAGAAGAAAATTATGAGGTTGATCGGTTTCTTCAGGAGTGTACAGAACGTTACGGCTATAATCCCAGAGATGCAGCTGCTGTTTTGGAGATCCGTGATGCAATAGAGGCAACTTCCCACTTTGGAATTTGCAAAGCTGAGCTGAGCAAATGTTTCTGCAGCTATGAAGAGGTGGAACCTGAACGCACCAGGAGCCTGGAGCAGTACATTCAGGTGGTCTTACAGCCAACTGCTTTCCGTACATTAATGTCTGCATGCTTAGCATTCCCCTTGAACAGGACAATCTTCCAGGCTGTAGGAAGCAACTATAGATTGAACAAAGCTATTTACATTAGGCGAGAGATCACATAGCAACCTTGCCCCAAATGCAGGAAGGCAAAAATGAAAGCAGCACTTACTTAAAGATTGATACGAAGCATTTCAGAAACCCAGAGTTACCAATATTTGCCTTTGGAAGCAAAATACTTTTTCCCAGTTACTTTTTAATTTAAGCCTAGCAAAAATGTCTTGTGCTGTAATTCCAGGAAAGTTTAAGGGGCAAAGCATCTTTTCAACCTCAATGCAGCAGGACAGAAATCTGAATAGTTTATTATCTCTTCTCTTTCTGTGCTGCCAGTTGAAGGTGGCAATTCCACAATATTTGGTTAAGCTGACAATTTCCAGTGAAAGCTCCTGAGACAATGTTTGTGTTGTGGATTTTTTTTTATAGGACCTTCTTGAAATGCAGCAAGTTTTAGAAGTAGGAGGCAATGGTGTAAGACTGGTTGCAATAGTATTTGCCAAGCCCTGGCTGTTACATTCAGTACGTCTGAAGAATAAACCAGATGATTCTGATCAGCAAGGTACAGACACCACCCTCCCAGATGTACAACAGGATTCCCTGCCATCAGAACCAAAGAAGGGAGAGGAATGTTTGGGAAAGGAGGAGCAGCTGGGAAAAGACACGCAGTCTATCACTGATGGAGAGCCCCCAAGGAAGAGATGCAAGACTCAAAGTGATGGCCTTCAAGATGACAATCAATTCTGCCGGGGTCCACGGAGTGGTTTGAAGAGTGGAAGTGGCAATAACTTGGATGCAGGTGTTACCGATAGTCATTCAGAGAAGGAAGCTTTAATTGTGGACAAGCAAACGGGCTCCTTGGAAGGGCAGACAGAACCCCTAGCTGAACACCTGGTGTGTGCTTCAGATGCTGAGAGTGTGCACACTTACAAGGAACAAGGTAGATCTTCTGAGGACAAAGAGCTTGAAGAAGAGAATGATGAGCTCAGCACTGAGCACAGCAAGCAGATCCCTAGCCTTGAACAGTCAGCCAGTGAGCAGGATGATGATCTTCCCTACTCACAGGAGAACCCAGGAGTCCCTAAAGGTATGTAGGAGCACTCCACATCCAAGAAACAGAGACTAGCTCATCCCAAACGGGTAGCTCCATTTTATAAGCAAATACTAGATTCTTTATGAAGCCATACCAGTCAGAGAGGTTTTCATTTCTCACAGATGAAGTGGCATTGTGCTACTTGATCTGGAAGGTCCTGGAGGTTTCAAAAACATCGAGGATTCCTTCCTATGCCTATTGCTGGAATGGTCACGACTAGTCCCAAAATGTGTTTTTCTTAGAAACTTGTTCCCGTGTCTTACTGTTCTCCAAAACCGTATTTGAATCTGAAGTTGCTCATCTCTGGCTTCAGTCCAAAGGGGAGACATCTCCCAGCTTTGAACACCCAGCGCGACGGGTGTCCATTGAACTAAAATAGCAATGACTGAAAGTAGTAGAGTCGTTAAACTGTTCACCAGAAAGCAGTGTGAATATCAATGACCTTGTTCATAACCCAGTTTGACTTCATTTTCATTTCCTTTTTATTGCCAGTTTTCTTTTTTAATAGCTAGTTGTTCTTGCCAGGCTTTACATTAAGTAGGTTTTGGGGGATTTTACAGTGTTTTTGTTTTTATCAGCCCTGCTTTTAGACTGAATCACAAGCTGACTGCCAAGATCTGCCGTTACCCACGCTTCCAGCTGAAGGCTGCCATGTGAATCAGTGCTGGCTGATCTGTAGCATCCTAGGGCTTGGTATTGTTTAATTGGAGCCTTCCTGCAGGAAATGGTCTCAGGCTTGTCTAAACAGAAAAGGCTGCAGCAGTTCTTAAAATGAAACTACAACTATTTGGGATTTAACTTCCTCTATTTGTTTGTAACACAGGAGGGAAAAAGTAGTAGTTACGTTTTCAAGCATAGAGCTCCTAGTGATGAAAGCCAGCCGAAGGGTTTACACGTGCTTGAGCCAAAGCCGTTAGCCTCTGGGTTTAGCAGCAATACACACATTAAGTAATTGTGTAATTAAAGCCCATGACATAATGCATCATTGAAGCTGCAGAGACAACTAAACCCTGCTGAAATCTTGCGTTTGCATTCTTGAGTCCTGACTCAACAGCTCTTCCGACTCCTGCTCAACTTCCATACGAGTGCCAGGAGAGCTGAGCTAAACAACCTTGTTTCACACAGCTCTGTGTGAAACTGATCTTCCAGTCCATGGGATTACCTGGTGTTCAGCCACGTCTTCAGACTTCTAGGAATGAAACTTCTTGCTGTGACTTTGGGAATGGAACCACAAAAAGTGTGGTTGGAGAAGACAGATGAGGTTGTAGGAAGAGGTGTGGGAAGAGTATTCTGCAGGAGCGTGGAAGCTTAGCACTCCCCACGCAACCAAGAACAACGCCCGGTGTAGTTTGCTTGTGTTATTCTCTATCGTAAGCTGTTGCATCTTACAACTTGGCCACCTTTTACTTTCCTACTGCTAGATAAAGAGTTTTGGCTAATTAACTTAAACCCTGCATGTTCTTCTCTTTCCAGGGAGTTCTATGACGGATCTGTCCCAGGCTGACAGAGACCGGTGAGTAACAGATGTCTGTGGAATAACCCAATGCTTAGCGCTACCAAAACACTGCCTGAGAGCAAATGAATTGGAGAACTTCGTTTTATGCTCCAATCAGGAGTGAGCAGTGATGTGGAGAAACCCCATCTGTGCGTTCCTCCATGGTTCTTGATAAGGTTACTTGTGTGTTTCTGTGCACATGGAAAAAATTTCTCTGATACGTGTGGTTTTTTCCCCAAACCCAAGTAGTTCCAAGTATTGGAAGAACAAAACTAATTTATTCCACACATAAACCCAGTGCCACAAAGTCTTAGTTTCCACATGCCCAGGAAAGGACTGGAGAAGCTGCAATGAGGGAAACAGGAATGTCCAGGCAGGGTCTGTCTTTTGACTCCAAAAGGCTGAAAATGAGGAATTAGGTTACCAGTTGGAGCACTGGTGCTGCAGATTGAAGCAGGTCTTTGGTGGCTTTTGGAGGGTGTTGGAGCTGGTACCAAGCAAAGCTTTCCTGGCCATCAAGACTGAAGGTAATAGTTGAGTGCTGTAATGGTGCTGAAAGCACTTCTGGGGTGGTGAACACCAAATATGTAGCACTCAAGTCTGTGAAAGTGTCTGGTAGATCCACATCAGTTCCTGCCCATTCCCAGAGCAGCTGTGCAATCACACCTTGGGTGTCAGCAAACACTGCCAATGGGTGTAGCGAGACTCTTCTATGCAGAAATTATGATGATGGGAAATCTAACTACGAGAATAATTCTTGACAGAGCTGAACTTAAATTGTCCTTTGTAGGGCCTGTGAGAATGTCTGCTTCATCGGGAGACCGTGGCGGATTGTGGATGGGAATCTGAATAAACCCGTGTGTAAGGGGATGATGGAGGCCATGCTGTATCACATCATGACGAAGCCAGGCATCACGCAAGCCACGCTACTGCAGCATTACATGGGGGTGCTGCAGCCTGTGGCCATCCTGGAGATACTGCAGGTACGTGAAACATCAGCCGTGCCAGCTTTGATCCAGTTCAGCTTCCACACTCAAGAGTTGGCAGCCTCTTTGCTCAAAGTCTCGGGAACATGAGACTGTGAATGAACCATGAAAACTAACCTTCTCCCTTTACTGTAAATTAACCGAAGCCAGAGCAAGTTCCTGTTCACAGTGACAAAGGAAGGAAGCCTGCTTTATCCACCCTTGGAATTCCAATTACTGATTTTACAATTTGAGCTCACTTCTGAAATGGACATTCATGCACCTGAAACTCAGTTGTTACCAAAGAGTAACGGCTTGTCACTGTGAAATATTGAGTTGGGCTGTTTGATTTTTACAGAGTGGGTGCTGGTCTCTTCTCACAAGTGACAAGAGATAGGATGAGGGGAAATGGCCGCAAGTTGCACCAGTGGAGGTTTAGACTGGACATTAGAAAGAATTTCTTTACTGAAAGAGTGGTCAGGCATTGGCACAGCTGCCCAGGGAGGTGTTGGAGCCGCCATCGCTGGAGGTGTTTAAAAAACAGGTAGATGAGTTTCTTAGGGACATGGTTTAGTAGGGAGACAGGCACGGTTGGACTCGGTGGTCTCAGAAGTCTCTTCCAACCTTATGATTCTATGCAGTGTTAGTCACCACAGAATTTAGCTTATTTTTCCCTTGTATACCTTCCAGACAGGTTGTCTTGCACCTAAGAATCAGACTGGAATGTGTCTGTGCTAGACAGCATTGTAAATAAGACTGCTTGTCCTGGCAGACCTGCTTAGAGGCAAACATCCTTAATTGTGAAATAATCTGTGAGAAAACTGGAGCTTCTCATATTTTTTTCCCCCCATCTTGAAGTTTGGTTGCCACCACTGCCACTTTGCAAATGAAACTTTGGTTTATTTTTTTTTTCCCCATTCAGGATTCAAACTGTTAAGCACAGCAGTGATATTGCAGTCCTTCCTGTAAACACAACTTCCCTGCTAACACTGGAAATTAATATTCCCGTGTATGTATCACACTTATGTCCAAAGGCTGATGCATTTGGGTAACAAGGCAGGTTATGTACGCTACCAGTCACGTCCCAAACAGCCATCCTGCCTCCTGGCTGTTCCATCGCAGCCTGCCCATCCATCCTGTGCCAGGGCAGCTGGGGAATCAGGGCACAGGCACGGTGGCAGCAGGCAGGTTTGAGACTGCAGTAAAGGGTAGAGGTGAGGCAACGTGCGTGGGGGAGAGCAATAGATTCCTGGGCAACTTTTATCCAACTCCACAGTCAAGGAATGACCTGTACATTGTATAGATTGGAGAGTTTCAGTCTAACTTCTCTAGCAATAAATTTGGCAAGAAGTGGTTTTGAAACCACAGAAGGAGCTTATATCCGTAATACACCAAGTATTAGCAAATCTAGATGCATGCCTGTGAGACCACTGAGCACCCACCAGATGTTTTCAACAGAGCCCATCATCACCTTGCTGGGTGTTGCTGTGCAAAAAAATGCAAGAACTGACCCAGATTTGTGGCATTCACATGTGCACCAGCCTGAAATGTATGGTAACTGGTCCTAAACGCTGAGATCTGTTGTTGAATGCTGTTCCATGTCAGTAACCAGATGCCAGCTGCTGTGCTGAAAGGGACACAGGAGCACATACGCAGCTCTGTGACCTCTCTGTTGTGCTGTCCCCTCTGCTGTCCATGTGGTCTCCTGAAGGGCAGGTGAAACCACTTGCACTATAAATTGCCTGACACCTCAAGAGCGCTGTAGGTAGAACAGCTGTCAATGCACTTTTTTTCTCACTGTGGCTGCTGAAGCTAAAATCTGTAAATTTTTTTGCAGGGTCTTGAAACTCTTGGTTGCATCCGACGGTTCTACATGAAAAAGCCACCCCTGGTGTCACTCTTTTCTCAGCCAGTTGTAGAAGAACTACTGAACAATCCCAAACTGAGTGAGACCCCAACAATATACTATGAGCCTACAATAGACTGTACTCTGAGGCTGGGAAGAGTGTTCCCCTCCGAAGGCAACTGGAATAAGTGGGTGCACGTTATCTCTGTATAGAAGAGGTAACGCTGAGCCGTACCAAGTTGGTTTAGCCCACAGGAGCAAGTGTTAATGCAGATGAAATGTCACAAGTTGTGCCCTGTCATGTTTTTATTAAGTAATTTATCCTTTTTACTTTTTAATGTATTTAAACTGAAAATAAAGCTTAATGTGAAGGTACAGGTAATATCTGATCCCACTTCATGTATTCTTTTCACTTGTGGAGCACATAACTTGATCCCACTTTGTTTATTCTCTTTTTGACAGTAACTGCTTGTGGAGCACAAAGTTTGCAGCTTCTGCTTTACCTTATGTGGTTTGTTCAGGGCAGAGCAAGGGCCATTCTTCCCTTCCCTAAGGCTGCAGTGGGAGCACTTTTCTGTTTGTGGCAGGGCAGCTGGCTCTGTGAGAAGCGCCAGTAACTGTTCTTTGGCTTGGTTACCCCAAGGTCTGTCTGTGTCTCAAATGCTGCTCTCCTGCTCTTTGCGGTGTTGGGCGTTACGTGTGCCCGTAGCAGAATGCTGTGTGTGACAGCCCTGCAGCCTTCCCTGATGGAGAATGCCCTGCTTGCATTCCCCCTGCCCTCCTCGCCTGTAGGCTCTAAAGCAACCACGCAGCAGGCCATGGCTTCCACCCAGCTCAGTTTATTGCCTCTCCCTCATTCCACATCCCCAGGTGACGGGCGGCTGGAGCCCAGTGCAGCCCGGCGCAGTGCGGGGAGCACTCAGTCCCGCCGGTGGCGCCAGGTGAGGTGCGGGGAGCACTCAGTCCCTCCGGCGGTGCCCAGGGGCGTGCGGGGAGCGCTCAGTCCCGCCAGCGGTGCCCACAGCGTGTGTTGCAGCACTTGTAGAAGGTGGTCATGGGCTCATCGGCCGAGCGCGTCTGCAGCTGCATGAAGTAGGCGCGGGGATGCTCGCACTTGGGGCAGGGCTCTGCGGGGGGAGACGGCACCATCAGGCCAGCTCAGCCCCGTCCCGTCCCGTCCCGTCCCGTCCCTCCCCGTCCCGTCCCTACCTGCGGTGGAGTCCACGTTCTCCCAGGCGGCCGCACCGCCCAGCACATCGTCCACCTCCTTCAGCCGCGGGTACTTTCTGCTCGTCACCTGCGGAGCCGCCGCTTAGAGCCCCCCCATCCTCCAGCCCGCCACCCTCGCACCCCGCTGCCCCCCCGGCGCCGGCGCCCCTTTCCCCGGTGCTCCCCACCACCCGCACACCCCGTCCCTCGCTCCACACCACCCGCACCGCCCCCCGGTTCTCGTCACCCCCGTACTCCCCTCTCCTCCCTGCCCAAGGCCGCCGTCCCCCCGCCCCCCTCTCCGCACTGCCCCCCCTTGCCGCCCCCCCTGTTTACCTCCCCGTCACCCCGCTCCCCGTCACCCTTCGCGTCCCCCCTCCTCGCCGCCCCTCCCGCTCCCCGCGTCCACTTCTCCCCGTCCCCCCCGCACCTTCCGCGTGACGTTGCGCACGTAGGGACAGGTGGTGCAGGCGAAGCGGTGGCAGCGCGGCCCCTCCTCGGCCACCAAGACGTTGCCGCAGGCCGGGCAGAACAGCAGCATCGCGGCCGCCCCTTCCGGCGCGATGGCGGAGGCCGAGGCGGAGCCGGCGCACGCGGAGGTGCTGCAGCGCTTCCAGGCGGCCCTGGCGCGGCTGCTGCGGGACCCGCTGCTCTGCGACCTCCCCCCGCAGGTGGAGCGGGGGCTCAGCCCACGGGCGGGGGCGGCGGGGCTCGGGCTCCCCTCGCCTCTCACCCTCCGTTCCGCAGGTGGGGCCTGGGCCGAGGGGCGGCGGGCCTCGGGTTTGGCCCGGCTCAGCCCGCGGGTGGGGCCGGCAGCGAGGGCTCAGCCCCAGCCCGGCTCAGCCCACCCGTCGCTCTCCCGCCGTAGGTGGGGCCGGGGAGCTCAGGCGGAGCTCAGCTCGCAGGTGGGGCCGGGGCCGAGGGGCTCAGGCTCAGCCCCAGCCCGGCTCAACCCTCGCTCTCCCGCCGGAGGTGGGGCCGGAGCCGAGGGGCTCAGCCTGTGCCTCGCCCATCGGTGGGGGCAGGGGGGGCTCAGCCCCAGCCCGGCCCACCTTCCCCTCGCCCGCAGGTGACGGCGGAGGAGATCGGCTCGCAGGTGGCCCTGGAGCACGGACAGGCCATGACGGTGCGCGTGTGCAAGGCAGACGGCGAGATCATGCGTGCGTGCGGGGCATGTGCGGTGGGGAGGGGCGGGAGGGGATTCGGCCGGGCCTCGCGGGGCACTGATGGGGCTCCCCTCCTCGCCCAGCCGTGGTGGTGGTGCAGAACGCCTCGGTGCTGGAGCTGAAGAAGGCGCTGCGACGGCACGTGCAGCTGCGGCAGGCGCGGCGCGGCGGCATCCAGCACCTCAGCTGGTGAGTGGGTCACCCCAACCTCCCCATGGGGCTCCGCGGCCTCCCCACGGCTCCTCCAGCCGCTCCCTGAGTGCCTTCCCCCTAGGAAGTACATCTGGAGGACCTACCACTTGACCTTCAACGGAGAGAAGCTGGCAGATGACAGGAAGAAGCTGCGAGAGTGAGTGAGATGCTTTCTTGAAGACATTGAGGGGCTGGAGCACATCCAGAGCTGGGGAAGGGGATGGAGCCCAGGGGTTCTTGGAGTGGCTGAGGGACCTGGGGCTCTTCAGCCTGGAGGAGGCTGAGGGGAGACCTCGTTGCTGTCTGTAGCTAACAGGAAGGAGTTTGGAGCCAGGTGGATGCTGGGCTCCACTCCCCAGTAACAAGTGATGGGATGAGAGGAAATGGCCTCAGGTTGCACCACGGCAGATTTAGATTCAATATTAGGAAAAAACCTGAAAGAGTGGTGAAGTCCTAGCAGAGGCTGCACGGTGGTAGAGTCGCCATCCCTGGAGGAGTTCAGAAAACGTGTAGATGTGGCACTTTGGGACATGGTTTACTGGGCACAGTGGGATTGGGCTGACGGTTAGACTGGATGAGCTTAGAGGTCTTTTCCAACTTCAGCGATTTTATAATCCCATCTGCTCTGACAGTGATGGGGCTGGAGAGGCCACATAGTGTCTGCATGGGCACGGCTGCGCTGGGACTGTGTCCCGGCTCAGACAGTTTGCACTTATAAAGTGAGTGGGAGATGGGAGCAACGCTGCACTGAGAGTGGGACAGCACAGGAGGGTCTTTGGGAGTTCCTTGGCCACAGCCATCTTGTGCTGAGTGTGTTCATCCCAGTCAGACCACACCAAGGCATCCAGATCATTGCCCCTTGGCTGTCCATGCCAGAGTAGGTTATGCTTACTAAGGTTACACCTGAGACATCGTGCAGAGACCAGATCAGGGGGAAAAACCCTCAGTGTGAGGGGAGAAGAACACAGAAAAAGCCAGGCACAGTGTCGTGCACATTAGTTCATCTCCAGGGAAACTGGGAGCTACTCAGTAGAGGATGAGGTCAGGACACATATTGTGGTGGAGGGCTGAGAGGGACTTCTAAAAGTCATCTAGTCTGACCTGCTGGCCAAGCAGGGTCAGCTACAGCTGGTTTCTCAAGGTTGTGTCCAGCTGAGTTTTGAAGATCTCCAACAATGCTGATTCTACAACCTCTGGACAACCTGTTCCAGTGCTCAGTGACCCTCACAGAGGGCTTGGCTGAGCTGCTGAGGTAGAAAGGTAGGAAGGAGGATGGAAGAATGCCAAACAAAGAGCAAACTACAGATAAGTGTTGGGCTCGAGACCTGCTCAGCCACGTATTGGAGACCACCTACTGACCTACCATGCTATCCTTAAGAGGCTGTGAGCACTGGCTGCCGGGTGTGCCAGCCTCTGTGTGGAAAAAGCATGTCCAAAATATTAAAAATTTAGCGAGACAGCCCTAATCAAAGCTGTCCTCGAAAGACTGAGCCATGGGTGACAGACACTACTTCTAAGGGGATGTTGCAGTTATAAGGGCAGGTGATCTGATCCTTCAGTGCTGGCAGCAGGATCTGCCTCCACAAGTGCAAATTTCAACTTGTCATGCATTAGAGCACAGCACGTGATTGTAGGAGTCCATCTCCTCCTGGGAAAGAGGTGGCTGTAGGATTCCAGAGGTTGTGGTTCCTGGAAACCAGTGTGTAATGGCATAACTCTCTGTTCAGTTACGGCATCAGAAACCGGGATGAAGTCAGCTTCATAAAGAAACTTCGAAAGTAACCTGTCGGGTAAGTCCTGAATATCTGCTGAGAGGTCCCAGTTCTTCATCTTCCTCTTCCTGGGCCCTGGCGTTCAGGTTCCCAGCAGCTGCTTTCTGCTGCATGGCACAGCATTCCCGAATGCTCATGTCTACACTGGGCTCACACCCTGGCTCGAGTCCACCTCCACATCCTGGTTGTGTTGCTTGTGCTTCTCTCAGGGCAAGGGATGGTGACTGAGCTATCTCAGTTCCCATCTGCATTGGGAGCAGCATTACCTTAGGGACAACAGTGGGGTGTGCATCTCTAACCTTACTTTACGTTTAGATCCTGAATCTGCTCCCGTAAGGTCTTAAGAGGCTTTAAACACAGCATTCCTTTCTTTGCCCTTGTGATCACCTCTAGGACTTTCTTTTAGGCTTCTTGAACCTCTAGAAATCACTGCTAGGAATGTGCCTGGGTGTGAACTGATCCCTAGGAGAATGGAGGGCGGTCTGCAATCCCCATCACTTGGTCCTTCTGTGCATCTCAGACCCAAGAGACTGTACCATTCCAAGTACCTGCAGCTGACAGAAACACCCCATGGGTAGGTGCAGGCAAACACAACAAGCAGACACAGCATGGGCTTTGCTGTTTGAGCCCTCTTTCTCCATTACTGCAAGCTACAGCGAGTTAGGAAAAGGGACCTAATCTCACATGCAACTGAGAGACAAGAACTCCTGGCTAATTTGTTGTTCTCAGAAGACAGGACACACCACTAGACAACTTTTGGCCATGGTATTTCTGTGCAACTGATGCATTTCAAAACACTTCCAGCGTGGGAAGCACAAGTACCGCGTATATAATAGCACGTGTAGACATTTTTGGTATTTGTACTGCTATTTTCAGAAAGGTGTGCACACAAACACAAACTGTGGCCAAGCCTCTCAAGCTGAGCAAGTTTAAAATTATGTCTGCTTCCCCTCAACATCTAAAACTGCAATCCTGGTGTCTGAAGAGCAGTGGTAATGGCAGCTTTTCCAAACACTTGGGTGTTTGTTTTGCGGCTCCAGCTCGCTGGGTTAGAAACTGTTGCTTTGTGATCACAGTAACTCCTTTTTCTTCTTTCATTGCTGCTACATCTGCAACATCCAGTGTAATAAATCCTGTGTCATCTGCCCCACAGTGCCTGTGACCAGCAGTCACCTGTAGCACTGCCTGATCCTTGCAAACTTTCCAGGCATGGCAGCACAGAGATAAGAGGGTTCAGCATGTTTTGTTACTGCCAAATATTTTCTTTCTTTAGCAGAGGGAGCAGAGACTCCAGCTCTACTAGGACCAGACTGTGGATTCAGCACGTTTCTGGAGGAAAAGGCTGTAACATTTCAAAGAGAAACAAACTCCAGTTGAATGGACATTATCACACATTTTTTTGCAGTTGCTCTTCGAAGCTTTTGCCTCTGAGCTGTATATGGAATGCACTTTTGGCAATTAAAAAGACTTCAGTTTTCTGAGACTTGTAAGGCTCTTATTTCCAGTTGCAAATCTGTGTCTTGGCTGTTTTGAGTGCTAGAAAAGGATTGATTCTGCTGGTACAGCAAACAGCAGAGGTGAGAGAAAGTAACAAACGTAGCCACAGACTATGCAGAACAATTAACAGTAGCTAAAACGCTACCTTACCATTTAATCACCACCTTAGCAGCAGTAAACAACTGGTTAAAAATGTAGTATTGAAACTAGTGTAATAAAAATAATGGCAGCAGAAGAGGTTCAATACAATTGAACAAGGCACAAACGTTCTGTTTTCAGAGTCTTCTGAGATAAGGCAAAACGTGCCTGCCAAGTGCTAAGGAGACAGTTTAAATTAACCACGGGCAGGGTTAGAAGTGTCATGGGATTAGAGGCTTTGTCCACGTGGAACTGGCACAGCAAACGCAAAGAGGGTCCATCTCCAGTGCCTGCTCGAGAAGCCCGTCTTTGCCTTTCAGTGAAGCTGTGCGTCCAGGTCGTATTTCTCGCAGAATTTGTCTGTGAATGGTATACAAGTGAGGAACTCGCACCACTCGCACTTGATGGGGTAGAAATAGAACAGAATCACGAGTCCTGAGAAGAGTGCAATGAAGATGAGCTGGAAAACTATAATTTGGCATCGCTTCCTATATAAATCAAACTTCCCAAAGCTAATGTAGGGCAGGAAGGCAAAGGAGAGGAAGAAACCACTGATAAATCCTGAAATGTGAGCAAAATTATCAATCCAGGGCAGGAGGCCAAAGGCAAAAAGAAAGAGCACCACAGCCAGCAGCTTGAAGAAAGCCCTCCATGGGCGTGCCAGGATTTGCCAACTCTGGAAGAGCTCCACAAAGAGACAGGCCAGAATCCCGAACTGGGATCCCGCAGGGCCAACCTGCAGAAGAAGAGCATTACAGGTAACATCAGGCACACGCCATCGGCTGGGCTTCTGCAGCCAGCTCCAGGCATCAGTCATTTATCATTCAACTCCTTGTTCAGTGTCTCTTGGGAAAGAAATGCCACAGCCTGCAATTTCATAATGAGGTTCAAGGAGTAAAGGGGCCTGGTTTGATCTTGGGATCACGGCAGGTGTGATGCCAGCAATCTCCAGAGCAGAGGGTATTTAAGGAGGGCAGATCTGGTCTGAAACCAGTACGGAGAAGTCCCTGAAGGCAATCTCCTCCTTTCCCCTACCCATCATTGAAGGACCTCAAAGATAGTCTTCCAGGTCCTGCCATGCAAGCTCTAAGTGAAGCTGGACAGTCACATCAGATTCCTCCAGCTGTGGCCTGGGGACAGAGACAGTCCTGGGCAGCCTGGGAAAGGTGAGGTCTGCTCTTTACCCTTTTCTCCTACCTGCCATTCGTGGAGGGTCTCTAGCACCACGTAGAAGGCCTCAATTCCCAGCCTGCCCAGGGTGTCTCTTATGCTGTGGCTGAACAAAATTCCCCCCATCCATTATCAGACGCAACCTTCCTGCTGAAGCTGGACTAGGCCAGTCACTCGGAAAGCCCACGGAGATGTTATTGCTCAGCAGCTATGTAACAGTGTGGTGCTGTCTCCTAGCTACAAATCTGTACAGCCACGTGCTACAGAGATGAGCCGAGTTCCAGTCTCTGTCTCTGCCAGAGAGGCACAGGCATGTAAAGATGGCTTGTGTTCAGAGCAAGCGACCAGGACCCGAGCCAGAAGACCCACCTCTGCTCTGTAGGGTAGAAATATTGCACTGGCAAGGTTCCCAGTGATGCCACTGAGCAGGTAGATGATAGAGATGCGATGCCATCCTGCCAGCTTCTCTAGGTCCCGCAGGATCGTCATTTGGAAACAAATTGAAACCAGACAGTGCAGGATCCTGCCAAGTTCAGAGTACAGGAGCTGAGGCAGCGGCCACTGAACCCACCCCATGCTTGTTTGTGTTCTTTGCTGAGAGCTCCTGCTCTGGCTCCTCGCCCACGCCTCTAATGTCCCAGCAAATGCAGCACAGTAAACCTCAGCAGGGACAACAGCTCAGTGCCCGCGTTCCCCGGGGAAGGGACTGCCAGAACAGCCCTCACAGCAGCCCCTGGGTTCAGGGTTCCCCCACCCAGGCAGTGGGTGCTTATGCTTACCCAGCGTGGAGGAAAAGGGAGAGCCAGAGGCGGTAGAACTGGTCAGGGACTTCGGGATTTAGGAAAGGGAGGAGTCCACAGACGTCATCCATGCAGTGCACCTAGGGCAGAACTGGGCTTGTGAGGTGCACCGGCCAGCACGGCCCTGTATCGAGGCCAGGGCAGACTGCAGTTGGCTCTGAAAGAGGGGCTCTCCTCCCTCTTCTCCGCTTTATCAAGCCCCAACCCTAGACTCCAATACCAACTTACACAATCTCACCCATTCCCTGTGGCAGCTTTATGCCCTTATTCTCCACCCCAACACACACAGCCAGGCTGCTAAGGGAAACGGGAGGGGAAGGGCAGCCATCCAACCCCCAGCTCCACAGTTACCTGAGAGCAAAGCGTTGCCTCCTCGTGGAAATAGCCCCGCATAAATTCACAATACTCCCGGGAGGTTATTTCACACCTGAAGGAGGCAGGAGGAATCCAAATGAGGAACAAGTCACACATGGAAGGCACAATGGACCATCCCATGCCCCCCACTCTCCCTTGGCTCATCCCAGGTCTGCCTGTGAGAACTGATGCCTTTGGCTGCTCGGGACATGCTGGAGTGCTGTCTCTGCAGCACTAACACATCCCCATTTGGGCCCAGAGCCACTCTCCATCTACCTCTCCAGCTTATCTCCCACACTTCAGCCTTGAGGCACCCCCACAATCAATGCCCTGCCTACAGCAGCTCCAAAACAAGTGCTAAAGCTGAGCTCTTTGCAATGGAGAAAGAACCACGAGAGCTGGAGGAAGCTGAGTCTCCGGGGCTGGGGGAGTCCCGTGCCTCCGTTGCTGACAGTGGAAAGGGGGCCCAGGCCAAGCAGACAAAGCCAAGCCCAAGCACTGGGTGACTACTGAAGCCGAGGAGCAACATGAGGAAGAACAGCATCCTTCCCCTTGGCAAACCTAAAGCAAGTTGTCTCCTGACATCTCATTGAGTGCTTAGGGACACCAGGATGGGGCCAGCGTAGTCTGTCAGGACCAAGCTGGCATTCCTAGGAAAAAGTGCAGAACTCCCCAGCACGAGTATTTAATCCGTTGGGATCCAAGTCCCTCCAAACTGCAGGACCAGTTGAGCATGACACCCTGCTGCACTAAAGACTTAGGCTGGCTGTTACCTCCTGCTCATCCCAGAGTCCTGCTCCACCAGAGCCCCCTGTGCGACTCCCCTTCCCAGCCAGCTCTGGGCTGTATGTGGGAAGGACAAGGAGGGCAAATGGCTGTGTCTACAGCCTGAGAAGGGCCCCCTGTGTCTCATCCTGATGTCCAGCCCCTCTCCATACAGGTCAAACTCAGCACCTTCCTTTGGTTCCGATGCAGCAGGGCCGGCCTGTGATGACGCAGTCCATGTGGAGGTGGTTGGTGTAATTCCCAGCACTGTTTTTTGTGCAGATCTGGAAAACGACAACAGGTTGTGATCAGACAGCCATGGTTTTGCCTGCTGCCTGGGTAAAGTCAAAACAGGCCCTTGGGAAAACACCAGTCCCAGGACATGAGCCTCCCCAAGCCTCCCTCTAACAGCAAGACACCCCATCTGCCCGAGCAGTTGGAGCTTCAGTCAACACCTCCTCTCTGCTAAGGGATGAAAACAGCACCGAGGCTGAGTCAGCCTCCATGGCTGTTAGCCTGGCATGACCCAGGGCTTCAGGTGGTGCAGGGGAACTGGTGGTGTTGGAGAGCTTCAAGCCTTGACCAGGCAAAGCCACGTTTGCTCTGACCTGGTGTTTGTGACACCGAGCTGGAGACTGCACCAGAGACTCCTGTCACCAGCACAGCTGTGGCTCTGCACAAGGGGATGCAAATGCCGTATTCCAGCTGCCCACACGGGCCCTGTGATGCTCACCGGCCATTTGGTGATGTCATCCGGCCACTCATGTGGCTCCGTTGAGGCTGGCTGCTCGCACACCCTGCAGCAACAGAAAGTAGAGATCAGCCACAGAAATGACCTCCCCCAGCCCAAGCAGCAGGCAGGAATCCCTCAGGGAGCCACCATGCTGTCCCTGTCCCGAGGCTGCATTCCCACAGCTCCCCTCTGTCCCTGCCATGGGGCTGGTGATGCACTACACCACATCAGCCAAACTGCGCTGATCAAAGCCACGGCCTCCTCCCAGCCAGCAGAGACCATAGCTGCAGCACAAAGGCAGCCGTTCAAGAGCACGCGGCCACTCAGCAACTCACTGGCTCCTTTCTGGGCAGACACAAGCCCAAAGGTGGCCCTTCAGCTGGTCCCAGCTCCGCATCAGCTCACAGTGCCAGAGGGCAAAGGTGTGCCATGGCACCCAGTGGCTGGCAGGGCTCTGGGGCAGGGGGTGATGGGAACAGGACTGCGGCACCCCACGAAGGGAGCCAAAGCGAGGAGCAAGGGACCAGGTGGGAGGGGAAGAAAGATAAGAAAGGCACCCACAGCTCACAAGAAGCCACTGTGCAGCCAACAACAGAGACTGGGGGTGAGCAGATCTGCCATCACGCTCTGCCTCAGCCTCTCCTGCAGCCATGGGGGCAGGTAGTGACATCACTGCCCTCACATCCCTTGGTGTCCAGAGCAGCTGCTGCCCACCCAGCAATTAACTGGCCTGGGAGCCCATGCCTCTCCAACAACTATCACAGCACCCCGGGCATTCCCAGGATGGCAGCTGGGCTGGGCAGGACCTACCTGGGATCCTGATGACAGACAGACCCAAATTGCCTCTTGCTTCCCGCCAGTGTTGGGGTGCTGGGGTGCTGGGGCCACTTCACCCACACGGCCAGCGTGGACTGCCAGAGAAAGAAGAGTTGTCACCGTGAAATCCATGGTGGGAGAATCACCAACAGAAGTGGCCTTGAGCCTGCAGGGACAGCACAAAAGGGGCCACCACACTCACTGAGCACTCCTCCTCCGAGGTCTGCACACAGCCCGACTTGTCGTTCCGTACGCAGCAAGCCGAGTGCTTCTCCTTCTCCCGCTTGGCGCTGATGAAGCTGTGCACTTGCTGGTCCTGCCTCATGCATGGTGAGAACTTGGCTCCTAGGTGGATCAGGGCCTCCTGGCAGAGATGGAAACACCCAGCTCAGCCAAGGGACCAGCAGTGACTGCCTGGGGCAGAGCAGGCTGAGGGAGCTGTGAGGGGTCCCCCTAACAGGACCTGAGGGACAAGGGACAAGTCCTGCGCGATGAAGCCCAGCACACATCAGGCGTGCTCTCAATATTTGCTCTGAACGGCTCCCTGCCCAGCAGGGCTCTGGGCTGCACGTGGGATGGACAAGGGGGACAAATGGCTGTGTCTACAACCTGAAAAGGGTGCACTGTTCCTCACCCCAACGTCCAGCCCCTCCCCATATAAATAAAGCTCACTGCCTTCCTTTGGTCCCTTGAAGATGGGAAGCCCAGAACAAAAGTTCAGGGATTCCTTGCCCACAGCCCCAGAAAAGCCAGTGCTGTGGCTGGGAAAGGAAACGTTTGGACACCACAGCCTTTCCCAGGGGGAATGGCATCAGGAAAGCTGCCACCCACCATACAACTCCGGCATTTTCTGTGGCCCCATGCTTGGCTTTGTAGAACAGCGCAAAGCAGGAGTGCCAAGGTCCATCCCAGCCTCCTGGCAGCCTGTACTGCAGGGTGGTCGGGGCTGGGAGCACCAGTGCACCTGCCAGAGACAGCAGGGCCCCATGGGATGTCCAACCAACAGCAGCTGCTAGCGCCAAGCTCCAAGCAGCAGAGGGGCCCGGTCCCTGGGGTGGCACGGCTGCAGCACGCAGTCCCCCTCCAAATCCCAGCCACTCACTGAGCTGGGGCCAATCCAGAAGTTTTCCTGCTGAACGTATTTGACGTTTTCATAAACCCCTCTGTTTCGCAAGACCTGCAAGGAGAGAAAGCAAGAGCCCCTTGAGCTCCTGGCCACAGGTCAGCAGGGCAAGCAGCAGGGGCTGGTGCAAACAGCACCCAGGATGGGCAGAAATCCCCACAGCCAATGACAGCACCCACGGTTCTAAACTGGGCTTTTGCAGGATCACAGGTAAAGAACCATCGAGGCCTGGGCACTTCCATCTTACCATTTAATTTAAAATGTCTGGTTACTTCAACTTTCAAGAAATCCCAGGGCCTGGGAGACCTGAGACTGCCTTGAGAGCCTGAAAAAACCTGCACAAAGAAGCATAAGCAGCAGGGCAGGTTCAGGTGCTGGTGCTCTGAAAGCTGTCAGTCGTGCAGGTGACAAGCTCCCCAGGGCATCCCATTATGGTCAATCTGATGATCTTAGAGATCTTTTCCAACCCTAAAGATTCTGTGATTCTATATGGCTGTAGAGATATGTACCCCAGAGACCTCTCACCACACGTGGGAAGGCTACAAACAGCTTCAAGATCAGGTCTCAAAGTCAGACAGGGGCAAAACCCTGCAACTGTTGCAGAACTATAACTCACGTTTGAAGTATTTCCCTGACAGGAATATTCTTCTGGTCTCCACCAGGAGGGGAACAAGTTGTTTGAAAGGGCTCCTAGCACAGAGACAAGCGCCTACAAAGAGCCCACCATGCTTCGTGCAGGATACAATATGATGTCAAGAGCAATGTGGGTGCGGGGTGGGAGAAGGCAGTGTGGGGGCTGACAGAGATGCTGCAAGCAGCTCTCCAAGGCAGGACACCCAGCATCCGGCCGTCATGGCCCTCAGGCAAGTAGCCAACGTGCTGAAGACTACGACATGAGCCAGCAGCTGAAGGCTGAGACACAATCACGCTCCAGGAAAGTGAGGGGGATTGACTTACTGAATCAACAGTTTCGTGTTGTGAGAACCCCACAGGGGCGATGCCATAGATACACACAGCAAGGATGGTGATGAGTGAATGCACAAAGGTGACCCAGTAAGTGAAGAAAGGCCTGGATGGGACGGAAAGGGAAAAGATCAGAAAGAAAAACCCAGGCATATTACATCTACTCACAGAACACAGCAGAAAAGCTGCTATTTCTCCCCAGGGACCTTGGCAGAATTTGGGCTGCAAGGCCAGGATCACCTAGGGGTGTTCAAGACTGGAGGCAAAGACCTAAGGTCTTGCTGGCATACAGACCCTGTTTCCTCTGACTCCCCCAATACACTGGGTACGCCACTCTCTCCCCAGAAAGCATCCCTGAAAACACGTAAGCCTGAGGCTGAAGTGTGCTGTGTGTCTGAAATCATGACTTAAGAGGAATGATCAGACAGGGATACCCGAGTCTTGTGTTCACCACAGGACAGTGGTGGTGGGCAGAGATCTGCAGTCCCTCCAGGTAGCAGAGACCCAGACAGTCAAAGCAATGTGAGGAGCAGGGTGAGGTCCCAGTGCATGGCGATGCTAACATGCTGCTGTCTGCGGTTGTTTGCGCTGTACTTCAGAGGTACAGACCAGGGGTCTTAGCAGCAGCTTTCACCCAACCCCCCGAGGCAGTGACCTGAGCCACTAAGGGTAACAGCACTCCCTCACTCGCTAGTTCAGTTGGAAGCCCTTCTACAACCGCAGCTCTCACCTGTGATCGTCCATGTCCTCAATCTGCCGCTTGACGTAACTGTCGATGCGCTTGCGGTACGTCCGGTTCGTCAGCTTCCCCACCATTCCCAAGCCATACGGCCTCTTCTCCTTGGCAAAGAGCTTCCTGACCGGCACGGCGATGCGCTGGCCACGCTTCTGTGGGCTCACACTCACCACCTCCTGCCGCAAACGGACCCTGGGCTGTGCCAGGGCCCCGTCCTTTTGCTTCCTCCAGCCTCGCTCCAGTGGGCTGAAACAAAAAGCAGGACAGCAATGGTTTCCTTCTCCCTGGCACCAGGGACCAGTCCTTCCCTGGTCTTCAGAGGGTCTGCTGCCACCGTCTGTCCCACCACATGCACATCTATTTCCTCCTCCACTTCACTCCTCTTATGCTACTATGAAATGCAAGTGTAATTTAGCTCAGCAGGGCAAATCCCCACCCTTGAACCACTTCACTGGGACTGGACTGGCATGTCAAACCCCCCATGCCCACCAAATCAGAGAGAGGAGAAGAGCAGGAACCCAAGTAGGTCCCAGACTGAGACACAGATGCTGTAACATGCTGCCAGCTGTGCCAGTTACTTCTCACAATGTCTTCTCTCCTCCCTTTACTTGCACCGACGTGTGCATTTTTTGAGAGAACAACAAAACCAGGCTTCAACAACACAATAAAATCACCAGCGTCACTGCCTAAAGGAAGCTTTTTTACCAAAGCAGAGCGTGCCATGAGTGTTACACAAGCTACTGGTAAATAGTACCTGCTTTGCAAGTCTTCATCACGTCTGGATGCCTTGTATGCCTTTGTTCTTACACAGCAGTCTGGAGATCGGGTCTGCAGCACTCAGACCCTGACCAGAAGAAAACCCACCTGCCCTTTCCCCCTTGCTCACTGCCTAGTCCTGCAGCAGGGACGTCCCCCATGTGCTCCTGTCTACTTTACCTCCTCTGGCTTCCTAAACGACCCCTTTGCACAACGACAACAGTTGTCAGAAGTGATCCAAGAAACCCGCTGACAAACGTTCTTCTGAAAGACCACAAGAGCATCCTGGAGAGACCACAGCAGCTCTGAGGTACAGACAGGCTACATGATGAGGGACAACCAGAACTTCTTCAGCCAAGAACACTGCTGTGAAACAACCTTCAGTTGTTTTCAATATTGCACCTTGCAGAAGATGCATTTTTACCATGGAATCACAGAATTGTTTGCGACCTTAAAGCCCACGCAGTTCCAATGCCCTGGACATGGGCAGGGACACCTCCCACTGGATCAGGGTGCTCAAAACCTTAAAGCTGAAGGTCCCAACTTGCTTAACCTTCCCATGGCTTCTCCCTTGGGAAGGCCTGCTCCTACAGAAAGCACAGATTCCAACTCTTGCCCAAGAGTTCGGGCGGTTTCTGTGTTATGGACATGCTGCTTCCCCATGTTTCCAGAGCTGGGCTATTGGCCTATGCCAAAATAAACACCTGGCCACCTAAAAGGACACCTGACTGATGCTGGTGACAGTTCTCTGAAGTATGAAACAAATGTATTTTCCTCAATAAATAAAACTAAAGAGATCCAAATGGAGCCAAGAAGACTCAGACCATCTCAGAGGGGAGACAACAAACTCTCACCCTTTGCTGCTTCCATTGATGTTCAAACTAAGTCAAGTTTTTGGAAACACTTGAAGGGAAAGCGCTAACGCAGCAAGATAGGCCATGAGCGGCAGAACCACAACAAGGACCTCCCTGTCTGCTCCACGTTCACACCCAGTGGGGCTCTCTGCTGGGGTGAGCGAGAGCTGACTCGGAAATGACACAGAGCAATTACTCATTGTCAGTTACTCAGGTGGAAAAAATCTAGGCACACAGTACAGTACCACCCACATATTTGTAGGGCTCTCAGCATCAGTGCCACACCCTTCTCAAGTGAGGAATGTAGCGCAGCTTGACGCTCAACAATGCTTCACACCGCTCTTTGGAGACAGACAACAGTTCCTGGTGACTGTGGCAACAGCAACAGCCTTCTTGACTTTTCTACTTTCTCCATAGACAAAGTTTGGGCCCTCAGCATCCTCACAGCTGATTTAAAGCGTCTTTTGTTTCCTCAAGGCATGACACAGTCTCCAAAACACATCACGTGAGGGTGGAAGTTGCTGGAGAGACTGCAGAGGTGGCCTCAGAGGCACCTTTCCTGAGGCAGAAGGTCTTAAGCTGGGTTTAAAGAAAATCCATCGCTGCACTGCTCTTTGAGCTCTGCACCAAGCACCCACAGCGCTCAGATCCTGGCTTACTCCATGCAGGAGCAAGGGCCCCACCATATACCCAGCAAAGGTCCCACTCTGAATGTGTTGGTCACCCCATGGCTGCTTTGGCAGCTTCCAGGAAGATACTCACAGTAACAAGTGGCTTCTTTCAAGCTCATTTTTGTCCAAGGCACCTCCTGTGAGGTCTGTCTGATCCAGAGGTTTCACCTCAGCATCTTTGATTGCAGCTTCTGATGGTGACTCGAACACTTCATCCGGATAAGTGGAGAGCTCTTCATGAAGGACTCCTTCCTGGGCAGAGAAACAGAAGTCCCATCAGAAGAAGAAAGCATCACATTTGAGAAATCAGCCCTGGCAGGATGCAGTGCTGCCCTCTGCAACACACAGTCCTGCCTCTGGGGCCAGAACAACGCCTGAGCCCTGCCACTCACCCGAGCAAAGAAAGAGGTGTCAAGCTCATCTGGAAAATCCACCGTGTCCTCCTCCAGGAAGCTTGCTGGGGTGAAGCTGCGCCGCTGGGCTCTCCTCAGGGTGCTGTCCTTCACAGAGCGCCCCTGTAACCAGAGAAAATGGCATTGAGTTAGGAACCTTAATCCCAGGCACATGCAGGGTCACCACCCCAACTAGCACACAGGGAGCACAAGTGCTGAGCTGGTTCACGCCTGTGTGTGGAGCACAGCAGAGCTGCTGATGTGTGGCACCTTCCTGGTGAGACACAAGTGCTACCCCACTCAACCCACAGTGGCCATCTCCCACGTGAGTCAGGCTTGCAACGTGTCCCTCTGCCGCCCGTTGCACAACATCTCTGACCAAACTGCAGCGATGGGTGGTACGGGACACAGCAAAAAGGTCACCAGGCCCCGGAAAGCAGACGCAGGGCAGGATGAAGAGACCTGCATAGTAAGAGCCTCAGGTACTTCTGCTCTTCTGTGACTGCTGACCAGGTGTGAATGGATCACCCACGTGACCGGCTGGAACGCTCTGAAGCTGCTGGCTGTGGGAATCAAAGGCCCAAGGCCAAGGGAAAGCATGGCCTGTACCAAACCCAAGCCATCAGCCCTGCTTCTTGCAAATTCTGCCTTCTAGACATGATTGAAGCAGTACAGGACATGGCTCTGTATCTTCCCCTCCACCACCGCTCTCACCATCCTCTCTGCTCAGCAGGTCCTTCCCTCCCACCCTTCCTTCGGGGCAGAGCCCCATCCTGCCACCAGACAGGTCCCTGCCCTCCCACAGACAGTACCTTCACCAAAGCCGCAGCTGCTCGGAAACTCATTTTGGCAACAGACTCCCGTTTCCGCCGTCGTGGGAGGCGATTGAACCCTGAGCGCGAGCTGGTGAAGGAGCAGAGCGACGTGGCGCCTGGTGTGATCGGGGTGTGGGGCATGCTGCAGCCATCATTGTCGTCAGCCATACGGAAAGCTCGGCCGCGGGCCAGGGGGTCTATGATCTGCTAAGAGAAGAGCCTATCAGTCCATTCACCCCCAAACCTTCACCTACCACGCGCTCCTCCCTCCAAGAAAACATCCAGAGGTCACAACAGCAGCCTGGCTCCTGGGACTGACCAAGAACCAGGCTGGATGGACCAACCAACGAGTGAGTAATTCTACAGTAGTGAGACATGGAGGAAGCCATTGCAAGCTAAGCCCTAGCTGTAGCCTCTAGCCTGAGTCCTCAAACCTCTTCCTCTTTTTATTTTGTTCTGATTTTCTTTCTTGGTATTGACTATTTTCACCCAGAGCATTCCTGATCATAAAATGGTTTGGGTTGGAAGGGACCTTAAAGATCATCCAGTTCCAAGCCCCCTGGATCAGGTTGCTCCAACCTGGTCTTGAACGCCTCCAGGGATGGGGCAGCCACCACTGCTCTGGGCAACCTGGGCCAGGGCCTCCCCACCCTCACAGCAAAACATTTCTTCCTCAGATCTAATCTCAATCTCCCCTCTTTCAGCTGAAAACTGTTCCTCTTGTGCTCTCCCTGCACTCCCTCCTCAGGGATCAAGAGTCCCTCCTCAGCTTTCCTGGAGCCCCTTTCAGTACTGGGAGGCTGCTCTAAGGTCTCCCCACAGCCTTCTCTTCTCCAGGCTGAACAACCCCAACTCTCCCAGACTGTCCTCATATGGGAGATGCTCCAGCCCTTGAATCATCTTCATGGCCCTCTTGGCCTACTCCAACAGCTCCAGGTCCTTCCTGTGCTGAGGCCTCCAGAACTGAACACAGGGCTCCAGGTGGGGTCTCACCAGAGTGGAGCAGAGGGGCAGAATCCCCTCTCTCTCCCTGCTGGTCCCTCTGCTCTGGGTGCAGCCCAGGACACGGTTGGCTTTCTGGGCTGAGAGTGCACATTGGTGGCTCATGTGGAGCTTCGCACCCACCAGCACCTCGAGTCCTTCTCTTCAGGGCTGCTCTCAACCCATTCTCTGCTCAGCCTGTATTTGTGTTTGGGATTGCCCCCTAATGTTCACAGGAGACTCCAAACCTCCTCCAGCCCTTCCTGAGCTCTTGGTTTCATCAGTTTCCTGTGCCAGTGACCTCTACATTCAGAGAATGCGCTGTTTGAACAGGAGTTTGAGAAATCCCTGAAAACAGTCATGCTCTTTCCCAGTTATTTTCCTTTCTGATATGGACAGCCCAGGACATAAACAGCATCCTGCTGAAGCTTAGCTGTATATTTACATCTGGTTTCAGTAACGAAGCTATAACAGCTGCAAAACGCAGGCAAGCTTCCGGGAGCTGCAAGCCCTTCCTTGGGACTCTTCAGGCCAAAGCTCCCACTTCTTCCAAACAGACAAACGAACCTAATGAAAATATTGCCTTCAGCTACAAACCTTGGCTCTGTCCTTACATCATCACAGCTGTGGTTTCCATAACACTTCTATGCTTTATCCTAAGGTTTTACGAGCTTTTATTACTCCACAGCTGTACACTCAACAGGAAGCTTTATGGGCTCACACCTACCGATACCACGTTCTGTTTTAATAGAGCCCAACAATGTTTCTGAGTCTCCTGTGACCAAAGACTAACTGCAAGGCACTTCAGCTTCTAAGAAAACAGGGAAGAGCACAACAAGGCGCAACTTGATTTAAAAGACAGACAGTGTTCCCCTCTGCTTCAGTGATACAGCTGGGCTTCACTGGGTTCAGTGTTGGGTCCCTCGCTACAAGAAGGGTGTGAGGGGCTGGGGCGTGTCCAGAGAAGGAAACGGAGCTGGGGAAGGGTCTGGAGAACAAGTCTTACAAGGAGCGGCTGAGGGACCTGAGGCTGTTTAGCCTGGAGGAGGTCGAGAGGAGACCTCATCACTGTTTACAGCTCCTGGAAAGGAGGCTGGAGCAAGGTGGGTGCTGGCCTCTTCTCCCAAGTAATAAGGAGGACAAGAGGAAATGGCCTCAAGTTGTGCCAAGGGAGGTTTAGATTGGATATCAAATGAACAATTCTTTTCCTGAAAGAGTGGTGAAGCCC
Source organism: Neomorphus geoffroyi (assembly GCA_033558235.1). NCBI lineage: Eukaryota > Metazoa > Chordata > Aves > Cuculiformes > Neomorphidae > Neomorphus > Neomorphus geoffroyi. Next base: position 9,060,151 of record JAUMJM010000038.1, read on the forward strand.
TGGCAGAGGCTGCCCAGGGCAATGACGGAGTCTCCATCCCTGGAGGGGTTCAAAAAGCGTGTGGCCATGGCACTCTAGGACATGGTTTAGTCAGCACAGTGGGGTTGGGCTGATGGTTGGACTGATGAGCTGAGAGGTTTTTTCCAACCTCAATGATTCTATGAAGAAAATGATTCTACAAGAAAAGCAGGCTGAGGGGAGACCTCATCACTGTCTACAGCTACCTCAAAGGAGGTTGTGACAGGGTGGGTGCTGGGCTCTGCTCACAAGTGACAAGCGATAGGACGAGAGGAAATGGCCACAAGTTGTGCCAGGGGAGGTTTAGACTGGACATTAGGAAGAATTTCTTCTCTGAAAGGGTTCTCAGGTGGTGGAGTCCCCATCCCTGGAGGGGTTTAAAACACAGGTTGTTGAGTTTCTTAGGGACGTGCTTTAGTAAGGGGACAGGTATGGTTGGACTCGATCTCAGCAGTCTTTTCCAACCAGATGATTCTACGATTCTAAAACATAACCAGGTTTCTATGAGGACAGCAGCTGTGCTACGGCCTCCATTCCACCGGGGACAAGGATCCACTAGGCAAGTGTCCTGAGTGGTAGAGTGGTACCAGACCTGTTCCCATGCACAGGGCCCAGGATACCGGCCACTCCATGTACAACAGAATTTTGTCCTTGCAAAATGGAGCAAAAAGCCTGAGCTGAGAGCTCCTGGGCACGGTGCACATTTCTAATCACCACTACAGCCTCAATGTGACACACACGACTCCGAGGGATCTCAGCCAAGGAAATCAGAGAGGCTGCTGGAGGAGGGAGTTTGCCAAACTGTATCGGAGACTTGGGAAGTGCCTGAGCATGGAGCCCAGATGTGCTCAGGCAGAACTCTGCCCACAGATAGGTCACAGCTGCCAGCGTGGTAAAGACACTGTGCAGGAAGTTCACAGTGGCCTTGGCTCTGTCCCAGGTTACTCACCTTTTGCATGCCCAGCTGGCAGGGCCCAACATAGAGCGGAGGGGGAGTCTCTGTGCTTGTTAGAGAAATATTGTCCTGACTGGGCAAGTCCATCTCCCGGATGACCTGAGGTTTCAGCTTCCCATACCGCAGGCTGCAGTGGCGGAGGCTCTTTCTCTGCCATTTCTGAGTAGCGTCGCTGTCTTTGCTCACCCCAAACCAGTCCGCAGTGCCTCTGAAAGATGCCAGCAGACAAGTGCAAAGAAGCATTACGTTTGCTTGGACCACGCACATGAAAAGACAAAACCCCTAGTGGTCACTTCCAGCCCACCCCAGTTCAAAGGCAGGCAGAACACAAGCATCTCGCAGCCTGTCCTCAGCTGCGTTTAGCAACCTGACAGATGCTGGCCAGAAACGTTCAACCACCAACAGCATTCTGTCTCTGAAGACAGAATAAAAATGACAGGAAAAAATACCCTGTGTGTAAAGGAGAGTGTGTTCTGTGTTTTTTTAGAAAGAAAGGAAAAGAAATGGCACAGAAATTTAGAAAAGAAACTGATGAAAGAGGTTCTTTTCCTTTAAAAAAACATCTATTGAGAACACTTACCATCTGCAGGCCAGCTCTAGGTCCCCACTGTGGGACCGTACTGTTTCACTGCCCTGTAGCACTTCCCAAGAGCCACCGGAATTCACAGCTCTCTCCCAGTCTCCCCCCACACTCCCAGGAAATCTCCAACTTCTCCATCTCACACTGCAGGATTTCCATTCTCCTCAAAGGTAACATTAACGGCAAAAGCTTGTTGTGGCCCAGATGTCTGCTAAGCAGACACACAGCTCTAAGCTGCCGGTTGCAGAAGCAGGAGCACAAGGTTGCAGCCACAAGGTAAGTTTGCTGCCAAGCCGCCTCTGTCACAGAAGAGCTTCAGTGGATCAGAAGCAAAATCCAAGGAAAGCAGAGAGGGACTGGGATAAGTCAGACTAACAACCTCCTTCAAATACTGGAGGACAGCTGGTAGGCTAAGCCTACAAAATCTTGGCCCTGCCAAGCTTTTCCCACTGTGGTTAATCCTTCCTCAGATGATGACAAGCTGTGTCAGCCTACACTTATCTGGCCTAGGTGCTGAAACCTGAAAGCCCTTCCAAGCCAGATCTGAAACCCTGGCCTCAGGCCTCCAGCTCAGGGGCAAAATTTCCAGCTGCTGAGAAGCAAGACCTCACAGATCACAAAGGGAGCATTAAAGCACACACTGGGGTAAGGCTGGGTTAACTCTAGCGTTAGATCACACAAAGAAATGGAGTCAGTGCAGTGAAGACAGGAAACCAGTCCTACATTTTGCACCTACTGAGCGAAGATACCACCAGCCAACAGGTGAAGGTGTCCTGCCACCATGTAAAAAGATGTGAATTCAAACCCTAGAGCCTCTCCAGCTAAATGTCTCAATGCACACTGCCCTCAGCATTCCCTGTTCTCCCAACGATCCAGAACAGACTCTTCAGCAGGCACGAGGTCAAGTGGGCCACTGATAGGTCACACCTGACCTCACTGACCCAAATATCTCCAGGAAGTCCACAGGGGCCAGACCTCAAAGATGGAGCTGTGTGCAGGTCTCAGAGCTCTGCTCTGCTCCCACAAACCCACATCTCCTCAGAGCAATCTTGTCCCTGTTCAGAGCAGAAGGGCCCAGCGTCAGCGCCTGGCCTGACAGACCCAAACCTGCTTATAGCAGAGGTAACCTGGCCGTGCAGACGTGCAGGCACAACACACACCATGGAATGGCCTTACAACCCAGAGGGCTTCTCACAGACTGCCATAACCAATATTTCAACAGCAAGGTGGCCATGGGTGACAAACTCATACACGGGCCCACTCCTCAAAGGGAGCGGACTGAGAGCTGTTTGTGTCCCTGTGAGGCTGCTGCTGAAAGGCCTGTAGTGCCAACAGCAGCTTCAGAACCTCTCAAACTAGCCTGGAAGGTCCTGCTTTGTGTCATGAGTTGACTTCTGAACTGCCAGAGACCACTAGTGGTCCAGGGCCAGGGTGAAGAGCTGTGCTACTCTCTGCTCATAGCCAAGATAGTTCAGGAGAGCTGACTGCAGACATTAGGGTACCTGGAACACCCTGTGAAGATACTAGACACCCCCAACCATCTAGGGAGCCCCATCATATCCTACAGACTCCCTGGAGCACTGTAACAAGCAATGAACTCTACCAGTGGCCAGCTCTTGCTCTTCTATCACACTGAGTCAAGCAGCCCTGAAAGCCCAATACCAAACGCAAGCAGTCACCAAAGGTAGATACGGTGCCAGAGCAGCACCTGACCCAGGGTAACAGGGAATGGACTCCTGGGCATTAGGTCCAGCCCTGGCCACACACAGTCACACTGCCTGTCTGACTTTAAACTTTACTGAGCTCCAGTCTCGGGGTGGTGGTCCATGGGCCATTGTGCCCTGGACTCCCGGAGTATCACATCTCCTTGGTGCTATGGAAACGAAGACCTCCACCTCAAAAAGAAGACAGTCACATTTGGATTAGAAAAAGCCATGACGTCAACAGGGAAAGATGCTCTACTCCATTCACCAGCTTTGGAGCTCCATCTGGACCAACGCAACTCTCATTTGTTCGGCGCTGCTGCCTCTCCTTTCCCTTCAGCCCCAAGGAGGCTTTGGGGCCATCATACGTGTACCCGACACATGGCACTGATGCCAGCAAAGGCAGGCTGTGCCACACCAGCTCCGGGGAGACGTTTCAGCTCCAGTGAGCACCAGGAGACTGACAGCTTGTTAGGGAAGGCAGGAGGGAGTGCGGCTGGCGGGTGGTGAGCTTGTTAGTCCATGCTACTTATTGACAGCTGCCTAAGTATTTAGTAGGAGTGACTGCTGGGTTCCGTTAGATGCACGCATGAGCTTCCTCACTGCTGCGTGTTTGTAGGCCTCCTGGCCATCCCATGGTCCCAGCAACGGCCAGAACCTGTGCAGCTCACAACAGCCCTTGCACACACATGCAGGGGTGGGTTCCACACTCGGTGCTACCAGTACCTGAAAAACGATCGGGGCAGGGACTGCCGCTTTCTCAGGGAACTCCTGCCCACCCGGTGCCCAGGAGCGGGCAGGGTCTGACTCCTTTGAAACCGTACCTGTCTGCTGCAAAGAAAAGAGAGCTGAAGGGAAGGAGCCTGCAGGGCTGTGGAGGGGAGCAGCAACTTGCATCCAGCACCTCCCTGTCTCCTTCCTTAGCTCCATTGGCAGTTGTGCCACACTGCACGTGACAGCAGCCTCCAACTGACAGCATGACCTAAGAGAAACATCAAACTCAAGCCACACAACACCATCATTGAATCCAGGAGGCTGCTGAATCCTTTTGGCACATCTACAACTCTGATATAGGTCTCCCGTTGCTCTTGAAGACACCAGCAATGCTGCAATGCCCCTGCACCCCCCGACCTCTGTGATCTGCCTTCTTTTGCCCACACACTTGGCTACAGGTCCCACTTGGCTGGCTCTGGACATCAGAGTGTGAAACCACAGAGGTGTCAGCACGCTGAGATATGAGCTGCTTAGATACAGGTTTCTGAAGCCAGTGGCAGTGCCCTGGGTCCATTCTGGTTGACCCTAGCTGGACCCTGGTGCACAAGTCTATCTGTGCCACAACTGCTGGCTTGCATGGATATCTCAGACACCTCAAGAGACTGGAAGTGGTGTTAGATGCATATACTCAGGCACTTGATTTACTCCCACACCACATTCTGGACCACACAGGCTTGACCTTAGACTCACACTTGATCCGTATCCTCCAAGCCCTAGGGAACAGGATGGTGTGGAGTCCTGCTGCTGGAATGGTTTCACATCCCGGGGGCTGTGCAAAGCAGAAAACCTGGCAGGCAGCCTCCTTGGACTCATCCACAGGACACCTTTATGGATGCATGGTCTACAGGTTTTTAGGCCCTTCCTTAGTACTTTCCAGTTCCCTGTCTTTGTTTCTGATCCACTTCTGTCATGCTTTGATTGCTAGTGACATGTCACGTGTGCATCTCCTGCAGCTCTGCCTCTTGGAAAGTCCTTCCCACTGCTGCACCTGCTCTCCTACCCACGGCGCTCTGCAGAAACCACCTGCACGCTTCAAGTCCTCCAGAAGGAAGAGACTTTGCCATCCCCTGTGCTGCACAAAGCCTGTGTGAGATAACTCAGCCCTGCAGAACAGCACTTCACCCTACGTACAGGCTAAGGAGGACAATCCCGGACTTCCAAACCATTTGTGCACCTCTGGGCCACTCCCTGTGGGACCGCATTTACTCCCAGCATACAAAATTCCCACACAGACCACTGGGAACAGGGCATGGACGCTGCCACCAGCCTGGGTGCTAGCACTGCCGTTACTGCACGGACACGTAAACAGAAGACATCATGGGCTCTGTCAGTGACACAGCCACACGTGCCTGCCCACCACCCTGATGCCAGGCAGGACACTAGCATCTTCCTCAGCATGTGGGTGCTTCAGCACCACTGCCCAGCACTCCTTCCTTGCTCGCTGTATCTCCATGTGCCTTGTCTCTCTTACAGTGGGGCCAAAATTGTTCCCCCAGCACCAAAGTGGTTCGCAGCTCCCCAACCTCTCCACCCAATGCACCAGCTGCATGTTGTGAGGACCTCTGGGGGAGAATGGTACCCTAGCCCTTACACACAATGCTTCTTGTCAAGGCCTCCTCCCAGCAGACCCTCTCATCCTTGACATGTTCTTGCCTTGTTGTCCTGGCAAGGAGTGTGACAAGGGCAGAGAGGCGAGGAAACAGGCAGTCTAGGTGTGCCAGAGCAGTATCAGACAGACCCATGGCCCTAAAAAGAGCAGACACTGCTTCATGGCTCAGCCTTCCCAACCTCACAAGAAGCAGGATCACAGAGAGCTGCTGCAGGAGAGCTCCACCACCAAGGCAGCTGGGGAACGTCTGAGGCAAAGGAAAACACTGTGTGGGAGGACAGTCTCTCCCATGGCTGGAAAGTTGCTCCTTTGTGAGTGGGCGAAGCTTGGCTGGCTGGAAGTGCCCCTGACCTGTGGGGCTCCAGGGATGCTCCTGGGATCCAAGCAGGCCTGACACACTGCCAGGGATACAAGCCAGGCATCTCAGGAGAGCAGCTGGGAGAGCCACTCCCTTTGGACAAACTGGGTTAAGCCTTTGCCATGGGGAGGGAAGGAGCGAAGAGCATCCAGCTGTGTGGCCGTGTCTCAGAGATCCCTGGGTCATGGGGACGAACAATAACCCTCTGTGCAGGCAGTGGGGACAGGACCAGAGCCACCTCTCCCTACCCTCCAACACCTACCAGAGCCAGCTCAAGGATCTGACAATGTGCTCAGGTACCAAACCAAAGCGAAACACATCAAAGTCCCAGCTAAACCTTAGGGCATGAGGCATCCTGTTACTTAGAAACAGCCTACTCCATGAGGCATGGAGACACTCAAAATTTGTCTCTAAGTGGCAAGAACCATTCATCAATCTGATCACCACAATCTTCCTCCCAGGACTTGTCTCCTCGCTTACTGAAGACAGGCTATACAGCACCACAGGGCTTATATACTGGGAACCTACCTGCATGAACCCTCTTCCCCCGCCTCATGACAGACAACAAGGGACACAACCTACTCCTGCTGTGACAGCATTCCTCCTAAGTGCCAGGCAATGGGACAAGCAGAGGACCACAAATCCACAATTAAAGGCAGAATCCAGTAAAGCAGGCTCCACGAACTCAGTGTCTCACCTCTTGATGGTCTGGGTGATTGAGGTCTGTCGTTGTAGCACTGGTCTCCTCACTTCGTTTGGCAGGGAGGGCACGCGGCTGTTGTCGGCGGGCATGCTCACACTTCGCAGAAATGTCTGACGTCTCATTGGCTGCGAAGAAAAGCAAGAGGGGAGTCAGTATTCTCAGAGAGATGCTCTCCAGGGCTGACCAGGATGTGAAACATTTAGTCAGCAATTCAACAGCCCCCCCCCCAACACCCCAACCGCAAGCTGGGTACGTGCAGATGGGCAGCAAAATCAGGCTAACAAGGACTGTGTTCACGTTGGCCAGGAATGGCTCTGGGGAACAGAACAGTCAGCACCAAGGAGGCAGGATCTGCGTGCTGCAGTGGGTCTCGGTCCACACTGGTTCTAGCCCGGCCCATGGATTAATATCCATTTGTAGGAGGAGGATATTACAGGAGCTCCTGCTACACAGAATCATAAAATGATTTGGGCTGGAAAAGACCTCAAAGCCCAGTTCTAACCTCCTACCATGGGCAAGGACAACTCCCACTGGATCAGGCTGCTCAAAGCTTCATCCAGCCTGGCCTTGAACATCTCCAGGAAGGGAATCTTCCTGGCTTCTTTCCAGCAAGAAGGAACCCAGATCACACACTCCCAGACAAGGTGAAGAGAAGCACAGCAAGCAAGATTTGCTTCACAACTGACTCTGGATCTGCACTAAAAGCCTTTGAGAGCTGTGGTGGGTCCGTGCTATAGCTGCTGTCTGGCACAGGCTAAGCAAGCTGCGAAAGCCACATCGGCTCTGCTCCTAAACTAATTGGTCTGGACATACTCGGGTCTGAAAGCTCCTGGCAGGTCTTGGCTGAAAGTCTCCTACCAAACAGGACACAACTCACCAGACTGTTCTCAGCCCATAGATCTGCCTTCCCAGTGCTGCTCTGGATTAAAATTTCCATGAGCTTGGAGGGACACCATCCCCATTTGTACAATGCAGGCTGACCAAACTGTCTGGCAAATAAAGCTCTGATTGACTGTTTCTCTGGTCAGACACTGTCTCTACCTCAAGGCTACTTGTGACTCCAGCCACTCTAGCCCAGAGAGCTAATAATTCCCACTAAATGCAACATTTTTGATATGTTTTATGTGAAAACCACATGTAGATCATACAATCATCTGGCTGGAAGAGATCTCTGGCATAACTGAGACCAACCGTGACTGTCCCCTATCTAAACCACATCCTTAAGAAACTCATCTACCCATCTTTTAAACATCTCCAGGGATGGGGACTCCACCACCTCCCTGGGCAGCCTCTGCCAGTGCCTGACCACCCTTTCAAGGAAGAAATTTTTCCAGATGTCCAGTCTAAACCTCCCCTGGCGCAGCTTGTGGCCATTTCCTCTTGTCCTATCGCTGTCACTTGTGAGAAGAGCCCAGCACCCACCCTGTCACAACCTCCTTTCAGGCAGTTGTAGACAGGGACGAGGTCTCCCCTCCACCTGCTTTTCTCCAAGCTAAACAACCGTAACTCCCTCAGCCGCTCCTCATAGGACTTGTTCACCAGCCCCCTCACCAGCCTCACTGCCCTTCTCTGGATGCGCTTCAGCCCCTCAATATCCTTCCTGTAGTGAGGGGCCCAGAACTGAAGCCAGCACTCGAGGTGCAGCCTCCCCAGTGCTGAGCACAGGGGCACAATCACCTCCCTGCTCCTCCTGGCCACGCTACGTCTGATACAGGCCAAGATGCCATTGGCCCTCTTGGCCACCTGGGCCACTGCTGGCTCACATTCAGCTGCTGCCAAACAGCACCCCCAGATCTCATCAGGATATGAGCCAAAAGAGCCCATTATGCCCTCTCATCCTGACAGTTTGTGCTGTGCACACCAGACCTCCACAGAATGTCACCTCCACCAGCTCCCGTCACAAGTACAGAGTGCGCCTGATTTAGAGATTTCAGCTATAAGAACAACAACCAAAGCCTTAAATAAGTGATTCAGAAGGTTTCAACCTGCAGTGTTAAAACCCTACTTTCCATTTCTAATCCCTGCAGACTGAACCCAAATCACTTTCCTTCCAAGGGAAGACAAGGACCAAGACTTGTCTGCCAGAAGCTGTCACGTAGCTGAAGTGCATTTTAGTCCCTGAGTCAAGGGATGGCGAAGAGGCCAGTTCTTGCTATTCAAAGCACAACATAAGCTCCCCCTTAAGACAAGCTTGCCCTCAGCTCCCTTCCACGGAAGCTGTGCAACCTTGGTTTAACCCTCAGAAAAATGCGTTCTTCCACATAAGGCACTGAAGCCAGGCACCACATTCCACCCATGGAGATGGGCAGTCAGAATCCTCCAGCCTTCGGTTGCCAGTAGGTCCCTGTTCCCAGGCAGCCAGCAATCATCCCATCCATGTCTCACACGTACGTGAGAGATTTTGCCACCTTGTAGCAGAAATTTCTGTTATTTTACCTATTTCTACCACAAACACTAATGTTTTACTCTCACGTTGCACTGTTCCTATTAACCTATCACCTCATCTCTACTTCACCAGTCTTCAATGTCACTTATTTCTCATCCCATATGATTTTCTTACGTTCCTCATGCTGGTAACAGCTTTGTGTTGCCAATAACTGTTCTTTCTCTGCTGTTACTGACAAGAGCCTGTCATCATCTTGGCTTTTCATGAGTCAGATTCATTCCCTGTTCATTCCAGCACCTCTAGGCCCTCATGTTTCTCTAGGAGCCTTTCAGTCCTCCAGCCCCCTTAAGAAATGCTTGTTTGACTACTTCACTCCCATATGCCCCAGCCAGAACAGTTTTCACACTGGTGCCCACGGATCTCAGCACATCAGCAACCCATCCTCATCGCTCCCACATCCCCTTCAAAGGGGAGTTAATTAATGATCGTAAATTTACCCAATGTCCCTGCCCCTTCTCACATGGCCTCGTGACCAGCCATCACACACTGCCTTTGTCCCAGCCAGCGCTGTGAGAATCCAGGAGCGTGGGCATGTCCTCAGCACAGTGAGACATCACACAACACTCCACGCCCATCCAGACCCTCCTTCCTACCCCCCTGCACTCCATACCTGCACAAGCTGGGGCTCTTCTGGCACCGACATGGGTGCCGGCACCGGGATGTCCAGTTTTAACCATGGTGGCTTCTTCCGCTGTAAACTGCTCGTGCTGTCGTGTCGCACCTCCGACATTGTCCCACGTTTGTCCTTAGGCCTAGGAAAGGGGAGAAATCACAGTCAGGAGGGTCGTATGTGCTGGCAGGGCCAAGCAGATAGCGCTCCTCCAGGCTGTGACTGATGGCACCCACATCCCACGTTGCACAACTTGTGTCTGCACTGGTCAACCAGGACCAAATGCTGGAGGACACAGCACATTTAAAGCCCACAGGACCTCAAGCAAGGTGCCGGAGACCACGGTCACAAGTTTGAGAGTCTCCTCCCATTAAAATTTTTGCTGAGACTACTGCGAGATCCAGATTCCTTGAGAACCAGTCACAAATTAAATCTTAATGAGACCTGGATGCCATCCAAGCAGTTAAGTCACTGCAATACCAAAAGCCACTGACCTCCCTCTAAAAACAGCTCGTGATTAACACATAGGCACCCTTGCCCATCCAAAGCCAAGTACCACTCTTCCCTACTTAAGTAGCTAAGTTGCTACTACTTAGCAATTAGTAAGCGGTCATTTCTCATTGCTGGTTCTCCTCTCTCTGAAATGCAGTCATTTGCTAGAAGCATGGCATTGTGCAGAATAACACAAGTATAGCATGAACATAGAGAACTGGCACTAATCCTGAACTAAGAGTGGTTTTCATACATAAATAATAATTACATCGTACTTAAATAAAAACGGCTGTGTCACAGGAACACCAAAGCAACCAGAGTGACTCACTGTCATCTTGCCTGCTCTACTACAGTGCAACTCTCTCCTCTTGTGTAGGCTGCACACAGTGGGATAGGGACTGTGCGACTCTTCCAGGCTGGCAGAGCACATACTTTGCTGCACACACCCACAGAAGAAAATGGATTTCATTGGAGGGGGGAGAGAGACCTCCACAGGTACCTTCCAACCTAAGTTATTATAAGAGCCCGTATTTCTTCCTCTCCTAGCACATGTGCAATCACAAGGTAGCAGTGGGAAGCATACACAGCATGCAACAAAAGAAGCAATTCCCTTCTTGCATTGTCCAAGGCTACACATCCCATAGAAGATAAAAACTAGAGTCCCAACCTCTTCCCTTCCCCATGGTGGGCAAATAGAACAAGCATCCAGTTAACTTTGCAGGCACACACAGGGAACAGGAGAAAACTCTGCAATATAACTCAGTGCTCTTACAATGTTAATACAGTCAATTTAATTTGAGTGCACAATAAATCTAAGATTCAAGACAGGAATTCTTCCTTCAGAGTGGTCCTAGGACAGGATCTCCATCGCTGGAGACATTCAGCGCTCAATGAAAGGTGACCCCACAGCAGCCTGGATTAGTCCTGCCTTGCACAGTGGCTGAGACAGGCAATATTTGAAGGTTCCTCCCAACCTAAATTAGGCACTGGTTCTCTGAAAACCACACTGTCTTTTGTGGCAATTCCACCAAATTCCAACAGCAGCCAGGATTTTCACTGCAGCTGCTCTGGCAAGCAAGCAGCATCAACAGTAAATCTTGCCATTGCAAAAAATACACAAGCAGCAGGGGGAAACAGGTCAACAAAACCGAGTGGGGGACAACTTGGATTGGGTGAGGAGAATCTCATCTAAAAGGAGCTGAAGACCAGCTGCTAGCTCAGTTCCACGACCTGGGCTGGCTGCCAGGAGCACCAAGCTCAGCTGAGCCAGAACGGGTGAAAGGGAGGACTCAGCTGTAGGTGGATAAAGGTTGGGTTTCAGCAAATACCACAGGCCCCCAAAAGTCTGGGAATTCATGATCTAGCCTGTACAGACATGCCTTTTGTACACGCACCACGGTCCCGTGTGCACAGAGTGCTGTGCATTAGAGGGACACAATTCCTTATCTCCCTCCACCCTTGGCCACAGGGGTGACTAAATGCATCTGTTCTAACTTCCTATAAGATGAGACTAGCGAGAGTATTGGGGGGATTCCCGCATGCTCTTGGTACGGGTAAATCCGCTATGAGACAGCTTTCAGTCTTGCATACAAGAATGATGAGGTCAGAAAGCAAAATAGATTTCTCACACCTGAAAAACTTCCTTGCTGCAATGCAAAGACCTCCAGCACTTAACCCAACACGGTGACAAACACCAGGTCTTTATGAGATGCTCTATCAGATATCTGCCAAGAGGGTCAGAGTCATTTGCAGAGTCACCCATTTCATAAAATCTTAGAATCATTGAGGCTGGAAAAGACCTCCAAGATCATCAAGTCTAACCATCAGCCCAACCCCATCGTGCCTACTAAACCACATCCACAAGTGCCACATCTACAGGTTTTTTGAACACCTTCAGGGATGGAGACTCCACCACTGCCCTGGGCAGCCTCTGCCAGGGCTTCACCACTCTGTTAGTGAAGCAGTATTTCCTAATAGCCAATCTGAACTTCCCCTGGCACAACTTGAGGCCATTTGCTCTTGTCGTATCACTTATTACTTAGGAGCAGAGCCCAGCACCCACCTGGCTCCAACCTCCTTTCCAGGAGCTGCAGAGAGCGATGACGTTTCCCCTCAGTCTCCTCTTCTCCAGGCTAAACAGCCCCAAGGCCCTCAACTGCTCCCCATAACCCTGTGCTCCAGCCCCTTATCCAGACACGCTCCAGCACCTCACTGTCTTTCCTGTAGTGAGGGGCCCAAAACTGAACCCAGGGTTCAAGGTGCTGAGTACCAGGGGATGATCCCTGCACTGCTCCTGCTGACCACACCATTGCTGATACATTTCTGATTTCACACATGCCCCTCATAACACAACTCAAGAGCCACATTTCCATGCCTTCAAGGGCAAATCCTGATCCTCTGAACTAGCAGCTCTGTTTTCCAGCACCTCTTCAATACAGAGACATTACCCCACTTCCTTCCTGCCCACCTACAGAGCTGCCTCTGCTGTGGGTGTAAAGCACACAAACACATGCAAGATCTGCAGCTTTATCAAAGGCTGAGGCCAGGTCAGGCATGCAGTGAATGAACCAATCCTGCACTGCCCGAGAGCTGCTGCAACACCACCACGCTCCATCGAAGACTTTGACTAAATTTGCTTTCAGTTCCCCATCCAAAATTGCCACAGACAGGGATGTCCATATACCCAGCATGCTAACTCCATTGTCACCCACACCTGTGAGAGTACAGGGACCTCCACCAGCGCACGCGCACGCCTCAGGCAGAAAGGACTGAGCACGCAAATGCGGGGGTTCAAGCTCATGGCCTTATGAACATCCCCTAAGTTGTCTCAACTTTATACTTTAGGCAAGAAAAAGATGTCAAGATGGGATTCACGGAGCTGATGGAGGCAACAGACTGCTTTCTCCCAAAATGCAGCAGTTAAAGAGATCTTTACAGCCTTCTTGAGAAGTCTTGGAACCCTATTTCAACATTTTCCTTTGCCTGAAGGGTTGGAACCTCCATCTCCCACCATTCTTTGAGGGCAGAGCAATCAGAAATCAAGACCTTCAAAGGCAGAAGGTGCACAAACGCTCCACTAAAAAAATAAGTCCTAATGTTACAGAAAGCAGTGTCTTGCCTTAAAATGATAAACATTAAGTTAAACAGGCATTTGCCATTTAAATAGGCATTGTCTCCCCTGTTCTTGGAAAAGCATCAAAATGTGTATATAATAACTGTGTAAGTGTGTGCAGTATTTGAAACCAGGCGAGTTTCAAGGGTGACTGCACACAGAGTACCTAACCCAGGAGTAAATTCTCCCAGCAGCCAGACCCTTTCTGCTTACTAAAACACCCATTTCCCAGTAAAAGAGCGCTGTGAAGGCAGAGCTGTTCAGCGTTCCCAATGGAGTAGCCAAGAATAAATCTTACAGACATGGGAGATAAAACCTGCAGTGCTTGCCCTCCCAGGGCCTGATTCTCTGCATGCTGTGGCCACACAGCCACGGCACAGGTCAGCCAACAGCCTCGGAGCCAGGGTGCAAGAGAGACCAGGGTCTGGCATGAGGCAGGTCTGCAGGAGGCCAACAGTGAGGTGGACATGGATCCAGCCACGTACACAGATGTACAGTCATGATCACAGACGCACAGTTGGATGGGCAAAATCACCTCTGCAAGGCAGGTAACAGCCCTTATCACACGTGGTCCTCACTCAAAGAGCTGCAGTCACCGATTTCTGCCTCAGTACTGCACTAGAAGTGCCTCCTGAGTTTCACACTGACACCTTGATTAGTTTTAGCCCTTAATGTTTCAGGACACAGTGTCCACGTGTTTGTTCAGGACAACGGGCTTTGTTTGAAAACAGACCACATTGACACATATTGCATTTGAATGGCCACAATCCCAGTTTCCCAGCACTGTCCTAGCAAGTGTTTCCAGGTCACTGACAGTAGCAGGGTAGGAATGGGCACAGCACAGCCACGCAAGGTCGGGCCAAGTGTCCCTCTAAAGCTGGTATCTCATTTCCAACAGCGGATGCCTGGCAATGGGTATGGAGTACAGAATCACTCGACAGTCCTGTCTCCCTGGACAGAGTCACAGCATGTGCTATGAATAACTCAGGGGCTTTTTGTGCCAGAGATGTCTTTGCCAGAGATGGTTCTCTGCAGCCATCTCCACATCCATCGAAGAATTTTCTTCCAGAATTTATTCAACCCATTTTTGAATCCAAGCAAATGTTGTTCAGTACCCATAACTCCACATGACAAAGAACTCCACACCTGAAATAAGTGCTGTGTGACAAGCCATCTTCTTCAGGAGGTAAAGCATCTTCTTGCCTTTAAACCTGCTGTTTCCTAGATTCACTTGATGACCCTTAGTTCTGAGGCTAGAGGAGTGAACAGCTTTTCCCTACCTGCCTTCTCCATGGCAATCCTGACTCTACAGATCTCCTTCATGCCCTTCCTATTATCCTCGCTTCCCACAAAGACAGCAGGATCCCCGTCCAGATGTTCAGTCCTTGGAAAGGAGCTGTTCCAGTCCTCCCACCTGTGCTTGTGGTTTGCAGTGTATCTCAAAGCTGATGCTCTAGGCATCAGCTAAATTTCTTCATTCTGGGTAGATGGAAACATTTATGCTTTCAGGCTTTTGAGAACTGTCACTGGGGCTTGAAACTCAATTTTTGTAAACCATCAGGATAGTGATTCCAACAAGTGGCATTAAGAGAGAATCATAGCATCATAAGGTTGGAAGAGACCTCTCAGATCACCGAGTTCAACGGTGACTGTCTCCCTACTAAACCCTGTCCCTAATAAACTCATCTACTCATATTTTAAACACCCTCAGGGATGGGGACTCCACCATCTCCCTGGGCAGCCTCTGCCAGTGCCTGACCACCCTTTCAAGGAAGAAATTTTTCCAGATGTCCAGTCTGAACTTCCCCTGGTGCAACTTGCGGCCATTTCCTCTCGTCCTATCACTTGTCACTTGTGAGAAGAGCTCAGCACCCACCCAGTCACAGCCTCCTTTTAGGCAGTGGTAGACAGTGATGAGGTCTCCCCTCAGCCTGCTTTTCTCCAAGCTAAATAACCGTAATTCCCTTGGCCGCTCCTCATAGGGCTTATTCTCCAGCCCCTCCCCAGCCTTGTTGCCCTTCTCTGGATGCGCTCCAGCCCCTCAATGTCCTTCTTGGACTGAGGGGCCCAAAACCAAACCCAGAACTCTAAGTGTGGCCTCACCAGCGCTGAGCACTGGGGCACAATCACTGCCCTGGTCCTGCTGGCCACGCTGGGTCTGATACAGGCCAAGATGCCATGGGTCCTCTTGGCCAGCTGGGCCACTGTTGGCTCATGTTCAGCCAGTTGTCAGCCAACACCCCCAGGTCCTTCTCTGCCAGGCAGCTCTCCAGCCACTCTGCCCCAAGCCTTTAACACTGCACAGGGTTGTTGTGTCCCAAGTGCAGAACTCTGCACTTGGCCTTGTTGAAGCTCATCCCGTTGGTCTCAGCCCATTGATCCAGCCTGTCCAGATCCCTCTGCGGAGCCTCCCTTCCTTCAAGCAGATCCACACTTGCACCCAGCTTGGAGTCATCCGCAAACTTGCTGAGGGTGCACTCAATGCTTTCATCGAGATCAATGATAAAGACGTTGAACAGGACTGGACCCAGCACTGAACCCTGGGGAACACCGCTCGTGACCGGTTTCCAACTGGATTTAATTCCATTTACCACAACCCTTTGGGCCCGGCCATCCAGCCAGTTTTTAACCCAGCAGAGGCTGTGCCTGTCCACGCCGATGGCAGCCAGTTTCTCCGGCAGGATACTGTGAGAAATGGTGTCAAAGGCTTTACTGAAGTCCAGGTACACCACATGCACAGCCTTTCCTTCATCCGTTAAACAGGTAACCTTGTCATAGAAGGAGATCAAGTTGGTCTGGCAGGACCTGGCTTTGGTGAACCTGTGCTGACTGGGCCTGATCACCCGGATGTCCCACGCGTGCTGTATGATAGCACTCAAGATGATCTGCTCCATGACCTTCCCCAGAAGAATGCTCCACTATTACCAAACTCACATAAGAACCACTGGAGACAGGCGAGGAGACCATCTGAAAAGATTGGGAAGAAGTGGAAGGGCACCAGTTCTGGTGCCACCACTGGCATCGCTCAGTCAGCTCAGAAGCTGCTCCCTCAGCATCACAACACTGGGGAATTAGAAATACAAACTCTTCTCCAGCACACAGGCTGAACACACAGCATTTGCTCATCTAGTTTCCTGTAACTGATCAGCTGCATGTACAACTGTGGTAGCAGCCCAAACAGGACTAATAAACTCCATTTCAATTCAAATAAACAAACAAGAACTTGCATATTGCAGATACTCTGGGAAAGTCATCTTCAAAAAGCTCCGTGCCAAAGCAAGGTCACAGCACCAGAATGAAAGCCAAATCCACCAGGCTGTGGGTCAGGCTAGGGAAGAGGGAGAGTGCATTAAATTCCAAAGTTGGCATATGATCAAGAAAAGCTGCTTAGTGAAATCCACCAACCCAGAAGAGAGAAGGAAAAGCCTTGTACAGAAGCCTGAGCATGCTCCTAAAACTGACAGACATCTCAAATACACCCAGAGTCTGCACAGTCATTTCAAAGACAGACCGTCCCTCCATTTAAATAGACAGCCGAAGCTATTCCCATGCCAACATTTTTCCTTCTGAAGTTCCCATTTAACTACTTTCCCATTTAAAATAAAGCTGAGTTTTTTCCCCAAAAACATTCTAAATGAGAAAAAAAACCCACAAATTCATTCAACCCTACCACACAAACACACATAGAACCATGGAGTGGTTTGGGCTGGAAGGGATCTCAAAGCCCATCCAATTCCCGTGGGCAGGGACACCTCCCACTGGATCAGGGAGGCTCAAAGCCCCATCCAACCTGGCCTGGAACACCTCCAGGGATGGGGCAGCCACCACTGCTCTGGGCAACCTGGGTCAGGGCCTCCCCACCCTCACAGCAAAACATTTCTCCCTAAGATCTCATCTCAGTCTCCTCTCTTCCAGCTTCAAATCATTCCTCCTCGTACTATCCCGGCACTCCCTGATCAAAAGCCCCTCCCCAGGTTTCTCGTAGGGCCCCTTTAAGTCCATCATCTCCTTTTTCCAGCACAGGGTTTGGATGCTCTTACAGACACCTCCAGGAGGTAACAGACACCAGGGCTATTCCGCTGCAATCAGATCACCAGGTCTGAGAGCCTCCAGCTGTTCTCCTCCGTTTTTCACACCCCCACCCCTACAACAGCTGTATTTGCAGTGTGCAGAGCCCCAGGTGAGCCCTCCATACCTGAAGGGATCTGCCCAGGCAGCTATTCTGGTTGAGGCACACCAGCAGGCATCCGGGCAGAGACACAGCAAAGGAATCAGGATGCTAAATGTGTTCACCAGACAGCACAAGCCTGGGGAGACAGTGGGCAGCCGGCTGTGCCTCTCTCTCCAGGAGGATTTCTGCTGGCACAGCAGGGAAAAGGCAGGAAGTCCAAGGAGAAGAGGAGCAGTGGGGATTCAGTCTCGTGGCTGCCAGTAAAACAACGAGCACAGATCAGACCCAACAAGTTACAAACAATATCTCAAATACCAGCCGCAAGCCAGACCTGTAAGGCAAGTCCAACGGAAGGGCTGAGAACAGGCAGGGACGGGCCAGTGACCCTTCACTCTCGGGGAAAGCTGCAGATGGCACAGCAACGCCCAGGCTTCAGCTGAGCCCACCACCACATCCCATGCTAGGAAACTACCTTGGAAATGAAACAAGGCCATCAGCACTACCCTGGCAGCGCTGTGCAGGACTCTATCCTGCTTTCCCAACCCTTACTGCTGAGCTTGGAGGAGATGCCATAAGGCTTTGCAGACTCAGGCTGGGACTGAGCAATCCAGGCACCTCCGGGCAGAAGCCTGGCACTGAGCTAAGCAGACACGCTGTGCTTTTAGCGCTGCGCAGCAGGGAGTTGGCAGCACTGCCATCCCCACACACTGCCCGCTGCCCCTCTCCCTGCCCTCTGCTGTGCACAAGCACCACGCACAAGGTCTGCGCGAGCGCTGACAGAGCCTGGTGCTTCCTGCAACAGCGTGCACCGAATCACACTGGCAGCAGTTCCCCAAGGCCATGCCTTCCACTCGCGAGCAAACCAAGCTGACAGGTAGCTGCCACCCAGAGAGCAGTCGAGCCTTACTCCAGACAGCCACTTCAGGGCGTTTTCCCAGCACTAAAGTAACCCTGGTAAATTATTTCCTGTTGATCCAGCATTCTGAAGAGGCTCAGACAGTGTCAGATAAGCTCCGTGCAACCTGATAGAGGACCAGCCTATTCAGTGACAGCTCAGCATGAAAGCAGCTTAGCTGAAACACCGAGCTCCAGCTGAAGCCCTTGTCGCCTGCCCGCGTAAAGCAGCGCTCCTCCATCGTTAGGTAGTAAATCCACACCTGGAGAGCTGCATTTGCCCTTGAGGAGCTGCATTTGCCCCCACCAACACGCATACAGCATCCAGAGCCCCTGCTCTCCCCTCGGGAGAGGGATCAGCCAAGCTCTTATTAAAAGAGACCTTTTCTGCAGGATGCTGTGGCATCCTGGAAAGGACTGGCCCTATCCAACTGTCTTTTAAACTTTACGTTGAAGTAGAACATGGAAGAAATCAGCCTTGGGCAGTGAAAGCCTTTGTGCAGGCTCCAATGGAACAGAGAGTGAATTAAAAGGCATACAGCGTTCCTCCTGAGAGTTTTCTTTTCCACCTGTGCTCTAGAAAGAGCAAGAACAGGAGGCCCATGCTTGAGCAGAAGGCCATAAAGCCAGCATGCAAGCAGGCCATGGAGAAGCATCACACAAGCACCGTCACACAGCTGGGCCAGCAGGGAACCACCATGGCAGGGTGAATGCTATGGGGAAGGCCTTCAACTTCTGTGGCCTCCCAGGTCTGAACCACCTGATTTGATTAGTTGATAAATACCTGTGGAAACTTCCTGGCTTGGAAGAGGGCAGGCAGACCCCTAGGCAGGACTTGGGAAGGCAAACTGGAAAAACCCAAAGAGTTTTCTACAGAACAGTCCTGGTATGCAAGAGGCACACAGAGAGCGAAGTTTCACCTGGGACCCACTGGACGTGGAAAAGGCTGAGCTACACACAGAGACAGAGGGTTCTAAATGCAGGGAATAAAAACATCCACCAGCGAAGTCTGAATGTGTGTGAGCCAATCCCACGATTAGGAAAGC
The DNA here is from genome assembly GCA_033558235.1 of Neomorphus geoffroyi. Lineage (NCBI taxonomy): Eukaryota > Metazoa > Chordata > Aves > Cuculiformes > Neomorphidae > Neomorphus > Neomorphus geoffroyi. The sequence goes on from JAUMJM010000038.1 coordinate 9,079,622, forward strand.
AGATCTGGTGTCCCTTTGAGCAACTGGTTTCCTTGATTTTCATAAAAAGCAGGAGGTCATGACAGAAATCAACTACAAATGAGCTCCTACTGAATGCCAGCATTACAAGCCACTTCACATGAGACCCGAAGGGTAGCCAGGTCTGGTGCCCTCATATAAAAGAAAGGAAAACAGGGAACTCAAAAAACTTTTCTGATTCCTTTTTGTCCCCAGATCTGTAGTTGAATTTGTTCAAATACAGGTTAAAAGATGACCCCAACTGCAACCTGCAAACACCCTCTCAGGCAACAGATTCTGATCTTCGAGGTCCTTTTGTTGCCGCTGACAAAAGGCAGAATATTAACAAGAACACAGAATCCAATGCTCAAACTTCAAGCTACCAAGATGTTATGGCTTGCATTTCTTTCAAGTGGCCAAGAGAAGCAGCAGTGTCTCCAGCCCTTTGTGTTGTCCCTCTACTCATGCTGGCACAAGCATCCCCACAGCTGCCAACTGATGTGCACTGGAAACCGACCCATGTCAGCTCAGCAAAGAAAAGCGTTTGTTCCAGCCCAAGCTCTTCCCCTGATCCAAGTCACCACATGGCCCCACAGACACTTGTGCCAGCAGAAGGAAAGGGGAAGAAGGAACAACAAGCACAGCTGGACCCAGATGATTGGACTGCTGCTCACGGCAGCCCAGCTTAAAGCGATCACGAAAACACGGCCAAATACTCACACTCGTAGCACTGTGCGAAGGTAATAATTATCACAATGGAGGTGGCGGGTTCTGCATCTCATGAGGCTTAAATAGTATGAGAAACACCCTCAATGCTGGGGTTGAGCACAGCAAGAATAAAACACTCTTATACCACTAGAGGCAGAGTCAATTTTTTCTGGGGTCATTGGGTGGGAAAACATCCAAGCCATTCACAGGCTTCTCTAGAGCTGGTGGGCAAACCTCATGCATAGGCAGCTTCCATAGAAGGGTTCCCAAGGGATGAGTTTCCTCTGCTCACCTATGGCTGTGGCACCTACAAAGCATGTAGATAGAAGGGAGCCAAGCAGAGCAAGCTGGGCAGAGGACCTGCCTTTTCCACCACCCACACACGTGTGGTCCAGACACCAGAAGTAATTTCCCAGCACCAGGCAGCGTGCCTGCACCCAGAGCACACACAGGGTCCAGGTGTCAGCAATCACCATCCATCTCCACCTTCCAGAGTAAACCCAGTACAGGCCCACCTGCAGCCTCCCTAGGTACCAGCACGGGGAACAGTCTGAGCATCAAACTTTAGCAGCAGAGAGGAGGAAGCAGTGGGAAACTCTCTGGGGCACTTTGGCTCTTTGTCCTGTTTGTGATTCCCCATGAACTCACCCTGCAGCTCTGCATGGAGAACTCCATCCTGCCACCACATGCGATGGCCACACTTTGAGCAGCCACATCCCAATATTCCGGTCATGGCACACCACTTACATGCTACATCTGGGCATGGACTGATGCTGACACCTGCTAGCAGCTCCAACAACAGCACATCAAGCGCAGAGGGTGAGAAGTCAGCACTGACCAGCACTTCCATTCCTTAGGGAATCCAGGAGAATCAGCACTGCCTGGTTCTCAAGAGGAGCTGGTTTCCACCTAGATCCATCAGCAGCTACCAGATGGTTGACACATCTCAGCGTGCCTGTGCAGGAAGCTGGGATACGGCCGCTGGTGCGGTGCCACAGCAAACACAGCCAGATGGATAACAAGTATAATCGCATTAACAACTCAAATATTAACAATTCCAATTATAAACAACAGACTGCCAACAGGAGAAGAGCATCCAGAGGAAGGATTGTCTACGCAAGCCTTGTTCTTGCGCTCTATTCAAAGGTAACCGCAGCCATCTACTGGGTCAGCAGTGCCTGTGCTGGGCCAGCAGAGCCCTTCACTCCATGGTCCCCAGCAGCATCCAAGCTTAGTTGTCTCAGTACTCTGCCCGGGTCTGCACATTTTTTCAGCGTCACTAGAGCTCCCAGTTAACAAAGAAGCAGGAAAGAGTGACCACAGAAACTATTTTTGTACACATTTAACTCACTGCAATGATTCAGTGGGGCTCCAGAAGACCCTGTTCCAGATTTATTCTCATTACTAGGACAATAGATGCACTGTAAAGTACTGGCTGGTGCACAAGTACCATGGACACAGTCACTGCCTCAATTATACAGCAAGGTAAGAGTCACAAAAATGCTTTTGTCAGTGCAGCCATCACTCATCACAAAACAAATGACAAAACCAACAAAACCCTGCCACTGTATTTTAACAAAGGTATCATTTTTCGTTGCAATTCTGCCTTTGTAAGTTTTTCCTGCCAGCTCTCTTATTTATCAGGAGTACAGCAAGGGTTCAGGACATGAGGAAAGCTAAGCCAGCAGCCCTCAAGATAGCAGACAGCACTGGCTCTGGTTGCTTTAGGAACAGTGGCTGCCCATGCAGCCACCTCAAGAGCAATTCTCTCGGAAACGCCCCTTAGGGATGACAACATTGTTCATTTAGAAAATATGACAGCAATAAACAATTGATGGAAAAAAGCAACTGCCAAAACTAGCATCCTCCCCTCAGAAGATCACAATACCCCAAAACAAAACTTGTCTTGGACCAAAAGCCACCCAACTTCGATGGCAGAGACTCTCACTACTCAAAGCAGCTGAGAATCACTGTTGTGCTAAATAAAAACTCCTCACTGGCAAATGAGATCAAAACTACCACAAATGACAACATTTCCTATGGAAAGTTACAATAAACCACCCTGAATAGCAATCTAAAAAACAAAAAACCTTAGAGGAAGTAACAATAAATGCTGGAGCCACCAGAAGACAGACTTTATATTCAGGAAGGATGGAAGCCGCAGCATCTGAACATTCAGGCCAGCTTTCCTTGCACATCCTTTTGAAACTCTGAGCATTCCCACTCACCCTTGCACCGCTGCTTCCTTCAACACAGCCCCACTTCTGTTCACCTGGATACAAAGAAGAGAACAACCTACAACCACCAGCAATGCCCACAGCGATGAGGCCCAGTGGTTATCCTTCAAAAGGACAACTAGTCAGCCAAGGACTCAGAACAGAGCTGGTCTGGCTGGAGCTGCTCTTCCTAAGCATGAGCTGATACAGCCAGGAGAGCCGGCCTGTCAGCCTGATGCTCCGATTTCTGCTCTCGCTAGCGCTCGACAGCCACACACCCTCTCCTACTTTGTCTAACTGGAAAGCAGTTGCAGGAAGAGCTTGCCTTGCTCTGCAGGTGTGTGCACACGTGTGCACGCTCATGTGTGCCCGATGCACCAACTCATTTACAAGGCAAATAGAAATAATCATAATTCTACCTTTGTTTTAGCAAAAACAATTAAAAACCTGAAGAAGTACGGTTTGCTTCATCTGAATGAATGTCACCTTCTCTCTCCCTGTTCTCCCTGAAACAGCAGCAGAGAAGTTGAAGGCACACGCACACATTTTGCCAAAACAACTCACAGCCTGCTGTCTTCTATACTTCATAGAATCACAGAATGGTTTGGGTCGGAAGAGGCCTTAAAGATGATTCAGTTCCAAACCCCCTGACATGAAGGGGTTTGCAACTTCCCTTTAAAGCATCCAGCTCTGAATTCACGCAACAGAACACTGTACCTCCTGTGTAGTGACTGCTATAGAGCAATAACTCCTACAATACGGAAGCTGTATTCATCAACCCAGCCGTACGAGCCCACAAGATTTTAAAATTCAAGCCATTATAACTTTCACTGAGTCACAGCCAAGTGCTGGACCTGCAGACCGGCAAAAGCAGCATCCTGCGCAGCTCCAGGATGACCTCATAGGGATTGTTCCTTTTTAAAGGAAAGAAACCTTCAAAGCAGGGATCGTTGCTGACCAGCAGAGCAAGGGGCTGTGTCTCAGCCAAGTGGAAACAGGAAGGGGAGGAGGCGGCAAAGGTAGGCTTTCCAGAAAAGGCAAGAGCAGGCAAGTCTTGATATCTCTTCTGCCCCTGGGAAGGCTGTGCTGTGCCAGGGAAGTGTTTTGCAATGATACTTCTTGGTTCACTGAGAAGAAATTACATTTCCTTTAATAATCACTGTGTTTTAGAGATGCTCTTGATTACAAAGGCAAGGTTTGTTTGTTGCTAAAGGCTCCAGAATTTGAGAACACATAGAATCATAGAATGGTTGAGGTTGGAAGGAACCTCAAAGCCCATTCAGTTCCAACCCCCCTGCCATGGGAGCACCTCCCACTGGATCAGGGGGCTCCAAGTCCCATCCAGCCTGGCCTTGAACACCTCCAGGGATAGGACATCCATGACTTCCCAGGGCAACCTGTGTCAGCGCCACATCACTCTCACAGAAAAACATTTCTTTCTTAAGATCTCATCTGTCTTCTCTCTTGCAGCTAAAAACTGTTCCCCCTCATCCTATCCCTGCATTCCCTGATCAAGAGCCCCTCCTCAGCTTTCCTGAAGCCCCTTTCATTTCAGTACTGGAAGGCTGCTGTAAGATCTCATCAGAGCTTTCTCTCCTCCAGGCTGAACAACCCCAACTCTCCCATCCTGTCTTTGTACGAGAGCTGCTCCAGCCCTTGAATCACCTCTGTGGCCTCCTCTGGACTCACTCCAACAGCTCCAGGTCCCTCCTGTGCTGAGGACTCCAGAGCTGAACACAGGACTCCATGTGAAGTCTCACAAGACATCCACCACTCAGGTCTGTATCGCAATACTTCTAACATTTCTACAGCATGCAAATAGTAGCTTAAATTATATTTTAAACAAATGGTGTATCTACATAGTCAAAGAGTGAACCCAAAGGAAATTTCAGCAAGAACAAGCCTTATGTCAGTCTGACATCTGCAGCAAACAGAGCCCACAACCAATGAACCTTGCACTCGATACCTTTAGGAGATTTAGCAGTTAAGGTTTACGTGAGTAACCGCTCTAACTTCACCACGCAGCAAACAGCCACTTCGTTATTCAAAAGGATTTGACTATAGTTTGAATGATTTGTTAAAAAAAAACAGCTACTGATTTGCTCATTGTGGCATCATCCCAACACACATCAAAAAAAGCTAACACTTCCTCATTCCTCCAGCAGCATGGACTGAAACAATGAGAGATGCGATCTCAAGTGGCCTTCAGCCAGTCCTAGACAGCAGCTGAACGAGCAGGACGAAAAAAAAGGAGCAAGAGGAGCAAGCAATTGGAAACCCCTACAGTTCAACTAACAAGGGCAGGACAAGAGGCATTCTGAGCACAGACACAGCTTCCACCACTCCCTGTAGAAACCTCACTTGTCCAGGGATGCCCCTAGACCTTCCCAACGGCACGGCCAAGACTGCCTGTGAAAACAGAGGTTGGCAGGCTCACCTCGCCTGCCTGTGCTGCGTTGGAGTGAGGGTCTCCACGACTCCATGCAAGCAGGCCTGGATGGCAAGAGTACACATCACACACTAGACCAGTCTGGGGTTCTTCAGGACGCAGAAACAGAGCTGCCAGCAGGACCATGGGAAATGCTAAGATACCTTTCCTTTCAAGGTTAACTCTTACCTGTCACCTCCCTAACCTCTCAGAACTCATAGCTGCAAGGCTAGGATTGTCCCTTCTAAATATTTTTCTATTAGTTGCTGACCTCAGAGGTCACGAACAGGGTGAACAAGTCCTGATGTCCATTCAGTTCAACCAGTCTGTCTGCTAGTTCTGAACAAGGCAAAAAATAAACATAACGACAAGACCAAAAAAAAAAAAAACAAAACAAAAAAACCAAAACGATCAACAACAAAGCCAAAACAAACCCCACTGCCGGGGGAATAACTATCTGCATGACCCTGGACACCCAGGCTTCCCCTCTTCTGAAGAAAGAAACCATTTTCACTTTACAGCAGCACTGGGACATTTTATCCATCATCCAGACACAAGTCCTACTAAGTTCAGGTTGCAGCACCCACAGCGCACGTTGAGACGTTATCGCAGTCTCAGCAGAGACGATGAGCAGGCAGGCAGCATGTACGCTTTGTGGGCTATTTAAAACTATCAAACAGGTACATACCCAGCAGCAGGGAGGCAAACTGACAGTAACACATTTCACATCCATTTCATTCCAACTAGATGATGATGAAGTTAGACTTGGAGCCCAGCACCTCTTCAGCTGAAAAGAAAGGAAACTAATCCACCCTCGAGTTCAGGGAAAATGTTAAGGAAGGAACTCATCTTCAAGTTGTATTTCTACTGATATGGGTCATACAACGGCGACAGGCAGGTGGCTGCAAGAACAGCAATTAATAGAAATGTCATGATGGGTCACAATTAATGCTGGAACCTCCGAGAAGGGCACGTGTTCTCCATAGGATGCCAGAGCCTCCAGAAAGGAAGAAAGGCAGCAGCCACAATGGAAGAATCTTATCAAATACTGTCCTGCTAGATAAAAGCTCTACAGATACAGATAGAGAAATGTCGGGGTCTTCAGGTCACAGTCAGTGCCACCCAGCAGGCAGCACCACCAGCCTTTCTGCTGGATGCACTGAATGGAAGAGGAAAACAATCCAGGACTCCTGGTCACATTGCCCACCTGAGGCCCTCAGCACTAACCAGGCTGTGTTTGCACTACAGAGATCTCTGACACACTGAACGGAAGCAAATCTTTTCTAGTCGTATCTGAGCACGTGGGCTCTGTGCCCAGAATAAATTGTCCTATCATGCCACACTCAGCAGACCCTGGCTCTTTCGGGGGAACATGCTGGGACTTGCTGGCTACTCTCCGGGGCTGGATTCCAGAGGAACAGGACCGATGACCCCAAAAGGAATTCCTATTCCTGCCTCACGATCTCGCTCAGCTGCAGCCACGCTGCCGTCCCCGCCACGGAAGTGAAACGAGCCGTCTGTCAAGTCCAGTGAGGAGGCACTGGCCCTTTCTGAGGGACGGAACTCCTGGCTGAAGCAACGTCAGGCCCACGCGCTCGCAGCACCAAGCTACGGAAAGGACAAGTTTGCTGGAGAAATGGTGCCTGCTCTGCTCTGCAGGGCCAGCAGCGCTCTTTGCATCCACAGCTCATCACCCTGCCTACCTAGCACAGAGCATGACATTCCTGAGACCAGGGCCAACCCATGGCTTTCCCCAGAACCTGAAAAGCCAGTTTGTAGGCAGATCTCTCGCAAGTGTATTGCTCAAAAAAAAAAAAAAAAAAAAAATGCCTGTCATGGGAAGTCCCAGAGCAGAACGAGTTCTGTGGGAGTTGCTTTCACACTACGCAGCAGTAACCTCCTTTCATGGGAACGCACGGAAGCAGGCACAGTGCTGACACATGGGAGAGCCACTGCCTTCCAGGGGGGGCTCAGGGCTGCTGAGTGCACAGATCATAATGAAGCTTATTCCCCCTGTCCCAAATCCACAGTCCCTTTTTGGAGGCTGGCATGGTCTCAGCTCAGCAATGGCACCGGGCTCCCGGCCAGCCTCACACAGACAGCAGAGACCTGGGCTGCCCAGCAGTAGCCACAGGGATCTAAGGACACAGCAGGAGGGAGGGATGATAGCTGTTATTAGAGCAACAGAAGGTTAAAAACAAACAGGCAGACAAGCCTTCAGGCATGCAAGGCCTTTTGTAAAGTCCTTTTAACGATCAAAACCTGAAGAAAGGAAGTATCTCAAAGTTCATCTGTTTCTTCCAACTTTATCAATTGATCTGTGAGGGTTGGGAGGCCCTGGCACAGGTTGCCTACAGAAGTCACAGATGCCCCTTCCCTGGAGGTGTTCCAGGCCAGGTTGGATGGGGCTTGGAGCCCCCTGATCCAGTGGAAGGTGTCCCTGCCCACGGCAGGGGGGTTGGAACTGGATGGGCTTTGAGGTCCCTTCCAAAGCCAAACCATTCTATGATTCTGTAATCTCACCTGAGTTATCCCCTCCTCTTGCAAACCCTGCAGCACCGAGACAGAAAAGCTAGAGAATGACATACATCCACACGCTGGAGACTCAATCCTCCTCCCAAGGGCCTGCTCCCATCTTGTCCCATGGGCCCTGCTTACCCCTTGTGGCCAAGAGCAAGGGCAGTTCTTCGTTTTTGCTGCTCTCCCAGCGCTGCTGCAGTTAATGAGTGCTCCTTCATTCAGACCTCTGCCTTGTCCCTTCCCATTACGTGCCACTATTTTTTCCTTTACTGCAGAATGCCCAGCTTTCTTCCCAGAGGAAATCAGCAGCCACGGGGACAAAAACAGGAAGAAAGGAAACAACTTCCTGCTTGCTCCAAGACCTGGCCTGGAGACATCCCTGACCAACACTGTGCTGTAAAGCCAACCCGCAAGGGTATCAGCAGCCAGAGCTGAGTCTTGGACAGTGAGAAAGCACCGGGCAGAAGTCATTGGTGCTGCTGCTCGGCTCTTCAGGAGGGAAAAGCACAAGTCCAACAGGCATGAGGGGCACAGCACAGCTCCATGTGTGTACTGCAACGGGGCAAGGACTGCTTCCTCTTCCAGAAGCCCAAACACAGCACTGAGGGTGCAACCCTGCAAAAGGTTTATTTATTCAGGCTGGTGCTGGGTTACTGCAATCCCTCACTTTGTGTGAAAAGGCATTCAGGGCCTGAATCCAGAGGAAAACTAACACCAAGCAGTGTATATCCCAACAGATCAGGATGCCAAAATGATGGGAGTCTCCACCTTTCACCTCCAGGATGGACCATTAACATCCACTTTATAGAATCACAGAATGATTTGGACTGGAAAGGACCATAAAGCCCATCCAGTTCGAACCCTCCTGCCATGCTGGTAGGGACACCTCCCACTAGACCAGGCTGCTCAAGATCTCATCCAACTTGGCTTTAAACACTTCCAGGGAGGGGCCATCCACAACCTCCCTAGGCAACCTGTACCAGTGCCTCCCCACCCCCATCGTGAAGAATTTCTTCCTAATGTCTAATGTAAATCTCCCCCCCCCTTCCAATTTAAAGCCGTTCCCCCTTGTCCTATCACTCCAAGCCCTTGTAAAAAGTCCCTCCCCAGCTTTCCTGGAGCCCCTTTCAGTACTGGGAGGGTGCTCTAAGGTCTCCCTGGAGCCTTCTCCAGGCTGAACAACCTGATCTCACAGCAGAGGTTCTCCAGCCCTCTGATTATCTCCGTAGCCTCCTCTGGCCCCATCCCAACACCTTCACACCCTTCTTACATTTGGGATTCCAAAACTGGACACAATATTCCAGGTAGGCTCTCACAAGTAGAGATAGAGAATCCCCTCCCTCGTCCTACAGCGATGGTTAGGAAGGCGATGGGACTTTCCAGCTCCAACCTAAACGAGCCACCAACCCTGTGGCCTCAGTCCCCAAGCTCCCAACATACCAAAGAGCCAGGGGGAAGCCAGACCAGCCGAGGCACCACATCACGTGCAGCCGCCGAGGGTCGCTCCCTGCCCGGTCGAGCGACCCTCGGCGGCTGCCGATGCTGCCCCTCTCCTTGTGGCTACCAGCAGAGGGCTACCAAGCCCTGCCGGAGCCCACAACCCACCTCCCACCCCCGCACAGCTCCCCGTTCCCCCCAGGTTCCGCACTCACCGTGGGGCGCAGCAGCAATCGGGTGCCCCCCCCGCCTTTTCTTTAAGCGCAGCTTAAGGGACCGGCGCTGCCGAGCTTAGGAGGCTCCTCCCCCGCGGCAGGGGCCGGGCACGCCATTCAGAGCCGGGGCATGCAAATGGGAGCCGGGAAAGGGAGCCGGTGTGGGTCCCGCCGGGGAGCTGCCCGCAGCCCTGACTCACGGCCATGGAATGCGCAGAGCAGGGCGGGACCCACCGGCCCGCAGCGCCCGCCCCCGGGCTGGGGGGGGCACCGACCCCTGGGCTGGGGTCCGCCTGGGTGTGGGCAGTGACCCCTAGGCTGAGGGGGGGGTGGGCACTGATCCGCCGGCTGGAGGGGGGACACAGTGACCCCCGCGCTGAGGTCTGCCCTGGGGGGGGGCGGCAGTGATCCGAGGGCTTGGGTCTGCCCCAAGGGGGGGAGCGGGCTTGCAGAACGACCCGAGTTGGAAGGGACCCACAAGGGTCATCAAGCCCAACTCCTGGCCCCGCACAGGACACCCCAACACTCACACTGTGTCCCTGAGAGTGTTGTCCATACGATTCTGGAATATTCATAGAATCACAGGCTCATAGAATTGGGTTGGAAGGAATCTCAAAGCCCATCCAGTTCCAGCCTCCCACTGGATCAGGGGGCTCAAAGCCCCATCCAACCTGGCCTTGAACACCTCCAGGGATGGGGCAGCCACCACTTCCCTGGGCAGCCTGGGCCAGGGTCTCCCCACCCTTAATATGAAGAATTTCTTTGTAATTAAATCTCCCCCCCTTCTAGTTTAAAGCCGTTCCCCCTCGTCCTATCACTACAAGCCCTTGTAAAAAGTTCTTCCCCAGCTTTCTTGTAGGCCCCTTTATGTACTGCAAGGCCACTATGGGGTCTCCCCAGAGCCTTCTCTTCTCCAGGCTGAATAATCCCAACTCTCTTAGCCTGTATTCATATGGGAGGTGTTGCAGCCCTCACATCATCTTCATGGCCTCCTCTATTGTCAGCCTTTGCACCATGACAGCTTCCCTGGGGAGCTGTTCCAGTGCTCCACCACCCTCTGAGGAAAAAGCCTTTTCCTAATATCCAGCCCAAACCTCCTGGCACATCTTCCTGCCATTCCCTCAGGTCCTGTCCCTGGTCACCAGAGAGAAGAGCTCAGCGCCTGCTCCTCCTCCTCCCCTTGTGAGGAAGCAGTAAACTCCTGTGAGGTCCCCCCTCAGTCTCCTCCAGGCTGGACAGACAAGTGATTTCAGCTGCTCCTCACACAGCTTCCCCTCTAAACCCTTCACCATATTTGTGGACTCCACTGGACACTCTGCAGTAGCACCCAGAACTGCGCCCAGTGCTTAAGATGGGCTCACACCAGTGTGCAGCAGAGTGGGACAATCCCCTCCCTCACCTGGCTGGCCCCAGGCCCACAGGGTGCTCCTGCAGTGGCTGGAAACTCTGCTTCCCCTGGGATAGGAATTTGTCCTGGCACCACAGGGCTGAGCCCTGGCACCCAGCCGCCATGGAGACTCGTCACGGTGTTGTCTCCGTGCAGTGGCATAGAACAGCTACAGCTTGACTGCGCTGTTCCCAGTCACTTCGCTCTTTCTTGCTGTTTTGCTGGCCTTCACCTGCTAGGTGCCCGTTTCCCCCACGCTCAGGCCTGTTTCCCATCACACCTCCTCCTCCAGCAATGTGGTTAGTGTATCACCCCTTCCCGAAGCTCCCTTCCCGAAGCTCTTTCCTCCTTTCCCTATGTTGTTTCCTCTTTTCCCTATGCTGTTTCTCTCCTCTTTTCCCCAAGCTGTTTCCTCCCTTCCTTCCCCAGGCTGTCTCCTCCTTTCCCTAAGCTGTTTTTTTAACTTCCTTCCCTACACTGTTTCTCTCCTCTCTTCCCTACAGTGTTTCTTCCATAGAATGGTTTCAGTTGGAAGGGCCCTTAAAGATCATCATTCCCTCCCAGCTTAAACATCTTTCACTTCTGGATGGCGCCCTCCCAACGCCCTTGCTTAGCCATCTTCGCCTTTGCCCTGGGATTGTTGCTGAAGATTTCTCCATCCGTCCTCTTTGGAGCATTGGTCAGCAGGTATTGCTCATGCTTCGAAGGCAGCCCCCCAGAGAGCCCTGCTAACTACGTTGCATCTCGTTAGCTAATGAACAAACGCAGATCAGCCCCAGTCAGTCCTGGCTGAGGTGGAGACCAAATTGCACACAAAACCCTGACCAGCCACAAAGTTTAACAGGCACAAATTATTTTCAGATGTTTCTGTCACATAAACAAGGAAAAGAAGTGTCCGGTAACATTACAGAGCAGAGATGAACTCGCAGGCCCTTCAGCAGCTCCCGGGAGCAACGCTCTGGAGTTGAAGCGTGACTCTGACCCACCCCTGCTCTTTCTTAGCCTCCTGCCAACAGTACATGTATTTTGCAAGAAAAACAAAGTTCTTTCACTGAAACGTGACTTCTCGTTCCTGCAGACAGCGCTGCTAACCCCATCCCAGAAGCTCTAGTTCTCCCTGTGCTTTCCTGCCAGCCCCTCTGGGTCTGAGGGGTGGGATTCTTCTACCCAACTGCAACCATCTGCACTTAGCTGAATAAAATTTACCCTCTTGGTCAAGAATAAGCCCTCCTTGCTTGCCTTGTGGCTCAGGGTGTTTCTCCAGTGCACGGAGTCCTACCAGCCTGCTGGGGAGGGGCTTTTTATCAGGGATTATAGGGACGGGATGAAGGGAAACGGTTTTAAACTAAAGGAGAGTAGACTGAGATTAGATTTTAGGAAGAAATGTTTTGCTGTGAGGGTGGGGAGGCTCTGACCCAGGTTGCCCAGAGAAGTCATGTCTGCCCCATCCCTGGAGGTGTTCAAGGCCAGGTTGGATGAGGCTTTGAGCCCCCTGATCCAGTGGGAGGTGTCCCTGCCTGTGGCAGGGGGTTTGGAACTGGATGGGCTCTGAGGTCCCTTCCAACCCAAACTAGTCTATGATTCTATGAAAATACATTGGATGAAGTGAATCAAGGCCAGCTTCTGACTGCTGTTCTTGAGCACGAGCTGGTGTACAGCAGCAGTTTGATGTCGAATGGACGTTTGTAGGCTGGGAAAGGGGGAAGCAGAGCCAAGTGTCACTCACCAGTCCTGGTCCGGAGAAGGTCAACCAGTCCAACAGCCTTGTTTGTTTTCTCCCTCATGAATGCTTGCAGGCAGTACTTCTGTTTGAAACGGGGCCTCCAAGGACCACCTGAGGGCCAGCTCTCTTCTGGTGCTTGTTATGTTTAACGAGAGCATGTGATTACATGAATTTATTTTGTTTTTCTCTGCTGGAAACTGGAATTTCCTCCCTCTGCTTGGAACCCATGAGAAACTGTGATCTTGCCACAAGACATGGTTAAGACCCAGTGAAACAGATACCCATCAACATATGAAGTGCAGAACTCTTAAACTGCTTGAGCCACGTGCCTGCCCACTTACAGCCAGGCACTGGTGGGTCTGCACCAGCCAGGAGCGGTGCAGGACAGCCCATGGGTACTTCATATGGTTGTTCAACACCTCATCTTCATCAGCACCCATGGTTCTCCCTCCTGCACACACATTTGTACGCTATGTTCCTTGGAGCACTGATCCTGGGTCATCAGGTATTAAACCAGGCTGCACTATCTATGGATCATACATCTGAGTAGGTAAATGGTGGCGATCGCCTGTTCTTATGGCCACCACTGGCCACGTGGCACTAAGGAGCTGTGCGGTGCTCCGAGCCAGCGCAGTCCCTTTCCCCACTCTTACAGCCTGAATGCGTTGCCTAACAGTTATGTGAGGACAGCTGGGACACACCAGGAGCACAGAGATCTATTTTTATCTGGACCTCTGGTTATCTACACAGATGATTTGATTTGGACCTGCTTTGTTCAGGGTTTAGGCCAAAAAAGTGTCCCAGTATCCAGGAAGCACAGCAGAGAGCATCAGATTGCAGCCTTCGCAGGGAAAGCAGAGCTTGCCTTGCCTTCTGGAAATATACAGTGCCTCGAGCAGCGGCTCAGCCCTGGCAGCTGTTCTAGCAAACAGGGAAGAGGTCCAGAAAGGCCTGGGATTTCTTCTGGGGAGGATTAATAACACAGAAACCCAAGCAAAGTCCCACGGAGTTCCAAATGCAGGTGGCCTGGCCAGGAGCCAGAGAGGGAACTGTTAAGAGCAAGAGGATGGGGATTCCCCTTGGGAAATGCATTTCCAAGGCGGATCAGAGATCACCTGCAACCAGGTTCCTGGGTAACAGCAGCAGGGCAGATTTTCATCCTCACCCCCACGTGCAGAGGGAATTCTGTGGACAGGAGATGTGGGACTGGCACTGTGGGATCTGATCAGCTGCTACAGAAATTGTCTCCTCTTCCTCCTTACTACCCTGCAGCTCCTGCGTGTGCAGCTGCCTTTGCTGCTTTCTGCCCCAGCCTCGAGCCAGGAGGAGCAGCACTGGCTGCTCTGAGCACTCAACCCCAGCAGTGCCCTTTTGCAGCGCTGTGGGTGTGCTAATGGTCCATCAGTCAGTGCAAAATGCATGGAGTACAGAAGCTTCTTCTTCAGAGCAGCTGCCAAGCTGAGAATGGTGGCGTTGCTGACCTGCAAAAAAACTATATTGACACTTTTTTTGGAGTGAAAATGAAATACCTTTTGCTTTCAAGGGAAAAAAAAAGTCTCTTCTAACAAACATCTATGTTGCAACTTGAATTTCATATAGTCCACTCGATTTATATTAACTTCAAAAGCCTAACGGTGGGCAGAAAGCCTTTTGAAGCCCCTATCACCCTCAGGCACCAGCAGACATTATTATGTCAAGTCATGCAGTGGCAAGGAGGGACATGGAGGTGATTCCAGCCTGGCAGCTCTGCGTGCTGGATGTGCTGCATGCAGAGCAGGGACAGAGCATTGAGCCAGGACCTAAAGCCCAAGAGAGAGGCCCCAAAATAAAACCAAGCCCCACCATCCTAGTCCATAGCTTATTCAGCCCAAATCAGGACGGATAATTCTCTTCCCAGGCATGTTCAGCGAGTCCATGGACCAAAACCAGGAGACGAGACAGGAGAGGAGCCAAAATGCTGAGGAGCTGGGAAGGTGGTAGAACCCCAGAGCGCTCAAAGCCACAGGAGCTGCTGCCCAGCAGAGCATGAGGAAATCACATCAAAACTCACCCCCTTCATTTTCTGCCCAGATTAATTGCGATTGATCATTCCTAGTTGGTCACAGGGAACGTGTGTGTTTGTGGTGGCAGGAAGAGGTGGAGGAGTGGAAATAACATAAAACTAGGATTTCACGGCCAGCCCTTACAGAAATATTTGTTTTAAACTGTATTTCACCCAGAAAATCCATTCGGCAATTTTCATTTTGGTCAACCCATTGGGGGGATTGACAAAAAAAAAGTATGTGTAAGGAAGGCTATTAATTCCAAAATACTTAGGAAATATCACCTAGCAAAATAACTGCTTTCTCCCCAGTTTACTCCAACAAAAAAGGAGCTTTTAACATATATATATATTAAACATACATGTATATGTACGTTTCATATGGAAGCAATAAAAATGTCATGGGAGAAGTAACTCCCAAAATATCTGTTATGTAGCCTGAAAAGCTCTTATCATTTTCCAATCCACTCTTGGCAAGAGATGAAATAATATTGCTTCAGAATTTCAAAACTAGGCTGATTTATTTCCAAGAGGCGCATGAGGACTCTTATAAAGCAGTCAAATAAAGAGCGTCATCGCCAAGCGTGTGATCAAACCTTGCTGTCAGAATGCAGGCATGGAAAAAGCTGAATGCAGACTGCACAAAATACCTTTTAGGTGGTGATTTGTAATTCCATGGTGCCTCAGTTTGGAATGGTGACTTTCATTTAAACGTCCGGCTTCTACTAAAGGGGAATGGATGCCAAAAGGAGCACAAGGAATGGGACCTTTCTGGCCAGTAGCTGAGGATTGTGAGGACTGTGATGGTGTTTGGGATCCTTGCAGGCAGCCACTGGTGTCACACTTGCTTCCAGTACTAAAAGCTGATGAAGAAGAGGTGCACAAGAGGAAGGAACACAGCACATCAGCTTGACATATGCTAAAGAAATCCATCCCCAAAACACTGTGAGAAATGACACCAGGTGGACAAGCAAGGTTTTGTAGACTGCAGCCAGTAAGTGCATCCCTCCAGGCTAGCCCAGGTGGCTTCTAACATGCTGCTGGGGACAAACCTTGAAGGAGAACATTCCAAATTGTAAGTAATGAGCTATCTGGTTCAGTACAGAAAGAAGAGCATCACAGAAAGGGACTCACACCCAGCATTAGCCACAATTCAGTTTAGTTACTCATAAATGAACTGAGTACCTAAAGGAGCTAAGGAATTTTGGTTGGTCTGTTGGAAATAAACTGCATTATTGAATAAAGAGCAGAGATACACTATCTTGATGGAAAAATATGAATTCAGTAGTTGGAGAAAAAATATTTCAGTTACTGAAACAATGCTGTGAAGAACTTGCTCAGCTAAAACAGCAGGGCTTTGTGTAAATCCAGTAGATCTTTAAACAAATCTTTAAGAATAGTTCTGGCATAGGCAAGTAAGAGGCTGAAATTTTGAAGTAAAATCCACTCTCCCTGTTTCAGTAACATAGATCCACTCTCCAGCAACAAATAATTTAACATGTCATGCTGTAGTTAGTTAGACTTAAGGAACAATAATATTTAACGTAAAAACTATTCCAAACAATCTAACTTCATAGGCTGACTGGTCAATAGAAAAAGGTATAACTGGAAAGATGGCTCCTTTTCCCAGTCTGCCACTGCTTTGTTGGCTTGGTCCTTCTGTGATATTACTGATTTCTTTGATTGAAACAGGCACTGAGGAAGAGGATGGAGTTACCAGCTTCCAAAGGTTATAAGAGCTCTTAGTATGGCGTGTCTAGAGTGTGGCCTTGCTGCTGAGTTTTGAGGATCTCTGAGGATGGAGGTCCCTCCAGCTGTCCAGGTCCCATCCCAGGACTGCCTCATGGAGGAGAGCTCCATCTTTGTGCCCAGCCAGTTGTCCTCGTCACTGCCATGCCCTCCTGCCATTGCAGGGTCCCTGTAGCCCCCATAGGCCATGCAAGATGGATTTCAATCCCCTCCATTTTGTCCTCCAGGATGATCAAAGCTCCTCTCTCAGCCCAGTCCCAGTCCCAGTCATCCCAGTGGCCCTTCACTGGGATCTCCAGTTTCTCTGCCTTTCCCCTCTACTAAGGATCCAAAACTGGATCTGTGATGCATGTACACTGCAACACTGGTGTGATGCAAACAGGAGCAGAAGGATTACTTGTAATGAAACCCCATTAACAGTGAGACTACAAACATCTGTCAAACCTCTCCAAGCTGTAAAGAGTCCCTGTTTTCCAGCAGATTTTTGGTGCAGGCACTAAAGAAGCTGCTGCCAACTCTAAATGAGGAAGAGCTGGTGGAGCTGTCTCTGTCTTTCTAGACCATCTGCAGGTCATGGCAGAGAGAGGAAGGTGCCAGCAAAGTTTTTAACCAATATTCTCTTTATGCTTGTTATTAGATGCCAAACCAGGGGAAAGCAAGAAAGGAATGAAACCCAATAAAAGAGCAACCGCTAATCTTTTTTCCCACCCAAAAGACCACTGCATATATTACAGTTCATTACAGTTCATTACATTTCTTACAAAAAGTATACACTTGGAGCACACAATCCCAGTGGAGTGATAAAGTTCAGCACTAGCCAGCCTACAAATAGCTGCCTTGCTCGTTTCTCCTTTTTCCTGGCACGTGAAGCATTTTGAAATCATCTGGAGCTTCCTACTGCTTCAGGACTTGCGAGGTCCCAGAGCCAGTCAGTCATTCAGAAAGCTCCTCCATCACTCTTTGGAAAACTTATGGGTGTAATCGTGACCAAGCTGTCCTTGCAGAGCCTCAGCTGAAGCAGACCCTCTGCCCCAGACACCTGCTCCCTCTTTCACTGGATGTGATATTGCACCAGTGAACACGGTCAAGCTTCAACCAGACAGAAAGCAGGCCAGCCTCCTGGAGGGTTTGATAAAACAGAGCGTGTCTTCATTCCCAATTGCTACAAAGCCTCTGCATTTCAAGTTGTCCACAAAGGAAAGATCTGTACAAAATTTCTAAGGCTTTCCAAAAAAAAAAAAACAACCCGCAAACATTTGGACCCAGGCCATTTTTAGTGTAATGTACGGAAATGTCTCAAAAACTGGGTGGGGAATTGTTTCAGAAGAGGGTAAGACCTTCCAAACTGCTTGATTTCAAAACCCCTCAAAGCCCCATGGAAGAGGTAGACAGATGTTTTGCTGGAGTTCCAGCAAAGTCACTGCAGGGTGTGTGTGATCATCCAGGAAAGGGCAGATCTGGAGCTTTGTTGCCCTAGTCTGATATCTCCCGGAGGAGACGGACTGCTTGGACAGGGACCAGCCGGACGGGTTCCTCGCTGGGCTGTGCAGCTTCCCCGGTGTGGAGTCTCTCCTGCACTCCAGCTTCCACTATCTGGATCGCAGCCCCCTGTGCCAGCAAGAGAAAAAATCTGCTCACTGTCTCGTCCCTATTCTCCCCCAAATAAAGCCTTGCAGGAAAGGGAAGGGATCATTTCATTTCTTAAAGGGCAGCTGACTCCCCTCTAAATGGCCACATTCTTGTCCTGCTCACAGACTGCGGCTGTTGCCAAACTTGGTCACAAAGACGTATTCACGGTTTTTTCCTTCCTACACATTCAGGAGTTGAAAACCAGTTTGGTGCAAACTCCCCAAAATGACTTATTCCGCAGCTGCTCACCAACTTCCTGTTTGCAGAGCACAGGGCTGGAGCCAGGGCACGAGCCTCGACACCGTGCACACTGCCGTGGGGAGATCCTGCTCCTCTGGCGGTCCCCGAGCTTGGCAGCCTATCAACCATCGCTAGTGGGGCTCAGTTTGGGCAAAGACCCCCTCACCAGGCTGGCCTTTTCACCTCTGCTTTCAGTTTCATCACCAAATTTGTTTTTTCTCGAGGTTGCTGGTCCCTGGGATAGGTTCCAGCTGTAATAAAGATCTTTTCCCCAGTAAATAATTCCTGCTCTCTTCGAGGGAATGGAGCAAATACTCAGCCTCAAGCTACTGAGCATTGAGGGCAGCCAGCTCCTACCCTTACCAACAGCCAAGGAAGAGATTATTCTCCCTGGGATCAAGAGACTCAATGTTTTGTCTAAAAACCTACAGAAAGACCTTGGGGGAGTAGGGATAAAGCTGCTCTTCGACCTTTAGGTTCCTTTATAGCAGGAAAATCAGGCAAAATGGACAATCTGCTCAACACAATGCCACCCTCCTACTGGCACCTGCAGATCCTTCCTGGTACGCTCTCAGCTCTATCAAGCTGTGGAGAAGTGTTGGAAAGACCAGGGCATAGGACTACCCAGGTGCTGAAGTCTCAGGAGCCTTTTGGGGTGGCACTGGGGACATCACTGGTTTATCAAGCAGAAGAAATGCCTGGGTCTGTGCAAGCTCACAGAAAAAACAGTGTCTGCTGTGAGCAGGTCAGTGCTGGCTCCTGGTTGCAGAGGGAGGTGACAGGATGTTTTCTCAAGGCCATCCTTTGGTTATGTGGTTTCTTCACCATCTGTGGCTTCAGTGTGACTGCCAGCAGTATGGTTTCTCCTTTCAGAATCCTACATGGCCTTTTGCCAGAAAACGCCCATGTAGTGTCTGCAGTCCCTGTGGCCACGCTTGCTGCACAGACCACACGGAGGAACCAAGAGCATCTTCACGTTCACAATGTCTTCAGTAAAACAATTTGCCTTGTACAAGAGACAGCCTTCCCAAGAACATGCCACAACCTATGTGGAAGGATTCCTGTGCTAAAAGACACAGGCATATTTATCTCACCATCATTTCAACTCACGTTATAACTAAGTAAGCTGGGTCCTCAAGGCCTTTCTCACCAGGCTGGTGGTACAAGACTGCAGGATTCCACTCCCATGGCCCCATGCTCTTCTATGGTTGCACACATCACACTTATAGGCTCAAACCGTTCTCAGCTGGAATTATTTAATCAGCAACATGCTGAGATGCTGACCACCAAAGCTGCCTAATGACTGCACAGATGATCGTTTGTGGCAGGTCAGTGGTAAATGAGCTCATATGTGGTTTCCTGGCAGTGATGGGCTTCTTTCTGTTCATGGAGCACTTGCTGTTTCAGCTGTAGCTGTTTGTGAATAAGTTTTCACACCTGATCCTGGCTGCAGGCTGTAACCATCGCCCTATCGCAGTAGTCACGGTGACAGAGGAGCCCAGGGTTGTGGCCACCTCTGCTGGGCTCCCTGCGCCGGCCATGGGAGTGGGACAACCACCCAGCCTTACAGCTGCATCATTCTCTGCCACTGTGCGCTCCTGAGAAGAGGGTCAGAAATGCCTCTGGCAGGAGCAGCAAGCTCTGCCAAGGGTGGATTAGGGCAGGAATGTGAAAGGATTTGACAGCTCAGACACCGGAGACGAAGGACGTGGGCACTGTAGACAAGGAGCCAAGGCATGATGTTCACATCTCCTGAACCAGGTCTGCTGCCCAGGCAGTGGGGCGCCATCCCAGCCTTGCTAGGTTGGAAAGTGTGGATCCCTGCTTTCTGGAAGTTGGCCTATCCCCACCATCACAGAATCATGGAATGCTTTAGGTTGGAAGAGACCTCAAAGCCCATCCAGTTCCAACCCCCCTGCCATGGGCAGGGACACCTCCCACTGGATCAAGGGTCTCACAGCCCCATTCAACCTGGCCTTGAACACCGCCGGGGATGGGGCAGCCACCACTGCTCTGGGCAACCTGTGCCAGGGCCTCCCCTCCCTCTTTCTACATTGTTGCCCTGGAGAATACAAATGGTTTTGTGCCTTTATGGAGTTGAAGTTTGGACTTAGCTGCAAGGTGACTCAACACCTTCCTGGGCTTTCCACGGACAAATGCTTTGAGTCCCAGGTCCCACATCCTTTGAGCTCATTGCACCAGCCCCATTGGCATCCAAATGGTGCCATGGCTGGGATGTGCAGGAGGGATCACAGGCTACTGAGATAGAGCTCCTTGAGCAGACACATCTCCAGCATAAGGCAGCTCTTCAGCTTGGGTGCTGAGCGGAGATTCACCCTCAGCATCTTGTGCACTGATCATAGGTAACCCACTGGCTCATACAGAGGCTGTGCTAAGCACAGGCGGCACTCGTACCAATTCTAAATGGACCTTCCCAAGGAAAAATGCCTTTGGCAATGTAAATTCTCAGTAATCCCCAGAAGGATCAAACCCAAACATTCAAATCTCTCCAGGAGAAATGTTTGAAGGAGAGAAGTGTGCCAACACAGCACTGGACATACCAGGACCAGGGAAGACGAAGAGACCACGGCATCCAGTGCTGCTGACTCCAACTCAGCGATCACAAAGGGTAATATAATTTTGATGCACATCATCACGCCAAAGGAGCCAGCACGGTAGGTGAGTGGTGTTGCAAGTGAGGCCAGTTTTCCACAGTACATGCTATATTCTTACAGCCACTGATTCAGCTAAAAGGATGTTCTGCCCTGGGGCTGGGCAATTACAAATTTAGCAGCTGGATTTATATGTCCATAAATATCTTTGTGGTAACCTTTCTCATTGCATCTGGGAAAAGCCCAGACAGGAAATCTCAGGTAGAAATGGGAAACAAAACCTCATAATTTGAGTCATCAATCACACAGTAAAGTTAGGAGAGGAGTTAGGCTGAGTGCAAAGGAGTCTGTCTCTGGCAGGGCTTCTAGAAATAGAAACAGCAATTTCTTCTGGTTTCCTGAAAATCTTGTATTTGAGCTTGCTTTTAATTTTCCTGCTGGAAAAGGAATAAAATCTGACCTACTTTTGAGCAAAACAGTCATTTGTATCAGACTCCCAAAACAGGCCTGGGCATAGATGCTTCCTTGGTGCCTGCTGAAGCCGGTTGGTTGATGCAATGAGATAACGCTTCTCTGGAAGAATTTCAAACAAAGAGTTTCTGTACCAAGAGCTTCAAATAAAATTATCTGCCTTGTTGTTTAGGGCTAAAGAGTCTATCTTAATATTGAAAGACGATTGTGTTTTCTGTATAGAGCTCGAGTTTTGTCATAAATTTTAGAAAAGCGTGACCCCGGTCACCAAACTGAAGAGGAGCCACCGCTCAAAGTGAAGTCAGCCTCTGAAATCAGCCCTCACAAACAACTGTTTTTCTGGCCTTTGGAAAATAACTCTTTTCAGATGTGCGATTGGGAATTTGCCAGGCTGCTCCAGATATTCCTCCAGAGGTCCAGATGGTACCAGAAGACATGGAAAATAAGATATGTCATTCTTTAATTAGATTATTGACACTCTGCCTGGCTGTAAAGCACTTTGGTTGTAGTTTGGGTGCATGAGCCACAGTCCCTCACAAGCAGGGTGTTGTGCTACTCAGGAGGGACTCGTGTGAGGTTGCATGGGTCCATGGGGTTGAACACAGCCAGGTCCCCAAGAGGCCAAATCTCACTGGAGGAGATGAGAAGCACCTTCTAAATCAGTACTGTGATTTTCTTTAGATGCAACACCTAAAGCTCTGTTAGAATGAAAATCCAATGAGCCGCATGGCAAACAGCGAGCCTGTGCCTCAGCCTCTCAGCAGGGTAATCCTGAGAGCTGCCCCATGAGCAGACATGCTTGAAATCCGCAGTAGGTGAGGAATTCCAGAGAACGGGGTTTGGAAAAAGTTGGCATTTGGTTTTACAATGAGGACCAGATTTTCAAGAATTCTTGCTGAAAGGAAATTCCAACACATTTGGAAACTAATTTTGGAGAACAGAAATATTTCCATCCGTGTGTGGGAGGGAGGCAATGTATGTCCCACACAGAGCACTGTCCCCAGCATGGCTCTGACCACAGGGGGGTCACAATGTGCCCACCTGGAGCACAGGGATGACTGGCCAGGCAGGACACCTCTTAGTGCCCTGAGGAGCACCCGGAGAGGTCCTATCAGTCCTAGGACAACTTCCCGGTGACTTGGTAGCATCTACCTGACATTTTTGTTTTTATATCTCATTTCAGTGTGAAAAAAAAATGAAACAAAACCAAGCCCTGGAGAGCACTTGCTCAGAGCGTCTGGCAAAAGCCACAGTGAGCCCAGCTTGGCAGGCTTTGAGAGGAAAAGCTAAGCCACTCCTCAGCCTCTCCATCTTCTCCAACTAAACGTTCCCGGAGCCCCTCAGGACACAGACACGGGGTTCAGCAGCACTTCAGAAGCCACGTGTGGAGCAGAGGGCTGCCCAGCAGTGCCACAGCCCATTCAGAGCTCTTAGACTACATCAGCTGCAGCAGAGGTCCCCAGAGCATAGCCCTTGGCTGCAGTTTGGGCAGCATGGGGAGGCCTGAACCACTCTCTAGCTGCCAGAGCCAAGGAGCTGAGGGCCTGTCTCATCTCCTGCTGTGGCACGGAGCAGAGATGGTGGGTTGCCTGAAGGCCACTGCCAGCCTTCACCCCCATGCCTTGCTGCAGACCCCAGGAATGCTTCAAGGGATAATGATAGCCCCATGGAATGTGACTGCCTGCTGGACCGCTGCGCGCTGCTGCTTGCAAAATACTATTTCTGGCACCATTGCCACCCCAAACCCCAAACCATAACCATTGCCCGATTCCCAGAAATTCCAGCGAAGGATGAGGCAGCAGAATTTTCTCACACCCACACACAGGAACTTAGAAAAGGAAAACCTAAAGACAAATGCAGAAGCTATTGGTGGTGGTCACCTAAACCCTATCTGAACATCCAGCCTGGAGAAGCTGCTGTCTCCTGAGGTGTGAAATCATAGAATCATAGAATTATAGAATGGTTTGGGTTGGAAGAGACCTTAGAGATCATCCAGTTCCAACCCCCCTGCCATGGGGAGGGACACCTCCCACCAGCCCAGGCTGCTCAAAGTACTATCCAACCTGGCCTTGAACACTTGAAGGGAGGGGGCATCCACAGCTTCCCTCGGCAAGCTGTTCATCCTCTGAGGGCTTTTCTCAGGAGCTTTCTTCTGGTCTCTCTGATCACAGCCTCTCCCCACCTGGTGGAGGTCTAGGTTGACCCACACTGAAAGGATTTTTCACTGAGTTGAAATGTGCTTGCCATGTTGTGAGGAGAACAACTCATTGTGAAACTGAGGAATCTGAGTTTCTCCAGGGATTGTTCTAATTAGACACTAGCTATTTTTACCCCATATCATCTGTTGGAAATACAACTTTATAACCACACTGGAGCAGCCAAGTTACATACTGTAATAACCTTGAAAATAGGCTTAGTGAATTTAATGGCTAACAACAACATTTTCAGCAATAATGCTAACCCAGAGGGATTAATTGGCACAAGCTGGACACCAAGAGAGGCAGGGACGAATCTGCAGTCCTTGACAGATGCTCATGGCTATCTGAGTCCATCAGCAGAAGCACCATCACAGTGACTGTGAATTTTGGGTGGCTGAAGTTGCCCAGATAAACACTGTCAAATCCTAGAAACAAATTACATTTACATCAGTTTCTATATTCATGAACACCACTACAGCAGGTCTCATAAATTTTCCAGCAAACTGGTGATTATGGCTAATGGGAAGGAAGCCAGTGGCTTGGTGCCCAGAGCAGCTTGGGAATCCTGAGCTCCCTTGCAGCTTGCTCTAAGACCAGGAAGGAGCAGCGCACTTAGGTCCTGCAGTGCCATAGTGCTGAGAAGCTCAGCAGGCTTGGAGAGCTGTGGGTTTGCAAGCATCTAACATCAGTGGGCTTGACAGAATCCTAGAATCTTTTGGTTGGAAAAGGCCTTTGAGGTCATCGAGTCCAACCATACCTGTCCACTACTGAACCATCCCTGAGCAAGTTTGATTTTTCGTGGGCCACATGGTGAGACCCTGTACCAGGACCCTGCTGCCTCAGCTGTAGCCTCACACACAGAAGCTGAGGGTTGGCAAAAGCTCTGGGGAAAAAAAATCCCTTCTTGTTCCCAAAATATCACGTCTTCTCCAGCGGGCTAGTCTGGCCGACCTCCAATTACGTGAGCACAGGTTTGGAAGGATTGAGGTTAAACTTAGCTCCAATCAGACAGAGTTTAGAGCTTACTTTACAGTGGTAGAATTCCTGCTCAGTTTAAAACCTGTATGCTGTCCCCCAAAGCCCTTACGCTGACCCCGACCCTGCCCCTTTCCTCCTCAGGAGGCACAGAGATGCTCTCTCCCTGCGGTCAGCTGAGTGATGGCACCACACCTGCTGAAGACCAGCGTCCAGTTTGTGATGTTGGCCCAGTGTTCTGGATCTGTGCCTGTTCTGCTCCCCCAGGCACCCCAGCACAGCTCCTTGGCACCGAGGAGCCTTTGCACCCAGGTTTCCAGTGCTGCTTGAGCAGAGAGGCTCCTTGAGAAAGCCCTTAGGGATGTCCAGGTGCAAAAGCCCACAGCAGTCAGCTTCCGGGGTCCCATGTGCTTCACTGGGGCAAAACTTCACCTTAAGCACAGCTCTCTGCAGGAAACCAGGAATTCAAAAGTATTTTGTCCAGACAAGTTACCCTCACTTGTGCAGGGAAATGCTCTCTTTCAAAGCAAGCAACAGGTTTTGATCTCAGGGCTGTACGAGAGGTGACTGTTCAGCCGTTTGGCCCATGGAGCACATTTTCCATCACCTCTTAGAAAATATCTGCCTGCTAATCCAAGAGCACACCTGGAAAATCCCCAGCCTTGGCCTGCTGTGTGCACAGCTCCAAGGGGGACTGTGATACAAAGGGATTTTCCCACACACATCACAATGAGGACAAGGAATTTTGACAGCACTGGGATGGTTAAAGACAAAGTTGGGAACTTTGGGGTTTTTTGTTTTGCTTAGTTTCTTGTGGTGCCACTTTGGTATCTGTTCTGGGTTTGGAAACACCAGTCCCACAGGCACCAGCTGGGTAAAACACTGCTCAGCAGACAGTTTTGTCCCTGAGGTTTTTGGCCACTGCAGCCTACTATGCCAGTGGCTCATTTCTGTCTTCCTGCAGAACATCTCCATACCCCAGGCCTGTGGCTGCAATCCCACATTGCTGGTCCCACACCCCTCTCTGCCGGTATTCTCCCCTTTCCCCACAGCTCTGAAACCTTCCTCCCATCAGTCCTAAAAATAGTTTAACTGCTTCCATTTTTAGAGGCCAGCCAGGCTCAAAAAACATTGCAGGGACAGTTTCTCCCGGCAGCAGATCCAGATGCCAAAGTCAGAGGACAAAGCTAGACCCTGGGAGCACCTCGCTGCTCCACAGGAGATGATTCTTCTCAAACAGGACCGTGGCAGCACATTGGCACGGGAGCTCAGCTTCTCTTGTTCCTGACCACACTGAATCCTGGGTATATACATTATCCCAAAATAGGGGGCTCAGCCATGTGCATGGTCTTCTCTTGGGAAAGGGCAGCCAAACAGCATGCTGCAGGACGCCAGGGCAGGACAGAGGAATTACACACAGAAGCATTTCCTTTCTCATGATCACTCAGTTTATCTTTGATTAGAACAGAGGGTTTCTTTAACTGTGATCAGTCAGGTTGGGAAAACGCTGTGGCAATTCTAAGTGTCCAGCTAACTGCTTGTTGAAAGCATTCGCAAGGGCTCATCTAACTCACAGAAATTGCTCCAGACAGACAGCACTGACTCCAAAATGTATTATACAACATCGAATTTCTAACCCTCTTAGCTGAAAATAAAATTAAACTCAATTCCAATATGAACAGGCTTGTAATGAATTTAGCAATGCCTGTGTGGGGTGTGTAAATAACACCCGAGCTATTTGCCTGTAGGTCACTGTAGCAAACACATCAAGCTGTTGTGCTTCCTCTACAAACCTGTCATCACACACATCACCCCAGCTGGCAACCCCCCTGCCTGTTTCTTTTTTCCTCCCCCGATGTCTCAATCTCCAGTTTGAAGCTGACATCTGGAGAACTGATGTTGCAGAAATGCTACACATCAGCAGGCCAAATACGGGATATGCTATGGAAATTAAAGTGTACTGACAGAACAAAATTAATAGACTTTCAATGCAAGTCAATAAGTGATGTAGTGTCTGTCTCTGGTTTCCTAATGCAAAAACAGGCGAGAAACCTTGTTGTACTGCAGGGGCCCCTGGAGAGATGTGACATCTGGCCAGAATTGCTGAAAAAAGACGCTGTCTGTTATCTGTGTCCCCCTAGTCAGTCAACATCTCTTCCGTGTCCCTCTCTGCTCTCCACTCCCACATCCTTGTTAAGCCACCTAGTTCTTTCCCATTTTTTCATCCTTTGTAGCCAGTTCTGCCAAGGCAATAGTACACCTCAAATGCCTCCTCCATGGCATTTGGGGCTTCAGCCATCTCTAGAGATGAGACTGCGGGCAACATGGCTTTATAGAGGAGTATGGCAGATGGAGGTTTCATCTGTGGGTGTCTCGGCTTCTGCCTCAGAAATTGGGAAAAAACAGAAAGGCAAAGAGTGTAGGAAGACCTCCTTTAAGGAACAGGTTCATGAAGAAACGCTTAGAGTAATCCCTCAAGGAACACACAACTGCTCTTGAAGCAGCGGGCAGAAAGAGCAGAATTTCTCTGCATTCTTTGTAAGAAACTGGTGCTCATCAGCCTTGTGAAAGATGAACATTTCTGCTAGAGCAGCAGATATCTTTTTGGTGAAACTATGAAGGAAACCATTGTTGCTGGGACTCTTGGAGCAAAAGGCCTGTAAATTTGTATGGTTTGAGTTGGGAAAAATGGTGATTGTGTCTGACAGCAACAATGGACTGCTTGGTCCATATGTCATAGGAAAAATGTGACCGAAGGGTTTTGGTGGAATAGGACCTCTGGAGGTCTCCAGTCTAACCTGGCTGCAAAGCTAGAGAACGTGGATCAGCACCTTGTCCTGCTGAGTCGGAAAACCTCCAAGGATGGAGGTCCCACCACCACCTTTCCGGTACTGTCCCAGGGCTGCACCAGTGTTATGGCGCACAGGAACCAGAACTTCCCTTGTCACCATCTGTGGCCTCCTGCCCTTACAGGTCCTTGTAAACCCCCATGAACAGCATTTGCTGCGATTTGATCCCCCTCCATCACCGCCTCCAGGGTGATCAAAGCCACTCTCTCAGCCATCACAGTAGCTCCTCACCAGGCTCTCTATTTTGTCCTCGTCTCACTTGTAGTGGTTGCCATTCTGTCCAGAAATGTGGTGAGAAAGGTGAACCAAATACACTAGCTGTAGTAAGGCAGTTTTCAATGTTATTTTTTTCTCTGTAGACATGTGGAGGAATTCTGCAGCAGCTCAGACCAAAAAAGAAAACCCCAAACCCCAACTCTGGTCATTTTATTTATACAAGGAAGAATTCAAGAATTCTGACTTACTCCAAAGTACCTTTGGTTACCCTGTATCACTACAAATTTTTTAAGAGCAGAACTGCCTAACCCACAATCCCACTGAGGACACACTCGCAGGTTTTAATTGAAGCAACCACCGCAGCCCACAAAATGTAGCAAAACACAGCTTCTGCTGTACTTTCAGAAATATGTCAGCAGAGAGAAAACAGAGATAAGTGGGAAAAAGCCATCGGCTACACAAATGTGATAAATTTTCAGGAAGCAGGAAGAAATAAATTGGGAGCTTAGCTATTTTGAAAGTAATTCCTATTTTCTCAGGGAACATTTATATTGGCTCTGTGTTCCTATTTTTTCCAGTCAAAATTCTCTTTCTCACCATGTGACGATGTATTTTAACATGAGGCCAAAAGGGATCCATATTCTGACTAAAGCAACACTGGTGTGCACATTGTACCCACACAACCTGCCTTCAATAAAGCTGCCTGGAGAAGGACAAGAAAGTTTCAGATCATTGTAACCAGATGTGGTGTCTGTCCCAACCAGTTCTGAGATGAAAAAGGGAAACGAGCCTCTGACAGGCAGCAATCTGCAGTAGGGGAAAGGAGGTTAGTACTTAGAAAAAGAGCACATTTTGCAGTCCACTACAGTATATATATATATATATTCTACTATGGGAATACAATATGCTTCTGATTTTGCATGTCCTCTTTGGCCACCCATGACAGTGGAAGGGTAAGCAGATGGGGCAGCACCAGGTTCAGCAGCATTAGTTAAATCTGCTGTTTTGTGAGTGTCAAGATCTTTAATTAGGGTAGACATAGTCCTGAGGATTGTTGATTTCTTTATAATCACCCCCAAACTGTACAGGAGTGACAGGAGGGGAGCCCTGAGCAATAGCATTGAAAGAGAAGATGTCTTCATAGCATTGACAAAGAAGTTGTCTTGAATTTAATCTTAGTTATCTAGCCAAGGTTTTGAAAGTTGGTTGCAGAGAAGCTTGGATGTCCTGGAAGAGCTGGAGCTCCATCACCATCTTTGCCCAGTTTCAGGAGCCCCACAGAGATGATTCCTTAGCATTGGTTTTACCTTCAAAGCCTGTTTAAAACCACTTACACAGAAATCCAGCTTATACTGCCAAAAAGTGTTCCTAGTGAGTCTGGAAGAATTACTGTCTTAAATACAGCAAGATCCCTTAGCAAAGGGACTCATTCTTCATTATTAATTAAATCTGTACAAGAGTTTTCCCAATATAATTTTATTGGCCAGGCTATGAACTTTTGTTTTGTTTTCTTTCTTTCTTTCTCTTCCTTTTTTTTTTACATTCCTAAAGTAAAAGCCGCAGGAAAGCTGCAACACAGACCTGTCTTGACTGAAGCAGGGGGTAAGGACAGAGATGTTAAAAATGAGGGGGCACCGCAGAAAGCATTAGTCATTTACACTCAAAAGCAAACGTTACCTATATTGTATAATGGCACTCAGACCAATTTTTTCCCTGGGAATTTCCGAGTTCCCATCTCTTCAAAAAAAGGAGTTTGTTTTCAGTGGCAGTTCTTGGAACGGGAACATAAAGTTCAATGCCAACTGAAAAATTGATATGCAGAGGGTGCACCCCACTGCTTTCCAGTTCCTTGAATTCTCACCCTGGAGCTCAGGCTGCCTGCTTTTTTCTGGGAAACCGCGCAGCAGCAAATAATCACATCAGACCTAAGGGATTTGTTTGAAGACAGATTTGAGGGTTCAAGATCCCAATTTTTTTTAATGGGGCCTCAGACAGAAACTGGAGATCCTTCATGTTTAAGTTGTTCTGTGAACAGTGGAACAAAGCACAGTTTCCTAGGCTCCTTATGTAGCTTTTCCCTTCCTTTCCGCAATAACCTCTGTCTCCTCATGTCCTCCTGAGGTCCTTGTAATGCTTACAGTTCCTCTATTTCCCCCTCCTCACACACACCACCTACCTCCTATGTCCCATAAGCAGCGTGTGCTGGCTAGCCAGTACCTCTGTGCTTGTCACCTAGAACACTTCAAACAGTGTAGGAAATTGCTGAGCACACTCTCATTTGTCTTTGTAAGGAGGGACGTGATTCCATATCTTTCTCCTCTATCTAGAAACTGGGTTTTATAAAATCTACAGAAACTCAGCCTGCAGATTCCAAAGGGAAGGAGACATACATGGACAATGTGAGTGCATAAATTTTCTTACCCTGGGAAGGAAGGTCAAAAGGGAAATGTAACAGCAATTTCAGTTCCAGTGCTAAACTTGAAACAAATACCCCAAGAGATGGAGGTTTCTGTCTCTCATTCTGCCTTGTGAGCCCTAAGATAAGCCTTTATAATCTTTCTTTTAATCCATGAGGACATGCAAGACGGAGTTACAAATCACTAGGAATATAATTAACTTGCTGTGAACACAGAGCCCATCTTTTCATTGCCAACTCTGTTTCACAGGCAGCAAAGCCTCTCTCAGATCAGGTCCTCTGTGCCAATGGATCTGGTCAATGATTATCCCTTGCAAAGAGCTTGTGACATACTCCCTCCAGTCACCTGTTTACATCCCAAATGTTCTCAAGTTCTGCTATTTCAAGCTTAACTCTTGTGACCTTAGTCAATGATATTCAATCCAAGCCTCCTTATCATATCCTGCAAGGCAAACAACTCCAGGTCCGATTTAGAAACCAGTGCTATGTCATGCCTGTGGTCAATGACTCTAAAAATGCCCACGCCCACATGTTTCCTAAATTTGGATGTCTATGATAGCAAACAACAGGGTCTGGGTGGGCAGAACTCTTCCACTGAAGAACATTTGGGGCATTTTTCCACTTTGACCATTTTCTTTCACCTTCTGAGCATTGCCAACATGAACTTATATTTCTTAGAAGAGATCAGCTAAGCAGGATAAGCAAAACAGTTGTGACTCCTCCAGAATGTCTCTAAGAGCTGGATGAGTCAGATAACAGATCCATCGAGCAGAAGATATCTACCTCCAGCAGTGGCCAACTGCAAAAGCTTACAGACATATCAAAACAGGTCAAGTATATAGTCATAGTTCTCCTAAATGCTCCACCAGACTCAGTGGTTTGGGGCTCAGGGACTTCCCGCATTATAGGTGGTGTATCTGAGTTTAATAACTTGGCCAGACTTTTCTTGCTGGTATTTCTTCAAAAGATTCTTGAACCCCTACAACATTTTAGTACCCACAGTGTCTTATGGAAATAAGCTCTGCAGTCTACGTATAAATTGTCTCTTGCTTTTTGATTCTGCCACTTTCCAGGCTGCTTTCTCTCCTCTTCAGTCTTTATCATCTCCATGCCAAGTTTTTTAATGAGCCTCTAGGACAGAGAGTGACTGGCTCCCATTCAAGACATAACTACTGGTCTTGTTTGGACATGGACATAACAGCAGCAGCACATGGAAGAGATGTTACCCTCAACCAATTCAGGGAACTGATTTAAGCACAGCTCTGCAAGTTATTGTATTGGTACAGTGGAGGGGAAACTGCTCTGAAGGATAGAGGCAAGAATAAATGGTTGGGGGCAGAGAGCCAGTGGAATTTCTTAAATGGGCCTTTTCCCTACATCCAGCACATTCTGAGCTCTCTCAGCAGAGAAGCAGTGCTGGAGATGGCTAACAGATCTGAGGCTCCACATACATACACATATACATACAAATAAAGACAATTCCCCCCTACTCTCATGTATACTCTTTTTCTGATTTGATTGATTTATAAAGTATGCTTACAGTCCAACTCCTCTTGATTTGGGAAGTACTGAATAAGCTCTCTCTAACACCCTTAGAAAAGAGTGCTTAAAAAAATCTGGGCTGATTGCATGGGCAGCTCATGCCTCCCAACTTCCTACCAGTCCAGCTGAGCCTTTGGTCTCAGTTTCCAGCTTCCTGCTCTTCCTATTCTGTGCAGCTGGGAAAGACTGCCACACATGGCTGTCCTGATGGCACCACCAAAACCAGTTTCACTGAGGATACCACACAAGCTGTCAGTCCCACAGACACAGTGAGCAGAGTCCAGCAGCCCAGCAGTCTGCCCTACTCACTTGGTTTTTCCATTTGTTTCTCTGCACTGAGAAATCCCCTAAAACTGTCCTATCAGTGAACAAAAATGTCTTTCATACAAAACAAAACATAAAAAACCCCTCAGTAGAATCCATTAATATATTACTAGATAAAATTTGCCTGCCCTTTCCGGACCAGAGCTGAGACTCCCAAGAGATCTGTTAATTTACTGTGTTTTCCCATTACATCCAGTGCACTTGCTAGGATTCTTTTCCCCTTGGAGTGTAAAGCAAATGGAATGGTATCCACCATGGATGTCAACAAATTTAGAATAAAACATACACATCTGCTTACATAACGAGTTGAATGGGCTTGGTTCACAGATCCAGACATTCAATCTGTGGCTCTGCTTGGGTGTGGGAGACACCAAGGCAGCTACAAGCACCTCTCCCTTCTAGTAGCTTGTTAGTTCTGGCACTAATTTGAGGGTTGTGCATACCTCGAATAGACCCTGACTGTAAATAGCTCTGAATAAGGCACACTGGCAGTTGAGGATAAGTAGGAAGCAGCAGCCAAGACTGGATGTCAGGAGAGGCCAGGAGTGGATGTCATAAAACCCTGTGCTGTTTGGAGTGTTTTCATCCAAGGGAATTCTTCAATAGTTGGCTCATGAACTGTTGCAGCTGTCTTGCAAATGTTGGCCATGTGAAGTGCCCAGTCAAAGACCGTTGGTGGGGAGCTTCATGTCTCTCTCTAACTGGACAGAGGAGGCTTTCAACAGATACCGCTGAAGCTTGATGGGGTGTCTGACACAGAGAAAACTTGACAATCTGTCCCTTCTGCTTTGTTCTGCCTCCATGCTGATCTGCTGTACTCACTGTAAAAGGACAGTAAGTCAGCAGTCTGCATGTCCTGGAAGCTGTAGGGAACCACTCTGCAAACACAGGTTTTGTTCCAAGAAAAGCCCAGCGCACTGTATGCCTGCACTGTGCCGCAGACCCCAGGTCTCAGAAAGCCAGGTTTCCTAACCATGGATTCCAAGTCACTCCTCTCACATTAACAAAAAACGGTTTTGCCCAGTAGGGAGGGAAACTAATCTTCCCAAACAGATCAGCTTTTACAGGAGGCTATTTTAGGTGTTGATTCTGTAACAGCAAAGTTATTGGACAAATGAAGAACACGGCATATGCTGTAGCTTGGAGCAATTCGCATTCCTCAGGTGGTAGAAGCTTTAAATACTTCCTTTGGGCATGAAATAGATCTGCACTGAAAGAAGCTGGCATTCCTGACAGTGCCTGTCCCACAGACTCCCACAGGAGAAAGTCTGCAGAGCTGAACTAGTCTGACCCCAGGAAATCCTTCCCACACCTCTCATTCTTGCTTAGCTGCTCCTTTAATTTTCAGAATCTGCTGAAAGGCCAGTTTGATGTTTAGTTATCTTCCTTTCTTGGTCTTCTTTTGTTATATTAATAACACATTAAAGATGGGATGTGAACCGTGCAAGTCAGAAAGTCCAAGATGCTCTTTCGGAAACACTAAGTCAACATTGTTAATGATTTTTAAAAACACTACTTGTTGTCTTTACTAATAACACAAACACTAATTTCAGACCAGAGCTGATTCATTTGTGCAGCCAGCAGGTAATATCTCTCCAGGGAATCCCAACTCTTGTGAGCTTCTCTTTGTCCCTTTTGACTAAAAAATCATACAGAGATCTCCAATTAAAGTGTCAATAACTCTTAAGATGTATGCATGTTTCCTTCCCTCTCGTTTTTATACCACTGTGGTAACAGTGCAATCATGCTTCATGACAATGATTTAAGGGCTTTTCAGTGCATTCTTGGTGTTGCTTTGGGTTCCAAAGTACATTGGCTGATTCTTCATGGTCAAAACCAACGAATATTATGCAACAGACTCTGAATTTGCTCCATTCATGGTATATTTGAGGATTTTTTTAAAACCTTCTTATTAAGCAAGAGTAGTAAAATTTGGAAATTCTGGGTTCAGTTCAGCATTTACAGGAATATCAAAGCTTTTTATCCAGCTTATTCACATTTGAGCTCGCCACTTGATGTTGGTCAGCACTTCTGACTCCATAGGAACACTCTTAGTCACTTGCACACTGGCTGCACCTCTGAAGCTGTTGATGTCTCATAAAATTTGTCAGTAAAGCATTTTATCTTTCTTCCTCGCAAATTCATGAATGGGATAGACACTAAGTGCTCCTCCTCCACATCACTGACTCCTAACTGGTGCTGTCCTAGCTAGTGCTAGCCTGGAATCAGGATTTTATTATGCAAACGGGAATAAATCCATTTTGATACTAGATATTAGGAAGTATTACTTCACTGAGAGGGCACTGGAAGAAGCTGCCCCAGGAAATGCTGGAGTCTCCATCCCTGAAGGGAGTTAAAAGATATGGAGTTGTGGTGCAGAGGGACATGGTTTAGTGGTGGAGTTGGCAGTGTTCAGTTTACAGTTGGACTCTAAAGGCCCTGGGGAGACCTTAGAGCAGCTTCCCAGTACTGAAAGGGGCTCCAAGAAAGCTGGGGAGGGGCTCTTGATCAGAGAGTGCAGGGATAGGATGAGGGGAAATATTTTAAGCTGAATGATGGGAGACTTGGGTGACATAACAGGAAGAAATGTGTTCCTGTGAAGATGGGGAGGCCCTGGCCCAGGTTGCCCAGAGCAGCGGTGGCTGCCCCATCCCTGCAGGTGTTCAAGGCGAGGTTGCATGGGGCTTGGAGCCCCCTGATCCAGTGGGAGGTGTCCCTGCCCATGGCAGGGGGTGGGACTGGATGGGCTTTATTTGCGGGCATTTTCATTATCAACATCAGTGGCGCAGAAAAACGAGCGCGACGACACGAGCTGCGGCTGCAAATCACCTTCATTGCGAACCATCGCCATCTACAGAGCGAGACACGGCGGAAACCAGCCACACCTAATCCCCAGTGCCGCAGCGCTGCTCTGCCGGCCTCAGGCGCACCTCCCCCAGGCACGCCCCTCAGGAAAGTCCCCGGCTTCCGCGCGGCCTCTGGGCCGGGCCTGCGCTATCCCCACCCCTCCACACGCCGGGAAAGCGGCACTTGGCGGCTCGGTGAGGCCCCGGCGGGGGTGGTGGGGGAGGGAGGTGCGGGTGCGAACGGTGGGCTGGGACTGGCGGTGTCGGGGTAGCTCCATTTCCCAGCCCTTATTTTCCAGTCCCCCTTCTTGTGTTGATACAGGGCCTGAAGGCTTTGTTGTGGTGAAATCCCAGCTGTTTCTCTTCATCTCTGTTAAGGCTGAGATGGAAAATCATAGAATCATGGAGTGGTTTGGGTTGGAAGGGATCTCGAAGCCCATCCAGTTCCCATGGGCAGGGACACCTCCCACTGGATCGTGGGGCTTCAAGCCCCATCCAACCTGGCCTTGAACACCTCCAGGGGTGGGGCAGCCACCACTGCTCTGGGCAGCCTGGGCCAGGGCCTCCCCACCCTCACAGGAAAACATTTCTTGCCAAGACCTCATCTTATTCTCCCTTCTTGCAGCTGAAAATTGTTCCCCCTTGTCCTGTCCCTGCACTCCCTGATCCAGAGCCCCTCCCCAGCTTTCCTGGAGCCCCTTTCATACTGGAGACTGCTCTAAGGTCTCCCTGGAGCCTTCACTTCTCCAGGCTGAAGAAACCCCAACTCTCTTTTAGCCTAGAGAAAAGAAGGCTGAGGGGAGACCTTATCCCTGTCTACAGCTCCCTGAAAGGAGATTGTAGTGAGGTGAGTGTTGATATCTTCTTCCAAGTGACAGGCAATAGGGCAAGAGGTAATGGCCTCAAGTTGCACCAGGGGAGGTTCAGATTCGATATCAGGAGAAATTTCTTCACCAAAAGCGTTGTCAGGCACTGGAACAGGCTGCCCAGGGAGATGGTGGAGTTACCAGCCCTAGAGGTATTTAAAAGTCAGGTAGATAAAGTGCTCAGAGGTATGATTTAGTAGTGGACTGGTACAGTTGAACTCAGTTATCTCAAAGGTCTTTTCCAACCAAGCAATTCTATGATTCTCAGCCTGTCCTCGTAGCAGAGGTTCTCCAGCCTTCTGATCATCTTCATAGCCCTCCTCTGGACCTGCTCAAACAGCTCCATATACTTCTTATGTTGGGGATTCCAGAACTGGACAACATACTCCAGGTGGGGTCTCATGAGAGCAGAGTAGAGGGGGAGAATCCCTTCCCTCAGCTTGCTGGCCACACTTCTGATGCAGCCCAGGACACAGTTGACCACCTCACCTGTGAGTGCACATTGCCGGCTCGTGTTGAGCTTCTCATTGACCAGCAACCCCAAGTCCTCCTCTGCCAGGCTGCTCTCAATCACATCATCCCCCACCCTTTATTGAAACCATGGATTGCCACTAAACTCTCTTAAGACTCGTTTTTGAGTTTTAGAAAGTAAGCATCCTTTAATATCAGCACTGAACGCATGAGGGAATGATTTCCATCAATCACAGGTAATGAGATAAACACAGGTACAGAATATATTTCCCACTTATATGCATATGTAGAAATTTTCCCAGAAATCTTATGCATATTCTATTACATTCCAAGGACTAATTTAAATGTTATTATGAACTTCACAACAGCCACATCTCTGCTAATCAGAGCCAGCTCTCTGATCTTGCATTTTTAGGTAGAGAAAGAAAGCTTTTTAGCAGGATCTGTAGCAATACAACAAGGTTTTAAACTAAAAAGGGGGAAGTTTAAACTAGATATTAGGAAGGGAACACCAGCACCATTTGCCCAGAGAGGTGGTAGATGCCCCATGCCTGGAAACATTTGAGGTGAGGTTGGATGGGGCTCTGAGCAACGTGGTCTGATTGACGATGTCCCTGCTTACTGCAGGGGGGTTGGACTAGATGACCTTCACGGTCCCTTCCGATCCAAACCGTTCTATGATTCTATGAATTCTATCTGGTAATGCAATGCAAAGTCCACACACATAGTGTCTGCATGACAAGGATGCTGTACAGCTTAATCCTGAATCCCTACATACACAACAAGTCTCGGGAACAGGAGAAAGGGACCTTCTGGCTAAGGAGAGAGCCTCATGGCATTGGATCAGTCCTGATTTAGTCACCTGGCATAGCACCTCGGTGTTCCTGAACCTGCCTTATGACTGATTACAGAGCGTGCCTGTGATTCCCTCTGCATGGATTTATTGGAGAGCTTGGGGATTTTGTGCAAAGGGGTAATACTAAGGTCTTCTTTTGAGTAGCTTGACCTGAAATCTGAAGGAAGTAATGTGTCTTTCTCTTTAAGTCAAGAACTTATCACAGGGCTACCTACTGTCTTTCTTTGTAAAGCTGGATATGGAGCGGGTCCTTTCCTCTGAGCCATGAGACTCTGCTTCCATGCTTATGCAGGGAGAAATGCCAGGATCCTTTTGCAGGTAAATCATAGAATCATGGAATGTTTTAGGTCATACGTGCCTCGTCCCTGGAGGTGTTCAAGGCTAGGTTGGGTGAGGCTTTGAGCAACCTGATCTAGTGGAAGGTGTCCCTGCCCACAGCAGGGGATGGGTACTGGGTGATCTTTGAGGTCCCTTACAACCGAAACCGTTCTATGACTCTATGATTCCAAGTCAAATCTCAGGAGGCTAAGCCAGCTAACATCCATTGACAGTACTATATTTAACTTGTTTGCTTTCATTTAATATGTGATTTGGGCACTCAGTTAAAAATAGCAGCTCGAATATTAGGCAGGGGTGGGGTGAAATGGGACAGAACAGAACAAAATGGTTTAAGAGAGTCAACCAAATCGGAACGTAATTTTGCTGCGAAGGCTTTTGGGGGTTTTCGTGGCTTTTTATATCTCTCCCTCGTTTTTGTCTTCCTTGTTCTTTACAGAAAGATGAGTAAGTTTTCATTACAAAAAACTCAAGATGTCCAGTAGGCAGTAGGAGCAAGGACTGGAATTATATGGACATCTTGCAGGAGATGACATCCCCAGCATTCAGTAAGGTGAATAAAACCGTTCACTTTGCCATACTTCTGAGGTATCAGAAGGATTGCACATAGAGTCAAAGTCTGTCTGTGAAGAGATTGTCTTCGTATTTATAATGTATTAGCTCCTGCCTTCACTCTGCTTTCAAGGGTTTTTTTGCCTGCTGCTCATACTGTTGTCCAAGGAGCTATACATTCTTATCTTGCTTCTGGTTATTAATAGGTTAAATTGAACAGGTGGATAGAAATCCTTCTTGCTGAGAACTCAGGGAAAGATGCAGCTTAAAATGAAGTGTCTGTGCAAGAAGCTATGGAACAACAGGCAGAAATGAGTTGCTGACCTAGAGGAAGCCCCAGGCACGGTGCTGCTAACAATGGTCTCTCCCTCCTCACTGAAAGCTAATACCTGCAGAGTGGAGAGCAGCACGTGTCACTGCTTTTTAAAGAGCATTCTAGGAGAAATCTGTGGGCTGCAAACCAGGAAGTTTGATTGATTCTAAAAAATACAGTATGGCAGAATTATTGGACACCTGGGTAAATATTATATAGTGGGGAAGAGCCAGTGTGGCCTTTGTAATGGAAAGCCATGCCTTAAAAAAATGTTGGCATTCTCTGAAGATCTAAGTGAGCATGTTGAGAGGTCTGGCTTACAGTCTGTACTCAGATTTCAGCAAGCTTTTAAACAAACCCTCACCTGAGCAGCCCCTGACAGAATAAGGGAATTCTCTGTCATAAATACACAGTTTGTGCAAGGATAGGAATGAGGACCACTGGAGTGTCGCAGGGGTTGTTTGTGAATGACCTGGAAAAAACGTTTCCAACTGGTTTTACATTATTTGAGATGGTAAAGAAGAGGGCTGACAGTGATGAATGACAAATGTAAACTGATTCATGTGGGTGGGGAGCAGTCCTCATTTCACACACAAAATGAGTGAAGTTTTAGAGCCATAGTGACTAATTATGTGCAGCTTTCTTCATAAGTAAAGTCTCGGCTTGGATGGTTTTACACAAGCTCAGGGAAGACTGCATAAGCTCACGGTTACTAAGTATGCAGGAACAGTGCCTGGTTCGAAAGGCTCCTGTCTGTAGACACAGAGGATGCATGGAGGAGCATTGTGTGCATATTCCTCTGTTGTTCCTGAGGCTCCTGCCTTTGACCTGTGCTGTAGAGCAGATACAGGGAGTCATGTCCTTTGGTCTGACCCAGAACTGACTGTACGTATATTTCCACATAAAATCTGTGCAATTGGGAATTCATATGAGGAATTGTCTCCAGAAAAGACAGTGTGTTCTTATGTCCGTTTCTTCATCATGCTATCAGAGAGATAGATGTGCATGAGGAAGACTTTGCAGCTGCAGGTACCTGGACCTGTGAGCCAAAAGTACATGCAAATTCCTAGTGGGTTTTTTATATCTGCTTTTAGTGAAAGCACCTTAAATACATAAGGAAATACCTACAAATGCAGTCATATTAGAAGGATTAAAGTAGCTTGTGTAGACTCAGTTGTGCCTAGACTGCACAGTGTGTCTGCCACTGAGCTGTATTTTACACAGATTTTCAGTGTCTTTCTGATTCTGGCTTGCAGAGTCCCTAACCCTGTCCTGATGCGGGCCCAGCAGCCTTGAACACTTTTGGCACTTGTGCAGACTTACCTAGCTCTTGATCTTCTTTTTCAGACTTCCATACAATTTTTTTATGCCTGTGTACACACGTGTTTGGTTACAACAGCATTAGTAAAAAGCCATTAAACCCACAGCTGATTTTTATTTGAGGCACAGAAGTAAGAGTTTGTTTATGATATAAGCACGAAAATCTAGACAGAAAGGAAGACTTGCAGAATTTTTCTGTACAATTCCATGTGAAGCGATAGTGTCTCTTGCTTCCCAAATATGTAGGGCTTGAGTACATGGTATGTGCTGTCTCCTCCAGTGTCCTTTTTCATAGGGAAGAATGGATTTGTATACACAACATCCTTTATAGAAAGCATAGATAGTTTTTGAGGCATAGAGGTTTATGTTTCATGTCTTGGTATGAACAAGCAGAGTGTCATAGGGCAGACTAGGGTGTTTCTGGATTTCTGAGAGGGTATTTCAGTCCCCTGGTTCTGCATTGTTGCTTTTAAAGCAATCGTTTTTGTATGTGACCCATTTCTCATGATTATAAGGCAGTATCCTGCTGCATCCAATGAGAGTTGAAGATGCCGAGGTCTGTGTAGGATCAGCCCATAGCAAAGAAATTACAAGGCTGCCAGTACAACATTCACATGAGAGCACTTCCAGCCTTTAAGAATGACTCAATTGGGAAGGCGATGGGTGCCAGGCAGCTCAGACCCTGTTTCTGATGTCGCATTCCATAAAAGCACAAATTACTGAATGAGTTAATGCTTCACGCAAATTGGCTGTGTTTTCAGCAGGTCTTTATATGTGGCTGATGAACTGGAAGTTCCAGTTAA
This sequence comes from Neomorphus geoffroyi, assembly GCA_033558235.1. Taxonomy (NCBI): domain Eukaryota; kingdom Metazoa; phylum Chordata; class Aves; order Cuculiformes; family Neomorphidae; genus Neomorphus; species Neomorphus geoffroyi. The sequence goes on from JAUMJM010000038.1 coordinate 9,119,878, forward strand.
TACTGTTAGAGACGTCTGGAGGTGTTGTCTTCAGCGTGCAGCCCTCCCTTGGCTGAGTCTTATAAGAGGGTCAGTCTGATACAGGGAAGCATTCCTCCTCCGTCCCTTTCTTCTCACAGTCCTTTTTCCATCCACAGACTTTCTCCTAGGCAGGACTCTCGAAGGCCACCAGGGAATTTTGTCTGAGGCAGGCTGCTGACTTCAGACAAATCGTTAAGGATTCCTAGCAGGTGAAAGCCTGACTTCAAAGCAGAATGCATGGCAGGGAGCTGGCCCTCTCTGACACGTCTCTGACAGTGCCAAATTATTCCAATAAAGAATTAGATGTTTAGAAGGAAAATAAAACCATTCCACCTCTCTGCCAGTCATGCCAACAGGATTTTCTTTTGCTGCCTATTTTTATGTGTTTGTGTCTGGATTCTTCTGAAGTGGAATGTGAGGCTGCTGGGCACTTGAGCTGCAGTTAAGCTGTGTACACTTCATTTGTTTCCAGTGTAGTTCTAGGAGACTATTGCTGGTGGATCTTTCTTTGTGAGAAACATCAGAGCAAGGTGAAGATGGGGTTTGATGGTGAAAGTTTTTGTAGTCATGTTTAAAAGCTGATGGTCTGGTGAAGAATGAGTGGCAACAGCTGCCTAATTGCCTTTCCTTGCAGGTTCAGCTGTATGTAGGATTTTTCTCCATTTCTAATTATGTGTGATGTTGAAACTTTGCTTTTTTCTCTTGTATTTACACATGGTTGGATTTCAGAACTGATGAGGCATGGTTTTGCATTCTCTTGTAAGAGTTGATTTTTTGAGGCTGACGCTTTCCAAATATAGTGCCAATGGGACAATTTTACAAGTTTACTTTCAGCTTTTGCGTACTCAGTATAGGAAAAGTGCATTCCCCACTGTCTTCAGAGCCTTTTTTTTTTTTTTAAATAAAAGGTGAAAGAGCATCTCCAGCAGTGACCCAGCTGGGAGAGGGTGTTTTGTGAGACCAATGGAAAACAGCAAATTGTTCTTGAGTTTGGGCTAATGATGCACTCTTGGGATCATGATCTCCAGCTCCATAATCCCTTAGCCTATTTCAGAGTGCTTTATACAGTGAATAAATTAGTTCGTTCCTGTTTGACAGCCATAGGGACCACGGTGCAGAAAAAGAAACATTGACTTCTTCAAGCTCGCTTAGCAAATTGGTGACAGACCCGGGAGAGCAATCGCAGGTTACATAGCTGCCTCCAATCCTGTGGGCTGGAGTGGACTGCTCTGCCTCTGTCTGGTAGGTTGAATTTAAAGCTGCTTTTGTGGAAGTTCTGACACAAACTTTTCTACAACATGAGAAACAAGTTTGTCACTGTGACTGTAAATAGGGATCTTCCAGCTCAGATGCTCTGTGTCCTATGGAGTTTCAGATTCTGATCCAGTTGCATTAAAATGATTGATACATGACTTCTGTGGACTTGCTGAGCTGGCACAGGTTTTGAGGTGGTCGTTTCCTATTTTTTTTATGTCCACTTAATAGATTCATTAATTGTAGGTAATAAGTATAGTACTTGTTCATCTTTGTTTTCAGTTTCTGAATTTCCTAACCTAACAGTCAGCAAACATTTTTAATGCCAAGTGGAGCAGAGTTGCTTCCTGTCTGCCATGCTTACAAGATGAGTACTCAGACTGCAGTTTTCTGTTTGGTTATTGGTAGCACCCAATATTTGCCTTCCTTGATGTAGACACAGGTAAATCTGTCACCCGCTTCTGCAGTTTGCCTAGGTTGTCTGATTAATTACAGCTTTCAGAGTCATTGTTGTGGAGAGATGTGCAAAAATAAGAGTTAAATAAGTGTAGAAATGAGTTACTTTGAAATAAGCTTTGTATTCCTAATTATATCCATTTTCTAGAACTATGCCAAGAAAAAGAAAGCTGTTGGCTCAATTAAGTGCTCTCCAAAGCAGCTCCAGCTTCTGTCCTTTTGATGTTTTGGAGAACCTGAACGTTATGCCTGATGGGGACTCTGCTCCAAAAAGCAGCAAATATTTTGCAACGGAGAAAACAAATTCTTCTCGGCTTGAAGCAGATTTTTTCAACCAGCCCTGTGTGAGTCTGGCCAGGTCCTTTCTGGGACAGGTAAGCCCTGGACACTGGGATTGCTGTACTGGAGCACGTGCTAGCTGATAACTTAGTGCAAAAGGGTGGAATTTTTTTTTTGCCATTTGACTCCAAGGCTTTGCTATTTTAGGACTACAGCTCTCATTCCTTCTCTTGTTAAGTTCAGTGGAATTTAAAGACTAGTAGCCAAATCTATTTTGGATGAAGCCAGAGGAGGCATTTTTCAGATTTAGTTTACTGTCACATTTCAGAAATAGTAATTTTATGAACTTTTTATCCCGTTTTCTGGTTTACGGCAATATACTTTGCTGTTTGTGGTTTGAAGGTTGTTTCAGGCCCATTGTTTTCCCTCCAGGTATTCCTGTATTTGGTTTTGGCTCCATACTGTCAGTACCCAGGGTGAGTTCACTAATGATCACCTTTCTGAGGTTATTAACACAAATGGCAAGGCAGCACAGGCCCTGGTGCGGAGACATCCAGGACTCCACAGTCCCACAGTTAAATTTCCCTCTGGAAAATGCTACACCTACCTTCCGTTTGAGTTTTCAAGACATTACTTGTTCACAGGAGAACGTTCTCCCTCATCCCATTGCAGAAACTTTGAGGAGTCTTTGGATGTTGCTGAAAGCCTTTGGATATTGGAGCAGGGGAGATTAAACGTGTCTCTTCTGCTTAGTGAATCCTTCAAAAAACTCTACCGCTTTTCCCATGGGAGGGAATTCCCTATGAAATGTTCCAGTCTGGGACCTCCTAAACACAATTGCAGAATGTGGTTTTAGTTTCATTGTGATGGTCTTATCTCCTCTGAGTTTGTTTCATACCTTTATTGTCTGTAGGGTGAACAGACTCTCTGCCCTCTTATTGGTTTAGATAACTTCAGGAATTTGTTCCACAAACTATTGGCTTTGGCCTGTTTTGCTGTCTCTGGCTTTGTTTTATTTTCTAAGGGTATTGTCTTGCTTGTAATTGACGCCTTTGCTCTGCTTTTTAACCCTGCTGGGATTTTTTTGATCTGTCTTCACCTCTCTCTGATCCCTCATGTGCGTTTGCTATCTTTATAGACATCCTGCTAGAGGCTCGCCTTTCCAGCTTTAACCTTTGGCTGCCTCTTAAGCTCTTCCCAACAAGCTTCCTAACTTTATGTAGATTCTCCTTTTTGCTGGTAAGCAGAACTCTGCTGACAGATTATTTTTGGACCTTAATGCTTGTGGGGGAACGCTGAACTTTACACTTTGTGATCATGAAACAAAGTTCTTTTTCAGGGACAAATCTTTGGAAAAGACTTTGCATTTTGCTCTGGATCAGTTTGAGAGTTTAGTCTGTACTCGTGAGATCCCTGATTGCTTGCTCTGCAAAGTGTTTGATGTGTCTGAAAAAACATAGCCTGTGTCCTGCCCTGCTGTGCTATTGGCATGGTCTGCATGAGGATGCCTGGAGTCACCCGGTACTGATGCATTGTTTGTGGTCTGAATGACTCCAGCATCCTTGTGCACTCACATACCCTGCACAGACGATATTTTAGTCCGAATTCTCTACTTTTCCTGTTTAGGCCTAGAATTACATGCAAGACAATTTCTACGTTAATTTTAGATTTCCTTTAAAGCATAATGCCCGCTGTCCCATGATCCTGTCAGTCCTCTCGTTTTCTTAGAATTATAACTATAATGGTTATTTAGTGTTTCTTTCATCATCTTCATTCTACCAAATTTTGGAGGTGCCTGGACTATTGATATCGCTCACCTTAAATGTGATACTTGAGTTCTTAGAAACAAAAATATACCCCAGAACATACAGGCATTAAATGCCCTCTCAAAATGAACTGTCATAACATCAAGATGTGTCCTCAATGAGAAATAAAAACCTCTATAAAATAGTTTACTGTGAGGTATTGTGAACCATCACTGTTTTAACTGTGAATATTTGGTGTCTCTGAAGAGTCCAGGAAATGCCTGCATGCTTTTAAAATCATAACCCAGCCATTGCATTTCATCATATCAGAAGAGAAGCGTGGCCACATGGGTGTGCTTTCAGGGTGTCTACCGGCAGTTGCTAAACACCAGTGCTTTTCTGAACTTACTGCATTTTTCCTAAAAACAATCATTTGATCATTTTCAACAATTTGAGAAGTGCTGTAGGGAAACCATGAGTTGCAGTGTTTGAACTTGACTGCCGGAGCACCCATACTGGGCCAGGTCAGTGACTGCATGAGCAATCCAGCACAAGCATCTGTTAGGGATTAAGCTTTGTTCCTTGAAGGTCATTTTTGAAAGGCTGGTTTTCAAATATGGAAGTGTGGAATATAGTATAATTAAACTGATAGCTGTTGTCTAAATGTGACTGTACTGCACTATTTCTTGAACACACATTTAGTAGAATATGAAGTTCAGAAATGGGGTCAAAAGCTTTGTAGGGAGTTTAGTGATTGTGTTCTTTTTAAAGAGAATCTTTTCTCTCATGTTTTTTTCCCTGCATCTGCTTTGTTTTATTTAAGGATGTGCCGGCAGCAAGGAACACACTGCAGTATCAGAGATCTGTTGTTGTCTGCCTGGAGCCAATTCCTGGCTCTCCTGCACTGCCTCTCTCTCTGCGGTGCAGAAATACAGAGACAGCATTGATAGTGACTCTGGTCATGATTATCTCTATACTTAGGGACTAGGACGTCTCTGAAACGTCTCTGTGGAGAGAGACTGTCTAATCGAGCACTTAATCAGAAGAAATATGACAACTTAATTAAAGAAAACACATTCATGATGCTTCAGGGCTGATACTGGTGGTGCTTTTTGCCTTACACCTGGTGGGCTGGGGTGGAGAATACAGAAAATAATAACCACAAAAGCAACTCTGGGGTTTATTGTATATAAGAGCACAAACTGGTTCTTCATGAGACTGCCACAGATTGACACTACAGGTGTTTTGTGGGATGAATGCTGGGCTGTGGCCTGTCCAGTAGAAGCTGAAAAAGTTCACGTAGGCTTACAGGCTGGAGTGATAGATAGAGAGGAGACTTTGTAGTGCCATCAGGTCCTTTTTTCCAACTTCCTTCTTCCCACAGCTCTTGCACTCTTGTTTTTTTGTAGAGGGTTGCTAACTGATGCACTCTGACCTCTCTTTCAGATTTTAGTTTGCAAACTTCCTGACGGCAGAGAACTCTGGGGGAGGATTGTTGAAACAGAAGCTTATCTGGGTGGAGAAGATGAAGCTTCCCACTCAAAAGGTGGGAAGCAAACACAACGAAACGCAGCAATGTTCATGAAACCCGGAACTCTGTACGTGTATCAGATCTACGGGATTTATTTCTGCGTGAATGTTTCCAGCCAAGGTAAGTTGAGGGTGAAGGAGTTTTAATGCCTCGAGCATGGGGCTGATACTTCAGGCTGTGTTGCAAGTCAGTGAGTTGCTGTCATGGTCTTTCCCTAGGCCCTGAGGTTTGCCACGTGTGAACAGTTTGTACCTGTGGACAGGCAGCATGTTCACTTCCAGTGTTACAAGCAGGGCCCGTCTCCAGCTGTGCAGTGACCACCCGGGGGAGTCTGGTCCCGGCTGTGACCTGTATGAGCTATTCAGAGACAGAAATAGAGACTCCAGACTGGAGGAGAATCTTGATAGGTGGAGCTTTCTGTTTTCATATGATTCAGTGAACTTTGCTCCTTGAAAGTAAAGATGTAGAAGTAAATTCACAGTCTAATGACAGCCTAAATCTTGGTGTCTGTTGTCATGACAAGAAACTCTTCTTTCTCCTACCGTTGTCTTCAGAAGCTGTAGATGTTGGGGAAAACAAAAAGGTCAGAGATGTCCTAAGCTTAAGCAAGGAGTCAGTGTGGGAGCATTTTAGTTGCTTTTCTGTATCTTAAAACAACAAAAAAAAACCCAGTACAAAATACCAAGACTGTTACAGAATCTTCAATCTTCTTTTATTATTTTCAAGATAATATAATCAACCCCTAATCAAATTATTCTGAAATTCACTGAGACTCCTTCCAAGGCTGCTGTTAACATGCAAATGTTACTTCTAAAGTTTAAGGCTTTTCTTTCCTGTAAGAATGACAGCATTTGCCGTGCAATAAAGCTATCAGCTAATTACACGCCTTGAAAATGCAGCAAGTCTGTGTTAGATAAATACTTGTTTCATTAGGAAAAAACCTCAAAAGCAGTTCCCTTTCTTTTTCGCCATTTCAAAGATACAGCTTCAAAAAACCCCACCGCTTGTATATTCCTGAGAGGAAAGCAAATGTTGGAACAGTGACCATTAATCCTCAGGTTTTGGCCTTTGGACAGGAGCCAAGCTGAACAGCAGTGCCAGGTTATGCTGCAGGGGAAGAGCCTGTCTGTCTAAATGGAGGTCTGGAGCCTGGAGGATGAACACATGGGAATTGCATTACGCTGTCTCTGCCAAATCTGCTCAGATAATGAAAGCAGAATGGTTTCTTATTCAGGATGGGTCTCAATGTTTGAAATATTAGGAATAATTAATTTTTATTAAAAAAAGATGCTTAGCCTATGAATTCTAAATAGATTTCTTTGAAATTTATACTTTGGGGAAATTTCCCTTATGTACCTGTGTTTAGATTTGTAGCAAATCAAAGACCTTGCTGCTGTGGTGGATTTAGTTGGGTTTTTGTTACCGACCCAGTCTCCGTTAGCCCATCACGCATGCGGCAATGCCGATGCTGAGCTCGACTGTTAGGAATGCGCTGCGGCAAATAGCATGGCTGTGCACGTGGGGTATTGCAGATACTTCTGCACATTAGGATTTACTCCTTCACTGTGTTTACCCAAATGTGTTGAAAGAAAGAATTGGAAATCATACCCGGGATGCTTTTCTCAGCACAGATGGAGAGGAAGCCTCTCCTGTCATTTGGTCTGAGGGGAAGATTGAAGAAGTTGTCTTTCCTGGCGGCACTTATGCACCTGAGTAGAAGGCAAAAGCATTTTATTCTCTGGCTATGGGATGGATCTTGGGAATGTTGTTTTGAATCTGGCTGTGGCTGTGCAGAGAACACGAGGGAACACTGGCCAAACCCATCTGTTGTGGCACAGCTTGGCCTCACCTGCAGCCTGTTGTTCTGTCACTTTGTCAGGCAAGAAGTTGTGGCTGTAGTGGATTCAGTTGCGTTCACTGGGTGATATCTTTGTGTTCATAAAACAGGAATGATCTAAAGGGTGGGCTCAAATGTTTCTTGTTACTGAGGAAAGGGGAATCTTTGTGTACGTCGCTGAGATAAAGCAGCATCGTGCGGAATTTTACTGTGAGATGGGATTCTACTGTTAGAGATCTTCCCATCACTGGGGCAAATACTGCTACTGCGTGAGGCCACGGCGGGCATCACTACGTTGTTTTTTTGGAGAAATCATATATGACAGAGGAAGAAGAAAAAAATGTCTTTCAGTGTGCCTGAATCCTACACTGTATCTGGAGCAGCACAGAGAGCTTTCTCCTGGGTTGAGAGGGACTTCAGGCTTCCCTCACTTCAGGAAGATGGTAAATGCCGGTCAGGCTTTGGCTTTGTGGGATTTGTTTCTCTGTCATTTGCCAAGGTGTTTGTTTGCTGCCAGGTGTGAAAGAACAGAGATCCCAGTGATGCTGGGTCACACTGCATGTGCTTCCCCCTAACTTTTGGATCGTAGACTAGGACTTTGAAGGAACTGTTTTGGGAGCAGTGAGTCAGATGAGTGGAGAGAGGAGAAAATTTTCTTCTCTCCAGTGGCCGAGAGCTGTTTCCAAGAATGGGAGCTGGAGCCGCTCCAGGGAAGGAGCAGCAAGCTGCGCAGTAGGGATGGGGGGCTCCCTTATTGTTTTATGATTTCTAGCTGTTCAGGGCGAGAATTGGCCTCTGCATGTTGTCAGGTCACAACTTTTAGCTCCAGGTGCCCCTCATTATGTGGAGTGACTCTTAGGCATGGGGACCAGATACCTGACATCTCTGGACTGGCACTGCTGCTGGTGGCGTGTCAGGGGCTGTGTCCAAGTTGAGCCGATGCTAAAGCAAGACAACCCCCGGGAGCAAACGGGTGCTGAGAGGGAGGGAGGCAGAAGCAGACAGGCAAGAGTCAGATCAGAATTCAGCTACTCTTTGGTAGTTAAAATAAAACTTCTGATGTGCAAGTACACTCAGGAGGACCCAGGTATCAGCCCAGGGGTACAGGGATGGATGGGGGCACAGAGGCCAGTAGCTCATCATGGCATCCCTGCACTCCTGTCCTGCCTGCTGCCTCTACCTCTTCCCGAAGATCTTGGGGTGCTGCTGTCACTTTCAGAGGCTGCTAACTGAGCAGAGTGCAGTGTCCGTGTTGCACACGGCTGGGAAAACTTTCTGGTGGAAATGCAGGAAGAGCAGACAGGGAAAGAAATGCCAGGTACCACCTCCATGGCTCCGCCGATGCTCTGGGAGCACCTGTAGTGTCTCTGAGCGCTTGTCTTTTCACGTGAACTCCCAAGGAGTCAGTTCAAGTCCAATGTAACCACGGTTTCCACTTGTGTTTCTGATGAATGAAAGCAAGAGGTATAATTAGGGATTGCTCAGAATCCCACAGTTGTTCCTGGCGAGTGAGGCAGCATCCCAATGCGAAGGAAATTTCTTTGAGCACAGATAAAAAGCAGAATTAGGACATGGAGCATGTTCTTAAAAATCTAAAGTGACCTTTGAGCTCTAAATCACTGTAGCACAGGGAAGCAGCTTTTGGCTGCCAGATTAGCATCAATCCCCATCTGTGGAGAGGGGAACAGATTGCCGACAGCTGTTGGGAAGAAGGCTGTAGGACAGTGGGGGCTCTGGGCAGGTTCAGGGCATTGGCACCCCTCACAAAGCCAGGAATTGAGTCCTCAGTGGGGAGCCCAGGAGGGTAATTTAGTGTGGGATCTGTACTAAATATCAGAGGGATTCTGGTTTTGGAAAGCACAGGTCCTTGGGGATCTGTCGGTGCCTACAACAAAAGCCTTTGCCAGGCATGAGCATGGCTCCAGATGTTTGAGGCTGGAGAGGGGATTCTTGTGGAGCGGCATCATGCAGCACACAGATGCTGGCGGGAGGAATGCTGTGGGTGGCCCCAGCACAAGGAGCGCTGTGTGGGGGCGCACACAGCCAGCTTTACCAGGCGCTCTCCTCGCCCACTCGAGGGCACGAGAAGACCTTCCTTGCTGTCCAGTGGTAAGTACCAAGGAAGCGTTTATGGCCCACTTGGGCTGGAGATCCTTCTCTGTGCTCAGAGATGCCTCTTTGCTTGAGGTCCAGGGAGGACAGCTGGCTATAGCCACAGGGGACTGGAGCTTCTTACAGCTCCTGATGGGGGAAATCACATTTAAGAAGAAAGTCTGTCCGGTTTCTTCACTTCTTGTCATAGAAAGGTCTTCTCTGCTGAAATAATGCTCCCAGGGCCATGCATCCCACAGCCAGAGACTGTGCAGCCCCATCCTGCCCCAGGTCCCCATCTTGCGAGAGCATCCCTGACACCAGGTTCAGATCGCTCTCCATGACAGCTCTGCAGCCATGGTCATCCCTCCATGTGGGGGTTTGAGTTGGCACCAGCTGCAGCCAGGGCTCCCACAGCAGCGCAGACAGCGGCGGCTTCCAGGGCCTGGGGCTCCTTCCCAGGTTTCTCCACAGGCTGCCTCTTTCTGCTGGCAGCAACCTGACTTGCCCCCCCCCAACTTTGTTAGCTGGAGTTCTTGTAATCAACGTTGATGAGAAATCCACTGGGTCTGGGAGCAGCTCTAGAACTGAACCATATGCGTGTGTATTCCTGAACATTGCGCCCACACAGGAAACCTCTCACCCTCTGACAAGCCTTGGAGCAGCAGCAACACTGAGGATCACCAGTCAGCGCTGATGAATAGAGGAGCCACAGCTTCGGGACATTCGGAGGGAGGGGAGTGCCCTGGGCACGGGTTAGGGGCTCACTCCAAAGGCTGGCACTGGAAGCAGCCCAGGAGAAGGACAGAACTGGGTGCTGCAGGCAAGTCCCTGCACCATCCCACTATGCCGAGCCACAGGCTCCAAGCCGCAGGGCTCCTGCTGGCAGTGGGGCCAAAAGCAGAGACGTTCCTACCTGCCAAACCTGTCCTAATGCATGGTTCTCATTCTGCATAGGGGAAGGGGCCGCAGTGTTACTTCGCTCATTGGAACCCCTGCAGGGTTTAGAAGCAATGAGAGAACTGCGCAGCACCTCAAGGAAAGGACCCACCAAGCCGCTGAAGGACTGGCAGCTGTGCAACGGGCCCTCCAAGCTCTGCCAAGCACTCGGGATCAATAAGGCTTTTGACCAAAGGGACCTGACGCAAGATGCAGCCATCTGGATGATACCCGGACACGACCTGCCAGGGGAGCAGGACGTGGTAGCAACAACAAGGATCGGTATTGGCAATAGGGGAGAGTGGGCACAGAAACCTCTCAGGTTTTACATACGAGGAAACAAATTTGTGAGCGTTGTAGACAAGAAAACAGAGAGAGAGCTGGCAGCAAGGGGACAGTTTTCCTGCAGCTGACCTGCCTTGCGACTGTGCCGCTGACCGTGAGTCTCCAGCTGTGTCACAACAGCGAGGGCAGAGTGGCTCGGAGAATTTTAGCAATAAACATCCTGTACCACAATTCCTGGTGGAAGGTAGAATTTGATTTGTGGGGCAGACTGGCACGGGTCTCAGTGAGAACTGAGGTTGGGTTTGGATGCTGGAGGCGGCTTTCTCCCTTGGGAATGGATCCAGGCTCAGGGTGGACAAGTGGTGAGGGCTCACAGCTCTGCCCCTGTGTGCTGCTCCCCTCAGCCCAGGCCACAGCAGAGCCATCATTCAGTTGCTGCAGGGGACCAGGGGGAAGACTGGGTGCCAGCAGGGCTGACTGGAAGGGTGGGAGCTGGGTGGGATCAGCCTGGAGGAGAGGCAGTAAGGGAGGGATCTCACTGTTGAGCACACCTACCCAGGGGAGGGCGTGGAGGCCACAGAGCTGGATTTCTGTGGAACAGGATGAGAGGCAATGGACACAAGCTGGAAAACAGGAAGTTCTTATTAGCTGTATGGAAAAAATGTTCCCCATGAGGGTGGTGAAACACTGGAACAGGGCCCCAGGGATGCTGTGGGATCGCTGTACTTTGAGACATTCAAACCCCCTCTGGACAAGCTCCTGAGTGACCTGACCCAAGACGTTTTCTTTGAGCAGAGATGTGGGCAACAGACCCCTTCCAACCTACACCAGCCTGTAACATCCAGCTTGGAGAACAGGAATGTTTATTGGTTTTCCAGCTGCTTTTGAGAGCAGTTGAGAACTCACCAGTGTGTAAACTCTGACACAGAGGAAGCACCAGCGCTGAGGTTTCTGTGATGCTGCAGCCTGCATTGAGTTACAGGGCAGGAAAACCTCCAGGATTCAGGGCAGAACCTGCAGAACTGCAGCCACACTGGCATTCTGAGGGGTGGCAGGGACACACCCCCACACGCTTTAGGATTCACATTCAAGAAAAAATCTCAAGCTTCACAACCCCTTTGTCCCTATGACGTGTTAGGCCCCTTCCGAACAGCCCTTGTTACACTGACGTTGAGGTGCAGTTGACAGGTGCTGGCTGGGACTGGAAGCCTACGGCAATGTTCACCTGTTTTTTAGGTCGAGCATTGCTTGTGCTCTTCTGTGACAGCCCTGCTTGCAGCTGCACTCACCGAAGGGACAGTCAGTGTTGTCAGCAGGTGCCTGGCACACCATGACACTGGACTGCCCTGGTGTGTCCGAGACAGCAGGCTGTAGGGAAGGGAGATGAAGCTCGCCACTTCACTGAGTGTGTGTGGGCAAGCGAAGCTGCTCTGAGAGGCTGCAGCTTTGGGAAACACTCCAGCCTCTGTGTGTGTGGTACAAGGGAGAAGCCTTTTCACAGCACACTCCCCTGGAGCTGCCACCAGGGAGGTAAAGGTCTGCCCCCTTACCTGGGAACAAGCAGCATGCAGTGTGGGGACTGTGGCCTCTTGCAGGCCAAGGGTGAGCGGGCACAAGCTCCTGCTGTCCCCAGAAACAGGGCTGTCCCCTTAGGTTCTATCCCTGGCACGGCTGGAGGAGCTGTCCTGAACCCAATTTGCCATGCACTGCATCTTGGTTTTTATCTGGGTGGCCCTAACCCAGTCCGATCCCCAGCCTGGGGAAAGGGAATAGCAGGACAAAACAAGTGCTGGGTGCTAAGTCTGGGTGCCCTTGGCACTGGCCTCTGGCTTTGACCATGCACTTGAGCCTCTGCCAGCCCGCGTCAGCGTTGCCCAACAACCAAGCCCCCCATCCAGGTAAAACCTGGTAACACTGAAACCCCTCAGTTCCAGAGGCTGCTGGGCGAGAGCCCTGCTCCAGCAGGAACACAGTTAGCGAGTCATTCTCATTAACTGTTTACTTGTGAGACTTTGCCTTCCTGCCTGTGTCCTCACTGCTGCCAGATAACAATCATCAAACAGAATTCCTCGGTGCCCAGGGACACTTCCCTAAAAGCCAGGCTGGCTCCACTCTGCCCCTGAGCAGAGGCCAGGCGGGTTGCTGCTGAATGATGCAGCAGTTGTGTTGCTGGGGAGCAGAGAAAGCCCCTCTGACCCACCAGTGCCCACCTGAAGGTGAAGCAGCACTGCACTGGAGTCTTCTTGGCCCACTCATGAGCCCCGGAGAGGGAGCAGGGTCAGGGAAGGGCTGTGAATGGCAGCTCCCATGCTCTGAAGGTGGGGCTGCAGGAATCCAAGCTGAGCAAGCGCACGCTGTCCTGCCAGAAGCCCCGGAGCCTCATGCAGACCAGCTGTCCCTGCAGGGAGCAGATGGGAAATGGAGGCACAAACCTGCTCTGTCCCATTGCAAGAGGGAATTGAATTCACCTCCTTTAGTTTTTACGTCTCTTTCAAGAGTATCAGCATGAAGGGCATAGCAGTTTCCCTCTGTAAAGTCATTTTAAGAGGGACTGGAAAACTGAAATCACGGGGTCCTCGTGGCTGGTCACCACCAGCACGCTGCGGAATTTGTCAAACAGCATCAGCAGCTGGGAGCGACGCATGTTCTCGTTGTACATGATCTCCTCCAAATGGTGTCGGCCTCGGAAATAGTGCAGCAGCCTGCAGGGAAGGACAGAAAGGGAGGCACGTGGGCCAAAAGCAAGTGCACGCAGCAAGAACTGATCCTGCCACCTTCCAGGATGGGACACAAATCAGAAGGCAGTTGGTCCGTGCCCCACATTTACATGAAAAGTAAATTAAATCTTCTTACCTTAGGCCCACCTAGCACAGAAATCCCCTGGAAAAGCAGGGAACTGCCCTGTCCTGAGGCTTTGAGGACATCCTTATAACACAAGGCTTCCTAGCCTGCAGCATTTCCCAAGACTGTCCATTTTCCACATAGTTAGAACTCCAGACAGCAAGGAACCACAGAAGCTCACAAGCCTTCAGAAGTCACCATTTACTCCTGCCCTCTCTTACCTGGTTCTGTGCCGCCCTTCAGCGCAGCTCTGCCCCGGAGGCCTGTGTTTCTACATTTGCTGTTAGAATTAAGAGCTTACTTCCCCCCTCAGGAACTTGGTAACTTGAGGCTCGGTCAGCATGGGGAAGGTGGCAGCAGGGAGATGGGAATTTTGCTGACAGCCACCACAGAAAAGCTCTGGGAGTAATAAAGCCCCCAAAGAGCCCCCAAACCCTGGCGTCTAATCTAGAACCACACCGGCTTCTTAAATTCCCAGGTGTCTTAAATACAGATGGCACAGATATCTCTTTGCTGGCCACCAAGAGCAGATAACCTTGGTTGCTCATAGAGGGCTCTGAGATGAAACACTGCAGCGAGGCCCTGATTGCCGAGGACCTGCGACCCTTCAGGCTGTGACCCCGAGCCAGCCCTGCAGACAATGCTGGAGTTCTCTCCTCAAGTCTCCTGACGGCCTTCCCAACCTCCCGAATGCAGGAGCTGCACTGCTCATCACTCAAATACTCCCACTCGGCAAGGCCCAAGCGCATGCGCCAGAATCCTTTTCCCTGCTCCGCACAGACACGCGTCCGCGTGTTACACACCACACTCTGCCCGCAGTTCGGCAACTTTGGCTTGTGTTTCCATAGCCATCGGCAGTTCGGGAATATGCTGGCCTGCTGCTTCACACCGACTATGAAAACGAGTGGAGATGACTGGCTCTGTCTTCCACTTCATTCACACAGTCCTCACACAGGAACTGCTCTCGAAAGGCACCAAAGATCCCTTAGAGCGTTCCTGCCTGTTTTCACACAACACCAGGATGGGGCGTCTCATGCTCTCCCTGGAGGACCATCACGTGCCTGGCTGCTGCTCGGGCAAGGCTCTCCTGTCACCCCTTCCATTCACAGCTGACTGGAAGGAGTCACTGCACCACAGATGTCCCTCCCCACCTCACTCTGCACAGCACAGAGTGGGTGTCACATCCACTGCGCTGTTCTCTCCTCCTCTCACCCCTCAAACAGCTGTTTGTAAGCTCAGAGCTGGGACGCCCCTGCCTCCTCCCTGCAGGCAGCCGAGGGCTGGGCAGCCCCCAGCTCGCTGCAAATTCCCTCCTGCTTGGATGTTCATCTGCCAGCTGCCAAGCTGGCACACAATGTAGGACATAATTGCTCCGTCTCTGTACCTGAAGTACAAACAAACAACAGACGGACAAGCTCCAGTCGTGTTTACCTTCCCACTCTCTGGGCTGTGCGCTTGCCTGCTGCAGTGTCTCCTACTGGGTATTTCAGTCAGACTAATTGGCTTCTCTCCCTGGGCCGCTGGCAACTGGTGTGCGCTGAGGAATGGCCGTTAGCAGGGACAGCGCCGGTTTGTGTGTGCATGTGTCAAACCCAGCCCATCCCCCGAGGTATTACCAGGAATTTTTGTATATTGCATCTTCTAACTTGCATGGTTGTTCAAAAAGTGATGGTGAAGAAGATTTAAGGGCTGTGTATTCCCTCCCTCCTATAAAGCTGCTCCCTGGGATTGCCCATGCTCTCATCTCCTGGCACAGCTGTGCAAGTGCTTACGACCTGGCTTTCAGCAGCCACACAGACGAAGCAGTTTGCCAATAAATAAATTCATCCTATGTTCCAAAGGATTCTGGATTTGTAACCAGTCAAGATGAAATCTTTCCACTCCAATAAAAACTAGAGAGGATATTAAAGAACATCACAAAAATGCCAGCTGGAAGACACCTCCAAAGTCTAGTCCAGCATCCTGCTCCAGCAGGACTCTTGCCAATGCCATAGCTTTTTCTAGCCAAGCTCTGAAACCCTCCAAGGATGGAGATCCCCCCACATGCCTGGGGAATCTGTCCTGGCTTGCACCACCCTCCTAGGGAAGAGGTTTTGGTCCCAAAGTCCAACTAGAATCTACAAACCTGTAACCTGAGGCTCACAGCTCCAGTACAGATAATAGAATTATAGAACAGTTTGGGTCGGAAGGGACCTTAAAGCCCATCCAGTGCCACCTCCTGCCATGGGCAGGGACACCTCCCACTGGATCAGGGGGCTCCAAGCCGCAGCCAACCTGGCCTTCAACACCTCCAGGGATGGGGCAGCCACCACTGCTCTGGGCAACCTGGGCCAGGGCCTCCCCACCCTCACAGCAAAACATTTCTTCCTAAGATCTCATCTGATCTAAGATTCAGCTGAAAAACGTTCCCCTTGTCCTGTCTCTGCACTCCCTGATCAAGAGCCCCTCCCCAGCTTTTCTGGAGCCCCTTTCAGTACTGGGAGGCTGCTCTAAGATCTCCCCGGAGTCTTCTTTTCTCCAGGCTGAACAACCCCAGCTCTCTCAGCCTGTCGTCAGATGGGAGGTGCTCCAGCCCTCAGGTCATCAAGATGGGCACTACTTTCACCTTTTGGGGCAGTACACATTTGTAGAACCCAACCAGATCATAAGCTGCACTTCCTGGGGCAGCAATACGGCACATGAGCCACTCTGAAGCTGCACAGATGTGTCTGTTGACAGATTTGCACCTCCAGATCCAGATGGAAGACTGTTGTTCTCCATTGTTCATCAGTGTTCTCCTCTCTTCAATTTACAAGAGCTGCCTCTCTAACAGCAGTGTAGTGTTCTCAAACACTATAAGAAAGATCATCTCATACTAGTCATTCAAATAAAATCAGCGTATTTCTCGCCTGGGAGGTGTCCCTTCCATCAGCACCGCTGGAAAATGGAGCAGAACTGTCCACAGCTTGGTGCCACCAACGAGCATTCCACAGAGGAGTAAAGGATCTCTATCTCCCAATCTAAGAGCCAGAAAAATAAATCCTGAAAATGCCTCCACACCCAATGCCTGGGAGAGAAGCCATCGGTGAACTCTCAAAGTGCCTTTAAAGCACTGCTGAATGTGCAGTGAGGAATGCTTTGTGCCCATTCCCCAAGATCTAGCTCAAAAATAACTTGTGTCCTTCTCAAGTTTACTTCTGGAAGGACATGCCATCCCTCCTCCAGCAGCACCCAAGGATAGAACTTGGATTTCAATTCTGATTCAATGGTACAAGGGTTAATGCAGCGAATGCTGGAGCCAAGCTTCAGTATTCCTTATTTCCCTTTCCGGATTCTGCCTTGCAAATCCCAGCTGTGCACAGCAATGGCCAGGCACAAGCTCTTTCTGCCGTCTGTTTAACGAGAAACAGGCGTTCAGAGGGATCAACATAGGAAAATGTACTGGGATGAACATTACTGCTCTGTTTGAAAATAGCCTGACCCTTTGTGTGCACACAGAACTACACCTGGAAGTGCAGCTGCAATATACTTACGGCAGTAACTATGCATTTATTGCATTTACAGCAAGAGTTTTTTCTGGGAGGCAGCAGAGGTGGCAGAGCTGTTTGCCAGAGCACAGCCCTCATCAGGCTGCTGCTCCTCAAAATGAAGCAAAAAGCAGAGCTGACGCAGGAACCTGTGTTTGGGTAGCGAGGGCGGGTGGCTCCTCACAGCTGTTTACACTTTCACTAAGAGCAATAGGCTTGCCCAGACATCATCTCTGCTGGTTTACAGCAAGAAAAAAGGAGAAAAAACACCCACAACCTCCGAGTTATGGTGTCTCATAAAGCCACAGGTAACCAAGAGCATTCTGCATAAACATTCCTACTTAAACAGCATCCCACCCACAGCCCCAATCTGTTTGTCCTGTCTTCTCTCTCCCTCACTGTTGCCTTCAGAGTAAGTTAAGCAGTTGTCAGTTCGATGTCCAGTGGAATGGAAATTCAGGCTTTGCAGCTCCCCAGGATCCTTTACTAAAGAGCCTGGTGCATGGGCAGACTGAGAAATAAACACAGCGCTGTTCAGTTTATTTTGCATTTTACTTTCAAGCAGCTCTCTGGTCACGGCTGCTGATGAAGAAATCAAAGTCAATTTTGGTATCTGCAGTTCAAAAGCTTTCAAATCGCTGTTTTACCCAGATGAGAGGAGTGATAAGGGAGTAATTACGAAATCCTTTCCTCTCCCTGGGATAACTAAGAAACTGCATTGCCACTAAGCTGGCACAGCTTCCCCCACAAATCCTGTCTTAAGACATCACCAATTATGATTTTGGTTTTACCTTCCTTTCTGGCTGGTTTTGTACAGACTTTGCTAGCAAAGAGGAGAAAAACATTGCAAAGTTCTCAAATGGCCAAAGAGTCACCACTTGATCAGAGAATTTCCCTGAATGGTTTTAGAGGAGATGGAAAAGGAGATGAGTCCTTCAGAAGGCAGCACTCACCCACAAGCTTGGGAGAGCTCTTTGCAAAGACCCAAGCGCAGCAGAGCTGCAAACTTTGCTGCAGACAAGAGAAGTATTTCCTTGCCATTACAGTTTCTCTAAGCTACCTGACTGTACCCATCCCAGGGCAAGAACCAGGCTTTCAGGGATTATCAGCTCAGTCTAGGGAGCACAGGAAGAGCTGCAGTACTGGCCTCAGGTGGTTTTCTGCCCCACAAGAATGAAAGCAGCATTCCAGTGACACCGCTGTGTTTTGAAATGCTTAGGAAGAAAACAAAAGAAGAAAGAGAAAGCTTTTTCCCCCCATGCCTTTCTCCCAGATGGCTGGTTAGGAAGTCATTCTGCTTTTCACCACGTGCAGGACCACATCTTGTGTATTTTTGTTGTGCTGAAATTTGTATCAACAAAACTGCATGCTGCTAATCACACATCCTAAAGACTTTAATCTAACTGACCTACCATAAAGTCTGCAAAACAGACCTTGGGACGTTTGTAGACTGGTCTGGAAAAGTATTCAGGCTGGCTTTGTGTCTGATACTCTGTCTTGTATTTGCATGGAGTTTACAAACTTTATTTTAAAGGATGGCTTGCTTGGCAACATCAACGGACACAAAACAACAGCATCAGTGTGACTGGGCCTTTACTTTGCATGCTTAGAAGTCTTTTTCAGGCTATGCAGTTTTTTGTCTACCATGTGTGGACACAGGAAAACTGAAAGGCAAACAGAGAAGTACCTGTTGTTCAACCACATGCCCCAGTGCTCCTTGACACATCAGGACTCTCTGTTAACAAGCGTTCTTGTGACACATTAGCTTTCGTCAAAAACTGATACACACAGATTAAATAGGTGTAAGGGAAACCAACCCAAAAGAATTTATCCTCCAAAATCCCAAGCTAATGGGATTTGCTCAGAATCCACACCAACCCTTCAATAAAACAGCAAGGATAAGAAAAAGCATTACTTTCTGTCCTCTTCATTTCCTCCTACCTTGCAAACATGCGAAGATCTTCTGGATTTTGGGCAGCAGGGACATTAAGGATAGCTTCCCGCTCGTGTTCCAACAAGCTTGCTAGGAGATTCTCTGTCATCCTTTTATTCAGGGGTGAATCCCCACCAGGTATCAACTCAGCACTGGAATTATCCATGCTAGGGCTTGTCAGAGTCATGTCATCACTGCTGGCTATCAGGGGAAGAAAGAAAGAGACATGGCATTTTTATATTTCTCAACACGACAATGCACAGATTATCAAATCAGGCTGTTTCTACACAGTCTTTCCAAATAATCCCTGCAGATTTGTAGAGCAAAGAAAGTGGCTCTCGAAATGCTGCATCTATCTGCAATTAGTCATACGACAACACAGCGATTTTCTCAATGGGGAAGTCAAATGTTTCAACAAAGTCATCAGTTTATGTGGAAAACTGTACTTCTGGAGACCATAAACAGTCCATAAAAAACATCTGAAAAGAAAATTCCCAGCCAGCTCTGCTGGAATTCCGTGAAGTGGAAACACGAAAAGCCTAACGGCGCAGAAGGTGGGAGCAGGCAGAAAGAAAGGCCAAGAAGTAATATCCTCTTGTGAGTGAGCCAGAATAAGCAGATCCCAGACTTATCTGACTCACATTCCAAGATTTCTGCCCTAATTCATGACTTCTGTAAAGCTGAGGACTGTACAGAGAATCTCTCCTGATATCCAACCTCATTGGCATTCTGAGAATGCTGCTCGTAACAGCTCAGGCAGGAAGGTTTGGGGATTTCAGGGTTGTATCTGATTTATACTCCTGAAAAAAATCCTTTCCTGGAATCACCCTGAAGAATGGCACTGAGGAGATTAAATAAATTGGGAGACAAACAGAAATCAACCATTTGTGAGAATGGCAGCTCCACAGCCCACAGAAACCAATGCTGTTAGAAACAAGTTCTCACAATTTTCTTCCTCTCCTGAAAACCAAAGTTTATGCAGTTACAGTGGTGCAGCCAGAGGTACACAGCAGTTACTTTTGAGCACAGCAAGGAAGCAGGAAGTTACTTCAGAAACATCAAAATATCTCTGACAAAAGAAAAATATTGAGTGAAAACCTGCCAAATTACAAACCACTACTTGTTTTTAAAAACAAGAATTTAAGGTCTAATAGCCCTCAAGACTTTCACCAGTGCCCAAATCTCTGTTTAAGAAGGGCTGGAGGTAATTAGAAAGTACTCTAGAAAGGATGAGTGTCTCATTACCACGGCCTGATCACCCCATGCATTGCTAAGGGAAGCCCTACAGGTGGGCTGTGGGCTGAACAGCAGAGAGAAGCATGCTCGTACTTGGAGAACCAAAGCTGAGAGCGTTGGGGGTGCTTAAACTTCGGCCTCCAACTCTGGCAGTAAAGGGCATGTCTTCATCTTGGGCTCGGAAATCCTCCTCGTTTGGTGGCACCATCAGGCAGACATAAGTGTGAAGCTGAATAAGAAGCCGGTGTTGGAGCATCCATATCACCATTTGAATGAGCTGAGTCTGCAAGTGAGAAATGAGGTATTAAACACCCATGGAATGAAATACAGGAGGAAAAGAATGGCACAAAGGTTAGGCTTTGTGACTAAGAAGTCACAAGGAGAAATGCTTTCCACCCCACACCACGGTTTTATCTCTTCTCCCACCATAAAAAGGTGACCAGCCGCACATGTTCATCGCACTCAAAGCCTTTGAGGATGCTGAGGCTGTAATCGAGCCCTCAGTGATCAACAAGTCTTTATGCAACACTGCCCAACCCAGCCAGTGTCCTCAAACAATCCAGCCCTGCCCCTGGCCACAGCTCCAGCACCTGCTGACGGCCCTCACCACACAATGCCGTAGCCACACAACCCCACCTGCAGCTCTTTGGTCCTCTTTTAACAAAACAAGGTTAGGAGGTGCTAAAAAAATGGCAGAGTCTTCCGTCTCAGAGACCAGATGTGAAAAATTAGTCAATCAGACGCAGGCCCTGATGCCCATGGCCCAACAGCGTGAACCCTGCAATCAGCTTGCTGGTTTCTATACAAGCCCCACTAAAATCACTACTCATCAAAGGGTTCACCCCAGAGCAGTCAGAATAAAGTGCAGGTTCCCCTAGAAAGTCCAGGAGAGGGCAGGATGACAGGACAGAGCTGAAGCAACCGAGACAGGTAGTAAGAAATAGGAGCTGTTTGCTGTAGAGATGGGAACTTGCTGCAAAGCCATGGGAGAGGCTGCAGAGATCACAGCCCTGCCAGGGCTTTGTGATGCAGAAATCTCTTGGCAAGAGCCAGCAACCTGCTGTGCCAGGGAGTCCCCTCCCACAGCAAAGGGTTAATAAATTACACCTGCTCACTCTGCAACAGTGGGACAGGCCAAGCTCATAAAGGCACCTACACTCATTAAACAAACAGGCAAAACATCTTTATGCTCCAGTAGCTGAAAACCTGCACGGTGTCCCCGAAGCAATGCCGAAAGCAGTGGGCAGAGCGAGTGACGAGCAACTGTAGGTTCTTGGCATGGCCAGTTTTCAGGAGTTTCGGAGGAGCATTCAGAACGCATCATCGTGTCTGAGTTTCTGCACAAAAAGCCTTTTCATCTCACTGCAGGCAACCCTTCCCATCTCTAACAGCTCTGAAAACACTGATTCATGGACAAAAGCTGTTTGGGGATTTCATAGCAACCAACACTGTTTTGCTGAGAGAAACACACGCAGGATGAGCTCAGCCTCCAAGAAGGAAGCTAACTCTGCTGTATTAATCATCAGGGTAACGGGCCAAATCTCAACGAAAGCCCCAAGCCAAAGTTCATCAGCCCACATAATTTTCCTTTTCCCACAAATCTTAGAATTGTCAGTTCCTCCTCTGCTATCAAATGACAAAAGAAACATCTTCTGTTTGCAGACAGACCCCCACCCTGTCTTTGCAGGAATTACCACTTTTGGGGGGCTGAGTGGATTTTAAGCTTGAAACATATGATCTGGGATTGCCTTCAAACATGCCTTTTTTGGAAAAGCCATAATTCATTTTACATGTTTAATAGAAAATGGACAGAAAAGTTGGCAAGAGATACTGAATGCACAGTGCTTCGTTAACTTCTGGAATCAACATGGAAGAGAGAGGAAGCCGAGTCCAGTGATTATTGTGAATACTGGGATTGTCCTATGCAGGGACAGGAGTTGGACTTGATGATCCTTGTGGGTCCCTCCCAGCTCAGGTCATTCTATGATTATGCACCTCAAACCCTTCCTTCCAGATGCATGCCTGAATGGAAAGATGTCTCATATATTTTACTTTAATTTCCAACTTGCTGGCACACAGTGATGTCTGATTAGTTAGTTTCACATCCAATGAAAAGAGGTCTGCACGTTTCACAGCACAAAATAACACTGGAAAAATCCAAGGCAATTCAAGGAGACAGTGAGACAGGTTCTACCAGACCTGTGGAATCTGCTGGACAGGGCCTGACCTAACCCATCCTCCGCTGGTGACAGTGGTGGCTTCAGGAATCATACACACTTTCACCTCCACGCTCTCCTGCAACTCTCTAGAAAGCCACCCCTTAGCCAGCATCTACGGCTCAGATGGGAAAGTGATGTTATGGTTCTACAAGTGTGACCATGTACAACCACTGCCAAATGCTTTTGTGCCGTCAGTGGGACAGCTGGAGATCGGCTGTAACTAACTCGAAAACTAGAGAAAACTCTTCTTCCTTATTGAGGTGAGCCTGGACAATCATCCCTAGACAAGAGAGACTGATGCTCACTAAAGGTCTTCTATAAGAAGCTAGACCTCAGTGGGAATTTGGTACCTATTAAAATCCAGTCCTAGAAAGAAGCCCAAAAAGGTGTCACAGTGTCCTGCACCAGGTTTTTTGCACTACAAACATGCCTCACACTACCATTTCCACTCTGTCCTACCCACATATAAATACCTTTTCCAGGTTTAAACCTATCCCTTACTAAAGTAGCAAGTGTTTTCCCAGCTAAGGTCTAGCAGAAGCTTTGCTAATGTGTTCTGCTGCTTGTCTCTGGGCACAAGCACTGGCTTTGCATCCATTCTCCATCTGCTCCTCCTGATGGAGCTTGCAGACATGTCTGCAGGAGAGAAGGCTTCCCTGCACCACCGGTGCTGCTCCGGCTGTCAGAAATGCTCTTCCAGCTGGAGAGATACAGGGTTATTTTGGTCTCAATCTACTCAATTATCTGGGCTCCTTGCTGAAGCCCAAGGGCTGAGAGGAGCTTCCCAGGCAAGGGAAGCTTGAGTCCAGGACTGTGCCCACTCCCTCAGTCACTGCCTGGCACTGCAGGAAGCCTCTTTTGGCTGAAATACCAAAACTGTGATGGAAATATAAAAGAAAAGATTTTTCATTGCTTAATTTAACAATCAACTCTTAAATTTCATCCATATTCTTTTCCCATCTCCCCGTGCTGCCTCATTCCAGTCTGCTCTGAGGGGGTCCTGTCTGCCGCAGCATCCGGATGGCTCCCGCTGGCATGAAGCAGCCCACAGCCATCCCCTTCTCCCCGCCGTGCACGCAGCAGGCCAAGTCGGAGCGTGTTGTCATGCAGTGTGGCACGGAAGGCGTCTGCAACAATGCATCGCTTTGTGCTCACTGACAAAAGCAGATATCAGCTTCTGCAAACATGGGCGTGATACGTCAGCACATCTGGGCACTTTAGGACAGCTCAGCCCCTGGAGGTACAAGATCCAGCATTCATAATTCTCTTAATCAAAGGGAGCATTTGTAAAAGTCTCCAGTAATGTGTTAAATAAAACACATTTCCTGCAAGGATTCTTTAAGGCTGTTTCATTCCCAGGCCCAAAAAGCCAAGATAACTGGGACCAGCAACAGGTTCAGGACTGGGAAGGGAAGACAGCAGCGCAGAAGCACTCAGTCCTAGCTCTCATGACATAAGGGTACACTCTTAGATAAACCCAGCTTGTTTTGCCTACCCAAGTATTTGAGCTCTCTTGCGGGTCTGGATCACCCAGGTTTGTGACACCTGCACTGGAGCACCAGCGCTGCCTTGGCTCAGTATGACAGCACCTTCAGAGTCGTGGGGGTAAATGCATGTTTGCTGAACATTACCTTTCTTTATCATTCAAACCAGGCTGTTCTTTGAAAAACAGGTTGAGTATTAAAACTTCTCCCTGTTTTACAGAAAACAGACTCTGAAGATCCCTATGAAAGCAGGACAAACATTTTATTATCTCATATTGCCATTTTAATCTTTAGGTAACAGCTCTGAATTCTCAGCTTAACCATTCCCTCTATTTAGGCCTAGAAAGACATACTTTTTTTTAACTTGCCACACTAAATGCCCTGATTTTATTCCTAGTCCAACTGAATATAAATGCACCTTAATACTGCTTCCATACCTCTGCCAACAAAAGCTCCTGTGACTCATAACGCCTTCCAGATGCCCAGCAGAGCAGTCCCACTTGCAGCGCATCTCTCAGAAGACACAACTGCCTGTTCAGTATTTGCATGCAGCTCCTCTCCCACTCCCATCCCCTGACACACGCACTCATTTTCCACCGAGCTGTTACAGAAAGCACAGCACGTTTTCCAGATGCACAAGGCAGAGGCCTCAGCTACCGGTGCCTCACTCCCAACAGGATGGCCAGACTTATTAAAACAAATGTGAAATATTAAACATATTTTGTTCGGCAGCAGCTGTCAGGCTTCCCCATCTGTTTTTTCCCCGCAGTTATCCTACCCCCATCATGGGAAAATGAGATAACTACAATAACAATGTGCACTGTGATAAAGAGCTACTGTAGGGAAGGGGACGCAGGGAGGAAATGGGATGTCTAATTCACCTAGGGACCCTCCGTCTACCTTACGGTGGTGGAAAGATCCCTCCTGCTGGTCCATGTTTGTTCCTCAAGGCAGGGTAAGAAAGATGTTATAGCTTCTTCTGAAACAGATGAATGAGCTGAGGCCATAATGTATGGATGAGGGGAAGCCACAAGCACTACTGCTTTCTCTTGGTTTGCAAAGCAAATCACCGCAGAGTAGCTGGGTGAAGAAATTCTGATGTTGTACAAAAAAAGCCTTGCACAAGAAAGCAGCACCTCGAGTGCTGGGTTCAGTTCTGGGCCCCTCACTCCAAGGACACTGAGGGGCTGGAGTGCGTCCAGAGAAGGGCAGTGAGGCTGGTGAGGGGGCTGGTGAACAAGTCCTATGAGGAGCGGCTGAGGGAGTTACGGTTGTTTAGCTTGGAGAAAAGCAGGTGGAGGGGAGACCTTGTCCCTGTCTACAACTGCCTGAAAGGAGGTTGTGACAGGGTGGGTGCTGGGCTCTTCTCAGAAGTAACAAGTGATGGGACGAGAGGAAATGGCCGCAAGTTGCACCAGGGGAGGTTTAGACTGGACATTAGGAAAAATTTCTTTGCTGAAAGGGTTCTCAGGCCCTGGCAGAGGCTCCCAGGGAGGTGGTGGAGTTGCCATCCCTGGAGGGGTTTAAAAGACGGGTGGATGGGTTTCTCAGGGACAGGGTTTAGTGGGGAGACAGGCACGGTTGGGCTCAATGATCTCGGAGGTCTCTTCCAACCTTATGATTCTATGATTTTATGATTCCCAACGGCAGCATCTTGTACACTTACTCTGTCATTGAACATGTGCTGGCCTCAAGGTTTTGGGCCACCATGTGTTCCCACGCTTTCACAGGATGGGGTGTGCACCACACCCAACAGCACCAGAGCTCCACTCTGAGCTGCTCTGCAGTCACTCAATGCTGGGAGACACAAGCGAGAGGAGAGCCCTGGGACAGCATCTGACAGTCACAGGCAGCAGAAGGAAGGACAGCTTCTTTAAGGCTTGGGTAGACAAGATGCAAAATGCTTCTTTTCCAGTAAAAACACTAGAAGGGAAGATGAGTTTCCTTACTGTATCAGCTCACAGGACCATCTCACCCCATGGCCGCGCCCTGGTGAGATCCAGCTAAACTGCTCGCTGTTCAGGACAGTCCCAGGCTGCACCGGATTGCTGCAAGTGTGGGTGACACCACACAGTGCAATGGAACTAGCACACAACTCACCACCAGAGAGGGGAAAGTAGCTTCTGCTTTCCTCACTCACATCCCCAGCTGCAGAAGTGTATCCTTTGCTCTGTGCCAGCCCTGGAGCTTGCCTGGATCTCCCCCTGAATGAATTCCACCTGCTAACCAAGCAGAGAACTAGTGCAGCTGAAAACAAGTTATGTGAGTAGAGTCAAGCTGGGCAGGAGCCAGAAGGGCAGAGGGAAAGGAGGAAGGTATGTGTGCACACACCTGAGAGTGGAAAGGGAAAACAGGGCTCCCTTCTCTTGGCAGCACTGAGGTACCATCAGAGCAGCCGAGCTGTAGGTGTAGACTCAGCCTCACCCTGCTGCAATGCTGCTACCGAAGCAAGGCAGGTTAAACCCCAGACAAAGGGAAGCCAGCATGGCACAAATACCCACAACTCTGCAGACTGTAAGCACGAGACCACTGACAAACATACAGCAACCAGAGTCCAACTACAATCACAGAATCGTGGAATGGTTTTGGTTGGAAGGGATCTTAAAGCCCATTCAGTGCCACCCCTGCCATGGGCAGGGACACCTCCCACTGCATCAGGGGGCTCCAAGCCCCATCCAACCTGGCCTTGAACACCTCCAGGGATGAGGCAGCCACCACTACGCTGGGCAACCTGGGCCAGGGCCTCCCCACCCTCACAGCAAAACATTTCTCCCCAAGATCTCATCTCAATCTCCCCTCTTTCAGCTGAAAACCATTCCCCCTCATCCTGTCCCTGCACTTCTTGATCCAGAGCCCCTTCCCAGCTTCCCTGGAGCCCCTTTCAGTACTGGTAGGCTGCTCTAAGGTCTCCCCAGAGCCTTCTCTTCTCCAGGCTGAACAACCCCAACTGTCTCAGCCGGTCCTCGTACAGGAGGCGCTCTAGTCCTCTCACACATACTGCTTATCATCACAGGCAAGAAATGGGATCAGGAAGACGGGTCAAGAATAATTCCTGCCTCAAAGAGAGGGTACACTGAGAGCACTGGCAGTCCTGGCAGATACCACTCACTGGACATGTCCTGCCAAAAGCAGGATGGAGACATACATGCCATCCTTCAAGGCAGTCTCATGCTTGTTCCTGATCATGGTATTGTACGTTGGTGGTAGCTCCTACCACCAAAATCTACCAACAGTACCTCACGTATATAAATGCCAGTGTCACATTTTTCATCCACTCAAAGGAGTGGAGCAACTCCACCCATGTAACCGTAAGCAAATAAAAATAACTTTGTCCTCTTTCAAATCAAGCAGCTTGACTTTGTATAAAAACAGGAGGAAGGGCTCTTTAACAGTTCTCCTATTTTGCACCATGGACTATTCTAATGCCTTCTGTGTTCTCTGCCCATGCAGAGGCAGAGGCCAAAAGGAGGGAGCCAATCCCATACTTCAGACAAGAATCAAATGGGATGGATGCCATGAAATCTGTAACAGTTTCTGCAGAAAATACAGCCATCCCCATGGTACTGGACCTCCTAGCACAGATGACCTTCAGAAACAGAGAGAGCACAGGCGGCAGGATGAAAAGCATAAGATAACAGACTACTACTGAAAATCTTCAAAGGTAAAAGAAAACACATCCCCTCACATGTAAACAAACCCCAAAATTACAGTGAAAGGTCCCAGCTTTGTTAATTCTTTTCAAAGGCAAAGCAAATACGCTCTGACAATATTTACCGTTCAGAGTACAGCAATTTTTATCACAGCACAGCGGAGCAAACCCCACCCACTTTTCATCAGATTAATTACTCTAGCAACTAGATCTGTTAATTACAGTTGGAGCCTGACCACCTCAGGATAGGGATTGGATACATCTCTCTTAAAAGGCTACTTCCTAACAAAACAATAACACAAAGAGCTCTACGTAGGTAAATCAAAGTAGAAGAAAATACTTTTCCTGCATTAATGTACTGATGAAAACACCTATAAACTCTCTCTAGTCTAAACTACCCCAGGAACTGTCATGCTTAGCTTTATCAAAAAGCAGCTTGCCATCTCTCACAACAGCCCACCTGAGTATGGCAACCTCCTTCATCCTCACACACACGTTTTGCCAAAGTGGCCCTGAGTCTTCTGCAACCACAGCTCTTGCCACCTCTTTCCAGACTGCTTGCTTTTCACAGTATCACCCTTCACCCTTCCACACACGCTGAAAGGATGATGGAAACAAGTCATGCTGTTGATATTTGGAGCCCCACCACAGACAGGTGAGCATCAGAGAAGACGCACACTCTAAAAGAGCCATTTTAGCACTCCAACAGCACTGGCAAACAGTGATCACTCACTGCTGTTAAGGCATTACTCCAGCAGTCAGAGGCAACTTTATTTGAGTATTTTAAATTGAAGTAGGACACCTGAGAACAACCAGAAGTATTGAAGAAGTATTAAGGCAAGTAATTAATTTTAAAAGGAGCACTGAGAATCAGAACGCCTCCTGAAGCTACTGCTGTGACAATAAAATTAATGCTATTAATTCAGCTTCGATTTTCAGGACACGGATTTGTCTGCAACTATAATAAAGTACGAACAGAATGGCAGTCATCGCCCCCCTCTGGCCTCCCAAGGTGGCTGCTGACCAGTAGTGCTATTTGGATTAGATACTACATCATTAGTGATCTTTATCTCTGATCATCATCTCTGCCAACCTGTAATTACAACAAATTCTTCTCTCACAACTGCGTCCGTGTGCGCAATTGATGTTAATCTTCCAGATATATGAGCAGTGGCTGAATTCAAACAGCCAGCAAGGCATCAAACTATGAAGGTGAGCAAACAACACTGGGAGAAATCAGCTGAAGCAATCTGCCGATGCTCCTTTTGCCACTATGAGCTGTGTTCAGAGATCCAAGCTTCTTCATCTGGGAACATCCCGGTGGCAGCCAGGAGACCTCATATTATTGACCTCTTTCTTGCATCTCACCAGCTCCCAGAAATGCCGCAAGCCACGATCTATGCATAAGCAAAAGAACAGCTCACAAATCCAAAATTCATATATGCTTATCTCAAATCTGAACATCAAAATGCTAATGTAGCACACGGACTGCTGCTGACTACACGCTGAGTCCACTTCCTACAACAGCCCTTACACAATTCCAGTTTCCTAGCAAACGCTAA
Organism: Neomorphus geoffroyi; assembly: GCA_033558235.1. Classification (NCBI taxonomy): domain Eukaryota; kingdom Metazoa; phylum Chordata; class Aves; order Cuculiformes; family Neomorphidae; genus Neomorphus; species Neomorphus geoffroyi. Next base: position 9,148,746 of record JAUMJM010000038.1, read on the forward strand.
GTGAACAGACAGTTTGCTTTTAAAACCAGGCTGTGAACTTAAACCTGATGGAATACAATAAAATTAAATGTGATTGTGAGGAACCCACACACTTGCACTCAGCCTTACTAATTTATAACAGTTTTCAACAGGCCAAATGGAGTTTCAGTTTTCCCTACTATATCTCTCAAGGAAAATAAATATTCTGTTTTTTTCTTTCAGAATTGTGCTTTGCTGGCTCAGAGCATCTGCACAGCTTCACCTTGAACATCCCCACAGCTTTTGGGCGTGTGGCTTTGAAACAAGAAATCATACAGCTGGAAACACAGTTACTGGCAACTTCTAAACCTGCAACAGCAAGGCTCCTGCCTCCATACTCCAGAAGCAACACCAGTCTCTGTTCTCATTAGCAGGAGAACAAGGAGCTCCTGTACGCTCCCCATCTCACCTCCTGAACGGGCGGTGCCAGCGGATTCTTGAACTCTGAGAGTGACACTGGGAGGGAGAACTTGGAAAGCATGGACGGCAAGTTGTGGCCCCGGAACTGACAAGAAAAGGCTTCTGCTAGCGGAGAGTAACTACGGAAAAGAGGTAAAGGCAGAAATCAGTTTTGTACTGCTGGTCAGTGTAACATTTATCCATTGAAGCATTACTGAAATGCCAATTCCCGAATTAAATATCCTCTGTGATCTAGAAAAACAGCAAGGGCAGTTTATGGATGTTGCATCCTGCAAAAGTAAGCAAGAAGTAAATGTACATTCCCCTTGGCATTACATTCAGTTCCAGCACGTTATTCAAGGCGTGGAGGGAATCCAGAGGACAAAATAACCCTGATAAAAAGTCCAGACCTGCATAGTCTGATCAAAGGCGCAGGGACTGGGCAGTCCAGAGAAGACAGGGATGGGTAGGATATACATGCAATCTTTGAACATGCAAAATGCAGCTGCAGATGCGACTGTTCTCCCTGCCCACACTGACAGGACAAGCAATCTGACTGATCAGAACTCAAGGACAGTCAAGTTGAATATTAGATAAATGGTCTTAGGATTCTCATCCACAAAGGTCTTCAAGAACAGCACTGCCATATATGACACAGGCACAGTTGTTCCGGAATGACCTCAAGGTCCCTTCCAGCCCTATTTTTATTCTTCCATCACAGAAGTTTTGATTTAAAACTATTTTCCTATAACTGAGTTCCAACATAAGATTCTAAAAACATCTCAAAATCATCTCAATATAAAAATATAAAATCTCAATATAAAAAGGGTTGCCAATTCTCAGCAGAGCAAAAATACCCACCACTGACTCTACCTTCCTTGCATCGCCACTGCCTGCTCTCAAAACGGTCACGCTGCCTTCTGTCTGTCCATATAAAATGCCATCCCAGGAATATCACAAGAGTGATAGCAACACTGCCCCGCTTTGCTACTTTTGTTTAACACTCACGATGCTGGGTGCCAGGTACATAGATAGGCCTGTGAAACACTCATTTATTTAACTTAATCATAAAGCATTTTGTCTTGCAAATGTTTCCATATTGCTCAGGTTCACACAGCCTTTCTGACACAGACATTCAGCAAGCAAGCGTACTAAAAATACTAAAAGTAGCCTCTCAGGGTAAATATTGCTTCCAAGGCCCACATCACTGCAGAAGTGTATTGATCTGCTCATCCCTACTGCACACAAACTCCTATAGGGCTTTGCAAATTCAGGCACAGGTAGCGGTTTGTTTTGCACACTCTCAACAAATTCATTCTGTATCCAGTGAGACAGGGAAAGGAAACATATTCTCACCACCTTCTTGCGGCAGTCACTCGTTTTCCTTCTACTTACAGACAGACACTGGCGTTTGGAGAGAGCATGTAGACGTTGTTTTCACACAGTGGATAAATAATAATTGCTTTTCCCCAGTAAACGAGATGTGCAGCAAGCTGGAAAACCTGCATTGAGGAAATAGGGAAAAATTAGGAGAGCAAAAGCAAAATTCACACTCTCAGCAAGAGTTTCATACAATGACAGAAAAGTCTTCTTTAAGCTGAAATGAAAGAAGAATGTTCCATCCTCTACCCTGCCTTCAGAATAAATTCATAGTTTAATATAATATGTGGCACATCAAAAAGCATTTTACAACGTTATGAATTTCCAGAGGTTCACTTCACATTTCTAAGCAGCTCAGTATTTCCTGCTTTAAAGGAATATCTTCAAACTGTACCAATAGAAGTTTCATTACTTTTCATGCTCCAAACCTCTATTTTTGTTTATGCACAAAATACATTTGGTTATACGTGAAAAATAAAACAAAAGAATCAGCCTCCACTACAACACAAACACAAAACCAACATCACCTTTTCAATGCACTGAGATATTTAGCAATGAGTTACACAAACTCTTTTAATGAGTTACACAAGTCAGTGGTTGTTAATGGGTCTGGAAGAGCCACATAAGTAGCGTCTACGAGACATCAAACCCAGCCTGTGTCATTAGATGCATTTAACTTGGCGTTTTTTGTGGAGAACAAAACTACAGAAGCAGTAGGGAATTTCCAGAGTTCATCCCATGGCTAGATGATGCCAATTAACACCACACAACGCTGAAAGTAGACCTGGAATTTCACTACAGAACAGGACCTTTCCCTTCAAGTAAGAGGAGGCGCAGACCTATGATCAAGAGCCCCTGAGATGAGAAGCAGTGTCCTTCTCCCCTGTCACACAGAGCAGAGATTGTGTCACAGGGCCGGAGTCGACCCTTAGAATCACGGAGCGGCTCTCCCCTCTCCCATATCATCTAACACAACCATCAGGCCCAAGAGAGAAGGGCCACAACGACCACGCTCAGCCACAGCAGTCTCTCAGTGGCCTCGCATCTCATGCGATTGCCAGAGTCTTGTTCCCTCCGCTGGCACAAACTTCCCTTGTCAAGGGCTCCTTGCATCACCTTGAGCAATTCAGATCGGATATCTGGGTGTCAATATCAGAAAGGCATTTGGGAAGAGCTGCTGGCTTGGAAAGACTGGTTTAAAACTTTTGCCCAAGCCTAAGTCAGAGCTTTGTCCTGGAGCCTGCACAAAGGGGAATCAATAGGCAGGTTTGCACAGGCTCTCAGAGCTCTTCAGTAGAAAAGACCTTGGCAGATTCAGGGGAAGCAACATATTTGGCCGTGGCAGCTGGAAGCTTTCACGTGCATTTTGGGTGCCTCTGTTTGTACACAGACATCAACGTGGCAGCACCAAGCCAAGATTACAATTTATTGTGGTTTTAACTACGTAACGGGAAGGCACAGAGAGGTCAGAGCCACTCTTCTCAGAAGGGACCAGGGATGGGACGGGAGGCAACACACACAAGGTGGAAGGTGGGAAATCCCCATTGGATATGAAGAAAGTTTTGCACTCTGCTGATGGTCAAAAGCTGGAGCAGGGCCCAGAGAGGCTGTGGGAGGTATCCTGGAGGCATTCCAAATTTGAACAGACAAGTTCCTGAGCAGCCTGCTTTACTGGACTTGCTGTGAGCAGCGGTGTGGACTAGAGCCCTCCAGGCGCCCCTGCTACCCCACAGCAACCTGTGTGGCTGCCAAGCACTGCCGCTGCACCACTGCCCTTTGCTTCTCCAACCTCTCCCCACGCTCTCTGGTTGGCGCTTTCTCTGTACACTCTGCTCACGCCGAGAGAACTGATGTGCTCACATACCACAGAAACCTGCTGGCACACAGAAACGAGAACACCTCATGATTTAAAAGAAACTCGGCCGCCACTGACAGCTCCCCATACCTGCAGCAATGCCAAGTCAGCATCCTGAGCCAGTTGCTGCAAATTCTTCACAGCAGAGGTAGTTTTAATTACTCTCACCAGGGCAGGAGAGCAGTCCAATGGGAGCTCGTTAAGCAGTGACTTCTCATCATTTAAAAGTAATAAGGCATGGTAAGGCCTGCAGAAAACCAGAATACATTTGCACAGTAAACTGCAGGTTTTGCTGAAGGCTTCATTATTCCCAGACCATAATATCTAGGGTCAATCTACTGCTAAAAAAGAACTTCTAATATTATCCATTTGCTCTAAGTGGGTTTAGAATAAGCTTATTTTTATGTCACAAGGTAAGATGCTCCCTATAAAAAGGCCATAGAGGATTACGTGGTAACTGGATGCTCCAGTGACTACGAAAAAAGCCTGCACTGTGCTATTAAGCCTGAACTAGTCTGAACACTGCTCATTTGCATTTCTGAAATACAGAACGAAGTAGAAGAAAGGAAGAAAGCAGGAGTTAGCTACTTCTGCAGGTAAAAAGCTGTAAAAATGGAATGCAGGAAATAAGATATCATGGGGCCTGGGCTCTCTTCTAAAAACAAAATTACCTCCAGGTCAGTAGATTGAAATGAACACACAATTCCTCTGACTGGAAACAGCACAGAGCTCTCTTGCAGCATCACCTCAGTAACAACTACCTCGTGTTAACACAAAGGCTGCGGCCACCACAGCACCACAGCACCAGCGCCAGGGAGCCCTGTCTCAGCCCACGAGCGCCCCTTCAGCCCTGGGCCACGTCATGCCCGCAGGCTGCGCCAGCACAGACATCTGTGGCATCACACTCAGAACCGCAGGAAGCACCAGCCACACTCTGAAGGACAAAGCGTGCTCTTACCTGATAGATTTCAAGCTTCTCTCAATTGCTTCAGGGGGTATGAAGTTTGTGGCAACATAATGGATTTTATGAGGCAGGCAGAAACTCACTTCCAGCCAGTTGTTGATGTGTAAGCGGACAACCCCTGTTGTGCAGAGACTAAAATAGGAAGAAGACAAATACATACAGCATTTACCACGTATAGCAACTGAAAATAGTGGTTCACATTCACCCCTGCACAGGAATCGCATCAGGACAAGAAAAGACTGAATGCACCCCATGTCTGTTCCAGGCTGGCTAAGAACCAGCTGATTCCTAACCTGCCAGGGCTTCCTTAACTGGTATTTACAGAGCATTATCCTCTACGAGGCTACGGGGGGATTCACCCCACTGATCTTCTGCTCCCTCTGCTCTTAACATTGCAGCAGCATTTCAAGTTAGAAGAGTTTCTTGAAGATCTACTGCAAGGCACTAGAAAGTTCCTTAGACCAGAGCTGCGAGGGGCATAGATGAACTGGGTACAATGTTTGCATCTCCAGTTTCCATCTTCTTCTCCAAGGAGAGAGAGAAGATGATGTCTGTACTGGGCAAGGGGTGTTAAAAACAGCACATTTCCACAATAACAGACTCCACTGGTTCTGCGTAGGCTGTTTGTTTCCTACTGACCGGCTCCTTGCTCATCACATGAAATCAAAAACGTGCTTGTTAAATGGTTTCTACACTCCAGGAAACCACAGGGACTATGTTAAGCCTTTAAGCTGACTTCAGACAACAGGACTGGAGTAGAAATGATGGATATCTCAGGAATGATAATACAATCTGCCCCTCGTTTTCACCCTGAAAGCAACTATAAGCCCGTTTTACTGAAAAGCCCCAGGAAGCCGGGAGATGAGAGCAATAAGCACTATTCAGGTGGCTTTACAGAAGTCTGTAAATCCAGACAGAAGATGAAATGCACCTAAGTAGGTAACTACATTGACTTAAAAATGGGGAAAGACACTGTAAGGATAGCATACCACAAGGAGCTAAGCAAGCACCACCTCACAGACCTTCCCACCGCTGCCCAGTCTGCGAGCAGGAAAATGCTGGCGCGGGAACCGGCTGGGAGGCAGAGGCACAGACCACCACATCTTTTCATGCAACTTAGCAACACGCAGAAGCTTGCAAATCAATCTGAAGCAACAGCTAATCTTGTCTGCACTGGAGAGCTGAAATTCTCACTATGTCTTTCAATTTTAAACTTTGTTCTGAAAGAATTCTTTTGGGCCTAAAATAAAATTTCCACATTTACACTCCGAGAATTCCGATCTGAATTTTAAACTCAAGTGCTGAGACTTGCAATATGATTTTAGTATTGGTAATGCCCATGAATTTCTCATCTACAGATTAAAAACATGCCAGGAGCAAATACAAGTCTTGGAAACTCTTCATGTGGTGATTTAAAAGTTTATACCTAGCATTCAACTGTAGACCACAAACTAATATGCTCTTTTTCAAGTTCATCTGGTTGTATAAAGGGTTTAGAAAGACTTGAAAATTCAGCTTTAAAACAAAGCCACCGGTTAGCTTTGGCTGCCGGAATAACTATTCACCAAACCACAACAGAGCGGTGAGAGAGCAAACACGATCCCATCCTGCCTCGTGCATGATCAGACTCATTAGGGAAAATCACAACGCAGAAAAAGCTTTTCAAAAGCAGAAGCCATTGTTTTGTTTTCAGATCTTGCACTGAACTCCAAAAAATAGCAATTTTTCAAGTTGCAAATGGAGCAAATACAAGATAAGTTTTCCTTCTTTAAAAACTGCACTGAAAGGATGAATCCACTCTCTCTGGCACTCCCAGCTCCCACCTGGTCAGAGGCTCCAAACCCTGAAAAACAAGCAACGCACAGCAAGCACCTCCGTTTTCCTTGCATTAAATGCTGCAACTCCAGTAATGCTGCTTTATCGCACCAGACACGCCAAGTGACAGATAAAACTGGATTCTCTCAAAACACATCAAAGTGAAGGGCGTCCTGAAGCAGCAGTTACCCACAGTTACCCACACTATCTGCACTCACAAGAGCAAACATGACAATAAACGAACAGGACAGGCAAGTTAAGAGACCACCTGAAAGCTACTGAGGTTGTTAAAACAGGTCACTGAGGAGATACATGAAAACATGGACCTTCGCAGGGCTATCTTCCCTGGGTAGCTTAACAGTCAGGGAAGACAAAACAATACAGTTGGTTCCTTTCATTCTTTGGTTCAAGTGCACCAAGGCAGAAGCTTTAATTACATAATTACACTCTCCACAGCATAATTTTGTCTACAGTAGACTATACAGCAACAGACTAGAATTAAAGACAATGAGAAAACCAGATTTTTAGTTCTGATCTGGATCTTAATTTCATTCTTTTACATTTGCATTCAACTGTACAATTTCAAGTCTTCATTATAGCTTTATGAAAATGTTTTCTCCTTCACCTGCCCTTCCTTGGACGGAAAATGATTTAAGCCTCTAATAGTATGTCAAGGAATAAGCTACACCCTTCTCCAGTAGTGTATGTGACTGCTCTCAGCCAGCCAACACAGCTAAATGATGTCACCAATACACGCGCAGAGATTCATCCAACATGAAATACAGTCAAGTAACAGAAAGTGAAGTTAGGATCCACATTTGCCTTCATTTTTACAGATGCTCCATGAAGTCATCTATTTAGGAAGCTTTTTACAGTGAGCCTCCCAAGTCTCCAGGCACTGACCCAAGCACTCTGGCTGGGGACCAGCAGACCCAGAAGCCACAGGGCCAGCAGGAAAGCTGGGGAGGGGCTCTGGATCGGGGAGTGCAGAGACGGGACGAGGGGGAATGGTTTTCAACTGAAAGAGGGGAGACTGAGATGAGATCTTTGGTAGAAGTGTTTTGCTGTGAGGCTGGGGAGGCTGCCCAGGCTGCCCAGAGCAGTGGTGGCTGCCCCATCCCTGGAGGTGTCCAAGGCCAGGTTGGATGGGGCTCTGAACCCCCTGATCCAGTGGGAGGTGTCCCTGCCCATGGCAGGGAACCGGATAATCTTTAAGGTCCCTTCTGACCCAAATCATTCCATGGTTCTATGAAAATAGGGGCATTTTATTCAAATGAGGCACATTTTGAACTAGAAAAAGATTCATACACCTGTGGTTTGTACAAAGTAACTTGTTAAGGGACACGTTGGGTCTTGCCTGAAATACCTCAGCACCCTCTACAGGAAACCAAGGGCCAGGCAGCACTTCTTGAAGCAACCGTGGTAGTTCAAGAGGCCTCCAACTGGAGCTGCAAAAATCAGCAGACAGGAGGAAATTCTGGCTTGAGCGAATCTCAAATAGGGAGCTGACTTCCCATCTGCAATTCAAAATGTTCACTTTGCTACGCTGTCCCCTATGCCAAAGGCTACAACAGAAATCTCTGTCAATTTAAACCAGCACACTGTCACTGCACGGATTCCAAGTGTTATGGTTCCCAGCAGTCTTATCTCCTCTAAAGGAAACAGATCAAATCTTTCACTCTTTCCTCTTAGGTCACTCTCACTCTTCCACACTCTCTAGGTGGCACAAATCCTTCTTAAAATGCAGTGCGCAAAGCTGGATACAGTATTCATTACAACAGGGGATTTATGATTCTGAGCAGGACTGGTTGCCCTCATACAAACAAGACTTTTTTTCCATGTCTTCTCATCTATTTGCTTTTTCTGCAACCCCACGTCACTTGTGACTGACCGTCATTTCATAGAAGACCACACAGACTTCACTCTAGAGCTGCTGTCACTCAGGAATTTTTTATCTTGAAGTTGTAGAGTTAAAATCCTATTTTCAGACCATTTCTTCTACTTGACAAAAACATTGTTTTAACTCTATGTCTGCCTGGCAAGGAACAACTGCAGATGTAATACATGAATTTTCTGTTCTCCCATGTAAAAGCATTAATGGAAAAACACTCCAGAGCACCACCTTATCACCCCAGCAGCCAACGACACTGTTAACCACTCTCCAAATACATCTTTCCAATCAAACACATCAGCATTTCCTACTTTTACCAACAGCTTATTTCTTATGTTTGTTTATGACAATGTCACACCAAGTGTCAAGATACAACTTGTGCCACTTCTTCCTGACTTGCAATGCCTAAATGAGGGAGACACTGCCTTATTTTACATCTGGGGGCAGCACCAGTGTGTGTTTCTCCGTGGTCACTCCATTCCTCCTTATTTCGCGGAAGGATTGTATTGGCAAGCTCCATGAGCTCGGGGGGGAGATGTTTCTCCAGTCACAGCTAAGTGCCACAAGGTGTCACTGTGTCATTAAAATGTTTGAAACCAGGGTTTGCCCAGTTACAAGTGCAGAGCCCTAGAGGAACAGGGGAAGGTAAGTGGAAGGTGAAGGTTAACAGCAGAATTACAGGCTACATAAAAAGTGACTTATTTTAAAATTTGGTGTGGGTTTTGCCAGAGTTGTGTTGAACAGTGTACAACCTTCCCTCTAAATTCACTGCTCTCAAACATAATGAAGAGGCTTTGTGATTATTCTTTGTACAAAGGGAACCACAATCCTAAGGATGCCAAAGGTTTGTCTAATATCACAGAATGCATTCTACAGCCACTCAAGGAACTCGGAGAATCATCCTCCCAAACACCCTCACCAAGGTGCACATCATCTTTCCCCCCATCAGAACCTTTTTTGCTCCTTCTGTCAAGGTCCTTCACCGAGTGCACACCATGAACGAAGGTGTCTGCTCTGCGTGAGGAGCCAACACGGCCGCTCGCAGCCGTACGCTGGAGGAGGCTGGTGCCGGCTCCTGCTGAAATTTAACACTTAACTCCATGCTCCTTTGAAATCCTTGCCAGAACTTTTAATCCAGTCAAGAAACAGCATGTTACACTTTCCATTCTGCTTAAAGTCTCTCAACCTAATCCAAACTCACTGTCCAGACATGCACAGTGTAACCAAATGAAGCCAGGGCAGTATCTGACTTGCCATCAGCGCAAGATGCAGCACTTTTCTCTTGGCTGCAGGTTTAGAGCACTTCTACAGTGATACAATATTCATATTATGACACTTTTCAGTACCATAATTCATTTGTCATTTTGTGTCCCTGTGCTAAGGAAGAAAACAAAAATTCTTAAAGCTGTGATAGACATCACCAACTTTTAAGAATCTTAACATAGCCAAAGGGAGGCCAAGGCAAAAGGACAGCAATTCTGCAAATATTCCACCTGACTGCTACCCTTCATGTTGCTCCACCTGGCCCAAACCCAAATCCCAGTGAGTCAGCAGCATTAAGGGGTGGATGATATCCTGAGCAACAAGGCCATAGAGGTTTCAGTGAGTAGCAGCACACTCTGAGCTAGGAAGGGAATCCCACTTACCTGTCATAAGTCTCTTTGAGATCTCTGGCCAGTTTGCATTTGGGTAGGATGTGATGAAAAGGTGACTGTGGTCCTTCTGTGGCTATGGAAAATTTCAGAACAAGAAAGCAAACAACTGATTTCAAAGCAAAGAGTTTCCTCTAACCCCACAAGTTATCAACCAGTATCTCTGGGACAGAAACCATCTCTTTTTAATCTACAATTATATTTCAAAGCTTTTACAACTATTCAAGTTACGTATTTAAATCATAATAATGAACGTCTCCTAATCCTCAAGTCAGTTAAGCACATGTAACTGTGAATTTGACACATGATGTTTTTAAATTATTTTGGTTTTATACATGTTAGTTTTAATTCTTAATGCTTGCAGCAAGATGATGCATCACTGTCAGAGAGAGTTCACCTTAAATACTGCATATTATTATAATAAATTGCTTTGAAGTATAGCCTGTAAAAACACTCTGTAACTACTTGCTAGCCATGGTAACAACATGTAAGAGTAGTTTCCACACAAGTAGTCTGGTGACTCAGCACACAGCTTTAAAGCATGAGAAACTTGCTCTAGGTTGGGTGAAGGAGGCTACATGAGTTCTTCCATCTCAGTCTGACAGTTCAGTGCACATTTTCTCATGCAGAACTGAAGTAGCAGGGAAAGTAAACAAGCTACTTAATTTCTAAAGCTGACATGTCTGCATAGGGATAATGATCTTGCATGAGAGCTGTAAGAATGGTAAAGAGCACCAAAACTTATTCATACTGATCCCAGCCACAACACAAATAAGGTGGCACCATCAGCACTTGTCAGAAAAAGTGCTCCTGGACAAACCTATTCCTGCACAAAACTAAGCTCAGTACTCACTTTCTGACATGGCAGAGACTTCATCCTGAATAGCCAAGATGAGCTTGGCCTCCCTGGTCAGGTATTGGCAGCGGCGCTCCTCGTGCTGCAAGACTATGGCGATTCTTCGGGAGAGGTTGTGCAAGCAGTTTATCACGGAGGGATCTGCGTTGGCCTACAGGCAACACAGAAATCACATACACGAACAGAACTACAGTGATGGATAAGGAGTCAAAATAATTATCTTCAGTAGGTATCAGAAGTCAGTCTCTTTGGAAACCAGCAAAAGAAAGGAGTTTTCTCTAGCAGCAACAAAGCAGAAGCTCAGAGATGTCCAAAGATAAAGAGAAGACTGAGGGATTTCTAAGCTTGTCTATGTGCATCAAATGAACACCACACCTGGAGAATTATATTCTTATCTGGATTATTTTTTCCAGTTGTTAATGGCCCTTCTGCTGGCAGACACACCAAAGAACTGCATTTCACACAGTGAGAAAAGAAAGCGTCAAGCTGTTTGAAAAGGCAGAGTATCACAATGTTCAGGTTAGATCCAATGGGAGTATAAGGACTGTAATGCCTTTAACACAGCCCAGTCACTCTGTCTTGCTATTCTGATGTTTATATTACATACTGACAAGACAGCAACTAGGTAAGAATTACCAGCACATGATCCCAAACCAGAATGAACTGGAATTTACGCTCCCAAACGTTCACAAATATGGCTTATTACTAACACTGCACTCATAAAAGTCCCAGAACAAAAGTTCTGGTAAAATCTATCGTGTAGGTGCAGCTGAGAAGGGGGGGACTCGGTGGCTCCAGTCTGAGTAAGCAGCTGGTTCATATTTGTTAAGACATTTAAAGGAATTCATGATTCCAGCAAGTGATAACTTGGCACTTAAACTAGCAAACTATGACTCATCACTTTCTGAATTCCACTGTTCTTGCTGAGTCACGACACGTTGGTAACCCTGAAGCTCAAAGACAGCAGGATCGGTGCTGATATAGCATTTGGGACTTTGCCTGCCCTGTCTGCCCACTGCAGATGGACTCTCCCCTTTATCTCCGAACGCCTCCACCCACCCCTTGCACTGTGCTAGGAAAAAATTTCCACTTGCTTCTTACACAGCACTTTTCAGAAACCTTGCAGTTGTCTATGAACTCAGAGTGTCTCACTTGGCAAATATGATTTAGTGCTGCATCACACACAGCTACATATGTATCATCACAGTGCCAATAGGCTAAAAAGCAATTTTTCCTAGGAGAACCACTAGAAATTAGATTCTAGAAAAATGTGGGATACATATAGTCTTCATTATACTTCACTAAGGCCTTGCCATATTGTAGATGAAGGAGCATTGTCTCCAACACTGCTGCTTCCACGTGTTTCAACATGCGTGAATGTTCATGTTTGCATGTGCATCTGCACACACTCACCTACAACCAAAGCATGGCACGTTACCAATACGCCACAACAACAAAAACCTCAAAGCTAACCTCTCTTAATCAACTCCATCATTGCAAATTTGGAACTGCCTGACCTACAAATGTCCCAAAGGACAACACTGGATCCCCAGAACTCAGTGAACAATTTCTTGCTTGCATCAGACGGAGTGCTGGGATACGGTCTTTTGGGAAAAATTGCTGTTCAACTGAGCACAAGCCATCTGGGCTGTAGCCATGTTCATGTCAGTCACCACTGGGAAGCCAGCAGTAAGAAAAGTTCTAGTGCTAAAAGGAAAAAAACCAGGCAATTTTACAAGCAGGGAGCTGGAGGTGTTTAAACAATAACATCATAGCAAGCTAAGCAAAAATCAATCCCCTCCATAAACACAGCTATTCCAACTCCCTCATTGATTTTAAAATGTTTCTTCATATGTGTTCAAAAACAATGATGCCTCCACAGATGCAACCCATGGGCTGAGAAGAGAAAGCCAGAGTTCAGAAATCAAACAGCGCTCAAACACCAGGAAATTTCTAGGGATTTATACCACCCAGTTAGCCAAGCCAGGATCCCTTACAGATACACATCGAGTCAGTAGAGTAGGCCTGAAAGAAATTCCAAGTAAAAACTCGGCTATCTCCCTGGAGGTGTTCAAGGCCAGGCTGGACAGTCTTGAGCAGCCTGGTCTGGTGGGAGGTGTCCCTGCCCATGGCAGGGGGGATGGAACTGGATGGGCTTTAAGGTCCCTTCCAACCCAGACCATTCTGTGATTCTATGATTTGCTCCAGGTTCTTGCTGAGCACCAAAATCTACTTATCCTTCACTTGTACCTTCTTCTCATTTAGAAGGCAACCACCCCAGCTCCCAGGCTCTTTTACAATGATCTCCTTGCTAAGAGGAGGCAGCTTTCAAATAGCGTCCATTTAATTACAACAAAAACCTATAGGCACTGACCAAAGTCACATGTCACTCTATCATATAGCATGAGAAAGGGCTCAAAGCAGTGCTGTTCTGAGCTAGAGCAGGTTTCTGAATGACTCCACACTGAGCAAGCTTGGGTTGACCATGACCATGGTGTAGACCAGATTCTTAAGGCTAGTCAAGCATGAGCTGCCCCTGCTTCTGGAGCAGAACCCACCACCACGGTCTGAGTTGCATGGAGTCACATGCACGCAGCAACCTTCCAGCACAGCTGCATGGATCTGGTCCTGTCCTGGGCAAGAGTACAGCAGCCACGTGCAGAGAGCAGCGTCTGACACACAGCACAGTCAGATCCAGGCTGTCTTCATGCACAGCTCAGTTGGACAAGCCTTTACTGCAGGGTCTAGAAACATTGCAGCAGATTACCAGCTCTCTAATAATGGAGGACAAGACATGTACAGGGCTTGCAACTGATTTCACATCCATTTTTCATAGTAGTTCTTGCACGCCTTTATCCTCTGGGTATTTAAAGTCAAAGACTCTAAAAAATCTCTTGAAAAAACTGAGCTTGCTTTCCATCAGGCTGGAAAACTTCCTCCCTTGTCAGTGTCATCTACGCTGTTTAGGTTTGCTGTTTCTAATTAAAATATCCCAATTAACCCAGGTTCTGAATGTTTTACAGGAGATTACTGGAATGTGAGCCTTCTCTTCCACATCCGAAGCACATCCCACTGTCAGATTGAATGAAGGCAGTCCTTACCCTTAGTGCAAACACGACATTGAAGAGAATCATAGTGGGCATCTCTCTCTTTGGCGAGGGATCAGTTTTGGATACCTGAAAAACACGTGTTAAAAATTCCCATAGGCTCATGTCAGTTGGATCCTGGAACAGAAGGGAAAGGGAAAAAAGAAAGAAAAAAAAACGAAAAGAAAAGCCTAACTCAGTCCAGTAACAAGTTTGCTGAGAAAAGAGAGCAGACAAATCAAATTATGCCATCAAATATGACTTGTAAAAAGTAAAACTATGGTTATTTTTATATTAAAGCATCACAGTTACTCTACAACACTTCCTTTCTGAGGCACTGTGAAGACTTAAGCTAAACCATCTTGGTCACGACCACGGAAAGGAGTATCAGCTAAGAGAGCAGTCTTACAAGGTGTCTTTACGAATGCATTTCGGCATCATCAGGGACCTCAGGTTCAAATTCCTTAGCACAACTGGTATCTATATTGTTAACTAAGAAGTGCATAGATTTCTCATCCCAGACCCATCTATTCTTCCCTAAAACTCCATTTGAACTCCGTCATGTCCCAAACTGCTGCTTTTATCAGAACAAATATGTTCTAGAACTGCAGTACTAAAATAAAAGGTTTAATTTTCCCTTCTTGGGGGATTTCAAACACCTCCTCAAGGCACTCTTCTCTTTCTGCAGCGGAGAGCTCTACCCCTAACACAGGTACAGACTTTCTGGTAGGGAGGAACAGTGGAAGCCAAGATGAGCAAGCTGAATTTGCACATCCAAGACGAACAACTCTGAAGTGAGCAAGCATTGCCACAAGATGGAGTACAAAATCTGGAGGACATTACTGCCATCCTGAAGCTCCCTGCTGAGCACCAATCCCATCAGAAATGAAAACAGCTATAACCTGTCATGCCAAACACCCAGGCAACCTCACATTCATGTGCACACGTAGCTAATGCAGCATCTGAGACAGGGTAAATGCACAGAAGCTGGCAACAGCAGAGTTGCACCCACCCTTCCCAACAGGAAGGTGTAACAGCAAGGGACAGCTTAGCAGTGAACTCCAAAATCCGAGCGCTTTCACGCTGTAGTCTTAAAAATTAAAGAAACCAAAAGCAGCAACACATATTTTTGTTGTTTTTTTTTTTTTCTAAAGCGCAAATCAAGTTCTATGAAAAAGACAGTGATGGGAGGGTGCTAAAGCCAATTTACTGTCTCTCTTTATTCTCCTACTGTTAGCATTTCCAGGATGTCTTGTGAACTTCCAGAAAGACTCAAAAGCATTTCCAAGTGTAGGCACTGATCCTCTTCCTTCCTTGCAATCAAAGGAACTACCACCATTAACACCAGCTGGGATGCAGGCTAGATTTAATTTCGCCTCTTGTCCAGAAAAGAGAAGAAAAGACTTAGCTGGAAAAAGAAATGCCACAGGAATTTGAAGAATTCAGAATATTGCTACATAAAAGGCACTCTGGCACACAGGATTAAGTATTTGTGTTCCTGCAACTCCTGAATCTCATCTGAGTAAGAATTTGCTGAGCTGTCCTGTGGATTAACTCACTGCAGCATGAACTCTGAAGAAACCCAAACTGGAGACTGTCAGGTTACTCTGGTCACTGCCTTTGCTCCGTAGGAAAGGAGCTCCATTTAGCTTCCTCCTCAGTGCTAAAGGATTCCAGATTTAAGACTCAAATGAACTGGCAGAGATGGCTGCCACGTCCAGAAGGTACTGGGCACTAGAAATTCTGGGGTGATAAGACACCAAAAAAAGAAGATCCTACATGAAGTAACAAGAAAGTGTGCAATTTTATTCAGACAAATTGAAAATTTAGAGGTATTTCATGCAATTTGAATAAAACTGACTGAAAAGTGAAGAGAATGTAAAATAAATAATAAGTGGTGAAAAATTCAAATATCATTTATACCACATTTGGGAAGTTGTGCCTTTTGGATGAGTTTAGCAAAACAAAGGAACTGAGAGAACAGGCCAGGGCTGTCAGGGCCCCGAGGGCACCAAAAGGTGTTAATGGCTCCAAGCAGCCCCAGTTGGGTTCCCACACACACCCTGGCCCAGGAGCCCCATTTAAGCTCAGCCCTAGAGCCTCCTTTAAGCTCAGTCCAGGGCCTGGAGCTGTGCCTGTCTCCAGCCCTGTCTCCTGGATGGACCTTTGGCCCACGCTGTCATAGGTAGCTTGTCTCCTGGATGGACCCTCTGCTGCCTTGTCCTCCACTCTTGCTTGTGGTCCTGTCTCCTTCTGCTCCCAGCTGGGGTCCCTGGATGGACCGTGGGCTTGGTTCATCACTTGCCTTGTCTGGGGCTGCTGAGGTACTGACACAGCTTGGAGACACTTGAATTCTGTCTTCCAAAACAGCTTAAAACATTTGAGGACAGTCTTGGTGATCCTCCATCACATTTCTCAGACTCAAAACTGAGTTTCGAAAGTGGAACACGAGCATCTTTTGATGCTCGAGGCCAACTCCTTACTTGGATCAAAGCAGTCTGGTCCTCTAAATATCAAGCAGCAGTCGCCAACAATCTGTTTGCACCTCTAATTATAGACAGAAAGGAAGACAGAATTGGCAAACATTTCTTTTTCCTGAAAAAAATGAACTACTTGGTAAATTTGATGAAAAATGAGATCAAAGCAGTTCAGTGACAGAAATCAGTGTTGGATTTAGAAATTACCAGGGCCTGGGTCATTCTTACATTCTACCAGGAAGAAGGAATGGGATAGGGAATATTTTGCATATAGAAGCATGTAAATTCTTTCCTAGATTTAAGCAGGACCTCTTCTATAGCCTAAATGGCAATTGCTTTCATTCCAAGCAGCTAAAACACAGGCCACAGAGCAAGGTTTTGATGCAAACAGCAGCCTGACTGTCCACAGGAAAATGTCAGACCTCTTTCAACATCCTACTTCCTCCAACTGAGCCTTTTGAATCATCTTCTGCACGAGTAAGAATTAAAAGCCAAACAAGGCTGACGCAGCTGCTAGCATTTGTGAAGGTTTGGGGTGAATTTTTTTAACTGCCATGCTAATTAGAGGTGCTAAAAAGCTAACTTGTAATAACTAACATAATCAGGAACAGCTTTTTGAGCAGGACTGCTTAGTGTTACATCTCTTCACCCGCACTGCTTTCTACAGTAACCAGAAGGGGGTTTCTGTGGATCACTGACACAGCAACTTTAGTTTGCCACTCACTCTATTTATCTCAAAGTAAGTAGAAGACAGCTTTGAGCACCAGGAAGTAAAACTAGGATCAAAAGCCAACACGGACACTCTGAAATCCAAGTTTCCTAACTAAGCCAGGCAGTTTGTAAAGAAGGCAGGTCTCCAGAGTAGACCTCGCACCGTACCTGCCCCAGGGCATGCTGAAGCAACGTGGGATGGCCAACAAAGCGGACATTGTCAATCTTCAGTTCAAATTTTTTGCCACACATATCTGACTTGGTAGCCAAAATTGTTGCCAGGATGACATCGGAAAACCTTGAAGAACAGAAACAGAAATTATTACCATTTTCAAAAAGCAAACCCCCACAATATTCCTCCAAAAAGAGATATATTTAATTTGTGAGTTTTTGAAGTATTGTAGGTTGTGTCTAAATTGCTGTACCTGGGTACCACCAATTATGGAAAATTAAGAACCCCTTAATTACATCTCTCAGATCATCACAATTATAAAACAGGAAGCATTCACAACAAAGACTGCAGGGTCATGCTTATTTAATTACATGCTCAGCGAAATACATTGGTAAGATTAGATGCAGTTCATTTAAATATAAAAACAGCTCAAGTTAGCCATTGCCTGTATTTAGCTGCAGGTTAATGAACTTACTAAGCATCTACATATCGACACAGCCTGTCACTCAAGCACGACAGAGATCTGTAAGCCACCCAGTACGGCAGAGGGGAAGGCAAGAAAGAGCTGATTCAATTAGAAGGAACATACAACCCACGCTTGTCCTTCCTTTCCCAGACCTCATCCATGAGACTCAAAGTTACTCACTTAGCAGATCTGAACCCTTTGGAGAGCTGCCCGGCCTCACCTGGGCTTTCTCGTTTGATAAAGCAAACTGAGACAAATTCATGAGAGGGCAAGCCCTTCCCTGCACCGATCATGGTGGTGGGAAAAAGGCAGCTGTGAGACAGGAGAGCAAGAATCTACAAGGAGTCTGCCCTGTAAAACAGAGCTACTGCTGCAAAAATGGCTAAGGATCCAGTGTGACAAGGGAAGATTCTGCAACTACTCTTTGCAACACGGGTCTGGTCTCTCAGCGTGTCCCCTTAGACAGTGGAGCTCAAACCCACAGGGCAAAGGACCTCGGTGAGCTGCTGGAGGGAACTTGCTCTAGAGGAAGAGCAGTGCAAGGTTTGACATTGGCAAGTTCTTTCCTCATCTGATTTCTCGGAGGCTCCCGTTTAACCAAATGAATTTCCAAGCAGTTTCTGATGAGGCCAGTTTTTTAAGAATGGTTTATTTCATTTTCTGTATTTCCACTCAGGGATGTGTGTCACCATCAGCCCATCCCCCTCCATCAAGCAGGTATCCCCGATAACCCGCTATCACTCAGAGAAAAAGGCACACATGGGTGTGTGCTGTGCTCACCTTATCTTTCGGCCACAAGCGAGACCTCAGTGCCCAGAGAAGGAATTAATGTGCAAAATTCCTGGTTCACTTTGAGTTATGGAGTACTACAGAAATTAAGACAAATGCACACAGCCAGGTCTTTTGTGTGGATCCATCTGCATGTGAGCCAAGGGACATTTCTTTTATTAGACCTACATATACTGAAACTGAAAGACAACAACGGGGACTTTAGGAGCTGTCAAAGCCCTTGCTGTTCGTACAAACAGGTCATCCTGATGACAGCTACGTCTTATGGAAGGAGCAGTTCTGTACAGACTTCCAAATCCCTGGCCACTCTGCTTCAAACACAGCTAAGGGTGAGCAGAGAGATGGGGAGATCAGCCAGAGACTCCTGGGGCCACTGAGCGCACGCTCCTCAGCTGCCACACACGGAGTTCATGAAGCGAGGGCAAAGTCTCCTCAAACAGGACCTGAATTGACAGTTCTTGGAGACTGCATTCAAAATAGGAATAAAGTCGCCAGGAGCTTCCCCCCCTCTGTTTGCCCCATTCGGCTGTGTTCGTTAACAGGCTCTTCACGGAGCCAGACGACAGCAATGGGTCCAAATCGAGCATATGTTTTGGGGAGCAGAGGGAAGAGACAAATTAGGAAACGTCTGCTTGCTGGTGAGAAATTAGTGAGTAACTAATTAGTGAGTATTCCCTCTCCCAGCCTTGGCAACAGAGCTTGGGAGATGGAAAACTGATCATTGGGATGACTTTCACCACTGTTAAAATTTGACTTTTGCAAGGAATCACACCAGCAGATCTTTTAACAAAGAAATGTGGCGCTGAACGTAAGGGTGCTGCGGTTCCCCAGGGGAGCTTGTGACACCGACAGCCCCGTCTGCCCCACCTTGCATGTGGCTCCGCAGGCAGGAGGAGATTAAAAGGCTGATTTTGTGGAGTCCTCGGTATCTTCTCGCTAGCAGAGACTTCTCTTTCTGGGAGAGCACTGCAACTGCAGCCAGATGACAGGCTCAGGATAATCCTGCGGTGGGTTACACTGGTGCTACCTGATGGGTACAGACACCTGGCACCACCGCAGGCTCTCCAAGAGTGACCTGGACTCGAGGTCCATTCTCCTGGTCTGACAGCCTAGATTTATTGGGTTGGCTGGTTTGGCGTATTTTTCCCTGATGCTCTACATAATTTATTCATTTCTTAGGCCTCAGGATGATAGGCAGTCTGAGGGACAGCAGATACGTTATTCTTGACATTTCAATTCATCATCTTGTCTTAAAACATCTAAAGTAAAAAGTGTTCTTTTCTAACACCGGTTTTCAAATCTCTGGGATGCATTAAGATTACCTAAAAATACTGACTTCTCTGAGCCCGAGAGTTTGTTAGAGGCAGATTAGGTTTCACAGTTAGGGAGTAACAGTCCCTTTTTTGATGAGATTAGGCCAAGCACTGTGATTTCCAGAGGGAAGCAAATCTTTCCTGTACTAAGGAATTCAGCAGTCGGAAACAAAATACAAAAAACAAAAGCCTTGTTTTGCCCAAAATATCCTACCACTCCTATCACGAGTTCAACGTAGCAGCGACAGCAGACAATCCCGCAGCACGATACAAACCAGACTAGTGCAGATCAACTGCTGTCACTGGCATCTCCGCTAGAAACCCAGCTGAATCAACAACTGCTTTAGCACACGGAAAAGGAGGGGGGAAAGAATCTCAAAACAAAATTCAGTTATTCCCCAAGCACGGATAATAACTGTTCTTTTAAGATACCAGGAATTCAGAGCAAGCCTTTATCAAGAATTCTTCTTTGAAGTAGTTTAGAGTGGGAGCTGAGCATCTAGGTGAGCATCTTTATGTTAAGCAAGGACTAGTGATGAAGTTTAAAACTTCTAGGGCCCTTGGGAGAGATAAGGGCTGTTCTCTCCATGCATTCAAAAAGGAGCTACAATGCCATCATCCAATTTAGCTTGGAGGGGCTCCCAGAAGCAGCAACCAACACAGCAGCTCAAAGGCAGGTCTGTGAAGAGCT
This sequence comes from Neomorphus geoffroyi, assembly GCA_033558235.1. Lineage (NCBI taxonomy): Eukaryota > Metazoa > Chordata > Aves > Cuculiformes > Neomorphidae > Neomorphus > Neomorphus geoffroyi. The sequence goes on from JAUMJM010000038.1 coordinate 9,169,281, forward strand.
CTCCATAATTATTGTGGGATGAAACAATTTACTCACTGATCTGTACTTTTAAGTCATCATTCATCAAAAAGCAATTTGGTTTAGGGCTTCTAGTAGGAATAACTACAATGCCAAGGCTATACTTGCTGCATTCCTGAAGGATCACAACTTTTCTCAACTCACACCCATTCTGGACACCCTACAGGCCGCACAGAAGTGTTAGTAGGACCTTTGTCATTATCCTGGCATAAACCCTTCACAATACGTTCCCTACAGACATTGTGATTTAGCATACAATTATCTCATAATTCAGTGTAAAACAGAAACCAGAAACAAAGCACAATTAAAAGGATGGTGAGAAAAGAAAGCCATTCTAGACAAAGGTGATTGTTTAGAACGTTTGGTCTTACCCTGAAACCAATTGCTCATCAGTTAGAGGACATTGGTCTCTGAAATGGGAACATGGCCATAAACACAAAACAAAACACAATAAAAAAAAATAAACGAGGCAAGTACACAAAATACAAAAAAAAAGAGATAATATTAAAAACTAGGATGAATTATTAAGGGTTAAACTCCTGTAAAGGAAATACAACTATTGAGAAGAGTCACAAGTTAATGGTAGGTGAATTTGAGGGATATGCTGCAAGTTTAGATTGACAACATGGAGAAAACAAGCTAAGGCACTTCAGTCTTCTCACTAACACAGGTTGCCATAATGTGTTCCCATGATACGCTGTGTTTATGGAGCTGTATTTACACCACACTTTTTAATTCATGCTTACCTTAAGAAAAAATTGAAGAGATTGTAGTCTGATTTAGAGCAGATGCTAAGCTTCAGTTTCTTTTTTAGGCTCTTACTGGTGTTTTCACCAAAGGAACATCCCGCACAGCCCCAAGGGACCCACAGCTCTTTGCAATTGTTTCTGGTGCTTCCCTACCCACAAGACTTAGAAATCTAAGAGGATGCCAATCTATCATGTCCTGCACAGCCAGGGTTCTGGAAAGGCCTTGCACACAGAGCCACTGCTGCTCCCCCAGGGATCTAAACAATAGGTACAAGTCTGGCCAGACTCACAGCACAAGCATGAAGTCACTCCCTGTCCCTGCCTGCCCCGGCAACAAGTAGAAACCTCGGAAGAGGAGGCTGAATAATTTTTCAAGGCAAAGAACCTGAAAACCTTCTTTGCAACAGGTGTCGAGCAAGGCTCCGTTAACAGCTGTACTCACATTTGTATCAGAGAACCAAACAGTGATTTTCTTTTTAACAGACAATTGCGCTTTTTTTTCCCAAATAACAAAGAAGAAAAGAACTTATTTCCTGAAGCAAATTTCCTAAATACACTGAAAAATAAATCTCATAAAATCATTTTACTATCCATGTTAGGAGGGGGAGACAAAACGAAAACCTCCAACAAGCATTAATCCAAACCCCAGCATATTTCTACTGCTCATGTTGAAAAGGGAACCTGGAGCAATCCCAAATGACAACCAACACAAAGGGGGTGATATTACAGGAAGGGGGTTTAACAGGATGGATGGATGAATGGAAAAGCACGGGCTTACAGAAAGGAAGCCTTTCAGAACAGATACAAGGAAGAACACTGGAGTCCAGTGCCGGGGGACAGAGGATACAGAAATGTTATCACAGGAGAACTGCTGTTTGTTAGAAAGGGACACTCAAGTCCTTGTTTGTCTGTAACTTGACTTTTTTTAGACAGAAGTGTTTGGCCAATTAATGACCTCAGAGCTGTCAAACAGGCTAAATCTCCCTCAGCGAGTCAGTTCTGCTACCAACAATGCAAAGTCTGGTGTAACACATTACTATACCTGCATCCTCATTTGAATTTCTGCTTGCTGACTACACCAATCCCTTTCAAACCAATTTAACCAAGCTTTACCTTACAGCTTCTTAAGAGTAACTGCCTCATGTTTTTTCCAAGGGGCAGGTGACACGAACAAAACACACCCCCACAAGCTGTGAGGGGTGGATATTCCTGGTAAAGCCCTCAAAAACTGAAGGATGTTTTTGAAGAGAGCAAATGCTGGAAGGCTACGAAGCAGCCAACAAGGAGAAACACTTGACAGGCAATTTGTTTTGACAGTAACAGATTCTTCTGAATATCTTTTTGTTGCATGGCCACCATCCACACACCCGAACCACTTTTGCCACTTGACTTGCTATTAAAAGGAAGAAATATGTATATTCTGAAGACTCAAACACACAGCTCCATTGAGCAGAAATTAATACAAGCACATACAGACCAGTAACCCGAAGTCAGGATTGTAATGAAGAGGCTGCAATTGTCTATAAAAAACCCAAAGCCTAGCAACGACCAGGAATTTTGAGTCTGAAGGCACAAAGTAATTCAATTATGCATACAAATGTGCTATAGGGAAATGGACACTTAAAGACCTAAACTGATCTAATTTTGTGCTTTCTGGGGCCATAAATATACACACACCTCAGCTTCTCCAGGCACAAAAGGTCAGCTCAAAAGTAATTGATCTGGGTTCCCGTAACTTACGAAAAAAGCAACAGTGAACCTTACCTGGGGTACAATTGTTGCTAGATTACTATTAAATTAAATTAGCCATCCAGTATAAAACAGGATTAATCCAACCCTCATAAGAACTATTGCAGCAATAAGATAAATCTGAAATAACCTTTGCCACTGAACTTAAAAACATGGGAAAGACCCAACCCTTCAACATTATCAAACTTGCCATACACCATCAACACAAGCCAGCAGCCTCCTGCTCCAAAGCCTCGGTTTTCCACCAAAAACCTCCACAGATGCCACCCACATGCAGTGATTTAAAGGAATCTTTTTGCCAGTTCTTCCCTGAAGAAGCCTTCCAGAAATAACATTAACCCACTTAATAAATCACTTTCATTGAGGACAACTCCAAACAGAAAATCAGCACCACCAGAAAACCAATCAGGCTTCACGCTGATGGAATCTCTTCACAGATTACTGACCTAAGCGCTTCAGGAAGAGAACCACTGCACCACTGCACTGCAGAAGACTGAACTTACAGGGACGCAGCTGCCACTGGGGGAATGGGAATGACTCTCACAAAACCACTCACTCCATCCTTGATCTCTCTAGCCTGACCTTCAGTGGGAACACAGAGAAGATTACAAACAGGAGCTGGGAGCAAGGATTCTAAAACTGGTGAGGAAAAAAAAACCCCATGGGCTCAATGACAATACTGGTTTTACAGCACATGCCAGTTAAACACCTTCCTTTCCTAGTTTACAAATCCTATGCATTTTGCTCTCTCCTAGACATCTACACCTTTCTGCCTCCACTCCCCCCTTCAAATCCCTTCTGCTCCACAAGCACCAACTTTTGTTACTCAACAAAAAGTCTGCTACAAATCAGAAGTCTAACAGTTTGAAGAACGCTTTTTGGTTTGTGCTGGAAGAAGAGCGTGTGTAGCTAAAATTTGCTTATTTCTTCCACCTGTATCAGTGTATCCAGTGAAAGACACTGACTCTGCCAACAAACCTCCTCTTGCCTGATATAAATTAACAGTACTCAGTACACAAAGAGCATCAGTGATTTCTTCTGCTAGCTGCTGTCACAGAAGAGAAGGACGTGCTCAGCTGCTGCATCAGTTGTATGGGATGCAGTGGACTTACAACTAATTACACTAGCACTGGGAAAAAGCTTTTCAATAAACAAACTTGAAACATATATAATTTTGAATTTCTGAATGCAGATGCCCAGCCCTGTGAGCAGCACAAGCAGTGTGCAGGCCCTCGCTATCTGCCCTCGAGCTGAACCAACGCTTTCAGAACACATGAACAATCCTCCTCTTCCACTTCCCTCTCAGCTCCATGGCAGCTACAGACAGGTCCACAAGAGGGAATGTTAAGGGACTTCTTGCTAACAGACCTGTGCTGGCTGACACCTCAATTTCATCTAAGTAGGCGTAACGCTTATAAACCTCTGACCTCAGTCAGAGTCAGGTGCAGACAAATTCATGCTGCAGTGTACATCTAGCTACATACAAAACTGTATAAAAGACAACTTCTTTCTGAAGAGCATCAGTGCAGAGAGGGACTTCTGTCTTTAATATTCTTTCATTCAGTGCTTCAAAACTGTGACGCTTTGTCTACTGAGCTCAATTGAGACATCATCAACTCTTTTAAACACTATGAGGCCAGGCTGAGGGAGCTGGGACTGTTCAGCCTCAAGAAGAAAAGGCTCCTGGGTGACCTACAGCATCCTCTCAGTATGGAAAGGGGCTCTAGGAAAGCTGAGGAGGGGCTCTTGATCAGACAGTGCAGGGATAGGATCAGTGGGAACAGTTTTCAGCTGCAAGAGGGGAGACTGAGATGAGATCTTAGAAAGAAAACTTTTCCTGCAAGGGTGGGGAGGCCCTGGCCCAGGTTACCCAGAGAAGTGGTGGCTGCCCCATCCCTGGAGGTGTTCAAGACCAGGTTGGATGGCGCTTGGAGCCCCCTGATCCAGTGGGAGGTGTTCCTGCCCATGGACGGGAGTGGGACTGGATGGCCTTTGAGGTCTCTTCCAACCCAAACCATTCCATGTTTCTATAAAAGCTTAATAACAAATACCTGACCAGGAGATTCAGCACTAACCTCCAAGCCTGGAGTTCTGGACACAACTACAACAAAATGATCTAAATCTTTTTTTTCCACGTAGGTTACACGCCAGCACATTTGATCTACTTAAAACCAGATTCAGGAAAATAGTAGCATTCTTCTCACTCAACCATAATGTGAAATGATAAAAGCTTCTCCTGCATCACTGTAGTAGCCACGTACTGCATCGCACCAGTTCAGCACTTCAGGCAACATCCAACAAGCTTTGTCCAGCCTGCCAAAATGGCAGAGACATCAAGAATCAGTATCAGACAGAAGCTGGTACTGTTCCAACACCATCTTCTCTCTAGGGAAACACTAGAGCCAGGGTTTTGGACAGCAAACAACAAAATCCCTGTGATAACCAGCAAACGCGTGCACTGAGCCTTCCCAACACACATACTCACTACTGTCCACAGCACAGCCTGAAATCCATTCAGCGATTACCAGACCTACAAACCCACAGCTCTCTCCCACTGCAGCTGTGCCCTGCACTGCGCTTACGACAGGAGGCTGCACTTGAAGGCTTCAAAGAGACCAGAAGAGGCAAGAGCTATAAATGACCTCAAGCAAAATGGGTTTTCATAAGAACCCAGTCCTAGAAAATCACAAATTTGCTGAAGTTTACTGTCATGGATGATTTTAATTTCAGCTAAACCATTCTCAGTCGTAAAGATAAGAACCAGGTTACATTCTGCAAGGCTGGGATCTAAATTTCTTTTCCAGGGGCAAATGATGAGTACTTCTTTTTTACTTTTCTATGAGAGAAGAGCAGCAACTACCCCTTTTTATTCATGCTGGAGATAAAACATACCACAAAAAAGATCTGCAACCAAACTATGGGCCAATAGACCAAAACCTTTCTTCTTTCCCAGATTTGTCTCATATTTGAGAGTGATAAATTTAGAATCATGCAGCAGTTTTCAAATCTTCTACAAAATCTAATTAGAGGGCCCATGCCTACGTAGATGCAGGCTGCACAACACGCTGCCTATTTTCAGTGCATTCATTACCCACTAATTTCCTGCAATTGAAAAATTATCTTTAATCTCAGTATCCTTTGAGCTGCTATTTCATTCCAAAGACACAAGGGCAGCTATATCTGGAGAAACAAAATTAGTTATTCATTAGTACACAGCAATTCCATATGACAATTATATGAGCTGGGGAAGAATTTCAGGCAATTGAATATGTCCAGTTAGATGTAGGCAGATAAAGAAAAGTGGAATTTTGCCAAAGAATTAATACTCCTAGCTTTGGAAAAGTAATACTGGCTTCCTAATGAGCACAAATACCTGACCTGGCACCTCGCTCAGAAAATAACAGATTCAGTAGCATTCCCTCATGAGAAATTCCTCATTACTGAGCACTATTTGCTCATAACCTGGCATTAAAGCATTTTTTTGTCCGGTCATCTTCTACACAGTTTGAGAGAATTTGCCTATTGAACTTGCATGCAAGAGAGCAAAAGGCCATCTCTCCTCTGTTTCAAACTCTTAGGGAAGGAGAAAGGTTTTCCCCCACCTGGAGTCCCCATCTTGATCTTCTGTGGTGTCACCAGAGCTATTCACAGCATATCGACTCCTTGGTTTATCTGAAACAAAGAATAAGGACAGTTTTTTTAAGGAACAATCTCCTTAAAGTGTTCATTAAAATAAAGGCATTAAGAGAATATGTGGGCATTAAGAGAATATTTGTCTGTGCCCTTTTTAAAATTATCTATAATAGACATCTAAAAAGCAACATTAAAAGCAGAAAGCCCCTTCCTTTTTAGATAGAAGCAACAGACCTTGTTTCTTCTACTTTCACTCAAAAACAAATCACAAAATAGGAGAAAGAGGCTTACATCTTCAGGAGATAAAGAGGAAAAAGCAAACCATTCACAGGAACCTTCATCTCAGTTTGCAGTTTTGAGAGAGTGGATAATAAAAATCTGAACAAAGCCCTTCTCTCAGTATTGCTCAGGTTTCAAGACAATGCTAATGCTCCAGAAGCCCCTCCTGCAGTCACAGGCATCAAAATCCTTTACCAACAAAACACAGGCAGAGGGGGTGCGAAGGAAGCAGCCAGCCAAAAAACCCTCATATTTTCAGATTTGACTCTAAAACCCAAAACGGGTTTGAAGATGGTTGTCTCTTGGAAGAAGTGACTGCCAATGTAAACAGTGGTGACAAAACTCTCGTGCCATGCAGCAGTTAGCAAGCAACCCATGTCAGGGAGCCTCAGGGCTCCGCAGTACTGTCAGGCCAGGCACCAAGACACTTGCTGGCCAGTGAGGCCAGAGGACACCAGCCCTGACCACAGCACTGCCTCCAGCCCCGGGGACTCCAGGCTGCAGGCAGGCCCAAGGCACCATCCCAGATGAGGAATGCTGGAGGAAGAGGTTCAACCCAACACTGGCTCCACGGAGCCAGCCGGCACCTGAACATATTCATATTTACCAGAAGAAATGAAACCTCCTCCACCCCCTTATTTAACACAAGGGACTGCAGTCCCTTAACTTCTCCCCATTTGTGGTTAAAGCTCTCTTAGCATCTTCCAAACCCCCTCTCCCAGATCATCACCTTCACCTTTCACCCTGTCCCCTCCTTCCCCTACAGTTCACAAAACCCACACCACTCTGGGTGCTCCAGAACAGCAACGAGGCACCGGGTGGACCACACCACCTGGAGAAAATGGACTTCAATAAACGAGGGGGGTGACAGCGCTGAGGGTGCATGAGGTGTGGGGGTGCCAGGCAAGAAGAGAAGTCTGGGGCATGTGGGGTGCCAGATGCCACAGAGGGTGTGAGGGGTGGAGGTGCCAGACCCCACCGAGGGTGTGGGGCATAACGGGGGTGTCAGACCCCCAAAGGGGCTGGAGAGGTGGGGATGGGACACCAGGCTCCCACAGGGGACTCAGGGGGTGCCCAGCCCTACAGAGGGTGCAGTGGAGAGGTGCCAGCCCCACGGAGGTGCCAGCCCCAGGATGGGTCCAGTGAGGGAGTGCCAGACCCAAGGAGGGTCTGGCAGTGAGGGAGTGCCAGGTCTCCCAGAGGGCATGGGAGGTGTGAGGGTGCCAGACCCCACAAGGGGTGCGTTGCAGGGTGCAGCCCCCAGAGTGGGTGCGGTGCGTGTGTAATGTGAGGTGCCAGACCCCAGGGGGGTGCCGTGCGGGGGTGCAGCCCCACGGGGGGTGCGGTGCAGGTTGCCAACCCCAGGGTGGGTGCGGTGCGGGTGCAGCCCCAGAGCGGCAGAGGCCCCGCCGCCCGGCCCCGCGCACTTACTGGCCTGTGCAGCGGGGTGCTCGCCGCCGCGCTGGAAGGGGAAGCGGAAGAGCAGCTTGTTGCCGCGGCTGCCCGAGCTCACCAGGATCACGCTGATGGGGCTGGTGCTCTCCCCCATGCCGGCGGAGCGCGGGCAGCGCCACTTCCGCTTCCGGGGCCGCCCCACAGCGCCCAGTGCGGCCCAGTGACTCCAGTGCCAGCGACAGCTCGGGCCAGCGCCTACCTCCGCTGTGCCCCCAGTACAGACCAGTGCCCCCAGTACAGACCAGTGCCCCCAGTTCATACCAGCGCATCGCACCCCCACAGCCCAGTGCCCTCAGTTCACACTGGAACCCCCAGTTCAAACCAGAACGACCAGTTCAGACCAGTGCCTCACAGCCCCCGCCCCACTATATTCCAGTGACCCCAGTTCACACCAGCACCTTTCAGTGCTGTCCTCCAGTACAGACCAGTGCCCCCAGTTCATACCAGTGCAGCACAACTCCACAGCCACATATAGCCCAGCACTCCCAGATCACACCAGAACCTCCTGATTCAGACCAGCACCTCACAGCCCCATCCCCAGTATAGGCCAGTTCACACCAGCACACCTACAGCCCTGTCCCTCAGCACAGCCCGGTTCCCTCAGTTCATACCAGCATGCCACAACCCCACAGCCCAGTGTCCCCTGTTCAGTCCAGGGACTCACAGGTCCAGCCCCCATTACAGCCCAGTGACCCCAGTTCAGCCCAGTGACCCCAGTTTACACCAGCACCTCACAGCCCTGTCCCTCAGTACGGGCCAGTGCCTCCAGTTCACAGCAGCATCTCACAGCCCTGCCCCCCCAGTACAACCCAGTGCCCCCAGTTCCACCAGCACCTCATAGCACTGACTCCCACGATAACCCAGTGCCCCCAGTTCAGCCCAGTGCCTCACAGCCCTGTCCCCCAGCACAGGCCAGTGTTCCTACTTCACACAAGCGCTTCACATCCCCACAGCACCAGCACCCAATACAGCCCAGGACCCCCAGTTCAGACCAGTACTTCCCATGCCCATGGACACAACTCCCCATTCCTGGCTCCCTTGGTTTATTCCAGTGCTCCATGTACCCACAGACAGCTCAGCCCAGTGCTCCCAGCATGGCCCAGCTCCCCTAGTTCAGCCATGCACCCAGTCTGTGTGTGGTGGTTCCCGCAGCCACGGCAGCAGCCCTTGTGCTGGGGATGCTGGAGGCCTGAGCTTCCTGTTCCCATTTCCTTCCTTTGGCCTCTTTGGTCTGGTTTTAGTGATTCTCCCAGTTCAGTCATTACAAGTCCAGACCTGTGCTCAGAGCTGATGGCACATGTCAGTGGGGGCTCATCCCTCCCTTGCAGGTGAGCCGTGACAGTTGCCCACTGGAGTAGGCTGTGGAAACCCACCCTTTTGGCTCCCCGTAGTCCTGGAAAGGCTCACTTTGTCTGGTTTCTCATGCTCACTGCAAGATCTCAGGGTGCTCTACAGCACTAACACAGCCCTGCGTTCGGTGCTGGTGAGGCTGCACCTCAAATCCTGGGTTCAGGTTTGAGCCACTCACTCCAAAAAATACACTGAGGAGCTGGAGCGTGTCCAGCGAAAGGGAGCAGAGCTGGGGAAGAGTCTGGAGCCCAGGGGTTGTGGGAGCAGCTGAGGGACCTGGAGATGTTTAGCCTGGAGAAGAGGAGGCTGAGGGGAGACCTCATAGCTCTCTGCAGCTCCTGAAAGGAAACTGGAGTGCGGTGAGTGCTGATCTCTTCTCCCAAGTAGCAAATGATGGGACAAGAGCAAATGGCCTCAAGTTGCACCAGGGGAGGTTTAGACTGGATATTAGGAAAAATTTATTTATGGAAAGGGTTATCAAGCACTGGCGGAGGCTGCCCAGGGACGTGGTGGAGACACCATCATTGGAAGGGTTCAAAAAAAGCTGTAGATGAGGTGCTTAGGGACACGGTTTAGTAGGAGTTGGCAGTGCTCGGTTTACGGTTTGTTTGATGGTCTTAAAGGTCTTTTCGAACCAAAACAATTCTGTGATTCTGTGATTCTGTGATTCTATAACTTGCCTTGTGATTCCTGTAAATGTGTTCCTGCCTCTAGATAAGTGAGGGTAATGTTGCTTGCCCTTCTTGGTGCCTTTGTCTTATTTTGTATTTAACCAAGCTCAGAAATTATCAACAACTATATTAGAGGATGTCCTGGGCTTTGCATGTAAATTCTTCTGCATTTGATTGCCATACTTGGATATTGGAACGCTTTGAGATATTCTCACTCTGAATTTTGCTCTGCAGTCCCTACCAGGGCCACCGGGCAGAGGTGAGTGGTAGAAGAGGGAGATGAGCACACACAGCATGGGCTGTAATCTGCAGGACCATCCTCCACACGGCCAGAGATAGCAGTTGAAGCAAGAGGTGTCTCTGAGGGGAGAGAGTTGTCTGAGGGTGATTAAAGAGCAGTCATATTATCACAGCAGAGCATTCCTCCTGCACAAGTGCTGGGCAGCTACGTTAAAACTTTCCAATGAGTCTGCTTCAAAGCATAATTATATCATTTAAAATACTAAATTACAGATATATTTGTCATTTCCAGCTCTTGGAGGCTCCAGTTTAGTTAAAGCAAAGTGTTGGAAGCTGGTAGGAAATTAAAGAATAAAGCCAGGACTTAAATTCCATTATTAAGACTTCCTAAACTTAAGATGCCCAAAAATGTTCAGAGTTGGCACAGACGGGAAGCAGTCCCCATGGAGAATACAGACTTATAGAGAAAGTTATTCCCAGTCTCACAGAGGTGATATTCGGTTGGTCATTGGATTTACAGCCCAGGCTGGTGGAAGTTATAATCCCACTTTTATAATTCACAAACAGCGCTGTTGCTTGCTTCTGTCTTTTAAAACATGAAGCTCTGGCAGCCTGCTTTTGGAACAGGATTAAGAAACACCTGTGTTAATACTGAAAATCACCTTTGGTGTCACCTTGAGTGACATTTAGCAAGTTCACGACAAAGGTGCCTGAGGGTGGACATCCTACCACAGGTCTGTGAACCATAACTATGACAGGCAGCAGCCAGAGAGGAAGGCAGGCCTGGTGGGGTTTCACAGAGGATGTAGCTTCAGCATCAGTCCTGTGACCAGGGGAACACCAGCAACCCTGTTGTCCAACTCCTTGCGTTGCTCAGGCCAGGATCTCCATGTCTCACTACCCTTATGGGCAGCTGGTGCACTGGGATGGAGGAATTTGTCTGAGAGGTCCAAGTGAGGACAGACACAGTCACTTTCCATGTCATGTGGCACATGGCCAAGGATGATTCTTCTCCCACCATGAGTGTCTGCAGTCATCCCCAGCACAGCCCTGATCCTGGGCAAGCAATGAGCTCCTTCTAGCAAAGCACTGTCATCTTTTGGCTGCTCTGGCTTTTGTGATAGTGCAAGAGGAACTCTCGGAAAATTAATTCAAACTCTGTGAAGATTTCAGTAATGAAGAACCCTTCTGTGTGGGCATCACTCAGCTCCTCATGTCTACACAGACTTTAATCCTACTGTCGCAGAAGACTAATGTTCAAGTCGAACAGAGGGCAGGAAAATAAGGAGTCCTAGTGATCTCTGCTTTATCCCTGGATATATCTGGGTCACAGTCACTTCCCTCATGGGTTGATTGAATGACCTCTGATTAAAAGCACTCCCACTGAGGAGAGCTTGGGGCGCGGATGTGCAGCAGGTAATGTAAGAGGCAGCACTTTAAGGAGGAGATGAGAACATCATATAAATTTATACTTAACAACAATATTTTTATTTTCAAAGCAATTTTTCTATGGAAAGGCTGTAAGTTCTGTAAAATATGTGTAGCAAGGAATGATGAATACAGCATCCCGTGATGCCTCCATCCATTTACGCTGTGTAAACTGAATATCACCCTGACTGAAGGACTGATGCCCGTGACATCAGGGGCACTTTCAATGGGAAATTGCTCTGCACTGCATCTGTGTAGCCAGACAGAGTTAACTCTGTTTTTTTGATGGACATTTATGCATTTATCAAAGGGAGGATATACAAAAAGCATTCTGATAACATTCCTTTATAAAGTGATTGTCTTCACTGAGTCCCAAGTGACTCTCCTCTTGTGTCCCCTTTTAACGTGAGGCATGAGAGAAGTGAATTACCTAGACAGTGGGCAGATGGGTTGAGGAGGGAGCTGTGGTTTTCAGCACAATCTTAATGAAATCCCAGATGAGGTGTTAGCCTCCACAGAGGGGATGATAATTTAATACAAGACCAACAAACTCAGCCAGGCTTGCAGATCAAAAAGCATCAGGCACCTTGTGCCTGCCCTTGTGAAAGCCCAAGGTTTTTCCAGCCAATCCCATGCAGAGAAAATTAAATTAAGAGGCACAAGGGGGTGGTCAGAGCCTTCTGGGAGTGCCACTGCAGCTCCAGGCTGTACAGTCTTCCCAGAGAGGAGAAACCTATCCCCATGTGAAAGCACTGGAGAAACCCCCGCCATAAGCGCAGATACATGAGAGCCCAGCTCCCACCCCAGACCCAGCACCAGCCAACAATCTGGTTTCCCTGCCCAGCAGCTTAGCACAGCTGCACCGCGGCTTCCAGAAGAGGCTCCAAGTTTGGTGCAAGCTCCCACATGATATTTAGGGGGGCTGGGTGCTAAGATTGCCCTGACATTACTACAAATAAGGATATGCCAGGCATACTCCAATACACCATGAGCCAGTTGTCATTAGATCCCTACAAGGGCTTTCCTATTAGCAGAACAACCATGTCTGGGGAGCATCCTCTGTAGCACTGCTGTGAAACACAAATGTGTCTTGCCAAGGAATCTGACTTATACACATCAACCGTCTCAGCACAAGTGTGCGAGACTATCTGGGCAGAGAACACTATCACATCTCTCTGCCTGTACCAGCCAGCTTTCCGTGCACGGCTGCCAGCACTCAGTGATGTGCACAACTGCTGCACTTTATCAGGGTGGTAGAGAGATTTACCTCTGCCTCGTGTGCTGGCAGGGTATTCATTCCCTGAGGTTCAACAGCAACCATCTCCAGTAGGGGATTTCTTTGACACTTTGCCCACTTATCTGCGATTACAGACTTGTGCTGGTCTTCCCTTTGCTTGTTTGGTCCTTCACCCATCAAGTGTGTCCATGCTGTGAAGCTACCAGCTATTGTGGGATCAGGCTTTCCTGCACGTGTCCAGCATGCAACACAGTGCGTGCCAGCACTGGCTGCGGGGCTGAGGGATGTTTTATAGCACAAGGGATGGTTAAGATCACACCACTAGAAATCAAAGACGTGCAGGGTGAGGCATTTAGTGATGAAACAATAAGTCTGACTGGGCTTTGTCACACACACATGTTTTTGCTAGAACCCTACTGAATTCCATAAGCTCCCTCTCCCCGTATCTGTGGGAATCATTACTGCTGGTGCTATTATAAGCAATATCAATTGTGGAGTGTATCCCTAATTCTTTGAAGGAGGCTGGCAAAGCCAAGTCCTGACAGTGCTGGAGAAAATGGCAAAATCTCCACTCATTCCCACAAAACCAGAATCTCATCACCCCTCTGAACTATACTGCACAGCTCCCAGCCTGTCCCTAGCTCCCAGCCTGTCCCTAACACTACTTGGGAATCATTTGATATGAAACATGGGATCACGTGGCAGCCATGTAAGCTGGAAATGTGTGATATGGCACTGAAAGGCCTAGTCTTGCATTTGCACAGGTGAAGAAGGGAAAAAATGCAGATTTTTCTCCAAGCTCCTTGGTATGCTTGAAGTGCGTAAGCTCCTCAGCTTAAAGATGTGTCCTAATGCTCCGTCACTGGAATTGTCCAGCGTTATCGCTCTGTTCATGTATCAATACGTGTCCAGACATTTTCTGTGGGCCACTCGGCCATTACGTTAAGAAGCAAGAAGCTGATAATGCCAGCAAGCCAGGAGGTCAGTGCACTGACCTTTGCCGAAATAGGCATTGTTTCCTGGGGAGATAAGAGTCTCCCACCTCCATGGGTGGACCTCCAGAGTGACCAATGAGTGTGGACACGCGCCGAGGTCTGCTCTCCCCTTCCTCTTTATAACCAGGGCTGAGAGGGCAATGAGTCCAAACCTGCTCTGAGCGTTCATTGCAAAGAGCTCAAAGCCTTCACCCTCCTGCACAATGACACTGACTCAAGCTGAGAAGGCTGCCGTGGTCGCCATCTGGACAAAGGTGGCTACGCAAGCTGATGCCATTGGGGCAGAATCACTGGAGAGGTAAGTCCCCCAAAACCCCTCTAAAGAGGTTGCCTCCTTTGGCTCTGCTCTTGGGATGCATCCCATGGGAAACTTGCATGAGTGAGAGCACAGTGGGGTGGGAGAGTTGATGAATGACCTCTATGTTATTTGGTGTGCAATTTTCTGGAATTATATCTGTGCTACTAAATGCTAATAGATGGCTTCAAAATCTCACAGCAAAACATAATTTTCTAAGGAATTGTAATGGTTCATTTCTCATTATAGCAATTCAGAAGAATTCATAGCCAGGAGCTCTGGCGAAGAATTTAGTCATTGATACTCAATGTCCTGAAATAGGTTTATCACTGTTAGGAAATGATCTTGAAGTGGTTTATTGTACAAATGATGCAATTTCTGCATAAATGATGTGATTTCTCTTGCAATTTCTAGGCCCTAAGAGAGGAAATGTCCACTAAATTCACTATGCACTCAAGTTTCATTGTTCCAGTTCATCAGTAATGAACTGCTAGGAAACACGAGAACTGGACCCCCTGCATGAAGTATAGCACAGTAACCCAAAATTCATATAAATTAAATAAGCTGGCACAAAAAGCGATAGCAGTTCAAATTCATAAATCATTATGTTAGTCAAAGTAATTTAAATGTTATTTACAGCTCAATATAAAGTATTGTGATACTCCTTCCAGAACTCTGAGTACCACTTGTACACATTCTTGTTCATTCAGCTCCTATTAGTTTGAAGATCCTGAAAACTGGTTCACAATGTAATATAGGAAATGTAGTAACAATTTGGGGCTATTATTTACTTTAAAAGCCCCCAATAAAACAAAAAAGTACTTTAAGTTTATAATTATTTTTAACATTTCATTCTTCCATAGTACGTAGAGGTTAGCCCACTGTCTAATCTGCACATACTGTAGAAGAGATTTAAGAGCACAAAGACCTTCTTGATGCAAGCTTTACAATCCCAAAGCTCTCTTACAGCTTCTGAAGGAGTGTATTTCTGCAGCTGGCAGGTTTACGCTGTACTTGCTCTGGGATTTTACCATCTCATGCATGTCACTTCCACTGCTGACTCTCATTCTCATGTTCTCTTCCAGGCTTTTCTCCAGCTACCCCAAGACGAAAACCTACTTCCCTCACTTTGATCTTAGCCAAGGCTCAGCTCAGCTTCGTGCTCATGGCTCCAAGGTCATGAATGCCATTGGGGAAGCTGTGAAGAACATTGATGACATTAGAGGCGCTTTGGCCAAACTCAGTGAGCTGCATGCTTACATCCTCAGGGTGGACCCAGTGAACTTCAAGGTGAGTGAGCACAGGAACTGCCATCATAAAATTAGAGACCACAGAGATCTCGTGTAGCTCAAGCAAAGAACTACTCAGTGGACTCATTTGGTTTGTGTTAGACAGACTTGAGTCTCTGCTGCCTTTTTTTAAAATTTATTTAATTTAATATCACAAGTGAAGTTATATCAGCTGTCTTGGGCGAAGTAAATTCTGAACATTTCCACTTTGTTGTATTTCCATTTTGGGAGGAAGGAAGGGACATTTGGAAAGAGGGGGTGATATTGAGCAGTACCTTTTGCCCTATACCAAAGGCAACTCTGCTCCTTCATACCTGGCATCAGGCAGCAGTGCTACCTGGTTAGGACACGTAGTTGTCATCCCAAAGCACACTGGGACCAAGGTCCATTGCAGAGCCCTAGACTATCTATAACTGATTACGACAGATTTAATCCTGCTTTCTCTTACAGCTGCTTTCCCACTGTATCCTGTGCTCTGTGGCTGCCCGCTACCCTAGTGACTTCACCCCTGAAGTTCATGCTGCATGGGACAAGTTCCTATCCAGTGTTTCCTCTGTTCTGACTGAGAAGTACAGATAAACGGCCTCCACAGAGGGTGAGAGATGCACATCCATGGTGCATCCTGGCTGCCCTCTCAAATTCCCTATGCAGGGGCTCAATTGTCTGCAAAACCCAATAAATAATTCAAATGTGAACTATGGTCTCTGTGCTTTCATCTCCACATGTTCTACCTGCACCTTACTGTTCACGCAGGGGGCTTCTGAACTGTCTACGGAGGTCAAAATACTAAGCAGGGTAAATTCAGTGGGGTAACATAACATAATATTCAGTGGGAACACCATAACATTGAGCTGAAGCCTTGACAGGCTAGAGCCCTGTGACTCCCAGCTGTTCACCAAAGCTATATCCACCAAAGACTGTTTCCAGGCTGACCAAGAAACAGTCCTAGCCCTGCTAGGATTTTCAGTGGACCCTGGCTTTTTGTTTGGCCTATCCAAAATCCATCACAGTGAACAAAACCTGCATTGCCATATGTTGTGGTATGCCCAGAGCGATGCTTGGCATTGTCTTCTCATGCTCCTTTCCATGGGGTATGGACAAGGTATCTGATATGGTTCATGAACGCCTTGGGCTCTCCCATCTGCTAGACAGGTTTGGTAAAGGGACTATCCCCTCAGCCTGACATCTCTCGTTTTTATACGGGGAACTCCACACGCATTTGAAATTTGGGAATACTAGTGGCCACTGCACATCAGTGTTCATGATATCGGGGGGACCACAAATTCCTGGGGTTTCTCTGGAAAGCAGCAACAGGGAAGAGTACAGACCTAGTGGCCACCCTGAGGGGAGCACAGGGATCCTTCATACATGCCTGTTGTGGGTTAACCCCTGGTGGGCAGCCAAGCACTTACACAGTTGTTCATTCGCTCCCCCCACAATGTCATGATGGGAAGAGGAAAGGCAGAATAGAAGCAAGAAAACCTGGAAATCAAGATCAAACAAGCAAAAAAACCCAGAAATAATGGATTAATAAGTGAAGCAAAAGTGGAAGAAGAGGGAGGGAAGAAAACAAAACATGATGCAAAGGCAATGAGACACCATATCCCATGGGTAGACCGATGCCCATCAGTTCCTGAGCAGAAATCACAGAATCACAGATTCATCAAGAGACATCTGAGATCATCGAGTCCAACTGTACCTGTCTCCTTACTAAAACATGTCCTTGAGAAACTCATCTACCCATCTTTTAAACACTTCCAGGGATGGTGACTCGACCACCTGGGGCAACTTGCGGCCATTTCCTCTTGTCCTATCGCTTGTCACTTGTGAGAAGAGCCCAGCACCCACCTCGCCACACCCTCCTTTCAGACAGTTGTAGACAGTGATGAGGTCTCCCCTCATTTACCACCACCCTTTGGGCCAAGCCAGTTCTTTACTCAGCAGAGGCTGAGTCCATGCCAATGGCAGCCAGTTTCTCCAGCAGAATGCTGTGAGAAACAGTGTCAAAGGCTTTACTGAAGTCCAGGTACACCACATCGACAGCCTTTCCCTCGTCCGTTAAATGGGTAACCTTGTCACAGAGGGAGATCAGATTGGTCTGACCTTTCGTAGCCTGCCTTTCATAAACCCATGTTGACTGGGCCCGATCACCTGATTGTCCTGTATGTGCTGTATGGTAGCACTCAAGATGATCTGCTCCATGACCTTCCCTAGTACCGAGGTCAGACTGACAGGCCTGGAGTTTCTCAGATCCTCACTCTGACCCTTCTTATAAATGGGTGTAACAGTCACCAGCTTCCAGTCTAGTGGCACTTCCCCAGTCAGCCAGAACTGCTGGAAGATGAGGGAACTGGGTTTGGAGAGGACCTCTGTCAGCTCCCTTAATACTCTTGGGTGGATCTCCTCTGGCCCCATAGACTTGCGTGCATCTAATTGGCCAAGCAGGTCTCTAGCCAACCTAAACGGTTGGAGCTTCATTCTCACTGACTTCCAGCACAGGAGGCTGAGTGTCCATGGAACATCTCGCCTTGAAATTAAAGACTGAGGCAAAGAAGGCACTCATCCTTCACACATCCCTCATCACTACTTCCCCTTCTGCATCCAGTATAGTATGGAGACTCTCCTTGGTCCTCCTGTTGCTGATGATATATTTGAAGAAGCATTTTTTGTTGTCTTTCACCAATCTGGTCATTTGAAGTTCTAGTTGGGCTTTAGCCCTTCTGATTTTTTCCCTACATGATCTCACCTCACTCTTGTAGTCCTCCTGGGACATCTGCCCCCTCTTCCAAAGCTCATAAACATTCCTCTTCTTCCTGAGATCAACACAGTGCTCTCTACTCAGCCAAGTCGGTTTTCTTCCCCGCTGACTCATTTTACAGCACACGGGGATGGCCTGCTCTTGTGCCGCCAGGATTTCCTTCTTAAGGAGCATCCAGCCCTCTTGTGCTCCTCTGTCCTTTAGAACTGCCTTCCAGTGAATTTTATCAAGCAGCCTTCTAAATAGTTCAAATCTGCCCTCTAGAAGTCCAGGGTGGCAATTCTGCTGACCCCCCTCCTTACTCCTCCAAGAACTGAGAATTCTGATGGGTAACCCTCTGAGAATACCCTAAAAGCCCCTTTTTTTCTTTTACTGCTGAGCACGGTGTTACATGGTATGCAATATCTCTTTGGTTAGTTGGAGTCACCTGCCCAGTTGTGTCTCATCCCAGTGTATTGTACACCCCAAAATCTCTTCCCTTGGATGGGGGGTGGGGAGGCTGAGATGACCCTAATGCTGCACAAATGCTGCTCAGGCATGGCAAAAAGTCAAAACCACAGCACCATGTGGGCTGCTGTGAAGGAAACTATTTTTCAGGTCACATTCACTGACCATGCAAGTTCTTTCTGGCCCTCTCAGAGGAGTTCTGACATGAAAAGATGGGTGAAAAGTCTTAAGCACACTCTGACTGACACCTTAAACTGCAAGCTGTGGCCTTCATCTCATTTACAAACTTTTGGGACTGTGTTTGGGCAAGAGGAAGAGAGACGGTCCAGAAGCTCTGAAGCCACCAAATTGCTCTGGTGTCACACACTGGACCACAGCAGTATCTAAACAGCCAACATCTCTGAGTGCCGGGTAACCTGAAGGTTTAAATCCATGACTTAGATTGTAGGTCAGCATCTGATGGGTCCCTAGCCCCAAACTGGTACCAAGGACTCTTTGCACAGAGGTTGAGCAAAGGATGTGACAGCCACCTCTTTATCAGGGAGTGCAGGGATAGGATGAGTGCTAAAGGTGTTCACCTGAAAGAGAGGAGATTGAGATGAGATCTTAGGGAGAAATGTTTCCTGTGAGGGTGGGGAGGCCCTGGCCCAGGTTGCCCAGAGAAGTGGTGGCTGCCCCATTCCTGGAGGTGTTCAAGGCCAGGTTGGATCCGGTTTTGAGCAGCCTGATCCTGTGGGAGGTGTCCCTGCCCATGGCAGAGTGATTGGTACTGGATGGGCTTTAACCCCTTCCAACCCAACCCATTCTATGATTCTATGCTGTGGCCTGTGGGATGGCCCAGCTTTCATGGGGAGAGGCAGGAGCACATGCTGGGTTGGGAAGAATGGAATAAGCCCAGGCCTGACAAGTATCACAGGATGGACTTTGGGAAGACTATGCTTCCAAAAAGGAGGTTCTTCCCTGCCCAGGTTTCTCTGAGCTGATGAGAGATGGTATTTCCCATGGTGAATCCCCAGCGTGACTAGGGAGGGCTTGTTCATGACTCCTGCTCGGAGGCCCACGAGCTCTTTGGACGGGGAGAATGCTGGATGTGCTGGGGTCTGCAGGGCATGAGGGGCCAGGCACAGAGCTGCAACCCACCCTGACATGCACATCACCAAGGGAAGACCCTGATCCTGCCGGGAGAGACTGCTGGATCCCAACAGGAGGCTCGAGGACATGTTGACCGGTGAGGCCATGGCTAGGGCACCCACGGGACATATCCATGGCTGCTGTTGACCATGGGGCACCCCAAGTGGGTGCTGCCCCCAGCCCCCAGCCTGGATGGGACTGGAGCAGTGGGACAGAACAGGGCAGGGCTGTTGAGGCCCCAGGGCCCCCTGAGGCAGCCACTCCCTGGGCCCAGCACTGCACGGCTGTGGTCCCCCCGCCCCTGGTGCTGAGGAGATAAGGCTGGGGTGGGGGTGCCGGCTGCTATAAGAGGGTGTATCCACGGTCGCCGCTGCACCCGAAACCTGCCCTGAAACCTGTCCTCCTCCTCCAGCTACCACCATGCTGACTGCCGAGGAAAAGTGCCTTATCCAGAAGGTGTGGGAAAAGACTGCCAGCCACAGGGATGAAATAGGAGGCGACAGCCTATATAGGTGCGGAGTGGGGACCCTGTGGGTGAGGGGGATGAGTGGTGGGAGCCCCGCAGGGGACCGGTGTGGGGGTCAGCAGCACTGACTGTCCTACTCCCGCAGGCTGTTCACCTCCTACCCCAAGACCAAGACCTACTTCCCCCACTTCGACGTGAGCTGTGGTTCCGAGCAGATTCGCGCCCATGGCAAGAAGGTGGTGGCTGCCTTGACCACTGCTGTCAAGAACCTGGACAACCTCAGCGCCGCCCTATCTGAGCTCAGCAGCCTGCACGCCTACAATCTGCGCGTCGACCCTGTCAACTTCAAGGCAGGCGGGGGAGATGGGGTGGGGAGCGGGGAGTGGGGTACAGGAGCCGCGACAGGGGACTGGGGACCGTAGCAGTGGTGCTGAGCCCCATTTTGCTTTGCAGCTGCTGTCGCAGTGCCTCCAGGTGGTGCTGGCTGTGCACCTGGGCAAGGACTACACCCCTGAGGTTCACGCCGCCTTCGACAAGTTCATGTCTGCTGTGGCTGCCGTGCTGTCTGAGAAGTACAGATGAGCTGCTGCCTGTGCCAGGGCACCATCAATAAAGACACCTTTGCCACAGCAGTGTGTCTGTCTGTGTCGGGGTCAGGGCCTGGGATGGGCTGGGGCAGTCCCATTGGAGAGAATCATAGAATCATGGAATTGTTTGGGTTGGAAGGGACCTCAAAGATCATCCCTGCCTCCTTGCTGTGGACAGGGACATCTTCCACTAGACCAGGCTTCTCAAGACCCCAACCAACCTGGCCTTGAACACCTCCAGGGATGGGGAAGCCACAGCTTCCCTGGGCAACCTGTGCCAGGGCCTCACCACCCTCTTTGTAAAGAATTTCTTCCTAATGTCTAATCTAAATCTTCCCCCTTCCAATTTAAAGCCGTTCCCCCTCATCCTATCACTCCAGGCCCCTGTAAAAAGCCCCTCCTCAGCTTTCCTGAAGCCCCTTTCAGTACTGGGAGGCTGCTATGAGGTCTCCCTGGAGCCTTCTCTTCTCCAAGCTGAAACCCCCAACTCTCTCAGCCTGTCCTCGAAGCAGAGGTGCTCCAACCCTCATATCATTTTCATTACCCTCCTCTGGATCCATTCCAACAGTTCCATATCCTTGTCATGTTCAGGATTCCAGAACTGGACAGGATAAAAAATAAAAGAAAAAATAAAAAAAGAGAAGAGCTTCTGGTGAGACCAGCCATGATGGACTCCCCAGGTGCCCCCACAGCTCCGCCTGCTTCCACCCTGCCCCAGGTTGGGGTGCAGACGATGCTCATAGCAAGAGGCAGGAAATGGAGCTCACTCTGTCGCCTCGCCATACCTGCATCCCTCTAGGGAGCAGAGGAGAAGGATGCATCAAGACAAATGTGGTTCTTGAAGGATTCTCCAGGGGAGGCAGGATGAATCCCTCTATCATGAAGGCTGTTTAGGACTGTAGTGGGGATGCTGTGGGAGCTGGGTGCACACAGGTCATCAGACAAGTTCATGAAGTGAAAAAAATCCACCACAGACCTTTAAGCACAAACACTGTTCTTGAGCTCAAGCCCCTGAGCCACAAATCCCCATCGACTGCCATGGAAGTGTCCCCACATGTGCCCTGGGTGTCCACTTTCCCCCTGGCACCTGGGCAGGGTTAGAGTGTGATGGGCAGAGCCCAGCACAGGGCCAAAGGTTTCAAGGCTTTGGAGTCTGAATTTTAGGCAATCGTTGTCTTTAGATCACAGGTGATGTGTTACAAGATACCAAACTAGCTCTGGGTTTGCTCTGTGCTGTGAAACCAGAGGGGAAGGGAGTTGGGGCACCAGGGCAGTGCTGCCCGCAGTGGCTGAGTGCAGGCAGCACCCAGGCACTGGGCGTGAGGGGATCCTGCCTGCACAGAAACACAGGGCTGGGAGTCCCCACGCCAGCGTCTGTTTCTCTTCATGCACCCATGAACCCACAGTGCTTCTCCACCCTCAGACGCATCCCAGCCTACATCCCAGTGTCTCCACGTGCATTTACTCCCATTTATTTTTGTGCCACCAGTTTGAAGGGCTCTTCTGCCTTTGCAGTTTGCCCTCCTGACGCACACTGAGGCAGCAGACACACCATCCCTCCGTTCTTTCCCTGGTTTCTGCTTCCTAGAAGATCAGCCCCCCCACCCCATCCTCCCCTCCTTCTCTGCTCTGAATTGATGCCAGCTTGAGCTAATCTCCCCCAAACACGAACGATAAGAACCATCAGCCATGGAGGAAAGACGGGTGTGAACTGTCCCTTGCCTGCCTGTGCCAGCTCTCAAACCTACTGGAAGCACCACAGGTCCCCTCACCGTCCTCATAGAATCATGGAATGGTTTGGGTTGGAAAGGACCTCAAAGCCCATCCAGCCCCAACCCTCCTGGGCAGGGACACCTCCCACTGGATCAGGGGGCTCCAAACCCCATCCAACCTGACCTTGAACACCTCCAAGGATGGGGCAGCCACCACTTCTCTGGGCAATCTGGGACAGGGCCTCACCACCCTCATCGTGAAGTATCTCTTCCTAATGTCTCATCTAAATCTTCCCTCTTCCAATTTAAAGCCATTCCCCCTCATCTTATCACTTTAGGCTCTTGTAAAAAGTCCCTCCCTAGCTTTCTTGGAGCTCCTTTCAGCACTGGAACGTTGCTATGAGGTCTCCCTAGAGCCTTCTCTTCTTCAGGCTGAAAAACCCCAATTCTCTCAGCCTGTCTTCACAGCAGAAGTGCTCCAGCCCTCGGATCATCTCCATGGCCTTCTCTGGACCTGCTCCAACAGTTCCACATCCTTCTCACACTGGGGATTCAAGAGCTGGACACAGGACTCTAGGTGGAGTCTCGTGAGAGCAGGGTAGAGGGGGAGAATCACCTCCCTCAACCTGCTGGCCATCTCCTCACCTCGTTTTCCTCACCATCCTCATCTTACCCAGCCCTCTTGCCTTCCTCACCTACATCACTTGGGGCACAGGGTCTTCCTTCCCTGGCAGTGCAGTCCTTGCACCAGTGCTTGACACTGGTCCCCACGGCTCTGTCAAATGTCCCCTCTTCCCAGGAGTCGGTTCCCCTGCAGCACTGGGGCCAACAAACACAGCACGAGAGCAGGAGAGAGGGCTGGAGCAGGGGAGCTCCAGGCTCCGTGTGCAAAGGGATGTGACTGATGTTCTGGGAGCAGGGGGGTGAAGAGGGCACACATGTTGGGGTACACCTTTTCGGGGTACACTGAGGGAACGAGAGCAGGAGGCACAGCAAGGAGGAGTGGTTGTGTGTATGGGGGATGCATTGGGTGGTCAGATGTGCATAGGGGCAGCGTGTGAGCAGGGGCAGAGCAAGTACAAGGGGCTGTGTTATAGGGTCATAGAATTGCTTGATTGGAAAAGACCTTTGATATCATCGAGTCCAGCTGTACCTGCCCATTGCTAAACCATCCCTGAGCACCTCATCTACCCATCTTTCAAACACCTCCAGGGATGGAGACTCAACCACCTCCCTGGGCAGCCTCTGCCAGTGCCTGAGATCCCCTGGCACAACTTGAAGCCATTTCCTCTCATCCAGGATGCGCACAGAGGCAGCGTGTGTGCAGGGGCCGTGCTGGATGGTGGGATGTGCTCAGGGACAGCATGTGTGCAGGGGCTGTGTGGGTGGCAGTGCGTGTATGGGGCCACGCATGTGTGTCTGCAAGGCTGGTGCACATGTAGAGGCCGTGTCAGATGGCAGTGTGCGTAGGGGCAGTGCGAATACGAGGGTAGTTCATGTCTGTGCGTTGAGGCTGTGCTGGATGGCTCGGTCTGTACATGTAGGTGCCCGCATGTGGTGTCTGGAGCGCTGGGCAGCCTCATTCCATGGGGCACAGACTCCCACCATGTTCCTGAACTTAAAGCCCCCATGCTGCTGCCCCCCCCACCCTGCTGACACATCCAGGCTGTGCCAGAGCTGCCTGCACCAGGGGGACCTCAGCTGGCACCCTGAGCCCAAACCTAACCAAAGCCTAAACCTAAAACTAAGCCAAAGCCTAAGTGTAAACCTAAGCCTCAACCAAGCCAAAGCTTAAACCTAAACCAAAGACTAAGCCCAAACTAAAGAGGAAACCTAAACTTAAACCTAAACCTAAACTTAAGCCTAAGCCTTAACCTTAACCTAAACCTAAATCTAGCCCTAAACCTAAGCCTAGCCCTAACCTTGTGCCTAACCCTGCAGCAAGACCCCGGCCCAGCTGATACCGGCCAGATCCCCGCCCCCGGTGCCGGTACGGGGGGGCGGGGGTTCCTGGCCGGGGTCCAGCGGGGCCGCAGCGGGGCCGCAGCGGGGCGGGCGGCGGGCGGGGCCCCCGCAGCGCATATAAGGGCGGTGCTGGGCGGTGGGGGCACCCGTGCTGGGGGCTGCCAACGCGGAGCTGACACCATGGTGCTGTCTGCCGCCGACAAGACCAACGTGAAGTGCATCTTCACCAAAATCGCGGGACACGGCGAAGAGTACGGCGCCGAGGCCCTGGAGAGGTACGTGTCCATCCCCATCTCCTCATCCCCACCTCCTCATCCCCACCTCCCTCCATCTGCCCCTACCTGCTCCCCATCCATGACTGTCCCCATCTGTCCCCATTCAGTCCCCATCCATGTCTGTCCCCATCCGACGTGACCCTGTCTCATCTGTCGCTGACACTCTCTCTCCTTTAGGATGTTCACGGTCTACCCCCAGACCAAGACCTACTTCCCCCACTTCGACGTGCACCACGGCTCTGCTCAGATCAAGGCGCATGGCAAGAAGGTGGTGGCTGCGCTGGTCGAGGCTGTCAACCACATTGATGACATCGCGGGCGCCCTCTCCAAGCTCAGTGACCTTCATGCCCACAAGCTCCGTGTGGATCCCGTCAACTTTAAAGTGAGCATCTGGGAAGGGGTAACCAGCCCGGCTCCCCTCCTGTAGCCCCCTGATCACCCCCTTGCTCACCATCTCCTTTTGCGTTTCAGCTTCTGGGCCAATGCTTCCTGGTGGTGGTGGGCATCCACCACCCTTCTGCCCTGACCCCAGAGGTCCACGCTTCCCTGGACAAGTTCCTGTGTGCCGTGGCCACCGTGCTGACTGCCAAGTACCGTTAAGACGGCACCATGGCTAGAGCTGGAACCATCCCACTGCCAGCCCTTCAACAACGAGCAGCCAAATGATCTCAAATAAAATCTGCTGCATTTGTGCTCCAGCCTTGGTGTCCTCCTCTGATTGCTACCTGTAAGGGAGGGAGAGGAAGGGATCTGCTCTGGGGATCCGAACGGGGAACCCTCAACCATGTGGAGGAAATGGCCTCTGGGTTTGCTGTCTCTAAGAGGAGGCAGTGTTTGGGTGGTGGTGCCTGGTGGGCAGACACTGCTTTGCCAGTTGTGGGGCTCTGGGAGCAAGCAGAGCATTTCCAGGCACTGGTGGAGAGAAAAGACTTAGGGACAGTGGTTGGAGTCTGACCCTTGGGAGCTCCATGCAGTCCCAGCCTTCCCACCAGAGCACGGCACTGAGATCCCATCTTGCCTTACTAGCCTCATGCACCCCTTGCTCCAATTCAGGTCAAATTGTTGGAGACCATCTCCTCCTGGAAGTTCTTGCAGGAGACAATGGGGTACAGGAACTCCTGGCACTTGTGATCCCCTGTGTGATGGCACAGCAAGGGCACCCTGAGGACCTCCAAACTCAAGGGCACCTCTCTGCATATCCCCAGCACACAAGGCTGTGGGACTTTATAGAACTTCTGTTTCCACCGAACATGTCACTTTGGAGGAGCTGGGGTAGGCAGCAGGCATTGGGCACTGCAAGGGGAGCAGCCAAGACTCTCTCAACTACAGTGGGGTAGGAGATGTCAGGGCAGGAAAACAAGTAAAGTGGTGCTGGTACCTCAGTGCTGGTGTCCATGCAGTCCCCCCCGGCTCTTATCGTAACCCACAGCAGGGTGGCCATGACGGGGGGAGTTGTGGGGGCTGATAAAGGACAGCATGGGCTCTCCTCCAGCTGTGGGTGTGGTGGGAGACAGAGCAGCAGATAGTCCTGGGGTGGGAAGGGGGGTATAACCTGCCAGGTGCTGAGTAAGGCTGCCCTGTCCCTGCCAGGGTTGGGAGGTGACCCAGGAGCCAAGCCAAGGTTGCCAAGGGCCCCTTTGCTCCCTAGCACTTGCAAGGATGGATGCTTGTCCCAGCCCCACAGCCTCCGGTCACCATCAGTGAAGATATCAGAGGCAGGAGAGACCCCAAATGAGTCTGGAGAGAAGGAAAGCCGTCCAGACTCCAGGGTTTCTCCTGCAAAGCACCACAGGCATCATGCCCACCACTCCTGGGCATAGTGGAGAGAAGACAAAGCTGGTTAGGGCATCACTGACCAATCTGATCTACCTTTGCATGGGGCAGAGTGTTGTAGCAGGTTGCACCCTTCCAGCAGACATCATCCAGACATAGCTGTGGGCACAACTCTGCTCCACAGACAGCCTCTGCCCCTTGGGGAGCTCAGGGACAGCAGGGACATTGTGGATGTTCAAGGGTACACAGAAGTGGACTTTTGTTTAAAGCACCAGCAAGAGCCAGCATCAAATCCAGCATGGATTTGGGATGCTCCAAACCCAGCCAAAGAGGACCCTTGAATGGTCCTTATGCACATGGTACGTGTGCAAGAGGCGAGGTGTAAGAGCACTGCAAGGGACAGTGTGTGCAAGGAGGGGAATGGGCTGGCAGTTGTCCCCATTGCCTCTTCTAGGCTTCAACTTCCAACCACTCCTGCGTCGTGTCGTGTCCTTACGCAAGATACGCTGGTTGGCAGCAGGCAGTGTCCTGGCTCTGCAGCACTTTCCCAGGACTCTGCCTGGCCAAAACACCACTGAGCTCCAAAAAGCTGGGATGAGCTTTGTTCCATCTGCCACAAGATGGGGACCTCAAGCCGTGGTGCTTTATCAGGGCAGGCAGAGGGTGTGGAGGGCCAAGCCTTGGTCTTGCCTGTAGGGCTGCGAGCCTTCAGGCAGGGAGAAGCAGGCTGCCAGGATGGCCTTCCAGGTCCTGACCACACTGAGGACACTGGTGCCAACTTGGAGGGGTGCAGGAGCCCTCCTCAGCTCTTGGTGCCCCAGCGGCCAGCACCCGATGTCTCCTGGCTCATAGCACAGGGGCATGTGAGCTCTGGGCTTCGTTCACTGGGCATCCCTTGGTGGTCATGGCTTCGTGTGTTGCAGGACACAGCCTGTCCTGCGGGCCAGACACACTGGCAGCAGCTTTCTCCAGCTTGGCTCTCCCTGAGCTAGCGTTCCTGCCCAGCTGCCTCCGGAGCTGCATGCAGGCAGTGGCAGGGGTCTGCAGTGGGGCAGGTCAAAGATTTGCCCCACTGTGGGCCCATGTTGGATTTACAGCTTGGATTGCTAAGGAGGTGCTGATGAGGTGGAGTCAATCTCTGCATTGTTGTGGCATTGACAGCCTGAAAAGGCACCAGGCGACGTGCCCCCGACCCAGGCCATGGCAGCACTCAGGAGGCAGAGTCGCATCAGGCAGCTTCAGGGGAAGGAGGAAGATGAACATCTTGAGGTGAGACAAAAGCCTGTTCTGATGTCTCTATTATCTGGAGGTCTTTCTTGCCACTCATCAAAATTTATTCTTGATAGACAAAGCATTTATGGGTCAAAGATATCCACAGAACAACACAGTGTTGTGTTGTACGATAGTCACCAAGACAAGAGGCATCTCAGAGCTCTGTTTTTATTGAAAGAGGAACTCAAATGACATCAAGAAACAAGCTTGATTGTTATGACATACCTGATCACACTTTCACCAGTCTCTCAATGGGATTGCAAACCACTTTGTCCAGGTAGCTTGGATACTATTCCTACCAGAGTCTGTTAAAAAGTCATGGCCCTAGAGAGTGCATCCTGGAAAGGGACACAGAGGAACACACTTCTGGAGGAGCTCAAGCATCCTAGAGGAGTTTACCAGGAATTTCCCATGCAAAAGATAGCAGAGAAGTGGGAAGACACAGAACTGGTTTATTACTAGACACTGATCTTAGGACACCAGTTGAGTGGCTCTCTTTGCTGGAGAGATAAGGGAAAACCTTATGTGTTTTACAAACTATTCTTGTGTTTCTACATCCCATATCGGCATTCAATGTGCCAACAGCATACCTCACGATTGGTGCAGCATGTAGGTCTTGTGCTGACAAACTGGCTGGACAGTTACCTTTCCTAAATGTCAAGCTTCCCATGCAGAACTGATCTCTCCGATTCAGGGAGGTGGTCGAGTCACCACCCCTGGAGGTGTTCAAAGAAAATTTGGATGAGGCACTTAGTGACATGATGTAGTTGACAAGTAGGAGTAGGTGTGGGTGTTGGGTCATAGGTTGGACTCGATGATCTCAAAGGTCTTTTCCAACCTTATGATACTGTGATACTGTGATCTTGGTCATTTTGAATTCTAACCCAGTGCTTTGGGTTGCTCGCAGCCCGGCCAGCTCGGGAACATTGAAGAATTTAATAAGAAGATTCTCCATTACAACACATAAGTTATTGATGAAGAAACAGTGAATAATAATGTTGAACCAAGGACTGGAATCTGTCACAGAAGGAAAACAGACTCATCTGAAATAATTCATTCTTGGCAATGGCCATGGTTATTACTCATCTCTGTCTTCGATTAAATGTCCCACTGTTTTTTCGTGATTTCAAGTTGACTGGTTTATGGTTCCTTAGTTTCTTCCTTGTACCGTGCTACTCATGACATTCCCTGTTGTCTAGTTTCTGTAGCCTCTCTGCCGCTTCTCAAAGATATTGACTGTGTGGACATGGCTTCCATCAGTTCCTGAGGTAAAGGAGTATTTTTTTTCAGGCAAACAACCAGAAAATACTAGAGTGAGTGAAATATACACACTTTTTAGTATCCTCTCACCTTCCCCACTGGCTGTTCTGCCAGTGAGAAAAGGAAAAATGGTCACAAAGACAGAACAAGCTGGGCTTGTTCAGCCTGGAGAAAAGAAGGCTCTGGGGAGACCTTTGAGCAGCCTCACAGTACTGAAAGGGGCTCCAGGAAAGCTGGGGAGGGGCTCTTGGTCAGGCAGTGCAGGGACAGGATCAGTGGGAACAGTTTTAAGCTGAAAGAGGGGAGGTTGAGATGAGATCTTAGAAAGCTTTTCCTGTGAGGGTGGGGAGGCCCTGGCCCAGGTTGCCCAGAGCAGTGGTGGCTGCCCCATCCCTGGAGGTGTTCAAGGCCAGGTTGGATGGGGCTTTGAGCAACCTGATCCAGTGGGAGATGTCCCTGCCCATGGCAGGGAGGTTGGAACTGGATGAGTTTCAAGGTCCCTTCCAACCAAAACCATTCTATGATTCTGCAATTCTATGAAAATGCCAATTTTGATGAAGGACTTCAAATATTTTCTCTCCTCCCTTCCCTAAAAGCAGAGGCTGCTCCCATCAGAGAAGCCACATCAAGCAGAGCTGTACAAATCCCTCCAGATAGGATGGGGCTTGATCAAACCAAGCATTCACAGAACTTAAAACATTGTCTGCTCTCCTTTGCTGTCACAAAAAGTTCAACATCACAAGCAATGTCTTAGAAAACCTTTTCGCTGCTGCCGCTCAGATCTGACCTCTGATCAGTCCAGGTCTTGTTCTGTGAGCTCATCCAGTTCCAAGCCACATGCCATGGGACACCTTCTACCAGATCAGTGGAACTGAACGGAAACACAATCATCTTCCTCCTATTGGTTGCCCTGTCTTCCTACCACACACCAAACAGATCTGAGAAGATCTGAATTTGCTTAGGGATGGTGAAACTGGGAACATAGGATATGCTCTGCTGGTCAGATCATTAGTTCTTCTCTCCCAGTGCTGTTTCAGCAGCAGGAGATGCCACCTGGAAAGAACATACGAGCCCAACCATTTTTGATTGTGCTCCTCCAGCATCCACAGCAGCAGTAACCACAATTTCAGAGGGTACGTTCCTGCCTGTTGCCTTCAGCATCTGTCTGTTGACCTGCTGCTCATGAATTTGCTATATCTTTTACAAACCTGCTGATCCTGTTTCCACAACCTCCTGCAGCAGCAAGTTCCAGAAGTTTTTCCTCTGCTCTGCCCCATATAAAATCTCTTTTATCCATTTCCAACCTACTAAATCTACTCAACTCATCAATGGCCTCTCAGTGCAGAATCTGATGCACACCAGGTCCACATTCACTTTATGATTTTGTAAAGTTGGCCTTTTCTGCTCCCCCTTCTCTAAGGAAAAATCCCAGTCTTCCCAGCACCTCCTCACACCACAGCTGCCCCATTCCCTTGGTCATCCCAGTTGCTCTGCTCAGGACTCTAAGTCCACCTTGTCCTCAGATCCAGAGGCCAGAGCTGCACAGCTGTGGGTGCACCAAGCTGTAACAGAGCAGGCAAAAGATGTCCTCTCTCTCTTCTTGTTAGAACCCTTCCTGATGACATCACTGTATTTTGGTGGCTTCTGGGACTACTTCTGCACATCAAGGCTACAATTTTGGTGAACCATCAATGAACATTGCAGCATCATTTTTCCTGAGCTGTAACAGCCAAGTTCAAGTTAACTTCCTCTGGTTTAGATCATATCATAGACCCATGCAACGTTACAGGGGAAGTGTGGCTGTAAAGCTGCCCGGCAGAAAAGGACCTCAGGATGCTGGTTGACAGCAGCTGGACATGAGCCAGCAGTGGCTCAGGTGGCCAAGAAGGTCAAAAGCATCCTGGCTTGGATCAGCCATGGGGTGGCAGCAGGAGAAGGGGCCACAGCAGGGAAGGGCTCATCCCCCTGCACTCGGTGCCGGTGAAGCCGCACCTCGAATCCTGGGTTCAGGTTTAGGTCCCTTACTACAAGACATCGAGGAGCTGGAGCAGGTCCAGAGAAGGGAATGGAGCTGGGGAAGGGTCTGAAGCCCAGCAGTTATGAGAAGTGGCTGAGGGACCTGGGGCTGTTTAGCCTGGAGGAGGCTGAGGGGAGACCTCATCGCTCTCTGCAGCTCCTGGAAAGGAAGCTGGAGTGAGGTGGGTGCTGGGCTCTGCTCCCAAGTAACAAGTGATAGGACAAGAGCAAATGGCCTCAAGTTGTGCCAGGGGAGGTTCAGATTGGATATCAGGAAAAATTTCTTTACTAACTGAGTGGTGAAGCCTTGACAGAGGCTGCCCAGGACAGTGGTGGAGTCTCCAACCCTGGAGGGGTTCACAAACACGTAGACGTGGCACACTGGGACACAGTTTAGTAGGCATGGTGGGGTTGGGCTGATAGT
This sequence comes from Neomorphus geoffroyi, assembly GCA_033558235.1. NCBI lineage: Eukaryota > Metazoa > Chordata > Aves > Cuculiformes > Neomorphidae > Neomorphus > Neomorphus geoffroyi. Next base: position 9,200,755 of record JAUMJM010000038.1, read on the forward strand.
TGAATCTTGGAGGTCTTTTCCAACCTTAACAATTCTATGATTCTCTACGATTCTGTATTTCCCTGTCTGTGTCATCATACCTGCGTCATCATGCCTGTGTCATCATTGTCCACGGAAACAATCAACCTATTTTCCCATTTGTGAATACCACTGAAAGCTGCACGTAGCAAAGGTCGACAGACTACATTAAACTGTTTTTCATCAGTCCCTTACAGGTACAGAGCATAATCTGATGTTTCTGTTCAAAATTAAAGCACACAGCTCTAAGAGCAGCTATCCAATCCATATCCCAGGGACACAGTTCTTCCTTTCTAGATCTCCTGTCACTGTGACTTCAATTGGCGACAAGATACTGGGTAGACAAAACTCAGTGAGGATCTACCTGGAGATGGTGAAAACACAGCGTTTTTTACTCTTTGTGCCAGAACCAGTCAGAGATAGGGGAGCAAACTGTGCCAGCTCTGTGCTCTCCGGAGACCTTTGGCCATGGCCAAGAGGATCCCAGCTATGGATTTATGGAAAGCAATACAGCAAAATGTGCTTGCAGCTGCTTGGGCAGAAAGCTTTTATTCCTTCTTCAATGGTTGAGCAGCGGAGTGCCATTATTAATAGTAGCAGTATATTTATCAAAATTCATGGGTCAGCATTGTTAAAGCTCCATAGATTCAGTTTGGACAGGTCACCATTATTTCTTTTTCCAGGTCATAGCTTCAAACAGGGATATTTTCAGTATACAGTCCAGATCTGTCTCCAGACTGGTCTGAAACACTGTGGGAAATACACCCTCCAGAGCAGGGACTTCCACTGGTGTCTGCCTTCTTGAGGAAGGGCTGAGCTCAAGGACTCAAGGCCCAAAGAGCAAGAAGTAGACATGCTGAGCACAAACCTGCTCTATGTTTAGTCAAGTGTGTCACTAAGCCCTAGCCCGGGCATAGCCACGGTCCTGGAGAGTTCAGCATAGACAGCTTCAGCTCCAGCTCTGGAGCAAAAGGGAGAGAGAGCATTTCACCCTACCTGGTTCAAACTCATCCCTTCTTCTGAGAGCTCAAGGCTGCATAGCCAAAGGGGAAGGGAGCAATCCACAGAGTCGCTGACAACATTTCAGTGTCTTCACATGTCTGCAGGTGACACGTCCTACAGCATCCATCACGCCAACCACTTCCCTTGAACACTGGAATGTTCTTCTTGAGCAACAGAGGCAAGTTGTTAATCTGATTCTGCATCACATTAAGAGAGTTTGTGCTCAGATCTCTCATATCTTTGACTTTGAATCTCATTTTTTGTCCTTTAAGAGGAAAATAACTATAACTACAAACAGTGTTGCAGGAAAATCGTTCATAAGTATTGACTGATGACAAGCTGATACCTTTAAAGTGGAGCTGAAGGCTAAATTAACATAGGATGAGAACAGAAGGCTTTGTTTGTTCTTCTTTCAGAAGAACAGGCTTTGAGCAACAGCAAAATCAAATGGGAGAACTCAAACCTAATGTGGAAGAGGCTTGCTATTCCTCAGAGAAAATATTGTAAAATTACTTTATATCCCAAAGAAGCTGGAAAAACAAGAGAGAAGGAGGGTAATATCTCACTGGAGTGTGATTGCCTACTATCAAAAGGATATTAGAATAATAATGAGATTATGAAAAATGGGGAGGAGGACTAACCATTAAAGAAGGAAAGAGAAATAAGAACAGATAGATCCAAAAGTTTGTGGGTCAAGATTTCAATGTTCAGTCATAAGCTTCGTTGTAAATCCTGGGCTATGTTACAGAAGCATCATATGGGGCTGGGACCATGTGATTAACCTCAAGAAAATATGAGTTAGTGAAAGGATTGTAAGATAGACCTCAAGAAAACAGGAAGATGATAACAGGAGTGTTGAAAGGGAATTATTGGGCTGGAGGGAAATTACTAATAGAATGCGACCTTGGATCTGGCCTTGAAATTTTATTAAACGCCAAAACACGGATCTGTTGGAGCGAGTCCAGAGGAGGCCACAAAGATGATCCAAGAGCTGGAGCACCTCCTGTACGAAGACAGGCTGAGAGAGTTGGGGTTGCTCAGCCTGGAGAAGGCTCTGGGGAGACCTTAGAGCAGCCTCCCAGCACTGAAAGGGGCTCCAGGAAAGCTGGGGAGGGGCTCTTGGTCAGGGAGTGTAGGGACAGGATCAGTGGGAACAGTTTTAAGCTGAAAGAGGGGAGATTGAGATGAGATCTTAGAAATCTTTTCCTGTGAGGGTGGAGAGGCCCTGGCCCAGGTTGCCCAGAGCAGTGGTGGCTGCCCCATCCCTGGAGGTGTTCAAGGCCAGGTTGGATGGGGCTTGGAGCCCCCTGATCCGGTGGGAGGTGTCCCTGCCCATGACAGGGGGTGGCACTGGATGGGCTTTAAGGTCCCTTCCAAGCTAAACCATTCCATGATTCTATGATTCCATGAACATCGATTCCAACCATCCCCGTCCACTACTAAGCCACCCCTGAGCACCTCATCTACCTGTGTTTTGAGCCCCTCCAGATACGGAGACTCCACCACTGCCCTGGGAAGCCTCTGCCAGCGCTTCCCCACGCTATCACTGCGGAAATTTTCCCTGATGTCTAAACTGAACCTCCCCTGGGGCAACCCGAGGCCATTTTGAGCCCTTGCAGGAACGGGGGCTCCGCAGCTCCCCGGGCAGCTGTGCGGGGGGTGACAACCCTTTCAGTGAAGAAATTTTTCCCGGTGTCTGATCTGAACCTGCCCTGGCGTACCTTGAGGCCAAAGACTCCCCTGGGAACCTGAGGTCAGGTCCCCAAGTGGGTGCTTGGGGGCTGCACTGGGGCCCGTGCCCCCGCCTCGGCCCCCTGTGCGGGGGCGGGGCCGACGGGGCGGGGCGGGCGGCGGAAGCGGCGCGGGGCGGAGCGGGCGGCGATGCCGGGGTAGCAGCCATGGCGCGGGGAGCCGGCCCGCCGCGCTGCCGGCTGCTGCTGCTGCTGCTGCAGCTCCTGGCGCTGCCCGCCGCCAGCCCCGGGCCCGGTGAGCGCCGCGCGGGGCGGCTTGGCGGTGGCTGCCGGTGCTCCGCTGGGGCGGGAATGGGGGAGGTTCGGGGGGGCGGGTTGGGGATGCTCCGCTGTGACTGAGGGGGAATCGGGGGCACCTTGGGGATGGGGGCTCTGGGGCGGCTGGGAGGTGCTCCGCTGGGGTGGGATTAGGGGTTTTGGGGGCACCTTTGGGATGGGGACTCTGGAGCAGTTTGGGGTTGCTCTGCTGTCATGGGATCTGGGGGGGCTCTGGGGCAGCTGGGGGATGCTCTGCTGGGATGGGATCTGGGGGTCTCTGGGGCAGTTGGGGGTGCTCTGCTGGAATGGGATCTGGGGGGGCACTGGGGCAGCTGGGGGATGCTCCGCTGGGATGGGATCGGGGGGGCTCTGGGGCAGCTGAAGGGTGCTCCGCTGGGATGGGATCTGGGGCAGCTGGGGGATGCTCTGCTGGGATGGGATCTGGGGGTGCTCTGGGGCAGCTGGGGGATGCTCCGCTGAGATGGGATCTGGGGGGGCTCTGGAGCAGCTGAAGGGTGCTCTGCTGGGATGGGATCTGGGGGTGCCTTGGGGCAGCTGGGGGATGCTCCGTTGAGATGGGATCTGGGGGTGCTCTGGGGCAGCTGGGGGATGCTCCGCTGGGATGGGATCTGGGGGTGCTCTGGGGCAGCTGAAGGGTGCTCCGCTGGGATGGGATCTGGGGGGGCTCTGGGGCAGCTGAAGGGTGCTCCGCTGGGATGGGATCTGGGGGTGCTCTGTGGCAGCTGAAGGGTGTTCTGCTGGCATGGGATCTGGGGGGGCTCTGGGGCAGCTGGGGGATGCTCTGCTGGGATGGGATCTGGGTGGCTCTGGGACAGTTTGGGGATGGGGGGGCTCTGGGGCAGCTGGGGGATGCTCCACTGGGATGGGGTTGGTGGGGGCTTAGGAGCAGTTTAGGAGTGCTCACTGGGATAAGGAGGTCTCCGGGGCAGTTTGAAGATGGAGGGGCACTTTGGGAATGGGGGAGGGGGATATCCTTGGGGTCAGTTTGAGGATGGAGAGGAGTCGGGAGGGCAGTTTGAGGGTGCTCTGCTGTGATGGAATGCGGGGGCAGTTTGGATGGTGGGGGTGCTCTGGGATGCTTGGAGGATGCTCCACTGGGATGGGATGAGGGGGAGCTCAGGGAAAGTTTGGGGATGGGGGCCGATACAGGAAGTATTATTGGGGGGGGGGGCTCCAAGCAGTGTGGGGATAGGGAGGTGTCTCAGAGGCACTTTGAGGATGAGGGCGCTCGCGGGCAGTTTGGGGATACTGTGGGGTAGTTTGGGGAAGCTCTGCTGGGGTGGGCTTGGGGGGAGGCTTTTGAGTGGTTTAGGGATGCTCCTCTGGGATTAGAGGGGCTTGAGGGCAGTTGGAGGATGGAGAGGGCTCAGGAGGGGAAATTTGAGGGTGCTCTGCTGGGATGGGGTGTGGGAGCAGTTTGGGGATGGTGGTATCTGGGGTGTCTAGGGGATGCTCCGCTGGAGGTGGTTTGGGGCGGGGGGGGGGGGGGGCAGTTTGGAGATGTTCCTCTGCAATTGAGGAGGGCTCCGGGGTAGTTAGGGGATGCTCTCCTGGGATGGGGGGAGCTCTGGAACAGTTTGTGATTGGGGAGGCCCTGGGGTAGTTTGAGGATGCTCCATGGGGGCAGAGGGGCACAGGAGCCAGACTGGGGGGGCTTTGCTGCCTGGCCAGTGACCTAGGGAGCAGAGGACCCAGTGGGAAAGCAGCTGGGTGACATTAAAGTGGACTTGTCAGCTGCGAGTCCCTCAGCTCCTGTCAGGGCTTTGAGGAGCTTTGTGTCTTCCCAAGTGGTGTGGGCGCTCAGGGCTCTATAAACCATCTCCGACTGAGCAGCACCTGCATAGGGTGCTGCAGAGCAGTGAGGGGTCAGGCCCAGACCCAGAGGGGTTTCTGCTGTGTTTGTGGTGGCTTTGGTTGTTTTGCTAGGGTTTGCTTTGGTTCCAGGTTACTTTACTTCCAGGGCATCAAGGCAGGGGTTTGATGGAGCGGTGGGATGCTCTTCATAGTGGTGCCAGGGGTCTGTAGTCCCCGGGGACCATTCCTCCCTCTCTAGAAGGTCGGTGCTGGAGGGTGTGGAGAGGTGATGCTGTTCACCTGCTTCACCCTGTCGTGGAGGTAGGTTTGTGCCGGTGGTGGTTCTCCGCTGTTGATGGTGGTTATCATTTCCTCATAGTCTGCAAAATGTGGAGGCCAGTCTGGGGAGCTGATGGGTGCGATGGCCTTTGTCCCAGGCCCACCCTTCTCTGGCATCTTGCTAGCTGGGTTCCCAGCCCTGGAGAGCCACCCTGAACTTGGGGGGGGAGGTGGGGGGGCTAGGTTTGTCTTGGCGCCGTCCCACTGGCTGGGGAATGCCTCTCTAGGGTTAGGCCTGTGAGCCAAAGAGATCAGCTCCTCCCCAGAGGAGTGAGGGGTCCTCTTCCTTGAACATTTGTAGACGGATTTTTGACCCGGGCTAAAGGAACAAGATTTCTGTTACATTATAGATGGCCAAGCATCCTGTCCCATAGCCAAGTCTGTTCTTGAGTCAGACTGATCACTCTCTCTGTAGCTTTAGATAGCATCTGCTTGGAAATGAGAGCTTCATCCTTTTGATAGGAAGCCCTGAAACCAACACTCAAGATATCATTTCGTAAAACTACCATGAGATCATCTTTGGACAAATACATCCAAGCTCTTGCAGGTGGCTCTGTGTTCTGAAATTCAAATAACGCATCTCCTTTGCATCTATGATTCTACCACGTTTTGTTTCTTCTCCTAAAAATACTGTTGGATTTTGAATAATATGTTTGAAGTCTGCTTGTGTGAAATCCGCATGGGAGAGGGTGGAAACAACGTCCATTTGACAGCTCCCTTGCTCAGTGTTGTTTAATGTCATGGGACAGCTGAGTGGGACTTTCCAGGTGATGCTGTGCTGGTGCAGAGCACACGGACTAGAAGGGGATGGATGTTTATGGAGCACAGCAGATACAGGAGCGCACTCTCTCCATGCAAATGGGCTGTGACCTGTCTTTCTGGCTTTTCTCTGCTGATACTCAGTTTATCTGCCTGTGGTGTTTCCTTGTCAGCCCAGGCAGAGGGTGCTCTGGGAGTCATCTCACCCACTCCGTGGGTGCAGCTCTCGGGTGCCCAGCATGGTGAAGCTTGTGAGGTGTGGCACATCATTGCCGAGAGAAGTTGTTTGTGAGTGGACTTTGTCCACATCAATGTTTTGTAGGTGCAGCAGCAGCAGCTGCAAACCTGGTCACAGGCAGTGCTTGGGCAGATCTGCCTGCCCTGCCGTCAGCCCTTGAGCTCACGCCGAATAATTGACCAGTTCTTCATAAGTAGCACTGCTGACTGCTTGAGTTTTAATTTTGTAGCCTCCCTGGTCCACTGCTTCCCAAACCCCACATAAATCATGCTTTGGCTTCGTGAGGGACGTGCTGGACGGGTGGTGACTGTGGCTGTTGGCCGTGTAGAGCATGACAGCCTTGGGGTTGGAGCAGCTCGTATCAAGGCAGGAGGGCTTATTCCCATGCACGTTGTCTGGTGGGACCTGTTGTGTTGAGCAAGGCCAGGGCTCTCCCAGCTCTAGTCATGTTTTGCGTCCCTGTCTACCCTCATCCTGTGCCCAAACATCTCCACAAACTCCCCGAAACAAACATGCTGTGTGTGTGCAGAGCACTGCTGTGCATCTTGCACTTGGGACACAACAACCCCGTGCAGCGTTACAGGCCTGGGGAAGAGTGGCTGGAAGGCTGCCCTGCGGAAAAGGACATGGGAGTGCTGGTCAGCAGTGGCTGAACATGAACCAGCACTGTCCCAGGTGGCCAAGAAGGCCAACAGTGTCGTGGCTTTTATTAAAAATGGTGTGGCCAGCAGGACCAGGGAAGGGATCATCTCCCTGTACTTGGCATTGGTGAGGCCACACCTCAAATCCTGGGTTCAGTTTTGGGCCCCTCACTACAAGAAAGACACTGAGGTGCTGAAGCACATCCAGAGAAGGGAACGGAGCTGGGGAAGGGGCTGGAGAACAAGTCTTACAAGGAGCAGCTAAAGGAGGTGGGGTTGTTTAAGCCTGGAGAAGAGGAAACTGAGGGGAGACCTCCTCACTGTCTCCAACTGCCTGAAAGGAGGTTGTAGTGAGGTGGGTGCTGGTCTCTTCTCCGAAGTGACAGGTGATAGGTTGATAGGAAATGGCTTCAGGTTAGGCAGGTTCAGGTTAGACATCAGGAAAAATTTCTTCCCTGAAAGGGTTCTCAGGCCCTGGCAGAGGCTGCCCGGGGAGGTGGTGAAGTCCCCATCCCTGGAGGTGTTTCAAAGACGGGTAGGTGAGATGCGCAGGGATCTAGTTCAGCAGTGTACAGGTATGGTTAGACTTGACGATCTCAAAGGTCTTTTCCAACCTAGCGATTCTGTGAAATACAGCCATGCTTGTAGGGGGATCACTGCCAGCTCTTGTCTATAATAGCCTACACCCTGTGCTGGCGTTGCAGCCGGGGAGCACTTGCTTGAAAAGCCCCTTTTGTGGTCTCTGTGCCTTGCTGGCCCAGAGAGCAGCATAACCCTGGTGTGAGGACCGCAGCTGGGCAGCTCTGCCTACGTGCTGTGGACTTCTTGGTGTCCTGCCCAGGGCTCACCCTTCCTGCTGACCTTGCCTGGCCTTGTGCATTAAAGGTGTTGCAAGCGCTGCTCCCTTGGCCGGACCCAGTGAACACGCGGCTGGGGAGCCCCTGCGGCGAAGTGAGGCGGCCGCACTCTTCCTCCACCGGCACATCCTCCGGTTGGCTTGCATGGCTGGTATTTCTTGCTTTCATGTTTCCTCCTTTCACTGTTGGATTTGCAGAGTGCCTGGAGGCTTTGGCTTGGTAATTTGCCAGGGAATTAAACCCACGATTACTTTTCCTGTCTCTTTGCAGCGCCGTGGGTGCAGGCCGATGTGCATCCTGCTTTGGGGCATGAATCGTAGTTCCTGCTAGGATTAGGTGGTTCTTGGCACGAAGTATGTGCCAAGGCTCTGCTCCTGCCTGAGGACTGTTCTCCCCTTTCTTTGGCATCTTCCTTAAACTCAGCTGGGTCCTCTATGTTTCCAACATGACCCTGGAAGCAGGCAAGTTCAACCATGCTTGCAGCTTTGTTCTTTGATAGAATTGAGGAATCTGAACGGTGCCATGGTTTAACTCCACTCATGGAAATTCCAGAATAGAAAAGGAGCATTTAGGGGGGCTTGGCAGAGGCATGAAGACGTCTTCATCTACCCCTTGCTGAATGTTATGAACCTTGGGTTTGGCAGGGCAGCATGGCCTCGGCTCCGCTGTCTCCATGCAGTTTTGTCCCCTTCTCAACCCTGGTGTGATGTTTCTTTTCCATCCCCAAGCTGCAGTCTGGCTGGTTTCTCACGGACAGTAACACTAATGTATAATTTTGCAGGTGAAATTCTCAGTAGGCTGGGGGTGCTGGGTAGGCGTAGCTGGGCAGAGGGATGAATGGAGGGTCTAGCTAGTTCTAACAGCACTTGGACCAAACAGCTGTTGTCCTCTTGCATAAGTTTTGAGCCTACCCTAGGGTTGTTCTCACTATCCTAGCAGCCTTTCATCCAGCCTTCAGCCTTTGGAAGGTACGTCTGAAAGCAGAGTTAGGTGTGCAGCACCTGGGTTTTCATCACCTTGCGTGTCACAGGAAGGCAGCATGTCACGCAGTACCTGTATCCTGAGCTGGGTAAGACCAATAACGTCAGCCCGTGTGCTCAGCAGAGACAGACAAGGGCACAGCTCTTGCCTTTTGGCACCATAAACTGCTGCTGGAGCCCAGAGCTCCCCTGCACCATGTGCAGCCCTCTGCTCTGCACCATTTGCCGCAGGGTTTATTGCTGCCCACTCCCTTGCCTTTTCTTGTGCCGTCAACTTTTCCTCCTGACCTGTTCCTCCTCAGTGTCTCCAGTGATCTGTCACCTTCAGACCACATCTCACAGAGCGTAGTTAAGGCATCTTTTAGTGCTGTCTGGCTCCAGGTGATGGTTTTGTAGCAGGGGTGTGTGCGGTCCTGGCTGGAGGAGCAACATGGATCACCACATATCTCGTGGGACTGGGATGAGAAATCGGAGACACAAGGGCTTCTTTCTAGCAACCTTAAAACTCCTGTGTGGGTAAGCGTAACCCTTCGGTCTGCCCCCAGCAGCCACCCCAGCAGCTGCTGTCCTCTCTTCCTTCCAGACTCCCTTTACGTCTCTGAGTACTTCTCTCAAAGCGCACAGAAGCTGTCCTTCTACAGCTGGTATGGCAACGCCAAGCTCTTCCACTTCCATGTGCCAGAAGACACTGTGCTGCTTCGCTGGCTCCTGCAGGCATCCCGGGGGAAAGGACCCGAGTGCACCAATATGGAGATGACAGTGTATGTATGTCCCTGTGCTACTGCTTGCCCACGTGGGCTTCCCGTCCTTCTCTTGTCCTTGTTGCTCCTGGCTGTGGTTGGTTGGTTGTAGGAGGCTGGGTTTCTGTTCCAGCAACCATAGCCTCTTAATGTACCAGCACTAAATCTGTGTTTAACCTCGTAGGAGCATTTCATGTTCATGTTACCAGTGGATCTGGGGCTGTTTATTGGATGTGGTGTCTGAGACGCCTTAGGAACACTGGAGAGAGCTTCATGATGAGGCTGGTACTGCTGCTCATAAGCAAAGGTGTTCATGGACCTTTGTGCCTGGCAGGATCCTGTGCATGGTACCAGAGGATGTGGCAGGGTTACAAGAGGCTTGAGAGAACCCAAATGGGTTTGAGACATATAAATTGCCTAATGCAAAGTAACTGAGGAGACTGGGGACACTTTGTGAGGGATGCAGCTCTATGTGGAGCAAAGATAGGAAAGGATCTTGCAGACACAAGAGCACGAGAAGACTGCAAACTCAATGGCAGTGAAAGAAATGCTGCTTCAAGCAGTACTTGAGTTGTTGGAGGATCTGATGTCAAAAACTTGCAACACTTTGAGCTGTATCTTGGGAGGGTCCCAAGTTTCCTGGGCAAGCTGTGGCCTTGGAGACACTTGGCTCTCTGGCACCCACTCCCTGGAGGTCTCGGCAGTGACTGAAGTTTGCTGCTTGACTTGCGCTTCCCTGGTCTATCCTGGGCACAGCCCAGCGCTCTTGGTTACTCCAGAGCAGTCTGGCACAGATAATCTTTGTAATTCCTCCATCCCAGAAAGGTTTCCAATAGTTTGGGGATGAGAGGGACAAAGCAGCAGCTAAACAATGCCCTGAGATGCAAAGACCAGCCCAGCTAAGCTCAAACAGGTTAACACATCACCTGTCAGGTTTGCTGGACCTGTTGCGTCCGTTGTTCTGTTGCAGTGCAGTCCAAAAGCAAGCAAATCAAACGCTGAATAGGCTGCCTAAATAAATATTTCAAGAATTACTTAACTACCTGCTTTTCTGGCACTTTGAATGTTGGGCTGCTTGTCTGGGAAGCAGAAGTGCTGCTGTACTGAAGTCGCACAGACCTTCTGTGGTAAGCACCCTTTAGTCTATCTGCCTGCCCTCCTTAAAAGAGGCAATAGGGAAGCTGTAGATCTTGGCTAGAGAACAAAGGCTCTTCGTTGATGTTTTAGCCTATGTGGGGAATTTGCTGATGGCTATAAAAAGGAGTGGTCTTGCAGCTGGGGCTTAATCCTAGTAAGTGTGGAAATTTGCTTTCAGGCTTGATGGAACCATGTAAATCCTTATCTTAATAAGCAGCCAAGTTAAACCAATCTGTAATAAATCCTGGATAAGCTAATAGCAGCCAGTCCTCACCAGATGAGAATGATGGCTCTTGTGGTCCACTTGAAACGGTGGGGGTTTTCCATCCTGCTCCCTTCCCGATCCCAGGCCAACCTAGGTGCCCACTGATGAGTTTGTACCCCAGTTTATCTTGTCAGTGTCTGTACATTCCTCGATTTAGTTGCATTCTGATGTCTCTCACAGGCACTTTCGCTATGGAGCCCCTCCTGTAATTAATCCACTGGGCACTCGTTTTCCTGCAAATGCAACCGTCCGTCCTTCCTATAACATCAGCATCACCCTGAGCAGTGCTGTGCAAAACACCACCTTTGTGAACATCACCACCCCTGCTGCCGGAGACTGGTTCATCGCTGCCCATCTCCCAGAGGCTGCTGGCAGGATTGAAGTGAAGGTGAGGGTTCTGGCAAGGGTCCAGGCCATCCAACTCTGCCCAGCGCATCTCGCTGACCCGTCTGCTCTCCTCTCCTGCAGGGTTTCTCCACTCCATGCCCCTATATGTTCCAGGCAGATATGTTTGTGCTCAGACTCACAGATATGCCTGTTCTGGAGCCTGGTGTTACCATGCCACAAACCATCGTCTCACCTGCTAAGCCACTGCATGTCAAGTGAGTGAGAGCTGTGATGGGAAATACTGGGACCTGTGAGGGGGTAGAATTTCCCGTGGGTGCTCTTTAAGGGTACCCATTGCTGTTCCCATGGGGGCTGGATTGTGCTCTGGAGCTCAGGGGTCTCCGAGTCTGTTTGCCAAGCTCCCTGCAACAATGGTAGGGTTTGCATGGGGAGCACATGAGCGCCCTTCTCCCAGATGGTCTTAGAGGTTCAGCTGTGGGAATTTTAGTTCTTTGAGATGCTTCCCTTGGGAAGGGTTTTCACACCAACCAGAGCAATGTAGTTCTTGCCACAAAGTTCCGGGAGCTGTGGTGGGTCATGGCTGGCATGTGCTGAGAGCGCTAGCAAACTGCTGTTCCCTCCTCCTGCAGGGTCTTCATTCCCAAGCATGCCGCCAGGATGCGGTTTGAGCTGCGAAGCTGTGTGACAAGCGAGCAGAAAGCATGTGCCGTGCGGGTTGTGCTTGGCTCCATCACACTACCCCAGTCCTTCCAGAGGATCCTCTCCTGCACAGGGAACGTAAACTGCAGCCTGGCCCTGGATTCGCCCCCCTGGGAGAAGTGGCTGCAGATCATGGTGGAGAGTCTGGGCGTTGCTGATGCCAGCGTGTCACTGGAGATGCTGGCTTCTTTCACAGGTGAGCTTCTGCTTTCTCTAGCTATATGGGGAAGGACCAGAAAGAAATTGTGTGTTCTGCGATTCTGTTGGGCCTTTGGGTGGCTGGCTGTAGCAGCCTGCATCCCCCAGCCTGATGGTTGCCTGGGCATAACCTTGGGGACTGAGACCTAGTTGTTGCTTTGGGGTCAACAGTAAAGGCTCTGGTGTTCCCCCAAGAGGGCCAGTCCCTGGAGCTGCCTCTTTCAGAAATGCCTGAAATGTTCAGGGTCTCTGAACCAGTGATAATTTCCAAAGGGTGTTTGGGAAGCAGTGAATCTGTTGGGGAGAAGGGGTTTGGGTGGATGCACCAGAATGTAACGATATGTTGCCTATTTATTTGCCGTAAAGCAGGCTACAGACAGGAAACCATCTCATGGAGGTTTACATGGGGGAATGTCTTGGGTCGTAGCGAGGGGATGTCACCACTTGAGGTGACACCTTGTGACTCAGGAGGTCACAAGGTCCTTGTAGCTGTGATAGGCATCTTTGTATCCCCTTATTACTTGACCACAATCTCTGTTTGACTCCTGGAGTCTTGGAGGCTCACCACCTGCATGTGGTTTTTTAAAGTTTGCTTCTACTGGGAGTTCTCCCACCCCTTCCTCAAAGCAGAGACTCATCCCATGTGCTAGGAGGGCGGCCCTGGCAGCCAAGCTGTTAGAGGGGAGCACTAGGCTCTCTGGGAGCAGTGGACAGGCTCCAGCAGTGGGACTCTAATGGTCACATTTGGCTCCAGCTGCCATGACATGATGGCTTGTGCCTGTAGCTGTGCTGGATTAGTTCCTCTCTCCTGCTCTGCCTTGTCTGCTCAGGTCTGGGGAACTGGTAGGGACTTCTGTGCAGCCTGTGGCTGCGGGACACTGAAGTGCCATGCTCTGCCATGGGCTCGTGAATACCCCTTGGGCACACCAGTGTGTTGTTATCGTGGGTATAATCCCTTCTTCTGTTCCTCCTCCCCTTCCCAGGGTGCTTCCACCCACTGTACCACTGCCTGGCTTTTATCAGGGGCACAGCGTGTGGATGGTGATGCTGGAGTTCTCCCTGCAGAGATGGTGCCTTGCAGGGGCTGTAGCCAACACTGGAATGCATGAACCAGCTGAGATACCCCCAGTTTGTGCTGTCACTTGAAGCTCTGGAGCTGTACAAGGTGCTAGTCCTGACTGTGCTGATTCTTCTCCTTTTTTTTGTTGGCTTTACAGCTTGCAAACCGGGCAGCACGAGTTCATTCCTTAACTTCAGCAGCCTAAACCAGAGCCAAACTGGTCCCAGACCAGGTAGCACAGGAGCAGCTGGGAGCCCCAGCCTGTCTGCAGGAGAGGCTTCAGGCAATGCATCCAACCAGAGGAGCTTCTGTCTGCAGAACCAGCCCGTCGTTCGTGAGGACCTGGATGTGGTGTCTGTGCGCTACAGACTCTTGAACGGTCCCAGTGTGCCCGTGCACTCCATCTCCCCAAGCGTTCTCCTCCTCAACCTGAACACAGGCATGGACAGTGGGGGTTCCCTCGTGGTCAGTCTCCTGCTTAACAAGGTGCGGAGGCTGAGTGATGGGATTGTCTTCCTTTTGCAGAGCTTTGTCCCTGCATCTGGTTTGTCAGCAAATTCCAGGGGTTATAGGTAGAAGTGGGACTGTTTCCCTTTCCTTTTTTGTTGTCACAAAACACTCTCTCAGCCTGTTCTAGCTGTTTCCAGCATGTCCCACCTGCCAGCTCCAGTTCAAATGCCACAGCTTGCTGGCATGCGGTGGCAGTGACGCAGGAGAGACCAAATAGAAAGCAGCTGCAATGCCATCTTCTCCAGGGGAGCCTGGCACCTTGCCACCGGGAGAGGAGACTGAGCAGAGAAACCTGGGGATGTTCCTGTCTGAGTTGCTGATTCCCAGACTCCTTCATGACACCCCAAAATCAGGCCCCTGAAATTCTGACTATGATGCTTGTCGCAAGGGCTAATCGATGCCTTCCCTGAGACTGGAGCAGGGCTCAGCCCTGACATCCTTCTGCCTCTGACTTCTGGCACCCTGTGCTCATGCTGAAGCCATGGGCTTCTGTGAGTGGGACAACTTTGGGGCAGTTCCCCCACACAGTCCCCCAGAAGGCTGTCCTGCCTTTCAGCCAGTGTGTAACATGGTGGCAGTGCATGGCGAGGTAGATCATGGAATGTGCTGAGTTGGAAGGGACCCACAGGGATCATCGAGCCCAACTCCTGTCCCTGCACAGAACAACCCCAACATTCATACCATGTGTCAAGGGCATTATCCAAGTGCTTCTTGAATATTGTGAGACTTTGCTCCATGACTGCTTCCCTGGGGAGCTGTTCCAGTGCTCCACCACCCTCTGGGGGAAAAGCCTTCTCCTCATGTCCAACCTAACCCTGCCCTGGCATCTTCCTGCCATTCCCTCGGGACCTGTCCTTGGGCACCAGAGAGAAGAGCTCAGCACCTGCTCCTCCTCCTCCCCGTGTGAGGAAGCTGCAGAGCGCGATGGGTCTCCCCTCAGTCTCCTCCAGGCTGAACAGACTCAGGGACTTCAGCTGCTCCTCACACACTTCCTCTCTAAATCCTTCCCCAACTCTGTGCCCTCCTCTGGACGCTCTCCAGTAGCTTTAGATCCCTTTTGTCCTGTGGCCCCAGAACTGCCCCCAGTGCTGGTGGTGGGGTCGCACCAGGGCAGGGCAGAGCAGGACAACCCCCTCCCTCGCCCAGCTGATGATGCCTTGCTGGGTCCTCCTCAGGATACGGTTGGCCCTCTTGGCTATCGGGGCACTGCTGGCTCATGTTCAAGTGAACGTGGGTTTGCCCAGAAAGAGCTGGTGAATTGATGGGTGACCTTGACCTGCAGGATTTATTGTCACCTGCTGCTCCCAGGCAGTGTGGGATGTGAATTGTGCAGGGGGGTGGCATGGGGGCACTGTGGCATGGGGGCACTCTGACATGGGACACCTTTCTTTTGCACAGACGTCTGTGGGCCTGGCCAATGCCACCGTGGCAGCGTGTGTGAGTGCTGCTTCGCCAGTGCTGTCCCTCAATGCCACGCAGAACTGCAGCACAGGTACGAGAGACATTGGCAACCACCTCGGGCCTTTGGTTTTAGACCTCGTGAGCTGACTCAGGACTTTGTGGGGTGTCCCAGGGAAGCTGAGTTTGGCATAAACCCTCCTAAGGTCTTTGTGCTGGCATATGCCCAGGGTGATGGTGTGCAGGTGCTGCTCTGGCACCAGGAGTTAACCAGACCTCCTTTGGTGGAGGCTATCAGTTGTGGCCCTTCCAGCCTCATTGGCAGGAGGTTTGGAAACTGTCAAGGTTTTGCTGGTGTGCAGAGAACTTAAGCTGTGACGGGAGGACTAGCCAAGCAAATGGGCTGTTCCAGGTGCCTTGTGCCATCCAAGAAGGGTACCAAAAGTTGAGATGAAAGAGAAAACAAGGGTCTTGGGATCAAGGGTCCCCTGGTGCTCCTGAGGATGAAAGAAAGGAGCCACGGGAGCCTCTGATTCATGTTCAACTGATCTCAACCTAGGATTGCCTTGAGCCCTTCTTCCCTCATTCTGGCCCATCAGAGCCCCCCCTTTTCTTTAAGCTTTTTTCCAGGGTTACCCTCTGAGCGTGAGCCCGTCCTCTGCGGAAGCGATGCTAATTGTCCTATACCCGCAGACAGATGACTGGTTCCTCTCCCTGCAGCTCATTTGCCCGAAGGGCCACAGGTGAGTCTGGTGTGTCATCTCATCTCGGGGCTGCTTCAGAGCACTCTGCCTCTGCATCCTGCTGCTCTTTGCTAACGTGAGCAAAACCCAACCCTGTCTCACTGTTGTGCCGTGGCATCGTCTCACCTGGTAGAGGTGAAGCCACAGCTGCAGAGGGGGAAGGAGGTGGGTGGCAGTGTCGACTTGCTCTCCTGTAGGCACCTGAATAGCTTGTCTGGTGCTGAGCTGGCAGGTCTCGTGCAGACTGCGGGTGGCAGAGCCTGCCTGGATGAGCTTCCTCTTCCCCAGGTGGATTTTGAGGTGATAAATTGGTAAATGAAATTAAAATGCTGCTGTTACTGCTTCAAGGGTTTCTGAAGGGCAGGCAGTTGTGCTCATAGTCCTGTGCTTTGCCTTCCTGCTGGTTCCTTGTGTAAGGGGCCAAGTGCATGCTGCGAAATTGTGAAACGGGGATGGTGGTGCTGGCCCTGGGTACCAGGCTCTGCCATGGGGGTCTGGGCAGGGCCAAATCCCACCTGCGCATTGGTTTGGCAATCCGAGTGGAGAGGGAACCAACTCGGCTCTTGGGATGGATGGAGCAGATCCCAGACCAGCAGGGAGCTTGCACGCATGAGCGTGGCCTGACCCTCTGGAGCGAGTGAGCCCTGGGCACCAGGCTGCCCCAAAGGATGGGCACCAACACGAGCTCCTCTCCTGCAGTGAATGTAGTGTCGCAGAAGCCAAAGTGACCGTCTTCGCATACCTCACCCCCTGCTTCAATGACTGTGGGCCGTATGGGCAGTGCAGCCTCCTGAGAAGACACGGCTACCTCTATGCTGGCTGCAGCTGCAAGGCTGGTGAGTGCGTTTTCCTAGGAAGCTTTGCGTTCCTTCCCAAGGAGGGGCCATGTTTTTCAGTGATGATGTTTGGGGAGGGGCGCCTGGGGTCTGCCGCAGCTGCTGGGGACAGCTTGAGCTCAAAGCACCTTCCCAAAGAGCATTCTGTATCCATGGTGGCCTCTTTGGGAGCATCCTTAAGGGGTGCTGTGTTCTGGGAAACACCAAGAACTCCGGGGGAAATAGGAATCAGGCTGAGGACAGCTTTCTGCTCAGTGGTCGTCTGGCTTCCAGCTTGGAGGCTCTCAGAGCTTGGAGATGTGCTTCCGAGCATCTTCATACCGATCAGGGTGCTGGCAGGGCTGCCTGGATGTGTGTTGGAACCTGTGTCTTCCAGGGTGGTTTGGCACAGAGGGTGCTGGTAAGAATCATAGAAGGGTTTGGGTTGGAAGGGACCTCAAAGCACATCCAGTTCCAACCCCTGTGTTATGGGCAGGGACACCTCCCACTGGATCAGGGTGTTCAAAGCCCCATCCAACCTGGCCTTGAACACCTCCAGGGATGGGACAGCCACCACTGCTCTGGGCAACCTGGGCCAGGGTCACACCACCCTTACTGTGAAGAAAGGGATGCAGTGAGGCCGGGCTGCGGTCCCTGTCTGTGCTTTGCTACGGTGCTCTGTCTTCTGCCAAGAGCCAGACTCAGAGGTGCCCCTGGAGGAGGAACATCTGTGTCAGCTGCTAATTATCTTAATGGGATGAGAAGACTGGGCGGGAGTCAGCGGTCTGGGGAAGATGATAGCTCTGCTGTGCTTGGGTGGGTCCATGTACCTGTTCTCAGCAGAAGGACAAGGCAAAATGTGGCTCAGTGCGGCTTTGGGGCTGAGCCAGGCTGTCCCCGCTGTCTGCTGCAGTGCTGAGGAGCGAGGTGGAGAGCAGCATCCTAATTTCCCCGGGGAGTGCCAGGTTCTGGGAAGCACAGAGCACCCCCCAGGGAACTGGGGAATCAGGCTGAGGACAGCTTTCTGTTAAATCTCTTGGAGCAAAATGCCCCATCTGCATATTCGTGACCTAGAAATAAAGTGGAGAGAGTGGTCTCCCTGGGCTCTGCCTGGCAGGGAGCCGGCAGAAGGGGCATAGCTGCTGGCTTGGTTTCTGGTGTCGCTGTAATGGGATGGATGCTACTTTTAGCTCTGCTTGTTGACCGTGGCGTGCCTGCACTTACCCAGGCTGCCCTGTGACTGACCTCCCTTCTCCAAAAGGACGTGGGCACCCTGATTTTGAATTAAAATAATTAAATTTATTAAAAAAAAAAGGAAAAAAAAATAAGGCAGGTTTGTGTTTGTAGAAGACTCTCTCAGCTCAGTCCTTGGTATCCCATGAGCAGGCTCAGAACTGACCCCTGTGTCAAGCCTAGAGCATGCGCTGTCCTCTAGGAAGGTCCCGCTCCCACCTGCCCTGCACAGGCCTCAAAGTCACCCTGGGCTGAGGCAGTGGGTTTGGTCACCCTGGAGGAGTTGAAGTGGGGGTGAATCAAACCTTCTACTGCCCACAGGGGTTACAGGGACCCTGGAGTTGGGATCTTCTAGAGGAGCACAGGGAAAGGGCAAGAGGCCACAGGCACAGGCTGCAGCGAGGGAACTTCCAGACAAAGTTTCCCCTGTCAGAGTTGTTCAGCTTTGCACAGTACCCAGGTCCCCGTCCTTGGAGATCTTCAAAACTCAGCTGAGCAAGGCCCAGAGCAACCTGAGCTGGCTTTGCAGTTTGCCCTGCTGTGACAGGAGCTAGGACAGAAGCCCAGTAGCTTCTTCAGTGTTGTGGATTCTTCTGCACCCTGGTTCCTAGGATCTGTAGGGATCTTGCACCCAGCTTACCCCATCATCCAAGGCATCTGAGCCTCAAACACATAATGTATCCCCCACAAGTAGCACGTGTGTTGAGTTCTTGTAGGGCTGAAAAGTACTAGCCTGGACAGACCCATGCAGTACGTAGAGTCATAGAATGGTTTACGGTTTGGGTTGGAAGGGACCTTAAAGCCCATCCAGTTCCAAACCCCTGGATCAGGTTGCTCAAAGCCCCATCCAGCCTGGCCTTGAACACCTCCAGGGATGGGGCAGCCGTGACTTCTCTGGTCAGCCTGCTCTGTGGGGACAACCTGGGGGATGTTCTGAGAGCAGACATGGAGCTCTGCTGGGGTTCCCCAAGATTTTCCACAGCAGAGCATGTGATGAGTTAGGAGACTGTCCTGAGAACAGGGCTGCAAGGGAGAGGAGGCCAGGAGACGGTCCTGGGATGTGATTGCTTCTTCTGAGGAGTACCAGGCTCTGCTGAGTGCTGTGAGAGGGCAAAGCAGGGCATGTGAGATCCACCAAGCCTCTCTGCTCCGCAGGTTGGGGCGGGTGGAGCTGCACAGATGATACCAAGGCTCAGTCTATTGGCACACAGAACCTGGCCACCCTCCTGCTCACCCTGAGCAACCTCATGTTCCTGCCGGCCATAGTGGTTGCTGTTTATCGCTACTACTTGGTGGAGGCCTCCGTCTACACCTATACCATGTTCTTCTCCACGGTAGGAATTGCCTTTTGTCTATTCCCCTTGCAGCTCCCCCAGAGCATCAGGAATGCTGCACTGGGACCGAAGTCCTCGTGGAGCTCCGGGGTGGACCTAGTTTCTAGGATCATTGGACAAACACCTCCAGGGACACGTCCTGACCATTCACAGCTTGGCCAGGAGTGTTACTTTCACTGGGCTCTTCCATCCACACTGTGGGTGCTCAGAGTTGGGGGTGGTACTCCAGGGAGCCAAGAGCATGGAAGCACTTGGAGGGTGCTGTCCTAGGAGCTCTGGGCCGCTGCTGAGAGGGCCCAGGTTGATGACTGCTCTCATCTACTTTCCATAATGTCATGATGGTTTCAGGAGGGACTGTGGCTGTAACTGTCTGAGCCTTCTCCTACCTCTCCTTCCCAGAAAGCCGCGTGCTGCTGCTGGATTCATGCTAGGCTTTGTTTTTGTCCCCGGCTCTAGTTCTACCATGCGTGTGACCAGCCAGGCGTCGCAGTGATGTGCATCATGGACTATGACACACTACAGTACTGTGACTTCTTGGGTTCTGTGGTGTCCATCTGGGTGACGATCTTGTGCATGTCCCGGGTGAAGAAGATCCTGAAATACGTGAGTGTCAGGTAACCCCGCGTGGCAGGTCCAGACCTGAGCCAGCCAACCCACGGGTGGCCATGCTGAGCCCTCTTACAGCTGGATTTTAATGAAATTAAATCCAGCCCAGCCCTGTGGCAAAGCCTGTTTGTCACCCAATGCCACCCTGATTTCATAGAATCAAAGAATGGTTTGGGTTGGAAGGGACCTCAAAGCCCATCCAGTTCCACCCCCTGCCATGGGCAGGGACACCTCCCATTGGATCAGGGGGCTCAAAGCCCCATCCAACCTGGCCTTGAACACCTCCAGGGATGGGGCAGCCACCACTGCTCTGGGCAACCCAGGGCCTCTCCACCCTCATCATGAAGAATTTCTTCCTAATGTCTAATCTAAATCTTCCTTCTTCCAATTTAAAGCCATTCCCCCTCATCCTGTCTCTTCAGGCCCTTGTAAAAAGCCCCTCCCCAGCTTTCCTGGAGCCCTTTTCAGTACTGGAAGTCCGCTATGAGGTCTCCCCAGAGTCTTCTCTTCTCCAGGCTGAACAACCCCAACTCTCTCAGCCTGTCCTCATAGCAGAGGTGCTCCAGCCCTTGGATCATATTTGTATTCCTCCTCCATTTGTAAACCAGTGGCTTGTTTTGTCCCAGGAGCTTGGATTGTGAACTTGTGTGATTTTAGGGACTAAGATTTATGGGAAAGGCTTGTGGGTCCTCTTGTTTCTCCTTCTGAAGTTGCTGCTCCTGAGTCCTGCATGCATGCAGGGCTGGGTGGCCAGGAGGTGTGGTCCTCCGTGCCTCTGGAATGGCTGGTGGCGCTCTGGCAGCAGATGAGCTGCTGACCATAGTGGTGATGTCTCATTCCCAGATCCTGTTTGTCTTGGGGACCCTGTTAATTGCCATGTCCCTGCAGCTGGACCGCAGAGGGGTGTGGAACATGATGGGCCCCTGCCTCTTTGCCCTTGTCATCATGATTGCAGCGTGGGTAAGTACGGCCAGAAGGGCAGGACCGCTGCCCTTAGCCCCTCTCTGGACAATGATGGTGGCAAAGCAATCCCCAGGGTCCAGCCCATCCAAGCATGGCCTGATCTCCTTGAAACACCCAGGTGGAAGGAGAGTAGGGTAAGGGCTGTGGCTTCCATCTCTCCAGTAGCTGAGCAATCACCTGGCTTCAGGTCTCAGCGCAGCCCAGCTGCTGCAGCTCCAGTGAGCACACACCTGCAGCTGGAGTGTTGGCCCAGAACAGGCTGTTGCCTGGGGCAGGAGCTGCAGTGTCTGTGCTGGGCTTTGGTTCCACAGCTGGATCAGAACTTTTGCACACAAGAGATGGGCCCAGGAAGGGGGGAGGCTGAGTTTCTCAGGGGCAGCAGGTACCGCCTCTTGCTGTGAGGTTGGCAGATGCTCCTGGGTCAGGCAGTGCTGCCTGTTCCCCTCTGCCTAAGCTTCTGCTTCTGCTCCAACTCTCCTGTGCTCTCCCACCTCCAGGTTCACCATGGAGTGAAGCGCAGACACTGCTACCCCTCCTCGTGGAAGCGCTGGGTTTTCTACCTCCTCCCAGGGATTACCTTGGCTTTCATCGCCATCTCAGTATATGCATTCATGGAAACCAATGAGAACTATTACTACACCCACAGCATCTGGCATGTGCTGGTGGCTTCCAGCGTTGCTTTCCTGCTTCCTCCCCGGGACAAGCATAAGAAGCCCTGGGCCTGGTCCCAGAAGCTCACTTGTCGCTATCAGATCTGCCAGAATGACCGTGAGGAGCTTTATGCTGTGACCTGAAACTGCTTGGCTCCCGGTGGCAGAGGTGCAGGTTGTTCTTTGCCTGGGCTGGCCGTCTCTCGCACGTCAGCAATCCTCTTACGTGCTCATTCGCTGGCTGGGAGAGCGCAGTATGGACCAGGTTTAAAGATGAAAATGATGAGCTTATCTTGTGGAGGCAAGTTTGAGGCCACCTCTGCTTTTCTGCTGGGATAGGGCAGGCTCTTCGTGGTTCTCGACCAAGGAATAGCCTGTCCCCCACCTTCCTGTGGCCCTGGGGGAAATTGCCAACCCTTCTTCCCCTCCTGCTGCATCCATGAAGCTTGGGCTTAGCCCACACTGAGCTGGAGCCAGAGCTTTGGCTTTTCCCTGTGCCCGTTGTCCAAGCTGTGGGACAGGGATTTCCCCTGCCATCCTGCAGTCAGCATTTGAACCCAAGAGAAGAACAAGGTTGTTCTGATTGGGGGGAGGGGGGGGCAAATGCTGCTGTGTGCCCTTGGTGCTGATGGGGAGGGAGGGAGCTGATCCCAGTGTGAGTGGGGCCCTTGGCCGCCGTCCCTGCTGGGCTCTGGAGCCTTTCTCCCTGTGAAACAGGCGGTGCTGCTCTTACCTAATCCTGAATCTGAGGGGCAAGAATGTGGCAGGGACTTGGGCCCTGGATTCAGGATCAGACTTAGCAGGAATGTGAAAACAAACCCCATGTGGGGACATGCAAAAGGCGGCAGCAGCACCTTGCTCAGAGCTGCGAAATCTGCAGCAGCGCAGGGTTTAGTCTAAGTTTAACTTTAGCCTTCTGAGCTCATCTGGAAGGAGCCAGGCTGCTGTAGTGTCCCCTTCCTCTCTCTATGGTCAGGTATTCACCGTCTTCCTCCCTTTGGTGGGTTTGGCGTGTGTGAGGCTCTGCCAGGGCTGCGTAGGTGGTCCAGGATGGCATCTCCTGACTCCTCCAGCCTGCTGTGCCTCAGAAGTTGGATGTGCTGGGGACTGGAGGGCATCGGCCATGCCCTCCAGCCAGGAGCATTGCCATGGGCTCCCTGGATGGCTTTGGTCTCACCTCAGCCTTACTACAGGGCACGCAGGCATCGGAAAGCAAGGGCAGAAACCTGGCAACCAGGAAAGTTGCCCTTGCCCATCCTTATTCTATAGATAAGGGCTCAAATACATCGTTCCTTGCTGGTTTACTCCAGCTGTGGTTGGTCTGGCATGTGCTGCTGGGAGCCCATCCGCAGAGCCCCTGCTCAGGTGGCTTTGGGGAGGAAGGAGTGACTCGTGAAGGATTTGTCTCCTAGTTCATAGGAAACGGGATTATCCCTTTGCTTTGAAGAGCGCCTAGCCTTCCGCTCAGCTCTGCACTTTATCCCTCTCCCTCCCCTTCCTCTGCAAACTCTGACTTTTTAAGCAGGCGTGGGATGAGCAATGGGCGCTCGCCTGCGCTCCCAGCCCTGTCCCCCATGTCCCCCGCATTTCCCTTTGCTGCTGCGGGAGGGGGGATCTGGGGCCCTCAGGGCTTCCTCCAACTTTTACCACTTTAGGCACTTTTTTCCCCCCAGTTTTTGGTTTGCACGGCAGTGGTGCAGCCCTGGAGCTGCAGCAGGGACCACTGCTCCTTCACAGCTGTGCCAGGCTGCCGGTTGCACCCAGGTGCTGCCATTCCCAGAGAAAGCAATAATTCCTCCTTAGGAATTTTCCGTCAGGAGCTTCCAGCCCTTTGGGGCAAGTAATCCCACTAACGTGATTGTTTATTTTGTGTTTGATTGTTGAAATTCTGCTTTTACCCCATCTCCTGCAACTGTTGGTCCTGGCACAAGGTTGTGTCAGCTGCCAGGGGAGAAGGGGTTAATTATTTCGGGTCAAATCTGAGCAAATTCGTGTGTCTGGGGAAAAAAAAGGTGTTTGGGTTTTTTTTTTCATTTGCTGTTAATACCTGTGATTATTTTATATGGTAAATTTTAAAGCTTACAGTTTTATAATTTAATAAAGGTAATGGTATTTGAGGGCAAATCTGTGGTGCAAGTACCAAGGGAGTGAGGGCAGGAGCAGCAGTTCCAGTTCTGGATGAAGGGATTGAGTGAGTCTGCAGATGACGCTAAGCTAAGCAGGAGTGTGGATCTGATTGAGGACAGGAGGGCTCTGCAGACAAACCTGGAATGCTGGATCCATGGCCGAGGCCAACGGGATGAGGTTCAACAAGGCTCAGTGCCAGGTCCTGCACTTAGGGCACAGCAACCCCGTGCAGCGTCATGGGCTTGGGGAAGAGGGGCTGAAAAGCTGCCTGGCAGAAAGGGTTATGAAGGTGTTGGTCAACAGCGGCTGAACAGGAGCCAGCAGTGGCCCAGGGGGGCAAGAAGGCCCCCAGCACCCTGGCTTGGCTCAGCCCTGGGGTGGCAGCAGGAGCAGGGCAGGGATTGTCCCCTGCACTCGGTGCTGGGGTGGCCGCACCTCCAATCCTGGGCTCAGGTTTGGGCCCCTCACTGCGAGAAAGCCCTTGAGGGGCTGGAGCGTGTGCGGAGAAGGGACCGGAGCTGGGGAAGGGTCTGGAGCCCAGAGGCTGTGGGAGCGGCTGAGGGCCCTGGGGCTGTTTAGGCTGGAGCAGAGGAGGCTGAGGGGAGACCTCATCACTCTCTGCAGGTCCTGGAAAGGAGGCTGGAGTGAGGTGGGTGCTGGGCTCTGCTCCCAAGTGACTAGCAATACCGAAATACTGTCAAATAAACTCTAAGATTTATTTTGGAGTTTTAGAAAGCAGCGTCCTTTATTTCAGCACTGGATGCAAGGGGGATAATTCCACCAATCAGGCGTAATGAGACGAGAGCTGGTTACAGAATATATTTCCCATCTACTTTCATATCTATAACATTTCTGTTACTTCCAAAGTTTAAAATTAATGTTGTTATGAACCTCACAGCAGCCAAATCTCTGCCAATTGGTACAGTACCTGTTCTCTGTCTAAACTTATATTTTTTTAGATAGAGACTATAAACAAATGGAAATGATTACAGAATATGACGCATCTGTTCAGCAAGAATTATACTGAACACAAGGCATTATATTTTTCAAAAGTGTTTGTAAAAACACACTTTGAAAATGAGTTGTGTGGAAAAATATCTGAGACTTAGCTGAAGTTAGAAAACTCGTTCTACTTTAATTCAAACCAGAATATTCCACTTTTGCAATAGTAACTACTTCTTGCATCAATAGGGAAATGGTCTGAAGTTGCACCAGTGAAGGTTTTAGATTGGGCATCAGGAAAAATTCCTTCATGGAATTTGCATTCAAGCACTGGCAGAGGCTGCCCAGGAAGGTGGTGGAGTCACCATCCCTGGAGGGATTTAAAAGAGGTGCTCAGGGATGGTTTAATAGTGGACAGGTATGGTTGGAGTCCATCTCAAAGATCTTTTCTAACCAAACGTGTCTATGGTTCAGCCCATCCACCAACTCGCTGCAAAGCTTTTTGAGGCTACCCAGGGAAGTGGTGGAGTCCCTGTCCCTGGAAGGATTTGAAAGCTGTGTAGATGTGGCAATTAGGGACATGGTTTAGGGTGGAGTTGGCAGTGTTGGGTTAAGGGTTGAACTCAATGATCTTAAAGGTCTTCTCCAACCTAAACAATTCCACGATGCTTGGTGCCATCACATGGAGTTCCATAACTTTCTCTCGTAGCTACTTGTTGATGTGTGATCACAGACTCTTTCTCTAGGACTCCTGCTTGCTCAGTGCATGGGATGGCTGGTGCTGGGGGAACTAACACAGCAGCTGGGAAGGAAGGAGTGCAGGGCACCTGCATTACCTCTTGCATCATTAAAAGGCCTTTTAGTGGAAGGGGCAGAAGATGCAAGCAGAGAAACATGGGTGCTTCTGTGCTGGTGGAGTCCCCAGCCCTGGAGGTGTTTAAAAGCCGGGTAGATGAGGTGGTCAGGGAGGGTTCAAGTATCGGGCAGGGACGGGTGGACTCCATCATCTCAAAGGTCTTTTCCCACCCAACGCCTTAATGATGCTACGAAACGCAGTCGCGCGCGGCCCCTGCCGGCCACCGTCCTCGCCTCTGCGCCCCTTGCACCCTCCACGCCAGCCAATGAGAGGCGAGTCTGTTCGCTGTGCCCGCCTCCCCTCTCCGAGCTAGCCAATAAGAGGTGGCTCCGTTCGCTATGCCCGCCTCTCCCCTCCGCGCCAGCCAATGAGAGGCAGCTCCGAGCTTTGCGCCCCGTCCCACGACGCCAGCCAATGAGAGCCCCTGCGCCCGCCCCGCCCCCCGCTCCAGACAATGGGAAGTGGCTTCGGCCCCTGCGCCCGCCCGGCTCCCGCTCCAGCCAATGAGAGATGGTGCCGACCTCTGTTTCCTCCCCCTTCCCTGCGCCAGCCAATGAGAAGTGACTCCGGCGCCGATTCCGGCAGCCGTAGCGGAAGCGGAAGCGGCGGTGGCAGCGATGCCGCTGCACCGGTTTCCACCGCGGCTGTGGCCGACGCTGCGGCTACAGGAGGGGATCTGCGCGCGGCTGCCCGAGCATTTCCTGGCGGCGCTGCGAGACGAGACGCCGCCCACCCCCGTGCACTGGCGGCCGAAGGACGTGCGCCCCCGCTGGAACCCGCACACCGGCGAGCGGGAGCGGGTGCAGAACGTACCGGTGCCCGTGTATCTGCCCCGCGCTGCCGACGAGGGGCTCTGGGGCGGCGAGGGCTGGATCCGCGGCTTCCGGTACGCGCGCAACGATAAGGTGAGCTGTCCAGCCTTTCCGTACCCTGGGCAGGGGGAGCCCCGGGCCCGCCTAGCCCCCGCGGCAGCTCCGGCCCTTTGGGGCAGGCAGCGGCGTCCCCGGCCCCTGGGGCAGCTCCGGCCCGTTCGAGTGGGCAGCGATCTCCACCCCACTCCTTGAACAGCCCCAGCCCGTTTGGCCGGACAGCGGAGCAGCCCCGGCCCCTTGAGGGCAGGCAGCATCGCCCCCGCACCCTGACGTGCCCCGGTCTCTGCCCAGCTCTCCACCAGGCTGCCTAAGATATGGAAGCCGCAGCTCTTCGAGCGGCAGTTCTACAGCGAGATCCTCGATGCCACGCTGACCATTACCGTCACCATGAGGACGCTGGACCTCATTGATGAAGCCTACGGCTTTGACTTCTACATCCTCAAGGTGAGGCCCCAGGGCTGGTAGGGCCCACTGTGCCACAGCCTCAGGGCTCAGGGAGGGAGCTTCAGGGAGGTGATCAAGTGCCCATCCCTTCAGCTGTTAAAAGACAGGAGGCAGGGTGCCCTGGGATCTGGTTCAGTAGTGGACAAAGACAGTTGGACTCGGTGATCTGAAAAGTCCTCTCCAACCAAACGATCCTGATTCAGCACGCTGCCCTCACTCAGTGCCTCTCAGGCATCTGTTACTGCTCGTCTCGCTGTGTAGGCCTAAAGCTCTGGCCTTTAATACCCCCTTGATTAGAGGCCTCAGTCTTAAAGGTTAGGACTATCATCAAATTAACTCCAGAGCATACACTTACAGAGTGTCCTGAGTTGGAAGGGACCCACAGGGATCATTGAGCCCAGCTCCTGTCCCTGCACATGACACCCCAACATTCACACCATGGGTCTGAGGGCATTTTCAAAGTGCTTCTGGAATATTGTCAGGCTGTGACTGCTTCCCTCGGGAGCTGTTCCAGTGCTCCACCACTCTGAGTGAGGAACCTTCTCCTCATGTCCAACCTAACCCTGCCCTGGCATCTTCTTGCCATTCCAAATCATTGGTTGCCCAAGAGCTCAGCACCTGCTTCTCCTCCTCCCTGTGTGAGGAAGCTGCAGAACGTGATGAGGTCCCCCCTCAGCCTTCTTCAGGCTGAACAGACCCAGTGACTTCAGCTACTTCTCACACAGCCTCCTCTCTAAACTCTTCACCGACTTTGTGGCCTCCTGTGGACGCTCTAGTAGCTTTAGATCCTTTTTATACTGTGGTGCCCCAAACTGCCCCCAGTGCTCAAGGTGGGTTGTGTCAGTGCCTGATGTACCTAAGGGATCTTTCCCCTTTCATAACATGTGTCCCGAGAGCCTCTGCAGTGTGCGGTGAGCTGGGGGTGTCCTCTGCATGCCGATAGACCTGTGTGTTCTCCG
Source organism: Neomorphus geoffroyi (assembly GCA_033558235.1). Taxonomy (NCBI): domain Eukaryota; kingdom Metazoa; phylum Chordata; class Aves; order Cuculiformes; family Neomorphidae; genus Neomorphus; species Neomorphus geoffroyi. Next base: position 9,228,312 of record JAUMJM010000038.1, read on the forward strand.
GCATCTGCTCTTCTAGTGCAATGTAACATCAGGCTTTGCTTCTCCAGACTCCAAAAGCCGACATGTGCTCAAAGCTGGGGATGGATTTGAAGCGAACTATGCTGCTGCGCCTGGCACGGCGGGATCCGAAGCTGCATCCTGATGATCCAGCCAGACGAGAGGCGATCTATAATAAGTACCAGGTGGGTGCCCAACCTGCTGTTCCTGCCCTGGTGTATGTGGTGATGTTTGCTGCCTGTCCAGACTGATAACGCTCCAATCACCCTGTCACGGCACAAACCAGTTAATGCTCCTGTGTTTAGGGTTAAGGGTGTGGGCATAGAAGAGCTAGATATCATATGTTGGGTTTTTCTTGTCCCTCTTGTTTCTGTAGTGATTTCTGTCCATGCTAAATTCTGTGTGGATGCTTTAGGAAGACCAAAGCCTGTATTTTTGCTGTGGTCGAGGTCAGGTAGGGTCTGCACTGAGCGCTGGTAGGAGCTGGCACTGCTGACACAGTGAGAATCTGTGGCGAGGCTGCAGCGCCAAGCCCAGACTGCAGGTTGGTTCTGTGCCACTGGGGATGGTTGCTGGCACAGAAGCACTATCAGCATCCTGGTCCATGGAGCTGTGCCGAGGCGCAGCCCCAGAACTGTACAAAGGCGGTGGACACGACTGATCAGAGAAAGCAAGACACTCGCTAAGGGAGAAGGAGAGCAGGGAATTGGACTTTGGTTGCCAGAAATGACGGAACAATGTTTTAAGATTTGTCTGTAGTAACATTCCTGCTGGATTTGGTGTTTGTGTGAGCTGAGCATAGGACTTTGCATCTTAGTTACCTGGAAAGACTGTATTGCCCGGTCCTTCTGTTTCACAGGAATTCGCGATCCCGGAAGAGGAAGCTGAATGGGTTGGTTTGAGTTTAGAAGAAGCAATAGAAAAACAGCGGCTCCTAGAAAAAAAGGTGAGTTCCTGAGGCTGCGCTTGGCACCAAGGTGTCCTGGCTGCATCCAGCTGCACATCCAGCTGGTCCGAGCAGCCTGAGCGATGGAAGCGCCGCTGCCAAACTGCTGAGCAGCCACATGAACCCGGTTAAATTTGGGGACCCAAATCCTGGGGCTGGGTTTGTTTATTTTTATGATCAGTCTATTAAAATGTATTTTCATTATTTATTTACTCATACGATTTTAAAGGGATTAAATTTTTAAATTTCTAATTCATTGCTCATTATTATTGTTCAACTGATAGCAGTTTAATAACAATAAATATTATTGCTAAATATTAATAAGAAATGAGATAGTATTATTACTGTTGTGGTGCTATTATTAACAACAAATACTATTAATGATAATAGTCATCATAATTCATTATTAATTTAAATTTCATCATTATTTATTGCTGGGAATGTCCCACATGGGTACCTGTCATCGTTGAGGCAGGGTTACAGAGCTGGGCAGCAGCTGTGTCTGAAGGAGTTGCCTTGTTCAGCCACTGAAATAAGCCCGGTCGTGTTGTCCTCTGGTTTTAACTGTCAGCATTCCTGCAGCGCTGGCGCACTGGGCTCTCCATTAGTCTTCACCCTGTGCTGCTCACATTCACTCCTTCAACTGGTTTATCCTGCGTTCTGTTTCAGGACCCTGTCCCACTCTTTAAGGTCTATGCCGAAGAGCTCGTGAACCAGCTGAAAGAACAGGCACAACAGGAGCAGTAGAAGGAAAGAAACCTTTGGAACAAAACCCTCCAAGCTGTGGGGTTGACTGAGTCTTCCATCTGAATCATGATTGTGCAGAAGGGGCCGCACGAGCGCTATGCCCAGGAAAGTGTTGCTGTTATTGCGGTCTAACAACAGCCTAAATTCAGTGAGGAACCGTTCCTGTGGGCTGAGGAAAGAATTTCTGTCCTGTGCCCTTGTAAGACTGATGTGATGTGATGGTTCTGCCTGTACAAGTGGTTGGCTGCTGCTGAGAGCTTGGCCGTGATATAAAATGAAATACGCATTTTGGGAATATCAGTAAACTTTTTTCTGAGACTCATTAAGGTGTCACAGCAGGGACTGTGAGACACTGTGGTCGTGTAACCTAGAATTGTAGAATGACCCGAGTTGGAAGGGACCCACAAGGACCATGGAGTCCAACTCCTGTCCCTGCACAGGACACCCCAACATTCACACCATGTGCCTGAGGGCCTTCGTCAAATGCCTCTGGAATATTGTCAGGCTGTGACTGCTTCCCTGGGGAGCTGTTCCAGGGCTCCCCCACCCTCTGTGGGAAGAACCTTCTCCTCATGTCCAACCTAACCCTGCCCTGGCATCTCCCTGCCGTTCTCTCGAGTCTTGTCATTGGTCGCTAGCGAGAAGAGCTCAGCGCCTGCTCCTTCTCCTTCCTGTATGAGGAAGCAGTAAACAGTGATGAAGTCTCCCCTCAGTCTCCTCCAGACTGAACAGACCCAGGGACTTCATCCTCTCCTCATACAGTTTCTCCTCTAGAACCATCTCCAGCTTTGTGGCCTGTGGACCCTCTCCAGTAGTTTGATGTCCTTCTTAGACTGTGGCACCCAAAACTGCACACAATACTTGAGGTGGGGCCTCACCAGAGCACAGCGGGACAATCCCCTCTCTCTCCTGGCTGGTGATGCCGTGCTGGATGCACCCCAGGACACGGTTGCCTTCTTGGCTGCCAGGGCACTGCTGGCTCAGGATCAACTTCGTATCAACCAGAACACCCAGGTCCCTCTCTGCAAAGAAAGTCCCAGCCTCCTGCAGCAGAGGCAGCTGTGCCCTGGAAGCAGGACCCCAACCCCTGCCCCAAGCAGGGCCTGCCAGGTGGGGCTGAGCTCCCCAGGTGCTGGCCCCATGGCTCGCTCTGAGCCCTTGGCTTCCAGCGCTTGCTCTGTTTGGAGTTGGTGGCTTTAAAATCTTATCTTTTGTCAGAATGTCATTGAAGCAGGTGTTGAAGCCTTTGCTCCCATCTGGCAACAATGGTCTGAAAAGTGTCTCCCACAGTTCCAGGGAGGGGATTCTCACCCTCTGCTCTGCTCTGGTAAGACCCCATCTGGGGCTTCAGCTCTGGAGACCTCAGCACGGAAAGAAACGGACCTGTGGAGCAGGTCCAGAGGAGGCCACAAAAATGATGTGAGGGATGAGCACCTGCTTTGGGGGAAGGGTGAGAGAGCTGGGGTTGTTCATCCTGGAGAAGAGAAGGCTCTGGGGAGGTCTTACAGCAGCCTCCCAGTACTGAAAGGGGCTCTAGGAAAGCTGGGGAGGGGGTCTGGATCAGGGAGTGCAGGGACAGGACAAGTGGAACGGTTTTCAGCTGAATCTTAGATCAGATGAGATCTTAGGAAGAAATGTTTTGCAGTGAGGGGGAGGGAGGCCCTGGCCCAGGTTACCCAGAGCAGCGGTGGCTGTCCCATCCCTGGAGGTGTTCAAGGCCAGGTTGGATGGGGCTTGGAGCCCCCTGATCCAGTGGGAGGTGTCCCTGCCCATGGCAGTGGGTGGCACTGGATGGGCTTTCAGGGGGACTTCTTAGCAGGGCCTGTAGCAGTAGGACAAGGGAATGGTTTTGATCTGAAACGTGGGAGATGCAGCCTAGGTAAAGGAAGACACTGTTTACACTGAGGATGGTGAAACACTGGCACAGCCTGCCCAGAGAGGCAGAAGATGCTCCAACTTTGGAAATATTCAAGGCCAGGTTGGATGGGGCTCTGAGCAACCTGATGGAATGGGATTTCCCTGCTCACCAGAGGGGCTTGGATTGGGTGGGATTTAAAGGTCCTTTCTCACCCAAACCATTCCATGGTACTGTTCTACACACTAGTGAACAGTGCTGGGCCTCGCTGTTGTCAGTAGACGTTGTGGTCCTGCAGAGGATTTTTGCAGGAGAACAAGCAGACTCTCTTGCCATTCCTTTCAGCTCTGAGTTGAGGGACAAGTGCAGAGCTTGCAGGATGCCCCTCGTGTGATCCAGATCTCCAGGAAAAGACTCCACCTTAACCTCACCTTGGGATGAGACATGCTTCCCTCTCTAGCACGTAAGGACAGATGTGCTGTTTCTGAAGCATAGGACCCAAGATGAGAGAGAAACTGGGCTTGTAGAGCAGTGGTGGCTGGTCCCCTCGGCTCTGGGATGGAGAAGGACCACAGGGGAGCAGAAATTCCCAGTGTCATAAGCTCTGCCTTAAGGATCTGGGGTGGAGATGTTGTGGAGGCGGTTGCTGGGTGGGCTCAGAGCTTCTGTGCAGAGCATGAGGTAGGTGGTTGGGTTGGATGCAATCTCAATGGAGATATGTTTCATGAAGACCAGGCTTCTCTGCTGCTTTTTGGGCCAGTGAATGGGTTGGAGCCCTCATGAGGGGTATCTGAGCTCCCAGGTGAGCATGGCACATCTGTACAGCCCAGGGCTGGTCAGGGGCTGTCTCTGCACGGGCACAGGAGGCTCCGTGCTGCAGGGGCCAGGTTGTGTGGCAGAAACTGGGATGTTTCCAGCCTGCCTTTACGTCCCAGCTCCGGCAAGTCTAGGTTTCTCAAGAGCAAACTGGCACAGAAGGTCACATTTGCCTAATTAATGATTTTGTAGCTAGGCCAGCACAATGACATTTACTTATCTTCTCCCTCTTCTGCAACTGAGCTGAGTGGGAAGCTGCTGCCCAGCTCCTCGGGGACCCTGACACTCTGCCCTCGTTAGAGATAATTAGCTGGGACAAGCTCCTTGTTTGACAGCTCTGCTCATCATTAGGGCTTGCGCAGCTCATGCATTTTAATGTGGCTCTGAGCAAAGCCCCAGCCTGTGGCTCTGTCCTGGCCCCGCTCCGCAGCTTTACTGGAACGTGTTGGTGTGGGTCTGGCCTCGGGCACAGCGTGGCTGGTGCCCGCCTGGACCCAGCTCTCAGGACTGTCAGGGTCCCCAGTGCCTCACGGCTCCTCAGCAGTGAGGGGGCTAAGGGGACAATTGTCAGCTCCTGTTCTGTATGGGGGCTGGGTTCTACTGATGTGGAACTACCTCCCAGTTGTCTGATGATGTGTTTGAGACCTCACCTGGGGCCCCCGGCACAGGAAGGACCTGGAGTATTGGAGCGAGTCCAGAGTCACCCTCGTCCTATCCCTGCACCCCCCTGAAAAAGAGCCCTTCCTCAGCTTTCCTGCAACCTCTTTCAGGCTGCTCTGAGGTCTCCCCAGAGCCTTCCCTTCTCCAGGCTGAACAACTTCAACTCTCTCAGCCTGTCCTCATACAGGAGGTGCTCCAGCCCTTGGGTCATCTAAATGGCCACCTCTGGAATCACTCCAACAGATCCCTGTCCTTCCTGTGCTGAGGATGTCTTTGCCATCCTACAACGTTTATCAGTCACAGAATCATAGACTGGCTTGGGTTAGAAGGGACCTCAAATCCCATCCAGTTCCAACCCCCGTCCATGGGCCTCCCCATGGGAGGGACACCTCCCACTGGATCAGGGGGCTCCAAGCCCCATCCAACCTGGCCTTCATCACCTCCAGGGATGGGGCAGACACCACTGCTCTGGGCAACCTGGTCCAGGGCCTCCCCACCCCCACAGGAAAACTTTTCTTTCTAAGATCTCATCTCAGTCTCCCCTCTTTCAGCTCAAAACCCTTCCCCCTCATCCTGTCCCTGCACTCCCTGATCCAGAGCCCCTCCCCAGCTTTCCTGGAGCCCCTTTCAGGTTGCTCTGAGGTCTCCCCACAGCCTTCTCTTCTCCAGGCTGAACAATCCCAACTCTCTCAGCCTGTCCTCGTAGCAGAGGGGCTCCAGTCCTCAGATCATCTCCGTAGCCTCCTCTGCACCCATCCCAAGTTCCATATGCTTCTTATGCTGGGGATTCCAGAACTGGACACAATACTCAAAATCTCATCATCAATACACACACAATACACAAGTCTCATCATCAAGAAGAGATGAGATTTGGTATCTCGGGCAATATACATCGATGTGAAGTTTGGTTTCAAATCAATAGGATTCAATTTCTACCACAAAGCTGGACTCGGGCTCGGTGGTGGCTGCTGGGTATGGGCTGTGCTCACTCCCACAGCTTTGCTCTCTGCTCTGTGGTGTTTAGAGATCACGAGGAAATGGCAGCAAACATACTCCTGGCTGGCGAGTATCACTTGTGACATGTGGTTTGTGTTTGTGGATTTTTGGGATCCAGATGGAGTCAGGCTCATCTCCAAGGGACACAAGGAGGGGCCGGAGGACATGGGTAGTGACATGGGAAATGGTGGTTGGAAGTGAGGAAAAACTTCCCTAGGAGGGTGGTGCAACCCTGGGATGGAGCCTGGAGAGGTGGTGGCACCTCCATCCTTGGAGGCTTTCAAAAGGACCTCAATGTCTTGCTCTAGCTTTGCAGCCACCCCTGCTCAGAGCAGGAGGTTGGCCTGGAGACCTCCAGAGGTCCTCCCAACCTCACTTTTTCTGTGATGCAGTTTCTGGTAGCTACTCCACCTTGTGAAATGCCCTGTGAAGTGGCCATCAGCTTGAGGAGGGGGGAGAAGCAATGAACTGAAGAAGACCAGCTACCACGTGCTGGCTGAAGGGGAAGGGTTCTGTCTGGACAGGAGAAGGACTGCTCCCTCCCCTCCTCTGGGGTATGAACAGTCACCGCCCTGCCTGAAGCTCCTCCTGCAGCTGTGTGATGTGCTCCCTCTTCTCCCACTCACCCAAGGAAGTGTCTCATGCACAAAGCCATCACCTCCAGCAGTGGCTGTGGTCAGGGACGGCAGGATGGAACCACCGGCCACAGGCTGGATCACCAGGAGCCCAGGGCGGTGGAGCAGTGGAGACCAGCCTGGCTCTGCATGAGCATCCCTGGGGATGCCCTGGGGTGCCTGGCCCTGGGTGCTGGTTGGCTGTGCCCAGTAGAAGGGCCTGGTGGCTCTCCATGAGTGACTGCTGGATGTCCCAGTGCTGCTGGTTCCCCACTCTCTGCTCACCCTGGCCAGCTGCCCCAGCGCTGCAGGGGATGAAGCGGGAGATGGCATGGCCATCATGTCACAGCAGACCCTGTGGCGTGATGACACCCTGCTCCACAGCACCAGGGCTCTGCTGTGGGCAGGACACGTGGCTCGGGGCACAGCCAGATGGGACCAGCCTGGAACCAGGCGCAGGGTCCTGGCTGGAGGGGAACATGGGCAGATCTTGGGTGGAGCAGCTTTTACACTAAGAAGCCTTAAGGAAAATAAACCTCATAAAATCTACATATGCAAATACATTAATTGCCCAAAGCATCTACTCCTGATGTGCTCCTGCTGCACTCTCTCCTGCAGCCATGGGGAGGCTGGACAAAGGGTGGTGGGTACCCAGAGCACGGGTGGCTGTGTGCAGTTACCTCCATCCACAGCTCTTGCTGCCTGTCATGGGCTCAGACCGGGCTCCTCAGCTGCAGGGGGGAGGGTGTGAGGAATAGCAATGTTGGCTGGGGATTGACCATAGGCTCCTCTGCCTGGCTGGACTCTGCCGACCCTGTGCATCTCCATTATCACGCAGCCATCACCATGGCAACGCTGAAAATGGGGCTGGTTCAGGCCAGTTAGAGCATTCTAGCAAACACAGCAAAAGGCATTTCTGAGGCAGGAGCAAGGTTTGGCTCACGGGGTCTCCTGGTACCTGGGGATGCAGCTGCTTGGACAAGGTCCTCGCAGGACCCAGTGCCCCCAGGGGTGCACATCCCAAGCTGGGGTGAAGGTGGTGGAGGGAGCCTGCGGAATGGGAAAGGCAAGCAGCTGCATGGGAAGCTTCTCCAGCAGCATCTGGTATGGATGGGGCTGGGATCAGCAGCCATCCTGTCCCCAGGATGGGATATGCAAAGCCAGCCTCCCTCTCTGCCAGCCGACCTTGGCATCTGAAACAGTCCAGGGCCAGTATGAGGGATGGGGCAGGCGTTTGGTGGAGCTGCATCGTGACCCCACGTCAGAGCTGCCCAGCTACGCTGGTGTTTCATAGCTGTCGCTGGATTATTCATCCCAGCAAGAAGCGGGCGGTTCCTTTGGTGAGGACAGCTTGCTGGTGTGTAGTCAGGCTGGAATTTTCTGTGTGCCTTTATAAAGGCTGAGTTCTACCTGCTGTTTAATCCTCCAGGCAGGCCTGCAAGATGCTCTGGCAGCTCCTCCTAGCCAGCTCTCATCTTCTTGCCCTGATCAATTGGGTATCATCAGCAAACTGGATCACTTCCCTTTTCCCAGCGGCTGGAGGAGCCCCAGGCTGTGTGAAGAGCCCCTGGGGGCTGCCCTGCCCTTTACCCCATGGCAGAGTGCCCACTTGGTACTTTAACAGGTATTTATTCACACAGGGAATTAGACTCATGGAATGGTTTGGGTTGGAAGGGACCTCAAAGCCCATCCAGTGCCACCCCCTGCCATGGGCAGGGACACCTCCCACTGCATCAGGAGGCTCCAAGCCCCATCCAACCTGGCCTTGAACACCTCCAGGGATGGGGCAGCCACCACTGCTCTGGGCAACCTGGGCCAGGGCCTCCCCACCTTCACAGGAAAACTTTTCTTCCTAAGATCTCATAGAATCATAGAATTACAGAATCATAGAATCATCTGGTTGGAAAAGACGTTTTAGATCATTGAGTCCAACTGTACCTGTCCACCACTGAACCAGATCCCTAAGAAACTCATCTACCCATCTTTTAAACACCCCCAGGGATGGCGACTCCACCACCTACTTGGGAGCCTCTGCCAGGGCCTGAGATCCCTTTCAGTGAGGAAATTTTTCCTAATGTCCAGTCTAAACCTCCCCTGGCGCAGCTTGAGGCCATTTCTTCTTGCCCTGTTGGTTGTTACTTCTGAGAAGAGCCCAGCACCCACCTGACCACAGCCTCCTTTCAGGCAGTTGTAGACAGGGATGAGGTCTCCCCTCAGCCTCCTCCAAGCTAATCAACCCCAGTTCCCTCAGCCGCTCCTCGTAGAACTTGTTCTCCAGCCCCTTCACCAGCCTCGTTGCCCTTCTCTGGATGCACTTCAGCCCCTCAATGTCCTTCCTTCATCTCAGTCTCCCCTCTTTCAGCTGAAAACCCTTCCTCCTTGTCGTATCCCTGCACTCCCTGTCCAGAGCCCTTCCCCAGCTTTTCCAGAGCCCCTTTCAGTACTGGAGACTGCTCTAAGGTCTCCCCACAACTTTCTCTTCTCCAGGCTGGACAACCCCAACTGTCTCAGCCTCTCCTCGTACAGGAGGTGCTCCAGCCCTTGTATCATCTCTGTGGCCTCCCCTGGACTCGCTCCAACAGCTCCAGGTCCTTCCTGTGCTGGGGACTCCAGAATTGAATACAGGGTGGAGTCTCATGAGAGCAGAAATCTCCTTCCACCTGGCCAGGCAGTCCTGGGATGCACAGAGCTGGGACCTGCTGGAGTGTGGAGGTGAGGAATCACCCATATACTGACCCGCTTGTGCTGCTCAGCTCCCCTTTGCTCTGTGAACGCTGTTCTCCTCTCCCCTCTTACCCATTTTCTCTTGTTTTCTGCAACATACAATGGAGAACAGGGGGAACTGGGGCCTTTGCAGGGCTGTGGGGAAGGCACTTTTGCTGAGGAGGCTTGTGGAGATGCGCTTTGCAGCAGGGTGGGGTTCTTGCAGAGGGGCCAGAAGGTCATAGAATTGCTTGGTTGGAAAAGACCTTTGAGATCATCGAGTCCAACAATACCTGTCCCTGAGCACCTCATCTACCTGTGTTTTAAACACCTCTGGGTCTGGGGACTCCACCACCTCCCTGGGCAGCCTGTCCCACATGGCAGGATGGGATGACAGTGCTGTGAGGAGACTGGGGGGTGGTGGGACCTTGGCATGGGAGCTGGGGTGGTGGTGGGGTGTGGTTGAAGCTGTGGTGGCGTGAGGCTAAAACCGTGCTGGCTCAGGAGCCTGTGAGCCAGGGTGTTACCATGGGAACCGCTGGAGGATGCTTGGGAGGCCAGAGTGGCTCTGCCGGCACAGGTCCATGTGCTTGGGTCCCCAGCCACAAGCACGGGCAGGAGCCTCCCATTGCTGGGACGGAGGGCAGGGTGGGCTCCCAGCCCAAAGGTACCTGGGGAGGCACCAGCTTCCCTTCAGCTAAAGGGAGTGATCCCCACAGCACTTCATAGAGAAGCTGCCTTTGAAATAGGGAGCGCACAAGCAGGAAAGCAACCCCAGGCAGGACCAGAGTGTGGTGGGACCCACAGCCAGACAGCAGAGCTTGGGCTGTGCCAAGGCTCCCGGCCTCAGGGTCCTGAGCCACTCCCCACCGCTCCTTGCAGGGCTTCCAAACCCCCCTGTGCCGGTGTGTTTGTTTAAGTCAAGCTTTGCCAGCTGCCCCAAGCCAGCCGTTGACTCGAGTCCTCCCTTTGCTCTCCCCCAGTGTGTGAGCAGGACACCTGCCCGGCTGGCTGGGCACCACGATGAGCTGTGTCACCAGCAGCTGCTCCAGGCACCAGCCAGCCCCTCTTCCATGGAAGCCTTTGGTGACAGCATTGTCACCAGCCTTTTGCACAGCCAAGAGGGCTGTATCGTGTGCATCCCCCACGTTGCTGCTGACCCCTCCTACGCTGGCTGCGCTCGGGAGACAGGGCTTCCCTACGCAGGTCCTCTCCGTTTCCCAGGTGTATTCACTCAGGTCACTACAAGTTGTGTTTCCAGGAGCAACTCTGCTAAGTCGCTGGTACAGCTGGCAGGGTTAGTGGCCCAGCTTTCCATGTAACACGTTAAAAGGAAAATCATTATCACTCTGCCAGGCTCCAAACTGTCCTATCCTAGAGTGGGCAGGTAGGGCAGCCCCTAGTTCCTTCGGAAGCCCTGGAGATGCCTCCAGGCTCCTTGCTGCTCCTTCCACAGCTGGTTTCACGTTGTTGTCTGTGGTCACCCTTGTCCTCTGCACTTCCCAGCGAGCAGGGTGGGAATCCTCCATCCTCCCATCAAAGCAAGAAGTTCAGGCAGCATCTCCCAGTGCTCCTTCTGAAGCCGACCTGATGGACCCCTCCTTCTGGATGGCTGTGAGAAGGGAATGGGAAGATGACATTGGCTTCCTTTCCCTCAAGACCACCCTGCTCCTTTCTTTCTATGCTGCCTGTGAGCTCCCCATTTCCCCAGGATCTCTCCATCGCTTAGATGCTCCCTAACACCCTTTTTCCTCTGTTTTCCTGGAACTGCTGTCTTGTGCCAGCAATGACCAGTGGGAACAGAAGCACCCTGTGAGCCCCATGTGGGTGTTCCAGCCAGCAAGGCTGGGTGCCCATTTGCTGTTCTCTGGTGGCATCATCCATTCCTGGACCACGAGGACGCAGACAGGGCCACACTCCCACCGCCTCTCTCCTGCGTGACCCACCCGGCCACAAGCACCAGTCACCATCCATGTTCACGGCTCTGGTGACGAGAAGCTGTGTGCATCGCTCTGTCCATCGTCACTAAACACCCTCCAGGAGTAATGAGAGGCTGCAGGCCCTGCAGAACTGGCAAGGAGCAGTGTAGGAAGGTGATGACCCAGCATCCCAGCCTTGAGCGAGGAGTATGGCCGGAGCCAGAGGCATCAAATGTCCCCACCCAACCAGCATCACTGCCGGGTCCCGCAGAGCTGGGGGCTGTACTGGTCGAGCTGGGCAGTACTGGTTCTCAGGCAATGTTGGTGTCCAGGCAGAAACCCCACGTGCTGCGGACATGAATTGCTGGTGCCAGTGGAGTTGAAGGAAGGTGGAGGTGATGGAGGACCTTTGAGCCCCATCCTCGCTCTCTAGATGAACCGATGTGAGATCCCCATGGAAGGCAGAAGGAATGGCAAAGCCACCACAGCCAGACCCTTGGACCCACAGGTGTCACACATCCCTGCCCAGCGCTGCTCCTTAGAGGAGGAGGATGCTGAGGGCTGCACGACAGTGTGGGAAAGCCTTGGCATCGAGGCATTGTGCAGCGGGAGTGGTGGGAAAAGGCTGGCCAAGGGGGAGGCACCGCTTTCTGCAAGAGCCTTCAAAGAGTTTTCCCTAAGTCTTGCTGCTCTTTAGGGCTTCCTCCTCCAACAAAAAAAAAAAAGGGAAGGGAAAAGAGGCAACGAGGAAGAGCAATCTCTTGGTGTGGGATGAAAGCGGCCTGTCTTGACTATTTACCCAGCAATTATAAGTAAATCGGTGGTGCCTAACGGGGCCGGTTGCCATAGTGACGATGGGATGGAAGGACCAGCATTTGGTCCTGACCGCAGCCAATCAGGCTGGGAAGCCCAAGCTGCAATATAAAGTAAAGATTCCCATCTTTCTGCCACGCACTTGCCAAGAAAGGGAAATAGGTTCAAGAGTCGGGGGGAAAAAAGTGCTCCGGCCGGCAGCAACCAGGGCGGCTGCTCCCGTCATGGCGGACTGCGAACGCGCGGGCAGGTGAGAAATCCCAACTCTCCCCATCTCCCCGCTTATTGTTCTCCTGCGCCGCGGTCCCCTTTGCCGCCCCACCCCACCCACGCCACCGCCCTGACCCCCTCGCCCCGGCACCCACAATGAAACTCTCCTTTCGGGCGAGAGACAAAGAGAGGCGGGTGGAGAAAGGCTCCACCATTCTCCCCAAATTGCCATCGTAGGCCTTTCAAATCAAATTTCGCAAAGCAGCTTCATCAAAGGCCCCCGGCTGAGAGGCGCGAACCCCATATTCCTGCCCCCCCTGGCAAGTCTAGGGTGGTGTGGTGATCCCATACAAAGTCAGTGCAGCTCCAAAAGTGTCTTTGCGAAAAAAAAAAAAAAAATAGAGGGGGGAACAAAAAAAAAAGGGGGGGGGGGAGATGGAGATGAAAAAAAAAACCCTACAAGCAAGAAAGAGCGGCGCCTAAATTGCTCGTCGGCTCCCCATCTCATTACGCGCGACTTCTGAGGACGGGTATTTCCAAAGGCGGCTATGAAAGACTTGTGAATGGAGCCCCCCCGTCCGGGATCAAAGCCCAAGGGCCAGGATGGCGGGGTGTGCCGAAGGAGGGGGCGAGCGGCGGCGGCACCGCAGGATGGTGGGGGGAGCCTTCCGCCCCCGCTGCTGCTGCCCTCCATGTTCCCGGTGTCGCTGCTGCCGCTGTCTGACCCATCTTGCAATGGAGACCAGGGACGGCGGCCAGAGCTCAACGGCTCAAGCCAAGATGAGCAAACTCCATCGGCTGACAGTTCGGCAACTCTCCCCAAATTTGTGATCAATGAGCTCATTCCACCTGGGACCTCTCTGAATACCTCCAATTGCAGATGACCAGTGGCTTCTCCAACACCCAAGCCCATTCCTTGGGTCTCCTCATGCCGTGGCATCCAGCGGCCACCAGCGCAAGGGCCAAGGACAAAGGCAGGAGGACAGAAGTTGTGCCACTTGCCTTCCTTCAAACATGGGCTGCTTGCTTCTGCTCGCAACAAATTCAGCTCCAGGCGGCATTCCCACCACCAGCACCACCGGCAGACGGGTGCCCCATCGGCGGCACGGAAAGCAAACTCACAGATGGTAAAATAAGAGAGTCGTGTAGGGTTCAAAGAGACCTTCTATGTCAATTGTTATATTATTAGGTAAACTCTAAGAAGAAAATCTTTTAATCCACTGTGGCTAATCCAGTCCACTTTTGTTAGCCAGGACATATTCAGCAGCAACAAAAGGCGCTGGCCGACGGACACCGGCATACATAATGTATTGATAACTGCGGGAGCCGGCTCGGCGGCAGAAAGAGCCACTGCCTGGGCCGGCGGCGGGGGCCGGGGTGGAGGATTTGCCCGACTTTTATCAGTTTTATTTTCATTTCAAAGACTCCGGCTGATATTTGCACTGCGCCGCTTCCCAGAGAGAGCACAAAGAGGGCAGAGATGTTCCCGGCAGCGGCCAGCGCTGAAACCCCACTGGGACCCTGCCAGGACCTCACCAAGACCCTTGCTCCTCACCTCCTGGGCAGCACCAGGGCGATGGCAGCAGGGAAGGCTGCGAGGGCAGGTTTGCCAATGCCTGGTATAGAGGTGACGATTCTCATGGAATGCCAGCTGGGCATAGCTGGGGTGGCTGCCCCCCAGAACATCTGTCCTGGCTGGCAGGGTCCCCTGGGATTTACCACAGGAAGGCATCACTGCCCTGGGATGGGGGTAGTCACCTTCCCACAAGGACAAGAGATGCAACAGATGCAAGGGAAGAGCTGCAAAGGGCTGGCACTGTGAGGTGGAGAGCAGCAAGTGGGTAGACCTTGTCCTCCAAACCCAAGGGAAGCAGAAATCAGAGCTGAGGAACCTCAAAAGGAAATAAGAACCAACAGCAGCAAAGGGCAGGTGGGACCTGAGCAGGGAACACATGGCCACAGCCCAGCCAATGCAGGGTCTTCAGGCAGGAGGGGGTGGGATTGGGTGAGAACAAGCTGAGACGGGTTGAGGTGGCCAGTGGTGAGCTGCCAGCTGTGGTTGCTGGAGGTGAGCGGGGAAACACCGGGCACCCAGCTCCTTCAGGCCACAGATAGGGCCCATCCTGAGCATTGGGCTCCGCTGGGGCAGGGCTGGGTGGGGGCAGGAGGGGACACAGGGGATGGATGGCCAGGCTGGGTCCTTGGGCTGAGCCAGTGATTGAAAACAATTGCGAAACACCTGGCTGGATGGGCACTGGTGGCCATGGGGTGAGGATGGGGACTGAGCCAGCAGAGACCTCTGCAGAGAAGAAGTGGATTCTCCAGTGGGGATGAGCTCACCCAGGATTTTGTGGTCCTCCAGGGATGCCATTGAGTCAGAAATGTCCCTTTTCCCACTGATGCCATTTCAGCGCCATCCAAAGCCACTGGCTCAGATGTGGTCATCAGGATCTTCAGTAGAACCATGGAAAGGAGACACAGCAACGGAGGGGACCAAAAGGGCTGGTTTCAAAGAGCCCAGAGGGCTTGCCCAGTGTTAGTCCTCCTGACAAGGGACAGCAGAAGCTCCCCAAAGTGGGCACAGGGCGTTCAGCCATTCAGGTAGTGCTAAAGGGAGTAAGTGACATAGCGAGGAAACGGCCTGCAAGGGATTTGGATGCTACTGCAAGCCCCAGGTCAAGCTTTTCCACTTTCACTGCACTCACAGGTACTTGGAGTCCTCCAGAACTACAGCCTTCCTCAAAAGTGATTGCATTGCTCAGTGTTCGAAAGCTTCTCCAAGGAACAGATGTACATATAGAGTGATTGAGCGCAACGTCATGAGTTCCCAGCCCTTGAAGCTCCAACCTTGAGACCCATGAGGGGAGCTGAGTGATGGAGCCACCCATGAAAGCAACCCCTCTTCTAAAGGCTGAAACATAACATGGTCTCACTGAGCCTCGCTGCCCGACCCAGTCCTTTGCTCTAACCATTGCCAAGGCATCCACAAACTCCTGAATGCCCCACATGATCCGTCCAGAGGTTCATCCAGTGCAGGAGGTGGAGGCCAGACTGGCAGATAAAGAGCATAAACCACCTGGGAGACACAGCATGAAAATTCAGGCTAAATCATTTGTCTTCGTCAGGCAGAAGTTTAATGGCTGGGGCTGCAGCCGTGCCAGGCTCTGGGCAGCTGGTGAATGTGAGACTGAGCTAAACAGGCTGAGTTAAAGATGTTCTGCATTGGAGAGCTGAAAATACTTCTCCATTGGGAAAAGGGAGCCATGGACCTCCTCTGCAGCCACCTCTGCTTCATGTCCTGCTGCAGGAGAAGGCTTGAGTGGGCTGGGATGGCTCGCAGCATGGGCTGGGTTGTCATGGGACGGCTGCCCACAAGACGTTCATCATCCAAACACAGCCCGTGGGTGCTCATCCCACCTCGTGGCCTTGGGACGGCCAGAGAAGTGTGAGAAGGTCATGTAAACCTCATCTGTGAGATGTTCTCCATGACATACCCTTGGAATGCTGTGGAAGTTGCCACCGCAGGAAGTCCAAAATCTGGCAAGATTTGGTATCGTCCATCCACAACCACATGATTTCACGTTTGACCAATTGTAACTATAAAGGACAAGGATGAAATGCAACATGAGGCCTGATTTGCTTGTGTTTGCCAACCATGGGTTCTCCTGAGGCTGCTTCCATGCCAGCCAACACTTGTCCATTGAAGGTCTTCCGACAGAGGTGCACTAACAAGAGAAGTCCCAGCAGGACTATTGAAGTGGGGATACATCCTCTGGGAGAAGAGCAGGAGGGCCTGGTGTGCCAAGGGCAGCAACGCCAAGGCTGCAGAGATTGGGCTGCTGTCTGCTCCCACCATGGGAGAGATGAGCTGCGCAGGCTGAAGGACACAGATGGCATGAGCAGGAGTGGTGTGAAATGGCTGCAGATGGGCAGACTGGGCAACAGAAGGTGGCTTCAGCCCTGCAGAGCACAGGGCATGGCAGCAGCCCCTTTGTCCTGATGGGGACAGGCACTGGAGCAGCACCGCTTTATGGGAGATGGTCCAAGGCTTGGTGCCTGCGGGACATGGGACACAGCAAAGCTTGAGACACCTGCCCAGCCTGACACTTATGTCTGTGCTGAGCAGTTCTTGCTCCCCAAGGAACAAGAGGACTATGGAATGCTCATGATCACTAGCCCATGCAAAGAAATTCTTCACAATGAGGGTAGGGAGGCCCTGGCCCAGGTTGCCCAGAGCAGTGGCGGCTGCCCCATCCCTGGAGGTGTTCAAGGCCAGGTTGGATGGGGCTTGGAGCCCCCTGATCCAGTGGGAGGTGTCCCTGCCCATGGCAGGGGGTGGCACTGGATGGGCTTTGAGGTCCCTTCCAACTCAAACCATTCCATGATTCTGTAACTCCTCCCTGGCTCCCAGCCATCCTGTCCTGGAGATGACTTGGCTCTGCTGCCATTCACGGGCCCACCATGAGGAGGGGATTTTAGGAGCAAAGTGGCCTGGGGTTTCACAGTTTCACAAAGTGGTAAGCGGGAGCAGAAAAGGGCCACTGGCGGTCCCAGATATGGATGGGGAATCCCACAGCTGACATCCCACACCAGGACAGCTTTGCCCTGGCTGTGGGGCTTGTCTTGAACCCCTCCAAAGACAAAGAATTCCCTATTTCTCTGAGGTTCCTCAAAGGGCAATTTCTCCAGTCCTGTGTCAGGATGACTCCGATGCTCTCTACATCTTGGTGCCAGAAAGCCCTGAGATGAGTCAATACCAACATGATCTCCTGGGCTGGGTCTATGCTGAGGCATCTGAAGCAGCGTGAATAAACGGCACTCGTTGAGCACCACAGCTCATCAGCTGTGGCTCAGCACAGCCTCAATTCAGTATGGAGGAGCAGCAGATCCTGCAGCAGCCTGGTTAACCACACAGCCTCCTCCCACCACCCGCAGCCCTGCCAACACCAGCACACTTGAATGTCCCCAGCCAGCCAGTGGATCTTCAGCCGTGGCAGAGATGGTGCAGCAGAAGGTCCTCCTCCTCCTCCTCACATTTCTGTGCATTTTTGGTCTCCTCAGCAGAAGGAAGCAGGTGAGCCCCAAGGTCAGTGCTGGGTCCAGCATCTTCGCCCAACTGTCAGGACCTCAGCTGGTGTTCAGCAATGCTTCTCCCAGTGCTGTTCCTAGGAGCTCCCTTCCACCACAAAAGAGGAGTCCTGCAGAGAAACCTTTTCCCAGACGTCCACAGGCAGGTCACCAGGGGTGCAGGTGCTCCAGGACTCGCCTGTGCCAAGCCCCAGCCCCTGATTGAGTGCTGGTGATGTGGCAGCACAGGGGTACCGTCCACCAGCTCAGTCAGGAAGGTTGGCCATCACTGGGGAGACAGATGCAGGATGGTTGCTTTAGGAAGGGCCACCTTGCTGGGGACATGGTAAAGCAGGTGTAGTAAACCCTCACCTAGAGGCTGGAGGTTTTGGAGACGCTGCTGGGAAGCAGGAGGTTGGGAAAAGGGTGGTGGAGACTGGGGTCTCAGCAGGGGTAGGGAGAGACCGCAGCAGGATCTGTGGCTGCATCACCAGAGAGCTGCAAGAACAGGAGGCTCCCAGAAGTGCCCTGCCATGACTACAGGTCTCCTAGCCAGCCTTGCTTCTCCCCTGGCCCTGGAGCAGATGCTGTGGTGTGGAAGAGCCCAGCGAGGGCTCCCAGTGGCAGGCTGCAACTTCCCACAAGCGTGGCCATCCTGCTGGCGGTGGTCAGGCACCAGGAACCCCTTACCAGCAATTAGCTTCAAAGAGATTCCCAGTCCAGCTGCTGGGCTGCCTGAGCACTCAGAGCTGAGGCTTCACCAGGGCACGGCTTCTCCAGGGCACAGCGTTTCTCAGAGGACCATCTGGGGCACCTAAGGCCCTGTCTGAGGAGCACGAGGCAGCAAAGAAAATCACACTGCAGGAGAACTATGGGGTGGAAATGCCATGGGGCTTCCCTCAGCAGCACCCAATGTGATCACAAGGATTCTTTATCCCAGGCCAGGCCTGGCTGGGTTTTGGACCTGAGCAAACCAGCCACAACCTCAGTTGCTGCTATCACTTCATGGGCTGGGAGCTCTTCTGGAGAAGGACAGTGGTGAGTTGAGATCCGAACTGTACCTGTCAGGTACGTGCACAGGTAAAATGGTTCCTAGAGCTTGTCCTGTGTGCACAAGTGTTTCTGAGATGTCCTCACAAGCCTCACCCTACCCAGCAGAGCTGACCATAAACTCATGGGCCACTAGGTGGACTCGCAATAAACCCAAATTTCATGGTAGAAAGCTCATTGACCATCTTCTGCTTCTTTGGGAAGAACCTCCGCAAAGCAGATGCACCACCAGCGAGCCTCGTCCCAGGCCAGAACTGAAAAAACAGCAACATTCATCCAGCTGGCCACACCTGGTCACCAGACGTTGGCCAAAACGTGGTCAACAGACCTCACTATCACAAATCTTCTTGAAAGTTCCCTGGAGAAGCTGCCCCTCCAGGATGGGTGAGTCAGGAGTGTGGAGACAAGCACTTGATCTCTAAGCTGGACGGCTGGTAGAGATCATATCAAAACAACAAGGCTGAAAGTCTGTAAGGCTGTAGGACAGACGGCAAGGCATCGCCGGGCTTGCTTTCACCAGCCAGGCCAGTGACCAGATCTAAGCCAGATGATCTTGCCCAGTGTGGCAAACCAGATCTGCAAGAGTCAAGCAACCTACTGGGTTTTCCAGCGGTGCATTTGGCATCAGCCCTCCGTTACCTCCCAGTAGCCCAGCAGGCTGGGATCACTGATGGTTGGATAAAGGAGATCTGTCTCTCCTGCCAGGACCAAACGGGATGAATTAGCATGGGATGCTCTGGGATAACCCTGCTGGCAGCCGCCAGCTGCCTCAACATAGTGGCCCATGATGCAAACCACCAGCCAGACCCCATGTTCTGCCCTGGAGACAGTGCCCACTCCATGCCCACCTCATCCCAGCCCACCCCAGGGATGATGGAGCAGCAGTTGCAGAGCGAGTGATGCCCTGGGGCAAGTGGGTGAACCCTGGGGCTGCAGTAAGGCTTGGGGACCAGGGACAGGGATGTGCACCCAACACTACTGCTCTATCCCACCCTGGTTCTGTAAGGTGGGACCATTTCTGTAGCGATAACTGCTCCAGAGCCCCTGGGGACAGTATGGTCCTAGCACAGCTCAGGGCAGAGCAGAGCCTGCTCTAGACATCTCCATCTCATGGAGAGTCAAGATATGTCTTTCAGGACGATGGGAGCAGCATCCCCTCCTGTGAGCAGGGACTCGAGCCTGGCCCCACTGCCCTGCAGGCATCTCCTGGACAGGGTGGTCCCAGCAGGGATGAGCTGACATCTCTTCTCTCTGCAGAGCGACACTGCTGGGACACGTGTGGATGGCGCCCCACCCTTGGTCCCCCAAGAGGAGCAGCAAGCCTGGTGATCTGGAGCATGGAGCGACAGGCATGTGGGGTGCAGGCCTGGAGCGGACCCCAAAGGTGGGTGCAGGAAGGCCCATAGGGTGGGACATTGCCTAGGGGTGGGGATGAGGAGCATTGGTGATGCTGAGTTTGTGTGTGATGGCTTTTGGCAGAGAGGGTTGATCAAAACCCAAGGAGCTGCATGGTCTCAAATCTGACAGGGCTCTGCCAGAGATGGGCAGCTCTTCTCCAAAGGTGTTGTGGGGGCCAGGTGGAGAGCTGGGGGACATCGAGGTCCTGGTGTTGGCTCATACACTCCTCTTCCATGCAAAGCCTCAGAGTGGCAGCACCAGCTCCTTGCCTGGGCACAGCTAAGGCTCGTGGTACCTCCTCACCACTTGGCAAGGATGGGCTCAGCAGCCACTCTCCACCCAGTCCCACCCTGAGCAAGCTCCCAGAAGAAGCTATGGCCCTGCCCAGGTGACTTCAAGGGTTAAGGAGTTGGCTTTCAACCTTAAATCTCATTTGTAGCCTCAGTCCATAACTTTTCCCGTAGGATTTATGCAACCCCTCGAGCATCATTGGACAGTTCATCATTTACAGATGATTTTCTAGAAGGAGATCGCACCTATCCCAAGGTGCCATAACTGCATGAAATAAATAGCTGGCTGGGTATCGGATGATCAGCTTGTGCAGAGCAGCCTCCAAGGCACAGTGAGAGATCTCTGTAATCTGTTTTTGAGGAAACACCAGGTTTAGGGGCTCTGTAACCTGGCAGGGGAAGCAGAGCTGGAGGAAGGAGACCCATGGCAGGGCAGGCACAACGGGAAACATCAAGTGGGGATGGTGCCGAGGTGAAGGCAGAACGAGACCCTAGAGAGAACAAGCCAGGGTGCTGGGACGCTGCAGAGGCTCTGGGTAACGTTCAGGGCCTTGTCTCTGCCACACGGGCATCTTGCACCACCATGAGCAAACACTGGCAGCTGCAAAAACCGCTGCCTGATCTGGTCCAGGCCCTTCTGCTCTTACCTTCCTGGAAGGAGGTGACATTGCTAGGTCAGGAGGTATCTTTAGACCAGTGGCTCCTGTGAGAAGGAATGCTGTGAGGGTTCAAATCAGCATCGTTCACTTCAGCTCTCATCCCCGGTCCCCAGCACAGCTGTCTGTGGGCACCCTCGCTGCCCATACCTCCCTGGGGCAGGAGTCACCTTCCAGCTTCCAGGCTGCACCCATGGTCACTTCATTGAATCACAGAATGGCTTGGTTTAGAAGGGACCTTAAAGATCATCCAGTTCCTATCCCCCGACATGGGCAGGGACACCTCCCACGCTGGTCAAGACCCCATCCAACCTGGCCTTGAACACCTCCAGGAATGGGGCATCACTACTTCTCTGGGCAACCTGGGCCAGGGCCTCCCCACTCTCATCATGAAGAATTTCTTCCTAATGTCTAATCTAAATCATCCCCCTTCCAATTTAAAGCCGTTCTCCCTCATCCTATCACTCCAGGCCCTTGGAAAAAGTCCCTCCCGGGCTTTCCTGGAGCCCCTTTTAGTACTAGAAGGTCACTATGAGGTCCTCCCTGGAGCCTTCTCTTCTCCAGGCTGAACAACCCCAACTCTCTCAGCCTGTCCTCACAGCAGAGGTGCTCCAGCCCTTGCATCATCTTCGTAGCCTCCTCTGCACCTGCCCCAAGAGTTCTATATCCTTCTTATGTTGGAGATTCCAGAACTGGACACAGTACTCCAGGTAGGGTCTCACAAGAGCGGAGTAGAAGGGAAAAATCCCCTCCCCTGCCCTGCTGCCCACGCTGCTTTTGGTGCAGCCCAGGACACGTTTGGCCTTCTGGGCTGCGAGCGCACATTGCTGGCTCATGTCGAGCTCCTCATCAATCAGTACCCCCAAGTCCTGCGCAGGGCTGCTCTCAATCACTTCTCTACTTTGTTGTCCTGCTGCCACGTCCACTGGCTCCGCTTGCTCATTGCCTCTGCAGTGGTGCCACTGGGCTGCAGGTGTCCCATCCCAGCTGGGCTCTTTGGGGGATCCTCAGTTCACAGTGCCACCACACCACTACTTTTATTTTGAGTGCTAATGCAGTTTCATCCTTCTGCTCCACCAGTGTCATCTCGCCAGTGGTCCCATAGAGAGCTATCACCCTCCTCTTCCACCCCGGGACATTTTTCTCTTGGCAGCCCTTTCTGCCATCACTGCTGATGCAGCCAAAGCCAGCTCCTGCCTCAGAAATGACGATTTTCCAGGCACGACTAGGGAGACAGTATGCATCCCTCTGAGGGTGAGCCTCCGCTAGCGATCGGCATAGGACCCCACATTTCAGGGTATTGCTATTTGTCCTCCAGTTTCAAAAAGGGTTTTAAATAAAATCGAAATTTGGCACCACTTGTGACCTTGCAAGGTCCTTTGAAATCGCAGCCAAAGGTTGAACAGCACCATCTAGTGCGCTTCGTCCCAAAACTGCCCACACTGGGGGGAATGCCGGCTCTCACCCACATGCTAACAGCCCACCAGCCACCAAACACCAGCAGCAGGTCAGCCTCCCCTTGCGGCCACTACAAAGAGGAGAATTAATTTGAGATGAAAATTGTCAGTGCTGAAGCTGAACTGAGCACGCTCAGCCTCTGCAGAAGAGATGCTGGAAGGCTTGTGGCTCCCAAGCCAACCTGGCAGGGAAGCGATGGTGCTATCAGAACACATCCTTTGCAGCTCAGAGAGATGGGAGTGAAGGGCTTGCAGGGAGGCTTTGTGAATCACACAGAGCAAGCGTTGTGTGTGCAGCGTTGGGCTGCTCGGACACAGCCCCAGCCCCTTTAAACCAAAGGCAGTTTCTATACCAGTAGCATCTTCTGGCTCTTCCAGGCAGAAATGAATGTGGGAGCCAGGAAGTACAGCATTCCAGGCTGGCACAGGGACCAGCCTTGTATGCAGGCTGACAGCAGGTTGGCACCAAAACACCACTAGTACCTCGTTTGTGGCAGTTTTGGGAGGTATAAGGCAGGGCCACACTATCAAGTGGTGAAGAAGGGAGAAAAGGGATTCTTTGGTCTTTTACCCTTTGTTGAAAAATCTCGCAGGCTGATTCCTCCCCCGCGCAGCCAGGGACGATTGAATCAGAGAATCACAGAATGTCCTGAGTTGGAAGGGAACCCACAAGGACCATGGAGTCCAACTCCTGTTGGACAGGACACCCCAACATTCACGCCGTATGCCTGAGGGCCTTGGCCAAACGCTTCTGGAATATT
The DNA here is from genome assembly GCA_033558235.1 of Neomorphus geoffroyi. NCBI lineage: Eukaryota > Metazoa > Chordata > Aves > Cuculiformes > Neomorphidae > Neomorphus > Neomorphus geoffroyi. Next base: position 9,251,267 of record JAUMJM010000038.1, read on the forward strand.
GTCAGGCTGTGACTGCTTCCCTGGGGAGCTGTGCCAGGGCTCCACCTCCCTCTGGGGGAAGAACCTTTTCCAAAAATCTAACTGAACCCCCCGGGCATAATTTCCTGCATTCCCTTGAGTCCTATCACCAGTCATTGGGTTGTTTTTTACCTTTTTGATGTCCCCAGGTAAATCTGGAAGGAGCTGATGTTGGGCCCTTGAGACCAGGCTCCTCAGCATGGGCAAGCCAAGCTGTGAAACGCAGGGACAGGGCTCCAGAGGGAGCCCATGGCTCTCCCAGCACTGCTCAGCCCTGCTTAGAAGACCAGAACATGGAGGCCTCAGGTGGGATTGGCATCAGCCTGTGGGGAATTCAACCCTTGCAGCCCACAAAGGCGCGGCTGCCTTGGCTGGATCGGGCAGTGCCGGCTCTGCATTCTCAGGGCACGAGGATGGAGTGTGCAGTCATCCTGCACTGCTGGAAGGGACCCACTGGGTGGCCAGAGCCTTCTGCACCTCCCCAGCATGGCAGGAATCAGGTGCATCCAAACTCCTCACACCCACCCCCTGGTCCCCACCTTGTCACGCAGAAATCTTGCTCTGGTTTCTCATGCAAACTCCATGCGGGCCATGAAATCTTGCTGGGCCTTTCTCTGGGAGATGAAAAGCTCTCTAATACCTGATCATCTCTCACCCATGAAGTTGCTTAAGCGCTTAATCGAGGCATCCCTGGGGCTCCTTTGAACGAGCTCAGGAGGCTGCGGTTCTCAGGCATCCCCTGCAAAGCAGAGGTCAGGCTTAGCTCCTCTCCAGCTTCTCTCTAATTTCCCAGCATCCTTTCTGAAATGTGAATGCTGGAACCCCTTCTGCTGGAGCACCCAAACCCAGGCCAGCCAGGACATCCATCCTGCTGCTCCTGTGCCGTCCCTCCTGCCTCCTAAGCTCTGCTGCCTCCTTGGCAGAGTATGGGTTTCCAACAGAAGGATGCTCAGTGGTGGGATCCTTTTGCAGCTGCTCACATTCAACCACATTTTCTTTCTCCGGAGACTCAGCTTATGAAGCTTTCTACGGCTGTCTTGACCTCATCCGTGTCTCCTGCCCCTCTCATTTTGCTGGCCCCAGCATTTTTCTCAGCAGGGCCTTTTAATCTATTTCTAGACCATTGATGGAAATGCTGAATAGCATTGGGCTTCCCATCCAGCCCCCGGACACCCACTGAGCACGCTCCCATTCTGCAGGGATTCCCCATTGATGGCTGTCGGTTTGCCAGCTCCCAGTCCCTTTAAGGTGTCTCTCTTGATGTTGTATTGTGCTAATTTTTAATCAGAATACTATATGGATTAAGTCACATGCCTGAACAGAGTCCAGGTCTATTATTCCTATGCCATAACCTTTATCAGCCAAACTTGTAATCTCTTCAAAGAATGACATCAGAGTTTGACAAGAGCTATTTTCCAGAAACCAGGCTGATTGCATTAATTATATTCCCATCCTTTAATTCCTTACCAGCTCAATCCCACATCAGCTTTTCTATTATTGTGCCTGAGATCAGTGCTGCACTGCTACATATAAATCAGCTCCAAGCATCACTCACATGAAAGAGCACAGGAGGCTGAACCTGCCAGGCTCTGCACAGGGGTAGGAAAGGAAGAAACACTGCCCAGTGCTGACTTCAATGCATTTTGGAATGCTGGAAAAAAATGTACATTTCTGAAAGCGTTCCCTGTGTGCATGGAAACAGCCACATGCTGTAGAATAATTGCATCAAACTGCCAGAAACGAACCCTCTCGGAAACCTTTCTGAGTAATTTCTGATTATTTAGAGGACTGCCTTGCGGCTTGTTTGCACGTTCAGGTTTTGGGATGGTACCCAGGGCTCTTTCCAGGGAAGAAGCAGGCTTTGCATTTCCTGTCCCTCACGCTACTCTTGTTTGGTCTCTGCATCTGGCAATCCCCTTCTTCTTCCCACAATGTCACCTCTCCCTCTGGGACAGCACTGCAGGCTCAGTGTCAGGATGCCCTGCCTGGCCAGAAGCTCCATCCCAGAGTAAGCCAGGCTCCCTATCACTTTCCTGGGAGTCTCCATGTTGTGTGACACATTTCAGCCCATACAGTGCCACCTCTTGGAGAGTCCCCTTATTTGTCTCTGCTGTAGACCTGTCCCGCCCAGGGAACGCCACACCTTGAATCCTGTGTTCAGTTTTGGGCCCCTCACTACAAAGAACACATTGAAGTGCTGGAGTGCGTACAGAGAAGGGAACATAGCTGGTTAAGGGGCTGGAGAACAAGTGTTATGAGAGGTGGCTGAGGGACCTGGGGCTGTTTAGTCTGGAAAAGAGGAGGCTGAGGGGAGACCTCATCATTGTCTACAACTGTCTGAAAGGAGGTTCTTGTGAGGCAGGGATTGATCTCTTCTCCCAAAGAACAAACAATAGGGCAAGGGGGAAGGGCCAGAAGTTGCACCAGGGCAGGTTCAGATTAGACATCAGGAAAAATTTCTTCACTGAAGGGGCGGTCAAGCCCTGGCAGAGGCTGTCTAGGGAGGTGGTTGGGTCACCGTCCCCGGAGATGTTTAAAAGATGGGCAGATAAGGTGCTCAGGGATGGTTTAGTAGTGGACAGGGACAGCTGGACTTGATGATCTCAAAGGTCTTTTCCAGCCAAGCGATTCTATGAAGCAGGACACGTGATCTGGTTTCTGAACAAGTGCTAGTTGGTGGTGGAGGCAAGAGCCACTGGTGGAGCAGCCACAGTGCTCGTCCATCCCAGCACCACTGGTGTCCTTCCTCCTGGGCAGAGCTTGCCTGAAGATGTTGCTGTTTGATCCCAGATGGAGCAACTGGTGGTCGCTCTGACTGTGGTGGTTGCTGCCTTTTCCCTGCGGAGCCAAGCCAGCTCCTCCTCCAGGCCCCAGAGGTCTCCAAAGTGTGACCCTGTCCCAGGCCATCCCCTGCCTAGGATGCTCAGAGGAGCTCTGCTGGGCTCCTCTTGGCCAGAGTGAGCCCTGGAGCTGCTCAGCCCTTGAGCAATGGGTTCTGCTGGGGCGCCCAGCACCATGTTGGACCCTTGGCCGTGTCCCTGGAGCCCCCAGCTCCATGCCCCGACCTTTGGCCATAATCCCAGGGGCCTCAGCTCCATTCCTGGACCTCGAATTATGCTCCTGGAGCTCCCACCTCCATATTGGAGCCTTGGCTGTGCACCTGGGGGCCCCAGCTCTATGCCTTCACCCTGACTTGTGCTCCTGGAGCTCCCAGCTCTGTGACGAGACCCACACTCCTGGGACCCCCGGCTTCATGTTGAACACTTGGCCAAGCACCTGGGGCTCCTCAGCCGTGATGTTGGGGTCCCCAGCGCTGTGCTTGGTCCCTGGGTGATCCTGGGGTTCCCAGCTCTGTGTTGGACCCTCGGCCATGCACCTGCGGGCCCCAGCTCTGCGCCCAGGCCTCTGTGCTCTGGGGCCTCAAGCTCCCAGCTCCATGCCGGGACCCCCAGCCGTGCCCCCGGAACCCGCAGCTCCGTGTTGGGACAACCGGCCAAGCTCCTGGGTTCCCGGCTCTGGGCCCGGACCACCGGCCGTGCCCTGGAGCTCCCTGGGCCTCGAGTCCTCTCGCCGGCCGCGCAGCGACCGCGGGCTCCCGGGGCTCCCGTCTACCCCGGCCAGCACCGCAGATTCCGCGCGGGGCCTCGTTCCGTCCCCGCAGCGACCCAGCTCCGCCCGGGGCCGCAGCTCCGCATGGAGCCCCCGCTCCGCCCGCAGCTCCGTGCGTGCCCCTCGCTCCGCCCGCAACTCCGCCCGCAGCTCCGCGCGGGGTCCCACTCCGCCCCCGGAGCCGCAGCTCCGAACCCGGCCCCGCTCCGCCCGCAGCTCCGTGTGGGGACCCTACTCCACGCCCAGAGCCGCAGCTTCGCGTGCGGCCTCGCTCCGCCCGCAGCTCCGGGCGATATCCCGCTCCGCCCCCGGGGCCGCAGCTCCGCGCAGGGTCCCGCTCCGCCCCCGGGGCCGCAGCTCCGAACCCGGCCCCGCTCCGCCCCGCTCCGCCCCCGGGGCCGCAGCTCCGCGCGGGGCCGCGGGGGGCGCTGCGGAGCCGCCGTGCCGGCGCGGGGAGGCAGCGGCGCGGGCGGAGCGGGGTCGCTGCTGCCGCTGCTCGCTCCCCGCCGCCGGCCCCGCGGCCATGGGCGCCCCGCGCCGCGCGCTTTGTGCCGCCGCCCCGCGCCGCCGCCGCCGCCGCCGCTGCTGAGGCCGCCCGGGCCGGGCCCCGCGCCGGGTGAGTGGGGAGCGGCCCCGCGCCGGGCCCTGCGCCGAGGCCGCGCCGAGGCCGCCGGGCGGGAGCGCGGGGCCGGGCCGGGGGGCGCGGGGTCCCTCCCTGCGAGTTGCGCGCTGACAGCGCTGCCGGGCCGAGCCCCCCCGGGGCAGCCGGGGGCGGGGGAGCCCCGCGCGTCGCTCCCTGCCGCGGGGCTGTAGCCCCCGGGCAGGGAGGGGGGCAACAATGACCGAGGGGGCCGGGGGGCTGCTGCCCCGGGACTCCGGGGAGGGGTGCACGCGGGTCGAAGTTTCTGCCCCAGGGGTGTGGCGGCCGAAGGAGGGGTCTGCCCTCAGGGTTTGGGGTTGCCCCGAGGGGCTCCCTAGGAGGTGTCCCCGGGATCCAAGGGGGCTGCCCCGACGTTTGGGGGCTGCCCGGGGGGCTCCCTGTTGGTTAAGGGGCTGCCCCCGTGGTTGGGGGCGCTGCCCCAGCGGTTGTGGGGCAGGGAGGGCTGCACGGGTTGTGAGGTTGCTGCCCATGGGGCTAGGGGGACTGCCCCAAGGGTTGAGGGGTTGCCTCGAGGGTTGGGGAGTTGCCCCGCGGGGCTCCCTCGGGGTTAAGAGGGTCCCCAGGATCCGAGGGGGGCTGTCCTAGTGTTTGGGGGGCTGCCCCGTGGGTTGAAGTTGCTGCCCTGGAGGTTGGGAATTTGCCCCCAGCGCTTGGGGATTTGCCCTGAGGGTTGAGGTTGCTGCCCTGGGGATTGAGGTTGTGGTTTAGGGGGGTCGGGGGGGGATGCATGGGGATTGAGGTTGCTGCCTCTGAGCTTGGGGGGCTGCGCTGGAGGCTGGGGGAGCTGCCCCAAGGGTTGGGGATTTGCCCTGGGGGCTCCCCGGGGTTTGAGGTTGTTGCCCTGGGGACTGGGGGTCTACCCTGGGGTTTGGGGGGGCTGCCCTTCAGACTGAGGGGATGTGTTGGGTTTGGGGAAGGCTGCCCTGGCGGTGGTGGTGGCGGCTGCCCCAGGGGGCTCCCTGGGGTCTCAGGGGGCTGCCCCAGAGGATTGTGTGGTTACCTTTGGGGATTGGAGGTCTGCCTCCAGAGTTGGGCCCCCGGGGCACATTGCCCCAGTTTGAAGTTGCTGCTCTCGGGGGTCCCAGATCATGGGCAGGGTTAACTGGAAACCCTTGCCAGGAAGATGGATGCAAGTCCAGCACTCACATCCATAACCAGGGTGAAAGGAACCTAAAGGGCAGCAAGGCACGAAAACCCAGCCCCGTTTGGTGGTGCCAGGGCAGTGGCTCAGGCTGGGTATGGGGGTGGCACTGGCCTCTGCGATGCCAGGTCAGGCACATGGGACTAGGCCCTTGGCTATTCTGCGATGCGCAGGTGGGCTGTTAGGATAGGCACAGTGTAGGCGGCAGTTCTCAGTCTAGCCACTGTGAGGGAATGGGGGAGAAAACGCAAAGCATCCCAAAGTCTTGTTCGTCAGGGTGGGGTGAGCTTTGAAGAGGGAGGCCGAGCTGAAATGTGTCCTTCCTGGTGTGTTTTCACATGCAATAGAGTTAATCTAGTGCATGGAGCAATTTGCCAGGCAGCTGGTGCTCTGCAGTGCTCAGGGCTTCTAGGCTGATGCAGTTCTGTAAAACAAGACTCTTGCTATTGTCTTGAAATGATGAAGTAGAAGTACCAACCCAGGGCTTGGGTCCCCATTTAAGGACCCCCATTGGGTCCCGCATTGAAGGTCCTTTCCAACCCAAACCATTCTATGATTTTATGATTGCCCTTCTTCACTGCACCTCCCATCCTCCATATTAATTCATTGCTCTTTAAAAACGTACTTGATCACATTTCCTTCTCGAGGTGCTTTTCTCATCTTCCTTTGATGGCCTGAAATTTTCTCAGCCTCGTAGCATGTGATGTCATTATCGTGAACGAACCTTTTCTCAGTGGCCCATCTACAAAACCCAGTGCCAGGGCTGAGCTCCTGTGCTAACAGGCCCATCTGAAGCAACAATGCAGTCCAGATGCCCAAAATATGGGGGTCAGCGATGCATCTGGATTCCCCTAGAGCTAGATGAGGCGACTAGATGTAGCATAGTTCTAAGAGGCAGAGATTTGCAAGGAATGTGGTGCTGGTATGTCACTTGAGCATATGAAAGCCACCTGTGTTTGATTAAGGTGCAGTCTCGCTTTCGGGACTAACTGGATGTTCTTTCAGGATATTTTTCACAAGCCTTAAACTCCTGTTCGGGGATGAGAATTTCCTGGCTCTGTAGCCAGATAAAAACATGCTGCCTTGGTGTGACCTGGCATGTGTGCTCTCTGGGCAGGCTGTGCGGAGGAGTTAACAGCAGCGCGGACGATGGCGTGTGTCCTGTGGGACCTGAGCTTAGATGTCTTGGATGTAGGCACTGCCAGATCCCAGGCTCTCGTAAAACCACCAGTGATGGGAAATTTGCTGTAGTTTTAGCGTAGCACCGGCCATATCAGTGATGCTGGGTGCTGGATGTTAAGTTTTGGGATACTCTGTGACTGTCATTTGTAGAAGGTGCCTGGTTTGAGCCCAGTTCTGTGCTCTCTGAAGTCACCAAGAGCTTTGCCACTGATTCTACTGAAAAAGAGGCATTGGTACAGTGATGGTGCAGAGCAAAACTGGTGGTTAGTAACCTCAGTTTATTTACAGTGATACTTATTCTTTTTCTCATCTGTTTCAGCCAAATAACTTTGTTCACCTTGGAGCTACAAATATTGGTGTTTTGAGATTTGAGCTTATTCCCCACTGCTCCTGCACGAGCAAGGACCAGAAAAATGAATATCCAGGGGAAAGGCTTCCCCTTGGACCTTGGAGGAAGCTTCACTGAAGATGCTCCCAGGCCACCGGTTCCTGGTGAGGAGGGAGAACTCGTGTCCACGGATCCAAGGCCAGTTAGCCACAGTTTCTACTCCGGTAAAAGTGATGTGGTTAGAAATGAGACGTCCACGGCAACACCGAGGCGCTCCGATTTGGATTTGGGGTACGAGCCGGAGGGGAGTGCTTCACCAACTCCACCCTACCTGAAGTGGGCTGAGTCGCTGCACTCCTTGCTGGATGATCAAGATGGTATCAACCTCTTCAGGACTTTCCTGAAACAGGAGGACTGCGCAGATCTGCTGGACTTCTGGTTTGCCTGCAGTGGCTTCAGGAAGCTGGAGCCATGCGCGTCTAATGAGGAAAAAAGACTCAAGCTGGCAAAAGCCATTTACAAAAAATACATCCTCGACAACAACGGTATTGTGTCCCGGCAGATCAAACCAGCCACAAAAAGCTTCATCAAAGACTGCGTCATGAAACTGCAGATTGACCCTGACATGTTTGACCAGGCCCAAACGGAGATCCAGTGCATGATAGAAGACAATACCTACCCTTTGTTCCTTAAGTCGGATATTTATTTGGAATACACGAGGACAGGTGGGGAAAGTCCAAAAATTTATAGCGATCCAAGCTCGGGGTCTGGGACAGGTAAAGGGCTACCTGGTTATCTGCCGACTCTGAACGAGGACGAGGAGTGGAAATGTGACCAAGAGGCCGAGCCCGAGACCAACAGGGACTCGGCACCCTCCAGCAGGCTGACGCAGAAGCTGCTTCTGGAGACGGCCACCCAGCGTGCTGCCTCAGCTCGGCGCTACAGCGAAGGGAGGGAGTTCAGGTAGGTGAGCGCCAGGGAATGGATCGACGAGCTGCCATGGAGGTGATGGGAAGCCTTGGAGGACCTTGGGTGGTGGGGACCATCTGCTTCAGTGTGGGATGATGATGTGCGGGTGCTTTGGTGGAATGCAAAACTTCAGTTGAAAGTAGTTGCAGGTTATTTTAAGAATGTCTTTGGCCATTGCTGCCTGATTGCCCTGAATCATCCTTGCAGCATGTTCCTTACCTGGGGAAACTGCTGCTGAACGCAGTGTGGAGGCAGGTAGGGCTTGGTGGGCAGTCACAGCTGTGGGCAGTCCTAGTGCATACGCAGGGATTTGAGCAAACTGCAGTGTCAGGTTGGCCAGAGCCCACGGCTCGGTGTTCAGTTATGGGAATGCGGGCGCATACAGCTCGTGGTAAAACTTCTCTGTGTGAATCCACCAGGAAACTGTTGTGCTGAGCCACAGCGAGAGGCCGCGGGAAGCTGGCAGGGGATGCCCTCACCTCTGTCATGTTTCTGTGGGTCGAATGGGGATTATGGTGCTCCCCAAATGGTATTGCTCTGCGCACAAGATTCCCAGCATGGAATTGTAGCAGTGTCAAAATCAGAATCCCTGAATCCAGTTACAACCATTCCCCCTTGAAGCTTTTCCCTTCATCAAAGCCATCACTGGGTTTTGTAACTGGAGGAGTTGCACGGTTTTGCAGCCTGTTTTTTTTCTGGGTCCCCCACCCACTTCCAGCAACATGGATTTTGAAACTTGCTGAGAGCTCAGTTAAAATTCCAGACAATTAACTTAGCAGGGAGCTCTCTGGGATCAATAAGCGTGTGTGTGTCTAACCCTTGCTGAATCAACAGAACCCGGCCAGAACACATTCCTACTTCTTTTTCTACACCACCCCCCCCTTTTTAATATAAAATCTCCTTGTTTTAAGACCTGCTTAGGCTAAAATCTGATGCTTTGTGAAGATTATGAAATGAAGTAGCTGAACTGTCCTCTTCAAAGCTGCCTGCTTTATGAAAAGCATTTCTGTGTTTAATCTCCCTCGGCTGTCCCTTTGGGCTGGCAGCTGGAAACGCATCCCACCCTGCGCGAGGTCTCAGCGCCTTTCAGCTGGTGAAATGTTTTCGGTTTGAGTCTTGTTTCCTTCCAGGTTTTAAGGAGGGGGGTGTTGTATGAGAAAATCTTGGGAGAGGGGGAAAAAAGGGGGAATTCATGCGGACTCCCACTGTTTTAATCAGGAGTCAGAAAAACAAAATCTCAGGATCCCGGGACTTTCCCGTGGAGTTAATAAAAACCTTGAATGTGTCTTGAAGTGCATTTTCACTGAGCAGTCAGGTACTCACCATAAGCGAAGGATTAGAAAAGTCTATGATTTAAGTAGCTTTTTATTTAAGTGATAATGGCTTTAGGATTGAAAATAACTTATTTGAGGTTCAGCTGTGTTAGATTTTCTTACTAGAGCAGGTAGCAAAGACCTGCATGCAAGACTGCGCTTCTCGGCTCTGGCTTCAGGAAGAAATGTGCTTTATCCATGAGCTGATTATATCTGTGCCAGGTTTTGAAATGGTTTAAGAAATGCGCTGTGAAATGGAAGCGTTTTGGAGTAGAGTTCCTCGGTCTTGGGCATTTTCATACCAGAATGGAACAACATGAAATAACTCCTTACCTGGGGGATGGAGGTTGCTGTTAATTTGCAGTGTCCGACAGGTTGTCATTGTGGCTGCTGGTACTCTGTTGACCCATCGGGTAGGGAGGCAGGGAAACCTTTACCGTTCTCACCAGCACAGTTGTTTCTTAGGCTACGGTAACTGAAGAGAAGTGATTTATTTTAAATTTCAAATGTTGGGATGTCAGTTCTGGTAGCATCCAGAGCATCGCGATGGAAGATGCTGCCGAATTGCATTATCTCTGTGGGTTTTTATTCTAAAAAATGTGCCAAGATACTAATTTATGAGGTGATTGTTCCTATTTTTGCAAGACCTGTGGTTGAATTACCTGATTTCCTGGATGTTGTATAGCTAGAACTGTCTTCAATAAACTGGGTTTTAAGGTGTAGCATCTCTATCTTGTGGACTTTTTTGTTCATTTGCTGTCTCACCTGAGTAAGCGTGCTGGAAGCTGGTGGAGCCATGGATTGATGCAGTGTTTGAAAGGCTGGGTCCCAGTTGATTTATTTTGAAAATTTCCACAAACCTTTTTTTTTTTTTTTTTTTTTTTGAATATGTGTGGAAAAATTTCTCGTTTCTCTTCTTAAGGGAATGTTGAAATAAGCTGTTCTGCATTATATCTGAGGGCCTCTTTAATCTTCCTAAGATGGAACTTCTATTCCTTGGCTTCCATGGAAACCTTAAATAAAGAGGAATCAGAGCAAATACAATAGAACTATTTCTCTGTTAGCAAATGAGCATCCTGAATCAGCTCCAAATTGTTTTGCAGCAGAAAGTTCATAAATCTTGGTGCGGTGGCTCTGCTCTCAGGATGGCAAAGATTAAAAAATCCTCAAATGGCAGAAGACAACCTGTCATTAGCGTTGGGAATTTTGAAGGTGTACGAATGTGCATGCGTATGTGAGAATATCCTGAAGCCAAAAGCATCGCTGTTACCCACTGTGTTTTTGTATGCATAGGAAAAGGCCAATAGTCATTATAGTTAGGCTCCTGCAAATTAATTGGACATTGGTTATGGATCAGTGAACTTCAAAGAGGGCAACCCCCGAAGATCTCGGGCATTAACTCGCAGCTTCCGAAAGTGACACTAACGTGGTTGTGAGGACGGCTAAATCGTTCATTAACCTTCTTCTGACACGCCGGGATGGCGTTCCTCAGATCCGGAGAGCAGAAATTAAACCTGTGCCCGAGGACCGACCCTCAGCCTCGTTTTTGAGCACTCCAGGAAAACACATGGATCTTTAAAAGCTGGAAATGTGGTGTTTGGTGGTGAAAGGTCGCAGTCATGTCTCTTACCAGGGTGGGTTTCTTCTGCCTTCTCTTTAGCCTTGGATCATCTTTTGGGGAGACCTTAGAACAGCCTCCCAGTACTGAAAGGGACTCCAGGAAAGCTGGGGAGGGGCTCTTGAGCAGGGAGTGCAGGGATAGGATAAGGAGGAATGGTTTTAAGCTGAAAGAGAGGAGACTGAGATGACATCTTGGGAAGAAATGCTTTCCTGTGAGGGTAGGGAGGCCCTGGCCCAGGTTACCCAGAGCAGTGGTGGCTGCCCCATCCCTGGAGGTGTTGAAGGCCAGGTTGGATGAGGCTTTGAGCCCCCTGATCCAGTGGAAGGTGTCCCTGCCCATGGCAGGGGGGTGGAAATGGATGGGCTTTGAGGTCCCTTCCAACCCAAACCATTCTATGATTCTATTATCAGAAAGAATTTTTCTCCCTCTCCCAAAGCATTGGGGAGCAGCACTCACAGCTGTTGCCTTGCTTTCTTCCCGTGATGGAAAGCGAGAAACTCATACGGTTATATGTGTGAGCAGCTCTGCTTTCGTCTCTTCTGAAAGGCCCCCAGGCTGGGAGACAAAGGTTGGTTCTGCCAGTTGTTTTGAGTTGTGACCTGTGTCATGAAGTGCACAACATGTTGAAAAGCAGACCTGGAGGTTGGTGATGAGAGGTGGTGGTGGGTGAGGTCCCCAGTTGTCGGACATCAGGGAATACTCTGGTGGAAGCAAAAGGCATAAATGGAGAAATTTCCCAGTGGGGCCTTTGGTGTACGTGTGGTTTGGTTTCTTTAAAGGAAACTGGCTAAGTGATCTAAGCTTTAATTTCCAGAGTGCTGAGCTGACTAAGCTCATGGTGTTTCACAAAGGTTGGTGGTTCAGGTGAAAAGGATTGGTGATGCAGTTCTTCACCAGGGCTGGGAGGAGTTACCAGAAGGGTCCTTAATGCTTGTGCCCACGTACTGGCAGCCTCCCTGGACATGTGTGACAACAGCTCAACCCAAAACATACAGCCAGCACCCCTTCATAGCAAGGTGTGCAGAGACAGCAAGAGGAGAAACAACTGAAGGAGCTTTTGAGGGATATCATGACCTCGGCTCTGAGAAAGCGCAATGATGAACTGTGATGTGGAGAGGAGCAGCACAGGCTGTTTTGGGGAAGACACGGAATCTCTCCGTTGCTTAGGCACCATAAACTGTTCAGTGATCAGAAGCTGGGCCTGCATCGCAAAGAAGCTAAAATTTGGCTGGCAGACCTAATTTTGAGATTTGCTGCTTTATTCGTAATTAAATATTAAATTGCACCCTTCTGACCCAAGACTGGGTGGTGAGGGAATCAGTGCGACCTGTACCAAACTGCTGGAAAACAGGATGCAAAATCACAACCGCTAATGCAGGAGCAGTCTGTGTTGAGAAAGTCTTGGAGCTGGACAGCTGGACCTTCATGAGAAGCTGGGTGCTGGAAAAAGCAGCTACTTCTGTGCGAGCGTGGAAAGAGAAGTTTTGTATGCTGAGCTGGAATTAAAATTGCTGGGCCCTTAACACCGCTTGTAATTGGTATTGAAGTCTGTGGCTGTTTCCAAATGTAAAGGAAGTGATTTATAGAAGAATAGCTTTGGTTCTGCATTGTTCTGGAGAGAAGGCAGTGAGCCTGCTGAGGAGGTAGGCGCTGGTGCTATGAGCGCTGAGTGGTGTTGAGTAACTCGAGCACCCTAAGATACACGAGGGAAAGACTGATGGTGGTTTTGCACAGAAGTTACGCCAGCTTTTCTAAATACATTGTTAACCTGATGAAACTTCTGCATGGAAATGTTTATATTAACAGTGTAAAGTATTTATACTGGCCGGTGCCAAGTTTTAAAATGGATTTTATTTGAAGAAGAATACCTTTTGTGCCCATAGCTTTGCTTCTACACAAATCAAGATGAAGAAGTGGTGTGTTTGTTGTTTGGTTAAGGATCAGTGCTTTGGCTTGTTTTTAAAGACAGGTAGTTAAGCTTTTAGCACTCTCTCTGGATAAATGAATACTTCTTTCTCCCCTCCTCCAGCAAACAGCTGCTTTGTTTTATTGTGGTTCAATTTTACTTGGGTTACAGAAGCTTTGCTCTTAAAAGAATGAAAAGGGAGTTATATCCCTCTCTTTTTGGTGCTGAGGAGGTGCCGATTGGACATTGGGAAGAAAAGTCTTCACGAGGGATGTGATGCAGCCCTGAAACGGGTCACCAGAAAGGAAGGGATCTCCATCCCTGGAGAGCTTCGCAGCTGGGTTAGAGCCACAGCCCATCTGGTCCAGTGTTGGCAATGGTCCTGTTTCAATGTGCAGATACTGTGTTTGAAGAACTGGCTGGAAGACGGGCTGGTTTGGGTTCTGGCTGGTCTGGGTTCTGCCCGGTTTCAGAAAGGATTGGGTGCTAAAAGGCTGACTGGGACCTGAACTGATCCCAGGATGCGGAGAAGTGCACGCAGGAGGTGGGCCATGATGTGGTTACACCTTGGTTTTGATCTGCCGCTCAGCTTGGCTTTATGTTTTAAGAGTTTCTTTGTTGTTGCTATAATGGACTAATCCCTCGAATAATTAGTTACCCTTGGACACTTTAAAAATGACTGCCTCTTGGATGTTTTCCTTTAACAGTCCGTTAGATCCTGGATTTATTAACTATTAAGACAGACTGTGAAATCCTGTTATACCAGGCTTTCTTGGTGGAAAAGGGAATGCGAAGGGTGTGGGGTGGTTGGAACACACGCGAGCCTCATGTTAGAATAGAGCTGTTGGCTTCCCCACCTTCCCAGGCCGTGCAAGAAGTCTGCCCTGCCCACTGGGCTGGGTCATCGGAGCATGCCACCGTCATGGGTCAATTCTAGCTTTGGGACTTCAGAAGGGGCTCTGAGCAGATCCAGCACTGAGGCTGCACAGTGCAAAGCCAGTCAGGCAGTCACTGTCCATGGAAAATAAATTGAGTTGGGCCTGTTCAACCTGGAGAAGAGAAGGCTCTTGGGGAGACCTTAGAGCAGCCTCCCAGTACTGAAAGGGGCTCCAGGAAAGCTGGGGAGGGGCTCTTGGTCAGGGAGTGCAGGGATGGGATGAGGGGAAGGGTTTTCAGCTGAAAGAGGGGAGACTGAGATGAGATCTTAGGAAAAAATGTTTTCCTGTGAGGGTCGGGAGGCCCTGGCCCAGGTTGCCCAGAGAAGTGGTGGCTGCCCCATCCCTGGAGGTGTTGAAGGCCAGGTTGGCTGGGGCTTGGAGCCCCCTGATGCAGTGGGAGGTGTCCCTGCCCATGGCAGGGGGTGGCACTGGATGGGCTTTGAGGTCCCTTCCAACCCAAACCATTCCATGATTCTATGATTTCATTAGAATCGGTGGAGAAATCTGGATTCAGAAGTGCCTGTGTAGTGCAGAAAATCACCACGTTTAAAAAAAAAAACGGAGGTGCTGATATCCTAAATCAGTTCCTGGAAACATCATTGGATTATTAGGCTCATCCTTAAATCCATTAAGCAAATTACAGTTAATCAGTCAAATAAAAGAAGAAAGATCTTTTGCAAGGCCCTGTCTTTTGAGCCACATGCAGAAGCTGTAGTAATATTTTAATTTTCCGTCTGTCAGTGAATATATTCAATCACTTCGCTTCCTTATGTGGAGGATTTGAAATTAGAAACTGAGGTTAATTATCTGCATTAAATGAAATATGTGAAGACCACAGAAGCAAAAACCTTCCCGATTTGGTATGGTCTGTTAAGCCGGGCAGGCTGTTTCAGAAGGAGAGGGGTTATTTTTCCCCGGTTTTGTTCCGATTGAAGGGTTTTAGTCACAGTAATTGAAATGATTAAAAAGTCAAATTGCTGGTGAACATAATTCTGAGCATCTTTCTGAAAAGATTTGACACTTGGTTGAGAGCAGCGGTTTGCTGTGCCTGGCAGCGCGGCACAGCCGGTGTTGTGCTGTCCCAGCATATGTGGGATGGTCCTTGGTGCATTGGTGTCCTCCTCTGCCATGGGCTGTCACTGGTTTAGCAGAGGTGATTTGGGAATGGAACAATACCAGAGGAGAGCTGCGCTTCTGAGCGTATCAGATATAAAATGGGTCTGACACCATCCATCCTAATGCTACTAATTAGCTAATTATTGCCTGCTTCACTTGGAAGTGCGGCTTTGGACTCTACAAAGATGACGACCCTCTTGGAAGTACACTGTTTCCAGCGCTCAGCCGTCCTTGGGATGATTCGTTTAAGAGGCTCAGTATTTTTCTTGTGTTCCAAACACACGTGGGTCGGGTTTGAGCTGTTCCGGGGGCTGCAGTGCCCATTATCTGCTTGACGAGGGCAGAGGTGCCCCTTCGCTAATGCAACCCTGACCTCTCTACTCATCATCTGAGCACTTCAGGAAAGAGCTTTTCTGGAGATCCTCATCTTCTCGCTCCCCTCTGCCGTTGCCGCAGCGAGCAGCTTTGCCCACAGTCACACGCAGGAATTCCATTGTAGCAGGTCACGCTTGCGTGTAAAAGCAAAACCGTTGTTAGTCGCAGGTCCTTCGCTGTTGTAACACAGTGATGGATTTAAGTAGAACTGTTGCAGTTTTAAGTCAGATTATCTAAATTCTATAAAACTCAGGTGGAAATTGGATTTTACATTTGAAGACTACAGACTACACTTCTTTGGTAAAACCTGGAATTCTGTGGTGTTCTGGCCCCCAAGATACAATCTGTCCTGGAAGTACCAGCTTTTTGAAGGCCTTTAGCTGATCTAAATAGCTGATAGATGAATAGGTTTTGTCTCTCCTTATGAAAAACAGAAAGGGAGGAAAAACTGTACCTGGAGGAAAAGAACCTCTTTGAAATACCCAGCGAGATCTTCTGCTTAGCACCAGGATCTGGTCTGTGGACTCACCTACAGAGTGAGTGACAGAAGCTACTGGGATTTATTCTTCCTCCAGCCCCCACATATTCCCTGTTTCGTTGTAGTCCTGGAAGTCTCAGTCCTCTCCCTTCTTCATTTTCCTTTTCCTTTTTTTCTGGAAAGTTTAGGTTTTTTGTCGTTTATCTCCAGGGTGTGTTCAGAGAAGTTCTGGTGCTGGAAGGAGGTGAGTGATGGGAGTGGGGAGGTGGGATTGCCTGGTTTTCAGCAGCCCACATTTAGAGTGGGTTAGCTCTGCTGGAAAAACATGCCTTTAGCCTTTGATTTACCCCTTTCAGTCATAAATTTTGGTCTTTTTGCTGGCTGGCAATCAGCTTTTCAGACTGGAGGGGGGGAGATTTATCTGAAAGAGGGGCTTCCTTGTTCTGCCATTGCTGCCAGCTGGGTCCAAGTGGCTACTTTGGGTGCCCTGGCCAGTGCATGAGTTCCCATGGGATCCATTGTTTGGTAGCCAAGGACCACTCCATGCTTTCACAAGCAAAGTGCAAATCAGAGCCGAGTCGCAGAGGAATTACAGGTCAGTAGCGGAGTGTGGGGACTCTGTATCCAGCTGTAGCTACTGGGTTCCATTAACTTTGTCCTGGCTCTGCCCTGCGGAAGTAAGAGCTGTAAAACCATTTGGCACCAGACATGCAAATGAGAGCTGGGCTGAAGCGGCTGTTACCCTTGAGGATCCCAAAAGAGGGATCAACAAATAGAAATTATTCTATTAGCAGGGGCAAAGTTCACAGGTTAACCATCGTGTCAAATCAATGAAATACAGCCTTGATCTCCTGCACAAGGGCTTTATTGTGTATAAATAAGAGTGCCCGAGCAAAGACAGCAAGTTCTTGCACTGTAACATTTGCAGTGTGCTGAAGAAAGGGAAGCTCTGTACAGATTGAAGCATGAAATGCCTCCTTTGGACATTGGCTTCAGTCCTGCTTCAAAAGATTGTAAAACGTGACCTTGGAAACTTCTCGCTCTCCTTATGGCCCTACCCATTTGGATTTCCACAGGGCACGTATTCTTTATTTTTTTAATAAAAAGTTGGGGTCTTTGGCTAAAAAGCCTTGTCTTTGTACTTTTAATTCAGTCCATGTGACTGTCATAACATTTATTTCTTAGGAAATGAAAACTGTTCCTTCTTGAGCAAAGACCCTGTTGGGTATGCGGGCAACATCAGGTGTGTGAGTGTGTCTTCTGCTGGCGCTGGACAAAGACCATCACTTGTAGTCCTTTGTGGCTTGGTCCATGGCTCTGCCAGGAAAAGAAATGGCAGAAACCACTGCCTTTGTTGTGGAAGTATTTATATTTAATGTGTCTTTGAACATCTGCACACTCAGGAAAACTTTGTTCTCCTCTCTTGGGAAAAGCTACTTTGAAAAGGCTCCCTTGATCCTCTTTTCTTCAAGATGGGCCAATGCTTGCAAAAATAGATGAGCTTGAAACGGGAGGGAAATGGGCAGTGAAGGATGTGTGGATGTGTCAGTGCAGGGTAGGATTTGTCACGTCGTAAAACAGCGTTGCATTTTTCCCCTTCAGATACGTGCAGTGAAATTTGTGACCGGGGGTGATTTGAGTGCTGCCGCTGGGGAAATGGGCCCAACTGGAGGTGTTTCAAAGTGCAAAGCATCCCGCTGTCCCTGAGTGGAGGGATCTGGTCTTCCCTAGAAGAAACTGGAGGAGCCTGTTAAAATTGATCCACAAACCTTCCTCCTCCTGAAGAGAGGGGGCTTTCCAAATGCGCATAGGGAACACTTTCCATTGGTAATCCTGGAGATAACAGGTCCTGCAGCTTCACCCGGTGATTCTTGCACAATGGTTCGTGGTCAGGCTGAAGTGTCTATTTTAGAAAGGCATCCAGGTGATGGGAGGTCAGGCAGCATTTTTGTTATCTCTTCTGCTGGTTTAGCTACTCTCACTGTGTTCCTTATTGCTCCCTTCATTTTATTTCCAGCCTCTAGTTTCTAGCTGCTGGGTTTTGGTGTGTCTTTGCTCACTTTAGTGCCTCCAGATACCTTCGGAAGAAAAAAAAAAACCCGACTGAAAGGGTGTGAATGTTCTCTGTCAATGGCAGCAGCTTTGTTATGGAAGGCCCTTCAGTTTTATTAGACTTTTCAACCCTCCGGTTGACTGTTAAACAAGCTGTAGCTTGTCATGGTTGACAAACCTTCACTCTGGTCTCAGACCTAACCTACCAGTTTAAAAGGCAGTATTCTTTTGTGTGCAGGTTTCTGGGTGGGGACCATGGGCTTCGAAGGGAAATTAACTCTCGCGGCCTCTCTTTTCCCTCCTCCCACCTCAAATAAATTAAGTTTTGTGTTAACTGTTCTGTCACTTCCAAAGGCCAAAAGGAAATGTCAGCCTTTGCTTTAGGATTTCTGCTCCCTCAAGTGCTCTGCTCCCCGCTGAGAGTGCAAGTAGGTGGGAATACGTAATTGCATTAAAAACAAAACAGCTGCACAATCACTGTCAGCAACTGGAGATAAAATGTAGAGAGGTTTTGTTTCAAATGATTCATCCATAATTATTTAAAAACATGTTGAGTTTATTCTTAAGCTTTGGAGGAGAATTCCTGCAAGGCTGGCGCTTGCTGTCTGTGATGTTTATACACCTGAGTAAATGCCTGGCTCAGCAGTTTGTCGGTGTTGAGCGCTCCAGATCTAAATCCTGTCAGAGGTGAACCCTGCACACCTTTGTCTCTGCCGGCCTCTCCGTCTCGAGTTTGCACGGGTGAGGTGGAACCAGTCCTAGCGGTGGCTGGCACTGGGATAAGCTGGGTGCTGAGCCTCATGCTGTTTTAATAACTGTTCCAGGCAGACTTGCTTTCTGGTGGCAAGGGTTGTACCAGCAGAATGACACCAATACATCAATGGGACTAGCGGAGAGGTGAGAGATGGTTGGGGAACAGCAACCACAGCTGAGCCATGGGCTGTGTCTGCCTTACTCTTTTTGTGCCCCTCCAGCAGGGTTTTAGCGGTCTGGAGAAGAAGAGACACCCTTTAGATGGTGTCTCTTGCACAGGGCAGACTGGCAACTACCTCCTGCACTGATTGTAGGGTGCTGGATGTGCTTTACCTCGTGTCTTTGCAGATGCTAGTGCTTTGTGCCCAGGTGGGCAAATCTCGGTATTTTTATTTTCAGGTAAAGGTAGCCTGCACTGAGAGAGGGGCATTTTTCACAATCTTCTCTCGCTGTGATTGCCAAGAAATTGGAAATGCACTACGCTCAACCAACTGAAAATTGTTGGGGGTTGTTGTTGTTTTTGTGCTGATGTAGCACCCTGCCCGGCTCCCTGGCCCAGATAAGCATCGGCGCAGGGCAGGGCGCTTGCCCACGTGGCCGGGAGGGCAGCCCACGCTGCTGTAGGCGTCACTGACAAGCAACCAACACCTTCCAGATTCATCAGGCTCAGTTTTTCCTCCAGCAAGAGGCACAGCATGGATGCCTGCTACAGCCATGCTGCCTTCACTTTGCTCCACCACAGCAGAGCCATGAGAGAAGGGGAAGGATCTCCACGACCAATGAGTTGCATCTTTGATCCAGGCATTAGCAGGGTGCCCTCAGTCCCTGGGACAGTTCACCAGTCAAGCTCCACTGCTCCATCACACTGCATGGATGGGAGATGAGTAAATCCAAGGAAGGCAGGAACCCCAGCGCTTGTTCTGGTCCTGCTTCCACTGAGGTCCACTGCCTGCAGCGGCAGCTCTAGTCTAGAGCTCAAGGAGGTTTTTCTGATCCTGCAGCAGGCTTGGCAGAAAAGGCAGGTGGCCCCATCTTGATCTATTTTCCTTTCTTGATGCAATGCCAGAGCTCCTCTCCTTAGAGCCAACGATCCCTTGACTTGTGTTAGGCACTCAGCCTGGGACAGGTGGCTTGTTGAACCTGTAGCGAGTGAGCCGGTAGCCCATCAATTTAATAGTGAAGATGCTGGCCTTGCAGTCCTCCAGTGTGTGCCCACAGCTCTTCCACATGCTCAGAAGGGTAGATGTATCCTGCAGCTCCCTGGATTTGCCTCCCCAGTGGTAGGATACGCTTGAAAGGCAGCAGTTCCTTAGACTCAGCAAGATCACATGGATTTTGGTCCTTGACGGGTGACGCCCTGAATCAGCTCCACATGGGTTGCTGTCTTTCTCACCTCATGTAGGTTCTTCTGTCTGGAGCCATCAACCACATTGCTAGCAGTCAAGCTACAAGCAACTCTTTTTCTTTGTTAATTGCCACCTGTGGCTTGGCACCAGCAACATCAGAAACCCTCCCAGGTAGCCCATCTTGGGCTGTGGACTTGGGTGTAGTGTATTGCCTTGGGTGGTACAGAGTAGCATAATCCTCTCACTTCCCAGCTTTGGAAATTATCCTGGAAGCCTGAGCTGAAGAAAGAGGGTGGGACTGAAGCCAAACCTCTCATTCCAGATGGGACAGTAGTGGCAGGAACAAGTATTGTCCAGAAAGGTGTTGCCAAGCCACAGAAAGCAATTAGCAGGGAAGAAAAATGTACTTCCTTTAAAATCTGCATTTTAAAAGTAGTTTTTCCTCTTTTAATGGAATATGCACACATTGATCGGCCAAGTAGGCAAAATCAGGATCGGAAGAGCAAACATCTGAAATTATCTAAGTCATGTAGGCAGCAACTTAGTAAAACAGGCATGTTTGTCAGACGGGATTGTGTTCAGTCCTGAGCGACAGCTGAGTGGAACTGGGTTTATAACATTGTGTTACTCTGCCTTTGCTGTAGAGGAGAAGTAGAGCAGTCCTGGAGAACGGCAGAGGGGTCTCTTTCCAACCAGGTTGTGCAAATGCAGTTATGGGGGGCATAAGGTTGGAAAATAAATGTTTCCTCCTTTTTTGGGTCCGCAGTTAATGTTGCAAATCTAAACTCTGCATTAAACAGTCAGCCTCTTTGAGTCTAAAAAGGCTTCCACAAGCTCTCCCTTTCCTATAGGGACCTTTCTGCACCGAGTCCTCCTCCCCAGCCAACATTGCAGCCATGGTTTATATTTGTGCTAGGCTGCAGAATTTCACGTTTTGCTATCCTAGCACTCAGTGCATCACTTCCCTCTGGGTTACCATGTTTGGAGTGGAGAGCAAGATTTCAGGGGTGGGTAATCCTTCTGAGGTGCTGGGATGGGCGTGGAAATGGAGAGTATCAGAGCAGCAGTGCCATAGCAGGGAAGGAGGGGAGGGCGAGAAGGAATTAACACCTGCAATGTGCGACCTGCAGTGATTCAGGCTTGGGGAAGTGGTGTTCTTAGTTAACTGCCACATGCATGTCTGAAAGACTGCATCAGCTTTTATACAATATTGAGCCCTGCAGAAGTTCATACAGCAAAGATAATGGCACAAACAACTGGACTGGTGGCCAAGAGAAAGGGAGACGTTACTGCAAAGAGTTGTGAAATACAATACAAGAACTCTACTCTGACGTAAAAGTTTAGTTCCAGCAACCCAAGCTACGTAAGCAAGGAAAAGTGTTCCCCCCTCAAAATGCATCAAAAGTGGGGGATGAAACTACCACACTGTACCAGTCATCTGAGCTAGATCATATCCCAGTCCATCCCTCCTCCTCTGCACCTCTTGGGGTGTTTTAAACTCTCCAGTCTAGAAGGTTAAGCTTTAAAAATGAGAAAGATATCTTTCCCTTCCTCTCAATCATTGAATGAATTTTAATTCTCTGTTTGATCCTGGTTCTCGTGCATTGACTGTGTGGAAGCTACAGTGTTGGGTAACAGCTAAAGCAGGTGAATGTTCTCTTAAAAACTATAAGACTTAAATCAAATTATGCATTATTAAAATGGAATTTTTTTTCAAATAACAGAAGAAATTGGTTTTTTGTTGTTGTTTGCTGGTGTCCCCCATGGTTTTAAATATCTGATCTCACATCTGTTCTCCTGGCGGTGAATTCCTTTTTGCAACACGGTGACAGAAGGTCCTGCATCTCGTCTCCAAGGCTGGCGGAGGTGGGAATGGGCAGGGTGCTATTTATAGAAATCGGCAGTGATACATTCCAGGAACTCCTGCCGTGTTTTTCAGAACCGAGTTTGAAGGTTTTAAGCACAGATAGGGAAATATGTCATCTGTGTGAATTGCTCTAAATTACCTGCAATTTGTTGGGAGTTGCCATTTCTAAGTGCTTATTGCAACTCCAGATATTTGAGGAAGCTTTTGATTATCCTGAGCTTGTAAAATGTAATTGGCTATTTCTTAATTGTTGTCCTCTGTGAAGTATAATTACCTGTAATGTAGAGCTTTTTTTATTTGTCAATGCCGCAAACAGGAAATCAAGACTGTCTGATTGAGATAAGTTTGGGGGCTCCACCATGGCTTGTAATTGCGTCAGGTGACTTGTTTGTGCTGGGACTGGTCTCTCCTGTAAAGTCCTGGAGGCTTTCAAAGAACCTAGAAACCTTAAATAGAATCATGGAATGGTTTGGGTTGGAAGAGACCTCAAAGCCCTTCCAGGCACCTCCCACTGGATCAAGGGGCTCAAAGCTCCATCCAACCTGGCCTTGAACACCTCCAGGGAGGGGACAGCCACCACTTCTCTGGACAACCTTGGCCAGGACCTCCCCACCCTCACAGGAAAACATTCCTTCCCAATATCTCATCTCAATCTCCCCTCTTTCAGCTTAAAACTGTTACCCCTCATCCTGTCCCTGCACTCTCCGATGAAGAGCCCCTCCCCAGCTTTCCTGGAGTCCGTTTCAGTACTGGGAGTTTGCTCTAATGTCTCCCCAAGAGCCTTCTCTTCTCCAGGCTGAACAACCCCAAGTCTTTCAGCCTGTCCTCATGGTAGAAGTGGTCCAGCCCTTGGATCATCTTCATGGCCTCCTCCAGACTCACTTGAATAGATCCAAGTCTTTATGTCTTCTTGTGGAGAAGTCTGGCTTATTCTCTCCTAAAAGGCTCTTCACACAGCTACTGTCCTCTTAGCAAGGTAGAGACATCTTTTCACTCTGACCTATTGCGTGAAGTTTCAGGAGTAATGGGCTGAATTGGAATTAATTACTTAAATACAATTAATCAGAAGATAAAGTAGAGCTTGCTGACGTTTGTGAATGCTGTATAGAAATCAGATAATTACAGCTTAGCAGCCTGAAGGAAGCCAATAGATATAGAGGATCCCAGTTCTCATGAGTGTGTGACGGTAGCTGGATGCAGAGCAGAGACTAGGTCTTGCATGGCCACACTGAACTCAGATCTACTGTGGACCATGATGTCTTGTCCCAGCCTGACCTGTTTGCACAGGGAGTTGGTCCTCATGTCCCGTTTGCTGCTGCTGCTCGGCTGTCCTTGACCCAACCGTGCTGGAATTCCTCTAGGACGAGGGGAATGTGGGTCTGGGATGCTGGGGTGAATTGGCTGGGGGTATGTTACATGGCCGAGGTCTACCTGCAAACTTGTGTCCCCTGGGTTCGTGTCGTGCGTGCTCGTGCTGAAGCTTCATCTTCCCAAGTTGCATCTGCCCTCGGTGGGGCATTAAACATTATTACTTAATTGAATTTAGACCTTATTGGAGATTTCTTTGTTGTAGTTCTGGGTGGGTTTTATGTTTTACAGCAGCAATAGAAGTCTCAGGCTGGGTACGTTCATTCCTCCTTCATCTCCACCCGGACTTGGCTGTGCTGAGCCCAAGTTCAGCTCTGGGGGGAGGCAGAGGAAGACGTAACATAGATCGACACAGCCAGTCTGAGGTTTTACATTCAATATAAATGGGTGGAGAGACATAAATGGAAAACAAAAAAAGCCCTCCTCGTTGCCCACTGCAGCCCTGGGAGATGGTATGCCAAGGCAAGCTGGTTTATGAACGACTCTGCTCCCATACCTGAGGGTTTCCGTAGCTTTTGTGTACATGTGTTTTCGTTACTTGTGCTCTGTAGGTTTAAATGTTCTCCTCACTGTGTCTTTAGAACACCAGCTTAGAAGCAAGAGTTGCCTGGAGTGTCCTCCAGGAGCACCTGGCCGATTCTGCTGCCCAAAAGCCGGCAGGAACACAAGCTGCCTTTGGAGGAACATCCTAAAACCAAAACTTTAAAATAAAACCCCTCTTCTTGCTAAACTAACTCTCTGCAAACATAGTATTATTTAGTTTTATTTTTGCTCTTTTAATGGAGAACTGGTGCCGAACAGTTCTCAGGGAGAGCGGTGAGTCAGCTCTCCCAACAGTGACTCTATTGATAGATGGAAGGAGTGGCGCTCAAGTCTGTCTAGTCATTGTTGGTGCTTGGCTGGAGTGCCGGGGGCTCTGAGGGCAGGCTCAAACACCTTTCGCCAGCCTTAGGAGATCAAACGCTATGAGTCAGGCTGCACAAAATCATGATAGGGCCCAAATTAATTACTTTTTTTTTTCTAAACCCTGTTTTGAAAGCGGGAAGGGAAGGACACGCACGCACGCACCAGGGTGTGTGGGACCTGCCAGCTTGTGTCTCACAGCAAGTTGACTCTTCTTTTGGGTCTCTAGCTGTTACAGTGGAAACTGTGCCCTGGTTCTGCTGCAGAGTGAAGGAGCTACCAACTTTTTCCTCTCTTGGTAGCCTCTTATTTCTTCCCTTTCCCCGTGTAAGGACGTGAAGCAGAGATGGAAAATAAACACTTCGCACCGACGCATCACTCTTATATATCCCATCTTTTGGTTATTTTTCAATTAAAAGTACATTCAAGCCAGAAAACATTACAAGAGGGGCTTTAATCCATTCTAATTTATGTGTAATTTTGATCAAGGTGGGAGAGGCAGGAGATGGCGTGATGGTGGGAGGTGCGGCTGTCCTGCAGACCTACCAACAGCTTCCCCTTGGGTTTTCCCATCTCCTTTTCCTAAGGCATGGCTTGCTGCCCAGATGGGGGAACCACATCCATGAAGCCCACGGCTTCCGACAGAGCCTTGCCTATAAACCAAGCTATAAAGCTTGCGGGCGTGAAGGACCATATCCTGTTAATGCCACAGCTCTTCATGCCAGCACCAATATCCATGCTGTGCCTTGGCTTGGTACCATTCGCGGGACAAGAGAGGGTTACAACGGGCACCGAAGGCCTCAGACTTCACTTTGGTCTATTAAATGCAAGTGCCACACACTTTGATACCTCAGGCCATGCTGCCCCAAGCTTTCTTCAGGTGCTCTGAACACGCGATGTTCACCTCCCATCTCACCAGGCACCAGGCGCCAGCCAATTTTCAGCATAACGCACAATCTCAACTATTTTATTGCTTAATTTAGGCCATAGAGTCCCTTTGATGTGTTGTGTAATGCAACGTTCATTCTGAAAAAGTGGGTGGAGTAGCTTTATGGTATTATAAAAATAAATAAAATGCCTGGCAGGATTTTGAAACCACATGGTCATTCCTCCTCTCTCCACAGATAAGTTGATTGTTGAGAGAGAAATCTTGCTTAATATCTAACTTTGGGTGATTTATTTCTCCAGAGTCCTTTCATCTCCAGCATGTATTGGGTTATCTGTGACTTCTAATCTGATTGTTTTAAGCGTGATCAAAGAAACCAAGAGAATGCACTCTGTTTTCCCACTGTATGAACAGAATGCTGTTTGTGTAGTGCATTACATCACCTGTTCCTGCTGCTCCCGACTCCTGCACCAAATGGCTGCGGTATAAATAGAAAACAGAATGGACTTGTAGGGGGTGATGAAATTCGTTCCACTTGCCGAGTAAAACAGAGTTAACTCAACGAATGCTTTCTTTATGCCTGACTCTACCTCAGCACAGAACAACACCACGGGCTGAAAATGTTCAAAATAACTTGTTCGTGCGGGGTATCGAGCCGGCTTTCGGCAGGGTCAAGGAGCTGCGCCAAAAATCCACGGGAGGTGGCAGGCAGGGAGATTGCTGGCGTTGAAATTGCTGGGATTCTTTCCAGGCTATGCAGAGAAAGAGTTTGGCCTTGTGTCGGAGTCGTGGTGGTGTTCTAGCTGCAGTGGTCCACTGGCAGGGTTTGCAGGGAGAGGTGGTTGCCTTCCTTACCCGGGCTTGTTGCTGCAGTGTCCCTGCATGCGTTGAGGACTTTGCTATAGCATCATAGAATCATTAAGGTTGGAAAAGACCTCTATCATCAAGTGCAACTGTCAGTACAATACTAACATTGCCTACTAAATCATGTCCCAAAGCGCCACAAGCCTAGATCACAAAATCGCAGAATAACTAAGCTCTCAGCTCATCCAGTCCAACCATCAGCCCAACCCCACTGAGTCTGCTAAACCTACTAAACTCAAAGTGCCATGGCCACGTGCTTTTTGAACCCCTCCAGGAATGGAGACCACCCCTGCCCTGGGCAGCCCCTGCCACGGCTTCGTCAGTCTTGGTAAAGAAATGTTTCCTGATGTCCAGTCTAAATCTCCTCTGGTGCAACTTGAAGCCATTTTCTTTCATCCTATCACTTGTTACTTTGGAGAAGAGCCCAGCACCCACCTCACTACAGCCTCCCTTGATGCAGCTGTAGAGAGCGATAAGGTTGCCATCCCAAAGAAACCCTCTGTTGAAAGCAGCTTGCTTTTGGAAGATCTGGAGGAGGTAGACCAGGGGGTTGTGCCGGGCTGTTGTCCAGGATGTGAACTGTGCAGCTCTGGTTTGCAGCGGTGGCCTGGGAGCTGCGTTTCTTTGCTTGATCTTAAAAATCCCAAGTTCAAGAAAGGATGTTTACTTTCTGACATGTCTTACTGCTTCACCACCACGTAATCTCAGCGTTTCATGGAGGTTGTCTGTCCTTCTCTGTATGTTTGCCACGTTTCCCCCCGCTAACCTCTCCCAGCCTCTTTGAGGGCATTGAGCAGCATTTTCACTCCAATTATCTAATCGATTAATGTATTTAACTTGGAACATTTGTGCTTAGCCTGTGTTTGGCTTTCAGTTTCTTGCTTCTCCTGCAGACCAGGAGGATAATCTGAGGGCCTGAGAGCTTGCTTGCCAGCTTTTCCAAGCTGTAGCTGTTGGATTTTAAATGAAAATCCCAAACCTCTCTCCTTTACTGACCTTGCCTTGACACACCTACAGGCCCTCAGGAAAATCCCACCCTGGGTAAATAGCTCGCTTTTTTATTCAGAAGAGGACTGCCATGCACCAAAGGGTCGGGGAAAATCATTTGGGAGATAAGTGGTGGTTTTATCTTAAGCCATTAGTCCTTGGTGGTGGGGTGGTTTTTAATTTTCTAATTCACTTGGAGGTTTCTCTTGTGCAGCACGTGGTCGCTGTAGGATTACTAGACTTGCAGAAAATGGCTAAACCTTTTTCTTCCTGCACCATCCCACCCCTGCCACCCTGCTGGCTGGGAGGCAGGAAGCTATCAGCATTTCTGATGTGCCACTATCTCCCCCATTAGCCAGCAGGTGTGATATGCATAAAGGTCTTGCCCATCCATCATGAAGCTGCTGGTGGTTTTATCTCTCTGTAGCCCCCAGGTGTGGGAGCGGGAAGGAAGAAAGGAGAGGACTGAAACATGGAATTTTCCCTTTGGATGTTTTTGCTGCATGGGTTAGGGTCGAAATCAGCATGGCTTTAGCAGTGCGGACTGCTCAGGCACGGCCAGGTCTCCTCCTTGCTGCAGCAATGGGGGATCGGCTTTCTTAAAGCGAACACAGCTGCTCCGCAATTTCTTTACAGTCAATTATAGGAAAATTAGTTTGTCCTTCTCCGTTGAAAGTTATGAAGCACCAACATGGGATTGACTAAATTATGAAGTGTTCAAGGCCAGGTTGGATGAGGCTCTGAGCAACCTGACCCAGTGAAAGGTATCCCTGCCCATGGCAGGGGAGTGGAACTGGATGGACCTTAAGGTCTCTTCCAACCCAAACCATTCTATGATTCTGTGAGTCAGAGTTTCCCTGTGGGGTGCTGAGCAGTGGGAACGACTTCACAGTTATCTGGCCTTGTCCTGCCCGCAGGTCTGCGATGGTGTGATCGCTCTCCAGAGACTCGCCAGCCATGCTATATTGCTTGCCTCAAGGTCACATTCCAAAGGTTGCTGTAACTGAAACACTTTTCATTTATTGTTTGCGCAGTGGTGGTGTTCAGATGCCCCAGCTCTCTTGGCTGGGAGTGTTGCACACATCATGGTTTGTATTAGGACAGGGGATTTTCCAGCCCTCAAGGAACAGCATCTTCCTTAGTGATGTTTTAGCTTCCTTCTGGTGTGGTTGGATGTTGGGCAGGGGCATCCATCTGCAGTGACTGGGAAGCTCCTCTGTTTCTGAGCCCTTGTGGGGAAAAGGGCTGAGTTCCGGGGCGTGGACTAATGAAATGATGAGCCGGGCTCCCACTGTGGCAGTTTTATTGCTGCTATTGCAGATCCTAGAGGATACCGGTTGGACTCTGAGTTGATAGACCAGCACTGAAACAAACTGCATCTGCTTGAACTCTTGCGTTGGGATATGAGGGTTTAATCTGCCTAGCGCTCCTTCCAGAGCACAGATCTGTATTTCAGTGTGTTACACTACTAGAGGTTTTTTCCCCCCCAACTATCTTATGCAAAAGCACTTAACGAGTCACTTCAAAAGCATCCCGAGGTGTGAATTACAGCTGATGTAATTAATTTGTGTCTGTGGGCCTGGCCCCCTGCGGTCTAGGTGGCTGTTGTTGGGCTGGCGGTTAAGAAGAACAAAAGTCTAATCTTGGAGAAGATTAGGAATCCTTTGACAAAGGTTAAGCCAGGGCGCTGCTGCCTTATCATTTGTACCGGTGTCCTGTGGCAAATCTGTCATTTAAGCCACGAACAGTAGGCAGGCTGCTCCTCACGCTAGCTTTAAAGCAGCATCATCTCTGCTTACCTACCTGGTTGTTTTGCAAAGCAAAGTCTTAAAAAAATGGTTAGGCATAAAAGACATCCAGGGCAACTCTAGATCCGAAAGTCACTGCAGGGGAGCCCGTTACAAGGGCATTCAGAGCCAGAGCCCGCTGGGTGACTTTTGAAGTCTGTCTTTCCCAAGCCCATCTCCTTGCTGTCCCCTTGTCTTTTCTGCTCATCTCTTCTCATCCCTCCCACCCTGGGGTTTGTGAGCAGCATAAACACTGTGCATCGCCCAGGCGCCGCAAGGAGAGCTGAGGATGAAACAGGGAGGGAGGCAGATGGACCAGCAGGCAGCTCCGAAAGGGGGAAGTCAGCCTTGCCTTTCCTGCAGGCTGCTTGGCATTCTGAGCCCCGGCCCGGCTGCAGCAGGATTTAGTCCCAGCACACTTCCAGCCAGCATGTCGTGGCAAGCTTCCCCAAGCAGCAGTTTCCACTTTTCCTCTTTGGTGTCTATTGTTTTGTTATTTGGAGAACTGGAATCCGTGATTGAGTTTGAAACGTGGTTAGCATTAGCTTCTGACACAACGTGGGCTTCTTTTCCCTTTCAGATTGGTCTGAGCTTGAGCACATCTTGCCCTGGACAGCTTGAGGGGTCCGCAGCTCTCCTGTGGCCCACGTGTTATGTTTAGTGCCAAAGGACTGTCCTGTTTAGTCTCAGCAGAGCTGCAAAGTGCTGACTTGGTTTAAGTTGGGCAAATAGACGTTTGATTGCAAGTGAGGTTCCAAAAGAGGTGGAGGCTGGCTGAGTGCTGATGGTTTAGATTTAGTCATTTAATAAACAGCATCAGGAATAGGTTATGTTCGCAATTATTTTGATTTTAATCTAATGTGTTAATAACGTGAGGCTCTTCTAGATGAAAATGTATTTCCAAGTTATGCTAAGTACTTGCTAGTGCAGTAAGTTGAAGACATATGTGAAGGAAAGGGCTATCTGATGAGCTGCTATTGTTCTCTTAATTCAACCCATCCCATTTGGGCCACTCTACATGAATGGCTTTGTGTTTGTTAATAAAATCATGCAATGTTCCGTACAACACATGTTCTGTGTGTCCCAGCTAGTCAGCAGCAGTAAAACCTTATTTAATAGGTTTATCGTGTTACCTTCTCAACAGTAGCTTCTTTTAGAGACACCTGGACTTCCAGGGTTGGCCTTAACCCCATGTTTCTGGCCCATCTTCCTCCTTTCCCTTTGTTATCTTGTTGCTCCCTGCATGGCTCATCAGCGAGAGTGTGTACCTCCTCACCTAAAGGGTGCTTTGTTAGCACGTTGACCGTTGGAAGAGAAATAGAAATGTCCTCCATCCTCTACCTTCTCCCCAGAATGTTT
This sequence comes from Neomorphus geoffroyi, assembly GCA_033558235.1. Classification (NCBI taxonomy): domain Eukaryota; kingdom Metazoa; phylum Chordata; class Aves; order Cuculiformes; family Neomorphidae; genus Neomorphus; species Neomorphus geoffroyi. The sequence continues at coordinate 9,281,094 of JAUMJM010000038.1, forward strand.
GGACAAGCACGTGTTACTTCTGAGGCTGGCTCAGGGAACATCCTAGAGTGCTGACGGGAGCTGGGGCTGCTCCATAGCCCTTTTATCTGCTTTGGAGACCTGAAGAGTTTGTGGGAAGAGCTCTGCTGTTGCCTAAGCCCAGGAGAGCTGCCACCGGCCTTATGGTTTCTTTGGGCAGTCCCTAAGACAGAGGAATGAAAAGCAACCTTCTGCCTTAGCACAGCATCTCAGAAGGGGCTGCTCCAAGCAGTTGGCTGGCAGTGGTCCTCCAGGAGCCAAGTCCAAGCTGGGGAGGAATCAGTATGCAGAGCAGTTGCTCCCTTTCCTCAGTGCTTTGTTTTTGAAGGGCTGTAGGATGGAGGGGCTTAGACCAAGTTTTTAGAGGAGGAGAATAGCCAGCAGGGGATGGCTGGTCATTTTTGTTCCTTTTGTGGCACAAACAATCTCCCCCTTACTACTTATAGGAGCTCGTGAGCCTTTGTGATGTTTATTAGGCTGAAAGATTTGGAGACCTCTGGTCTAGATAGCTCTCCAACTGAGAAGGGGAATTTAGGCACTTGTGATAACAGGGCCAAAGAAATTACAATAAATATTTGGGAGATCTTAGTGTTTGGCATTTGTCAAGAATGGTTTAGCAGAATAAAATCTTCAGTGGAAAAGCTGGAAGTCCAGCTGAAATGACAAAGATGTGCCTGGGTTAGCGTTGGCACATCTTCCACCCTTCAGGGATTAGAAGGAATTGTGTAATAGCGGCGTAATGATCTGCAGAATTGGCTCATTTAAACTTCAGCTGCTTTTGTTTAGGAGATGGGCTTAAAATCTGAAACTAGGTCAAAATCTTTTCTTGCTCTAGAACTGAAAGTTCCACACGTTTCAGACTTCTGTTTGAAGGGATCTCATTCTTACTGCTGTTCAACCAGCCATCCCGGGCTGAGTTTCAGCCAGGCAGGAGACCTTGGACTGCTAGTGCTCGTCAGTTGGGAAGGTGGTATTGATCAGGATCAGAAAAGATTTTGTAGGCTCTGATAATCACCCACACATCCTCTCCTGCTGATCAAATCACAGTCCTTGGTCCTCTTTAGGACTGATGGAAACGTCTCCTCTCTTATACCATCAGCTGAGCAGGCACCATCCTGGGGGTGGTCACTCTTCTGCATTCCTATCACATTTTCAGTGAAGGTCAGCATCAGAGTTCCGTCACTTGCCCTTAAGCTACCAGGGGGACAGAAGTCTTCCTCAGCAATGGCATTCTTCCCAAAAGTGGAGCCCAGGTGTTTGTGAGCAGTGTCATGAGAGCTGTTGTGACCCCATATCTCCTCAACTTGCAGCAGGGAATAAAATCCCCAGAAGGTTTTTTGGTTGCAACTGCATTTCCAACAGTAAATGAAGATTTTTCTTCCTGATCCCTGGGGCAGCTGCTCACAGTCATGCATGGCCTCCTGATCTCCTGGGACTGGCCTCAGTCAAGGAAATGTGCAGATATTTCTTTGTCCCAACCTGTTCCCTAATTTTTCCCAGAGAGTGAACCCTGGGGTGGAGATATGCAAGTTTAGTGTCGGGAAACAGCTGCTTGGGAAAGCTTGCTTCCTTTCTGCTGGAGAAAGCAGCCTGATTAATTATTCTGATGTCTCGCCTGGACTGAGGTAGCCTTCCAGTGGTGAGACTGAAAGCAGCTGTGAGGTGGAAGATTTGGAGGTCAAGAATTATGGCCCTTTGGCAGGCAATTTGCTGCCCACAGGAAAGTAATGAAGTGATCCTGCATTTGGAGGATCTCCAACATTAACCCTCTACTCCACTCTCAAGAGAACCCCATTTGGAGTCCTGTGTCCAGTGGTGGAATCTCTAACATAAGAAGGACATGGAATTGTTGGAAGGGGTCCAGAGGAGGCCACGAAGATGATCCTAGGGCTGCAGCACCTCTGCTGTGAGGACAGGCTGAGAGAGTTGTTCAGCCTGGAGAAGAGAAGGCTCGGGGGAGACCTTAGAGCAGCCTCCCAGTACTGAAAGGGACTCCAGGAAAGCTGAGGAGGGTCTTATTACAAGGGCCTGAAGTGACAGGATGAGGAGGAATGGCTTTAAATTGAAAGGAGGAAGATTTAGATTAGACATTGGGAAGAAATTCTTCATGATGAGGGTGGGAGGCCCTGGCCCAGGTTGCCCAGAGCAGTGGTGGCTGCCCCATCCCTGGAGGTGTTCAAGGCCAGGTTGGATGGGGCTTGGAGCCCCCTGATCCAGTGGGAGGTGTCCCTGCCCATGGCAGGGGGTTGGAACTGGATGGGCTTTGCGGTCCCTTCCAACCTGAACCATTCTATGATTCTATGAATCCATAATCATTTATTATTTGCTTAAAGCCTCACAACAAACGCGTCTGCAGCGTACACAGACATCTGTTGTCGTCTTGAGCAGAGAAGATGCTGCCATTGAGCAGTTGCTGTGTTACCAACGTGCACGCACGAAACAGATGAGTCTCTCTTTGCTCACTTGCTGGTTGGTTTGAATCATCATCCCGCGGATATACAGACTCCAGAAGGATCGGTCCTGGAGTAAGAACCACTGGCGAATGTTGTTCTCTCTTTCCTCGATCTGACAAGATCCCAGCAGCAAAAGTTGGCAGTGGAGTCTCTCTGCTGTCGTGTCGCATCATGCAAGAGCCTCCCAACTGTAGGTGCAAATGTGCAGGCTCAGAGCTCGGTGTCACAAGCTCCTGCATGTTTTGATTAATTCATCTACGGGTTTCACACACAGGTTTGGGGACGGGTGCTTTCATCAACTTGGCGATCAAAATGTATGCCAAGGATATTCTGACTCACATTACAACTTTGTCGTAGCTGTGCAGAGGGGGTTAATAGCGATGTTAAAATATGTCTCATTTACCGTACAGGCGGAGCTGGCAGCGGTGGCTGTACTGATGGTTGCCTAACATTTCCCATTATATAAAACTTTGTTGTAGTTGCTCATATCTTTATCAGACTGTGTTGTTTGGTGTTCTTCCATGCTGGGATTCTGCCTGAGGCTGAATTATTTTGGCAAATTTTAGTAAAAACACAGGGAGAGGAAATGATATTGTTTTGCTCATGTCAGAGTCTTACAATTTACTTTTCATTGATAACCTTCCAGCTTTCCGACTTTGAAGTGCGGGTGTATCGTTTGGCAAGTGGGTTGCTGGAGGTGAGAGGGACGCACTGGCAGCTTGAACATGCTTCTTGCTGCCCATGTGAGAATCTGTCCAACTTGATTAAATTATTGTGAAACTTGCACGAGCTCTGTAGTAGATGGTATAAACTCTTGGCAGCCAGAGTACCTGAAAAGTGGATTTGCTCTGACAATTCTCACGGCTAAGACTTCAGAGAATGGAAATCAAAATTCCTGTTGCTGCTGATCATAGACTCACAGAATGGTTTGGGTTGAAAGGGACTCAGCAAAAAAAGGCTTTTGGGACAGTGAAAAGGGGGACATGAGGAAGCTGAGATCCTCCAACGGCGAGCAGGTGATCTAGCAAGAGGTCCTATACAGGGTGTTAGAACTGGAACAGGGTTTCTGATGCTTCCTGGAGTTTTCAGGTGCTATATCTGAAGCTGCCTGTTCAGCCTTAGTTCAAACCCACTCCACAGGAGGAAGGTATTACTGGTTCTCTAATCTTGGCCAGTTTAGTTAACCGCATAAAATTCTCTTTTGTGCAAATGAATGGCAGGTTAGAGGAGAGAAACCCTGTTCGCCTCTGAAGGGGAGGGCTGTGAGCTGACTCTAACTGGATCGTTGAACCGATACAGCTGAAGGGGAAAGAGGGGCTGGAGGTGATGGTAGACATGGGATGATATAAGTCTGATAGGTTCAACAGGGCTCCGTGCCAGGTCCTGCACTTGGGCCACAACAACCCTATGCAACACTCCAGGCTTGGGGAAGAGTGGCTGGAGAGTTGCCCTGCAGAAAAGTACCTGGGGGTACTTGGCAACAGCAGCTGAACATGAGCCAGCAGTGGCCCAGGTGGCCAAGAATGCCACCAGCATCCTGGCTGGTCTCAGCCATGGAGTGACAGCAGGAGCAGGGCAGGGATTGTCCCCCTGTACTTGGCGCTGGTGAGGCCGCACCTCGAAACCTGGGGTCAGTTTTGGGCTCCTCACTCCAAGAAAGACCTTGAGGGGCTGGAGCTGGGGAGGGGGCTGGAACCCAGGGGTTGTGGGAGCGGCTGAGGGACCTGGGACTGTTTAGCCTGGAGAGGAGGAGGCTGAGGGGAGACCTCATCGCTCTCTGCAGCTCCCAGAAAGAAGGTTGTGGTGACGTGGGTGCTGGTCTCCCAAGTGACAAGTAATGGGAGACGTGATAACAAGTGATAGTAACAAGGAGACAGCCTGAAGTTGCACCAGGGGAGGTTTAGACTAGATATTAGGAAAAATTTCTTCTCAGAGGGGGTTGTCAAGCACTGGCAGAGGCTGCCCAAGGAAGTGGTGAAGTCTCCATCCCTGGGGATATTTAAAAGACCTGTAGATGTGGTACTTAGGATGATGGGTTTGGATGGAGTTGACAGTGTTGGGTTTGTGGATGGACTCGATTATCTTAAAAGGTCTTCTCCAACCTATATGATTCTGTGGTTCTGTGAGGCTTGGTGCCATCACATGGAGTTCCATAACTTTCTCTCATCTTGTAGCTACTTGTTGATGTGTGATCACAGACTCTTTCTCTAGGACTCCTGCTTGCTCAGTGCATGGGATGGCTGGTGCTGGGGGAACTAACACAGCAGCTGGGAAGGAAGGAGTGCAGGGCACCTGTATTACCTCTTGCATCATTAAAGGCCTTTTAGTGGAAGGGGCAGAAGATGCAAGCAGCGAAACATGGGTGCTTCTCTGTTTTTTGCCAGAGGCGTCCTGTAAGACAGCTCTTCTCCTTGGGAGAGAAGCATCATGCATGCCTTAGCTTTTCTGTGCACGACTTAAGAACCAGATCAGACTTACTGATGTGCTGAGCATGCATCAAGGCAGAAGTCTTAGAGAAATGCCGAGTATCAGGCTCACAGCATTTCAAAATGAGCATCCAGATTTTAAGAAATTGTTGACTCTTTCAGCATTGCAGTCGGCTTTTTGTACATAAGAGAATAGCTTTACCTTCCTCCAGAAGAGCATCACAAAGAAATACGAGATCCAGATATGAAAATTACTATAGAAGAATCTCCAACCGAGTGAATAATGCTATATTCAGCACAAGATTTGGATGATGTAAGAGTACAGAGAGGAGAATAATAAGGATATCAATTCATTTATCCTGTGCCCTGAGCAGATGGAGTTCTGCAGAGGTGGTGCGGGCTCAATAATAGATAGTGTGGTACATGGACACGAGAGAGAGGAGGAGGAGATAAGTTTTTTTTCAGACTTGTAGGTTGCTTTTCCGTGCAGTCTTAAGGACCGAACATCTAAAGCAATGAGGCATTTTTGTATTACCCGTGTGGTCAGTGAAATCCTGTATGAATAGAACGGCACAGATGCATGTTTTTTGTATCATGCAGGTGGGCTCCCGTGTTTCACAGCTCTTGTGCTCCAAGCCCTACACAGAAAACAGCCTTTTCCTTCAGCTGCAGGATTTCATTTCTAATTAAGGCAGCTGGGATGATTGCAGCTTGTGGCAGCAGGTCAGACTGGCCATGGTGCTTTGCTCTGCTCCAGGCTCCGCTTGCTGTAGAAGAAGAAAACGGTAACAGCAATACATCATGTCAGCTGGAGGTGGTTTGGGGCTCATCCGAAATGCAGAATTAAACCAGGTCTCAGCACTGGGGCTCCCAAAATATGGCTTTTGCAATGGGCCTGTGCTAACTTCAGTGTCTGGGAAGGTGACAGCTGGAGCTGAAACTTCTGTTTGCATTTGAGGCAATTGTAATAGCTCTTCTCCATGGAGGTTTTCTGCTGAGATCTGGCCACAGCCTTGTCATTATTCAGAGCACTTAAAATCTCTCAGCATCTTTGGGGCCTCCCTCCCCTGCTGGATTTGATTGAGTGTCAGCAAATACCTTGTACTCAGAATTTCTGGAGGAGTTAAAAAGAGATCCACAGGAATGAAGAGTTTGATCACCTCGACTTCTGCCGTTAAGAAATAGAACTAAACAAAATAAAGGTGTCTTTTATCTGAACAATGGCTAATTTATTTAGAACAAAAGGCTTGCATTGTCACTTATTTTTCCTAAATGGAGCAGTCAACTGGTTTTAATTGTATAGATACGTAGGAATGAAACGAGAGTTCAAACAGCTCTTTTACAGCGCTTTAAAAGGGCATGGTACTTCATATATATCCCTGCAATAATGCATACCAGATGAAAAGATACTGTGGAATTTGTGTAATAAAGGTAAAAGCCCATATATCTGCCTCTTCTAATGGATAAGAACCAAACCAGAAAAACTGTATAAGGCAAAGCTAACACCAAACCCCAGTACAGTTCTTGGAGTCAAACTTCACTTGCTGTAAAGTGCACGGAGGAAAATACAAGCATGGAACTTTCCTGAGCACTGCTGAGCACAGTAATGGGATGGGCCACTTGTATGAGTCTCCCAACGATTGCCCTAATGCTCTTGCACTGAAGTCGAAGGTATTTCATCTCCCCTCTGGGCTGGAGTTGTCTGTAAGCAACTCCTTACTTTTTTTCCTCCCTTGCCTCCTTTAGCTGTTTTTCACTACATTTTAATATCCATTTAAATGAGGTGAACTGGTTGTTGCAGCTTGAACTATTTAGTTACAGCCTCTGGAGATGTCATTGCCTTCAGGAATGGAGTGTGCCCAACGGGATGCTTCTACTTAGGTGTACACCATAAATGGGGATTGCTGGCTTTGGGTGCTGACCTCTGTCTTTCTCGCTGCTGAATTCCGTGCTCTTGATTTGCCAGTCAGACACTGAATTTAGATCTGTTCATAAAAGCACAGCCACAAGAAATGGGAAACTGAATCCACTGATTTATTTGATCATCATTATAGGTGGCTTCATGTGACATCAACACAGCTATTGATGGTTTGGATTCCAGGTCTTACTGGAGATACAAGGTTAGGTTACTGTCCCAAAACTGTGACTATGAATGAAGAATTCATTCCACACCATCTGAGAAAAAGTTACTTATTTAAAAGGAAGACTGACTGTAGCACCTTCACAAGAATAACTTCCCTCCATATGCCTGTTTTCTGGGGACGGCAGTGAGTTATTTGCTGTTAGTCTGCTAAACTCTAAGAAGAGGGGGAAAAAAAGTACATCTATTAAAGGCAAGATCCTTTTAAATAGCATCCGTCTCCCTTAGATGCTGTTTCTGTGTGATTCATTCCTTCTGGTGGTTGGTTGTTATGGTTCTTCTGGGGATTTGTCATTGCTGTCAATCTCCAATGGACATGGTCAGAACGATGGCGTGACTCAGTCTACCCTCAGCCTGTCCGAGCCACTGCGTTAAATCAACCAGGTCAGTTTGAGGTGAGAAGGGAACATCTGATTATGGGCTCCCAGCAGAGACCAGGAGACCAAGTTATGGTTTATAGATTTATTGTGATGCTGACATCTCTTCAGAGCTGAGCAGAAAATCATAGAGCAAGTTTAACAGCTTTTCACAGCTTGCCAGTATTTTGTTGTTGACACAGGCAGCCGTTTATTAACACAATCCAACAAGTATCCTTTAATGACCCCATCTGGGGAGCTTGTGCGACTCTGGAGAAGCTAGAGAAGCTCTATTTCATGCTGCTGTACTTCTGAGACCCTCATATCCATCATGGTTGCAGTGAACTGATGCTTATGAACTCCTGCTCATTATAAAGTGCTGATAGGAGGAAGAAGTCTTTGGGGGGGATTTCTTCTTTTCTGTCCTGATCTAATGGTCTCTTGACTTTAAACTTAAATGTGTTCCCTAGATAGAAGTTAAATAAGGCTTTGCAGGAATTTTTAATGTGAAGGTATGAAACGTCTTTGTGAAGGTCTTTTGCTCAGCTGAGTTTTTTTCATGTGCTGCCAATATCTGATCCCACTTCTTGACCTTTAATATACACAGAGAGAGAAGATTAGGATGTTTCTAATCAGCTGAATCTCCCCTCTGGGAGCACTATTAAATCCTGACTCTCAGCTTTATCTCTGCCGGGTCTTGCCAGCCCTCTGTGTTTTTGGTTTTGTTACCAGCTGAGGTTGGAGTTCGGTCACCTCAAATGTTCTTGTTCAATTGGAGAAGTTTCTTGGATCCTTTCTACAGGAGTTAAGACACCAGCGAGCAACTGCGCTTGGAGGCAGACCTCTTCATTTCTTGTGTGTTGGTGTGGCAGACCTTGTTCAGCAAAAGGAAGTCTTTTTTGTGCAGGATTATTGCTCGGGGTCCCTCAGTAATCCTATCCACCTCATCATTAGCAGAGCTTCCTCAAAGGTCTCCGGGAACAAGCCTGGGTGGTTTTGAGACACTGAGTTGCTTCATAGATGTTCAAAATATTACATCAGTGAGTTTCTTCTGTCACCCAAATTTGTAATTCCATTATAATACCAAATTTGTTGGCAATAAATTGGCAATCAGTATTGAGTTTCATTCTATTATTTCAATGAAGATTTGAGTGAGGTGATCACGCGGCTCAGCCTACATGATATGGCCCAATGGTAGAAGTAAGTAGTTTAATGTCAAAGCTGTGACCAGCCCTTATCAAATGGAGCCCCCTCAAGAAGCATATCTTTTCCCACATTTCAGCCATCAACACGACCACTGTTGCGATGTAAGTGTTGGGATATTTATCCCTGAAAGCAACACCAACAACGAATTGCAGTGCTGGGAGTTAATGCCCTCCTGAAAACCATCAGTGATCTAAGGAAGAACTGAACCAAGAACCTGTAGATATCCCTGCCCCACCCCCTGTTCTTGGACACTCCAGGCGCTCCGTAGGTACGTAGGAAGGAGGGAATGGCCTGGAGTCAAAACCTGGATGCTTTGTTCTCATCCAAAAACTTACTCATCTTACAGGCCCTGGTCTTAAGTTACTGAGCTTGTGGAGAAATCTGCTCATAGTTTCTATCTTGTAAGCCCTTTCTTGTTGAGTGGAAATTTTGCCAAAGGCGACTTGAGGCACTGGAGAATCCCCAGTTCTGCCTGGTTATACCAGGCTCTTCAGATCTTTCCTTGGGACGAGCAGGCAAGAGGAAATACTTTCCATTTTGGAGAAGCACGGACAAACAGTGTTACTTCAGAGGAGAAAAGCAGCAGACGGAGTTACAGCACTGATCCTCGTAGCCAAAAGCATGTTCTTGCCTTTATTCAATCATTCCTGGAACACAGTGTTCTTATTGTATTCCTCCTCACCCTGCTCAGCGCCTCTCCACAGGCTCAGGACTCGGAGATACCCCGACCACGATGCTGGCAGATTTGGGGAAGTTCAAAAAAGCATCAAAAACATCTCAGAAATGAGCCCTCTCCCTCGCCTGACGTTAGGTAAATGTGTTTTCTGCAAACCTGGATCCCGTTAGAAGAGTTCCCGCTGTCTGGAAAACAAAGCACTCGCTTGCCTGGTTTAGTCATTAAGTAAATTTGTGGTTTGGTTGAGACAAAAAATAATGAAGAAAAGCTGTTGAAATTCCGGGATTAATTTGGTAGTTTGCAGGCAGTGGTGTTTTTAAGTGCTGCCTTCTTTGGGTTATGAGCAGAGCCAGGTATAAACCTGGGCTTCCCTTTCTCCCCACGCCTCGCAGGCAGGCATTTGGAAGTAATTTGTTTCGCAAAGGCAGGCGAGGGGGACGCTCTGGGCTGGAAGCCGCGTTGCGTGGGTGTCTGCATGGCCAGCCCGCAGCTGGGAAGCTGGGAGATGCTTTCAGCTGCCTATTGCATGTGTGGAGGGAGCAGCATCCCGGGCTGCAGGCAGGGATGGACAGGCACTGGCTTGGCGTGACGTGGGAGGCCCTGAACGGTTGTGAGAGTCACTGATATTTTTACATCTGCAATGTGATCGTTGTGTTGCCCTTTCTGGGAAGAACTGTTTCCTCTGCAACTTCTTTAGGTCTCCCAGCTGCCCTGCCCTGCCAGGAAGGAAGACCACAGGGAAAAGGCAGAGGAGCACATGCAGAGCCCCCCGTAGCTCCCTGCAGAGGGTTTCTCCTCTCCGTTTGCCACAATTGATCTGGGAGTATCACCTGGGAAAGCAGAAACGGCCGCGTCTTGTCTGAAATGGCTACTGACTGTGGTCATCCACTTAAACACACACACATGTATATATTTATATGTACATATATATAAAATCACTTGCCATATTAACTATAGACATCATTTCACTCAGGCAAATCAATTAGCAGAGCAGAAAGGTCTTGCCTATCAGCCTGTTGCCGAATTTTCCCCAGCTGTCAGCTTAAGCAAAGGGAAGGGACACCCCATTAGTGCCTGTGTCCACGTTGCCAAGCCCCACAGCCCAGGGAGAGCACGCTGGGAGAGGCAAGGAGTGGGGGCCAAATACTGGAATCCCTCTTGTTTTGGGGATTTCCTATGGGCTTATTTCACCCAAACCCTTGGGTATTTGGAGCACACAGGGAGCGTGCTGGAGCAGGGCATCCCTGCTTGGGGGTGGCAGCCCCAGCTCCTGGGCACTCTGCAAGGCTCTTGAAGGCAGGTCTTGGGCTTTGAAAAGGCTTTGTATTTATTTGCACGCAAAACATGACCATGAAGTGCATTGGTGCTTCTGTTCTGACATCCCTCCTTGTGTATGTTGCCCTGTCTGGGTTCTGGAGGTGCCAGGAGGGTTTGGTCCTCAGGGCCAAGATCCTTTCTCAGCACTGAGAATGCGTTTTAATGTCAGTCACAAATTTAGTTATTAAGGCAACTTTTTTTGGCAACGCACGTGGATGTTCAGCATATCCCTGTGCGAGCCTGATTCTGTCCCTTCCAATAAAATATGAACAATAGCTCTCCTAGGATGTATTGTCTGACAGTGGACAAGGCTTACAGGCGAGGGTGGCTTTTGGGAGGGAGCATTGTGCCCTGGATATCCAGAATGTACACAGGAGGTGCTGGGCTTGACCTGGATTTGTAGCTTCCTAAGTCGCTACAGAGGCTTTTGGATGACTGATGGAGCTGCTCCAAAGCAGTAAGGCTCTTGTTCCATCACAATTGATGCATATCCTATGTATTTTATAGGAAATGACCCTATTTGGCCTCAGCCTTTCATAATGGATAAGGGATTCATATTAATAGCGTCATCATTTAAAAAAACAAACCTCTGTTATGATATAAATTCAGACTGATATGCTGAAAGGAATCTAAGCAGGTACCTGTTATTGTTGGATACGGAACAAAATGTGCCACGGTGTTCGCGTTGTTTCAGATAGGTGACCCAAGCACCCCGTTAATTGATGTGTAGACATTGTGTTGCCCATATTTTCTCTTTTATTTTAATTAATTTCTGGTGCATTAAGCTATTAAATAAATAAGTTTTTTCATCTTATTCTAGGGAAGATGTGCATTGTGTTTAGGAAGGACTTTGTTGTGAATTCAGTCATGGTGTGAATGTTGGGGGTTGTCCTGTGCAGGAATCATAAAATCATAGAATCATCTGGTTGGAAAAGACTGCTGAGATCATTGAGTCCAACGATACCTGTCCATTACTAATCCATGTCCCTCAGAAACTCGTTTACCTGTCTTTTAAACCCCTCCAGGGATAGGTCTCCACCACCATCCTGGGCAGCTGTGCCAGTGCCTGACCATCCTTTCAGTGAAGAAATTCTTCCTAATGTCCAGTCTAAACCTGCCCTGGCGCAGCTTGTGCCCATTTCCTCTCATCCCATTGCTGTCACTTGGGAGAAGAGCCCAGCACCCACCCTGTCACAACCTCCTTTCAGGCAGTTGTAGACAGTGTTGAGGTCTCCCCTCAGCCTCCTCTTCTCTAAACCAAACAGCCCCAGGTCCTTCGGCCGCTCCTCGTAGGGCTTGTTCTCCAGCCCCCTCCCCAGCCTCGCTGCCCTTCTCTGGACGCGCTCCAGCCCCTCAGTGTCCTTCTTGTAGTGAGGGGCCCAAAACTGAACCCAGCACTTGAGGTGCGGCCTCACCAGTGCTGAGCACGGGGGCACAATAACCTCCCTGCTCCTGCTTCAGGTCCTCGTCCAGGAACAGGAGTTGGATGCAATGGGTCCCTTCCAACTCAGGACATCCTATGAAAATTGGATTTTTACAGTTTTTATTTTAAATCTGTAACTAGTGGACAAAATATAGAATTACACTGGGGCAATGAGTGAGCCCAGCCTTGCCTCTGTCGGGAAGGAGGAGCTGGGAGGACTTAATTTGGAGATGCATGGGCAGATGAAATCTTGAGGGTCTTGTTCTGCAGTTTCTTTGGAATGTAGTGGTTGCATCCCATTGTCTGAAAACCTTTTCTAGGAAGGTTGATTTGGCGATAGCACAATACAGACACAATATTTAGCCTATTTAGTTTTTATTTGCCTCCTAAGGGAAACTATTTATTTCCTATATTTAAGCTTCCTTCCTAGATTCTGACAAAGTCTTAACTGCTTTTCTCACCCACCTTACTGCATCCTGTGATCTTAAATTATTAGTTTCAATGAATGCGTCATCTGTAACTTGGTCCTGCTGGAGAATTAGTATGTCCTTGGTAAACTTGGGAACTCAGACTGGTAGATCTTGGGTTTAGCTTTTGTAACTGTGCTTTAATACTTCACATTAATTACTGAAGCTCCCCATAAAATAATCTCTGTGTGCTCCTAAAATGGAATTGAATGCCTTAGAATAAAAGAGAAGAGGAGCCCTTATCTGTACTTTTGGTTGAGTTTTTATTTATTTCCTTTCTTCCTCCAGCGTAGGAGGATGAATAAGCATGGAAGAAGATACAGATTTGCAAAGGCAAGGAGCACTAAAGAGCGTCGCTTTTTTTCATCAGCTTTTAAAAGCCAGACTGTAATCATAAATTCCCTGATAGCTGGAGCATGCAGAAGGCGTCTTTAAGCGTACAAGTGACAGGCTGCTGTTGCTTTTCAAACTTCAGATTTCATTTTTTTGTAAGACACAACTTTGATCTGGTGCCTTTGAATGCTCTGCAGAGCGCCGGGGCCACTGCGCTTGCCGGCTGCAGGGCTGGAAGTGAACTTTCTTGGCAAGAGCCATCTGGAGAGCTCAAAGAACAGATTAACTTGTCCAGAATTGATGTGATCTTTGAAGAAGCTGCCCTTGCCTAGAACACATGTGATTAGCTTGACATTGGCAGTGATAAAGTTGAGATGCACAGCAGTGTCTGAGTATTGGAGTAATTGGGAAGAGTTTTAAGTGGAGCAACCTCGAGGATTTGCAATCGAATTATCAGCTAAATCCTCAATTTTAACCTCTTGAGCAGACTTTGTGTCTTTAGTGCAGGTTAAATCCAGTCAGTAGTGAAGGTTTTCAGTGTTAGATCTTTATAGATATTTTGTTCTTGGCTCTAAAAGATACCCATGATGATGTAAGGAGGAACTTTGGGAGTGCTTTAGGGTATTTCTGTACCCAGGATGGTGTGATTTTTCTTTTGGTTGTTGGTTCTGTTGATTGGAAACGGGGACTTTTCTGTTAAGGTGGTGGATTAATGTAATCTTGTAAATCAGACTTCTTGGTGGATGCTGTTCCAGCCTCTTGTTTAAAGGTGACCCAGCCGCTCAGACGCCGTTGTCAGCACGTGCTGTTTAAATATGCTGAGAGGATTTTCTTCAGCTCACACAGCATAAGCTAACGTGCACCTTTTAGTCTGATTGACTGGTTGTGATAATGAAATGTGGGATTGTGTGTGAAGGATGTGACAGTCACCTGCTGTTGGTATCACACAGTATCACAGTATCACAAGGTTGGAAAAGACCTTTGAGGTCATCAAGTCCAGCCTATGACCCAACACCAACACCTACTCGTCATCTAAACCATGGCACTAAGTACCTCATCCAATCTCCTCTTAAACACCTCCAGGGACGGTGACTCCACCGGTGGATGTGTATGGGAAGTAACAGAGCTTGGATCATGCCTGGCCAGCCAGAGACTGAGCGAGTTGTCATTCCGAAAGCTTTTTTTCCTCTTGGGTGGAAGGGTATAACTTTTTAAATGGAAAAATTAGGTTTTTCTCACTGGATAAATGGGAGTCATTGTAATAATGAACTGGAAGGCTGTCTGAGCATTAGACTACATTGTACTTGTCACAAATACAAAATGACCAGAGACAACAAATAAGTGTAGGACTTAGTCCTGGTTCCCCCCTGCAAATGTAGTTGTGGAAATGGGCATCTTCAGAAACACAGGACTAAAAAAGTTTGAACTAAGTTGTCAGAAGTTGGTGTGAAGAAGCAGGGTTGGGAGTGCAGAGGCTTCGTAACGGGGTCTCACTGAGTTGCAGCTCTGGCCTGTGATGTCTGGGCACCATCCTTCAGCTCAACCACCACCCACCAAAAGAGGAAGGGAAGAATCCTTTCCTGTGGTGAGGCTCTTCGCTGCTGTGCAGTAGGGAGGGTATTGCACCTGCTCCTGCTGCCATCGGCTGTGGTGAGGCAGCTTGAGTTTCTCCAGAGCCCATTTTGGACTGTCCTTCCCTGGGATTTGCCAGTGTCCCCATGTCTCCTGCAGCTTGGAGCTTTACAAGGCAAGCCATGAATTTTGGGTGATGGTCAGGTGCCTCGTGGCTCAAGTTGTACCAGATGAAGGGACTTCTCCATGTTAAAACCGAGCTGCTCACCCAAACCGTGGTGACCAAAGTTTGGGAGTATGCCATGGGAGAAAATCTTCTGGAAATGCTGTTGAGAGGGAACCTAAGCAGGAGTGCACTGGGGTTTTGTTTGCCAACTTCAGGAGGCTTTATCTCTTGGGTTTTCTATCTGGTGTCTCAAACTGCTGCTTTCTTGAGGGTGCAGGGTAGGTACCTCGCCATGCCGCCAGGGAGTTTGGAGATGTACTTATCTCAGGGTCAGGCAGGTGGGGGACCCTCACAAGGGGAGGACTGCCAGCCTGCCTAGTTTCTATCACAACTTTAGTTCTTTTGAGTAAAAAATTTCTTCTAGAAATTGTCAGTGTCAGAAGAATTCGGTGCTAGAGCTGGAGAACATGGATGAAACCTGATGGATCTGATCAGCTTCCCTCTTAGACTGGGAGCTGCTCCAGCCACACTGGAACTGCTAGCAGACTTGGAAAGGCCATGTATCTCAGACCTGCCAATAGGGCATTGTGCAAGTTATTCCCTTCATTGAAAATTTAAATTGTGCAGAAATTAGCTGCCTACAGGTCTTTCATCTCCAGAAAGTCTACTTCTTGCCTTAGGGGTTTTTTCCACACTTGATGAAGATTTGTGACTGTTGAGAACCGAAGGAGGTGCCATATGGATTTGGCTTTGCTAGCAGCATCTGTGAGGTCTTTCTCCTGCTGTGGATTCTGAAGGTGATGCAAAGCTTCCCCAGAGCATGCTCTTCTTGCAGAGAGTCGCATGTTTGACAAAAATTGAGGACTTTGCGTCTTTGATTTAAAATTAAAGTGGCACTGGGGAGCTGTGTGATGGAGGCTGGGGATCCCAGACTGGAAAGAGAAGGATGCCCTTAGGGACTTGCGGTACAGTGGGAACTCCCACTGGGGCAAGTGAACCGAAGAGGACCTTGCTTCTCTTCTTACCTAGGTTGAAGCTCCAAGATCTGCTGGTGCTGATGTTCAGAGTGCTGTGTGCTGGTCTTGGTTGGAGGAGTGGGAGACTGGGGGCCGGATGCAGCCGAGACAACATGCAGAATAAGGTAGAAGGAAGCCCTAAGGAGATTCTTACTGGTTTTCTACAGCAGTTTTGGCCCTTGTCAGCATTCCCAGAATTGACAGTGATCCATGGAGGGCTTTATGCAAAGAAAAGGCAGCTGGTCAGGTTGACTTACTTGGGTCACTGTGATCTCTATTATAATTGTTCTCTATGTGATTATTTTGAGGGTTGAGCAACCGAGAGCTGCAGTAGAGACATGCAGCTTTATTTCTGCGACGTGTGAAATGTTCTGCGTTCGTTTCAAAACTGTCCATTGCTCTTTCTGTCTCAAAAGAAAAGAAATCCGGAAGTCCACAGGAATTTTAGTGAAGTTTAACTTTAAATGCTCACCTTTCCTTTTATCGCCCTTATCAGCACACAGACCTCGCTATGCGAGGTTTTGAGCTGACATTTCAAATCGCTCTGAGTGTGCCTGTATCCCTTTTAAAGCAGCCTCCCCTCCCAGATCAGAAGTGACCAGGTTTTTTTGTTCGACTCCAACGTTCCTTTAATGTTTTCCTCCTAATAGATGTTGAAAGCGTTCTTCAGAGGCACGGCACAAAACATTCAAATAGTGATAGGAGCCAGCTGAAGAGAGTTGTCAGGGAGAGGGAACGTTAGGAGAAGGATTGAATACAGATGGATTCCTCAAAAGTAATGTAACCTGTTATGATTGCTTTGAAATCCTACACCCTTTCCATCTACTTACGCTTACTGAAAGTTTACATTTGCATTGATATATTAGAGGCAGAGCTAAAATGGAAGTAATCCCTGTTGTATACATGCTTAAGTGTGTGATTTTAGCTAAACACAACAGTTGTGACCAAACTGTTGCGTGCGTCCTCAGTGGGAAGCCCAGAGCCATGGGAGGGCTGGGCTGCAGGAGAGCCCATCCATCCTGACTCCTCTGGAGGGGCCAGGGACTGCCCAGCACCTGTCTGCTCGCTCTTGGTTCCTTCAGCCAGCTCAGATCTATACCCCGTGAACTCTCATAGAATCATCGAATCATTAAGGTTGGAAAAGACCTCTAAGATCATCTATTCCAGCTGTCAACACAACACCAAGATGCTTGCTAAACCATGTCCCAAAGGGCCACAGCCACACACTTTTTGAACCCCTCCAGGAGTGGTGACTCCACCACTTCCCTGGGCAGCCTCTGCCAGGGCTTCACCTAATACCCAGTCTAAACCCAATCTTCAGATGCTCTCTGCTGCTCTGTTGTAGTATCAGCAGACACAATGGAGAAACTGACTGATCTGTGTATTTTATTCTATATATCATATTGCTTTCTTAATGTGCTGCTAGATAATCCATGCCACGTCTGGAGAGTCCCAGCAGAAGGTCCACTAGAAGTTGATGCTATATTTTAATTGGGTTATCCAAAAAGCGTCCTTCTCTTTGCCCTCAGGGAAGGCCTGAGTTAGACATCATTCCTGCGTCAATTTACGAGGTTGTATCAGCCTCCATCACACACTGTCATATTGGATTTGACAGGAGGGTTGCACTGCACCGCACTCCTGTAATGTTCAGAGATGACCGTTATGCACGGGGAGAACTGGTGAAGGGAGACTGGTAAGGGTTTCAGTTACTATAACTTGCTTTTTAGGGTGAACTTGTTCAAATTATTTCCAGATATTTGCCCTAGAAAACTGTTTTGCAGTCTGATGGAATATAGACATTTGGTTGCTCCAGTGCATATTTCCAATGACAAGCAGAAAATTCGTGTGCTAGAAGACATCCGTGGTGACTCGCCAGCTCAAGGTGCCCCTAAGCATTCATAGCCACCCGGTTCTGTGCTGGACCTGAGCATGGGGAAACCTCACAAGACTGCCTTGGCCTCAGACAGCCATGAAAAACTTCAGCTGACCCTAATTTGGCTGCTCTTTACAGCACTCTGCAAATACACTGAGCTTCTTCCTCTGAGGAGGAACAGCTTAGGGTTGTATTGGTTTGTGGCAAGCAAAATACTGGTTTTCTCTTAGTAAGAATGGGAGGGTAGTTTGTTTCCAACTGACCCCAGAGTGGACCTAAATACTTGAATTATGTCTTTAGCTTTGAGCCCCCCACTACAAGAAGGGCATCAAGGTGTGACCAGAGCTTGTCCAGAGCTGGTGAAGGATTTAGAGTACAAGCCTTATGAGGAGCGGCTGAGGGAGCTGGGGTTGTTTACTCTGGGGAGAAGGAGACTGAGGGGAGACCTTACTGCTCTCTGCAATTGCCTAAAAGGAGGCTGCAGCGAGGTGGGGGTTGTCTCTTCTCCCTGGTAGCCAGTGACAGGACAAGGGGAAATGGCCTCAAGATTCTCCAGGGGAGACTGAGGTTGGATGTTGGGAGGAATTTCTTTACTGAAAGGGTTGTCAAGCATTGGAATGGGCTGCCCAGGGAGGTGGCTGAGTCACCATCCCTGAAGATGTTTAAAAGATGAGTAGATGTCATACTTGGGGACATGGTCTAGTGGCAGACTTAGCAGGACGGGATATATAGTTGGGTGTAATGATCTTAAAGGTCTTTTCTAACTGAAACCCGTGATTTTGTAAAATGATACAATTGTTCTAGTGACCAGTGAACATCCATGACCCCATGTATTACAGCGAATATCATTGGGGTCTGTGTTTCAGAGCAGAAGGGCATGGTCAGCAGGAGCTCTGTGAGCTATCACCCTGTCAGATTTGGAGTTTAAAAAACTTCGGTAATGCTTCCATCCTTGCACACCAAGTACCCTATTATACGTAAATCATTCTGAAATCCTCCCCCTTAAATGGGTTCCTTCAGCACCAGTTTGTGTAGGGGCTGTCCTGCATTTGTACTGCACAAATACATAGTCCCTTTGCTGGTGTCTTTGCTGGTGTCTTCCTCGCCTCCGATCCCTCCATCTGTGTGCTCCTCATCGGTTTCTTTGTCTTATCTCAGTGTAAACTCATCAGGGCAGGGACTGCTTTCTGTTAGCTGTAGGACTTTGACCCCTGCAGTACAGCCTCAAAAGCTTTTCACATCGGAACTGGGAAGCACAAATTGCATGGTTTGACCTCCTTCGAGGTGTTTGTTCAAGGTCCACTACAAACCACATCAACTAGGTGCTGGTTACTGAGTTACTAAATAAAAAAGATCACGCTGATGAGCTTTGTCATCTGAATTAAAACAGGACTCTGATTTTTCAGAGCTGGTACCAGCACTTGGAAAACCCAGGAGTTCATTCAAGATGTCTTACAAACACTGTTTTTCATGCTGAGAAGTAGTGAGGTATTAAATAATGCTGTGTTGGTGTGAGCATTTCAGCTTGTTCCTCCTTCTGGCAGATTGCAAAATGACTCGCAGGGACAACAAGAGGCCTGTGTGGCCTGATTGTCCTGTGGTGTTCAGAGCTGGAGGCACGTTGGCAGCAGTGACAGTCGGTGTGAAGGAGCTCCTGCCTGCTTATTTCATAGATTGCTTCACCATTAACGCAGTCTCCTCCTGAGCAAGGAATTTCCTTCCCCAGTAGCTGATGCAGACAGTTTCTGTTCTACCATTTTGTCTAAGAGAAGGAGGTTGGCCTGCTTGCACGTGTACCTGAATAACCCATCTGCAGGACAAGGCATGTGGTTGTGTGCAAAGTAGCCTCCATAGATCCGTGACCAGATTGTCCATCGGAAAAACCGGTGTGTTTAGATGGTCCTGGTGGAATTTGCAAGTGTTTGATTTACCCAAGTGTGACATTTGAGGTCAGCTTTAGCTGCTGCATTGTAAGGAACAGCTGTTTCTTGCTTTGCCTCCCTTCCTTGGCAAACTTGTTGGGGTAGAGAGGGATGTAAAAGCAGCCATAGAATGGGTGAGCCATGCTTGCTGCACGTCCCTTGTGGTGGAAGAGTAGAAGGAAGCCTGATCTGAACTAAGAAAAATGCTGTCTCATTATCTAGATTGTGCTTTTAGATGTCCTCCCTTGCTCATAGAGCGGCAATGCTGAGCAGTTAGCTGATGGACACACTAAATCCCAATGAGAACTGGACTTCTTCCATATAGTCTTGTTCTCTCTCTTCTTCATCTCTAATAGTATAATATTCATTTCCCCATTAATTCCCTGTTGCTTCCATTTATGAGTCAAATTGTTCCCTGTTTCTGTCAGTGCATCTCAATACGAGCGCTGCTTAGTCTGTAGCGTGTCACCAGTGCTGGGCTCCAGGCAGCGTCCTCCTGCCCAGTGATGCAGAGTGTGGTCAAGGTTGTGTCCTTCTGTTTTAACTCTCTCATTTTTCTTGCAGGCATGGGTCGTGGAGAGAGCCTGTTAACCCTTACTATGTCAACACGGGCTACGCTTTGGCACCAGCGACCAGTGCCAATGACAGTGAGCAGCAGAGCATGTCCAGTGATGCCGATACGATGTCACTGACAGACAGCAGCGTGTAAGTAACTCCAGTCTGGTGGAACAAGAAGTGGGACAGTGGCATGTTTGTCCCTTTAGTGGTGGTGCTCCTGTTGTGTTGGGCTGGGGGTGCAATATCTGAGAGACAAATGTCATCATCATTCTTGCTTGTTGTTTTGTCACTGTGCAGGCTACTCAGCCGTGCCAGTCTTGGGAAAATTCCCAAAGTAAAATGCTTTGAGTGAACTAAAATAAATGCTGCTCAGTGGGAGTTCCTGCAGTGTTTTTTGCCAGGTGCGAGAAGCATTGGAAATGTTGGGTGGGTTTGTAGTAAGTGGTTTGAGGTATAATATCTCCTGAATGTTAGACAGAGTTTTCTACTTATCTGTGTACTCCTCCTCTTGAGCTTTTTCACTCCCAAACTGTGCTCAGTCTGCAATTGCTCTTCAGGAGGATTGGTGACTGACCAGCTCCGATTTATGTCTGGTGACCACTGCACTTGAACACAACCTGTACCAGTAAGCCCCTGCCAAACCTGTTTTGCTTTTTTCTTGTTCCTACCTTCATGCCAGCACCCTGTATCTCACCCATGTGATACCTTCCTTACGGATAGTCTGCAAAGGAAGAAAAAAAAGGAGTTGTGAGATTTTGTTGTGACTGTATCTCTGTGATGGAAAAAAAGGATTTGGGGGAAAATATTCAATGTTTGGTCTGGTTTTTAGTAGTGCAAATGCAAACTGCCTTTCTGTAGAGCAGAAACCCTTTGATTCTTCAAGCGAAAGATGACAGGTTTACAGAATTAGGAGAGGCTTTTATTAACGGCAGTGCTGTAAACACAAAGTCCTCCAAGAGGCTCATTTAGTGTCACTGTGAATGTCAGGAGCTGTCAGACCTTGTTGGAGAAACTTTCCAGCCTGTGTCACCGATGCTGTTAATGCAACAGCTCCCCACCTGCCCTCGGTTAACGCAGCGAGCTGGTGGATATGCCACATGTGGAGTGGCTCTGTGCAAGATGGGAACATCCTTGTCTCTGGCTCCACAGAGGCTTGAAGCCATCTGGGTGCAGTTGTTGAGTCCTCTCTGCTCACTGCCGCCGCCTCCTCACACAGCATCCATGGCATGTTGGAAACTGGAGAGGCAGCCTTTGGCCAAAGGGGCTTGAAAGGCAGAGGGGCCCCTGGGACAGAGAGCTGCAGAGGGCCACTAATTAAAGACTCATTGATACAAATCCAGCTGCTTTCACACATCCTTCTGTGATTCTTCATATTCATCGGTTTGTGTGGAGGAGTACGCTCAAGCTGGCAGGGGACATGGAGCTTCTTGTTATCAGGAGAGACAGATGTAAGAACTCTTCAGAATTAATTAGCTTTTAGCACTTCCTTTTCCGTTGGTCCAGCGGGCTCGTGGGGCTATGCTGGTGGTTACACCTGCCGTAACTTGTGATCATTTATGCCAGAATCCTTCACCCTCCTAATTTTTATTTCAGTAACCATAATTTATTTCTTTCACAGGCAGAAAAATTTCTATTTGGCCATCCTGTGCTTGCTTTCTTCTTTGCTCTTTTTTCCTTTAGGCATTTCATCCCTTCTATGCCCACCATAGGCTGCTTCTAGGACTTTAATTACCACTGATACATGTACTGCCTTCTGCTAATAACTAACCCCATCTCAGTGCCTCGTTTTAAGTAAGTCTCAAAAATCATACGGGTAAACCTGTGATCTTTCTTTCTGTGCATTTCAAACCGGATGCGTGCAGGTTGATCCTCAAATTGGGATTCTGGACATACAGCCTTGACCTTTGGCTTGCAAAGTCTCTGTCTGCTTTCAACACTTGCTCTTCATTACATCCTTTCAAATTCCAGTCCCAGGTTTTGTTCGGTTTTTACATGGCGTTGCTGAACCTGTCTGCCTCCTGAGTTTCAAAGGAATTTCTGCAGAATGCTCAAGGCAGCAAAAATGAAGAACAACCAAACGCAAGTTAAAGAAGGGACTCCTGCTGCTTGACAAGACTTGCATGTCTCCGTGCTTTGAATTTAGGCCTCCTCTGAGGAGAATGGCAATAAAAGGCTCGTTTGCTGATGAGCGAGGTTCTTCCCTGCGTGTGCTGTTTACATACAGTAGTCAAGCTCAAGAATGCAGAATTCTGGCTTCTGCTCCAAGGCAGCACATGAACTGGGTGTGATCCCGCGACGGAAACCTCCATGACCCTCCATCAGAGAAGAATGTGTCCAGACAATCAGGATGCAAACGTTGGCTAATTGAGGAGTGCTAATAGTAAATCAGGAAGGCAGGCGTGCGCTCAGAGAGCTGAGAGTAGGACTTGATGCAGGACACGCTCTTCCAGTCTTGGCCAGCTCAAGTCAGCGGAGAAGGCCAATGCATCGTGTGGTATCTTGCACTCTGATGTATTGCAGATGTCACCAGCTCCTGTCCAGCCTCTGATATTGTATTGATCATGGCAGAGCGAAGTTTGGATGTGGTTGCATGCACAGCTCAGCTATGTAAAGCTGCTAGCAAAGACCTGGGTGATGCTCTGCCCTCCTGAGCTGGGGTGAAGAGAGGCAGGCACGGGCTTTTTGGGAGCACCCGGTTCCCCAAACTGTTTTTAAAAGTTACTTCTGTGGTACCAGCTTGCCTAAAAGACAAACTTTCAACAGGATGTCTTTCTAAGCACTGGTAAATATTATTTTAGTGGGTTGAACTTACATAACGATGGTGTTGTCAGCCCCTGTTGTTCAAGGAGTTTGCTTTTTGAGTGGCTTAAAAAACATTGCTCTTAAATGCCTGCGCTCCACTGGTTATTTTTCAGTCTTCCTGTGTCATACAAATTCCTCTGCCCTTGTAGGCAAAACAGCTCTGGTCCTCTCTGCTGAAACCTGTTTTTATAATCGGCAGGGCAGCTGTGTTGTTTTAGCTGGTTTATGCGGAGGCAAGGTCTGGGGAGGACACGGTAGAAAGCGCTGACAAGCACTAGCCCGGCAAGCGTGCCGAGGCCGCAGGTGGGCTTGAGTTGCTCACCGCTGGTATTTGGTGGTGGGTCAGGGCTTTAGAGCTCTGCATCCCCCTTCTGAGCTGCTCAGAGCCTGCCCCAGGCTTGTGGTGGTGAGTCCTGAACTGCTCTTGCTGCCTGTGATAACCCCCTGCATATGGATAGCATCTTGCAAAGGGAGGAAACAACCTCTGGGTGGGGTGGGGTGTCCCAGGAGAAACACTCAAGGGAAATTAAAGCAAATCTAGGTAGGAAGGCTACAGGCGGAAGCTGAAATGCATTAAATAGCCATGTGATGTTCCAATTCAGATGCAGAAATGCCTGAGGTCTATCTCTTTCTTCTCTTTATTTCTGCAGGAGCTTACAATGGGTAAACAAGAGGTAATGTCTCCTCTCTACCCCAGTGTTGTGTCCAACCAAACAACAATACTGCTTCCACTGGGTCTTCCCATGTGCCCTGGCTTATCTTGGTAGGGAGATGAGCTCTGCCTTCCTCCAGACGCACTTGGGAAGATGGTGGGCTTGAGTGGAGGGATGCTCATTCTTCCCCAGTTCCAATGGAACCTACCCCAGAGTAAGGATGGCCGTTCCTCAGAGCAAAGGGGTTTAGAACATTGGTTACTCCTTTAAAAAGTCTTGCAGATGAAATATTATTACTTTGCCAAAATGCCTGGTGATTTTTCCATTGTGCTTCTTTATGTGAGAAAGGTCTCTCGGTGACAACTAGTACTTTGATAAGAGTAGTTGGTAGAAAATATCAGCTTTGCTGTGGATTTGTTTCATGTCTTTCCTACAGCCAGTGATCCAGAATGACCTTGAGTTCTGCTATATTTAAAAAAGTTTAACTGCTTTTTTTCATGTAAAAGATTCTCAATGACCATTTCCAACTTGTTAGGCTTAGTGGTTGAGTTCTGAGGCTGTCTACGGAGGAGCAAAGATGGTCTTTGTTAGAAGAGTCCAACTGCAGAGCCACAGCAAAACCTTCCTACTCCCCAGAGACTCTTGCAGGTTGATTCAGAGAGAAGAGGGAGCTACATTTCATAGATTGTCTTGAGTTGGAAGGGACCCACAAGGATCCTTGAGTCCAGCTCCCCAGAGTGTGATGCTTTCTGTTTCTAGAGAAAATCACGTGATGAAACAAAGAAAAACAGTTTGGGAAAGTTTTAGTTTAAAAGTAGATGTGCTCTAAAAAAGTTTTGATTTTTTTTTTTATATATATATATAAAATTTCTGTATCTACTGAAAATATCTCAAAGCAAGGTACCTGACAAAAGGAAAACAAAAGTACTGTATTGGTTTTCCTTGCTTTCCCCCCATCTATTGAATAAGGTTTTGTTGGGATAAAATTAAAGTGCTTATCTTTGAATTTGCTTCCTCTGGTTGAGTTGGCACAGTACATTGAACGAAGGAATGTTCCAAGTTCAGAGGTGGCATTGGGGAATCTAGTTAAAATGACATCAAAGGCAGCACAGCGGGGCTGAACATGTGTTTGAAGCCGGATAGATTAGAGGCCATTATCAGCCTTTCGCTACTGTGCTGGGAACAAAAGTCGCTCTTTCCGCTGGGACTGCTGCTGGGGAGAATTAACAGAAAAAAAAAAAGAGAGAAAGAAAGAAAAATTGCACCTTCTAATATAATGCTGCTTTCCCCACGAATGGCCATGCGGCTTTAGCGTGCAAGTTGTGTTCTGGCACCCAGGTTTTGTGCAGCGCTTAAGCTGAAATATTGTCTATTGCTGCCGACCGGCAATGGCTAAAATAATCCCCCAGATTTCTATTCTCCTTCTCTAAAATCGCTGGTTGTTTTGTTGCCATACAGTTTGGGAAAAGCCACGTTGTGATGTGATAAAACTCTTTATCCGTTGTGACTCTTAGGTTGTTTTTCAAATGGAGGTTCATCATTAAAGAAAATAAAGCCACCTAATGAAAGTTATCGTAATCGCTTGTCCGTTGGGGAAGATCGCGCTGCTCCTGCAAGATGCCACTGCCGGAGTGATGCTCCCAGACGCGCTCATCCTCCTCCCACATTACCTGCAGCCGCTAGCCAGAGCTGTAATTAGCCTGGCTAATCTTCTGTTCTCTCCTTTGTCTTCCTACTAAAAAGCTCTTGTCATTAATCATAGGTTTTATTTCGGTTTAGTGGGCTTTAATTTTGAATGCCTGGGTTACTGCATGAAATTGCATTCGTCTGATGTAATTCGGTGACGATTCTGCCTGCACCCGCATTTCCAGGGAGCCAACAGAGCAGCAGGCATGGAGACCTGATGGTGACCGTCCTTGTACAAGCTGGTGCTTGTAACTCAGCAGGTTTGCAGGAAAACACTCCAGTAAATCGCGTTTCCCTTGCCAAATGGCATCTCGACATCAAAAATCCACTGGTTAAACTGTTTGGTTTGTGTTCTGGAGGAGCAGCTGCGCTCGGCAATTGGGGAGGGGGTAGGTGCTAAGTACATTTGGCCTCCAGACATCTTGTTGCTGTGAGATGCGTTGGGACTGACTCGTTTGTGCTGCTTGGAGTGGGGCAATGTTGGAAGGAGGCAGCGTGCGTGCATGGAAGTTGTTTGGTCCTTGCAACAAACCAAAGTCCCCATTCATTTCCAAGCATTTCTCTGACATTGCGCAGCCTTTCCAAGAGGTTGCTTTTCCTGAAGAGGGGAAAATGTGTGAAATAAAAAAAGGAAACTCCAAATTGCCAAGTGCCAGGCTGGGATTTGGGGTTGTTTTCATTGATTTTTCCTCAAAATAACCCGGTGTCCCTAGGACATTTCTTTCTCTCTTACCTGAACTCCACCTTCCTCTCGTTCTCCTCGTCCCAGGGCATAAGCAAGGTGGTCACAGTGGTGAGAACAAAACTGCAGTTCCCTCCTTTCTTTGCCTGAAGTTACACTCAGCCAGTGATGGTTGGCAGTGCTCAGCAAAGCCTGGTGGCTGTGACCCACCCCGTTGCTGGGACCTACGTGCCCCAGGCCTGCTGTCTTTGCAGTCAGGCTCCATGCAGCTTGGCCAAGCAGGTCTGCACCATCCCCAAGCTCACGGCAGAGTCACAAACCCACCTCCTGGTCTGTCAGGATCAAGGATCGTGTCCACCACTGTCTCATTCCCCTGCAGAGACCTCAGCCACCAGCTTTTTCAGCAAGGGCACAAACCCAAGGTGCTTTGCTTGAGTGTCACTGCCCATGGCATCCCTCCCTAACCTCACCCAGCCTCCTCTGGGTCGAGGGTGGGTTCTTCCGTGCAGTAACTCCAGTATCAGTCTATAATTTCAGACTGAGCTAGAGATAGTCATAAGAGCAGTGGAACCCACTTCGATAATAAGCCATTTGAGAAGTTGTCATGCTGTCCTAAAAATATATACCTTGTTCCCTGTCTGAGTTCCCCTTGATGTAGATGCTCACTGAGCTCCCATTCCTCCTCCTCCCCCTTCTTGCCTGCCCTGTGGTTTGCTGTGTACACTACAGGCTCTTTTATAGAAAGCAACCAACTATAAAAGGTACCAGGATGTGGTCCAAGTCCTTCTCCCTGCCCTCTGCCTAGGGCAGCAGTCGCAGGAGCCCTGCCTCGCTCTGCTCCCAGCGGGTGCCGTGTAAGTCCCCTGGCATCCGATACTCCAGTGTTGCTGGTGTGGGGACCTGAGCAAGCATCGTCCCCCACATGCGTTCCTCTTCTGCTGTGCTAACCCTGGGCATGCAAAGCCTTTCTCAAATGTAAAGGGGGTTCCTACCTGCCACTCTGTGGTGGTAAGGCTTAAATGAGCATCATGTGTCAGAGAAAGACACTAAAGCAGGGCCTGTTGTTGTTTTATCCCAGCAGAGATGGGATCCCACCGTACAGACTCCGCAAGCAGCATCGCAGAGAGATGCAAGAAAGTGCCAAAGCAAATGGACGTGTGCCACTACCTCACATTCCTGTAAGTAGCACTGTCTCCTTCCCTGGAGGTAAATATGCAAAATATGTGAGATCTCTAGCGTACAGTTGCTCTGCTTGCTCCAGTTTAACCCCCTTTAGCGCTGTATTCATTTGGGGATGTTTTAAGACAGAAATCCACCATGCTAAGAAAGGACGACTTCTGCCAAATTCATCAAGCAGCACTGCTCAAAATGCATGATTTTTGTTAATTGTTCGGTCAGTCACCTATTGTTTGACCTGGACAAAAGTGGAATCGCTGGCTGGCATCTGCCTGCAAGCAGGTTACATGCCCTCGGGTGAGCTGGAGGTGCAGGAGGCCATTGGACGTGGAGGCTGATGTAGCTCTCAGCCAAGGTCAGCTGGGGAGAAATCCAACTGTCCCGAGCAGTATTTCTGCACTGGACGGCCAAAGGGAGCTGTAACCTGTTCTCAAGGACTCGGCAAAGCTCGCCTCGGGGTACAAGGGAGAAGAGCAAAGAAAGTGCAGGCATAAGTATTTCATTTGTCTGATTCTGTCTCCCCGGTTGCTCCAGGTAAGCAAACAGCTTACGGAAGGTGAGCGTACCTCCTAGGGCTCTGCGGCACCATCTGCGGCTCCCCTTATTATTTTCTCTCTGGGAGAAGTTACAGGTGACATTTAATATCTAGCAGGGAATAAAGGTGCTTCTTTCCCCTTTGGGCAGCGGGACTCCCGCGCAGATCAAATAGGAAAAAAAAAACACCCTCCATCTGCTTTTTCCAGAAGTGCCTTCAAACTTGATGCAGCTGTTCTCATCCTGTCTGCTCAAAGCAGCACAATACCAGCAGAAATACACCCTTGTTTTAATCTGATTTAAAGTAAAAAAACCCCAACAAACCACTACTCTTTGTTTTGCCTTTTAAATTAGATTATTTTCCTTAGATTTAAGAGGGTCTCCTGCGCTTTGATCACTGGGCTGACAATAAAAGCTCTGGCTGCGGACGCTCGCTAGCCATCCTTGCTCAGTCACCTCTCTTTTCACACTGTTGCTTTCACAGTGTGGTCGCTGTTGAAAAGGCTGGCTGGGTGCCTTTTTATTTCACTTGATGCCGTTTTTACTGTAAGCATGGCTTTGTTAGAGTTGAAGTTTGAAAGCTTGGCCTTTATTTTTTTGTTGTTGTTGCTGTTCCCCAACAGTGGGAACTACCAAGTGAATATTCTCCGGCTTCAAAGCTTCTCAGTGGCTTTACCTTTTGGATAAAAATAATAGTGGCTTTCTGTTGATCGTGTGCACTCGCAATGCCTCGATGAGCTGCAGGTTATAAACTCAGAGTCTGGAGCATTAAATATGTATAGTGAGCTCTGCTTTAACGAACTTCCATCTGCCAAACATTTCTTTTGTTGAACTGAATAAGTGTCATTCCAGCAGCAGTTCCTTGCAGGCTAATTAGTTTTACTTAGCATTAAATTTTATCGACCTTTTTGGAAACCAGTTAAAAAAGCGGGGGGAGGGGGAGGGAAAACAAGTTTTAAATTGGCCACCTGCTGCTTATAAATTTTTATATTATCCTACTTATCTACACGGTCTTTTAGAATTACATATTCCTCCTAAACTACACACAGATGCTTCACAAGGAATTTTCTGTGAAACAGCCTCTATTTCCATTAGATTCTGCACTGTAATTTTAAGTCCCAGGGAAAAAGGCATCTTGCCGCATATTTATACGGGAGCAGAGGCCTGAGGAGTCGAGTTAGTTTTAGTCTTTCTCTGGGGAATAAAAGTTTAGTTCAGACACTCTGGCACCTCCTGCCAGCCAATTACTGACTGGGAATTGGCATCGACATCAGAGAGGTGCTGCTCTGCCCTCGCTTATCAATCAGCCGAGAAAGGAGAAGGTAATTAGACAATATGTTTTGACAACACCGGTGTGAAATGTTATAAAGTTAGTCTTTTAAAATCACCTCTAACTGCATGCTTTTTGAATTAAACTTCCCCAATTAGTGAGCACCCATGCAAATGTTTCCTC
Organism: Neomorphus geoffroyi; assembly: GCA_033558235.1. NCBI lineage: Eukaryota > Metazoa > Chordata > Aves > Cuculiformes > Neomorphidae > Neomorphus > Neomorphus geoffroyi. Next base: position 9,310,002 of record JAUMJM010000038.1, read on the forward strand.
AAGTGTTGCTTTCCATGACTGATGGTTAGGCTATCTCGCAGCCCATAGCTAGAGCCGCCTCCGCCGGTCACCTGGACCTGGGTGGTTTGAGATGTGGAGCAATGACTACATTGCAGCCTTCGAGTGAAGGTCTCCATGGACTCATATCTACCCAGAATAACCAGAGTCCATGCTGATAGCGCGTGCAGAATGCAAGGCATGTTTTCCTAGTGATAGTAGAGGACCTCCTGCTTCCAAAAAGCTATTTCAGATGTCTTTTAGAGATCTTAGCGTTCCCTTACAAATGAGTTTTGGGGCTATTACACTTTGAAAGAACTTATATTGATTTTAATAGCAGTGCTTTTACTTAGGTCCAGAAGCTATAAACTGTAGTGATTATATGTTTGTAGGAGGCTGCCTGCTAGTTTCAACAGCCACGCTGCTTCCAAATAATGAAGGCGTGTGCCGGTGATGTAGGATGTCCTGCTCTGCAGCAGGTGTTGGTGCGGGCATGACTGTGTTCTGCATATTCTGCATATGTGGATAAGTTTGGAGAGGCTGAGTTCTGTGAGATGAAGCTCTGCCCAGGAATGCAGTGGATGATGATCTCTAGCAATCAGCGAGACCTTTGGTTTGAGGCTCTGGGAGGAACCAGTTACATGGTGGGTGAGTGGGGCTTTTCGTATGGTTTGCTGTCTCTTTCCTGGATTCAAGCAGAGTCTTGGAGCACCAAGGAAGGAAAGAGCAAGTTCCCAAAGGAAGAGTGAAAGTCCAGAGAACTCAGGGCCATAGCTGTGCTATTGCGCTGTATTTACCCCGGCTTTGGCATTCATCCATTCCCAGGAGAGGATGGAAAATGCTCCTTTTTCCCAACAAATTCAGAATAATCCAACCTCAAGCATTAACACTTTGGATTCCTTTTTTTGTTGTTTTTTTTTTAACTGCATAAAGAAGCCGTTTTGTGATGTTCTTGCTGTAGCTCGATCATTGGGTGGGAGCTCTCCTGTCCTGCCCCACAATCAAAGAAGCTGCAGCTCTTTAGAGTATTCCCATGAGAAGGAAAAAAAAGGAGAAGGAGCAGCAGAGTGGGTCAGGCTGATGGCTGAACTTTCCCAGGCCGATGTCCTCTGTGCAGAGGTGGCTTCCATAGGGTTCTTGACTGGAACAAAAGGTTCTGAGTGACCACTGTGCACTGCTGTAAAAGTGAGGCGCATACGGGAGGAGGTGGTGCCTGGATAACTGCAGCTAAATGAGCTTTGTGCTCCTGCGAGTTGGAAACCTGCTCAGAATTCCCATCAGCTGTTTATGCCTTTTTCCTCAAAGGCCTTGCAGCAGCGGGACTCCTTGCTAATCCCTGAGCGCCGCTAGAGTGGATGCTGAAATCCAGCTATCCGTGAGCTCTGCCACAAGTGTTTCTGTATGGAAACACCATTTATCCTTTCAAATCATGTCACAGTGGAATGCATTATTAATCTGGGAAACGTGGGTGTTCAGAAGCTTTTCTCTCTTGGGTTCTCTAGCCTGCCATCTTCCATTTCATCTCCAAGACTGACTCTTGAGCTAACATCAGCCACTCAAGTGTCGTGGAGGCATCAAACCTCCTGTAGAAGAAGGCGATTTACCAACACAGGATTCTTTGGCCCAGTTGGATCTGTCAGAAGTGGTTCAGCCCAACCCATAGATCCTTGGGACTGGTTGGACTTGGGACTCAGGAGAGATGGAGCTGTGGTCCTAAGGCCTTGCTGGGCCACCTTATTATAACAGGATTGAATGTGCACATTAGCAAACCCATACCTTTGCACTTGCTGCTGGGGGCCCTGGAGAGGTTTTAGTTTGGGATGCTGTGTTGCACCAAAGGCTATGAAAATAGAGGGAAGTGCTTTCCCAGTTCTGCTCTTCTGTGGAAGCCACTGTGGCAGCTGCAGTGGGGAAGCCCAGGCCTGTGCCTGCTGAGCGCCACGCTGGCTCTCATTAGGCTCATTAAGCTTCTAACGGAGCAGGACTTGGTGCTGCTGTCGTATAAACAACCGCAGGGAGAGTTGGCTTGTCTGAGGTGGCAGGAGTGGGAGAGAACACATCACCTGACAGGTTGCGACTTGTCAGGCGCAAGAGAGATTCACTTCCTCAGGAATCACTGGTGCTGCCTCCTCATGAGGTGGATGGTGCTGGTCATGGATTTGGAGTCTGAGGCGAGCAGGTTTCCTTGGCCAGAGATGCTCCCCTGGGCTGCACGGGGAGAGTGGGGAAACATCACTTGGATCCTGGAAGCTCCCCAGGGAGTAGCAAAGACCAGCTCTGCCACATCTTCCCCTGTGATGGAGCAGGACTGGGGCTCATTTCTGGACTACCCAAGGTCCAGGTGCTGGGATGAAATGTGCCATTTTGGAACTTGGTGCCAATATTTTAAGAATTATTGTGTTCGGGGTTTTTTTATGAAAACAACAAAATTCTTTTTCTGCAATGTTGCTTTTTAGTCCAGGCCACCAGAGGTCCTGGTGGCAGCAAACACTTTGTCATTCCAGGATGGGAGCCACCTGGTAGCTAACACATGTTACACCTTCTCCAGTGGCTGCATCCCTGGATGAAGGGGATGGTTCTTTGGGTTGTTCCTGGCTCAGATGAGTCAGTCCTGCCTGGGCCAGCTTCAGGTGGAGCTGTTGGTCCCTCTGCTTGTCATGGAAAGCGAGTCATCATGTCTGCAGATGTCCCCAGGGATGCTGCAGCCCATCCAGCATGGAGAAGAAGGCAACAGCAGTGAGCACTGGAACTAAGATTTGCCAGCAGCATTGGTTGGGTCTTGTTCTCAGCGAACAAAACAAGTGGTGCTTTAACTGAGACCTCTGCAACTCAACCGTGGTGTCCTAGAAGATGCCTTCAGCTTCTTGGTGCCATCAATGGGATACTTACTGCTTCTAATTTTCTTCCCCTGTCTTCTACTTGGTGGCTGGCAGAGAGAGAAAATTAATATGATTTGCATGCTTTTGTCAGGTTTTGAGGCAAAGTGTTATTCTAGTCTTCTACATTGCTCTTTTGGCTGGTCTGAGGTAAATTTGGGCAATCTCTAATCCTCTTTTAAAGATGTCAGGCTCAATGTCTGCTTCTGATGTTGCATTTGTTCTTTTACTGAGAATTATCTTGTGTCTCACTGTGTCTTCACATTTAATTTTATCTCTGGGTCTATGGAGTGTATATTTCTCTCATGTTGGCATTAAATATTTGAATGCAGGTTTTTATACTGTTGGATTTTCCATATATTTTTTCTCCAAATTATTTTTTCTCTCTGCTGTGTAGTTTTATTTTTCTTACTATTTTAACAAAATAATGCAGAAGGGATGAAAATGAGGGGGAAAATAGAGTGGCTGATATGTTCATACTTCACAAACTTCTTATCCCACTGCTCAGGAATTTATGGACAAGGTAACAGCATCAGGAACCAAGAATGCACTTGAACTCCCATAAATATTCATTTGTTCACCCAGAGCAAGCAGGAAAGTAGTATCTCTGCACTTGTAAGGTTGCTGTATTGATAAAGCAAGCAGGGGATTGTTGCTCAGCTCTAAAGAGCCAAGATGCAATCCTGCAGGTCCTCTCATAAGAGAGGATGCTTTGTGGGAACTGTGGCCTTTTGTGGGTGGGCTGGGTAGTAGCAGAAGGTGGAGGGAAGTCCTGGAGGTGACAAGCTTTCCTCTCCTTTCTGTGGCTATGGGCTAGATTTGCAGATTGACCAGCATGTCCTGATCTACCTGGAGTGAGCTGAATAAGTAAACTGAACAGGTTGCCCAGAGCAGTGGTGGCTACCCCATCCCTGGAGGTGTTCAAGGCCAGGTTGGATGGGGCTTGGAGCCCCCTGATCCAGTGGGAACTGGATGGGCTTTGAGGTCCCTTCCAACCCAAACCATTCTGTGATTCTGTGATTCTAAGTGTGCGTGAGAGTCCTCCTTTCTGTCGAAGACAAAAAAAACATCAATGCTATAAGCGTGGCTTTTGAGGTTTGTGTGTACGTCCTTTGAGACCTGGGTATTCCTGTTGACTCTGTGTACAGGAGGAAACCAAGCTCATTATCCCAAAGCAGAGTTAGGTGCCCAAAGAGCTGGTTAAATTGTGGCTCCAGAACACCTTTCCCTTATGTGACGTGGTGTGTGGAGCCGGTGCTGGCTGGGGAACTCGTGGTAGTGGCTCAGCTTCCAGCACACCAGTCCTAGGCTGCACCTCTGTGTCTGTCCTCCCTCAACTGCCCACTGGAACCACTGGCATTTCCAGTTATCAAAGCCTCCAAAATAAATGTTTGATTTTCCTGTGTCTCCCACTAATACCTGCTGTGTTTTTCCCCCAGCGTACATACCGAATGCCAAAGGATATCCACGTTGAACCAGAGAAGTTTGCTGCAGAACTGATCAATCGTTTGGAGGAAGTACAAAAGGAACGTGAAGCAGAGGAGAAACTAGAGGAGCGCCTCAAACGCGTTCGAGCGGTTAGTAGCCTCCTTGCCTCCTCTACCAGCCTGGGAGTCTGTCTGCCTGCTGTGCACCACGGGGAGATTTCAGCTGCTCTGGAAGCAGCTGCTTCCCTGCTCCAGCACCATGGTCATCCCTTGCACGGTGGCTCCTGGAGGTTGCCATTGCCTCAGAAGCTTCCCGATGCTGTTCCCGTGTCCATGCAGGGCTCTGTTGAGCTCCAGCAGTCCTTCCCTGCTGTAAGATAGCAGCTATGGCACGGCAGTGCCTGCTCCTCTCATCAGATGGGGGCTTCTAATCATCTTCTCTGACACCCTCACTCTCCTCACAAACATTGTGAGCAATCCCTTCCATGCAAGGATGAGGACAACGTAACAGGGCTTCGGCTTCACCTTCCCCTGTGGGGTTTTGTGTGATCCTTGTTTCCTCCACAAACCAGATGTCAGGTGATTTTATGCGTGGAGGTGTTTGTGCGTGTTATCAAGCTGTTCCTGCCAAATCCAAAAGGGTTCTGCCCATCAGTGCCTAGCACATCCCTAGAAAGTTTGGAACTGCTCAGGTATGGCATCCAAACATCCTTTCCTGGGCAGAGCAGTGGACTGACTCCACGTGGGTGGGTGGGGAAGCCCAGCCCGTGGCACTGCAAGTTCTGAGCCCTGGTACTGCTGGGGCCCTTCAGAGCTCAAGGTCTGGTAAATGAACCAAGGGAAGTGTGCAAGGCTTTTAGCTCCCCCACAAACTCCAAAAGGGAGAGAAGGAGGTACTGGTAGTATAGTACTACCTGCGTGAGAGCCCCTGTTCAGCAGCATTCCCACCATATCTTCTCTTCTGAGATACTGCGTCTCACCAGTATGTGTACATCTCGTGCTGGTGATACAGGAGAGCTTTCAGGAACATCAGAGTGTTACTGAACATCACATGTGGATGTGTAACTACAGCCCTGTGTGAAGAAATTGTGGGTCTGTGCTGTGAATAGCAGTCATGGCCCTGAAGTGAAGGTTCTGGGCTTTCAGAGGAGCTGAACCTCTAGGGCTGCAGGGCAAATCCTTCAGCCCTGTTACAGTATTTTTAAACATTCATCAATATTTTTAAATGTCCATCTTTAAACAGTAAAAGAGCTGTAGGTTTTAGTGTTTGCTTTAAATCACATCCGTATTTCAAATGCAGAGAAGCAAGGAAGACAGAGGGATATGTAAGCTTCCCTCCAGCTCCAGGCATTGCTCAGCGAACTCCCTGCATGTCTGTATCCAGCATCCAGCCAGGAAAGACCAGCAAGGTGCTGGTTTGTGTTTAGGTTCCTGTTCTGCTGGAATTGGTCCATTTTCCTCTCTGGTACCTATTGCTTCCTAGACAAAGCCAATATAAGTGGCAGCATTTTCTGCTAACAGAGTCCTAGAGCACTCTTCCTCCTCTTCCTTCTCCTCCTCTTCCTCCTCCTCCTCTTCCTCCTCCTCCTCCCATGACTCTTACCTGTACCAGGCTACATTATCCCAGCCCTCTGCCTCCTTGAAGAAGCTGCCAGTAGCAATACCATAAAATCAGCAAATACCTGTGTGCCAGAGAATAAATTTAAGACTGTTTAAACACATTTTTGTGTGATTTAATCTATTTTTAAGCCCAGGACTCCCACTAATGCTATATATTAAACTTCTTTGCTGTCTCCAGAACGTATTTCATTGACTGGCTGGCATTTGGCATTAGCCATTCAGGAAAAACTCAGAGTAAGCGATTGTAGCTTTTTTAGGTCAGCATTTAAGGTGCAGGAGCTGCTGGTATCAGCAAGAGGAGAGCCTGAATCCTGATAGATCACAGGGGCTTTTTTCTATGACCTGAACACCAGGACTACGGGGTAACCTCTCGCTGGGTCTGCATGGCTCGCTGCACAGTAGCACAGGCAAAACCGTGAGCATTCGTCACGCTACACAGTTATCAGCTGGGCAGAGAAGATGGAGATATTTTGCAAAGGCTAGGAAAAAAGAATAATTCTCCCTCATACTGAGCTGCCTGCGGGTTCCCTTTCAGAGCCACATCATGCAGTAATGTCGAGAAGAGGCATCTGATTTAGAGCCAAACATCTTTTACTGAAAAGGCTGTAAGATTTCTGGGTTTTGAGAAGAACAAACTCTGAATTCATTAATTATTCTGAGCTATGTGGGAGGGGATTAGAGGATATGCACATTCCCTTATTGCTTTTTGAGCCACTTCACCTTCATGTCTGTGCATGGAAGCTGCAGTGTTGTACCATACGGATCAGTGTCGTATCATCCAGATCAGTATTGTAACATACAGATCACTCTGTCTTTGTCTGAGCTGAGCGAATTAAATATAAGCCAGGAGAAGCAACGCCAGCACTGAGATTCTCGCCATTTGAATATAAAACATAGCCTAACTAGAGAGGGAGATGGTTTGCATGATGATCAAAAAAGCACTCATGGTTAGGTGAGCTCTTGTGCCCTCCCAACCAGTAGCAGCCTGATGGGTGGGACTGGGAAGAGATGGAGGAGGAGGTTTGCAGCAAGGTATCGCTTGCTCGTGGCTCATCAGTGCAGATCTCAGCCTCCTAATTCAAAGGGAAGAGCACCCCCGACCTTGCTGGAGAGCAAAAATAGCTCAAGCAGCCAGTCAGCAAAGTTAAAGCCTGCACCTCTCCAACTGCCGCTGCCTTTGGGAGCAGATAGAAGCAGCTTCTGACAATCTTATGTCAACAAAGCACCATCTAGTGGTTATGGCACCCAGGGCTTCCCGCCCGTCTAGAGGCTGCGCACCCTGCCAGGCTTTGCCCGGTGGTATGCTGAAACACAGCTCCAAAGCCCATGCCATGCCTGTGTCCAGGAAAGCTGAGCCTGTGCATGAGGCTGCTCCTCGGACCCCCAGGTTTCTTTGGTAAAACACAGTAGTCATTGCCTCTTGCCTGAGCATCCTTGGTCATCTCATTGTCTTGTCTTCCCTTTCTTCTGCCTGTGCCAGCTGCAGGCAGGGCAAACAAAGGTGCTGGGCAGAGGGGTGCAGGTGAGGCTTGTGCAGCTGGGTTTGGGTGGGAGGGAAGGCTGCTGCTGCATTGCCTTCATGGACTGCCATCGGGGAATTCTTGTAATGCCAAAATTTGACTGCCGTATCCGAACCTTGCATTACAATCCCAGCTTGGACTGCCCTACGTTGTTTTTTCTGCTGCAGATGATGCGTGGTGAAAAGATTTAGCAGAAATGGTGTCTGCAACCTTGACTCAAACCTTTGGCCTCTGCCCTGCTCAAGGAGAGAGGGCGGATTGGGAGAGGCACCCCGGTGCCTTTGTTAACTGCTGTTTTCTAACTGTTGGGGCTTTCCTACTCCTTGCAAGGATGAGAGCAGTGCTGGAGGGAAGACAGCTGCCCCAGGCCTTGTCTGCACACCACCAACCCCAGCAGCTTTGCTCCTGCCCGAGAACCTGCTTTGGGTCCAGATCTCCTGCTCAGTGACACAGATGTGCCGAGCCAAGGCAAACTGAGAGCATGCCAATGTATTTCTCTCCTTTCCTTAGCCCTCCCCTCTCGGTCTCAGAGCAAAGCAAAGTACTAGGTCATAGATACTGGCAAAATGGAGTTCCAGGCAGCCAGAGGATTGCCCCAATCCACCCATTTGGGTGGACCACCCTGGTCATCATGCTCGTGCCACCCTGCTCCAGCGGGACAGCACTGCTGGAGCTCTGGCCTCAGCAAAAAGGACACACTGCCGTTCATCAGGGATCTGCACAGGGTCAGATTTTGCCCTGCACATCACGTGATATTTAAAACTAAAACTAAGAGTTTTTCAGAAAGTAGGTACCAGCCCGAAAAGCCTCCCAAGTGCTGAGCGCATCAGTGGGCTATAAACTGCTAATAAATGCTTACCCCGCTGGTAGGGATTTAGTCAGCACATGCTTCATCTTTTCTTGTCACTGAGCTCGGTGCCCAGGGATGGCGGCTGGCAGGCTGCAGCGTTGTGGCTGTAGATGAAAGGTGCCTCTGAAGTTCTTCAAAGCGGTTTGTTAGAAAGCGGTGCGTCCCCTCCAGACATGGGCATCATGTCCCACCCCCAGGCTTGCAGCGCTCGTGCTTTTGGCGCTTTCAAAGCCTGGCGTTGTCCCTGCTTCGGGTTTGAACCTCCAGGTGTGACACTGTGTGGAAGCCTGTTATTTGCTTTCTTGCTGTGTGGTTGGCAGCTGAGACTTTGAAGCTGCTTAGCAAGTGACAGATGATGACATCTGACAGGCAAAGCTGATGGGAGACAGTGTTGTCTAGCAGATGCCTTTATCTGGCAGGGCAGAGATACCTGGCGCTGCAACTGCTTTCTTTATTGTGCCAGAAGAGGAAAAGAGAGCAGGATTAAAGGACTCACTGGAATCCTGCTTATGTAATTAAAAAAAATAGGAATCCTGACTTCCCATAAAGAAACTTCGTAAATATCTGAGTTTATGTTGGAGCGTAAAACAGTTTGTCAGCATCAAAACTGTGGCTGTCAGTGTGGAGGAGTTTTATTCTTGCTGGCAAGGACTTCAGAGTTGCTAACAGCGTGTCCTAGACCGTTGTGAATTACAAGAACAAGCAGTTAGTTCCAACCCGTTTCTTTATCTGCGTGAAGTGTTTCACTCCAGCCTTAGCAGGCCTGGGAGAAAGCAGTCTTTGAGTTTTAAAAGCATTCGTGCTGCTGCCGACCTTCAGCTGCTCTCTCCTGTTCCATGCCTGCTGTTGGCTTTGCCTTGTGAAATACTCATTTGGGGGAGAAACCCCACCTGACTCAGGAACTGTTTTCCCACACAGCCTGGAACTTCGTGAAGTGCCTTACCAAAGGCTCGTAGAGTGGCAGGTACGGTGTGGTAAGTTGTGTTCCCACTGCTGGTTGTTGCTGAACTACCATCAGGGGACGTAGGGATGTTTTTAGTAAGGTTCTACCCACTCATACACCTGATTGAGTTGTTATCAGAAAGCTGCATCTGTAATCCCTGGTTATGGTGTGTGGACTGCTTCTCAGAGGTTGCCTCGGTCTCCTTGGGCAACGCCTGCAGACCCTTGCAAAAGGTGGATCAAAAAGAGGGTACAGAGACCTGAGCAGCTCTGCTCATTGGCAGCAGGGCTGGGTTGAGTGTTAGGAATTTTCTGCAGGAGCGTGGCACGGTCTGGGAGAGGTCTCCAGAGGGGTGGTGGGTCTGCATCTTGAACGTTTTCAAGATCTGGCTGGATAAAGCCAGGCCTGACCCCTTCAGGGGTTGGCAGCAGTCCTGCTGTGAGCAGGGGGTAGGACAAGGGACCCCTTCCACCACCCCACTGTCATTCTCTGATTGTCCTCTTGTTTCTTGCAGGAAGAAGAAGGTGAGGATGCAGATATCTCATCTGGTCCCTCAGTCATTAGCCACAAGATGCCTTCCGCCCAAGCCTTTCATCACTTTGCTCCTCGTTACGCTGAGATGGGCTGCGCTGGGATGCAGATGAGAGATGCCCATGAAGAAAACCCCGAAAGCATCCTCGATGAACATGTACAGCGTGTGATGAAAACACCAGGCTGCCAGTCTCCAGGACCTGGACGCCACTCTCCTAAGCCACGGTCCCCGGAAAGCGGCCACTTAGGAAAGCTGTCAGGGACACTAGGAACAATTCCTCCAGGGCATGGCAAGCACGCAACAAAATCAGGAATGAAACTGGATGCAGCTAATTTATACCACCATAAACACATCTACCACCACATCCATCACCACAGTGTGATGAAACCAAAAGAGCAGATTGAGGCTGAGGCCACGCAGCGAGTGCAGAACAGCTTTGCTTGGAATGTAGATTCACATAACTATGCAACAAAGTCACGGAACTACGCTGAGAACTTGGGCATGGCACCTGTCCCCATGGACTCTTTAGGCTACAGGTGAGTTGAAGCAACAGCCAACGGCAGTTCCAGAGCTGCGGCTTCTTTAGGAATCTCTTTCCTAAAGGGGCTGTAAACAGGGTGGCTCTAAATACCCTGGTGAAACCGGGTGGCTGAGCCACGTCTGCTGGTGAAAGCCTATGCTGGGACCTGGTTTGAGGGCCTCCTGCTCTTCTTGCCCTTCCAAAAAGGATAAGCCCCCTGATAAGCCCTGTCAACCCCTTGTCACCTCTGTGGCTGGTGCTGAAACACACCCTTTAACCTGGACTTTAGTGGCCTTGGTTATAAAGTAGTTCTTCTGCACCCTAAGGCAGCAGAGGTGCTTGGAAATGGCAGATGCTGGTCTGCTTCCCCGTGCCTCAGGAGTTATTGAGTATTGAGCTGTGTCTCAGGGTCTGAGTAACAGAAAATGATCTCCTGAGGTGTTCAAAAGAGGACAAAAAGCCCTCCTTGTTGCAAGGCCTAACCTGTTCACCAGAAGGGCTCCTTTCTCTTCCTAACAAAGCAATGGGTGCTGCAGTGTTTTGTGTTGTCCTGTCCTAAGGGGACATTCTCAGGGACAGGGGACCCTCTGCCCAGGAGAGACATAGCACTGCCTTAACAGGCTTTTGTCCATCTTCCTGCGGCCATTTGAATTCCTCCATGCCCTCCATGCTGAGGAGAGAGGGGGCAGCTCCTTCTTCACTGTCAGCTTTGCTAGTCCTGTTACAGGACGAATGCAGAGGAGAGAGCAGAGCAGAGCTGAGTCAACCCAGAGCCCCACCCCGGCAGAGGACTTCTCCCTAACACCAACCACAGCACGTATTTGAGGGGATTATAAGAGGGCACATTCAGAGCTTCCTTTGGCAAAAACTCCCAGTTCTGACAGTCCCCAGGTTAGGAGCCTCACAAGATAAAGAGTTTGCATCCAAACGGTCTTGTTTGGCAGTGAGCAATCCCTTGCCATGGCTTGTCTGGCTCCTTGTTGAACCCCACGGGGCTGCTCTCCCCTTGCCCCCGCAGCTCTGGGGTTACAACCTGCAGAAATGTGGGGTTTGTTTGCACTGAACCTGCTGCTGGAGAATTACATTTGATACCTGCTAGTCCTTGTGTGGAAGAAGGCAGAGAAGAAGTTGTCGGTTTGCCCTGCTTTGTAGATCTTCAGCAACCCCTCTCCAGGCTTTTCCTCAAAAACTCAAGGCCTGTGATGTTAAGGTTATTTTTCCTGTGTGTGTTAGTGAGGACCCAGAAACAGAAGTAGGGAAGCCCTATGGAGCAAAGCAAGTGGGTGATTAGGACAGTGGGGGTCCCATGACATTACGACTGTGGCCATGATGGGCCAGCACGGATGAGTTCTGCATTGCCTGGTGAGCATGGGGCTGCCCAGCTGGGCATGTGGGCATGGAGCAGTGGGGTTTCTGTAGGAGCCTTTTGTTGCAGCCAGGGTGTCGTGGCATCTGTCTGGCTGTGGTGTTTGAGGTGGCTGTGCTTCCCAGGGCATGAGAGCCCGTGGAAGGCAGCCCATTCCACCAAGATGTGGTGTTCCACCAGGATGTGAAGCCTTTGTTCAAGTCAGGGTGAGGAACAAATGCTCAGCGTGGCAGATCAGAAGTCTTGGGGTATCAGTGAACCTGAGTGGTGATGGGAAGGGCTCAGATTTCAAGCAATGGTCTGGTGTGGAAACACACCAACATATTGCAGCACCAGGATGAGCCTGAACAAAGTTGACGCCAGAGAGTCAGGGCTTTAACACAACCCTTTGTGTGGCCACTTTGCCGTGGCTCGTTTAGCCAGAGGAGAAGCTCCGTTTCCCTGCAGGTGGCTGGGTGGAGAAGCCTGCTGTGCCTAGATGTGGCCAGCCTTGCTCCTCACTTCAACTGGGGCACAGTTGGTTTGAGCTGTGGTAGAAGCTGGAGCTGTGGGAAGCAGCCAGGGCCGCGTCTGCACTGCAGGCAGAGCCAGGGCCCAATGGGGCTGAACGTATCTGGAGATGTCCGTGTCCCTCCTCTGGCAAAGTCTGCGGTGGTTCAGCCTAGGCAAGGCACTAATGTCTCAAGCTTTGTCCTTGCAGTGGGAAAGCAAGTCTGCTCTCAAAACGAAACATAAAGAAGACCGATTCAGGGAAAAGTGATGGTGCCAACTATGAGATGCCAGGATCTCCTGAAGACATGGAGAGAAACCAGAAGATCCTCCAGTGGATCATAGAGGGAGAGAAGGAGATCAGCAGGCATAAGAAAACAAACCATGGGTAAGGGCTGGCAAAGCAAGGGGTCTTCACGCTATTGTATTGCATCCCCTGCCTTGGTCCTGGAGACCTTGGAAAGACAAGAATCCACCAAGCACAAACAAGGGTTTAGACCCTTTGGAGACTGAGAATTGCTCAGGGGCTGTAAGGGCTGTTTTTTCTGAAGGTTAACTCGTGGCTATGGGAGGGAGGTTGCCGCCCCAAGGGAATCTCACGAATCGCTGTTCCAAGGTGGGTAATGTGGCACACACTGGGCAGCATTTTTCCTTTAAGTATTTGCTTTCCATAAATGTCTGGTGCTCCTGCAAGATACTGATGGAAATGTAGGACGTGCTGCACTGGAACCATTGGTCCTGAATAAGCAGTTTAGCATAGTTAGGGTTGCCCAGTGTTTCAGCTTCCTGGGAGCATCCTCTGGTGTGGCGTTGCCTCCATAGAGTGGAGCCAAAGATGTGACTGTCTTGGGAGTCTCTGAAGTTGAGCAGAGCTTCTGTGGGCTCAGATCCTTAATTGCAGTCTGGAGAGTCTCTGTCAAAAAGCAATGCTTGCTGGGTGGCAGTGATAGGGTTCTGGGTCTCGTTCCCCACTGATGTGGCTGCATTGGTGCCTGAGTGATAAAACTGCTGGTGGATTCTTCTCTTTCTTGACAGTAGAGGCCAGGCTGGGTTGCACTGCAGGCAGCTAGGGCTGGGTACCAGAGACAGGGACAGTGCCAGGCAAATGCGAAGGCAGGCAGCAGGTGCTGGAGCTGGGGAGTTATGAGCACATCCGTGCAACATCCCCTTCCCTGGAGACCAGAGAATCATGGAACGGTTTGGGTTGGAAGGGACCTTAAAGCCTGCCCAGTTCCACCCCCCTGCCATGGGCAGGGACACCTCCCACTGGATCAGGGGGCTCAAAGCCCCATCCAACCTGGCCTTGAACACCTCCAGGGATGGGACAGCCAGCACTGCTCTGGGTAACCTGGACCAGGGCCTCCCAACCCTCACAGCAGAACATTTCTTCCGAAGATCTCGTCTCAATCTCCCCTCTTTCAGCTTAAAACCATTCCCCCTTGTCCTATCCCTGTACTCCCTGATCAAGAGCTCCTCCCCAGCTTTCCTGGAGCCCCTTTCAGTACCGGGAGAGTGCTGTAAGGTCTCTCCAGAATCTTCTCTTCTCCAGGCTGAACAACCCCAGCTCTCTCAGCCTGTCTCATGGAGAGGCTCTCAGCCTGGGAGCATCAGCAGCACATGGGAGGGCAGCTTCTGAGGGAGCATCACAAATAGTGGAGCTGCTTTTTGCAGGGTTTATTTTTACATATTGTGGACTTGATGAGAGCCCTTAAACAGATCTATGAGCTTTGTGTCAGGGTTGAGTTGCTCACCAATGCTGTCTTAATTTACTGTCCTAAAATCTGCTCTAGAGGTGGATAGTGCTCTCCTCTCCCTCAGAAAGCTGTGCTGTAAGGAGCTTCCCAGTGGTGCCCGTGTCCAGCTGCAGGAGCAGCAGGTCCATCTAGGAGTGACTCTGTGCCTGTGCAAAGCGTCTCAGCGATCCGTGTAAAACCTTTGTGTTGTGTGTAGCTCTTCAGGTGCTAAGAAGCAGCTGTCCCATGATATGGTCCGACCCCTCTCCATTGAGCGACCTGTTGCGGTGCATCCGTGGGTCAGCGCTCAGCTCCGGAATGTCGTCCAGCCTTCTCACCCCTTCATCCAAGATCCTACCATGCCACCCAATCCAGCCCCCAACCCTCTCACCCAGCTGGAAGAAGCTCGCAGGAGGTTGGAGGAGGAGGAAAAAAGGGCTGGAAAACTGCCCTTTAAACAAAGGTACAACAGTAGGGTCTGATTGTGTGTGGGAGGGAAGCTGGGACTGCTTGGAAGGTGGGAAGCTGAGAGCGATGTCCACTGCCCTCTGCTCTGGTCTCCAGCTCCAAGCACCAAATGGGTGGAAGCACATCCAGAGAGGTCAGAGAAATCTGCCCCAGCCCCTCTGATGTGGTGGTGCAAATGCCAGAACCCACCTTGAGCACCTGTGCTGGTGGTTTGTGGGTGGAGAGGCTGGAAACACTCCTGGGAAGGTGGGGAAGGGGTGGCTAAGAGCTTGAGGAGGAGCTGGGCAAGGAGAGCATATCTAGAATGGGTACAAGAGAGCTGTCTTCCCCAGTACTCACTGACTCTCAGTTTGTTACCCCCACACAGTGATTTCAAAGGTTGGTGCGGTAGCAGAATTCAGCAAGACGCAGCAGAATTAAATGCAGAAGAAGAATATGCACTTGCTCTTTATCTGCATCTCCCACAGACTTCCAGCAAAGGCTGCTCATGGTGCTGGGTAGGAGCCCTGCCCTGTAGTCCTGCTGCAGCAGCACGGGCTCTGCACAACCCTCTCCGAGTCACTGCATCTTTTTGTGACTCAGCTCAATGCCTGTTGCAGAGCTCATTCTCCTGCTCCTGCGTTATCTTTCAGGGAAGATGATTTGCAAAGCACATGGAGCTCTCAGATGCAAAGTGTTTTGGAAGTGCCAGATAATTACTGTTAACACCTAAAAGCACTTTGTCCATTAAAAACCTTTCATAGCTTTATAGCTGTCTTCTGAAAACTCAAATCTTTGCAGTCTGACTCTTAGAAATGGGAATGTAATTTTAAAAATGAAGCTCTTTTAATTGCCAAGTTCCAATTATTTTTGCTTCCAGTGGCCACATAGCAGACTTCTGCGTATTTATGTCAGAGCATTGATGGAAAGCTGGGTAATTAGAGGGTTCTCCCAAGTCAGGTTAAGCCAAGTTTATTTGATCTACCTTGCAGTTGGTGTAATTGGATAGTATTTATTAGGAGAGTCATTTATAGTCATACTAAATTCATGTGTATTCCCCAGAAATGTCTACATCATAGAACCATGGAATGGTTTGGGTTGGAAGGGACCTCAAAGCCCATCCAGTTCCACCCCCCTATCATAGGCAGGGACACCTCCCACTGGATCAGGAGGCTCAAAGCCCCATCCAACCTGGCCTTGAACACCTCCAGGGATGGGGCAGCCACCACTGCTCAGGGCAACCTGGACCAGGGCCTCCCCATCCTCACAGCAAAACATTTCTTCCCAAGATCTCATCTCAATCTCCCCTCTTTCAGCTTAAAACCATTCCCCCTCGTCCTATCCCTGCACTCCCTGCTCAAGAGCCCCTCCTCAGCTTCTCTGGAACCCCTTTCAGTACTGGGAGGCTGCAGATACACACTTTGGAAACACCAACCTGGGCTATATGCATATGCAGTTAATACTTTAATAATAATTATGCATGTATTGTAAGCATAGTTTTTGTAGAAACCCCATGGCCTTGTGGTAAACGCCACACAGACCAGTGGGAGAACAGGCTGAGCAGTCCCGGTGCTGGCCTGCTCTGCTTACACTGCCTTCCCATGAGGTCCAGAGCGGCTGAGGGACCTCTGGCTGTTTAGCTTGGAGAACAGAAAGCCAAAGGGAGACCTTATTCCTGTCTACAGCTGCCTGAAAGGAGGTTGTAGTGACAGGTGATGGGACAAGAGGAAATGGCCTCAAGTTGTGCCAGATTAGACATCAGGAAGAATTTCTTCACTGAAAGGGTTCTCAGGCCCTGGCAGAGGCTGCCCAGGGAGGTGGTGGAGTCCCCATCCCTGGAGAGGTTTAAAAGATGGGTAGACGAGGTGCTCAGGGATCTGGTACAGCAGTGGACAGGGACGGCTGGAGTCAAAGGTCTTTTCAAACATGGTGATTCTATGATTCAGAGAGCTCTGGAAAACTGGAGGCAGTGTCCAGGGTCGTGGGAAGCTGCAGGGGAGGTGGAGGTGAGCCTGAAGTTGTCCTTGAGGCACAGGCTTGAGCTGGCTGCAGGAGGAGAGTGTGCCATGCCAGCATTGTACAGCCAGACTGACCTTGCCACCATGGTTACCTGGCTCCCCAGTAACTACCCGCTGCTTTGGCACAGAAGCCCCACTCTCACCCCAGCACTGCCCTGCTGGAAACAAAGGGGGCATCCACAGTGCCTGTAGTGGGAATCATAAGTAGGAGGTGGTTGCTAGCAGGCAATGCAGGATCAAGTGTCTGGCACTGCATGACCTGCATATCCAGTGTGCCAGCGGTTGTGTCCCAGTGACCACTGGGTTTCTTGCGTGTACAGACAGGTTTTGAACCATTTTCTGTAACTCAGTGTCACAGTTCACTTTAGGTGTGCAGCTGGGTGAAGTAATTACTACTACCAGCTCTTCTGAGAACAGGTTTTTGCAAGCAGCAGGAACGTTAGCAGCAGCTCTGTTTGGAATTAATTGGGTTGGGCGAAGCCTGGAAGAGGAGCAGAGCTGGGACATCTCCTGAGGTAACCTCTGCTGGATGCATTGCAGGCTTTCCAAAGCTCTCCAGCCTCAGGGCAGAGTTGCAGTGGGCTGGGCACCTCGGGTTGGATTGGTGCTGTAACCCAGACTTACATTCCCTGTTATGGCACTGCTGGGCTAAGAAATCAGGACTGAGATGCGGATGCAATAAGTCAGATGAGTGCTGCCCTTTCCTACCTGATTGCATTTTGTTCTTGTGACAAATGCAGCCGAAGGAGGTGACCCAGAAGAGGCAGGGTGGTGGGACCCGGCTGTGTTTCTGGGTCAGGCTGCCCCCCAGGAGATGGGCGCAGGTGGAAGCTTTAATGAGGCAGAGCTCAGAGGCGTCTGGTGGCCTCTGTGGGTAAGTTGTGGTCTCAGGAGACCTCTTGGTGATGACGAAAGTGGAGACAGTCGTCGCATTCTCCTGAGAGGAGCTCTTGGAAAATTACATTTTCAATGATTCTTTAGTAATCAGCTCTGCTTCAGCCTGCTAGAAATCAGTGGCTGAGGTTCAGGATATGCGTGTATCCTGCTTCCAGCCAACTGGTCCTGCTGCACAGCCCCATTCGGCCCCAGGAGCTCAGAGGCACCACAGCCATCCACTCCTGCTTTGATTTATGGCAAAAACGGGGGATCTTAAACCATGGGGGATGTTCTTGACTCCAGTGCTGTGAAGCAGTGCGGAGTCTCTGCTTTAGGACATCATTTCAGGCATCATTTTCAGGCACATCACTGCTCTGGAAAGAGGTGAGCACTGGAGCTGGGCTGAGCATGTTCAGCAACAGCCTTTCAGGGTTGAATACGTGGCAGGAAGAGGAGGAAGGCTTCCAGCCACCAGCATGGCCCCCCTTCTTGCTTCTACTGCTGGGGTTGGGGGTCCTCTCCATCTCCCCGGGCGAAGGAGGATGGCAGCCCCGGGGGAACCGGCTTTGCTGCCCGCGCAGAGTGCGTAGCTGTGGCCACAGGTCCCCAGGCAGACAGCAGCTCACTCGGAGTCACAACTTGTTTGTAGCAGAATTAAGAGAAGCTTAGGGACTTTGAGGTTTTCCAAACCCCTTCAATTAACTTCTGGCTCACAGGGTTCACAGAATTTGCCTGAATTTATGACCCATTTTTCTTTCCTTTAAATGCCTCATTTTTTTTTTCCAAGGATGACTCAATTCCTTAATGTTTTTCTAGCTAAAGGGCATCCTGTGCTTTGATACGGAGATGGGAGAGGCTCCGAGAGCTCTGCTGGCGCCAGGAGCAGACCCTCAGCTCTCAGAATGCTGCATCTTCTCCAAAGGTCTCCCAGGCAGAGCAGGCACCAGGAAAATTGTTCAGTTGAACTTTAGACCTCTCATGCCTTTAGAAAGAGGTGAAAAGCTTGTGCCTGGTCTCAGTTTGCAGTGCTGAGGTTTATGTGGACATTGCCATTTGAAAAGGTGCTCTGCCCACGAGCCAATGTTTAAAGGTTAGGGTCAGAGTCATTTCCAAAACTCCAGTTACCTCATACACTTGGCAAATTCTGTTTTTTATAGCAACTTTCCAGTCATGTAAATACAAAATCATCTTTTTTATCCAGCGTGCTTTTGAAATATTTTTTTTTTAGAGCTGCCAAATTTGTTTTATGTGACTTTGAAAGGGAAGGCTGCTTCTGGCTCAGCCCACACCTGCCAAGCTCCCGGTTTGTGTAGGCTGCCCCAATGTTTGCGTAGCATTTACGGCACTGCAGATGAAAGGCTCCACAGAAGGGCAAAGTACCCTGGTTTCTGTTATTGCTGCTTTTGTCTGCCTCTGAAAATGGGGGTTAGGACTGCGCTGACACTTTCGGTCTAGTGATGGCACCATGGAGCAGAACCCCGGTGTGTGGGCTGGATGCAGAGACCAGACCAACATCCTGAGAGTCAGGGAAACACAGAGCATTTAAAGTCACTGAAGTTTTGGGGGTGGCAGCTGCTGTGCCACCCTGCACAGACAAGATGGGCGGCAAAGCCTCCAGGGCAGGTTCCGCTGGGAGTTCCATCTCCCCTGACCTCCATCTACACTGGGAGAGGTGCCCAGGGGAGCCTCAGGAGCAGGAGTGGTCCTGTCTGCGCAGCCCTGATGTAGGTCAGCGCAAAGCCGTGCTGAGCTATTTTGGCCATGGTAGCAATAATCCTGAGCAGTCTGAGAGATGTTTGCGTTATTGACCCCAGGCGCGCTTCCAGCCCTGCACCAGTGCTTCCAGTGCGCACCAGGAGCTGGGTCTGCTGTCCTGCGTCTGGGATGCTCTGAGCTTACCCATGACTCCCCGAGCCAGTCATGACCTCTCAAAGCTTTGGAATTGGTTCTTCAGAAAAGATAGAACGTGCTCCCTCCTTGTAGCCGTGGTCCGGTCCCATCCAGCCTTTCCAAGTGCTGTTCGTTCCTTCCCCAGCCTTGGTGTGTGACTGCCTGCCAGGAGAGCTGGTTCTTGGAGCAAAGGATGCTCAGGAATCGCATTGCTTTTCCTCCAGCCCATCTCTCACCTGTGGTGGGACCTGACCCTCACTTGTGGTGGGACCTGACCCACACCTCTTGCCTGGGATGCCCTGTACTCGGATCCCATCCCATCCAGTGATGGTGCTGAGCGCCGTGGGCTGACGCTTAGGTCACGTGTTTTTGCACAGCAGGTTGAAGCCCCAGAAGAGACCGGGCAGTGGCACGTCCCAGCCATGCGAGAACATCGTGGTCGCTTACTACTTCTGCGGAGAGCCGATCCCTTACCGCACCCTCGTCAAAGGGCGCGTGGTGACGCTGGGACAGTTCAAGGAGCTGCTCACCAAGAAAGGGAACTACAGGTAAGGGCTGCTTCCCACGTGCAGAATGGTGCCAGCAGACTGGCAGCAACCCCTGGCAGATGCTGCTGCCAGAACACTCCCACCAAGGTTAAGGAATGTGGTGGAGGTAGGTCAGAGGGGCTCCTGGAGCCTTTCAGGAGGGCTTCTGCAGGGCACACTGCGCTGGGAATGTGGCAGCATGGCCAAGGTGCCTTGGCTGTTGAAGGGGCAGGTTACAGGGATGAGGGAGACTGGATTTTGTAGCAGACATGTCCTGCATCCCATTTTGCACCTTCAGTGGAAGCTGCTGAGCTGCCCAGCAGGGTTCTGCAGGGTCCTGGGCTGGTGAGGAGCAACATCAGCTGGTGCTCAGTGATGCTGTGGGGAACTCCCTGACTTCCAGATTTGTTTCAACTCCTCCCAAAGTCTCCTTCAGAGAGGACAGGGAGGCTGAGTCCTGCTGGAGTCCCAAAGCAGCAGGTATGGGATGTGTAGCTCTCCAAGTTCCCCCTGCCAAGTAGGAGCTGCCATGGGAAAGCCTGCTTAGAAACTCTGCACCAACATGGGTGCTTCAGCCACAGCTTTTGAGAGAGCTGTGATTGGGCTTGAAATTAGATCTGGAGCTCCTCAGCTTGGTAGCATGGATACTGACCACACTTTCTCTGCCCACTGGCTAAGGGTGGAGGCAGGAGTGTGGCCCCAGTTACCTCCAGATCTGGAAGACCTCCCCGTGCCCCAGGAGCACAGGGCCTTGGAAGGGCTGTACCCACATTTGGGGACTGTGGTGCCCCTGAGACTGTTTACTGCTTTTTTTTTTCCCCTCTGCCCCCATGTTTCTGTCTTTTCAGGTATTACTTTAAGAAAGTGAGTGACGAGTTCGACTGTGGTGTGGTCTTTGAGGAGGTGCGGGAGGATGACACCATCCTGCCCATCTTCGAAGAGAAGATCATCGGGAAGGTGGAGAAGATCGACTAGACTCCAGGGCTGCCGAAGCGTGAGGACAGGACTGTGAAAGATTCTGGGACTGGAGGAGAAGGCCTGGGGCAGATGCTGGCAGTGCTACCGCTGCGGGCACCCGGTGAGCCCAGGGCAGAGGGCAGCAGCCTGCTCAGGCACAGACCTGGGCAAGCTCCGGGTTGCCGGTGGACGCCGTTTCACCCCACGAACCTGCCAGTGGGAGCCTGAGCTCCCTCTCCATACCGAATATAAGTGTAATGTAGCATTGTACAGTGCATTAGAAAGTGTAATATGACCTTGTTTACTAAAGCTGCATATTTTTGATATATTGTAATAAAAGGAAAGTATTTCCAATGTCACAGTGCTCTTATGTAAATGTGAAACACGCAGAACTTGCCCAAAGTGTGCAGCCATCCATCAGCCTCCGGCTGCTCCGCGCTCTCATGGCACCCTACCCTGGCCCCCCCGACGTGGATGGCTTTGGAGCGGCACCGGGGCAGAGCCACTGTCCCTGCACTGGCATGGAAGGGGTGGCTCCGCTTCAGAGGGGCTATGGTCACAAGCCACCTCTGAAGAGCATTGAGCCATTTGAATGAGTCTATCTCTCACCTCCCTGCAGTCTCAGCTGCTCCACATGGGAGGGTGTTTCTTTCCCTCCTGAGCTTTCTTGCAACCGAGTACATCCCCAAAGGATGGAAGGGTTGGTGCCAGCGCTTGGCACTGGGGCTTCACACAGTGTGAGGACCAGCTCAGAGCCAGTGTGGGGGGGCTGGGTGCTGGCATCCTGCAGCCCACATGCTCCCTCTGCCCCTGGAGAGGGTTTGTAGCTCCCATGTGCCTGGTGCAGACGTGCCCAGGCCACTGGTGCCAAGCTCTGGCTTTGGTCAGAGTCTTTTTGGAGAAACTCAGAGGAGAGAACTAAATCTTGAGGACAAAAACCTGTCTTTTTATGAGTCCTGCATCTTCTGTTGGCTTCTGTGCCTCAGGGAGGTGATGTGAGAGCACTGCAGCCTGCACCAACAGCTGAGTTGTTGATGCCAGTTTGGGAGGCTTGTGTAGGGCCAGGTCACCCAGCGGGGCAGCCAGCACCCTGGGAAGCTTCCTGGGCTTACTTGGCCACGAGAAACCTGGGGCTGCACCAGTGCTCCCACCACCGGGCCCACTGCTGAGCCTGGGCCCTGCCCTGCTCCGGTGTGGCTGCAGCTCTGCACCAGCTCCTTTGGAGACCAGCCCTCGCCTGCCCACAGAAACCAGGGTGGCTCCAACCCGGGGGGGCTTCCACAGCGCTTCTCATGGAGCACTGGAGCTGCTGGGGACCCTGTGGCACCACACCAGGACACGGCTTAGCCTGTTGAACATCTCACCGAGTGCCTTCAAACGCCCGTGCTGTGACTTGCCTACACACTATGGGAAGTCCAGCAAACCCCACAACTGTTTCCAGCCTGGGAACAGCGTTACGAGCATTTTCCCTCCCTGGTTTTTAAGCTGTGCTGGTGGTGCATCTGGAGAGGTTGCCAACATGCCCGTTTCTCTCCTCAGGGGGGGGTCCCTGTAAATATGTACAGCGGCCGCACGGCCCTGCAACCTCTCCTCTGCGTTCTCCTGTCTCGCTTGTACATTGATCTTTTTAAAGGTACTTGGATAAAATGAAATAAAACCCCACATCCCATCACCTTCCCCACAGAGCAGGCACAAGGCCCATGGTGACGCAAGGATGGGGCAGGGCAGGTGAAGGGCCTGGGTGCACAGTGGGGCTGGGGCAGCTCTGGGTCCCCTGGAGCGGTGGCCGGGCGAATCCCAGCCCCAGAAGACCGATATGTTGCCCCTGAAGAATCACCCAGGATGTGGGAGCTGCAGGGCCAGAGCAGAAGGGACAGTGCCCGGATGTAAAGGGGATGCTGGGGGGTCCCAGAGGCTGGGGCCAGGCTTGAGGAGCACGTGGAGCCTGGGTTGGGTGCTGCTTGGCCATGACAGCAGCTCCCCGGGCTGGGATGTGGTTCTGGAGCTACAAAGGAGAGATGCTGGCTGGTGCCCCATCACCGTCACCCTGGCAGCCCAGCCCAAGGGCCAGCGTGGAGAGTGCCAGGCTGTCCCCAGGGCCATGTCCTCTGCAGCCTTGGGCACCCTGTGTCATCACAGGCTGCCAGGACGAGTGCCACACAGCTGTGCTGGCTCAGCACCCCTGGAGAGGCAAGGAACCCCCCTCCATGGGAGCCAAGGCCCAGGTGCCCTGCTGTGGGGATCTGTCACTGGCCCGGCCGTGTCCCCAGGACACGTGGGTGCTCCCCAGGATGTGGAGTCGCAGACACAGACCAGAGCCCGTGTGGTTTCCAGGTGGTTTATAGGATACACCCAAGCAGGACAGAGCTCACAGCTCATCCCGGGGTTCCACTGTCCCAAGCGGACTCGGTTCCTCGCTGCCTGTGCTGTTCTGGGGGGTCTCGGGCACCTGGCGAAGGCAGCAGTGAGGCACGGACAGACACAGCTCATCCCACCTCCAGCTCCATCCCGTGGGATATGTCCCCCTGCCCAACAGAGGCTGGGGGCCACCCTGGGGCGGGTGGGGGTCACTGGCCCCTGGGGGGCCTCACTCACCGCAGGCGGCTCCTCGGGGAGCACCCCCCCATTTTCCAGGAATTTGGAGAAGGTCTCAACATCTCGGGAACTTTTGTACTCAACCATCTGGAGCCACAAGATAGAAGGGAGATGAGGGGTGACCTCCATCCCCTGGGTGCTGGCAGAGCTGGGGTGGCCCCGCAAGTGCCCCCACCTACCTTCCTGCCTGGCCCCGCGGGGAAGTAGTGCAGGGTGGGGAAGCCGTGGACAGTGATGTTCTCCAGCTCGTTGGCCGTGGCGTCCAGCTCGGCGATGACAATGTCCTCGTGGTCCTTGTAGCGCTCACCCAGCTCCTCCCAGGCGGCCGCCATCTCCTGGCAGTGGGAGCACCACGGCGCATCTGTGGGATGGGCGCGGTGCCAGGGGACGAGCCAGGGCACCGGCATCAGGGCTCGGCATCCCCCAGGGGAGGGGTCGCTGGTAGGGCTGAGGGTGGCTGAGCCCCACGGCAGAGCTCGGGGAGGGCTATGGGCAGCGCCAGCACTCACAGAACTTGACGAAGACGTTCTTGGTCTCATCAAACGCCACCTGCTCGAAGGTCTTCCCCACCAGGACTTTAACGGGCCGCGTGTCCCAGTCCTCGGGGGGCTCCGCGCTCAGCAGGCGAGGCTGTGGGGACAGCCAGCATAGGCAAAGCCCGGGGTGAGCGGTGCCAGGGCCCCATGTGGGACAGGGTCAGGGCCCCCAGCGTGCAGCCAGTGGTGGTCCTGTGCCACCTTCGGTACCACTTCTTCTCCGTGCTGCCATCCCAGCTCTGTGTGTTTCCACATCAATGGTCTCCTGCCTCCTTTCCCAGAACAGCCTCAAATCATCAGGCCTGGCAGCACAAGCACCAGCGAGCAGGTGGCTGGTGTTTCCCACGCAACTGCCATCATTAGGCTTCAGAGTTAACAGCCCACTGGTCACCACAGAGAAGCATCCTTGGTGTTACCTGGCACGGTGCCACATCCCTCACCTTCACCTTGCCGTCCAGCACCGCCTGGATGAAGGCGCGTATGGCCGTGTCCGAGAAGTCGTCCTGCTCCATCTGGTACTTGCGGTTGTTCTCCATCTTGACCAAGCGCAAGGTGGGGGCGTCAGCGGGGGTCAGGCCGAAGAACGACAGGACAGCAGCACCGAATCCAGTCACGTCCACCACCACAAAGAGCACCTGCATCAGGGGACGAGTGGCACCAGGGCTGGGGTTCCCGGCGGCCACCACCCCACATGCCCACTATGGGACCTCCTTACCTTGCCCCGGAAGGCATCTGCAGCTGCCCTGAAACCATCCCGTAGTGCCAGCTGTGCCGACGATGACTCGTTGAGGAAGAGCAGCATGTGGTGGGGGATCTTGGCACCGAAGATCTGGTCGAAGGTCTGAGGGAGGAGGAGGAGAGTGAGGACATGGGGGCCTTGTCCCTGGCAGAACGAGGACAGGGCTGGGGACGGGCTGTACCTCGTTGGTGAACTCCATCACCAGCTCCAGGCTGTGGATGCGGAGCAGCTGGGTGAGCTCAGCCGCATCCAGCCCCTGCACCGCATCCACAGGGAAGTCTGTCCGTCCCTCATCAAACTGCCAGGACAGGGGCTGGTGAGGGCTGGGCAAGGGCCAGGATGGCCCCACCATCCCCCTGCCACCCCCTCACCTTCTTGAAGAGGACGATGGTGTCAGTCGAGAGCCCGTAGGCCTGGAAGAGCTCGGTTGCCTCCGCCACCCCGAACGGCACATCCACCACCTCGCTGGCCACCTCGTAAAACACCTGGGCCACCTCGGAGCCCAGGTCCTGCATAGCCTCCCTGTGAGTAACCATGGTCATGGCCCCGATCCAGCCCCCCGCCTGCCCCAGCCTACCTGGAAGAAGCCAACGACCACCAAGTCCTGGGAGCTGACGAAGGCGGCGGCGGTGTTGGCGTCCTGGAGCAGCATGGTGCTGGGGCCAGCCCGACGCTGCAGCCACCGCACGATGCCCTCGGTGTCCAGGCGTCCTGCCACATGGAGTGGGACCTGTGCCATCACCCCCGCCATCCCTCGCTGCGCTGCCACCCCTCCACTCACCCCATGCCATCAGACCCTGCCATCACCCCGTGCACCCTCACCATGCTGTCACCTGCCCACCACCCTGCTGCAACGCCCATCAGACATCAGCACCCCTCTCCCCATCACCCCTGCCACCCATCCTTGCACCCCAGCACCCATCACAGCATCCACCCGTGATGGGTGCCATGGCCACAGTGCGGTGCCACAGCCCTACCAGTGTAAGCGACGGGGTGGGTGCGGTTCCCATCGCGGAAGAGCTTGAGCGTGGGGTAGGAGGTGATGCCGAACTCGCTGGCCAGGGCTGCCTGTGCCATGGCATCCACTTTGCCCAGCTGCGCGGGGCTGGACTCGTTCCGCAGCTCGGTGGCTGCCTGGGCGAAGGCAGGTGCCAGGCGCTGGCAGTGGTGACACCATGGTGCGTCTGGGGGCAGGGGACAGTGTTGGCAGTAGGAACAGCCCCAGCACAGCTTCGGGGTGACCCCAGTCCCCAGGGTGGGCTCAGCGGGTGCCCAGGGCACAGAATAGCTGCATGAGCCTATTGGCTTGTGCCAGCCTGTGCCCCTGCCCATGTGTCACCCCCTTACTGTGTCCCTGCTCCCATCCCATGTCCCACACCCCTGTCCCACGCCGTGCTCTGTGCCCCTGCCCCACGTCCCTGTCCCTGTCCCATGCCCCACACCCCACCCCGTGCTGTTTGCCCACAATGGGCACTTACAGAACTCCACCAGCAGCAGCCGGTGCTCGCTCAGGGCACGGGCAAAGTTGTGTTCGTGGAGCACCAGGACACCATCCTCCTCCTCGAGCTCGTCTGTGAGCACTTCATCCTCCTCCTCACCCTCCTCCTCCCCCTCCACCACCTCCCCATCCTCTTCATCGCTGCCCAGCGCTGGGCCCAGCCAGGCCAGTGACAGCACCAGCAGCCAAACCAGCCGGGCCCCGCAGCCCCGCATGGTGCCAGCGCCAAACCAGTGCCCGGTGGGAGAGGACTCAGATAAGGGCACTGGGGCGGGTGGTGCCAGTCCCCTGGGGCTCGTGGCCCTCCGCTACTGGCTGCTCGTGCCGCCGATAAGGCAGCGGGACCAGGTGGCTGGTTTCCAGCGGGCCGTGCCCGCAGTGGGACACAGTGCTGCCAGCAGGACGGGGACAGCGGGCATGAGTAGAAGCAAGGGGGGCACGGATACACCAGTAAGAGACCAGTCTGTAGGGTTTAATGGCGATGGAAGAGCACAGCTGGCAACTGGGCGGGCAGCCATGCATGGTGCCACCACGGCAGGGTCCCACGGTGCCACCACGGCAGGGTCCCAGCCCTGGTCCCGGCAATCAGGTGAGCGTCGGTATTTAAAAAAAAACAGCAATTAAAAATAACTTTGGTTGCAAAGACCACGACCGTGGGCACCCACTCGCTAAGGGAACCCCCACCCCCTTCACACGGGGCGAGCAGCGGTGCCGGTGAGGTGTCCCCTGGGATGGAACCGGGCTCAGGGGTGGGGGTCAGTCCTCCCACGCCTTCTTTATGCAGAGGCCCCACTCCCAGGAGAGATGCTCCGTCTTGTCGTCATCCGTGACGAGGGAGCGGACACGGTAGGAGCCCCGTGCCAGCCATCCCCGCGGTGCCTCCTCTGCCGGCGTCACCACCTCGTACTCCTCAGCCCGTGGTGCGTAGCTGCCCACCATGAAGACATCACGATCCACTGGGCAAGAAGGGGAGAGCGGGGACAGGTGAGAGGGAATGGGTTGGCACAGGACCCCCCGCCACCACCCCCCACCCCCTGCCCCCCAAGCTCTCTCACCAGGCCGGCCGCGGCGGTAGGTGAGGTGCAGGCACCGCAGCCCACAGACGATCTCCCTGTTCACCTGCAGGCAGAGGGCAGAGGTGCCATGGGTGCTGCCCCATAGCTTGGTGCCCCTGCCCTGGGGAGCCCTGGCTTTGGGGGGGACACCCACCTCTAAAACCCCATCCTGCACAGACCCCAAGATCCAGGTTCTTGGGCAGGACTGGGCACTGAGTGGAACACAGGGTGGCCAGGGACCCCCTGGGAAGGGCAAGCATGTCCAGGGACCCCTGGGAAAGGCAGGGACCTGCGGAGGCTGGGACCTCTGGGAGCGGGAGGGTCTGGGAGGGGACGACACCCAAGAGTGGTAAGGACCCCCAGGTGCCGGGGACCATGGGGTGTCAGTGATCTGGGGGACAGCAAGGATTCTCAGGGTGGCAGGGACACAGGGACCCTGAGGGTGAGGGCTGGAGGGTAGAGACCCCAGGGCACGAGGGAGCCCGGGCAGCAGGGATCCTGAGACAGCAGGAAGTGCCATGGGTGGCAGGAAGGACCCCATGGGGCAGGGAGCCATGGGAAAGGGACCCGTGGGGAACAGGGATTCCTGGGGTGTGAGAGAAGCAGGGCTGTGCCCAGCTGGTGGGCACAGGGCACCATGCACCCATCTCACCTTGAAGGACACCTTCACCCTGTAGTCCACCCCCTCCTTCAGCACGAAGGCCCGGCCCCGCAGCACCTCCAGGTCTCCTGTGTGGGGAGATGCCCATGAGCCTGGCACCCTTCCTCCTCCTCCTCCTCCTCCCAAGGGCACCCCCACTGCTCACCTGTCAGGTCCATGGTGATGGGCCCGGGTGCCTGCTCGCACATCAGCGTGAGCCTCGTCACCTGCACGTTGGGCACGCTGGCATCTAGGGACAAGTGCAGGGTTCAGACCCTACTGCCCACTGCCACTGGCACCTGGGGGTTGCCCATGGCCCCTGGGGTGGCACAAATGGGCACAGTGCCCATGGTGGAAGGGAGCACCGGGCAGCCCAGGCAGGGAGCAGAAGACCAGGAGTGTCTCAGGCCAGCCCCAACCTTGGCATCAACACCTTTGGGGTAAGACCACATTTAAAAGGGCCCAGTCACAAGTATCTCCCAGGCTTGGGAGTGAGCCCAGGTGGGTGAGGAGGAGGAGGCATCCCTTGAGATGGGCACTGGCCAAATTGCACCGCAAGAGCCCAGGCTGCACCCCACCAGCATCTCACACCCCTCTGCACACGCCATCGTGCACATCTCATGCACCCTGCTGGTTTGCACCCACCTCACAGCTTGCACACCCCCCCACACAGCTCTCACGCCCCCATCACCACCGTGCTGGACCCATGGAGCAGACTCCAAGGGCAGCACCCGGCCAGTGTGGCTGCTGCAGGTGTCATGGGGAGCGGGGCGCACCGTCTGGGCACCGACAGCCACGCCAGGGTCCCTGCGGCTGCTCGCTCGGTCTCTGTCATCCCAATGAATTTCCCGGTCCCTTGTAACCGTTTCTATGGCAACTGCAGTGGTGATCCCGTAACCAAGGCAACCGGCATCCCCAGACAGCCCTTACAGTATTGGCAGGGGGATGCCGGGGTCTCCGTGCAGGTGGGGGACACAGGCAGCAGCCATGGGCAATGTCAGCCAGGATGTGCCCTCCCTGATGCAGATGCACCCTCCCTGCTGCAGATGCCCCATGGGTACTAGGGATGGCTGAGCTCCCTGCACCCGCTGCAGTTGCATCACCCAGTCTGGGTGCTGCGGTGCCAGACAGCCCCCGGCCTTACCCACGGCAACAGGGATGGCACCCAGCAGCGCCTGCTTGTACTTGCACAGGCTCTCATCCCCTGGGTCCAGCTCCTGGATCTCCTGCAGGCTCTTCTTCTCTGGCGTCTTGTACGCCAGGGCCACGTCGGCATCCTCATCCTCCTCCTCCAGTGACAGCGTCACCCCCTCCTTGTCAGCCATGATGTCTGCGGGGGACAGGCAGTGGCAGCCCCGCCACCCTGGGGACACCCCAGGTGACACCCCTCACCCCATGACACACAGGCACTGGGGGGCAGGGGTGGCTGAGCTGGGACATGCCACGAGTGGATGGGGGCAATGCCCCCATTGGCCAGCCGAGCTGTGGCCCTACTCAGGGCTGTGGGGACACTGGCAGGCTCTGTGTCCCCAGCGTGCGGTGGCACAGCTGAGACCCAAGGCATTGCCGCCGGCTGCATTTCCGCATGGTCATGGAGCAGACAAGCTGGTGCCTAGTGGTGCTCACGGTCTGAGGGGGTGTTTGCTGCCCACCACAGTTCACAGGTGCCCTTTACACCTCATCACTCAGAGAGGTCCTCGTCACCACCCTGTGACCCCTCCAACCCTGCTGGGCAGCCACCAGCCCCATCTTCCACCCCAAACGCAAAATGCCAGTGGCTGCAGGCAAAAAACCCAGCTCTGGTGCAAGCGATGTCTCCAGTGGATGCCAGGTTGTAGGGGGCACCCAGGCAGGCAATGTCCCCACAGCCCTGCTCGCTGCATTGCTCCCCCCCATCCCCATGCCCACTGCCCTCCTGTCTGAGCTCCCCAAAGGCCCTGGAGACAGGACACAGCCTGGGGCAGGGACCAGGGTGCTCCTCTCCCAGGCCACAGGGCCAGCTGCGCGGGCCCCCTGGGCAGTCGCAGTGACCAGGGCACAGAGTGGTCTCCCAGCAAAGGCCCCTGCACCTCGTCTGTCACAGCAGTGTGCGGTGCCCAGCCACGCTGGCTCCCAGCCCAGGGGGGCTCCCAGCGCATGCTGGGCTGCAAGGTGGCAGGGGATGGCTGGGTGGTCCCCCCACCCCGGGGATGCTCCAGCCCCCAGGGCCCGGGGTGATGCTCACTCTGCCGGCACCCGCTGCCTGGGGATGATGCTCCCATGCTGGAGAGCAGGGGGGAGGCCAGCTGGGTGATTCCCCACCCTGGGGATGCTCCAGTCCCCAAGGTCCCGGGGTCCTGGGTGGTCCCCTCACCCCTGCAGGTACCCACTGTCTGGGGTGATGCTCCCCTGCTGGCGGAAGGTCAGCTGGGGGGTCCCTCACCCCTGGGGATGCTCCGGTCCCCCATGACCCAGGGTGATGTTCCCCTGCTGAGGAGCTGGGGGGAGGTCAGCTGGGTTGTTCCCCACCCCTGGGGATGCTCTAGTCCCCCAGGGTGGTGCTCACCCCACAGACACCTGCTGTCTGGGAGCATGCTCCCCTGCCGGGGAGCTGGGGTGGGTCAGCTGGGGGGGTCCCCCACCCCGGAGGTGCGCTGCTCCCCCAAGGGAATGGGCTCCTGCTGGGAAGGGGGGCGGAGGTCAGTTGCGGGGGATTCCCCACCCCAGAGATGCTTCACTCCCCCAGGGCTGGGGTGATGCTCCCATGCTGGGGAGCCGGGGGGCGGCCAGCCGCGGGGTCCCCCACCCCGGGGATGCTTCGCTGCCCCTGGGCGCTGCCCCCCCGCTCACCTCGGTAGCAGAGCGCCAGCCAGAGCAGCTCGAGCAGCTGCCCGCCGGCCTCGCACACATCCAGCCCGAGCATGGCCGGGCCGGGCGCCCCCGGGGCCGGGCGGGGGCGGCTCTGCCGGTGCGGGCGGCTGCTGCGGGGCCCGGTGCTCCCCGCGGTGCGGCTGCTCCCCCGCTGCTTCCCGCTGTGCGGCCCGCGGGGCGGCGGCGGCTCCCGCAGACGCGGCGGCTCCGCTGCCGCCCCCGCCTCTCGGCGGCTCCAGCCCCTCCGCTCCTGGGCGGTGAGACTGCAGTGAGCTCATCGCCCGGCCCGCCCTGCCCGCCCTGCATCCCCCGCCCTGCCCGCACCGGCCCCGGCTGCCCGCGCCCTGCCCGCGCCCCGCACCCTGCATCCCCCCCATGCACTGCCCCCGCCCCGCACCCTGCATCCCCCCATGCACTGTCCCCGCACCGCACCCTGCATCCCCCCCATGCACTGTCCGAACCCCGCACCCTGCATCCCCCCCATGCACTGCCGGAACCCCGCACCCTGCATCCCCCCATGCACTGCCCCAGCCCTGCATCCTGCATCCCCCCCATGCACTGCCGGAACCCCGCACCCTGCATTCCCCCATGCACTGCCCCAGCCCTGCATCCTGCATCCCCCCCATGCACTGCCCCAGCCCCGCACCCTGCATCCCCCCCCAATGCACTGCCCGCGCCCTCAGTGCACTGCCTGCACTTGACATCCCCCCCTAAGCACTGCCCGCGCCCCACACCCTGCATCCTCCCAAGCACTGCCTGAGCTCCGCACCCTGCATCCCCCTCAAACACTGCCTGCACCCTGCCTGCACCCTCAGTGCAAGGCCCGCATCCAGCATCCCCCTGTAAGGACTACCCACTCTCTGCATCTCCCCGCATGCACTGCCTGCACCTTGCAAGCACCCTGCCTGTACCCTCAATGCAGTGCCCGCACCCTGCATCCCCCCGCAAGCACCCTGCCTGTACCCTCAATGCAGTGCCCGCACCCTGCATCCCCCGCAAGCACCCTGCCTGTACCCTCAGTGCACGGCCCGCATCCTGCATCTCCCATGTGCTGCCCGCACTCTGCTTCGTTCCTGCACGAGCTGCCTTCACCTTGCCCGCTCTGCCCGCACCCTGCACCCAGCCCGTATGTGCTGCCCGCACTCAGTCTGCACTTCCCGCACTCGGCATCCCCTCCGCATGTGCTCCCCGCAACCTGCTCATACCCTGCCCGCACTTCCCGTACACCGCATCTCCCTCTGTATGCACTGCCTGCACCCTGACCGTGCTTCCCGCACGCGGCATCCCCCGCACCTGCTGTCGGCACCCTGCCCGCACCCTGCATCAACCTGTATGCACGGCCCGCACCCTGCCCGCACTTTCCACACTCTGCATCCCCCTGTATGGGCTGCCCGCACCTTGCTAACGCCCCGTATGCGCTGCCCGCTCCCTGCCCGCACCCTGCCCGCAGCCCGCACCCCTGTATGCACCGCCCGCACCCTGCCCGCACCCCTGTATGCACCGCCCGCACCCCGCATCCCCCCGCCCCCTGTCCGCACTTCGCCTCGCCCTGCCCGCCTCCCGCACAGTCACTCCCGCAGCCACACTGTCCCGCAGTGCCTCCCCCAACTACCCCGCCCGCACCGGCTCCGCCACGGCCCCCTCGGCCCCGTGGCCAGCCCTACGCCCCGCGGGGCCGGGGCCGGGCGGGGCCGGGGGGGCGGGGAGGGGCGCGGCCAGGCGGGGGGGCGGGGCGGGCACCCGCGATGCCATCGGCGGCCCCCGCGGCGGCACCCCCGCCTCCAGATGCCCGGGCTGCGCAAGGTGAGCCCACACCGCCACCCGCACCGCGGGCAGCGGCGCCGCAACCCGCACCGCAACGGGCACCGTGGGGACCGCGGACCCTGGGGACCGGGCACCGGGACCCTGAGGACCGGGTACCGAGGGTACTGGGCACTGGCACCGAGTGGACCTGCAGCCGTGGGGACCGGGCTGGGACCCCGGGGACCAGGGACCACGGGGACCGGGCGGTGGCACCGAGGGGACCGGGCACCGTAGGGACGCGGCGGTGGGACCATGGGGACCAGGGATGGCGGGGACCGGGCACGGGCACCGTGGGACCGGGAAAAAGGCACCCCGGGACTGGGTACCGTGGGAACCGAGCGCTGGGTCCGTGAGGACCTGGCACTGGCACCGTGGGGACCAGGGATGGTGGGGACCGGGCACCGGCACCGTGAGAAGGGGGAACAGGCACCCCGGGACTGGGTACTGTGGGCACTGGGCGCTGGCACTGTGGGAACAGAGAACTGGCACCGTGGGGACCGGGTACCCAGGGAATCAAGCGGTGGCACTGTGGGGACCGGGCATTAGCACCGTGGGGACCGAGGACGGAGAGCTGGAACCCTGGGGACCCGGGCGCTGGCATCGAAGGGACCTAGAACCGAGGGAACCGGGTGGTGGCACCAAGGGGACCTGGCACTGGCACCGTGGGGACTGGGGACCGAGCGCTGGGATCGAGGGGACCGGGCACCGAGGGGACCGGTCTCTCGCAGGGGACTGGGCACAGGCACCAAGGAGACCCAGTATCGAGGAGACTGGGCGGTGGCACCGTGGGGACTAGGTACACGGGCACTGCAATGGGCACAGGGCACCGCGGGTGGCACGGGCATCAGGACCGCTGGGGACCGGGCAGCAGCACCAGCCCTGCCTCACGCAGGGACACAGGGCAGCGCCCGGAGCTGTGTGCCCAGCCCTGCCACAGCCCCAACAGAGCCGCTCCCCAAAACCTGGGCTCCTCAGGGATGCCCAGAGGCAGGGTGTCCGCTTCTCTGGCATCGCATCATCATCTGGCTGCTGGGTGACCAGATCCAGCTGTGGGTGCCAGGCTGTCTCGGGAATGGTCATGGGGTCTGGCTATGGGGTGCTAGGCTGTCCCAGGAATGGGCACAGGGTACCTTAGGTCTGGCTGGAGTGTGCCAGGCTGTCCTAGGAACTGTCACAAGGTCCAGCTGTGTGGTGCCAGGCTGTCCCAGGAATGGGCACAGGGTGCCCCAGGTCTGGCTGTGGGGTGCCAGACTGTGCCAGGCCCACTACCCCGGGATGGGGAGCTGAGCATGGCAGGATCTTGCCTGGCAGATGGAGCGGATGATCGTCAGCATGCAGGACCCTGACATGGGCATCAAGATGAGGAACCAGCGCCTGCTCATCACCATCATCCCCCACGCCATGACCGGTGGGTGCCCGTGTTTCCGTGCCCATGAGGCATGTGGGATGGGGGATGCGTGTGGGTGCTCCCCAGGTGGCCCTGTCCCTGTGCCCAGCCCCCTGGCACCCCTCATGCTTGCCTCCCCACACCCACCGCTGCTCAGCGCTGCAGCTGGCATCAATTATGTACTGGCTGAGCAGGGCGGGCGGCCCAACACGTTCTTGGCACAGCCCCCATCACCCTGCGTGACCCCTTGGCATCTGACATGCCATGCTGGGATGCCCAGCAACATCCCTGTGCCATCTGGGGGACCCCATCACACCCCACTAATGCTTCCTCCATGCCCAGGGAATGACATCGTGGAGTGGCTCATCCAGAAATATGGCATCACTGAGGAGGGTGAGTGCCCTGGCACGGGCAGCTGGCACCAGAGGGGCGAGTGAGGCTTGCCGAGCCCCCGTGCAACCCCTGCTCCTGCTCCCCCAGAGTCTCTGCACCTTGGCAACCTCATTGTGAAGCACGGGTACATCTACCCCCTCAAAGACCCCCGCAGCCTGGTACTGCGGGCAGACGAGTCACCCTACCGCTTCCAGGTAGGGCACTGCCAGCCGCGCAGGTGCTGCCGGGGCTCCCTGGCACCCCAGGGTGCTGCACCTCAGCCTCCCTCCCCTCCCCACAGACCCCCTATTTCTGGACCAGCACCAAGTGGCCGGCGACAGAGCTGGACTACGGTAGGTGGCACGGGCACCAGCAGGGGTTGCACCCCTTGCGGCTCCTTCTGAGGGGGCTCCGCTCCTCTTGCAGCCATTTACTTGGCCAAGAAGAACATCCGCAAGCAGGGCAACCTGATTGAGCACGAGAAGGTGAGCGGTGCCCTCCTCACCCCGTGATGAGCTGGGGGGTCTCAGCTCACCCAGGAGCACAGGATCACCCATGGGATGGCACCTCTCTGCCTTTGCTGGAGCGGCGATGGCACCCAGAGCCAGGCAAGGGGATGGGTGTCGCGTTGTGCCAACCCGGGTGACACCAGCACCGCCGCTCCCCAGGACAACTACAACCTCCTGCACAAGCGGATCAACCACACGTGGGACTTTGTGGTGATGCAGGCACGGGAGCAGCTCCGGTGAGTGCGGGCGCAGCCTGGCACTGCTGCGCCTGAGGGAGCTGCAGGGATGGAGCACCCCTGGGTGCTGGGGCATGCAGGGTGCCAGCACCTCCCCACTTGGCAGGGCGGCCAAGCAGCGGCGGAAGGGCGATCGCATCGTCATCGACTGCCAGGAGCAGGCGTACTGGCTCGTCAACCGGCCCCCGGTGAGGATGGGGGCAAAGGGTGTCGGGGGGGGGTGGGCAGGTGGTGAGGACTGGGGCACTGACTGGGGCTGGAGGGCACAGGGAGGGGAGTCCCACCAACTGCTGGTGTGGTGCTCTCCTTGCAGCCAGGAGCCCCCAACGTGTTGGAGCAGGGCCCCGAGCGCAGGAACTGCCACACCACCCGTGTCCAGCTGGTGAGTGGGGGGAGCTGGCCACCCCTGGCACTGCTGGTGGGTACAGGGCGCTGCCAGCCATGTGTGCCGGGATGCCCTGAGTGTGCCTGGCTGCCCCCCCCAAGCTGTACCCAGATGTGCCCCAGCTCTGTTAACATCCACATGTCCAACCTGGGGGGGCCATGAGTCCCCAGCACCCCAAATCCCTGTGAGACGCTGCTGGGAGCCCTGGCACTCAGAGTGCCCACAGCCATCGCTGTGCCCTGCCCGGTGTCATGGCCCCACTAACACTGCACAGCTCCATCCAAGCCCCAGCCCTCCAAACCCATCAACCCATCTCAGCACCCCCAGACTCACCACCATGTTCAAGGACCTCCTAACCCACTGTCCCATCTTGGCATCACTAAACCCACTGCCCATAGCTTCAATCCCTGCGGGGCGCTGCCAGGAGCCCTGGCACTCGGAGTGCCCACAGCCACCGCTGCGCCCTCCCCTGTGCCATGGCCCCACTAACATCACCCCCAACCCCCTCACTAACCTCCCACTTTCTCTTCTCTGCACCGGGTGCCATGGTCTGTGCCCACGTAAGTGTCACTAACATGGGGCTGGTGTCACGCTGGCGCAGGGGGTGGATGGATGTCGGGGTTTGCTCTGCGGGTTGAGACGGGGGTGGGGAATGGGGGATGAGGCTGGAGGCCATGCGGAGGGGCTGGGGGCGCTGGTGGGGGGTCTGGATGCCTGCGTCTTTGCCCAGGGTGGCGATGGCAGGGCATGATGTCCTGGCCACACCATGCCCTCACCCAGCCCCGTGCGTTTCTTGCAGACCAAGAACATGGATTACTACAAGCGGGAGGTAAGTGGGCTGAGGGTGGGGGTGGCTCAGGGGGGCACAGTCTGCCAGGCGCCCCTGACGTCTCTGCCGCGGCCGGCCCAGATCGAGTACTGCAGGAAGGCCATGGCCAGGACCAGGGTGAAGTCCTCCATCTGCCTCGAGGGGTGAGTGGCTGCCGCAGGGTCCCCATGGGGTGACGCTGCCGTTACCCTCGCTGGGGAGCAGAGCCGAGGCTCCATGAGCATCGCAGAGCCCAAGCACATCCCCTCCGTGTCCCCACGGTGTCTGGGGCTGGTGGCAGCAGCGGGATGGTGGCCCTGGCCACCTCCAGCCACCGCTCGTGGCAGGTACATCAAGTTCAACGAGCAGTATGTACCCCACGACCCCATCATGTCCGGCTGCCTGCCCAGCAACCCCTGGATCACGGATGACACCACATACTGGGCCATGAACGCCCCCACGTAAGCACCCGTGCTGGGCCCCCCCCATACCCCAGCCTGCAAGACGGGGTGCAGGGTGGTGCGGGCAGCCGTGGGCCACCAGCCCCAGCACCGGTGTCACCCCACAGGGTGCCCACCCCCACAAAGCTGCGCGTGGAGCGCTGGGGCTTCAACTTCAGCGAGCTCATCACCGACCCCCTGGGCCGGGCACAGCTCCTGGAATTCCTCAAGAAGGAGTTCAGCGGTGAGCAGTCCCAGCTCGACACCCATCCCCTCCCCAGCTCCTCCAAACCCATCATCTCATCCCAGCACCCCCAAACCTATCATCCCATCTCCACACCCCCACACTCACCAACATGTTCAAGGACCACCTAATCCACTGCTCCATCTTGGCAACACAGACCCACTGTTCTATCCGGGCATCTCCTGGCTCCCTGCCCCATCCTGGCAATCCCAAA
Organism: Neomorphus geoffroyi; assembly: GCA_033558235.1. Taxonomy (NCBI): domain Eukaryota; kingdom Metazoa; phylum Chordata; class Aves; order Cuculiformes; family Neomorphidae; genus Neomorphus; species Neomorphus geoffroyi. The sequence goes on from JAUMJM010000038.1 coordinate 9,346,901, forward strand.
CCCACCACCACTTCCCAGCAGGGTCTAGGACAATTATCCGTGGGACAGGTTTCCATGGGGACAACTCTACACAGGATAACCCTAACTCTAACAGCTCCCCATAGACTGTTGTCCCTGCAGAGTGTTGTCCCTTCCAGTCCCAAGCACCTCTTGACCAGCCAATCCTGGCAGCTCCTGTCCCACTGCCATGTCCCACACATGACCCACCACCCCACGTTGCACCAGCCAGCTCCATCCCAGGGGGTTTGGCCCCACAGTTGGCTGGGCCACGAACCCAGCAGTGATGGCCTGTAGGCCATGTCACCATCCCCACTGCCGTGTCCTCCTCCCCAGCCGAGAACCTGAGCTTCTGGGAGGCGTGCGAGGAACTGCGCTACGGAGAGCAGTCCCGCATCTCCGAGATTGTGGACTCCATCTACCAGTGAGTGTCAGCAGGCCAAAGGCTGGAGGGGGAAAGTTTGGGAGGACACCTCAGGGTGCTACATCCCACTGTGGGGCTGGGTTCTCACCACCGACTGTGACTCCCCAGGCAGTTCCTGGCTCCCGGGGCCACACGCTGGGTGAACATCGACAGCAAGACCATGGAGCGGACGCTGGAAGGCATCAAGACACCCCACCGCTACGTGATGGATGACGCGCAGATGCACATCTACATGCTGATGAAGAAGGTGGGCAAGGGCAGGGCAGGGCAGGGCAGGGCAGGGCTGGGCAGCAGCCTGACACCTCTGCTCGCCCAGGACTCCTACCCCCGGTTCCTCAAGTCGGATCTCTACAAGAACCTCCTGGCCGAGGCCATCATCCCTCCGGAGACCAAGAAGCGGTGAGAGCAGGGGCTGGTTCCTTGGGGTGCTGAGATGGTCCCTGCTGGCATTGACCCAACTGTGCCCACAGGGTCTTCCCCTTCATGCGCAAGCAGCGCCATTCCAGCCCCAGCCCGGCCCTGCTCCTGCCCGCGGCCAACGCCGAGGAGAGGAGCAAGAGCCCCGCGGCTGCCCCCGTCCCTGAGGAAGAGGAGAGCTGAGCCCCCCAGCCTGGCACCCCCAGCCCGGCACCCCCAGCCCGGCCGCAGCCCCCGACCCAGCACGCCCCAGCCCTGTCGCAGGGCCCTGCCGGCAGTAGCACTGATGGAGAGAAGCCATACGCCCCCCCAGTCCCACTCACGGCCCCCACATCCTCTTCTCCCTCCGGGACCTTGCACCCAGCCGGCCTGGTGCAGGGTCACCCCCTCCTCGTGCGCACACGACAATAAAACCCCCGTGGGGAAACGCTGTGGCATCCGTGAGCTTTGGGGCGGGGGCACTGGGGTGCTCATGGTGGTGGCCACCCCTCCCGGCTGGACTTGTGTCCCCTGGCAGCAACTTCTGCGTCCCAGCAAGGGTGCAGACCCCAGGGGGGGACACAGCCCCCCCAGACATATGTGCCCATGGCAGCGCCACCACCCTTGGCTCTGCTTGCTCTGAGGGGTAAATCCAGACCCCACTGCCCTGCTGGCACAGCCAAGCTGGCACTGGGGACACTCAGCCACCCTGCTGGCAACAGTCAAGCTGGTACTGGGTACATTCAGCCACCCCGCTGGCACAGCCAAGCTGGTTCTGGGGACACTCAGCCACTCTGCACCCATTTCAGCCCCTGGGGAGGAGAAAAGAGGCCTTTTAAGCACAGCCAGAGGTGCCTCCAGCCAGCAAACCCAGGCAGCGAGGGTCCCCCGGGCTTGCAGTGGCACGCAGAGGGCAGGGCTGGCAGCTGAACTGTTGTCCCTGCCCACAGCCCATTAATCAGAGCAAAGGCCGAGGATCTGGTGGCAGGATTATTCTCTTCCCCGGAACCGAGCGCCAGCTGCGGGGGATTAATGCTGGCGGTTATGTAAAGGAGAGGGGGGCTGGTGCCCGCCAGTGCTCAGCCTTGGCCCCCAGCCCACCCGGTGTGCAGCCAGGGACCCACACAGCAGAGCAGGCTGGGGACATCCCCAACCCACGAAGCGGTGCCAGCCCGCACCACAGTCAACAAACAGCATGGCTGCTTGGGATGCTCTGGACCACGGCGCCCTTCCCTGCCGCAGAGCTCGGGCACGGAGCAGGGGCTGCTTCTCAGCTCTGCGCTGGGGCAGAGGGGCCTTGGGGCAGGGGAAGCTGCAGGAGCCTCAGTCACAGGATGGAGTTGGGACCTTGGCACTGGCAGCCACTGGGCAGCGACAGATGGTCCCATGCTCCAAGGAGACAGCGCCTGCCATGCAGCTCCCTCTGGCTTGATCCAAATCCAAGCCCCAGAGTGAGATTTTCATGCTGATGGACTGCAGCAGGAATCCAGGGTGTAAAACCAGGTCACCGAGCCCCAGGGGTGGGCAGAGATGGGCTGGCCCAGCCTGGTTATCTAACTCCAGCCTCCCTCCACATCCTCCCTTCTCCTGGTCCATCACCCACCTGCAGCAGGACAGGGCAGCGGGCAGCAACTCGGGGCAGAGCCACAGCCAGCTCAGCTACCAAAGCATCACCAGGACACCTGGAGCTGGAGCCCTCCCAAAAAAGGGTGTTTCTGCCTCTGGGAAGTCACACAAAGGGCTGCCAAAAAATCCCAGTGTCTTGTGTAACCTCAACTGCAACAAGAAAACCAGGGCAACATCTACAAACAATGCAAAAGAGGATTTATTGAAACCATTCTGGTTTAGATCAAGTCCTATAGGGCACAAACTGCAATAAGTTAAAGAGCCAAACCGAACAGTCTTAGTGTTATAAAACACACTAACACATGACACAGTGATATCTGCCATCATCACCCATCTGAGTTGTTGAATCAAGGCACAGTCATTCATTAAATACTGCAAAAAACCCCAATTACACACAGAAGTAAGCTGGAAAAAGGACTTGTGTTGTTAACAAGGTGCTGGTTTGGCACTGATGCATTTAATTGAGCTGCCACAGGGAAATCTGCGTTTCCAAAGTATCTGGAAACATTAATGGACAACTTAAAGCCAGAAGAGCCCCCTGGAGATGAAAATCCAGCTCTCCTGAAGGAACATTCAGTGTTGCCTACGGGAAAGGTCAGGTCTGGGTAGGGACTGGAGGAGAGAGAGTGTCGAGACGTGCCTGCAGTGACAACACAGCCTGGGCACCCTGCCCCCTGCCAGGGGAATTTCAGTGGGATCCAAGCCGTATCCCACTGCCCCCCACGCTCCCAGCTCTGCCCCAGCCGGATGAAGGGCAACGTTGGATCCGGGCTTTGCAACCTGGGTTCAGCGGCGCTGGCGCAGCCCTGACCCCTAGGGCTGCTGGGCTTCAGGTCTTCATTGTGCTGAGCGAAGAGGCAACCTAAGCTAAGGGATACAGCCGGGAGCCTCCCTGCACCCCAACACCCTCAGAAACAGCTTGGAAAGAGGAACAGAGGGGGAAAACCACCATTCTGAGTCCAGGGTGCTTTAAGGGTTCATGGAGTGCTCTCCAGGGAGATTCCCAGCTTCCCACACAGTCCCAGGACTGGGCTCCACCAGCAGCGCTCATCCTGCACAACTCCCCTGCCCGCATCACGGGGCACAGGAAGCCAGGACACCCCGAAGGCCAGCTGGAAGCCGGAGGTAAGTGGGCAGGCACAACACTGCTGCTGCTTCTCATTTTGCTGCAAGGCTGGGTGAGCTGAAGCCGTGGGCACAGGCAGGGGTTACACTGGCTGCCTGAGCCAGCAGCTGCCCTGCAGCAGGTTGCCACAAGAGAAGAATCACTGGCCAACCCTACACAACCCGGCCTAAGTTCCTCATCCTACAGTATTTCTACACACACTCCAATGCAAGACTACGCAAGGGCAGGAGGCAAAATCCCCTCTGGCACTGCAAACATTGAGAGGTTATTTTTAGGGGGTATTTCTGTCCACCTTCCTCTCAGCAGCCAGATGGATGCCCAGCAGCTACGAACAGGCCGCGTTGTCTCTGCGCTGGTGGGGCCTGCAGCTGGCAGGACCAAGCAGCTGATTCAAAACGTTTTCCAGGCTTTGCACCCTGTTCCTACAGTCTGGGGCAGAGCAAACACACCACGCTACAGAAGTCTCCAGAGGAGACGTCATCTTCACGCAGCAACCTGTCCTGTTGCCTTGGGCTGGACAGAGAGAACAGTGCCCGAAGATCCTCACCCAGCATGACTTAAATTCCAAAGGCAAGGAGGCAGCAGAGTTCTCTGGGGAGCAATGCTACAAAGAGACTGCGCTTTGTTTCCCCACGCAGCTCACGCCTGTCTTGGAGCCTGCCCACCCCCTGGCAGAGGGGCAGTGCTTGGAGAAGGCTCCTCAATGGCTGAATGAGAATCTGCAGAGCAGCTGGCATTGCCACTGGGGTACAGGGCTCCCCAGAGCTGCAAGTCCAGCTCTCAGGAGAGGTTAAAGTGCAGTTCTACTCTGAAAAGTTGTCCTAGATCCCCTGGCACCCCAAAACCAGCAGGAGAGGTGGTGTCTGTACCGTCAGGGAATAGCCACTCGGAATGGTTTTCATGTCACCTATAGTCACACTGGGGACAGGGAGGAACACTGATGCATAAATCAGTGCGGTGACACCTGTCTGTGTCACCAACACTGCACAACCTGCCTGGCAAAGAAGCAGAGGAGACAGATACAGGTAGGCTCTGCAGAGCCCTGCACAGTAGGGCACAGGGGGCTGTTCTTAGGAGAAAAGGCTGTTTTCTAAGTAGAATGAGACTTTAACCTGCACTCTGCTGGCCAGGGACACCTCGTCACATTATCGGCCGTGTCTGGGCGCTCTATTATTACGCACACCTCACGATTCCCGAAGCGGGGGCCCACATCCAGGAGAGGGCAATTGCAAATCAAGCTGCAGCCACGGGCGCTGCCCCAGCCAGGAGAGCTGACTCAGCAAGGAAACCTACCGCCACACACCGAAGCTCCACGTCTCAAGCAAGCACCCAAGAAACAATCAACTCCAGCAGCCGCAGCTAGCGTTTTCCTCCAGATACAGGCTGAGTCAGCACAGTTCTGCAGGCAGAGAAGGAGCGAGGGGGAAGCCCTCTTCCCCGAGCTGACGACACTTCAGTGGTGGCCAAGCACTGAAATCCCATCAGCTCTGAGGACAGATTCACTGGCAGCTGCCCCCACAGGCTGGGCATCCCCAGACACTGAGGGTGCTTCCCTGCCAGCCACACTTTGGTTTGCAGATTAAGAAAGGCAGCTTCCCATTTGAATCCGTGATCTGGGCTTACTCCTCCGCAGAGGAGAGGCAGCCTGGAGACGCTGGGGCCAAGGCAGCCTCTCCCCTTCCCTCAACAAGCTCACACTCGGCTATGGAATCGCATCCTGTAGAGGCGGTCCCGGACATACTGCTCGCTGTCCACCGCCACCTGGCTCAGCCAGATCACCCTGCTCTTGGCGACATCCTCCTTCAGCTTACGCTTCATCAGAGACACCAACCCTGGCTCCTCACTGCGTTGGGGGCCCCTCAAGAGCACGTAGCAGGCATGACGGCTCCGCTCAAACAGCGAGGCTGTAACAGAGCAGAGGGAAGAGCCCATGCTAAGGTCTCTGTGTTCAGACCCAACAGAGCCCAGGAGGTACCAGAAGGTCAGCGTCCTCCTGTGTCTCCTCACTGGAGGGCTGGAAGGAGAGGACTTACCATCAAACGCAATTATTTGGTCTGTGCTGTTGCGGAGCTCCAACAGGACGTTAGTGTAGGAAGGGTGGAAAAGATACAGCTTCTGGAGAGGAGCTCTGGATCTCTGCAACCAACAGGGCATGGACCCACATGTTATCCCAGAGACACCACCACCAGGCTCGGCTATTACCCACGCTCAACAGAATACATCCAGTCAGATACTTGTCTGTGTCTGCCCAACTCAGCCTGCCTGATGCCACCAGTAGCAGTGCTGGGATTTTGCTTAATGCTTCGTGCTCTTCTCCCCACCCCAAGCTTCCTGCAAACAGCAGGCCTGTCTGCTACAGCAGGAGACAGATTTTTGCCTTAGGGCTGGTAGAGTTAGTGAGGAAAGCACAGGAAGCTCAGCTGGTGCTCAGGTATCCTCCAAGACACAACCCGTCACTAACGCTGCCAGCCACTGCCCCAGAGGGCTCCATCAGGCAGCTGAGCTCTGCATCCAGGCTGCCAGCAACTGCCTTGGCGCAGACAGAGGACATTCACATGGCCACAGGAGATCATGGCGTGCAGTTCTGCTGCGGGAGGCTCCGGGCCAAACAGCAGCAGCTTCAGAGGTACCACACCAGCAGCCTCTCGCCTCACCTAAGGTACCACACCAAGGCCGGGCTCTGCGCAATCCAGGCTTTGTTCATAAATCATAGAATGCTTTGGGTTGGAAGGGACCTTTACAAGTCATCCAGCCCATCCTCCTTGCAGAAGCAGGGACATCTTTAACCAGATCAGGTTGCTCAGAGTCCCATCCAGCCTGGCCTTGAATGCTTCCAGGGATGGGCCTTCCACCACCTCCCTGGGCAACCGGTGCTGGTGTTTCAACACTCTCATGATAAAAAATTTCTTCCTTATATTCAATCCAAATCTCCCCTCCTTTAATTTAAACCATGACTCTTTGTCCTGTCACAACAGGCCCTGCTAAAATGTCTGTCCTCAGCTTTCCTGGAGCCCCTTTCAGTACTAAGAGGCTGCTGTAAGTTCTCCCCGGAGCCCTCTCTTCTCCAGGCTGAACAACCCCAGCTCTCTCAGCCTGTCCTCATGTGGGAGGTGCTCCAGCCCTTGGATCATCTTTGTGGTTCTTAAAAAGCCTCTAAGCCCCTCTTCTCTACGTAGTGAGGCTGAGGACAATAGAAGATGTCAGTGCCACTATGAGCCGCCAGCAGGGACATTGCTATGGACATCGCGAGGACCCAGTACAGACCAGATCACATGCAGACACCTGCCTGCCTTCTAGCAGACCAGACTGGTCAGCAGCCCTGAACCCAAGGTGACTGTGAAGGTTGGGAAAAGGGACTCAATTCTGGCCCAAAGTCTAGAGAACTGCAACCATCCAACAGTAGTGACTCACCGTTTCGTTCCCTGGCGCCTCGTAGTCACCCCAGATGAGGAAAGCGGACCGGTGATCGGCAGTAGAAAGCATGGCTGGCCCAGGGCTCTCTGGTCTCGAGTTCAGCTTCAGGTCCCACTGGACTGTTCCAGATCCACTCTCAATAATCATAACCTAGCAGGGAAGAAAGAAAGGGAACTCATACCAAAGCGCTCTAACAAGCCAGGAGAGAGAAGTCAAGTCAGCTGTCCCTACCCCACGCTGCCTACAGGAACAAGTATCCAACACACGGGAGGATGAGGAAATACTTCAGGCTGAGCATCACAGAGCTGTGAGACCTGGGCGGGCCACATTAAAGTCACAAGTTTTGCAGCTATTTCAAGGGGTTCAAAGCTCTGTCATCAAAACCTATTGCTGAGAAGAGAATTAAAGTGCCTGAGCTGGCTTCAATAACCTGTTGAAAGAGATCTTTTCCCACTCTAAAGCTTCCTAAAAGCAGTCAGAGGGAAGACATCCCATCAGCTGCTCTTGACTCGGTGCCTGCTTGAGCTGAGATATGCAGAGAAAAAGGAAGGTAAAGCAAAGGGCATTCAAACCTTCTTTCTGTTGGGTCCAATTTCACTCTCAAGAACAATGCCAAGAACATCAGGCCTGTAGTAACCAAGCAGTGGCTCACTAAGGGAGAGAAAGAGAAGGGACAGATCATAACACACCCTGATGGCTGGGGCATGGCTGTGTCTGTCAGAGCAGCCTTTGTCCTCCCAGCAGGAATCCTGCTAAGACACTCGACTGCTGTGTTTGGTCAGTCTTGTACCATAGAATCACAGAATCACCAAGGCTGGAAAGACCTCTAGGCTCATCCAGTCCAACCGTCAGCCCAACCCTACTGTGCCTGCTAAACCCTGTCCCCAAGTGCCATGGCTACACATATTTTGAACCCTTCCAGGGATGGGGACTCCACCCCTGCCCTGGGCACCCTCTGCCCGGGCTTCACCACTCTGTCAGTAAAGAAAATTTCTCTAATATCCAATCTAAACCTCCCCTGGTGCAACTTGAGGCCATTTCCTCTTGTCCCATCACCTGTCACTTGGGAGCAGAGCCCAGCACCCACCTCGCTCCAGCCTCCTTTCCAGGAGCTGCAGAGAGCGATGAGGTCTCCCCTCAGCCTCCTCTTCTCCAGCCTAAACAGCCCCAGGGCCCTCAACCGCTCCCACAGCCTCTGGGCTCCAGCCCCTTCCCCAGCTCCGGTCCCTTCTCCGCACGCGCTCCAGCCCCTCAAGGGCTTTCTTGCAGTGAGGGGTCCAAACCTGAGCCCAGGATTGGAGGAGCGGCCTCCCCAGCACCGAGTGCAGGGGACAGTCTCTGCCCTGCTCCTGCTGCCACCCCAGGGCTGAGCCAAGCCAGGCTGCTGGGGGCCTTCTTGGCCATCTGGGCCACTGCTGGCTCATGTTCAGCTGGCTGGTGACCACCACCCCGGCTCTGAGCCCAGTCCTAAGACAGCCACATCACAGCAGGCACAGAAGGAAGAATCAAAGCTTTGAGCTCCTTCGTTCTGAAATGGCATTTGCCAGCAGAGGACACATCACACAACAGGCATGATCCAGGTAGGACCACAAATCAGGCTCTCACGTTTCAAACAAATTAAAAAATAGCATCTGTCAGGACATGGCTGCTGCTGGGAGCCTGGAAATGCCTCATCCAACCCACACCGGTAACACTACCTCACAGCTCGGGACACGTTGACGGTCCACAAAGTCTGAAGATTTTGTGCGTTGATCAGCGTAGCCATCTCTGAGTTTACGAGCAAGATGTTCTCCCGTGATCGCCCGGGAATTTTTGCCAGGTAGCGAATGTCTCCAGAGCTGAACAAGGACAGAGAAATGATTACACTTTCTAGACTGTAGATGGTTCTATTGTGTGATTTTGCTTTTTCCCTGCAGGGTAAATGCAAAGAGGAAACCTCAGCCTGTTTTCCCTCCATTCCTGTGAAACCCTGACCAGGCCATGAACAGCAGCCCCTCCCAAAGCTTTTTCCTAGTCCAAATCAAGGTAGCCAGGAAAGAACAAAGCCACAGGAGGCCATCCTGTCCGGAACTCTGGTACCCTCCCATCCACCAGCAACCAAGACACCATCTCACACCTGCGGAGGGAGAAGCGGTGCGTGGTGTGGTCAATGTTCTTCTCCCACTGAGGATCTTGCCCAAGGCTAGGAAGCTTAATTTCCATCCCCGTTGCTGCACTGTACAGATCTTTCAGAGAATATGCATAGACAGTGTTTTCTGTGCAAAAAAATCAAGAATAAGGCAGATAAGTTATCCTGCCCTCGCTCTGAACTCTATGATTTGCCAGATCTGACGTATCAACTATATTTTTACGGCTTGCATCACGGAGTTGCAGTGGTATTTTGAGACTCAAGCCTGCTTTTGAATGCTTTTAACATCTTATCTGTTCATAATCCAAGTGTTCCACAGTAATAATTTGCTATAAATGACTGCTTAAACCTCACATTCTCATCAGTTTTCAAATTAAATTACTACAGTATGTAACAAACCACAGTGTAAGCAGAAGCCCTCCCCCTTCTCTTGGCCTTGAATAGCTCTTTCAGTAGGTGAAAGCACGACACAGCTTTTAAGAAAGCAAAACACTCTTTCAGACAACTGTTTAGTATTTCTGATTTCACAGGTATCATCACTCTTTGAGACAGAACCGTACCTGTATAGAAAAGGAAGTAGGAGGAGGAGCCCAGGTTCAGCATGATATAGCGAGCTTTCCCATCCACGTTCAGGCTTCCAGGGGAGCCGATCTGTTTGCCATTTTTTCCTGAATGGATGAAGGTCTTAATCTACGCGGGGAAGGGATTAAAAAGAAACAAAGTCAAAGCTGCACTGCACTGTTACTGCTCCAACTCGAGCATTTTCCAGTGCTTCTGAGCAGCTGGTTCTGAACAGCAGCTGAACAGAAACAGCACAGGCTCAGATGAAAAGTCTCTTCCTGGTTTTGGAGGTGTGGGCATGAGTTAGATGGTCCCTCTGCCGTAAATACTTTTGCTAGTTTGAAAACCACTTCCAGCACAGCCACTTGCCCCGAGACTGCCTCTGCCAACCACCTCCCCTGCAGGCTGGGACCACCAAAGAGCAAGCCCCGGCTCTGCTAAGGACAGCAAAGGTCAATTTGAGCCTACTGCTCAGTGACAGTGGAGGACCTAAAGGCAAGAAAAAAAGCAGCAAATGGACACAGGCGAAACTTGGCTGCATGTGGCAGCTCCGCTAAATATTTTAAGTGCCCTAATCTACTCCTCCTAAGACTGACAAGAGTCCAAGTGATAAAAGAGCTGACAGGTTTTATATTCTTTGTGCAGGGTAACAGAATCCACTAAAAACACTTCACCCAGGAGAATAAAGGCTAAAACCAGGACCAGATTCTGGGCAACAGTCACGATCCAGGGAGAGCAGTGCATGCTAGGGAAAGGAGAAACATCAGACCAAGAGAAATAGCCTCCAACAGAGATGCTGAGTCAGGCAGGAACCCTTCCCACTTCCATGAGAGGGAGAGACTGGGAAAGAGAAGGGAATCTGCTGCTCTCAAAGTGAATCTGGAGAGTCTGGCAGGTGAATAATGGATAAAGTTTGCTGGGAGAATGAAGAACACAGGTAGAGAGGGAGAGGAACACATCCACCAGCTGTTCCCGACCTCCCGCACTGGGAGGAGACACATCCCAGCTCTTCCAGATCAGCCTCACCTGTACTGGCAAGCACTGGTTCAGCGGCTGCCCCAGGACAGAACAGCCAAAGGTGAGTGAGAACGCACACCATCTTACTCTTGGTATTGCCTACTACCTCTATGTGCTGCCACAGACGATATATCCTGAAAACCATCGTATTTTCCTGGATGGACTTGTGCTGAAGCTTGCAGCGGGTAGGGGTCAACAAGACTCTTGGAACCAGCTGCCATCAAAACCCCTTGTACACAGACTTTTCCCCAAGACTGCACAGAGCTCGCCCGTTTCAGCAGCCAGCAGTACAACACGCTGTTCATCTGCAGCCCTTGTTAGCAACAAAGCTAATTTACTTCAGTTCTGAATCTCCCTTCCGACAGCCTTTTTCCAAGCTGCACAGCTCCACTCAAGCTCCCTACATTTTGCGTGATTTCTCAAAAAAGAACATATTTTTACTGAAGTTGACAGAGCACTTGCCAAGTCCGGAGGGAGGAAGGGATTTCATACCAAGATAGCTAGAGAGGTTAAATGGAAAACAAATCAAAAGGCAGTCTTGCAGAACAGAGACTACATTGAAACATGTTTTGGCTGCCTAAGATTAAAAAAAGCCAAAAAAGTCTTGAGATAACTGGGGTAGCAAAAGCAAGGAGGAAAGAAAACAGAAGAGAAACGTAGGAGTAGTAGAGGATAGAATTTCTAATGACTCTGGCAACAACATCTCAGACAGCAAAAGCCTATTTGCTTATGGAGCGCTGTGGTATGAGGACACGGGCTCCCACTCCTCCCATCAGACCTGCAGGGAACCTCACTTTTGTGTGCTTTAAACAGGGCAGATTGTGCTTGCAGATGAGGCTGAACCACTCGGCCATGGATGTGGTATAAAAACACTTACAGCTATGTGACTTTCCTCCTCTAAGAAATGGGAAAAGTGATAGTAGAATAGAGATAACACAAGAAGAAGATACTTCACTGCGTGAGTCCAATCAGAATTAACCGACACAGCAACACCAGGAGAGCACCGTGCAAAGTAGACCACAGGCAGAGATACGAAAGCTAACGGAAAAGGGCAGCAGTGGTACGAAAGTGCCGGCTGTCAGCTGTGCTTTGATCTAAGAACCAAACCTGTCAGGGTTTGTTCACTTCCACTCCTCTGAGCAGAGTCCCAGAAAACTGCAAGCTCATCTCGCCTCGGCTCACTCCGCACACAGCCCAGGAACACGCAGAGAGCAGCGCAGTCTGAAAAGCGGGAGGGATTCCTCACCAGCTTCTTTCTTTTCTTTTCTTTTAAATCACAAATCCTTGGGATTGATTTGGGAGTGCATCTCTGCATGGTGGGAAAGAACCTACCCCAAACCCACAGATATCAGAGGCCTCTGGGCACTTCCTCTTAAACCACAAGATCAAAATAAACACCATTCCTGCCACGCCCTGTGGCCTGGCCACTGGGTTCACCACAGCTTCACAGTGACATACCTTATCTCCTGTAGCAATAAAGATTATCAGGTCCTCAACTCCGTCACTATCCACATCTGGAATCACTGACGTGGGAGTCAGAACTGTATAATTAGCTCCAAAGTCACTGGACTGTCTCCACTGAACCTCCCCTAGAAGACAGAGGTATTGGGAAACATTCACTCAAAGGCACTTTAGGTTGAAAGGCTTTTAATGCCCTGCTCCTCCAAGTACTCTGCAGTAGCCACTTACAGCCCATCAGCACCACAAACTGGTCTCATTTATGCTCACCATCGGCTACTTTGGTTCATTTCAAATGAGTCCCAGTATCCACAATTTCAACTTATATTGGAAAATAATTCTAGCTGCCTGCACAAATGCACCCAAACATGCTGTGCACAAAGAACAGCTGGCTTTTCTCATGCCTTAGGTTAGCAAGCTTCCCGGCACGTTCAGGGCATGGACAATACATTTCGTGACCTAAAACCTTGTTGCTGAGAACTTCAATCTATGCAGACATTTGAAGACCATAAAGCAGCTGAATTCTGATGACAGCGTAGCAGCTCCTCCTGACAAAACCCTTTTTTGCTGCAACTTGCCTCCTGCAGATGTTCCACGCTGGAGCACAACTCGGTTCACATCCCACCTCTCCCTTGTTTGAAGAACATCCACAGCGCGCCCAAACTTGTTTGTAAATCGAAGTGGCAACGCTTTGGCTTTTAAAACACAGCATATGGGGGGTGGGTTTCTCCTCTACATCTCCAGGTTCCGCTCCACACACTCTGCCCAGGGCTGCTGGCCGCTCTCCAGCCACTGCCCAGTGGAATTTGCAGTGGAATTTGGTGAAGGGGCAGATCCCTCGGGAGTTTCTTTTTAAGTGACTAATTAGGTGCTCAGAGGGGAAATGCTTCTCCTCCCTTTGAACAGCATCACACACAGCAATTATCATTTCACGAATGCAAAGTAATCATCTGTTCTTTGTCAGTTGTACTGAAGGCCAAGGACTGAAGGCCTGACCTGTCTGCAGTAATTTCAGGCAGGCTGTATTTCCAGTATGATTCCATCAAAGCTTTTACTGAAACATGGAAAAAAACACTTGGATTTGTTACTATGACAACAGATGTGACATAGCAGAGTGCCCCTAGGAAATCATGGGAAGGCAAAGAGTTTTACCCCTGAAGAGAACAAGCAGGCAAAGGAAGGAGAGAACTTAAGTTTTACATGGCTTCAGCACAGTCCAAAGCTACATTGGTAAGACCAGGCTGATGCAATTCACGTTTCACTGTGTGAGGTTCTATTCTTTGCAGGCTAGACAGCAGGTACAGTTTTGGAGGAAGCATCTTACTCTCTTAGAAGAGCCATCTGACTTAATAGAAACATGTAACAGTGTTCAGGATTCAACATAAAGGACTTGGGAAACTTTCACGCTCTAACACAACCCCAAAGAACACAAACTGTGAATCCAGTCCCATCCTGCTCCATCAACGGGAGACAGGACAACTCTGTCTGACATCTAGAGTGCTATGGTGCTTCCTCAGAGCCTGAGGTCACAGCAGAAGCACGGCAACAGAAGATGGAAATCAGACAAGTGCCTAGGCAGCAAATCTAACCTGGGTGAAAGGAGCAGGGTTTTTTTTGATCCAGAAGAAACAACAAAACTAGGACTCAGATGACTGAGTTCAGCTCTCACTTCAAGCAGCCACAGAGGACACAAAGCAGCATGGTTTGCTTCAGGCTGGTTGAGGTCCAGACACATCCAAAGACTGCTCCCCCAGTCTGCAGCTCGCAAGCTATCGGAGCTAAAGGCTCTTCTACCGAGCAGTGCCAGACCCCACTCTGACACCCTTGCACACGTGTTACTGAACATCTGTAAGCTCCTGGCATCCACTGTTCGGTGGATGTGAAGAATTATCTCCTTTTTGTTTTTACAAACCTATCACTTGAAAAAAGAACCACGGAGCAGTGAAGAACTGTGTCAGGAAATCACAGTTCCATGTTCTCTTATCACTCATAATTTTATAGACTCATTTCTCCCTGACACATGTTCCCCAGGTTGGAGTTCTGCTTTATTCAGTGATTTCTTACCCAGAAGCAATTTCACACATCTGATCATTGTGGTCTCCTTTCTGCCATGTCCCTTAGGAGACCAGAACTGCTCACAGGGCTCACAATGCAGCCTGCTTGGAGGATAAGGTGAAGAGAGAAGGCATAACAAAACACTTACTCCAGCCCTCTTCCTCGAAACTCTGCTTTAGGCTCTGGCAGAGACGGAATATGCAGCTACACAGACTTTTCCTTTGACCTGGACCAGCTAATCTTAAGCTCTTGTGTCCCAGTTTGCTTGTCGGATAAACATGCAGGAATGTTAGAAATCCCACACAAACAGAAGCATCGAGCCCTACACCTTCTTTCTTGTTCGCTCAGGTTACTTATTCTGGCAATGAAGCAAGCAAGACTTAACACAACTCAACTTGATAGAGAAGCACTAACTTTATCAGCATTTAAAGATCAAAAGCACACCAGACACTTTCAGATGATAATCTGCCCACCACTCCTTCAATCCTCCTACCGGGGGAGGCTGGGCAGCCTGAGAGCCCTGGAATCTCACCAATCCTCCACAACGATGAATCATTAACAGCCAGAGATTGCTCTGTCTGCTGCTTTTAAAAAACGTGATGTAAGTCAGACTTTGCCACTTTAAATACATTTAGCCTATTTAAATACATTTTATTCTGATCTGCCCTCCTAACCCCCAGTATAAGTCAATCACACTAAAAATCCCCTTTTAACCTACTTAATCACAAAAAGGTATCAAATACGTCAACTTCTGGGTTATTCACTTTTCCATCTAAAGCGATTTTTCAGCTCTTGCTTTTAATTTACCTACGGAAGGTTTTCTTACCGTATTGTTGCTGTGACCTGTGGCTTAGCCTGGTTCCTTCTCTCCATGCTCATGCTATTTCTTTATGGCTGTCTTAAGGTACCTGCCTTTGGCTCAGCAGTCACCTTTCTACACTTTGACCTAAGAGCAACTACTCCATTAATAGTCTATAAATAACCTGTGCTACAGCCTATTGGTGAGGAAAATGGTGCTAAGATATCTTGGCTGGTACAGAAGCTTTCCAGCTCTGCACCATGCTTCCATCTAGACTGGAAAAGCTACACTAGGTTTTCCTCAGATTCCTTAGAGCTACACCTCTTGCTCTTCCTCCCTTGCAGTTATTGGAAAATAGGGTGTGAGTGGCTTAATATCAGATACACAGGATGAGACCCTAGGCATGTTTCCAAGGGAGAACCTTTGAAACAGTGACCCTCAAAATGGAAATATGTTTCAGGCTTCATCAGCAAGGATGAAATAGACAGATGCCTTCTTCCTGGAGAAGTACAGGCACTCTTTACCCTCACCCACGTTAGGCAAGATGTTGATGATGAATTTCTCCATCTGTAAGTTAAGAAATGAAGAGGGCTTTCCAGAGGAACCAGGCAAAATCCTGGACTACTGAAACTGGTGAGTGCTTATCCTAAGTGTTCTCCTTGATGACTTTAAAGTCATAAATCCCTAAAACCTCCACTTGCCTTGCCACTGCAGGCACTCACACGCAAACAACTGAGAAACATTGTGGGTTTGCGTCCAACCCCTAAGAGTATAAAGTAGCATTCAGAGCTAGTGACCGCTTCTCTGGTTCCAAAAGCTGTTGAGAAGTTGTTCTTATAATACAGCAGCTGGCACAAGCCACCACAATAGAGTCCAGCCTTTGGAACAGAGAGGCTGAGAGAACAGGCACTTCTCAGTGGCCCAGTGAATGGCTCTGGCAAGGTTTTCAGGAGAATAAATACCCTGCACCCATTGTTCGTGTACCAGCAAGTCATCTCACACTGACGTTCCCAGCCTGCAAGGTCTGAAGGTCTCCCGGTGAGGAAAACAAGTAGCACCATGGCAGGAGTGCTCCACACTCACCTGTGCGCAGGGCAACTGCCGTAAGAGACGCTGGCCTCCCCACAACCAGGCACCCCGGTGCGTCAGCCCCACCACGCTGCTTGATGCCACACTCCATCCACTCAACTTCCTCGGCAGCGGGCACCTCCCAGAGCTCTCTGCCGTTTGTGCCAGACACAGCAGCAATGAAGGCACATGGGGAAGGCAGACCTGAAGAGAAGAGATGTCAGAGGGAGCACTACCTACACCCACCTTTGCTGCCCCACACCACCCAAGAGCTGGGACTCACCCAGCTCCTCTCCCCACCCAGTCAACCCAGTTTGCTCTCCCAGACCCCCAGCAGCCTCACTAATCACAACTAAAAGAGCAGTCCTTTTACTACAAGGTTTTCTGTTTCTGAATCAGCTACCTTCATCCAAGCAGGATCTGTTGAAGCTGCTGCTGGCATTGCTAGCTTTGAAAGCGAAGATGACATCTTGTACTTTGTCTTCGTTCGCATCTTCTATGGCGAGGAACTCGTAGGCCACTGTAAGAGAGACCGCAAACACTGGTCAGGGCTGCCTCAAGCAGCAGCAGGGCAAGCTGGAGCATCACAGATTCCTAGAGACCTACTCACTGCCTCCATCTCCGACAGCACAACATCAGGACAAACTGGCTTTTGGATTAAAAAAAGCCATCCCTGTGAGTACCAAGGAGTGGAAGTTAGTGCCAAAGAATTTTTTAACTTTGCTGTCCCCCAGGGAATTCCCCCAGGAATCTTTTTTTAGAGCCAAGCAGCCAGAATTTGAACTATGTTGAACAAAGAATAACTCCGGTCTTAGTGTGGAGTTGCTGTTCCCCAAATACAAAAGACACCAAACAAACTCCATGAAACCCAGCCCTAGATATTCCATCTTTCTCACTCTCAGCTGAAAGCAGCCTCTTCAGCCCCACGTAGCACAACTTGGGATTTCTGTATTAGCACACAAAGCTCTGTGCCCCTCGGTGGGCACTATCACTGTGTTTATAGAATAACCAGCACAAACCCACTGCATGAGATTAAAGAACAGCTCTCAGATGTGCAAATTCTGAGCCACCAGGGAACAGGACCCAGGCTAAAGAGACAATTGAGCACCTACAAACTTGTGCAATTTATGAAAGAACCAAGAAGTAATTCCTCTTCTCCCTTCCCTGTTAGCCACAGAGAACAGTTAGAAAGTCATATTGACAGAGGGAGAATGGCCAACTGTCTGCAAACCTCAGCTCAAACTTGAAAGGAACATTTGACAGCCCAAATTTCCACAAAGATTTATCCCTGGACACCCTTCCCCACTTTTTCCCTAATCGGGGCCAGTCTGCTACCTTGTTAGTGCTTCAGAGTGGCATCTAATTTCTCCATTAGATCCTGTAAACATCTCCTGGAAGGCCACTCCAATTATGACGGGCCACTGCTTATCCAGGTCAGGTATTCAGAGCTCTCGCTCCCAAAGGCAGCATCCCCGCAGACCTGGCTCCAGATCGTGCTTAGGTAGAGCTCCACAACTCCAATTTGTGGCCCATAAAGGAAAAGGACTGTTAGTAAATATTTATTCAGCTCACCTGCATTGTCGTAGTTTCGGAACCATGTTCTTTCTGAAACTGGCCTCTCTGGGCAAGGAATGATGAATGAGAAAGCAAAGACAATTATCAGACACAGAAACAACGAGATGAAGAAGGCAGCAGTGCGCCACCGGGACAGCCGAGACAGTCGCGATGACTGCTTGTTGATAATTCTTCTCTCCACAAAGTTCTCATGGTTCTCTTGAGCTTTTACGTCCTCAGTCTTCAGAGGGTGGATCTCAGCTTCTGACTCTTTGTTATCCATCACAGCTCATTCCTTGGTATTCAGATGCCTTTCTCCACCTTCACCTGCAACAACAGAAAGAGCAGTTACAACAGAGTTCGAAGTACATTAAAAAACAACAAGATATTCTGATACCACCTGGTATTCACACTGGAAACACTTAACGGGAGGAGAGCAAATCAGCGTAGTCGCAGTGGCACCGTCGGAACCGGAGGCCTCCAGCATGGAGCAATGGGGAGAGATCGCGGGATGCAGGAATAGCACTATTTCTTCAGAGGAAATCAGCTCTGCTACACCCAGACAAAGAAGGCTACAGCCTCTACCTTGAATGGACTGACCGGTCCGTGCGTCTCCCTTGCGAAACCCACACCAAACTATTCTTTTTGCTGCAAAGGCTTCTCACTACCTCACATATGTCAGTCCTACTCTCAGTTGGAGAGGCGCAAGGAAACACTTCTGACCTTTGCATCCCATCACACGGCTGTTCCCTACTGTAATGAGCACCTGAGCTTCCTCAGGAGAGGGAGAGAGAAACTAACACCAGCGTATTCTCTACAGGAACAAACCAAAGATATTCAGCGCCTTCTCAGATGAGAAATCATTTGAGAAGTTGGGCAACCCAGCCCTGCAGAAGGCAAGAGGGCAATCACCACCCTCCTCGGGGAAAAAAGAAGGCAGTTCAGAGTAAAACCAGGCAAATTTGATTTCATCAGGATGGAAGAAGAACTAACAACTGCTATTTTAGTTTCTCATGCTATAAATCATCGTCTTGAGCTACAGCTACAATAACAGAGGAGTCCTGTGCTAAATTGTTGTAAAAAGGGTGGGAGGAAGACCTAGTGGGTTGCAGAGGCCTGTAACTCATTACCCTCAACAACAAACACCAGTGTTCCTAAGTCTCTCTGATAGTGTTTCTTTAAAAAAATACTGGAAGGGAAGAAATAAAGAACAACACATTCCAGTAGCCTTGGAAAAAGCTGCATGACAGTGTCATAAAAAGTTATATCAGAGCAAATAAACATGACATTGAGCCAATTTTCCATGACCGTGCCCCAGCAGTCACGTGCCTGAATTGTCCGCTGGAGCAATTTACTTCCCCAGCAGAAAATAGCTTCAACTCAGCACCAGCACACAATGCAGACAGCTTGGGCTTTCAACTCCAACAACAACGGGGCTCATTTCATCTCACATTTCGCTGTTACATCTCACATTTCATGCCCAAGTTCATTTCCAGATTGGAAGAATCATAGAATGGTTTGGGTTGGAAGGGACCTTAAAGATCATTCAGTTCCAACCCCTACCATGGGCAGGGACACCTCCCACTGGATCAGGGCGCTCAAAGCCCCATCCAACCTGGCCTGGAACACCTCCAGGGATGGGGCAGCCACCACTGCTCTGGGCAACCTGGGCCAGGGCCTCCCCACCCTCATTGTGAAGAATTTCTTCCTAATGTCTCATCTAAATCTTCCTCCTTCTGGTTTAAAGCTATCCCTTGCCATTCTATCCCTGCACTCCCTGATCCAGAGCCCCTCCCCAGCTTTCCTGTAGCCCCTTTCAGGCTGCTCTAAGGTCTCCCCGGAGCCTTCTCTTCTCCAGGCTGAACAACCCCAGCTCTCTCAGCCTGTCCTCATAGCAAAGAAATACAAGATGAGAGTCACCCATGGGAGGCCAGGCTCCTTCAGGCAGGAAGGAACTGGAGGTCTCATCGCCTCGGGGTTGTCCCTGTCCCACCAAAAGGAACAGCTATGAAGGTCCCTTCTGGGTACAAATCACAGCAGGGAGAGAACTATAGCAAGGCAGGGGCTGAGGGGACAGCCTGCCACGCTGCTGGCAGTCCCCAAGCGACCCTCAGTGCCTGCTGGACTCATAAGGCTGGAGTGATGAATCTCCAACTCCTGCCCTGTGCTAGAACAGCACATCGAGTACAAGGTCTTGCTCCAGACAATTTAATTCAAGCTGCATAATACCATGCAAATGCAATTAAATCAATAATGTAGGAGCCGTATCTAATTCCAAAGATCTTACTCCGAAGACCGTATCTGCCCTTCACATCAGTCTACCAGCAACACCACAGACGCCTCCACAGGCTGGCTGTTTCCAGACCAACCTCACAAGAGTAGGAAGGCTCCAGATGGAAAGGGGAAGAAAAGGAAGAGTTGTGTGTTCAGTCTTCCTCTGACCAGGCCATTGCGCCGAGGAGCCGAGCGCTGCTCTGTTACTTGGAGCCGGCCAAGTGCCCGCCCTCCGGCAGGTTCAAGGTACGCGACTCCAGGCACCACCCGAGCAAATGATTTACCAGAGCAGAGCAACCACTGCTGTAGCGATGGGGGCTGGTGGGGGGCAGGAACGGGTGACATGCCATGAGGCACATGGTCTGTGTAGCCCTTGCCTGCCCGGTTCCAGCAGCAGGGAGAGGTGGATCTTCTCAAACGCTGTGATAACCAGCGTCCACAATGTGGGCTGCGACACGGCACCAGCACAATCCCAGCGGAGCCGTCCGCAGTCGGGAAACCTCCAGGGCACAGCAGAGTACTTCTAGCACCCATGAGACTTCCCGAGAAGAACCAAACCCAGGCTTCTCCCCCTTTAGTCCAAAAGGGAGACCATTTTAGCGCTGCATGGAAGGCATGTTTTTATGACTCACTACAAATCACACTGCTGTCATCCACACTGGCATGAGAACAAGAAAAAAAGCAGTAATTATCTGCACAGCCCCAGCAATTCCCCTTCTTTTGCTGCGATGACCCTGGGAGCCACACATTACAAAGAGCCCTCAATGCCTTTAAAGCAATTCTTTCTCTTTTCTTTCAGGGTTTGAATAATGCCCTTTGCGCCCCTGCCAGAGAGAGGCAGTGCCAGAACACCGAGCGCAGTGCTCAGGGGCAGAGCCTCAAACAATGCGGGAAATCCCAGTGCCCGCAGTTGTCACAGTACGTGCTGGCAGCACGTGAAACGGTCTGAGCGCCAGACGACAAAGAACTCTGGTAATCAGTTTAATTGAAGACAAGCAGAAAATAATAGTGTGCATTTCAGATGACTCTACTGTCCTCTAGCAGCCGGCATTTTGTCTCCTGCTGGTAGAGGACACAAAAGTATTTTACCGGGAAGTTTAGTGCATCCAGGCACCTTGCAGGGAAACAGGCAGTGACAGGATCCTGTGCTGCTGCATTAACACAGCTGCATGCGTCCCCGGGGGGACCTCGCAGCAGCCTTCCAGTACCTGAAGGGGCTACAGGAAAGCTGGGGAGGGGCTTTTCACAAGGGCTTGTAGTGACAGATCAAGGGGGAACGGCTTCAAAGTGGAAGAGGGAAGATTTAGACATTAGGAAGAAATTCTTAAAAATACCAGTGGGGAGACATTGGCACAAGTGGCCCAGAGCAGTGGTGGCTGCCCCATCCCTGGAGGTGTTCAAGGCCAGGTTGAATGGCACTTGGAGCAGCCTGGTCTAGTGGGAGGTGTCCCTGCCCATCGCTGGATGGGCTTTGAGGTCTTTTCCGACCCAAATCATTCTATGATTCTAAGAGATCCAGCAGCTTGCACCAGCTCTGCTTGGGGACAGGAGGCCTCACTGGGAGAAAGTGTGGGAAAAAGACTTTAGAGAAAAGAAAATAATTTAAAAAACTGCATGGGACAGACAGCCCCAGGCGCGCTGCAGCACGGCCAGGATCTGCATCTCTTACAACTTCATTGGCTGGTGCGTGCGCTTCCCTCGCTCCCCAAGCTTTAAAGACTCCTCATGCCCAGCAGCAGGGCAAGACAGGAGCAGTCCCCGATCAAAGCCAAGGAGGAACGGATACCCGGTCCTGTCCCCCAGCAACAGCGTTCAGGAGAAGCACAGTCCTCAGTTTCACTCACCTTCACAGGGCACTGACTCTCCTCTCCTCCCGAAGCGACAGCACAGATTTACAGGTCTGCTCTGAATCAAACCAGTGAAAGTCGTGCAGCCAGTGGTGAGCGCCAAGCCGCAGCTAAACCCAAGAGACAAACGATCATCACCCGCCAGCTAGAAGTGCCTGGCAAGCATGGAGCAACTGGTGACAGAAACCATTGAAGTAGGGGTGCAACAGAAGGTTTAACTCATTTTCCACCCATAAAACACCAAGCCACAGCATTTGTAATCACACCAGGCTCTGCTTGTTCCTGGAAAATTCCTAGCAATAGATCATAACTCACAGAATCATGGAACGGTTTGGGTTGGAACAAACCTCAAAGTCCATCCAGTTTCAACCCCTGCCATGGGCAGGGACACCTCCCACCGGATCAGGGGGCTCCAAGCCCCATCCAGCCTGGCCTTGAACACCTCCAGGGATGGGGCAGCCACCACTGCTCTGGGCAACCTGGGCCAGGACCTCTTCACCCTCACAGGAAAAGATTTCTAAGATCTCATCTCAATCTCCCCTCTTTCAGCTTAAAACTGTTCCCACTGATCCTGTCCCTGCACTCCCTGACCAAGAGCCCCTCCCCAGCTTTCCTGGAGCCCCTTTCAGTACTGGAGGCTGCTCTAAGGTATCTCCGCAGTCTTCTCTTCTCCAGGCTGAACAACCGCAGAGTTCCCTTCACGGTGTCTCCCATGAGCAGACTGTTCAGTTCTGATCCCACGTACGGTGCAGCGCTGCAGTGAACACGACAGGCAGTCACCTGCTTCAGTGTCAAGATATGATTGTTCATTCTTCCCCTTTTCCACAGTCCCACTGCATCCAGCCACGAGGAAATAATGGGTAAGATTTTCCCCCACATGAGATTTTCCTTTCCGAATACACCACCCTGCACACACCAGCTTACAGGTTTACTGGCTCACCTGCAGCTCCTAACTCTTTCTTGATATAAAGTCATGGTCATGGGGTGGTGGGGAGAACTGCACCAGGGAGACCACACCCTTCTGAGGCCAGGGTCCCTCTGCTCCTGCTCACGTCCTTCCAGCCTTTGTAAGGGCATGGTTTGTAACCCAGCACTCAGCTTAGCAAAACACCCACGTCCTGCTGCTACAGCTGCCCTTCCTCCTCCCCTCGCTCCTGCTATTCTGCCTCTGTTAACACAACTCTCTTCAAGGCACCAGCTGCTTCTTAAATGCCACTTAACCCTCGGGTGCAGACACAACACGCGCCACAGGGCACTAACAGCAATTAGAAACTCCTCCAGAGCACAACCAAATGTCACCTTAGCATGTCATCTGTTGGAGAAAAGTCCTCTTTTCCAGGGCAGTTTTCACTGCAGTTGGGGTCCAAACAGAGAAACTCAATCTGTTTAGTGAAGGGCAGAACGTGATCCAGTACATTTTCCAAGAAAGCGATGGGAAGAGCACAACTCTTTAAGATGAAGAAGAGCACTAAAGCTGCGTGGAACCGATTATAAGTTAGCCCAGTAATAACAACCAAGCAGCAGAAACACACATCATTTATCATCCCAGCCTCTCGCCCTTGCTGACTACTGCAGATCCCTTGTGACAGCAGCAGTCAGTGAGCTTCTGAAACTCACAGGTCAGAAACATCTCCACCTCATCTGCAGGGCTCTCCTACTTGAACCACAAGCACGACGCCTTCTTCACACCACCAGATATTTAACACAGCAGGGGCTCCGGAGAGATCTAGGTGTGTGAAAACCCTTTAGAACAGGCTGTGGTCATGGGCTTGTCCAGGTAGAGGAGAGAGGGCTCCAGGAAGACCTTGGAGCAGCCTCCCAGTACTGAAAGCAGCTCTAGGAAAGCTGGGGAGGGGCTCTTGATCAGGGAGTGCAGGGATAGGATGAGGGGAATGGTTTTCAGCTGAAAAAGGGGAGATTTAGACGAGATCTTGGGAAGAAGTGTTTTGTTGTGAGGGTGGGGAAGCACTGGAGGTGTTCAAGGCCAGGTTGGATGGGGCTTTGAGCCCCCTGATCCAGTGGGAGGTGTCCCTGCCCATAGCAGGGGGTTGGAACTGGATGGGCTTTGAGGTTCTTTCAAACCCAAACCATTCTGTGGTTCTATTATTTAACATAGATTTATTAAAAAGACAAAAAGCACATTTTTCAAGCGGATCACTTGTTCCACAGGTCACAAAATTCATTGGGCCCTTCCTGCACAGCCTAGTGAGGTTTAGGGCAGAATAACGCCACCCTTCCTCCAGCTGCTTGTCATCTCTATCCAGGAGAAGCTTCATTTCTCTTCCTCTCTTACACAGAGTTAAGATCACTCAAAGACCACCCCACCTGCTCACCCAGCAGAGCCTCTCGGCTCCCAGCCTCCACAGACAGCACCTCAAGCAGCAACCAATTCTGCCGAGCCATCCCTCCCCGCAGGGCAGCCTGCCCCTCTGCTTGAAACTTGTGACTCCCAGGAAGTTTTTGCTTTCCAGAACAAGGAAAAAAGTGAGGATATGAGGTCAGAATTTAAGACACCAAAGCATTTTTTTTCTTTATGAGAGCAACACTCTCATCCAAGCCCACAGACCAGTCCTGTGGCCTGAGGAGGGGAGAAAAACAGGAATGCAGAGACTCTTTGGAAGCAGTGCCACAGGCTGAGCACTTGGGTCTGCAGAGGCGAGGGTTCAGGAATTTCATAGACTCACAGAATGTCCTAACTTGGAAGGGACCCACAAGGACCATGGAGTCCAACTCCTGTCCCTGCACAGGAGACCCCAACATTCACACCGGGTCCCTGAGGGCCTTGGCCAAACGCTTCTGGAATATTGTCAGGCTGTGACTGCTTCCCTGGGGAGCTGTTCCAGGGCTCCACCTCCCTCTGGGGGAAGAATCTTTTCTTAATGTCCAACCTAGTCCTCCCCTAGCATCTTCCTGCCGTTCCCTTTGATTGAAACACAAACGCGTGCTGGCAAGAGCCATGTAAGCATCTCCCAGTGCTCCCACGCACCCGCCAGCCGCACGGGATAAACAAGCTCGGATCAAAGGGAGATCAGAGCCCCAGGCTTTGCCAAAAGGGATCGCATTCTTTCCCAGGCTTCTCGAGCTGCCGAGAGATGTGGAGAGCACCGGGAGCCGGTCTTGCCCCGCAGCACAGCCCAGTCCAACGCAGTCCCCAGCTCTCCCAGGATCCCAGCCCGGGACTTCATCCCCCCCCCCAGCTCTCCCGGGGTTCCCTTCCTTCCTCCCGGAGCTCTTCCGGGATGCCATCCCAGCCCCTATCCCGGCCCTGTACGCCGCTCTCCGGGGCTCCCAGCCCAGCCCCTACCCCGGCCCTGCACGCCGCTCTCCGGGGCTCCCATCCCAGCCCCTATCCCGGCCCTGCACGCCGCTCTCCGGGGCTCCCAACCCAGCCCCTACCCCGGCCCTGCCCGCCGCTCTCCCGGGCTCCCATCCCAGCCCCTACCCCGGCCCTGCCCGCCGCTCTCCCGGGCTCCCATCCCAGCCCCTACCCCGGCCCTGCCCGCCGCTCTCCCGGGCTCCCATCCCAGCCCCTACCCCGGCCCTGCCCGCCGCTCTCCCGGGCTCCCATTGCAGCCTCCCGCCGCTCCACGGGGCCCCGGGCCGGTGGTACCGGCAGGACCCCCCCGCGCCGCTCCGCACTCACCGCCGCAGCCGTCACTTCCGCCTGCACACCCCACCCCCGCCCACCGGAAGTGACGTCGCGGCGCCCGCGTCCCGTCGGTGCCTTGGGGGAGGCGATGGCGGCGCAGGGGGAAGAACGAGTCCGGGCAGCAGCGGGAGCCACAAACACAGATCTTTAATGCGCTCAGACCGCGAGAGAACAGCACAGTCACGTTCAGGCGCCCCCGGGCCCGCCCCGCGCCCGCCGCACCCGCGCGGAGGTTACAGAAACAAATAACGGGAAACCGCGGAATTCCGGGAGCAAAGGGGCCGGGAACGGGATCGCATGCACTAAGGACAAACACCGAGGGGCGCCAGGGCGGCCCAAACCGCCAGGCAGCTTTGTCGGAGCCTGGAGGGACCCCTCAGCGCTGGAACAGGGAGATAGGCTCCCTCCCGCTTCCACCGCCTAGAAAACGTGTGGGGCCGGAGCCGTCTGTAATTAAACCGGCCCGCCTCGGCGAGCTAACGAGCAGCGGGCCAGCTCGGGTCCCACCAGCGCCCAGCGTGGGCAGCAAGGGCTTTACTCACACGATTTGCACAGAAAACGGGTCCTGGGTGTGTGGGCTGTGGCCATCCTCCCCTCGTGGGAATTAAACCTAATCACAAATAAGCGAGTTACAATATGCAAACTCCTCCCAATGTGCGAGGACACAGCTGGTGCCTTGGGCCCCTGAGGGACAGACCAAGAGGGGCAACCCCTTTCCTCACCCTGCCCCTGGGGATTGCCCCATGGAGTCACCTCTGCCTCGTTCTGCCTGCCTGGCCCTTAAAAAACATACCCCAGGGGTTTATGGCGAGTCAGAAGGCTCCATGGAGGAAGCTCTGACTCTGGAGCACACACAGGCAGACTGGCAGTTGCTGTGCTCCTCCCTGAAAGAAACCCACCCAGATTTGTTATCTGATCTGCAAAGGTTCTAAACCCAGACTTGAGACCATCTTAGAAACAGGCTCCAGCGGATTTGCTCATCCTCACAAAGACAGAGAGCTTTGGAAAGGGGCAGGCCGGGGCCATGTTTTGTCTGTCTCGAGTTAGCTGAAGGTGTGAGGCAGCTCTCCAGGGCTGGAGACATAAAAACGAGGTGGCTAAGCGCTAAAAAGAAAAGAAAAACACTTCTGAGTTCCTTTTAACATATATAAAGAGAAGGAAAAAAATAATTGAGAACCAGTGCTACTGGTGCGCTCACAAAGGGTCAGGAAGATCTTTTGGAAAGGGCTGAAACATTATGAGCATCGCAGCAGCCCAGGGCTGCAACCGCAGCAGCGCCACGTTCGCTGGGTCAGGACAAATAGCCTGTCAAACACTGGCCTGAATTGAAAACCATCCGTCCAGATTTATTTATTCCTACTCAAACGAAATCCTGTTAAACAGTACGTAACTCTGTGTCTCTACAAACTCACAGCTATCTGCCAAACAATAAAAATCCCAAACTACAAAAGATGAGTTGTATCCAGTAAATATAAATGGGAAGTTTAGGCTTTGTGTAGAATGTTTCTCAGACTATTTACAGTGCAACACCAATCGGGTGAGTTCAGATCTCGCCAGCTTCTCTCTCTTCTGATCTCTTGGAACGAGATTTGCCATTTGTGCTCTCGTGCCGCCTCTCAGAAGAGCTCTTCTCTTTTCTGTCTCGTGACTTTTCTCTTGAAGATCGATCTCTAGAAGATCTGAAGTACAAAGTAAACCGTCGCTATGAGCTTCACAACTAAGAGAGTTTTTAAGTATGCACAAAACGACATCATCCTTCCCTAACGGGACTGTGAACACGCCTGGGTACTGCGCTGTCAGGGTGGGGTCCCCCAACAGCTCTGCTCCCTTTCCGAGCTTTATGTACGAGAACACCAACTTTGCAGCACTGAGTGCACAGCACAGCCTTTGTTCCTCTCTCCTTAGATCCTGTCAGGCTGCTGCCACAGGGGCTCTCAGAGCTCTTTCCTGGGCCTATTATTACTAAAGTGCCTGCAATTTCTTCTTCATCTACCACTCAGTTCTGTCTGTGCCTTTTAGAGTGGTTTTTCAATATGCTCTAAGGAAGTGACTTTCTGCTCAGCTGCTTCAAACACCAACTGTATTCTTCATACTGAAATGCTTGCTCAGTCCTAGGCTTTTTCTGTTTGCATCCTGACAAGCGCTGCTCTTGGCAGCATCCTAGGCTCAACCTCAGGGTGATACAGATTTATATTCACAGCCCACAACACGGGCAAATCTTCGCCCAGCCTGCCCAAATGACAGTGAGAGCTTTTCAGCAATGCAGTGCTTCACTTTATCAGCTCACACAGAATTCAGCAGAGGGCTTCTCATTAGGTCCTGTTCTCCTGTCTGATTCACCGACCAGCAGCTTTCAGAAGCTGATCTGCACTAGCAGCCCATACCCCTTCAGAATGAGGCCAAGGACTCACGGACTGCACAGAGCCAGTATACTCTACTCTAGGACAGTGTGCAGGTTTTCCTTCTCAGTCACAAGAGGAGGACCTGGCAGGTGCCTTAAGAGGCTCCAGCTTTCACTCATGCAGACTGTAAGGTTTGGAAACACTGCACAATTGATCTATTAAAACCTTACAACCATCTATCACATGAGCCATTTCATTTTCATTAAATCGTGCTATTTAACCAGCAGAAAACACGACAGTCTGACCAGATTAACTCCTTTCCTGTTCCCAGAATGCCTGCTGCTGGCAGTCCTCCTCCCCCAAGAGCTCCTGGCTCTCCATTTCTTCACACAACCGAGACCTCAGAGCAGCAGAACCCAAATGCAGGTTTCATTAATTCCTGAGGTAGAAACAAAACCCTTTCAGGGAACAGCATTTTTCTGTTTGCTGTCTTGTTTCTGTTTTATTTTTGTAAGCTGATCCTGGTCTCTCCCCGTTCTCAGAATGCCTGTCAGCTGGCCAATCCCCCTACAGTCTCAATGGGCTGATTTGAACATGTTCAAGGTTTTCGAAGTATTCCCTTACCTGCTCTTTAGTAATAGTTATTACAGGGTCTTCCTCACTTCCTAATTGTCCAAACTTCTTTTCTTTATTTTTCATGTTCAAGACAGATTTAAAAAAGGACTTTAGTATCTCAGCCATTGGAGAATATACAGTATTCACACCCCCCTCAATTAAGAACAGACTTATTTTTCCAGACCACTATTTCCCCCCGCTTCATCATGTACTTTTAAAATCTCTTCTTGCCCCTTTATTTAGCTAAAATGACACAAGACAACAGTAGGTTTGTTTCTAGAACTGTGCTCGAGTAGTGGTGCCTAATTAGGGGAGACACTGCTAAATCACTCCCCTATTAACCAAGTGCAGTAAAAAGTCAGATCTAACTTCAGCAAGCACTTGGTGACACACTTGCTCCTGAGCTTAGAAAGGGCAGTAAGGAAACACCACTCCTTTCAATTTCACTAATACTCCTGCATCATCGTTACTCGAAACACAGTGAGCGTTTCACTGAATTTCAGAAAAGACTTAATGCCTTCTTCAGACTGCAGCGCTTCTCCTTAGTGACAGGAGAACGGTTTACTCCTGCTGGCTGCCTTTTCCCCTCCCTTCTAGTGCAGATTCCTAAAGAACTCCCTCAGCCAGCCTCCTTCTTTACCCTAACAGTAGGTTTCCCCCAGGTCCCAAATCATACAGTTCCTTACCCATGCCAGCACTGAGACAAACAAACAGGGATGCAGAAGAAATGTAATGTCCAAACTGGCCCTCTTGGCTTTTAAAGCCTGGGGAGGCTCAGTAGGTCTTTGTGTCACTGCTGATACAAGAGAACCCACACTTTCTCAAAACTCAGCACTGCAAATCAAGGAACCAGTTCTGTCTCCTACACTTTCCTTTCAAGTTGCGATCTTGCTGTGCAGTTACTGCCCTGCTGCTCTCATGTGAGGCCAGCTGCAACTGGCCACTGGGAAATCCTGCTCCGACTCAGGAGCTGGTACTGGACCCCTCAACTGCTAGCTTGAGAAACCCACCATGCTCCTGCTCGCTCTAAGGGACTGGGGAGGCTTGCTGCGATGCCAAGGCTCCCCTTTGCGGAAGCAGTCGTGTCAGGAATACATACTTGTGTTTTGAACTCCTGTCTCTGGACCCCCGTCGGTGACCTCTGCTGTGGCTGCGGGAGCGGCTTCGGTGGCGCCTGTGTCGGTCCCGGGACCTGGAGCGAGACTTCCGCCGTTCACGGGAAGCTGATCTCGAGCGTCTACGCCTCCTATCCCGAGACCGTGATCTGAAAAGGACACAGATTACTTCAGGCTTATCAGATCTGAGCCCACCTCTCTGACATTCCCGAGTAACCAATACCCAGAACATCCCCCGAGCAGCATCCCTGGCAGCACAGAAGGCAGACCATTCACAGGGTGGGCATCCCCCTCCTGGGGCCCATGCTGCTAGCAACATGCCAATCTGAGTTGCTGGGAAGCTTATGTAAAAAGCTCCCACTGTGAGTGTGAGGATGTATGGTTGCCTGGAGCAGAACTTGCTGACCATGCCTCACTCAAAGTGAGGCCCGTGTAAGAAAGAGAGAGGCCAAAGTGGCAAGTGAAATTACCACAACCCAGACAATATTCTGCCAAAAGGGAGCCTTCCCTTGTCAAAGCACTGCATTTGAGAAGCATATGTGCTTCAGTCTGCTCTGAACACAGGATGCCACTGTATATGGAAAGCAGCACAGAGGAAGATCTCCAGGTATGTGATCGCTGACTGAAGGCTGCCACACCGCTAAGGCAAGCTCTTCACAGAGACAGGCAAGGGGCTTCCATCTCCAGCCTCTGTATTTTTACACCTGAAGTATTACATATTTAACAGGTAACTATGAAACTATATCAGATATTTACTGCAAAAGGCTTCAAGTACATTCCCAGACTTGTGCTCTGGAGCACACAGCACCCTCTGTGCCCGCACCTGTGTTCTAGCCCAAGGGGAGACATTCAGCACCACCACAGTGCCTGCACAGTGGTTCCCATTTCTTTTAGGGAGCAAAACAAAGGACTGGGGCATTGAGTGAACCCCATTTGTGAGACCCAGACAAAACCTCACTAGCTCAACAGAAACACAAATATGGATGTGGGGAACTGCAGGAGAACTCTGCACTCACCTTCGACGATCTCTATTTCTTGATCCAGACCTAGAAAGAGGAGGAGAGTTAAGTGAGAGAAGCTACGACATAGTGGTTTTAATCAAAAAACCCCTTCACTCTGGCAGCTCTTCACAGGAACACAGCAATACCCTAAGGAATATGTCAGTTAAAAACAAAACTTGCCATAAAACTATTAAAACATCTAATTATCTTCAATTTAGGGGATGGAGGGAATGGGAATTTGTGAAAAAGTGGAGAACTTTGCAGGAACACTTGTTCCTACATGCAGAGCTTCTTGTCAGAACAGAGAAGATCTACAAACAAATCCAGTCTTTTAATAAATCACCACAATGAACCTTTCCAAATTTAGGTTTGCTGTGCATATCTGATATAGACACTTCACCCTCTGCAGTCTAATGCCAACCAGATCAGCTCTAACATTCTCAGGTAATACTGCTATTCTCCAGACAGAAAGACACCTGACATTTCTGATTCAGGTTCCTTTGAGGTAGCTGCACATCAAAAAGGTTTGAATAAAGAGAAAATACAGGATTTTCTCACTCATCATATTTAACAAACATTAGATGGAAATTTCCATCAATGATTTTTTTTCTTGTTTGCGAAAAGTGAGGTAGAAAAAAAAAAGAGGGAGCACAAGCACAAGGGAAGAACTATTACTGAAAAAGAACTGTGCTACACAGAAAATCCATCATCCCAGACTTCGAAAGCAACTTGAGAACAATCATCCAAGCCTCACTATTCTTTCTTACATTTCCCTGGCTTCACAGCTCATGTAGGGCACTCTGACCTTAATGATAGTCTGTAAATAACAGCATCACAGTGCTTTCAACTTCTGAAGCACCATTACTCAGCCCCACTTAAAATATCACTCCATGGCAAGATATGCCCTCCCTTTCTCTGCAGTCATGTTTCGGAGCCACTCCACACCAACACCTCACACATTGTCTGAACAGTCTCCTTTGGCTATGAGGAGCAGACTGTCTCTCTGGTTTGTGATTCGTCTCCCACAGCACAGACTCACAGAGGGTGTTTCAGCTACAGACACAGAGCTGTTCTGGTGGTGTAACAGGAGATACAGCTGCAAGTTACACACAGACAAGATTTAAACAGGCAATGAGAAGCTTTTTAAACCACACCTGGATAAGACAAGATTAAGAGAATCAACGTGCACTGACATTACTTTACAATGAAATTGGACTGTTTGATCTCAGTGGAAAGAAAAAAAAAACCTCAAATTTAGAAAGTAATCAGGTAGAAGCCGGTAACCAAGGTGTGGCTTAACTTGGAGTCAGGCAAATGGACCACACGCTGAGGCAATGCACACTACTACCAGAAGAATGAAAAGCTGACAAACCAGGAGAGCAAGGCAATAACCACACTCCTCTTTTTTCACGCAACAAAACCTGACGGAGCAGCAGGACCTCCTGTAGGTGCCTGGCAGGCAGCTGAATTGTTTTAGAGGTTGTAATTACTCCATGTTCTTAATGTTATTTTCTCCTGATCACTTTATTCTGAATCACTGGTGCAAACCTCCAGACAAAGCCATTCCACATCCCCTGAAAAGCCTGGCTGCCTTTTCAGGCATAAGATCTAAGCAGGTGTTTGCACAATAAACTCCTGATCATCACTGCCTAGTGCTAGACTTCAGAATTCAGGAAGCATCCAACACAAGAGCACTTTCCTTACAAGTCTGAGTCAGCATACAGCAGGAGACAGACTGCTGTCCAGAGGAGCAAGAGGCTGAATGGGGGTTTTTCCTTCTTTTTTGTCCCTACATCAGAGGCCACATGCTGGGTTTCATAACCTGTGTTTTGTCCAACTTATTACAAAGGAAATCCATTTGGCAGCTCCACCCAGCCTTGTTTACTGTTGTACTCGGGAAGCAAATACCAAAGTCTGCACTTGCAAGTGTGCCACCCCTCCACAGAATTTCAGTCTGAAGAGATTACTGGACAGCCCTCAATCACCAGCAACACCAAAAAAAGGGACCTGGGTTATTTATCACTAGGGGCAATAACTCAGTTAGCTTGTTCCTACATGAAAATCACAGTTTAGTTGACAAATCAATAAAGTCTGTGAGAGGCAGAGTTTCACAAGTGAATCCACAGGTTTCCATACTATGCCACAGTGCCTGTAAGACACCAAGGACACCTCAAGGTCAAGTGGTACGCTTTCCCTTACTCAATAATGTCAGGAAGATGCTTAATATGGAGATAAGAGTTATGAAGAAAACCTGGTTTCTGTGGTTCCTTAAAATACCAAGATTTGGTTAAGAGAGGCACTTTGAAAAGCAGCAGAAGTCATTAACTGGTTTTTGATGGAAAAATGCCCCTGTAAGCATGGTGTTGCACAGCTCCCAGCAGAAAAGGTGCTGAGAAATCTGGGCTTCAGTCCCAGTTCTGACACTGGGAAAGCGATTTTCCTTCTTTGGGTCACGTTCTCATTTTGGAGAGGTAAATAATTTGATCTCCTCTGAATGGCACTCCTGGCCCCTTCCTCACATGCTTTTTGTTGGTGTCTGAACAGAGGAGCACACAGATGCCTCCACAGAGCAAGTGCAAAGGCTGGACACAGTCTCAGCAGGGCCACACATGGAACCAGCAAGGACTCAGATCTCAGGGCAACTCAGTGCAGCTCCTAAACCCTTCATATTTAAAGCATCAGATAAACATTCAAAAGCAGTCCTCAAATCACCTCAGATGCAGCCATATGTGGACTACCTGTGAACACAAGAGGCTCCGTAACTCTCGAGAACCAAGGGTTTGTTGTTTTTTCTTATAAAAAACGCAAACCCATAGACATGCTAAAGGAGGCTGCCAGCATTCCGAGGAGAGGCAGGCCAACTAAGAGATTCAGAGGACTCTTCCTAAAGGCAACTTTGTTGAGTGATTTACACATAGGAATGACCCCCAGGAAGATGTGCCATGGAGTGCACACTGAGTGCAGGTTAGACATGGTCCTACTGTGGGTCAAAAGAGCCTGCATAAAGTGGCTGCATGGGAAGACACTTCTTGCGTCATTCCCATCTTTCTGTCCATAGCAACAAGACACATCAGTCCCTTTCCATTAACTCCTGCACTCATCAGCCAGTCCCAGATTCTGCAGCTCCCAAATAAAACTGCATTACTGACAAACTGCACAGACTGTTGTGAGGCTCTGCATAAAGTGCTGCAGTTCAGGGGGAAGCTGTGGCATGAACTGTAGCTTCATATGACACCAGGCGACCCACAGGGAGAGCGAATCCAAATAAAGCACCCTAATTGGGGAATGCTGAACAGTTTGGGGCTCACATCTTCACGATACAGCAAAATCACCAAGCGCAGACCACAGAAAACCAAGCTGCTTCAATTATGGTACTTATTTGTCAGCATCTCCAGCAATGCATACCCAAAGCCAGCACCACCTTCAACATTACTGCTTTTATGTGTGTCTTGGCCTTATATATGCATGGCTGAAACACCCTCTGCAGGTTACACCGAGAGTCAAAACAAGCTTTCCACAAGCTGCATGGCTGTTTTTTGGTTTAGTTTGGGGTTTGGTTTGGTTTTGGTTTTTTTGGGGGGGTGTGGTTTTTTTTACACATAAAATGTACAAGAGGAGAAACACGTGAGGTAATTGAGAAAATGCTGTGACAATGAGACCAGCATTCCTCCTCAGTCACTTCCTCTGCCTGACCACTGGAAATAACCACCCTCTCCACACCAGGCTGTAGGACTGAGCTGTTGACAACACAGGGCGCTGTTTGGTTCAAGGACAGAAGTGTTTTTTCTAGTTCAGCTTGCAAGAGGCAGAAGAGCTTGTCCCGAGAATACCAACAGTGCAGCCACTCCCACTGCTCAGGGATTTGACACGTGGGAGCAGAAGGTGACACATAGGGCCACAGCCACCAGAAACAGCCACTCCTTGGGATTACTTGGTAACCCTAGGAAGGGTTTTCTGAAGCTGTGCCAAAGCACCTTAGTGTTACTGCAGAGAAATTTCTGAGCAAGACAGGCAGCCCACCGTCCGGCTCACAGACACCAGTTCCATCCTGCTGTCACCTCCCAGCCTGGAAGCAAGGGCTGTCCAGGGAATTTTTGCATGACTAGTGCCATTTGAGCTGACCGAATCCTCACTCAACTGTCCCACTCGGATGCATTGGATGAAAGTATTTTATCCAGATTCAGGTTCTAAAGACAGGGACTAGACCGATGTAAGTCTGAAGGCTTACAGGGAGCTCACACCTTTCAGATACACAGTGGAAATTAAAGCAATCCACATCCAATCACTCTGAAGTGAGGAGTTCTATCTTTAATCGAATGCCAAGGTGCTCACACAGCATCCAGAGCACATCCAACAGCTGCTCCCACAGCAGATACTGCTTTCCTGCAATGCTCAGATACAAGAAAACATATTTCAAAACCAACTACAGAAACTAATTATGAGCTTTCACTTACCGTCTGCCCATTCGCTCCTCTCGTTCTCTCTCCTCTCTCCGCCTCAAACGATCCTGGTTCCTCTTCTCTTGCTTTTCTGCCACTGTTTTCTAGAAAAAAAAAAAAAAAAACAAAAATCACATTGCATTTCAGCCACACAGTAGCTGGTCAGATCTGCAGGGAGACTTCTCAGGTAGCGAGAGAAAGAACTGTTTCACAACATTCCATGTGCTACTCCGTATCCCTATTGAATTTCTTGTTTTCCTCACAACTCTACTAACATCAGTGCAAGAAATGTCCCTCCCTGCTCTGCTTCAGGTGCTCATGCTCTGAGAGGCAAGCCCATAAACCGTAAGACAAGGAACTGTCTCACCACAAGCACACACAACACACTGGAACACTGCTCTGGCCTCACACAAACAACCCATCGAGGCATTGACCTCAATGTACTGCCTAGTGAACAACACACAGGAATCACAGCTCTTACTCCAACAGGCTGAAGGTCTCCACAAGCAAGGCCAGCACCTCGATTCTGTTACAAACCATTTCAGAAACTCCTCATCACTGCAGGATGGATGGGGCTTTGAGCACCCTGATCCAGTGAGAGGTGTCCCTGCCTATGGCAGGGGCGTGGAACTGGATGGGCCGGAAGGTGACTTCTGACCCAAACCATCCTATGATTCAGATACTGAAGATCTTCACTGACAGCACTGCGTGAAACTTCAGTTCAAGCATTTTGTTAAGAGGTCTCAAACTGCTCTTCAATAATCCAAAACCTGACTTTGACAAATTTCAGCCAAACCAATGAGAAAGGGCAATGGTACAAGTTGCACATATTTAAGAAAGAAATCACAGCAGAGGTCTGGTTTGACTAATTCTGAGGGTGCTTATTTAGTTACCCAGAAATTACAGAACACATAAGGTTACGCAAACATCCTTTTGAAGTTTCAGGGATTCTGCAAACAGAAACTTCTGGGCTTCTACAAGCACTCTGCAAAGAATCCTGTCTGAATTTCATAATGAACATTTTCAGAACTACAAGGAGAAGGTTTAAAACAGACAAGATTACCCTCAGCTGATCCAGTTTCTCACGAATCTGAATGAAACCCAAGTGTAATTTGCCTCCAAAGTGGTCAGCAAGGCGTCGGTCATTGTCATGGAGACCCAGATATGCTGAACAGACTTCACACACGCGCAGCTTCTGCTGCTGGAAACTGGATGCAGGCATTGAATTTCGGTATTCTTCCTAAAGGGAGGAAAACAGGCACACGTCAGCAAGCCCTCACATACCCACAACCCTCCAGGGAAACCCCCACAAAGGATTGTTCTGCTGCTTTCAAGGATCATATAAGCACCCTTGATAGAAAGGAGGTGCCACACAAATCACTGCGTGAGCAGAGCAAACCCGACAAGTCTATCTCCACACGTGACTAGTGACCAAGTATTTCAGAGGACGAACCTCTCCCACCCCAATCAGCCTTCTGCACTAGATACAAGTTTCTAAAAACCTTTTCTTCATCTGCCACACTGCCAGCTACTTGCTGGTACATTGCTGAAACTGAAAAAGGAGTAGCTGGCAACTCAGCAAAAGAGGTAGGGGCCACCCAGCTGTTATATATTCAGCCAAGCTCAGTTCAATATTATAAAGGAGAACCAGGGCCATACCTCTGCCTCTTTCTTCTTTGCACGGACTTTCTCCACCTCCATCAGGATCTTTTGAGACTCATCAACATTTCCTTCAGCTCCCAGCTGTTCAGCTTTAGCTAGGAGTTTTCCAATGTCTTCATTCAGCTCGTGTACTTTCTCTGCCTAAAGAGAACAGTTAGTTTTCAGTGAGACAAAAAACTTGCTAAAGCTTGCAGGATAATTCTTTTCTCTAAAAAATATTGTTTGACCAAAGCAGTTGTTGGAAGATGACCATAAATGTCCAAAAGTCAAAGGAGTCCCAACAAAAAGGGACTGGTGGGCCAAGTACAGGCAATGCAGTCACAGACATGGAAAAGAGACAATGGACGTAGAGGGGACATCAGTTCTGCTGCAAACAGTGGCACAATTCTGGCTTGCAGGACAGGATACAGTCCACAAAACCAGCTCCAGAGAAGCTTTCTATTGGCCTGATGAAGTTCACAGAGAAGAAAGTTGATGAGCATTTATTAAAATAATCACAGGATGTATTTACCATCTAAGATTGTCATTGAACAGTGGGGGGTGTCAATGTCTTACTGGCACGCTAAAGCAACCTATTTTAGAGTTCATGTTTCACCCCACTCTGGCCCTCTGAACCAGTCAGTCAGTTTGCCACAAGAACAGCCAGAGCACTTGAAGAGGTTGGCTGGAATCCACAAAGCCTAAAAAAGCAAATCCATGGATAGCAAATCCATAGAGCCTAACTTCCCAGTATCAACAGTGTCAGAGACAACAGAGCACCAGTGCTCTTGCACAAACTTTCAGAACAAACATTTAATGAGAGGACAATACCTTTGCAGACACTTCAGCACTGATCTCTTCCTGTGTCTCAGCCAGGCGTTTCTTGGCCAGTTCTGTTCTTCTATCACACTCCGCAATGAAGGATTCCAGGTGATCCATCGCCTGCATGTTCAGACAAAGAATTGTGAATAAAGACGCTCTCCAGGCCAGATGGTGGAGTCCCCATCCCTGGAGGTGTTCAAAAGCATGCAGCTGTGGCACTTTGGGACATGGTTTAGTAGGCAACATGGTGTTGGGCTGACGGTTGGACTGGATGAGCTTAGAGGTCTTTTACAATCTTAACAGTTCTATGACTCTGATCCAATTTGGATAGCCATCAGCTGGCTGGTGCAATTCTTGTACACTGCACAACCAACCTCAAGAATGGATGCCTTGAGAATAAAAAAAATATATGACGCGTTGCAGAAAAAGTAATTTTTGCTACTGGACCTTAAGTCTGTCCTCAGCCTGGAACCTGGCACAGCTCCTTCACTGTTACACAACAGGATGCTAACATGAAGACAGCCTTGCACAGAACTTCCAATGCATAAGCAACAGGGGCAAAGACAAAAGCATTGGAATAACATGAAAAGGGAAGATAGCATTGTTCTTCCTCTGTTCTATCACAGAAAGCTAAATCTCGTCAAAGTGAAACTACAGAGCATGTCAAACCTCTTTCTGGGACACGCCACCAGGTTACAGCAACCTGGTATGGAGCAGGTGCGGGATGCAAGGAATGCCAAGAGAGCCTCCCAGTTGGCTGGACAAATGGGACCGCATGGACCACACTTAGTTTCACAATCTCAAGTCAGCAATCAAACCAGCATTTGGGAAGGGACTACACAGTCTTGTCAGATAACTCACCAAATAACACAACTAGCTGAAATGCCCAATGAGCTCTACTCTTCAGCCACACAGCTGCAAAGAGGCAGCTTCCACAAAAGTAACAAACTTCTTCATACTCACATCCAGTTCAAAAAACAGGTCTCTCTCTTTACTTGCGATCTCATAATCTGCACGCAGTGCCAAGTCATGGATCTTCGTACACTCTCCCAGGTCCATCCGCTGTTGAAAAGAAAAAGGAAAACCCCTCTAAGAAACTTGAGTTATGACAACAAGGAGCAGAGACTGAACTCTTGCCAACTGTACCATATCAAAATAGAGCCTCTTGAGGAAGAGAAGCTTCCTCTTAACCTGTCAGTAACTACCCAAAGAACCACACAACTCCTCAGATCCCTTTTCCAGGTGTTCCTGAACAACATTACAACACCCCAAATGCTTTAAGCTCAGTCCTGCTTCAGGCCACAGTGCAGCCTTAGAAATCACTGGGAGGGAGCTGGGAAGGTGCAGCACACTGCAGCGGGAGGTCCTTCAACAGGCACCGACTCCCAATGCCTCCTATTATGGAGCTACAGCACAGCAAACCACACAGCATGGTACCCCAGTCAAAGCTCACCTGGAAAAAAGCACATCTGTGTCAGGCGAGCCCTAGTAACTTATGGAAAGAAACCAAATCACAGAGCACAAGCAGAATGCTTCCTATCAAGGCAAATGCACTTAAGGGGGCATATGGCCAGCAGACAGCACCAGCAAAATCTTCGTTCTACAGTTACTCTCTTCCCACATTCAGCTATGGCCTGGGATTTTAAAACTTTCCCAGCAAACCTAATACCTACACATAAGCTCATCTAATGAGAAAACCCTTGAGAGCACCTCTTCTCTCAGAAAGCCCTGACTTTCAAAGCAGCCCTTCACTCCCAGTTTAAATCTGTTATTTTTCCCCAACCTAGTAGTCTACAGCCAAAGTTAATTATGCTCTCAAAGCATGGAAATTGCATTTCAGCATTACCAATATATAACATCACTTTTATTCTTAAAGTAGAAGAACATGACATTTTGTAAGTTGAAGCAAAAAAGAGGCCCAAATGTGAGCCACAGAACAAGCCACAGGGTACATGTCATCATTTGAAGAAACACCCCAGTCAGCCTCTTCTTTCCCTGTCACTTCCTGTCCCAAGGAGCTCAAACCCGAACACAGCACAGGTGTCAACTCACTGAACTGCGAACAAGGTAAGCTGGGATCAACACAGAATCCCTGGAGAACACCACAAACTGGAGCTGGCAGTGCCAGGGACACAGATGTGAAGTGATGTACTCAGACAGCAGAATGAAGCAAAGCAACTCAAGCAAGCTCTACCAGGTAATTCTCTGGGTTTCAGCAGTTACCTGTGTTATTAGCTTTTCTTTTTTAAAGAAAACCATTCTGGATGACTCGCCACTGTTTAGGCTTCCTCATTTTGCTCAGATTTACCAGAAACAGGAGGCCACAGCCAGCAGGCTACAAAACCAGACACTGTATCCAGGAATAGCCCTGCTGAGCTCTCTAATGGTAGAAATTTAATGCCTACAAAATAAGCGTTCAGTACTTTCAGAGCTTAATCACATTAATCTTCAGCCAAGTCTTTTCAAAAAATGCTAGCGAGCTACTGTTATTTTACCACAAAAAATAACTTTCCATGATCTTCCATGATCCCTAATCTTCTATTCTTACATTATTCTACTAAGAGGCCTTTCCAATAAGGGAGAAAATAGTGATATTCGATGCTATTGTTACAGATTGCAAGTCTTCTTATCTGAACACTACTTGCAAGCTGAGCCACTAGCTCCGTCCCACAATTCCAGAAGAGCTGACAGCGTGCTCTCTGTTCCTCTTCCTATTTGTTAAAAGGCAAAGAATTCTCTCAAACTCTTCCTCACCAGGACACAAATCTCAAGTCCTCCACATCCCTGGAGATGATCCAGGTGCACAGAAATGTTCCCAGGCATTGCTCACATGATGTCAGACCACCAGCCTTCCTGTCTCAAAGCATCTTCTCACCTCAGGGAGGCCTGCCACCAAATATTCACTCTTCTCAACAGCAATCGTGACTCGCTCCACTCAACACTGGCTGATGTATAATACAGATATTCAAGAAAGTTAACCAGCAGAGTCTGAGTAAAGATTTAATACATGTAGGTGCCACTGATAATTAATCCTGCTCACATTTGCTGAGCACTCCACATTCTGAGGTATTGCTTACCACCTCCACTGAACTGCGAACTCACCAGAAACTCTGTCAGGAAGGCTCTTTAATTGACAGGCTAAGAGAGCTGGGATTGTTCAGCCTGAACAAGAGGAGGCTCTGGGGAGACCTTACAGCAGCCTTTTAGTACTGAAAGGGTCAACAGGAGAACTGGGAAGGGGCTCTTGATCAGGGAGTGCAGGGACAGGATGAGGGGGAATGATTTTAAGCTGGAAGAGGGGAGACTGACATGAGATCTTTGGAAGAAATGTGTTC
Organism: Neomorphus geoffroyi; assembly: GCA_033558235.1. NCBI lineage: Eukaryota > Metazoa > Chordata > Aves > Cuculiformes > Neomorphidae > Neomorphus > Neomorphus geoffroyi. Next base: position 9,387,604 of record JAUMJM010000038.1, read on the forward strand.
CTGTGAGGGTGGTGAGGCCCTGGCCCAGGTTGCCCAGAGAAGTGGTGGCTGCCCCATCCCTGGAGGTGTTCAAGGCCAGGCTGGATGGGGGTTTGAGCCCCCTGATCCAGTGGGAGGTGTCCCTGCCCATGGCAGGGGGGTTGGAACTGGATGTTCTTTAAGGTTCCTTCGAACCAAACCACTCCATGGTTCTATGATAATAGTAATCAGAGATGCAGTGTCACTTAGGTGAAAAGGAAAGCACAGAGCCCCATGAAACAATTCTGCAACCTGCAGATTTCAGCTCACTCCTATCTCCTGGGGGGGGGTACACCACTAATTCCCCGAATGTAACTTCCAAGCTATGTTCTACCTGACAGATTTCAGACTCATCTGTCCACTTATTAGCTAAATTCAGGAGATTACCAGCTGATGCCACCTCTCAACGTGGTGCAGTACTGCCATGGACAGAAATACACTCACCGCTCGCTGCAGAGCTAACTCAGTGTAGGCCACTAATGATCCAGGGACAGTCCCCTGGTTAGAGCACATGGGCTCATTTAACTTGTGCTCTCCCAGAGATATCCTCCTTTCCCACGGAGACCAAAGAAAGAACCATCGTAACTCATTTAGTGATGAGTTCAGACAAATTTCTAGGGCCCAAAGGCTCTCATGACCAGGAACACTAGTCCACCTAAAGAAATCAAACATAAATATGCCTTCTGTAGCTATTGAGGGATATTCCAGAGCTCTACTTACAGTCCAGACTCCTCTTACTCTGCACCTGAAGGTCAGTGACTGGGACTCCACTGCTTGTCACTGAGCACAGCTACCCAAGGGATCCAGCGTCCTGCTCCTCTCCAGTCAGCCTCCCACTAAAGTGGCAGATCTGCACACATGGAGGATGCAGCAGTAACAACGCCTCTGGGGGAGGATGCAATACAACCACCACCAGAAGGTTAGAAGCAACCGTCTGGAGTTTCCGAGAAGATCCAAGGTCCCAATTTCTGCAGTAAGACACATCCAGGGATGGATGCTACCTCACTGGCTGAGGCTGCTTCACTTATACAGCTCTGTCCTTAACGTAGCACCCGTTATGTTTCACTGTGCTGGTAGCACTGACAGCTGTTCCTGTTCCAGGCATTGTATGTTCTTTCAACACAGATCTGTGGCACTAAGACTTATTCTTGCCATCAAGAACCTGCTGACAGCGGTGTAGAGAGCTCCACAGCCACTCAAAATCCACCATAACGTTATCTGAGTGACCCACAAGAACAGTCATGCAGCAGCAGCCTTTCCTTGCTGTGACATTTCTGAGTGCAAATCCCACAGCAAGAAAGAAGAGACAATTCTCTGCAGACAAGTAACAACAGAAGCAAGAGAAACAATATGCTTCTCTGTTCCAGGAAGACTCGCAACCTGTCTGAACACCTCAGACTTCCTCTGTACTTTGGCAGTAACTCCAACAGTTATGTGCATCACTTAATTCAGCTCACTGTTTACCATCTTCTTTGGAATGTGCCAGAAGAGGGAGAGCACAGCCTGCATCTTCAAGCCCCAAAAAACTGTTGTAGAGTCTCATGTGAAAAAAAAAAATACCCTATCCACAGCGACCTGCATGGAGGGAAGTGGGCATACAGCAGTTTTAGTAGCTTTAAACTTCTGAAATGGAAGTGAGGAGGACGCTAATGGATTGCTGGAAAATACACCTGAGCTTCACATTAATACAAAAAAGAGATCTACAGGGATTGCTATTCAACTTCCAATCCTATTCTGCCATAGCAGCCACCTAGAAGCTAAAGTCTGAGCGCTGAGAGCTGAGGCGGGTTTGACTAACGCTCTCTGCACTAGTGCTGCCAGTCTGGCTATGGCAGCAGCACCGAGGAAGGAGTGCCAGCCCTCCCCTCTGTTGGTAACCCGCTGTGTCAAACCCAGCGCTCAAAATAACAGCAGGAAGGGCTATAAATAGTGATGGCATCTTTAAATAATCTGGTGAAGTGGATGGACAACGTGAATTGCCGTGAATTGCAGTATTTACCGTCAAACAGGGAGGGGGAAGATGGGTTTCAAATATTCCTCTCCATCCTAGAGTTCTGTACTACAGCAACAATTACAAGGGACACACACTGTTTTCTTTTTGAAAGCCACACTACAGCTTTTATCTGAGCACCCAAATTGAATACCCACTTCACAAGATCTCACTGTTAAAAGCCAGCGTCACCTTTTGCTCTGAGAGAGAGCACGTGAGCCAAACCTTTGAAAGCTGGTCAGCTCTGTCCCCAGAGGGCTGCAGCCAAGGGGCCGACTCAATGCTTCAAATTGGTCAGGCAGTGACACACCGCTCAGACCAACCAGCTCTAAACATCAGCCTGAGCTGTGACCTGCCACTAATTAGCACACCAACCAGTAATGACAAAAGAGCTGCCATTTCATCAGGAGAACATCACATGGCTGGAGAGAGGAAACTGAAAAGCTCCAAGGATTAAGGATGGTGAGCAGCTGGGGAGACAAAACCTGCCAACCTGAAGATGCAACGGTAAACTAGAGCACCCAGGACAGCAGGCTAATTATGATTTTGTGACATACATAGGACAAGTTTCTAGTACTAACCATTTCAAACTGATAAAAGGGAAGTATCCTTGCAATCTTGTGGGGGATTGTGAGAGAAAAACACCAGTTTTTCAGCAGTTTCAGCAGTTACCTGCATTATTAGCTTTTCTTTTTTAAAGAAAACCACTCTGGATGACTTGCCGCTATTTAGAATTCAATTAAATTCTGAGAGCTCCTGGCTTCAGTGGTTTCATAGAAACTGAAATTAAAACTCTGCCTGCTCCTGGAGCACAGGAAGTCTGATCTCCCCTAGATGTTACCCACAATGCAGGGATGAGCCCTGAAGAGGAGTACCAATATCTGCCTTGCCAGAGTTCCTTATTACAGAGAATATACTTACTGTTCCAGCCAGGATATCATGAGGACAGCAATCCAGAAGGTGGCTCTTGCAAACACGATCGTCTGTAAACTTCACCCTTTGTCTGGTTTCATCTCCTGAAATTCATTTGTGGTTTTAAATAAGCAGACATTAGAATAACGATAAGAGAACAAAGACACTGGCATGATCATTTTGCCTCAATATGCAGATTAAAATACTTGGTGTTCCTGCTTCCCCAAAATTACTCAAAATAAGCTTAGAGGGTAACAGGATATTCTGGAACACTTATAATTGGCAACAAACACTATTTTAGCATTTATTCATCCAGTACACCATGTTAAACACAGTGCTGGCGAGCCAAGTAACGTCCAAGGCCTGTAATCCATATAAAGAGACAGCACAGCCAGAAGGGAAAAAAGGAGACAGACAGTCTGGCTCACAGCCAAAACTTTTTTTTTTTTTTTTTTAACTTCCCTGCCTTTTTTACCACAAGGAAAGGGCAGGAGGTACCGAAACCCATGAATCACAAACGAGGGCTGTGCTGGGTTGTTTTTATAGGCAGTTGCTATTTGCTCATCTGGTAATTAAGCCATCGGTCCATTTGGTTTGAGAACCAAACAGGCGGCACGCTTTCCAAGGCCGTGCAAAGGTGAATCTTGTCGGTCTCAGCCTGGAACACGCCAAGCGTGCTTCCCACCCGCATCCCACCCTTAGAAGACACTTTACACTCAGGAGCCACTTAAAACAAGACAATATCAGAAAAGCAAAATACTCAAAAAGTAAAAAAAGAAACAAAGTTAGTCAATACACACTGCGAGCTCCAACACATACTATACCCATCTGCATTCTTCAAGACCTCAGCTGCAGAATTTTATGCCCACTGTTGAAAAGTTTTAAAGGAAAAGCTTTCTTGCCCATACCTGCAGTAAGGAAGTCAGGGGAACGATACATAAAAGTAAAAGCAACGTGGTAATGGTATGTGACAACTTTAAGCTCATCTGTGTATATGACACAGGTATGTGTAACACTAAAGTATGAATATAGCTTAGGATTCGCAAGCATCCAGGAATAATGTTGTGTTCTACTGAAAATGGTTCTTTATTATTTTTTTTTCTTTCTAAGCTACACTTTTAAAGTTACTTGTGAAAAAAAAGCAAACACTTTTTTTTGTTTTTTGTTATAACAGCTTTAAAAATTGGTTGTGACTCACGGCTCGATGAACATGAGGCTTTTCTGCAACTCCCTTGCAGATTGATGTAGGCAGGCAAAGATACACTGAACCTTTATAAATAAAATAGAGGGGCCACAATTGTTCAGTTTGTATGAAATAAAAATATGGGAAGCAATTCAACAGCAACTCAATACACAAATAAAAGAAAAGCACTTATTCGCTTAGGAAACCAAGTGCAAAGAACCTGACCAGCCCTGCTAATTAGTTTCATTGCTTTCATAGCTCATCTTGGGACTGATCTTCTGGTCCTCTTTTTGTATGCTTTATGTGGGCTTGCAAAGACTTTTTTTTCTCCCTCTGTAGCCCAAAGGTTCCCAATTACCTGAAAAGCCTTTTTTTTTTTTTTTTTCCTGTACAGTTGTGCTTTCCGGCCCTGTCTGCCACAGCTGGATGATTCCCAGCATTCATATTCTTAATGTTACTACTCTTGGCTTGGAGAGCTCTGTAAAAAACACCCAGCTCTGAGCAGGGCTTGAGATTTCCTCGCACATCATGTCTCCAATTGCTTCAGCCCTTCCTTCTTCAAGGCTTTTTTTATCAGACAAGAGAAAACTCAGGCTCTGGGATGAGAAACAGCCATGATTTTCCCTGCTTTTCTTATCCCACAGCCTTCCTTTCAGTGATTCACTACTCCAAGTCCCCTTCAAACAATCTTTCTTCCCCATTTCCACAAGGGCGTGCACGATTATTGTTTTCCAAGAGGAAATTCCCCTACAGTTTCCCAGCCTCATGGCTCCTGACCCAGCTTTCAAAGGGAACTTAAACAGACACAAAAGCGCCGCGGCAACCTGCTTCTACACCTACCTCCGCGCCCCTACAACCTCTGGGGGCTGCGGGCTCCAACGCCACGGCCGTCCCGCAGCCTCGGGCCCGCTCGGCCCGGCCGCCCCGCACCGCTTGAGCGGGGCGGGGCGGCCGGGCCGAGCGGGCCCGGAGCCTCGGGGCGCGGCTTGGGCTTGGGCTGAGGCGGCCCCTACTCACCGTCCCGGGCCGTGCCCATGAGCTGGTCCAGCAGGGCGCGCATCTGGGCCTGGGCCGACATGGCGGGAGGAAAGCTCCGGCCTTGGGCCTGAGCGGCGGCGGCAACTACGGCCTCAGTGGCGGCGGCGGCGCTGGGCGGAAGTGGCCCCTCCCGCTCACGCGGGGGATGATGGGAGTTGTGGTCCCAGGGCGGAAGTGGCGCCGCGGGGCATGCTGGGAGTTATGGTCAAAGAGTGCGCTCAGCCCGCCGGCGTGGGGCATGCCGGGAGTTGTCGCATCAGAATTATGGAATGCTTTGGGTTGGAAGGAACCTCAATGCCCATCCAGTTCCAACCCCTGCCATGGGCAGGGACGCCTCCCACTGGGTCAGGGGGCTCACAGCCCCATCCAACCTGGCCTTGAGCGCCTGCAGCGAGGGGGCAGCCACCACTGCTCTGGGCAACCTGGGCCAGGGCCTCCCCACCCTCATTGTGAAGAATTTCTTCCTAATGTCTCATCTAAATCTCCGCCTTTCCGGTTTAAAGCTGTTCCCCCTTGTCCTATCACTATAGGCCCTTGGAAAAAGCCTCTCTCCAGCTTCACTGTAGCCCATTTCAGGTTGCTCTAAAGTCTCCCTGAAGCTTTCTCTTCTCCAGGCTGAACAAGCCCAACGCTCTCAGCCTGTCTCATAGGAGAGGGGCTCCAGTCCTTTAATCATCTCTGTGGCCTCCTCTGGATCCACTCCAGCTGTTCCAGATCCTTCTAATGTCTAGTCTGAACCTCCCCCGGTGAGAAAAAAACTAGACATGAAGAAAAATTTCTTCACTGAAAGGGATCTCAGGGAGGTGGTTGAGTTGCCATCCCTGGAGGAGTTTAAAAGATGGGTAAATGAATTTCTCAGGGACATGGTTTAGTAAGGGGACAAGCACGGCTGGACTCAATGATCTCAGAGGTCTTTTCCAACCAGATGATTCCATGATTCTGTGACTCTTAAGTTGGGGATTCCAAAACTGGACACAGTACTCCAGGTGGGGTCTCACAAGAGTAGAGTAGAGGGGAAGAATCACCTCTCTTGGCCTGCTGGCAGCGCTTCTTCTGATGCTGTCCAGGACACATCTGGCCTTCTGGACTGCAAGTGCACATTGTTGGCTCATGTTGAGCTTCTCATCAGTCAGCACCAAAGTCCTTCTCCTCACGGCTGCTCTCAGTCACATCGTCCCTATCCTGTATTTATACTGGGGGTTGCCCCGACCCAGGTGTAGGACCTTGCACTTGGCCTTGTTGAACCTCATGAGGTTCTCACAGCCCCACTTCTCCAGCTTGTCCAGGTCCCTCTGGATGACATCCCATCCTTCTGGTGTGACCACTGCCCCACTCAGCTTGGTGTCATCCACAAACTCACTGAGGGTGCACTCGATCCTGCTGTCAATATCATCAGTGAAAAGGGAGGTCTGGACAGGCTGGATCCATGGGCTGAAACCAACGGGATAAGGTTCAACAAGGCCAAGTGCAGAGTCCTCCATTTGGGACATAACAACCCCGTGCAGCGTTACAGGCTTGGGGCAAAGTGGCTGGAGAGCTGGAGAAGGACCTGGGGGTGTCGGTCGATAGCTGACTGAATAAGAGCCAGCAGTGGCCCAGGTGGCCAAGAGGGCCAATGGCATCTTGGCCTGTGTCAGACCCAGCGTGGCCAGCAGGAGCAGGGAGGTGATTGTGCCCCTGTGCTCAGCGCTGGTGAGGCCGCACCTCGAGTGCTGGGTTCAGTTTTGGGCCCCTCACTCCAAGAAGGACATTGAGGGGCTGGAGCACGTCCAGAGAAGGGCAACGAGGCTGGGGAGGGGCTGGAGAACAAGTCCTACGAGGTGTGGCTGAGGGAATTATGGTTGTTTAGCCTGGAGAAAAGCAGGTGGAGGGGAGACCTCGTCACTGTCTACAACTGCCTGAAAGGAGGCTGTGACAAGGGTGGGTGTGACAGCGATGGGATGAGAGGAAATGGCCGCAAGTTGTGCCAGGGGAGGTTTAGCCTGGACATTAGGAAGAATTTCTTCCCTGAAAGGGTGGTCAGGGATTGGCACAGATGCCCAGGGAAGGGGTGGAGTCGCCATCCCTGGAGGTGTCTAAAAGACAGGTGGATGAGTTTCTTAGGGACAGGGTTTAGTAAGGGGACAGGTACAGCTGGACTCGATGATCTCAGGGGTTTCTTCCAACCAGATGATTCTATGAAAATATTAAACAGCACAGGTCCCAGCACAGACACCTGAGGGACAGCACTCCTAACGGGTCTCCACGAGGACAGGGAGCCACCGAGCACTTACCCTGGAACGCGCACCGGCTGTGCAGCGCTGGGCGGCCCCGGACACGCCGCTGGCGTGCGCTGTGCCGCGCAGGTGTAGTGCTGACGCAGGCGCTGGGCGGAAGTGGGGCTGCGAGGCACGTCGGGAGTTGTAGTCCCGGGCCAGGAGGCGCCTCCCGCCGCGGGCCATGTCGGGAGTTGTAGTCCCGCGGGAGCTCCCCTCGGCCTCCCGGGGCGGGGAGCGAGGCCCGAGCTGGGGCCGGCGCTGGCGGCGCGGGGACGAGACGGCGGAGGCGGGGACGGGCCGGGTCACCCGCGGCGTGGCGGCGCTGGCACCGGTGCCAACCCGCGGTGCTGCCTCTGGGCACGCCAGCACACGGCCGGGCTGAACGAGGGCGGGATCCAGAGCACGCCGAGCCGTGCCAGGCCGCGCCAAGCTGTGCCGGGCCAAGCCATGCCAACCTCTGCTCCCCCTTTGGAACCCCGTATAGAGCCTCTATACCGCCCTGTGTCCCCCCTACAGAGACCCCTACAGCTCCCTGTGTTCCCCTATAGAACCCCATATAGGTCCCCTTTCCCACCCACTCCCCCTTACAGCCCCCTATAGAGCTCCTATTACGCCCTGTGCCCCCCTATAGATCCCCCCATAAAGACTTTATCCCACCTTGTGTCCCCCCTTCAGAGTCCCCTAAGAAACCCCTATACACCCTGTGTCCCCTCTATAGAGCCCACTATAAAGCCCACTATAGTGCATTGTGTACCCCTATGGAGCACAGTATAGACCAACATATAGTGCTCTTTGTTTCCTCTATGAAGCCTCCTATAGAACCTCTACAGCGCCCCATGTCCCCTTTTTAGGGCCCCCAATAAAGCCCCATATACTATCCTTTGTCCCCCTAGAGAGCCCCCTATAGGGCCCCGATAGTGACTTTTTCCCCCCTTTGGAGCCCCCTATGAATCCCAGTGTAGAGGCCCCTAAAGGGGGGACACAGGGTGCTATAGGGGCTCTATAGGGAGTCCTATGGAGGGCCACAGGGCACTATAGGGGGCTCTACAAGTGGGCTCCATAATGTGGACACAGGCTTATACAGGGAGCTCCATAGGTGGGACACAGGGCACGATAGGGACTCTATATGGGCCTCCATAGGGGACACACAGGGTGCAATAGAGGCTCCTTAGGGGACTCCATAGGGGGGACACAAGGCACGGTAGGGGCTTTATAGGCAGATTCTAAAAGGGGGACACAGGGCGCAATAGGAGCTCTATTGGGGGCTCCATAGGAGAGACACAGTGCACGGTGTGGGGCTCTATAGGGGGCTGCATAGGTGGGGATGCAGGGAGCAATAGGGCATCTATGGGGAGCACCACAGGGGACGCACAGGGCGTGACAGGGTCTCTATAGGGGGCTGCAGAGGGCAGACGCAGGGCACGGTATAGGTTCTATAGGGGGCTCTAATGACAGACTCTGGAGTGATAGTGGCTCTATAGGGGATTCAAAAGGGGGATACAGGGTGCAATCTGGGCTGTATAGAGAGCTCCACAGGGGGGACATCGGGCTCTATAGGGGCTCTAAAATAGTTTCCATAGGGGAGACACAGGCTGCAATGGGGCATTATAGGGGACTATAAAAGGGGGACACAGGGCACAGTAGGGGCTTATAGGGGGCCTTGGAGGGGGAACACCAGGCACGATAAGGGCTCTATAGGTGGAGCCACAGGGGGAACACAAGGCACCATAGAGGCCTTATAGGGCTCCACAGATGGGGACACAGGTGGCAATAAGGACCCTTTTGTGGGCTCCATATGGAAAACCCAGGGCATGGTATTGGTTCTATAGGGGTTCCCACAGGGGAGACACAGTGTGTAATAGGAGATTTTTAAGGTGCTTCACAGGGGCGACATAGGGCACCATAGAGAATCTGTAGGGGGCTCCATAGGAGGGACGCATAGCACGATAAGGTCTCTATGGCGGGCTTCTAATGGGGGAGACACAGGGTGCGATTTAGGCTCTATATGGGGCGCCATAGAGGGTATATAGGGCACGACAGGGGCTCAATAGGGGTAACACAGGGCGTGACAGGAGCTTTATAGGGGGCTCCGTGGGGTGACACAGCGGGTGGTATTGGCTCTGTGGGGACTCCATAGAGGGGACACAGGGCGTGATAGGGGCTCTATATGGGGTGTCATAGGCGGGCACAGGGCACAACAGGTGTTCTATAGGGGGCTCAATATGGGGGACACAGGGCATGATAGGGGCTGTATAGAGAGCTCCATAGGACGGATACAGGGTGTGATTGTGGCTCTATAGGGGTCTCCCTAGGGGGACACAGGCTGTAATAGGGGCTTTCTGAACAAACACAGCCGAACACAGCCAGACCCAGCCAAGCCGAGCCGAGCTGAACAGAAGAAGTCCAGCCGAGACCTGCTAAACGTAGTTGGGTCCAGCTGAGCCAAACCCAGGTGTGTTCCAGCTGAGCCAAACCCAGGGTGTGTGTTCCAGCTGAGCCGAACCCAGATGTGTTCCAGCTGAGCCGAACCTAGGGTGTATGTTCCAGCTGAGTCAAACTCAGGTGTGTGTGTTCCAGCTGAGCCGAACGCAGCTCCAGCTGAGCCAAGCTGAACGCAGTCGGTCCAGCCAAGCCAAACTCAGCCGGGTCAAGCTGAGCTAAACTGAACACAGTCAGGTCCAGCCAAGTCGAGCCGAACAGAATCAGGTCCAGTCGAGCCAAGCCGAATGCAGTCGGGTCCAATCAAGTCGAGCCGATGGAATTAGGTTCACCCAAGCCAAATGCAGTCGGGTTGAGCCGAGCCGAGTCGAGCCAAGCCGAGCTGAGCTGAGACCAGTCAGGACCAAACAGGATCAGGTTCACCTGAGCTGAGCCAAACGCAACCGGGCTGAGTCGAACAGAATCGGGACCAGCTGAGCAAAGCCAAACTCAGCCGGGTCCAGCTGAGCTGAGCCGAGTCCGAGCGCAGCGAACTCAGCTGGGTCCATCCGAACCAACCGGGCCGAGGTGAGCAGACGAGGGACACCGCCCCGTTCCCACCATCCCCCGCCCCGGCCGCTGCCCCACGGGCAGTGCCGCTGTCCTGGCAGAGCCCTGGGGCTGCCGCGTTCCGCCTGCAGGGCAAGAGGCTGCTCGTGGTGTTCGGGGCCACCGGGGAGCGAGCGGGGAGCCGGGGGGAGCCCGGGGCCGTGCAGGGTTCGTGCTGCCCTGAGCTGCGAGTCCCGCAGCGGAGCCTGCAGAGCTCCCGGGGGACTCAGCGGGGCAGCGCTGCCCCCACCGGGCTGGAGCAGCAGCTGGGAGCGCATCCAGGGAAGGGACCAGAGCTGGGGAAGGGGCTGGAGCACAGGGTTATGGGGAGTAGCTGAGGGCCCTGGGGCTGCTTAGCCTGGAGAAGAGGAGGCTGAGGCGAGACCTCATCGCCCTCTGCAGCTCCTGGAAAGGAGGCTGGAGCGAGGTGGGTGCTGGGCTCTGCTCCGAAGTGACAGGGGATGGGATGAGAGGAAATGGCCTTGAGTTGCACCAGGGCAGGTTCAGCCTAGATATTAGGGAAAATTCCTTCACCGAAAGGGTTCTCAGGCCCTGGCAGAGGCTGCCAGGGAGATGGTGGAGTCCCCATCCCAGGAGGAATTCAAAAGACAGGTGGATGAAGTGCTCAGGGATGGTTCAGTAGTGGACAGGGATGGTTGAACTTGATGATCTCAGAGGACTTTTCCAACCAAGCGATTCTATGGGCACCCCTTGCTGGCAGCAGCAGAGGGGCGGCACGTCTGGCCTCTCCCGCTGGTCTGGAATAGCACAGGGGCTTTAGGGGGCTGAGCAGGGGCAGCGCTGGCAAATAAGATGCCTCCCCATCACAGAGCCCAGGAGGACAATCCCTATCCTGCTCCTGCTGGCCACACACCAGTGCAGTGCAGAAGCACAGAGGGCAACCCATCAATTCAGACAGGGAGGGTGAGTGCTGGGGTACCAGGGCAGCCTGGGTCGCTCAAGCTCTTCAGGGCTCTCCTGGATCCCCCAAGCCCATGGTTCCAGACCTGCTCAGCCACAGCTTGTGCCCAGCTGCTTGGTGTCTCAGCTGCGGGGAAGAGCCGGTTGTGTCTGAGCTTGGCCCAAGGCAGGTTGGCCTTTCCATGCCAGGCAGGGCTGCAGGGCATCAGTGGCATGGCTGGTGGCTGTGGCTTCAGGGACAGATCCAGGACAGCTCCTCAGTGCCTGTGCAGCATCATTTTCCCATTGCCACCTCTGTCTCTTCTCACACTGCATCTGGAGGAGGGGGAACAGGGGCAGTTCCTGGGCTGGCATTGGCTATGGGTGGTGCTCTGCTTCAGCACACTCAGTGAAAGCTTCCCTGCATCTTGCCCTCACCCTGCTGCTTCCTTCTCCCAATCCCAACCCAAATGACTTAGCTTGGACATCAGGAAAATGTTCTTTCCCCCAGAGGGAGGTGGAGCCCTGGAACAGCTCCCCAGGGAAGCAGTCACAGCCTGACAATATTCCAGAAGCGTTTGGCCAAGGCCCTCAGGTACACGGTGTGAATGTTGGGGTGTCCTGTGCAGGGACAGGAATTGGACTCCATGGTCCTTGTGGGTCCCTTCCGACTCAGGACATTCTGTGATTCTCTTTCTGACTTGTGGAGCAGCAGAGCCCTCCTCACGGGTGGAAAGGATACAGCAGGCTGCTCTGACACAGCCCTCTTCAGCTTCTGTGCACGCAGCCTCTGCCCTCCAACCCTATTTTTCCCCCAATTCTTTTGCAGCTCTTGCCAGAGGATTGGGAGAAATGCAGCTCCCCTGGGGCCAAGGAAATGGCTGCTATGCCCTGGAGCCAGACCACGTGGCCCTGTCCATGAAACTCAACCCCAAGGCCCGCACCTTCCGTCAGTGGGTGGCAGGTAACAATGCTGCCTTCTGAGCCTTCCCTCCCTCCTCTCCCACCTGAGCCCCTGCAGCCGGGTCTAGCCAGAGGGCAGAGCTGTGCTGAGCCACGCTGCTGGTCCGCTAGAACCTGGTGGGGCTTGGATGCAGCTGGGGCCTCAGACACTGATCCTACGGGAGCTGGGGAGAGCTTTGGTCCCTGCATGTGCTCCAGAGCTTTCCCATGACTTCGTTGAGACTGTTCAGACCAGTGGAGCAGGAACAAGAGGAGGGGCTGTACAGCTGCAGGCAAATGGGCAGCAGCAACACTACTTTTCATCCTGTCTCCAGGGAGGCATTTGTTTAATGATTCCAGGTGTTTTCACAGCTACGGATTGGTGGTGGCTTGTTTTCCTAGATCACCTTCTTTCCTAGGCAGCTCTGAGCACGCAGCACTGGGTGGGCTGAATGCATGCTTCCTGCACTGGGCAAGGTGAAAGCTGAGCCCAGCTCCTCAAGTGGGACAGCTCTCAGCTGTGGCCTCGCCTTTAGGCTTCCAGAGTTAATTGCAATCGCTGCCCCCCTGAGCTGAGTAAACCCCTTGCCCGCCTGTCCAACCTCTGGCTCTCAGACTGTGAAAAGCTCTTTCCCTCACCATGCTTAAGGTACTGCTTGGGTAAAAGCTCTGGCTTTGGCACCGGAGCACTGCTCCCAACATCCAGCCCTACCCTCTCCTTGCTGGAGAGAAGCCCTTGGCTCCTGTTCCTGGGGAGGGAAAAGGATGACAGACAAGGCTGGAAGAGTAGACAAGGCAGCAAGGCACACCACGTGTTAAATATCTTTATCAAGTCAATCTTATTTACATGGATACAGAATCACTTTACAGACAGTTTAATCAGGAGGCAACGCGTGCTTTATTCCAGCAAATTAAGAAGGGCAATACTATGACATGTCCCTGTTTAACTGGTCAATTAGTAGGTGGGCAGACAGTACCTGTGTGGTACAACTAATGAAATCCTCACTGCAAGAGCCTGACTCTGCCTGAAGGAGCGATCTGCTTCACTTGCATTCTCACACATGTAGAAACAATGACTCTGACCAATCATTTATGCTACAGGTGTTGTGCTAATGTAATAAAATACTTTGTCCCAAACTGGCAAAGGGCTCAGTGATAAACTTGTACCCAACTCAGGAGCAACCGTAGTGGTATAACTTTAGTTAACTGGGGGGTGCCGGAAACCTGAGGCCAAATGCAGATTCCATCACCGCTCTTCGTGTGGGAGATCAGCAGGACTGAGAAACCCCACGGCTGCCAAGGCTTTGATGAGTCCCAGCTGCAGAGACACTTCCCGCTCAGAGATGCGCAGGACAGCCAGGAGGGCTGTTGTGCAGACAGGGTTAACACTGACCCACCAAGTCTCCTGGGAGAAGGTATCTGCACCATCTTTGCTAAGTTCACCAAGCACATCCAGCGCCTGAGTGAGCAGCAGCCATCCAGGACAGCAAACTGCTGCACTCTGTGTGGGAAGGACAATTTTTATTTCACAATTCCACTGTTTAGGATTCTAAATAATACTTCAACTCTATTTTTTACCAGATAAGCCTCCAGCAGCAGTAGGGACTGTGAACAACCTCGAGAGAGCGAGACACATTTCTGCAAAGCTGTGTCTTTCCTTCATTCCCAGTTCCTAGAATGGTGGGTGGGGTTTGCATCGTGACGACCTTTGGTGCCTCAGTGGTTTGTAGCCTCTCCAGCTGGGATTCTCACTGACATCCTTCACTCTCCAGACCCCACTGCCAGAAACATTCATCCCCGGCTGCAAAGATGAGCTGCTGGCTCCTAGCTTCCAGTAGAACGCTTCCCTGTGGTTGAAGCAAAAGAGAAGTTTAATGTTTCCAAACTGAATCAGCCCAAGATATGCAGGCACCCACCTGCCCTGCCGCCACGCTTTGTCAGCCACACAGAATAGACAAGTTTGAAGCCCATGGAAGCTGAGCCCCTGGACCACAAGATGCCAGACTGCCATGGATGATCTGATGATCTCCCTCACTGCAGGCCAACGCCAGCTAGATGGCCCTCTGCACTGTAACACTGCTCATTTGTGGGATGGGGGCTTTCTGTGCTCCAGAACAGACCGATTCCCTCCTGGAGCTGGAAGACCGTGGTAGGGGTGAGTCCACCTGAGCGCACCGGCACTGCAGGCTCTGTGGTGGCAGCAGAGCTGCCCAGTCCCAGCTTTACCCACTAATGGAAAGCCCTTGGTGCTCTGAATTGGGTATGGCCACTGTGTGGACAGGGCAGCAGAGCTGCAGGGGACACCAAAACCACCCTGAAGACGTACCCAGCATTTTTGCTGCAGCAAGGATGCAGTTTAGTCCCTGGCTTTTTGCTCCGGGTCACAGGGGACAGCTAGGGCTTTTCACACCAGTGGCTGGAAGGCCTGAGGCTAAGAGAGACGCAATGTTGCACTCCGGCTGCTTCTGCCTCCCAACAAGTGCAAGTTCTGCTCGGTGTGGGGGAAAGATGACAGTAAAACACAAGAGGCCTCCTACCTCGGATCAGGTGTCAGGAGGTAAACATTTTCTTAAGTTTGGAAAGGAATCCCTCCTTGTTCTCCTCAGCCTCAGGCCTATCCCCGCCTGCGTCAGCGCTAGCCGTGGCCCTGCCACCTGGACACAAACAGCAAAGGGCTGCAGTCAGACACATCTCCCACCCTGATGAGGGGAGAGGGTTATTTTAGGGAATGGTCAAGTCAAGGCAGCTGGGTTTGCCTGCATCCTCATGTACAGGGCTGCACCCAGCAGCAAGAAACAGTACTGGGCCACCTGCAGCGAAAGCACTGGAAAGCCCAGACCCCAGACACAGAAAAGAGGACCATAAGCCCAGGTAACACCGTTCCCTTCCCCTCTTCCCAGACCGCCAGCTGGCAAGGGAGTTCTCATGCTGCACAACCAAGTCAGGAACCCCCCACACTTTTGAAATAAGCACTTGGAACTGAGAGTCTGCCACTAAAACCAAGTTGTGAGCTTGGCTGTCGCCAGCCATGACTTCACAGACTAAAAAGGCAATTTTGGTGGTCCTTGAGCAATCTTCCTGTTCCATGGCATCACCGTGACCCTTGAAAGCAAAGCAGGGTGAACTCACACCAGGAGCCTGCCTCACACAATCCTCAGGCAATGTTCAAACCGCATCAACGAGAACATGAATTCATGTTAGAATGAAAAGGCCTGCAAGCGCTTCAGAATAAGTGTCCAGATAAGGAAGCTTTCTGGCAACAACGAGCATAATTTTATTATATAAACAGGTCTTTCTTATATAAACAAGTACTGAGAAGTTGCTTGTCCTTCTAAGAAGCACCTAAAGAAAGAACAAAGGAGATCCCTTTGGCCAATCTACTTTTTCCATAGGAAACCCATCAATAATAAGAGCCCCAAATCTTCCTCCAGTGCTCTCTGCTCACAGAGAACACTGAGTCCAGTCCTCCCCGCCTTCCCACGCTGCCTGCCGAGCTCAGACTGATGCAATGGCATGAAACAGGGTAGCCTGCGGCAGAACACACCCCCATCCACTTAGGGTATTTCTGCTTCCCAGAGCAAGGACACACTTTCAGCAGTAGCCTGTCTTTACACTGCAAGCTACTGCTTGTGTTTTCAATCCACTTCACTGCTTAATTATGGCAAAAACCAGCAGGTTTGCTTTCTAAAAATTAAAGTTTGCAGCAAAATCAAGTTTGGAGAACATTTTTTTTATTTTCAGCACACTTATGTCTTTAAAAAGCTGGAATAAAAGTTTTGTGCTGCGAGATCTCTCCCCTTCCCCCCAAGGCTGACCTTTAATGCTCACCTTCAGTGGGAAAGACCCAGCTTCTGTGTTACATTATAAAACAGAACCTTGGTAAGTTATTTGGCAGATATTGCCTTCCAATATCCTGAACTCCAGCCTCTATTCCCCAGGCTCTGGCACGTGTAGTAGGGAGGACCCGAATTCCTTTGAAAGCCTCTCACCTTTGCCTCGCTTTATGCAGCCAGGGATGCCCTTTTTGATGTCAAACACAGAAAGGAACCACAGTTTTACATTCATTGTTCCAATATAAGCAATGGAAAAATTGTTTCCCAACAGTGCCAGACAAAACTCTTACTCTCCTGATTTTTCTTTAGCTGCTATTGCTGCCAGTTACCTCAACCATTGAAAATGGAAACACATAACTGCTGGAACAAAACTGTAAATCTGGAGCTGAAAAAGCATATTTACAAAGTTGGCTTCACCGCCTTTGTCATGTCTGCTGACTGAAGCCACCCCTTGGCACCAGTCAATATTTCCATCCAAGGTTCCCCCATGTGCACAGAGCAGCCTTGACAGCATTGCTCCCCTTCGGCTTTCAAGGAGAAAAGTCCCCACTGTGCTCAGAAGAGACCAGCTCACACAGAACACAGGCCTGAAGCACATGCTCTTCTACCTCTGCTACTACAAGTGATTCAGGAAGAAGGGCAGAAGCAGGGAGTGAAGTGTTGTCATCACCACAGTGACACTCACCACACCTTGTCAGGACCCTGGAGTATCCCAGTGCTTCTCTCTATTCATGCACAGATTCGCCCAGCCAGTATTCCAGTAAAGCTTTCCAGGAAAAGGCTCCTTGCTTTGTGCTACAGCCTATTGACCCCTCACTAAAGCTGTGCTGACACGCTCTACTAAGGTGACCTCGGCTCCCCTTCCTCCCCAGGAACCCCCCAGAAGCGCTCTGCACTCCCATGCCAACTCCATGAGGAAGAAGCACTACACCCCGCCACTCACCTGATGCTGTATTTGTGACTCCATTCACCGTGCCATCCACATCGGTCTCGTCCTCGGCGTAGCTCATCATTAAGGCTCTCTGGCGATCCGTCAGCCTCCTGCAGATCGGAGACAGAGGTGTTGGTTACGGCCGTCCTTAGGGACAGAGGTATCCCCAGACCTCCTTAACCTTCTCCAGCAGTGCTCACAACAGGCAGAAACTGGAAGTTTGAGATTAATACACCCGGCACACACTGAGAACCCCTACAATGCTGTTAAATAAGGAAGAGAGAGATGACCCACTGCATTAAAAACCCAAAATGCTTTGAAGTGCTGAGAAGAAACCGTATGGAGCTGCAACAGAACACACGTCTGGTAGGGAGACCTTAGGAAAGCAACTGCCAAGTGCAGCAACTCGAGCTAACGAGTTTTGGTTGCCACAGGAACAGGGGAGGCCAAGCAGTCCAACAAGCAACTGCCAAGGCCTTCGGTTCCTTTAAGCTGGAGATGTGAGAGCACAGACGCACTGTAAGCCACGACACTGAATTTATGTAACAGGGATCCAGACAGAGTAGCAGCCAGCCAGGCAAACACACAGGTGAAAAACTGCTTATATGTTTCCAGCACTTAGGATTTTTAGAGCTGGGTTGACCAAGGGTATTTAAAAAATGTACCTCACATTTGAATAAAAAGCAGAGTGAGGTATTAATAAAGCGGTACGGATTTTTCATAAAATCTGAAGGTTTCCCAGGAATTTGTATTAGCTCTACTTACTGAGGAATTTTTATCTTTATGTGAATGTAGTGGTCTCCGTAGCCATAACTGTTAACCTTGGGAATGCCTTTCCCACTCATTCGAATTCGCTGGTCGGGCTGAATACCAGGGGGTATCTATGAATACAGAGGTATCGCGTTTATTACTCGTTTCACCATTTATACAGTAATTACACATCCATAAAAAATAACTATTGATGCAGCAAGCCAAAGTAGGATGGGAGAGATCTGGTATGTTCATACATCTGGACAGATTCAGAAGCTACATCAGTAGTGATGAAAAACCTTTTGAAGGAAGAAGAACAGAACCTTGCAAGTCTGTAGATTGTGGATGGGATCTGCCCAGAAATTCACCAGGCCCTTCCTCTCTCTGTCCCTACATCGCCATGGAAAAGGTGTGACCCAGCAGGCCACTACCCAACACTCACACAGTATCACAGTATCATAAGGTTGGAAAAGACCTCCGAGATCATCGAGTCCAACCTATGACTCAACACCTACGCCCACTCCTACTCGTCAACTACACCATGGCACTAAGTGCCTCATCCAATCTCTCTTTAAACACCTCCAGGGACGGCGACTCCATCCAGAAGGGATCTGCAACATGCTATGGGCAGGCTTAGATTTGTACCACTTTATGGGGCAGAGGAGTCACCTCTGCTGTCCCACATCGCTTTATGCCCTAGCTCTCCCACACACTGGTACTCACCGCGATATTGATTGTCTCGTACAAGCCTTGACACCTGGCTGTGCCTCCCAGAACAGCCTGTGCTATTGAAATAAGGAGATCCGAATGGATGTCTGCTCCATTTCTTCTGAACACAGAACTTTTTTGCACCTAAAAGACAGGCAGTTCCAAAGAGAAGTGAGTGCAAGACCATGAGGTTCCCATGGTAAATTGCTTTGAAAGTTCTTAGAAGAGAATGCTGTAGCCAGACCCTTTATCACCTACAAACCGCTCAGCTGAGAAGCCTGTGCTCATGTTCAGTCTTCTAGACAAACACAGCTCTTGACATAACCGTCACTAGCCAGAGGCTCAGGAGGATGCCCGCTTCCTACCAGCACTCCCTCCCCTAATCCCAGTTGTTTATCAGCGTCAGGGTGGTTCCACTGATGCTGCCTTGTCCAGTGCCCCGAACAGGGGTAAGCCAGACGAGAAGACGAAGGCCAGCACCTTCACAGTGGCCTCACAAGCTGGAAGAGAATTACACCCTCCTGCACCATAAAAAAGGGTGCTGAAGACAGACACACATATATCAGGAATATTGACAGGGGAAGAGGGCCCTGGCCACAGAACACGTGCAAAGCAGCACCCAAAGTGTATCTGCAGGAGACCTGGCCAGCCAGTCTCTCATGGGCATTTCTGGAGTACTCCTGTCTGTGCAGGCAGGCTGCTCCTTCGCATTTCCAAGTCAAAGACTCAAGGCAACAAGAATCTACTCTGCGTTTTGATGCCTATTGCCACAAGGGACTCATCTTGGAAAAAGCAGCGTGATTCTTCATGAGCAGACTTAATGTTACACCACTTGTTACAATGCAGATCTGCTCTCTCAGACAGTTCTCATGGATCGCGTTACCCCAGCTGTTCCAAAGGATCACTCGCTCTTCCTCCTCTGTCCCCGATTCAGCCAGGATCCCCAGGCAATTCCAAAGTGAACAAGCAACCAATTTAAATACTTACACCAGCCATCAATATAACAGTACGTACCCTGAACGTGATGAAAATTTCTTTCTTTCCCACAGGCATCCGAACTGTCTGCCCATCTTCAACACCTGCAATTGAAAAAAGAAAGAAGGGATATTACCTTATGTTATAATACAGGTGGTACTTTTATACCCACAACTCTTGCCATCCCCAGAGCTTGCCACCACAGCAGTGCCCGCACATCCAGAGGCACGAGGCACAGGACCTGCCAGCAGGTCGCACAGAAATGCTCTCCACAGGAGCCTGGAAGCTGTGGCCGAAGGAAGTAAGTGTCGACACACATTTATACCTTTGACATGATCACTGTGCCCCAGGCAGACCCCTTCAATCCCTTCACAATTCTTGTGGGAAATGCACCAGACTAAGGAATGCTGGGCAGTGCCCACAAGCTGCAGGGTGGTCTCAAAGAAGCCAGTCTTCAGCCCCACCACTCATTTTGTCCTCTCTGGTCAAGAAGGCCATCAGCACACTCTATTGAGCCAAGTGAAGGCTTTCAAAATTCCCACTCTCTCCTCAGGCTTCATCAAAAACAAACAAAAGACCCAAGGCAACAAAACCTCCTCAGAGTTTCCCTCTTCCAAAGCTGCCTGAAAGGATCTATGCAAGAATCAAAACCTCAGCACAGGAAAGGCAAAGCAAACACTGATATCCGTGGTGAGAAAGTTAACCTCATTACTAACCCTCTCAACATCCAAACTATCAGCCTGCTTTGTTCCTACAGCTTCTGTGCAGCAAAACACCTTACGTTGCTCCCACACTGATACCTGGCAGTGACCAGTCACACTCTGGATGCAAGGCCCTTGCCGCTGGCCGAGCGGAAGCAAGCAACTGTATTTAAGACAGCGCAGCACAGCAGCACACCACTAACCAGCTGGCACAGGGACCATCACTGTCTTCTTCTGTTTGGTTTGCCCCGTCCCTCGACACACTACACACGGTGTTGTTATGATGGTACCGCGACCACCACATCGTCGGCACGTAGATCGCATCACAAAAGGGCCAGTATTTATCGTCTCCTAGAGAAGAGAACACAGATCGTACAAATATTTAGTACTGAGATGGTACTTTTCACTTCCACAAAACACTGCCAGGGACAGCCTGGTACGTTTGAGTCCTCCCAATGGCATGTGTAATCTGACAGGACAGCGACATCATTTAGCAAGGGGCGGAGCATAAAACTGCCTCAGAAACCCAAATAGGACGCTGCTCCTGAGAAGTTGGATCAGATTCAACTGCCATCGCATTCCGATTTCCACCGGAAACCAAACCTCACTACTATGAGCGTGTGTCTCCTGGCAAGAGGAAGGGAAACACAATGCTTCATCTCCCAAGATCTAATGCACAAGGAGGAGCAAAGCTTCTTACAGTGCTATTTCAAAGGGAAATACAAATGTCTGTATTTTGAGGAATCCAAGGAAAATCCACTTGTGTGAATTATTGCCCGTGTCCAGCAAAAAGTTATGGAGAATAAGCCATGGACTGAACCGTGAAAGCCAGTTGCTAGACTGAAGCACACAAAGAAAGAGTGGGGAAAGCTCGTAGGCTCCTCTGTCCAACTACTCCTGTTCTGCACAAGAAGATATTCTGATCACAGACTGGTACCCATTTAGATGCGTGGAAACTGAAAGCCTGAAGCTTGGTCATTACTTACCATAAATAACATGCATTATTTTGTGATTCGCCTCAGGCAATCATCACCTGCCTCCTGCCTCCACCCCTCAATTCAAGGTATCCCATTTAAGACCCAAGTAATTGTAGAACTGTTATATTACATAGATATTGTTTGCTAGACTTATGGTACCAGATGATCTCGCCCTGAAGGACGGTGATTTTAGCTGGGCAGAGCACATCTTCAATACAAATCTTTAATACAAATCAAATCCTCCTAGTGGCTATTAACATCAAGTCCACATTAACCTGCTTTTAAGCAAAATAAGCCAATGACTATACTGGGAATTCTTCCCTCTGGAAGGGACTGGCTTGCCTCAAGAAGGAAATGCACAGCAGAACCAGTGTCTCCAAAAGCCCTTACCATGCCAGTGCCATTGCAGTAGTGACAGCGCTGTGCCTTGGTACCGGGTTCATGTCCTTTACCGTCGCATCGCTCACAGGAGTCGTTGATGTTCACCACGATCTCCTTGTTAACACCTTTTGCAGCTTGGTTGAACGTCAGCTCCATGATGTACTGTATGGGAAACACGGGCATCAATCTATAGCCGTGCAATGGGGTCTTCGGCAGAGCGAAACTGGCTTAAGCCAAACAGCAAACAATGCTTAAATACATCCAGTTAACAGAGAGAAGAAGAAACAGAGGGATGCACAACTCATACAGAAGGGTTCTGCCTTGCTTGAGGAAGCAATAAACTTCCTCATATAAATAAAGAGGGGTATCAAAAGACAACAAACATTGCAGCAATGGAGAATACTCCAGTCTGATGAGGAGCTGGGTAGCAGAAATGAAATTTAAAACCAGAAAACAAGGAAGTAAAAATAGAAGTCAAGCATTTTCCTGCCCTGGGAAAACCCTGAACACTTCTGAAGGTTTTTTTACATGGGAATGCAGCAAAAGGCGAAGGCTTTCAATCCCAATGACAGTATCTGTTCTTCCTCAGTAAACTCTTCACTTACCAAGGGAAATCATCAAAGATGACTGCACAGAATAGGAAATGCTGTTTACAATAAAAAGGTCACTTTTAGTAAAGCCAGAAGCACCGAATAGCAAGCGTTTCTGAAGGCAGCACAGGAACCAACACCGTCAGTACCTGAAAGAGCATTTAGCTGCAGTGTAAAGAACAAGACATGAGCTGTGTTTTATGGTTCTCCTGCAAAATTAAGCCAATTGAGTTGCAAAGTAAAGCAAATAAAGCAGCCAAACCTAACGCTGGAAGGCTTGGTTTATAGTTACAAGGTATTTTGTGGTTTTTAGCATTATAGATCAAAGCAGACACATGCAAATCAACACGCAGCAGAAAAGATGCCTCTGCAGTGACAGAGCTGTTTGGCAGCGGCAACTGGTGTCAGTAAACACCAGGTGAAGGAGTCAAAATCCAGGAAAGATATCCTGTCAGGAGCTGTGAAGAAGGTATCTACATGACTCTTCCATTCTTGCCACGGGACACTCGTGTGCTGACATTCCCAGAAGCAAATTCTTTGCTTAAGCTTAGTCCCAGAGCACTCTGTGAGGAAACAGTGTCCCTCTCTGGCTTTTGTGGTTTCCCTTTGTTTTCCTTTCGTTATTCAGAAAACATGCACATCTCATACCTCCTGCGGCTGGTCAAAGACGCTCTGAAAATCCCCAAAAGGGGATCCCGAAAACTCTCCGAAGATTTTTCTGAAGAGCTCCTCAGGGTCAATGGAGGGACCACTGCTCCAGTACTGCCGCCCAGTGCCGGCACCGGTTGCGCCGGGATCAAAACTTGCTGTGCCATACGCATCGTACTGTTTCCGTTTCACTTCATCACTTAATACCTTGAAGGCAAAAGAACGATGACGTCAAGACACCATACAGACCCCACGCTAGCAGCCTGATCCTGCAGAGCAGGAGAATTCCAGGCTACCAGCCACAAGCCCAGGTTCTCAAACCTTCTTATCATCCCAGCTCTCAGCAGCATACGGATTACCAAAAAGCCACTTCCTCCTTGGTGCCTCTCAGCTCATCATCAGGAAAACGACAAGATCTTACTAATTTAAAATTAGCAAGAATATCATACATATAGTCAATCGTGAATATATCACATAAAAGCTGGTGATAAGCATTGGGGTAAATCTGGAAACCCATCAGAGAAAAAAAACAACCCAAGTGGATTTCAGAATGAGCTGAAGAGCAGGAAGAAGTGGGGTTGGTTGCAGCACCTCTGCCTCAAGCAGCACCTGCCTGCAGACAGGGTTTTCTGATGGTTTATTTAAGCTGGCCAATAACGCCATTGCAGTGACCACTGCTGAGAAAGAGCACAAACTGAAAAAGCCCCAAATGTGTCCAGCTAAATCAAATCTTTGAGCTAAGCCCTTTCCTGGAGACAGCGCTCACACACAAAGGTGCTCGCAGCTAGAGTACAAGACATGAGAAATCAGCCACAGTTTAACAAGAAACGCACAAAAGGAATGTTTCCCCCAATTTATGATCCAGTCTTTCCTCCAATGAAGCTGGGTAAGAGTCTAGAGAGCAAGTGTTATGAGAAGTGGCTGAGGGACCTGGGGCTCTTCAGCCTGCAGCAGGCTGCGCGGAGACCTCATTGCTCTCTGCAGCTCCTGGAAAGGAGGTTGGAGTGAGGTGGGTGCTGGGCTCTTCTCCCAAGTGACAGGTGATGGGACGAGAGGAAATGGCCTCAAGTTGCACCAGGGGAGGTTCAGATTGGATATTAGGGAAAATTTCCTTACTGACAGAGTGGTGAAACCCTGGCAGAGACTGCCCAGGGCAGTGTTCGAGTCTCCATCACTGGAAGGGTTCAAAGAACATGTCGATGTGGCACTTGCGGCCGTGGTTTAGCAGGCACAGTGGGGCTGGGCAGATGGTTGGACTGGATGAGCTTAGAGGGCTCTTCCATCCTCCATAATTTTGATTCCTTTTCATGACAATTAAATCCTGTACATTACCTCATAGGCTTCTGCCAGCTGAGCAAACTTCTCTTTGGCTTTAGGGTCATCCTTGTTTGTATCAGGGTGGTATTTCTTTGCCAGCTAAACAATAAAAATCAAACTATTAGACACAAACAAGAGTAATTTATTTACCATGGCCTTTCTGTACTTAAAGGGGGCTTGTAAGAAAGACGGGGAAAAACCTTTTAGCAAGGCCTGTAGCAATAGGACAAGGAGTGATGACTTTAAACTAAAAGACAAGACATTTAGACTGCATCTTAGGAAGGAATTTTTTATGCTGAGAGTGGGGAGGCCCTGGCCCAGGTTGCCCAGAGAAGTGGTGGCTGCCCCATCCCTGCAGATGTCCCAGGCCAAGATCAATGGGGCCTTGAGCCCCCTGATCCAGTGGGAGGTTTCCCTGCTGCTCCCTGCCCATCTCAAGGGATCTGAGCACGCGGATGCCAGGGGTGGCCCCAGGCCCTGTGGGACGTGCCTGGTAGTAGGCCTTCTTGATCTCCTTCTGGGTGGCAGAGCGGGGCACTCCCAGCACCTGGTAATAGTCGTCCTTGGCGCAGGCCCCAGCGCTGCTGTGGAAGGCAGCAGTGGCGGCTCTCCTTGGACCTGTGGGAGAGTGAAGCAGAGAGGCTCAAGCGAGAGCTGGGGCAGAGGGTGAGAGGTGGGGGAAGGGGCCCCCCGAACCCCACACTGCTCTTCCCCCCCATGGGCCCCTACTCCCTCCTCGGCCCCTGCACTGCTATCCCCGACCCCCGCTCCTCCCCTGCACCGCCCCGGCGGCCCCGCATCCCCCATGGCCTCCGCGCCTCCCCTGGGCCCCGTACCACCCCCCCGACCCCCCAGCTGCCACTACGGCCCCCGCACCGCCCCTTCGGCCCCTGCCCCGGTCACAGTCCCTGCTCCCCCCAGCCCCTGCTCTCGTGGCCCGGCCCGGCCCCGCTCACCCGCGGCGCACAGCGGCAGCAGGAGGAGCCGGCGTGCCGCGGCGTGCGGCGGCGGGAGGCTGAGCCCCCGGACGAGCCATACGAGCGGCAGCCGGCCCTGCCTCCCGGGCCCGCGGCTCCCGGCGGCGGCGGTTGCGGCGGCCCCGAACCAGCGCCAGGAGCATGCGGCCGCCATCTTGGCCCCCGCCCCCCGCTGCGCATGCGGGGGAAGGGGGAGCACTGCGCATGCGCAGGAAGCCCCGCCCATCGTCGGGAGTGACCATACACATGCGCAGAGGGCCTCGCGCGCGCCGGCAGGGAGAAGCTCTGCGCATGCGCAGTGAGCCCCGCGCCACCGCCCCGCGCCGGGCGCGCAGCCCGCATGCGTGGTGTCAGCCCGGGCGGGACGGAGGGTTGGAGAGGGGTATCGTGGAATCACGGACTCGTTTGTTTAGAAAATACCTTTGAGCTCATCCAGTGTAGTCGTCCCTGTCCTCTACTGGCCCAGATCCCTAAGCACCTCATCTACCTGTCTTCTAAACAGCGCCGGGGCAGTGACTTCACCCCCTCCGTGGGCAGCTGTTCCAGTGCCCGAGAACCCTTTCCATGAAGGAACGTTTCCATATCCGATCTAAACGTCCCCGGTGCAACATGAGGCCACTTCCTCTCGTTTCATCAGTTGTTACCTGGGAGAAGAGACCAGCACCCACCTCGCCACAACCACCTCAGAGCACAGCACGGAGCCTTGGTCACAGCAGCTCCATGGCCAAGACATGATGCCAGCCAGTGCTTTCCGAGGAGATGGAAGCATCCCGAAGGAAACACCCAAGCAGAGCTCTGGAAATGTGTGTGTAGAGACGAGGCTTTTGGTGCTGGGAAGAAAGGAGAAGGCTCAGGCAGGAACTGGAATCCTTCGGAAGCACTGAAATCCTTAGTGAGAACTCATTCCTTGATCATTGAAGCCTCCATGATGCCTGTGTAGGCAGTGATTCAGCTGGAGAGGAGCACTGCAGGCACCTCTGAAGCCCTGTTTTGGGGGCAGCCACTGAGCCACAGGGACGTCTCTGGGGAAGGTTGCATCCCCTCTCCTGGGCACTCCGTGTTTTGTTAAATAAGCAGCAGCTCATGAAATGCCTCTGTAAGAAATAGGGTGCTGGAATGATGGGAACCAGTGCTGGAAAGCAAGCAACCACATTCGCAATGTGTTCCCAGAGGAGATCCCCTTCCCCTGAAGAGCAGAACGAGTGCTCATGGATTTATCCCTTTGATACCAAATGCTGGCACAGTGGGCTCTTGGGAAAGCACAGCAGGCAGCAGCCTTTGAAATTCAAATGGCCCCTCTGTGTGTCTTGGCCGTGACAAAGCCCACAGTGATGGATCACAGTAGGCAGGAATGCCACCAAGACCAGGACACTCCTGGAGCACATGCACACGCAGCGCTGTGCCCATGTAAGAAAACAGCTCTGCTCCCACATGCAGGATAATTACGTAAACATCTGCTGCACAGCTTTCCCCAATAAACTCATTATTAAGGCAATTTTTTCAGGCAGGCAATATGACAACACACCAACCAGCGCACTGGTGGCTGCAGAAGTGCCCATAATCAGCCCCACAGATCACGTCACTGCTGCAGCAAACTTAGCAGCAGTGTTTCCAGAGCTTGCTCAGAGCTCACATGGTGCATCTGGTACAACAGAACCTTCCTGCAATGCCCGTAACCCATCTACTCCTCTCCTTAACAGAAAAAGCAGTGAATACCTCTGTTGAAAAGGTGCTGCAGCCTTGGAAGTGCTAAAGCAAACAGAAGTATCCAAATGTTTTTGATCACTGTTGCTACACAGTTGGAACTGATGACAATGTATTTTGCAAGACAAATGAGGCTGCACTGGGAAGGGGAGGGAAACACAGAAATGAATACAAATGGAACTGTTTGGCAACACATTATCGCTGGCAGATGGCACCAGCGCTAGCGTGGGGAGGCATGCTTTGCTTATGGATTAATGAAGCCTGCAAATGAGTAGTTGCTCTCAGGTAGTTTGCAGTGTATGTCAGACGTGTCCTTATGGTCCTGAAGGCTGTGAGAGATTTTAAATCCTTTTTTGATCATGTGAGAAAAGTCTGAGAGTTATAAGAGATGTTTTGTCAGCTTCAGCAACAAGGAGGCCTCAAGGCAAGCTTCACCTCCGAACTGACAGCACAGAGGGCAATGGTTAAAATCATAGAATCATGGAATGGGTTGGGTTGGAAGGGACTGGAAAGCCCATCCAGTCCCACCCCCTGCCATGGGCAGGCACACCTCCCGCTGGATCAGGGGGCTCCAAGCCCCATCCAACCTGGCCCGGAACACCTCCAGGGATGGGGGAGCCACCACTGCTCTGGGCAACCCAGGGCCTCCCCACCCTTACTGTGAAGAGTTTCTTCCTAATGTCTAATCTAAATCTTCCCCCTTCCAATTTAAAGCTGTTGCCCCTTGTCCTACCACTATGTACCCTTGAAAAAGCCCCTCCCCAGCTTTCCTGGAGCCCCTTTCAGTACTGGAAGGCCGCTATGAGGCCCCCCTGGAACCTTCTCTTCTCCAGCTGAACAACCCCAGCTGTCTCAGCCTGTCCTCACAGCAGAGGGGCTCCAGTCCTCAGATCATCTTTGTAGCCTCCTCTGGACCCGCTCCAACAGTTCCATGTCCTTCTTATATTAGGGATTCCAGAACTGGACACAATACTCTACGTAGGGTTTCACAACAATCATCTCTTCGCATGAAGCAAACACTACCCAGCTGCAAGGTTTAAGGATGACAAAGACAGGAAGATGGAGACAATTCCAGTGACTAAAATTCATATTTTTTGTAACATGCAGTTTTTTGTGACAGGGTACTATTTGAACAATTGCAATTTATGTCCACTGAGCTGTGACACTGCATTCAATGTAAGTTATATGGAATATAGACTTGATTACAAAATCTTTGATGGTATCTAAGTCTTACTTAAAAACAGAGAAAAAAAGGCTGGGAAGGGATGTTACTTATTTTCCCATAAGAACTGGAAGTGTATACTTGAAAGAGGAACACCCGGTATGCTGAGGGCAAGATCTCGAATGCTGCTGAAGGCAATCCTTGTCCTTTTCAAAGTCATCTTCTGGTAGCTCTCCCACAAGAAAGTGTGGGAGGAAAAGTGCTGTGTCTGCCAGGGAAGGAAACTATCCCACATTCCTGAAAACTCACCGAATGTGGCAGAAGGCCTTGCTAGGAGGTCCCCCCAACCATCACATGAGAGAGGAGGTTCCCAGGTGCCACCCAAGTCTGGTTTGCAGCAGCCCCCCTCTCCAAGGCTGGGTGGGACCCTTCCCCACAGCTGCTCTTGCCAGCAGAGCCCGGCACCTTGGGCAGCACAGCCCAGAAAAACTGGGCTGCTCGTCTCTTTCCAGGTCACCAGGTCATCACCTGCCACCAGGTGATCTCTCCCATTCTACCTCCCCCAGCTGCTGGGGTGACAGCTCCTCTCCTCCAGCTCTCTGTGAGGGGTTTCAGCCAGCGCAGGCGCAGACTGCAGACTCCACCGCTCTCGACCACACCCAGCACTCAGAACCCCCCACCTCTGCTGTAAGACATTACTTAGAGTTTATCAATAGCACCTTACACATTATTTATTGCAGATAATATAATCAGATAAACCTGAGGAGATCCTCTATCAAAAAATAATAAAAAATATTTACATATTCCAAATACATAAATACACTTAGAGACCCGGCTTCTTTTGATGAAGTGTTGTGTCCATTCTACTGAGTGAGACTCTTTGCAGAGTCAGAACTGCCAGAAGTCAGAGATGTTGTGAAAGTAAATACAAGAAAGGTGATCATTTAGGGTCCAAGACTTGCTCAGGAGTTCCAGACAGTTCATAACCTAAGATCAGCGTGGAAAGGAGAGCGGTCAGAGATGTGGGCTTAGATCGGGTTATACCAAGTGCCGAAGAGATCCAGTGGTCACTGTAACGCTGTCTTCCTAAAAACATCTCTGTTGAGGACACACTCAAGGTGTGCTGAGGGTAAATCAGCGCTCAGAGAACAGAGCAGATCCAGCATTGAAGTGAGCACACACAACTGGACATTCGAATCCAAAGGGCTTTCACATGACATCTGGTATCAAAGGGCATTTTTGGGAGCCATCACAAAGAGTAGAAGAACCCCTCCACTGTTCTGCAGCCATGTAAGAAACAGATTTAGGGGTTTTACCAGAGGTTGCAAATTGAACCAGGGCCAGAAGAAAGGCATCATCTTCCACAATGCTCCCTGCGTTGATGATCAGCAGGGCAAATTGTATGCTGAAGAAATGAAGACAAGAGTCACTGGGGCGTAAACCCTCAGTGCTTGACAGAGGGGAAAGGGACTCGTTTCTTGCAAGCGGGTTATTCTATTCTGCTGAATACTGGAATGTGAAAGGTGAAGCATTTCACAGCCCGAGCCAGGGAAAAGGTCCTGGCAAGTGTCAGTGGAGGAAGCACCAGCCTCTGGAACACCACCAGGAAGGAAAGCTGGGGACCCAAAACCGACTAAAAAAATGGGAAGAAAAGAAAAGGCACAGGAGGAAAATTGTCAGGAAAAAAGAGGCTCCAAATGAGCTGTGTGCTGCAGCAAAACAGCAACGGAGGAGTCTGCCCTTTGCAAAGAGTTGTTCTCCAGCGTCACCCGACCAGCAGGCCACAAGGAGGAGCAGCGCACCGGCTGGTCACAGCTCACCGGGCTCCACTAGCAAAATGTTCAGGATGGAGGAGTGGGCTCCATTCACTATCGTCTCCTCTTTTTTTTGTTCCCCTTTCTTTTCTGTTCTTTCTCCCTCCGGGCTCCGGCCATGGTAGATGTGATACAGTGAGCATCTAAAAAGTCCAGCAGCTTTGCCTTGGAAATTTTAATGCCGTTCTGCTTCAGCTCTGCGTGCAGTGCAGCCAGCTCAATTGGTTCATAAAAGAGAATTCTGTTGTACAGGGCTGTGTTTGATCGGATGTAGCACCTTATTGCCTCCAGCTTATCTTCTTCCTGAGCTGCTGCCTGAGACGCTGGAAGATCCTCTTCCTCCTCCTCAGATGTAAAAGCACAGGCTTCAAATCCATTCACGAAAGAACTAACAGAAAGATGAAGCAGGCCAGATATCAAGGGAAGAACAGGCCATCAAGGACAGGACCAGAGCCCTCCAAGTTCCTGGTGGCCAACCCCATGAGTGCTCTCTGCAGAACCCCACGCTCTCCAATACCGGCACCCATAAAATGAGCAAAGTACAACACAGCACGTGTCCTGCAAACCTTCCCATCCCAGCTGCCATAGCACCAGTCCTGCTCACCCAGCCTGGAGCTGCCTGGCATTCCTTGGTCCTGACCCACAGCCCCTAATGCTGCTCTTTCTTTCATAGGAGTGTGCTGACCTTGATGACAAGCGCCAGGAGGTGGCAGGATCACTGTAGGCCACATGGACACTCACCTCTCTGCCATGTTCCTAGCTCATCTCCATCCTGCAGACTGTTCTGTTTAGTACTTTGTCCCCTTACCTCTGTGAACCAAGAGAAATGTCGCTTCCATCCAGTGAAGAAACTGCAGTCTCCTGAGACACTGACAGCACTTGCTCCTCGCCATCATCTGCCAAAGAGCATCTCTCTGGAGATACAGATGGCCTTTTCTGCTCTGGGTCTTGTGTCATTTTTGTTCCCTCCTTGGGTGCTGCACAGGCTGCTTCCTGGGATCCAGCAATATCACTGTCAGCTCTCCCCACGCAGAGCCCTGAAGAAGCCGCAGCAACTTGCTTCTTCTTGCCACCAGCCCTCGAGGTACCAGCATGCTTTCTGCCAGCACTCTGGTCTGCCTTTGGCTGCCTAGACCGTTTGGCCGGGGACTTCTGCAGGGGAGGCTGGGAGGCTGTGATTTCTTCCTCAAAGTCTGAGTCCACATCCCGGTGTGTATACTGAAATATCTCCTTCAGCATCAACACCATCTTGCGTTTTGGGAGAGCACGAACTCCAAATCTGAAAAAGAAAGGTGGAAGCTTTGGTTAAGATAACAGCACACCTTCCACTGTCCCAGCTCAGGAAGGGTACAAGGCCAGGAAGGCCAGTGGTCGGCTGGAAAAGCATGACATGACCCCAAAAACCACCAGCCAGAGCTTCACCATGGTTTCACTCTCAGCCCAAGAGCTCTCTTTCACACTTCCTGCCACAGTTTCTGCTAGTGGCAAGATGTGCTCACAGGGGGAACGCTCACCTGCTCAACTCCTTCTTCAGCTGGGGGGTCTCCATGATGGAGTAAGCTGGCATCGGTGTCATCGGAGTGCTGGGAGGTTTGTCCTTCTCCTGGCAGGCAGGTTCTGCAGCAAAGTGAAATTGCCATGATTAGAATTAGTACTGAAAGAACTTTAAATGGCCAGTATCTTCCCATCTTAGTGGCTGATATTCTAATATTATACAATCATTGTTTAAGCAGCACTACTTTTCTACAAGCTTTTAAAATTATTACTCAGCTTCACACTGGACAGAACAGTCAACGCTTTTTTTTTCTAAGCTGGGATACTTGTTTTTTATTGACTTTAAATCAGAAAACAGCTTAATTTAAGACATATGTCACGTCTGAATGCAAAGCTTTGTTAGAACAGGCAACATTTACAAGGCAGTTAAGAAAACATGTTTACTGAATTCAGTGAAGTGGTTCTTCTCCCAGGAAGGAAATTTCATAACAGGGACTTGCAGAAGAAACCGAGCAAGTCCAGCTCCCAGGGTCCTGCGCTAGAGACTGGTTTAATGTTACCAATTTACCCATGCTGTGCACTTCATGTTCTAAACACCCCTTAAACTGATCAGTGTGGCATAATTTGTAATGTAATAGATACTGAGATAAATTACTGGTCTTAGATGGAAGGAACCACACAAGAACATGTGCTGGGCGTGCAGATGTGTGTTACAAAGGCCCAGAACCAGCACCCAAAAGGCAGCACCAGACAGCAGTGCATCAGCAGAGCCTGGCAGGAAAGCCTGTGGGAAGGCTGCTCAGGGGCAGGGACCTTTCCAATGGATCACGTGAGCAACTGGTGAGAAGACCACTTACAATGAAAGCCACTTAACCGAAGTCCAAAGGCAGTATTACTACAAGCTCTCACCAGGAGTCTTTATGGGATCTGTCTGGCCAGTGCCTGCTGCAGCCGACACCCTCTGAGATAGAGGAAGCATCTCTGGAAATTCATCTTTCTCCTCTTCTCCATTCCAGTCATCCCAGAGTTTGGAGTTCAGGTAACTTTGTCTACTGCCCACTGAGGAACAACCCTCGATAGGACTCTTTTGAAGACAGAACAAAGCTGTTCTCCTGCCAACAGGATCTCCTCGAAGAGGGGTACTACCCTTAATCTGCGTGTGGACCGGGCTCTCCCACTGGGCGTGCCAGGAGCGTGGACTGGGACTGCTGGCAGTGCTGCTCTTCGCACAGCTGCCCTGGCGGGAGTGCTGGCTGTCACCTCTGACTGGTGACAGGTTTTCAACTTGCCAGCAGTCATCAACGGCGATCGGGGGCTCGTCACAGAGCAGGATGCTACTGCTCACAGAACACAGACTGATTTCCTTTTCGCTGTCCTCTACCTCTACCACACTGGTATTTGTTTTGTCTGCCAGTGACTGCTTGGGGCATGGCGAGACAGGTTTGGATACAAATGAGTTCTTGGCATAATGGCTTTTTATGTTGGTGTAGTCAGGGGAGAGGAGAACTGGATCCACTGGAGAAATCGCTGGGGAGTTCTTGGAAACTGATTCTGCTGCTGGGCTGCTGAGTGGGCTCTTTTCACTGACCGAGTTCTCCACAGGCAAATGTTTGCCTGACAACGCTGTTTCACAAGCATTTATTAAATTCCCAGCCATTTCATCGTCACTGTTCCGTGCTGCTAAGTTCTTTGTGCTGAGTTTAGATCCTGAACTCTTTAAAGAATTAATACTTGTGACCCCAGTCTGTGTTGAGATGCTTCTGCTTGGAACTGGTGTGTCTGGAACAAGCCAGGAGTTGTCTGTACATGAAGACACTTCATGACTGAGCTTCTTGTCAGGGCCCAGGTTTGGACTCTGTTTGCTCTCTGTACAAGCATCTGTTTGTCTGCTAAGAGGCAACTCGGTGGACATTTCTACATCATTTCCTACATGCACTGTATCTGTAACAGCACCTGAGACTTGGGTCGACCTCTGCTCCGTTTCAATAACTGATGAGTTGGGTTCAGGTGTTGGTATCTCAGAACCTTGTTCTACGTTCATACATTCCAGCTGCTCAGGGATTTCCATTTCTTTCAGAGCAGAGTCTGACTCTGGCGACTCTTTGTCTTGTTGTAACTCCATTTCATCATCAGAAGATAAAACAATAACATCACCCTCCTTGTTCCCCTGAGTTGCAACACCTGGAGTTCTGTTGATGGGTGATGCCAACACTGAGACATACATACACTTGTTTACATCAGTGTTGGGAAGCATCACTGGAGAAACTGTGTTCTCATTCCTTGATGCAGTTTCCAGCTCGTTTGCTTTCCGAAAGGGTATTTCATCAGGTGGGGATGACTTTTCCTTTTTGTTTTGCTTTGGTGTTGACACATGTTCTCTGGCAAACTTCCCATCTGCTTTTGGAGATGCTGGTGAAGAGCCAACAGCAGGAAAAAGAGGCACATGAGGTTTGAGAAGAGGACTCCCATAAAAACCATTCCTATGTGGAGAAAGCTCTTTTCGTGACAGGCTGCACAGAAGTGAATCATCAACATCATCGTGTTTTTCACTAGGAGCTTTTCCCGATTCTCTGTTAACTTCTTTCACTGGGGAAGGCTCAGAGTAATTTCCCTGTGTTGCAGAAAACAAGTGTTCGTAACTGTCATTTATATCAGGATCTCTGCAGAAACCAGGAAACTGTTCTTCACAGGGCTCTGCCACCTCATGTGAGACCTGAGATGACTTGGAATCCTTCACACCTTCACATCTCCTAACGGTCTCTCCTTCATTAGCGGTGGCACCATGGGGTGCTGCATCCCATTTTTGAGGTTCACTGTAGTAAAGCACGGAAGTGATCTGTGGAGCACGCTCGCTCTCACTCCTATTTACAGTCTGCATTTTCTCTTGTGCAGACGAGTCACATTTAGTTCTTTCCACATCGTCATCCTTCAAATTTTTGAAGCTGTTGCTTATTGAAGGAGATTCAGACCTCTTTACCTCCTCCTCCTCTGTTTGCTGGTTTGGACCTTGGGCTGCCTCAGTGTCACTGCAGGTCCTGCAGTCTGTTCCCTCTCTTTCACTTTGAATCATCTTTCTCTGAGTTGCAGCAAACTCATAGATCTCCTCCAGCTCCTGTTCACCTACCCCATTGTCATCTTCCTTCTGGCATTCAGGGCTAAGCATAGCTACATCATCTTCTTCATCTTCACCCACCCACATTGACTTCAAGAGGTCTTGGAAGTTCTCAGCCCTGTCCTCACAATCCTTGTCATCCCTCACAGAGAGATCATCTTCTAAATCCACTCCAGAAGACACCTGACTCTCACCAGTGCTGCTTTCACACTTTGCCATCAGTTCCCTCACACCAAACCTGCAAGAATATGACACTAATGTTAGTATCTTCATCCTTCAGTGCTTCTTCAGCATTTGGCTGCCTGATCACTCTTGTGAGCCTTGTAAAGAATTTGCATGATGGTTTCCTAAGATGTACAACATCAAATATATCCTAAAATTCAGAATTCCCTTTTCCAGGTGTCACTCACATGAAAGCATCAGGCTCACTCTTCCTTTGTTATGTTTGAGACTAACCAGCTATACGACTAAACTAAAACCCCTTCAACCATGTGCGCTGCGGAGAGACACACGGAATGGCTGGGGCTGGATAACATCCACCACGTGCAAGTGTTGTGGCTTTCCAGAGTGACAGGGCACCTCTGCACATACATTTTGGGAAGACCCAACCATTTTCCCCTTGTATTTCAGCAATTGCTCCTATTTCAAGCTCTTTATTTAGCACACATCTAGCACTGTGACCAAGACCACAGCTGACACAACACATTACAGTTCTAGGGGCCCCATACATTCTGCAAGAGCGTTGCCGATGCAATGCTTTGAGAATCACATATAGAAGTTATGCTTATCATCATCAGCTGTTAATAAACACTATGAGACAAAACTCTTCCAAATGTCTGCTTGGCATATACTGAACAGAGAAGATCTCACACAGATACAACCTAAAGTGAAACTCAGGGGAAATATGAGGACAGGACGTTCTTATAATGCAAGTTTCATTTAAGATGTGAGCTGAGGACTACGGAATTTGTAAGCCACTAGAACTGCAACAGAATGTATCAGGCTGTGATCTGTGTGGCTGAAAGGATGAGTGGATCAAAAACACGTGGACGATACAAACCTGGCAGCCAGATCCCCAACCTGGGGCAGCACCCCAGCAGGGATGTTGGCATCAGCCGCGTACAGGTACCGCAGGAATGCAGACACTGCCTCTCCCGTCACGTCAGTCAGCAGCACACGGCGTGTCTGAGGGTTCCCATCCTCCTCCACAAGGAACCCCTCGCTGTGAACCTGTGGTAGAAGGAACACAAACAAAGTCCTTTCCTTATACAGGAATGGCAACACCAATGTTCTTGTTCGTATCCGCTTATTGCTTTCATTGGCCAAAGTCTTATCCTGGGACCAGCACCCAGTGCCTCAGAGGGAGTCTAAAATGACCAGTTACGCAGAGCTGCATATGGAACAGGCTGTTTCCTTCCCAACCCTAAGCTGTGAGCCTGGATGAAGTTTAACTACTCATTGTTTTAGTTACACATAAAAAAGATGGTCTTTGAGTTCTCTAGTTAGTTTTGGAATGGGATTATTCCCAGAGCACAACTTCCAGAGTTATTTACACCTCTCTACAAGCGAGCTTCCTCTGATCTGCTTTAAATTTACCCACTGCCGAAACTCTACTTCTCCTGGAGTCCCACAGAAAAGACACCATACAAAATACTGCTCCACTGAACTGGATTGTTATCTGCGGGGGTCCAGCTTGATCTCAGGTTTGGCAAAAGGGCATCTCCACTTCAGTAAGGTCTCCCTTCCCTTGCAGCCAAGCCACGGACTTTGCTATGTGAAACTCTTGCCAAAGTTAGGAGATGCCACGCAAGAGAAAACATGAGCTCCACAGTAATCTCTGTTTAATTACTGTCTCCCTTGTCACTCAAAATCTTCAACACAGAAGAGCACTCCCTCACCTATACAGAAAATGAATATGAAATGCTACTGTGCAGGTGGGGACTTAAAGGAAAACAACCCTCTGCAGGAATTAGAAATACAGCATGGGGCCAATTCCACAACTCTACCCACACAAATGATTCCTGCCCACAAAAACAGTGGATAGAAATGCTGAAGTCAGGCAGAGTTGTAGGGAAAGAATAAGAAAATGTGGCTAACCCAATTATTTTTAAAATAATTTGATTGTGGGCACATGTGCATTTGTTAATGGTTGTGAAGATCCTGTAAAAAATCCCACATTAAGATTGCTATACGGCACAGATGAACTTGCTTCCTCCCCCAAATTTTCATGGACCCCTTAGGAATGGCCTGAGTCACCTTGGGTGGAAACTACTGCCAGCATGCATGAGGATAAAACTAATTCCACTGTTTCCAAGAAGGCAGCTTTAAAGAAAGCTTCCTTTGTTAGGGAGCTGGCTGTATGGACTGGTAGCAGCTCTGTGAAAGAGCAGAGCTCAAAAATCTTGGGCTCGTTGCCTTTCACTGTCCCGACAGGAGGCTGCACAGGAGCGGGCTGTGAACTATTCAACCCAAAATGTTTCTGGGAACATAAGAACTCCTTTACTAGCCTTGCAAAAAGCACAGCTCAGTGCTTTTGTGCTCTGTTCTCTGGCAATCTTTATTTTGGAGATGCAGGTGAAGAGCCAACAGCAGGAACAAGGGGCACGCAAGGTTTGAGAATTCCCATAAAAAAATTTCTATGTGGAGAGAGATCCAAAGCAACACTGAGTGACAAAGCCTCTGTATAGGTTACTTTCAAGTGCTTCCCAGAATGCCTCTAATCCATACTCATGCTTCCCAGCCTGGGTGACAGGCAGGACACCACACAATGGACAAAGCAGGCTGCAATTGCACAGCTACAAAAATTCAAGGGCGAAAAGCACTCAGGAAGCTTCCTCCATTCCTTATGGGTTGAATGCAAGGAAGGATCCATAGTCCCCTCTGATAAGGTACCATGTTTTCCACCACTTTGTCAGAATTCTGGTTTCCTAAGCTGAAAAACCACTGCAGATCCAGAGGCATTTGCCATCCAGCCCAGTAGCGCCCAGTGCCGATTCTGTAGCACTAACTGATTGTAGCTGTGGGCAGTCTGGGCTCTCCTGAAGCAGAGGAGGAAATCTGTCAGCATTACTTACAACCTGAACAGCCTGCGGGCACCGGGCGTACAGCACAAACATGTGGGCGTAGAGGACTTCCCCAGAGTCCACCTGGAACTGGACATCACTTAAGTGGGGGTTGTTGACCATTGCACTGAAATCTTCAGCCAGCAACTTGAGAGAGGACTGGAATACAGAACGAACACAGAGAGAGGAGTTCAGTTACAGCTCTTGGAGATTTCTCTGAAAAATAAGGGAGGCATCATAGAATCATGGAATGGTTTGGGTTGGAAGGGACGTTAAAGCCCATCAAGCTCCACCCCTCCTGCTACAGGCAGGGACACCTCCCACTGGATCAAGTTGTTCAAAGTCTCAGTCTGCCGGGATGGGGTATCCATGACTTCTCTGGGCAACCTGTGCCAGGGCCCCACCACCCTCACAGGAAAACATTTCTCCCTAAGATCTCATCTCAAACTCCTCTCTTTCAACTGAAAAAATGCTCCCCTCATCCTATCCCTGCACTCCCTGATCAAGATCTCCCCAGAGCCTCCTCTTCTCCAGGCTGAACAACCCCAGCTCCCTCAGCCTATCATCAAATGGGAGGTGTTCCAGCCCTCAGATCATCTCTGTGGCCTCCTCTGGACTCGCTCCAACAGCTGCACGTCCTTCTTGTGCTGAGGACCCAGCCTGTCAGCACTGCTGCGCCGTGGGCACCAGTCTGGATGCACTGCCTTTGGCTTCTGAAGATAATCAGCAGCATTATCACCTTAAGGCCTTCCATATGACAAATAAGCAACCAGTCTAACAGACTTTCCTGGCTTTGTTTTCCTCCACTTTTTGGCAACTGTGAAGAAAGGGCAGTCGTGTTGTGTTCTGCCGTACTTGTTCTGCCTTGTGTTATGGCACATTATCACCCTCAGCTCTTCACCGCACCGTTTCCTGGTGTGGTTTAGCCACTGCCTACAGCTGGCCTCTTGATCTGCTGCCTTCCACCACATTTTTAGGAAACTGTAATTTCCACTTTGATGGACCTGAACTCAATTCAGTGTAATTAGAATCAGAGGAAAGAGGATGACTCAAGTATGGCGTAATGAGCCTTTCTTCCCTTGTTCACAGTCTGGCACTGACAGCTGAGAAGAGCAGCTCTGAAACAAGAGGCCTACGTAGAATAAAACTAATGTAGTGTCGAGTTCAAAGGAATTTATGTGCATGTTACTGAAACCCCTTTTGAGAATTCTACCCAATTATAAAAAGGAAATGTATTTTCTATTACCATTCTTGAACCCCTTGCCAGAATTTTGGAGAGGGCTGGCTGACTGTGACTGGTACTGGTGCTGGCCAGGCCAGGCCCAGGGTACGCTGCTGAACACAGCAGTGATGAACACTGCTTCTGCTCCTGAGCTACTGGTATGAACCCATCCCAGGCAATCTTCTAAAGGTTCTGATCCCTCTAGGGCAAGTGTTGTACCTCTGGAGGTGGCCAGTGCTTCAAAGAAGTGTGAAATACCCTCAGCTGTCAGCCAAGAGGCTGCCTGACTGTAAGTGGAAACCAGTTTATATATAACCACAGTGATAATTGACCTTGTGCTTTTCAAACCTACTGCAGAGTTGAGGAACTGTTTTATTCCAGTGAACATCTGGATGAGATGCTGTTCCACCTGGAACAACACAGCTCTTTATTTTATTAGCAGGTTTCGACATCAGCTCAGTGGACTGTGGAAACCCAACCTTTCTACTTGCTCCAGCATGTGCTTGTGGGCAGCCAACGCTAATTAGCACCGACACAGCAGTGCACACTGGAACACTTCCTCCAGGCCTTCGTAGGTGGGCTAGTGAAGACTGTGTGTCATGGCAGTGGTGTGGACTAATCTCCAAGGGGAAGACAGGAAGCTTAGTCTGGAAACTAATCTGATGTCTCTTGCTTTCTTATTCTTGGCAGGTAGGCCACCTGCAAGACAGCACCTCGGGAAGCCAGCAAACCCAGACTCCTGATGCTACATTCCAGGCAGCAAGCCCAGAACAGCTTTCCTTGCTGAGGCTGAAATTATGAATCAAGAACGGGGAAATTACATAAGGCCAGAAGTCTCCTGGCTGCACTATTCTCCATGCAAAGTGAATGCACCGGTCCAAAGACAGCTCCGAGCGGGCACGTGCTCCCGTTGGAGAACACACCAGAATACTCTCTCCTATGGCACAGGCCAGCTGGACCGGACTGCACAGACGTGACAAGGGTCTTAAGCACGGGTGGGAAATGTGTTCCCAATGCAACGGATGTATTTGCACGGTTACACGGTCTGCGCTCATATAAAGCACAAACCTCTTCCACTCTTCAGCAACACTTCATTTGCTCAGGAAAACTATCATGGAATCAAACTAAATGTGAAAAAATGATCTTAGTGGTTTTGCTGGTAGCAATTGGGTTTCAACAACAGCAGCAGAACAGTTTCTGTGTTGCTGAAGTCCTTCTGGTTTAACAGACTCAGAAGACTATTAAACAAGACTTTTTTACCTGCTAAGGGGTTGTCTTTTTTTAGTTCTGTAAGAACTAACAGGATCTTTGCCATGACATTCTTTTTAATACCCACAATGAATATCTAGAGTCTCTGTAACAAGAGGCTGGGAGGCTCAAGTTTAACACTGATTCTGGCCTCAAAAAAATTGTCTCCTTATAGAGTTAAGGCACTTCTAAAAGAACAATACAAACGCGCATTTTCAGGGCATCAAAATTTACTTAGCGCCAAAAGCCTGGCTTGCATGGCACGATTAAATTATCAAAACAAAGATAAGTTTCACCAGATAAAGTGGGATGACCTTGGTAAGAAAATGAATTAGGATTGTTTTGACATGCAAGCCATTTGAAGAAAACTGACTATACAACCATGTGGGATTACACATCCACTGGTGCATCTGGGGTGATATGTGATCTATAGAACACTGCTGGCTGGATAAAAATCATCTCTGTGACTCACTAGCCAGTACGCTTCCCCTAGACACCAGAGACAGCATAGGGATTTACAAGCTGAATCCTCCAACACATGTTCCCACAATTGAGGATTTTCTATACCACACCTTTAAAAGCTGACATTGGCAGCAAAAATGCTCATCTTCCATGGACCTCACAGCATTCCTGCTCTCATTTTATGCCAAATGAGAGAATTTAGTGCGAGTCAATCAGACCTTGCAAGAGCTCTCTCTTCCAAGGCAGGGCACAGCATGGAGAGGAAGGTGGCAGAGGAGGAACAGCTCCATTCAGAACCACCCGCAGCAGCTGGGTGTGTGAGCCTGGAGGAAGCACCAGGCAGCTCTGTTTCTCCTGGGCTTCAGCCAGTTTTCTCTTGGATAGCCTGGGCATTAAAGCAGAGTATTGCCTGACATGGTACAGCCACATCCCTAGCTCCTACCCCTAAATATTCTTAGTGATTTAATACAACTGTTTAACCTGGTTCTCTTTAGACAAGCTATGCACAGATTGGCCTTACGCTACCTGCTGGTTTGTCCCACCTGGTGAGAGAAGTGAGTTAAGTAGTGAAAACCCACAGGCCCCCTCATGGGCATCAGTGCAAGACCACCATGTGTGGCTGATCTCTCCTGTGCCCATGATGATTCCTGAGGGACTTTCAACCTTAAGCACCTCTTTGTTTCTATGAAAAAGAACAGAAAATATTCCATACCTCTGTGAATTGCACAAATGTAATAGCTTCTTTCGTGCAGTGATAAATAAATACCAAAAAAAAGTGGAGAAAAAGGGTTGTCCTTACTCTTTTCAAGCTGGTCGTTGGGAGGCTCTTCTCTTTGGATGGGGGGACAAAGCCACTCTGTGGAATATCACTTGAAGTTGGTTCTTTGAGGAAAAGAAGAAAATGCACATCACAAATGTGATCATGACTTCTTTGTGTAATAAGAGTGCTGTAAGAACTAACAGGATCTTTGCCATGACAGCTCCCTGACAGAGCTGCTGTAACCAGCCTGACTGAGTCGAAGGCTCAGCCCCTACCTCCTGCCTTTACTGAAGGGTTTGGCTTTGGGCTGTGGGTACCGAGTACCAGCCAGCCAGGAGCTGCACCAATCTACTGCAGATCTGCGTGTGCCATAATCATCCAGATGGAGGAACTGCAGAGTGCAGCATGCTCCTCTGCTTTCACATCCCAGTATTCCTGGGAAAAAACCTGGGACACAGAGCTGGATGGTACATGCCACGGTCTCATCCTAGCAGAACGCATCCTAGATCCACATTTCAACCTAGACAAAATGCTCACGGGCCCTAGCGCTCTGAGGCAGCCACGAAATCAGAGTCGCGCCCAGCCTGAGCTGTGCTGTAGTTATGGAGCACACACATCACAACGTGCAGCAACAGAAAGAATTAATATCTTCAGGAATGGGTTTGGCCACATTAGTGTCTGCACGGTTTACTTTTCTCCTCCTGGTCTCATTTACACACACAACACACATATTTGTGCACAAACGATTTCTTCACCCAGGAAGCTACATCCCTGCTGACAACCCAGGAGTAGTTTTACAGGCCCAGTAATCATTCTCTGCAGTTCAGTAGGGGAAGTCAGGAACATTATCCCCATGTGAAAACACAGAGACTCAGCAGCCATGTCTCGCACACAACATGCACTGCTGAACAGCCATTTTGGGCAGATCACTGACCCCGAAACATGTGATTGTGCCTCACACGCAGCTATGGCTCAGGACATTAGAGAGCTGCCTACAGAGGAATTCCAGGTGTTGTGTTTTTTTCAGCCCTGTACAGGTACAGATAAAACTTTGGGTTTGTGCAATCAATGCATCAACATAAAATCATGCCTCTTGCACTTCTCTCTCACCTGATTGTCTCAGAACCACAAAAGACAGTGCACATAGAAAGACTGTCCATCAGCTGAGATAAGCATTTTGGCGGCTGTTGAACAGGCCTGGCAGAAAATACTTTGATATATTTAAGGGAATTTTAAAATAAAATTGAGTATCTGCTGGAGTTCTCTTAAATGCCAGAACTTGGGAATCATTTCAGAAATGTCAGCCTAATTGTATCTAAGCTTACTGCAGAAACATGTCACCCTATAATATCATCTCTTGGATCATCAACAACCTGTGGGTGCTGACATGGCTCTCCTAACGTAGCAGAGCACAGCCGGGCTCTGTGTAGCTGATGGGGAACAGGGGCAGGGCTCACAAGCTGCTTCAACTTACCTGGCTGCTTCGCTGCCTGAACCTGGCCAACATCAAGGTTCCACTGAGTGAGGGTAAGTCCTTCCTTGGCCAACTCAACCAGGTCCTGGAGGGTCTGAACATCCTTCTGGCTGTGAGATAAAAACTGTCCATCTTCCTGGCCTGGTTTGGATTCATTGGAAGTCTGGCCTCCAGCCTCTATGTAGGCAGGCTCATGAGGACTGAGGTCAGGCTCAGTTTGCTGGGATGCCTTTGGCTGATCAGATCCCGCTGATGGCAGAAGGGTCTCTGGCTTATGATTCTGATCAAAAGTGGGGCAAAAAAAGAAACCAATAAATTAAGTCGGTTTATGTACTTGCAGAGCTCAGAGTAGAGTCTCTACTTCATACTTTTGAAACATCTAGCAAAGGATTACGGAGCGATCCTCAGGTATAGGGGCTTCAGCAAAAGCCCTCAAGTTTTATGAAGAACCCTTCAGAGATAAGACAGCTCTGAAGAGAAGAACAGAAACTACAGCAGAAGATGCAGAAGGAGGTTTCTCCAGCAGCGCGTCTGTGCAGGCAGTTGCCAAGCAGGGAGGAAGAATGGGGGAAATACTCCCACTCCAACATCTAAATATTTCATTATAGCTGGAGTGCCTGGCAACAGTCACAGCTGAAGCTCTCCAGGTGCTTCTGTTCTGAGTTCTGAAATGCTTTTGCAGTTACATGTAACTAAATTAAACTTTCACCTTGGAGCTGATGGTTTCCAGGTTTAGTTTCTGTTTCCTAATAAAAATAGTTTTCTTTGTTTATTTCTAAGTAAAAATGGTTTAGTAATTTCTGTGAATGGAAAGAAGCAGAGGGAAACACATTCGTGCCACGATTTGAAAGCCCCTCCTCCTTTTTATTTTTAAACTTCTCTGGCAGTTTTTGGATTGGATGAGAGGTCACAAATCTTTATAGATCGGAGTCCCTCCACTACAGCCCCTGCCGCCAATAAGCCAGTGAGAAACTTTGGGCTTTGACTAGGAAAGAAGTATTAAATTTCCACCGTCCTTGAAAGGAGGTTGTAGTGAGGTGGGTGCTGGGCTCTTCTCCCAAGTAACACATGACCTTCAGTTGCACCTAGGGAGGGTCAGATTGGATATTAGGAACAACTCCATTACTGACAGAGTGGAGAAGCCCTGGCAGAGGCTGCCCAGGGCAGTGGGGGAATCACCATGCCTGGAGGGGTTCAAAAAACCTGTGGCTGTGGCACTTGGGGACAGGGTTTAGTGGGCATGGTGAGGCTGGGCTGAGGGTTGGGCTGAGGGTTGGATTGGATGAGCTGAGAGGTCTTTTCCAACCTTACTGACTCTATGACTCTATACAAAGCACTCATATAGGCACAGTAGTTTTTGAACAGAAGCATCACATAATTCTTCAAGAAAAGAGTGAGGGAAGGAAGAGAAATGATATTCTTCTTCTTGGAGAGCAGCTATGTGATGAGAGACTAGAAAAGCTTTGTCTATTTCTGCAGGCACTTTTTATAATAACACAGAGCACTGAAGGAGGCAAGGAAATCCAGGTGAAAAACAAACAGTGGAGCTGAAACTGGAAAGCTCATATGCACCACGAGGCAGTGGGATGTACAGGGCAAGCCTGACGTGCAAATGCTTCACTTTACAACTCCAGGTGCTCCCACCTTCTTCTCTGTGCAAAACAAATATCAGTCTTCAGCTTAAACTTTTCACCCAGACCCTTGCTGAGTGCAATACACGGGCAAAG
This sequence comes from Neomorphus geoffroyi, assembly GCA_033558235.1. Taxonomy (NCBI): domain Eukaryota; kingdom Metazoa; phylum Chordata; class Aves; order Cuculiformes; family Neomorphidae; genus Neomorphus; species Neomorphus geoffroyi. Next base: position 9,431,901 of record JAUMJM010000038.1, read on the forward strand.
CTCATACTAGAATCAGCCAGAGAAAAGTGCAGAGAAGGAAAACAAGACTCTGGCTGCTGTAAACACGCACAAGCTAGTGGCAAAATGACCACAATGGGGTCTCTTTACTCAGCACTCTCTGTTCCCATCAGTTATATTTTCTGAAATTTCAAAGCATAGCATGGTAATGTGAGCCTTGGTTTCCTCTCCAAACAGGAGAAATGAAAGTTCAAGATCCTAGAACCAAACTGTGTGAGATAAGGGGACAACAGGGCATAAGCAGTGAGTATGGGTACGCAGAGGCAGGGGATCACTCATTTAAATAGCAAATGAGGGAACAGAAGGGTTACAGGGCAAGTGAACTAGGGTACACAAGCATCAGAGCGAGGACAAAAGAGCATCCCACCTGCACAGGCTTCCAGGGTACAATTGGAGGCGTTAATGCAGCAGTGTAGAATGTTTCAGGGTCATAGGGTCCTGTCAGAGCACTGATGTTCCATAAAAAGCACTCCCTGCTTTTGGGCAATGGCAACAGCCAAGTTGCTTTCCCAGATTCATCCTCCAAAATTCTACTAGTGGGAAGCTGAGGGGTAGGAGGGAATTCCACTTCTTCTGCAAGCAGCATTGCTACTCGCTCTTGGATCCTTTTGCGGGTCTTCTCTGGGTCCTGAAGCAGTAATGGTGGAGTTGAAGTTGGGCCTTTTTTACGTCGTTTTTTCTCTTTAAAAAGAAAAGGAAGAGGATCCCAAGTAAACAAATGGTTGATAGGGCAGAGGCCAGCTCCTTCAGGTTCTGTAGTTAGTGATGACCAAAAGGCAGCCACAAGCTGAACACAACTGTTAGGATTTCACGCAGGTAGCCCGAAGCTTCACATGACCCTTAGGGGAGAAATGAACCTCAGAAACGATGAGCTCACACTGTTCTGCTGCCTGCTGGGAGCTGTCACCTCTTTACAAAAGCTGGTAATTACAGAAGTAACTGATACCCACCCTGTTTACCTCCCAGACGCAAGGAACGGTGCCTGTACAGCACTTGTCATGACTCCAGTGCTCCACACAAAAGGGGGAGAAAACCACCAACAACCCCCTGAAGGACTTCTTTCTTTGTGTACACATCACACTGCTCACACTGAGCAGCTTTCATTTGGAAATCCTGGGTCTGTCTACCTTTGCCTTTTTAATGCCCAACCCCAAATCCAGAAGGCAGCACCTATGGGCAGGAGGAGACCCGAATAGGGCCATGACAAGTGATCTCCTCTCTACACAGCACTCAACACACTCCCCTGGCTGCTATCTTCCTGCCTAAACCTTTTTGAACACTGAAATAGCAAAGCACACACTCAATAGCATACACGTATTTCTGTTATATAAAGAAACAGAGAGATAAGGCTGAAAAAGCTGCATTAATCCAGGCTGCAGTAGGGTGAACAGGAAAAAATCCACTGCGGGAGAAATAACAATGATCTTGTCATGTTATTCCTTTTCACTTCCATAGTTTACAAAAAACAACAGCTTACCTTAAGACTATTTTACAGATTCAATCACTTGGTGAAAAAAGGATGAGACTCCTAAGGGATTTCACTAAAACCCACTATATCCTCAGTCTTTCCTGACTGCGCGGGGACACTGTGTACTGTTGAGGCTCTGACAGCTTAAACAAAGCAGAAACAGGGCTGCCCTCTCTCCTGTACCCAACAGGAAAGTTTTAGCAATGAGCAGGCTGTGCTACATTGCTCCTTCAATAACACAGCCTTTGACACCGGCTCGCTTTAACACATACCTGATCCTGGCTTCCATTTGATTGGCAAAGCAGCCACTGGTTTCACATTTGTAACTGATTTTGCTTGTTCCTGCTTTTCTTGCTCCAACAGAGAGCGTGACATTGCCATAGCAACCAGCAAATCTTCATCCTTAGTCTCCAGTTTGGCCCTCTTCTGAGTTTTCTTTGAGTCCTCTTTGGAGGAGCCTTTTCGCTTCGCCCTGCTTGGTTGATTGCTGAAATACAGGAATGCAACAGGAAGCCCCAGTTAATGTGACTGGATCACAGACAAGAAACACTAAGCACTCCTGACCAGCTGCTCTACTTGCTCAGAGAGATTTTCATATCCAGGATAATGAGAAACGACAGTAAAGGATTTCTTATAATCCTTGGAATTTAGAGCAATTTAGAGAAAATATTATTTAGAAAAGGTAAGCACAAGACCACAGCACTGATGTAAGCATCCATCTTGAATGATTTTGTACCAAAGGGGAAAAAAAAGTTGAAGTAGGGCAAAACCAAGTTCACCAGAAAATGCTTCCCCCCTCTTCAGCTTTCACAGGGAACAGGCAACGATCCTTCCCCAGCACAAGAGTTAGAAGCCCTTCTACAAATCCAGTCAGGCACCACTTGCTGTGCTCTGAGATTCTGCTCAAATCCAAGATAGCAGACATAGGTCTGTGCTGAGCACGTTTCAAACCATCACGCCTGCTTCCTCCTTGGCTTGGGGTGCAGAGCACAGCCCCCAGCACAGCCACAAGCCGAACAGCCAAGGCACTGGGATGGCAGATGCTCAGGAGAGGCTGTGTACTCGTACCGTGCGGTTTGCTCAATAAGCTCAAACACACCATTCAGCTTTACTGCATAATTACCTCACGGAGCACAAATGTTTCTGACAAACTGGTATAAGATTATTTACGCCCCATTTCGCTCCTGCCTGCCGACTTTTAAAGTCATCCACCACCTGATCCCTTCAGAAGGAAAGCAAGATTATTTCTCCAACTAAATACCAGGTTGTATTCCTGTGGTACCAGGTCACGGCTCTACCCGACCTTCTTTGGACTTGGGGCCCACCCAGCCTGCGTGTCTGCCTTGCTCCTAAGCTTCACCCTCAGGAGCACACAGTCAGCATCTCTCGGGCCAAAGAAAGTAACCAGCATTTTATTTTCACCAGCTTACCTGGGACACTGAAGAGGTGCCTCACTAAGTGAGGATGCCTGTAAGTGCACTGCCTGAAGAAGCAGGTTAGGCGGAACATCCATCTCGACAGCACAGCGTTTCAAGTGACTGACTCGGCTCTGGGGGGTTTGGAACTGCTTCCCGCAGATGGGACATTCAGGGACCAGTGGTTTGCTGGAGGACGACATCTGTGCTTCTTCCATCTCATCCAGACACCTGTGAGACAGTGGTAAGGCTTATCTCTAAAGACTTTAAAACTGTTTGTGCTAAGATCTAAACTATATTAAAGAAAAGGAAGCACAATCACCTCTGTCTGTGGCATCTGGAAACAAAGAAACAACAGTTATGTGCTCAACACTGTGATGAACATGAGATGTAACAGCTAGATGGAAATCATGGCCTTGGAGGAACATTAAAAACACATTGGTCAAAAGCAACTGCTAATAAAAACCTTCTTTAATTTCATCACATGCCCATCACCTAAACCCTCTTTCTGCATTCATTCTAACATTCCAGCTCACCTATGAACCACTGTTAAGAATCACAGTATCACAGTATCGTAAGGTTGGAAAAGACCTTTGAGATCATCGAGTCCAACCTATGACCCAACACCTACACCTACACCTACACCTACTCCTACTTGTCAACTACACCATGTCACTAAGGGCCTCATCCAAATTCTCTATGAACACCTCCAGGGATGGTGACTCGACCACCTCCCTAGGCAGCGCATTCCAATGAACAATTACCCTCTCAGTGAAGAATTTCTTCCTAATGTCAATCCTAAACCTCCCCTGGCGAAGCCTGAGACTGTGTCCTCTCGTTCTGTCACCGGTCGCCTGAGAGAAGAGTCCAACTCCTGCCTCACTACAACCTCCTTTTAGGCAGTTGTAGAGAGCAATAAGGTCTCCCCTGAGCCTCCTCTTCTCCAGGCTAAACAACCCCAGGTCCCTCAGTCGCTCCTCATAGGGCTTGTGCTCCAGCCCCTTCACCGTCCTTGTTGCTCTCCTCTGGACACACTCCAGCATCTCAACATCCTTCTTAAACTGAGGGGCCCAGAACTGGACACAGTACTCAAGGCGCGGCCTGACCAGTCCCGAGTATAAGGGGATGATGACCTATCTAGTCCTGCTGGCCACACCAGAGAAGTCTTCCTCACCCAAAACACGACTACTTCTCCTTCTAACTACTTCTGTATGCATGACCCCATAGAGTGTCAAGAATGTAAATGATTTCAAGTTGGCTACCTCACTTGACAAGGACAGGGTTTTATGTTACAGAAAAGGGAGCAGCTGACATTGACACCACACTCAGGACTGCAGGACGATGAACTTCTAACAATTTCTGATAGACTAAAATTATGTAAAAAATTTTAATTGTACTTTTTCTGTCCTCTCCAAAGAGATTCAGGGTGTGAACCTGTGGTAGCTGTTATAAAATTCACTCTCTGATTACAGAATCATAGAATCACAGAATCATTAAGATTGAAAAAGCTCATCCAGTCCAACCATCAGCCCAGCCCCACTGTGCCTGCTAAACCCTGTCCCCAGGTGCCACAGCCACATGCTGCTTGAACCCCTCCAGGGACGGAGACTCCAGCACTGCCCTGGGCCGCCTCTGCCAGGGCTTCACCACTCTTTCAGTAAATGTATTTTTCCCAATATCCAATCTAGACCTCTCCTGGTGCAACTTGAGGCCATTTTTCCCTCATCCTATTGCTCATTACTTGGGAGAATAGAGCAGCACCCCTCTCGCTCAAACCTCCTTTCCAGGAGCTGCAGAGAGCAATGATGTTTCCCCTCAGCCTCTTCTTCTCCAGGCTAAACAGCCCCAGGGCCCTCAGCTGCTCCTTGTAATACTTGTGCTCCAGACCCCCATTACCTAATCCCAGATTAGGTAATGACACCCACAACCTACACACACAGGGCTGGGTAAGGGATCACTCCCCTGATGTGCTAGGACTGGTCATTACTGGTTTCTCGGAGTGCCTTTCCATCTACAGCTTCACCTCTTGCGGCAAAGACTGCTTCCACAAAATCCTTTGCTAATATAACCCTGTAATGCTGTAAGCAGAGTCAATTTCCCAAAAGCACTTCTGACACCCTGTCACTGTTTTACAACTTCTGTCCTCTCCAGCAGCAGTAAATATCTGTGGACAGGAACAGTGACACCACCTCTAAAACTGCAGGTGCAGACAACACCAATGCACATGAGCCACTCAATAACGTGATGTAGTGCTGGAGAAATTAAACCACTCTTGCCTTCTGAAAGTGCTTGAATCAAGAAATTACAATCATTCAAATGTGCTGTTTCGGATACTTTCTCAACAGAGAACCACAGACTTTTAATTTACAAAAAGTACATAATATATTAAGTGTACTTGATATTTATCACTAAGCAAGCTGTTTAATTAAGGGCACTAATTTCAATTTAGACATCTTTCTGAATAGTATCCTTTCCCTCGGCAAACAGCTCATGTAAGCAGTGATATACTAAGTGTTCTTAAATGAACAAATCTTCGCAAAATAGTGCAAACGTTACTTTGTTGGCTGAAATTGGAAGATATCAAAATCTGCAGTAGTGGGTCCTCGTTAATTTTGACAGCCCCTTTACAGCCGCAGCTCCTGCACCATGCTACTGAATTTAGCAGCATGGGCCTTGCTACACACATGCAGAAGCCCTGCAGGGAAAGACAATCAGCCCTTGCTTTAAGACCAAAACAACTGGTTAATTCAAGCCATAAATTCAATGCCACCTGTAAAGGCTAAGCTGACCCAGCAGTCTGTGAGGTTAACAGGGAGAGGATGTGGAAAGGACACAGCGTACTGGTCTTTCACCTGTTAACATGCTGCTCTCGTCGCGTTGTGTTCATGGCTGAGAGATCCTTCTGGCAGATCTGACAAAAAAACAAGCCTGCATCCTCCAGGCTTGCCAGGGCATCCTCTTTGCTTTCCTGCTGAAGAGCCAAAGCCAGAGCACTGTCATGTTCCATGGACGGAAGATGCTGGGTATCTGGCAAAGCAGGGAGAGATGAGCTAAGATAGAACATGCCTGTTATACATGTCATTATTGGTTTATTAAACTAGACACATCAAATTTAATTCTAACCTTTACTTGCATCTTCACATCCAATCTCCCACAAGGAAAAGTACACACTGCGCCCTTCAAACACTACCAGCCTGCCCTACCCCGGGAACAGAAGGTGGGAAATTGTTCACAGTACATCACATGTCAGAACCAAACAAGGAGAAAGTTTGGGCTAAAGTTTCTGGGGAGAACACGGGATCTTGTATATCACGTATTAAAACACAGCAGATTTTTGTGTCCATACAGAACCAACAATGCCCCAACTCATAAAAAAACAACCCAGAGTAAAACTGCTGTGGATTCAATCCATCTGCACAGAACACACTGCCCTATGGAGGGTCTGGAGATCCTCCAAAGCTGGGGGCTACTGAAGAGTCATATTTACCTAACAGCTACCTAACCCTGCCCCAAGGGAAGGATGACAAAGTTCACCAATCCTGTTGGAATTTCAACCTGTTTCCAAGAAGACAATCATCCTTCTAGAATCTAACATGAGGTTAATTCAGCCTTAGAGAAGAGCTGGGAGGAAAGCATGAACAGTCCTTTAACAATAGAGAAAGCAAGTTTTCTCCGTGACCCAGAGTGATTTATTCAGTGCTGCACACAGAGCCGCTAGACTAGCTGGGAACAAAGCCCAGGAATCTGGACTGCTGCTCCTGCAATGATTCTCGCCAGCCCACAGCACTCTTTCTGCTAAGCTAACGACAGAAACATACCGTTCTCTGGTGGTTTCTGCTCCTGGCTCTCACCAGGCTTTGGCAGGCTGTCATCAGTGCTGTGCTTTAGCTGCTCGGGTGCCACTCTCTTGAACTGCTGCATCCTCTCCAGTACCAGCTCTGCCACCCGCACCTTCGACCCTGCGAGAGGGGGTACCTTTGAGGTGAGTGAAGAGCAGGTCCCCGGCTGCGTAGCAGGATGGAAGGATAATGTAGTCTGGGAACAACTACTCGGAGGATTTACTAGAGAGGGAGAAAACACCAGAGCTTTACCAGTCATTTAAACACAGCTGAGCTGCCCCAGTTGCTGCTGGGAAGCTTTCCCCAACAGCAGCCCAAGTCTGGCTCTGTTTTGCAACAGCCAATCTTAGAGGAAGAACTGAACAACGCTATTGCAGGACTTTACACCTGAAAAATGCAGTAACAGTGTCAGGCTTCTGTGCTACAGTGGGGTTTAGATAACTCTGTATCCCTAAAAGAAGAAGGGATATTAAGGAAGGCTTTGCCTGAAGGTCTCCCGCAAGAGGCAAGGCAGCCCTACAGTCCCAACTCTTCCCAGCATTCCCACCACAGCATGTCCCGTGGTTCCTGCTGGTGTTCCCTCTGGGCTCCAGACCCTGTCTGTAACTCAGACTTTCAGGCTCTGAGCTGAAGGAACCCAGAGTACCCACGAAAAGGTGGTAACAAGCAGCAGGCAGAGGCAAGGTTGAGCTCCGCTTGAGGCACCCTGTGGTTACAGGCAGCGCGCATGATGGAAACAAAGATCTCGCCAGCTCAGGATCCGGTCTCTGAGCCCAGTCAATGACAGACACTTAAGAAAGGGTGACCAGGACAGGACAGGTACAAAAGAATCCTCCTCCTGGCTGACCTTATTTACCAGTTTAAGGTCTTCCTGCACTGGTGACTGCCTTCAGATCACTATGTTTAATAACCATGGAAGGACTAATCTTTTATGAATTAATCAAACACTTTTCTTAATTTGTTCGGCTCACTCACCTGTCAGAGTCCTCTGGCTACACTCCCTGGCCACTGTGCTCAGCTGGCTGGCAGAGAAAGGGCTTCTCTTTCCATCCTCTGGTGCAGTCTCACCACTGCTACAGGCCACAGCATCACCATTTTCTTTATGCAACGACGTTTGTTCCTTTGGACCCAAATCTTGCAGCAAGTTTGACTCTTTCACTGCTGGCAAGTGACAATGGTTTTGGCTCTTAGTGGCAGCTTTGCCTCTTCTTGATCTGCCTCTTGCTGCAGTGCTCTTTGACCTGCTCTGGGCCCTCTTTGCTGCCTCAGTATCCCCAGCTTTTTTCTTTGCTCTACTCAAAAGATTTGCCCACAAGTCTTTAAAATCATTGTCCTGTTCATCCATTGGCCTGCAGGTTCCAGGAACACCACGGCCTAACGACACTGTGAGGACAGGAGGGCAGGGGAAGATACCAGAGTCAGGTCAGCTTTGCCTCCTCTGTGACCTGCAACTTCACCAAGTCCCTTCCGCCACCTCAATGATCTCCATCCTCCAGATTTCAACAAGGTCAACACAGTGGGTGCCTGTCCACTATTCAGACAGTTCATTCTTCCACACCTAATTCACAGCCAGTTAGTAGAGCCCGTTGACTCTCCAAGGACCCCACTTGCTTTCACACATTGAGAAGGTGGTCAAGGTCCATAAGTTAAGCACCTCAGTTTGTACACAGCATGCACAGGCTCTTCGTGATACGCTACAGGGCTTCAGAACAACACTTAATAAAGCCCTTAAATAAAGAAATAAAAGGGTGTTATGTAGGATGGTACATACAGCTGCACTGTGGGACATGGCTGGGGGCAGAACTCTGAAGGAGGAAAGAATTAATTTAAAATGTAAGGTTAGAAAAAGCACGTATTGACCCAAAGCACCATGACTGCAATTGTACCACAGACACACACAAGACACACTAGGAAAGACGACGAAAGCATTCAGAAGAGATATCTGATGCTGATATTTTGTCCTGGAGCTCAGGATGTGAGACTGTCCTTTTTTTATATGAACTCATACTTACATTTATAGAACACAAGACCAGGGAATGCAGCAGGAGAGAAAAAAAAGCATCCTTCAGATCATGCAGCTATTCTGAAGTATAAAACTCTGCTCTGCGACACAGCAGCTTTGAAGAGGAGAGCCTGACCTCATTCTGAGAAGTAAATAAAGGCATTTTCTGACATTTCAGCAGGGTTTCTGGGACAAGTCTGAGAACAACTCTACCAAACATGTTCATCCTTTCTCTCCTCCTTCCTCCATGGCTGCTCACATTCATGAGCACAACCCTGCTAACACTGAACTCTTCCTCCCAGTACTTAATAAACCATCACACTGACCAGGTTTCACAAACTACTGTCAAGTACACAAAGTAAACAGACTAAACAAAAGGTATTTTTACACAAGTTTCTTCATCTTTTTAGCTACAGCAAAACCAGCAGTGCTGGCCAGGGATTACTTGGAACAGCACAAGGTACAACGTTCAGATGGAAATGCCATCAGCCCCCAGGCAACATTAAAACTAGATCTCTATTCTTAAGATATTTTGATTGTCCTCTTCTTCCCAGTCCTAAGTTCACTGTGGTTCTGGCTATTTTACCAGGGGTTTTATATTGCTCCCAGAAATCTATTTCTTTCAAGCCTAAACCAGAGTGTTTCACTTGGAATGGCAGCAGCTGTAGTTCACTTTCTCCATTTAAGCTCTGGGCACAGAAAGACTCAAAAAGCAGGAAAAACACATGCGAGATTGTTTTCTCAAATGGCTTGGCTGCAGACATGCGAGGCTCAGGAATGCTGGTTACACACTTTCATGGGTCAGCCTTTCCTATAAGCAATTACAGATGTTAATGGATTTATTTATTTTAAATTCAGGCTCCCAAACCAGCAGAGGATTTTGCCATGAATCTTGGAGCCATTTCCTGTTAAACTGCAGTTTTATACAGCCAGTTCATAAATTCACTTTTCCTGGACAGAATCTCGGTGCAGTTATCACTGTATATTGACCATTTTCTTCTGAGCAGGAGACAGCATGTGGAGAAAAACAGAATTTCCCATCCTCCATGGCTTTAAATACCTCTCACAGACACGTTTGTACTGTCTAATTATTCATGGCAAGTTCCTGATATTAAAGTTTGAAACAGATCAACACTTTGGCATTTGCAATCAATGTTCAATGCCCCAGGCAGATCAAGTCAGACACACAAACGATGCAAAACTAACTAAGAGTTTATCTATCTTACGCCTCCCTTCCCAGACATGTATTTGCAGGCTCTTGCTGTGTTCAGCATCTCCGTATTCCCGAGGCTCCTGCTGCTATTGGTGTACCTCACAGAAGCTTTGGTACCTGTTTGTGGAGCTTGAAAAGTAATGGCTTTGAAAATAATTTCTTTCAGTATAGCATTCAATTCATTTTGGAAGATTTTAAGACTCAACAAATCACAAAGCTGGTCAAACAAAATAAACAGCAGCACTTACCGATTCGCTCAGATGCCAAATCTATAGCCCAGCTGTGCCCTTCAAGTAAATATGGATCGGTAAAATGAAACAAAGCAGGACTAATAAGAATGAAAGATAGAACCTGGAAAACGGAAGGAAAAGGTTGGATTTAGTGTATTTTGTACTGACTGCTCTTTTTGCTCAAGTCCCAAGCTGCAGGGGAAAGGAGACGGCAGTAGCACGTGCTCTAATGGAGCCAAGTTCTGCCACTTCCATCGGGCTGAGTGGAATACGCAGGTGAGTGGGATGCGTTGCTGAGGATCTGCTCAGCTCAGCAGTGTCCCCTGCAGTGGGGAGCACCGTGCATTGCAGCAGAGAACACCCAGCACCACTCAGAGGGCACCACAGGTCACACAGACTGGACAAAGCCCTGAGGAACCTGGTCTGAAAAAGCCTCATTCCTGCCCAGTGGGACCACTAGGCACAATCCTTGAATGCTCTTTGCTGCCTTTCAGCCAGCTTCCTTCCTCAGATCATTTACCATCCACAATAATTCCTTACCTCCTTCCCTTTTTCAAAGGATTTCTGAGCAAGCTACACTAATCCACTCTTTGCTTCGGATTTGCTGACAAATCCAAACAGCTCCATTAGACTACAGAGAGGCAGCTGACTGGAGAAACCAGGCTACCACGCTGACAAGATGCTACCAGGATCAAAATACATAATGACAGACATCTACAAATAACTTGATGATCATTTCAACTAGTTTTATAGGTACATATACAAGATGTACTGCCTTCTAATTACTTAGTTCAATCACAGAATCCTTCTTAAAAAAAACCAAACCTGACAGGTAAAACAGCTACTGCCCTCTCACCTTTCAAAGCAGCTTCTCTTCTAACAACTAAAAGCATATTCCTGCCAGCAGCCCAACTACTTGGCACCATCAAGTGCTCAGAGAGAGCCCTCAAATATACAACATCCTGCTCACTTGCCACTTTAAACTATGTTCCACAAACAATTCTCCTGCCCTTTCAGCCTCTTTGAATGTGTCCTCAGTATGGCCAGAAGGTGCTGATCGAAGCTTGGTACTTTACAGCTTGTACCCAGTAGGCCCCTTCTCCCCTCTCAACCAATCAAAGCGACCAATATCATCTCAAGTCTTAAGAAATGAGTTAATTGCCACAGCGGGCACGAACCTTGGCTGCTAATTACGGCGTGCTGACAGCAGACAGGGTGATGGGATGCACAGTGTCGCGTTGGCACTGGACGTTTTACCACCCCTTCCCCTTCTCTTTCTTTGAAAGCTGCAGCCTGAAGATCTGAAGGTTGGTAGCAAAATGTTCCACAAAACCAGTCCAAATACTGCACAGGGAAAGAATTTCTGCAGTGTCTGTTCTGGAAACCACACCAGGTTTCCCCCCTGGGGGAATCCCCCCTAGGGATTCTTCCTGACCAAATCCTGTAACAAAAAGTCTTCCTACAGGTTCCTGACAGAGAAGAACCCAGTGTAACTTCTGGAAAAACATATTATCCTCCATATGTTTAGTGACTCTCCTCACTAGACCTTTTCTCTCCAGGTTCCTGCACTAACCAACAACCTTTTCACGCTACAAAGACACAACACCAGAAATGCAGGATCCATGCAGAGAGAGTTTGAAGAAGCGCAAATACATCCACATTGAGGATCGCAGCACTTGTTCTGTGGGGAGAGAACAAACCTAAGTGCAGAACAGGAACTCAAAGTCAGGCACCAATCCTTGTCCTGGTCTCTGCCAGCTTTCCTGTGCCTGAAAAGCATAACACCACCAGACATGGAAATACAGAAAATGAAAAATCAACTCGAGTCTATACAAGCAAGAAAATGATAGTGAGGATAATCATCATCCGATTCTAATGAGCAATCTAGCAATGATCAGTATCGATACCTGCCTGGCACTGCCCACTTCCCTTACCTGATATCCCATCAGAGCACTGATTTCTTTCCAAGGCTACACCTCCCTTGCTGGCACCTTGTACACATGGCAGAGCAGTTCATTGCCAGCAAAAGATCTACCACATTCCAGACGTGAAGTCTAAATCACTATTTATACGACAAAATGTCCCCCTGCCTTTTGAACGCCGTAGAAACTAACCTTACTTCACCAAAACACAACGTTTTCACTCTATACCCCCTCTGGAAGGATAAAGGGGAAGTAAATATAAAAACAAAACCTAACGGTTGCTCAGGTGCAAATGCTCATGGCATGGCTTGTATGCAAACACAGCAGTGCACAAATCAGAAATACATGCAGCTAGTATTTAAAAAATGCTTACATGATTTTACTGAAAACAACAAGTTATTAATTTGAACAGAAAGATACAATTGAGCATTTAATAAAAACACTTCAGTAGAGGTCCCAAAAATCAATAAAGAGAGCAATACTTGCTAAAATCTAACCTAGCTTTCAGAAAAATATTCAGAGTAAAAACCAAAAACAAATATGTAAAATAACTTCATGATAAGGGGACTGAATAGCACTGAATATAAACAATGAATTGTATTAACATGAGAAGGAGGTCAAATTACACAAGATTAGTTTTCTGATCAGAAAATTTGAAGACTTTCAAAAAGATCTAGTGTACATCGAAACCAAAAAGAAAAACCTGCCAAGGCCACTAGATCATTATAAATGAACTGGACAACCATTAACATTGAGAATACTGAATATTCTCATAATATCTGTCCTGTAACGTTGATGAAAGGAGCCCATTCCAATCGTAATCCAAAGCGAACTGAACAGCATCTACTGAAGGTATTTCTGTCAACAGAATCAGACCATGTGCAAGCAGGATTCGCTGTGATTTTTCAAAAAGGACAATTAGGGAAGTAAACACCCATCCTTCAGACTGAGATCAACGCCTGGCTGTTATAAGAATGGCTTACATGGGAATTGATGAATAAAGATAGATAATAAAACACCAATCAACAGAGTGTTATGAAAACCACGATCTCCTACATTAAGCTAATACCTTTTTAATGAGAGCTCTGTGTGTTAACAGAGATAATGCTTTTGTAAACCATTAAAGAAGTACCAGGGGATGTAATGATTAATTAAAATCATACAAAGTCAATACCAGACATTTAAAATTATTAAAATGTAGCCAGATAGGTTTCAAAATGCAACTGCACACAGCAATCAGCGAGTGCATATGTTTCTAGTGCCATTCCACAGAGATCAGCTCTCTGCTTATCTTGTTTTCCTGTTATTTACACCTAGGAAATTAGTTAGGAGTGACACAAACCACCATGGATCAAGCTGTCTGATGGTGCAGAGAAGGGAACCGTTACACAGTGCTGATGTCAGGCAGAGCATGCAGACTGCATGGTAAACTAGCGCAACACCATCTTTCCGGGACAAGGCCATGCTTACAGGACAGTGAAATCTACCCCTGGAAGCAATGACTGAGATAGGAATCCAGGCAGACGATCAGAACAAAGCCAGGAGTCTATGGCCTCTTTGATACGTACACTGTAACAGCAAAAAGGTGGTAGTTCTGTTACAGTGGTGAAATTGTTACAGAGAACGCACCTCAGCATTCAAAGGAGGATGTGCTGCCCTGAGACTGCACAGCACCAGTGGCACCCAGCTTAGGAACAGTGTCGTTTCAACCATCTCCCCAGCACAAAGGCCCACCCAGCCCAAAGCCCTTCCACACCGACCAAAATGTGACTGTACCCCAGGTATTGAACCCCACATCAGTATGGATAATTTTGACTGTGTCAGACAACTCTATCATTTCGTAGATCAAGAATGGAGTAATAAATGTTATGCATGTTTGTGGCAAGAAAATTAACTGAATAATTAATGAAAAAGTGAATATAAAGAGAAATAAGGAAGACACTGTTACTCAAAGGGCATGTTCACTTAAAACAATGTAAGTTTTACAGATACCATTTTTACCAAAAACTGTAGCTTCTGATTTGTGATTGTGCTGAAGCTGATCCTCACAAAAGGCAAATATAAAGTGAAATGTAACACAGTATCTCGACTTCCCTATGTTCTCTAAACTAGAAAGATGCTTGCTTTGAAAAGGCGACCAAACTCATCATGAATTTTTATAAGTGATCTAATAATGTATCTTCCAGACTGACATTTCATTAATTCATAACGAGGAATAACTTGCTCTCTTCTCAGCGAAGATCACACTAAAGACCCACAGTAAAATACCCAACACACTACTTCGTGGATACACTGCTTTATGATGTTTCCATGCTATCAGATCTGTTCTCCATACTCCACTGCCCATCACACACAGACTTGGTCTGAAAATAAATTCTGAATTCTGAAAATAAATATTAAATTTCTTCCTATTGAAATAACTTCTCCTTCATTAACTTAATTCCTTCGCCTTCTCAATATCCAAACGTGTTGTTACCTACAGCCTTGCTGTGAGTGCTCTGGGAAACTCTGGTCTTATATCAGTCATCACAGAGATGCATAAATGTCTGTCTGCAACCGACAACAACAATAACAGCAAGAGCTCAGTTCTCAGACAATGCCAACTTCTCTGTGTTCAGCTACCAGGAGAATTCTTTCTAGACACTCTGGAACTCCTTGAATTCAAGTGAGGACCCTGAAGCAAGGTTTGAGTTATGCCAGCATACAATAACATGTCAAACATCCTGTTTAAAGTGCTATTTTCTACCATTTGACAGCTTCTTTGGAAAAAACCTGTAAAAAAAATTGACCCAGCGTGAATAGCAAATGCCCAAAATAACTTGAGGTTCATTTTCTTCCAAATGTAAAGCTTATGGTAAAAATTTTGTTTCTGTTTCCAATCTGCCCCAACACATCTGTATAGCATAAAGAAATAAAATGAATTCCGGCTATGCAGAAAACTGATTTAATCCAAATAGCAAAATCAAAGGGAAGAAGAAGGACAAGGAGGGAGATGAAGAACAGGATTTTAAGTAGATAGTAAAGCCAGCCACACAAGGGTCTTTTTTTTGTAGTTACAGCAGTGATCATACCCAGTCTGGGATTTTGAGAGCTTATGTAGGAGCCAACAGGGTGGGCATCGGTCAACGTTACCGCCTCTGGTCTTTACTAAAGTCAAATTATTCAGTACAAACAATATACGTTTTTGCCCAGGAAATGCGTGATTTCAGCTTTATTTAAAATTAGCATAGATCAAAGAAGCATCTGTGTACCTGGAGGTTCAGGGACAAAAGCGTTGTCGGTAACACAGCCAACACTGCTGTTTCCCCTCAAGGCAGGTCCATGTGCTGTTCTACTCCCGAGCCTGGAAGACAAAGGCAAAACTCCACATTTCTGCATGGAGCATCAAGCAAACCCCTCAGAACTGTTTTCCCTGATAACAAAGCTTGAAAGAAGCTTGCTTTGAAACTGGACGCATTAAACAAAGCTTTTAATGACTCTTCCTAGCAGTCAGTGCTCATCACAGAATCATGGCACGGTTTAGGTTGGAAGGGACCTCAAAGCCCATTCAGTACCACCCCCTGCCGCGGGCAGGGACGCCTCCCACTCATTCAGGGGGCACAAAGCCCCATCCAACCTGGCCTTGAACACCTCCAGGGATGGGGCAGCCACCACTGCTCTGGGCAACCTGGGCCAGGGCCTCCCCACCCTCATCATGAAGAATTTCTTCCTAATGTCTCATCTAAATCTTCCCCCTTACAGTTTAAAGCTGTTCCCCTCACCCTGTCACTCCAGGCCCTTGGTAAAAGCCCCTCCCCAGCTTCCTTGGAGCCCCTGTCAGTACTGAGAGGCTGCTCTAAGGTCTCCCCAGAGCCTTCCCTTCTCCAGGCTGAACAACCCCAACTCTTCCTGCCCGTCTTTTTACAGGAGGTGTTCCAGCCCTTGGATCATCTCCGTGGCCTCCCCTGGACTCACTCCAACAGCTCCACGTCCTTCCTGTGCTCAGGACTCCAGAACCGGACACAGGGCCCCAGGTGAGGTCTCCCCAGAGCAGAGCAGAGGGGCAGAATCCCCTCTCTCACCCTGCTGACTGCATCGCTTTGGAATGCAGCCGAGGGCACTGCTGGCTTTTGGGGCTGGGAGTGCAGGTAGTTGGCTCACACTGAGCTTCCCATCCTCCAGCACCCCTTGGCCACCCCTTGAACTGCTGCACCTCAGCACTCAGCATCTGGCGCCACACTGACCCCGCGGGTGGGGCTTGGCTCTGTGGGGCAGCACGAAGCGGCTCCCGTGGGGACCCCTGAGGCCCCAGCACCCAGGGCTGCGCGCTCAGCCGTGACAGAGCTGAGCGGGGCCCCTGCAGGGAGCACCCAGGACCCCTCACCCTACCCCCCTCCTGCCTCTGGGGCGATGACGTCACCGCGATGACGTCACACCACCTCACGGGCGGCCCCGCCCCCCAATCACCCCCTCTCCACCGCCAGGTGGCGCCGCGCCACGCGCGCGGGCGGTGCCGGCGTCATGACGTCACCCCGCCGGCCCGCGCGCCGCCGCGATGAGGGCGCTGTTCCGCCCTCTCCGCCCGCCCGCCCGGCGCTGACCTTGCCGCCGCCGCCGCCGCCGCTCCTCGCGCCGCGCCCCACCGCCGCCACCACCCGGGGCGGCCCCGCCGCGCGGCCCGAGCGCGTGCGCGGGGCGCCAACGGCCGCCAGCGCTCGCTCCCGCCACGCGAGCGGTGCGCATGCGCCAGGGCCCCTGTCAGCCACCCGCCCGCCGCGCAGGCGCAAAGGGGCGGTGCCCACGCGCGCAAGCGCTTCCCGCCAACCGCGCCTTTCCGTCGACCCGTCCGTTGCCCCCTCAGCAGCCCCAGGCCCACCCCGCCCAACTGCGCCTTGGTTCTTGGGGCTGCCAAAGGAGGAGCAAGCTTGGCTTGGCCTAACAGGCTGCTGCTGTGTTAACTACTGTCACCCCAAATCCCTTGCAAGATCATGTCTTGGTGTTATAGTGGAATTAAGACAAATAAAGTCTCAAATCGTTCGTTAAAAGTTTAATTAAGATAGGAAAGCAGCCAGGAAGTCGCAGCTTCACCGAGGCTCGCAAAAGTTTGGGTAATTTAGGCAGTCTTTTATACCCTTCTTGAAGTCCGACTTGTTAATTTCAGCCGTTACACAAACAAGATAACATTTGTTAAGCAAGATAAAGCAAAGGCAAAGGTCATTATGGTAACATAGTATTTCACTCGACAGACGACACTACAACCTTGGGATAAGGCCGCACCACATTCTTTCTTAAACAGGATGATTTGTGCCTGGAACAGTGAGGCCGTTTTCTCCTTGTATCCTTTTGTTTAAGCAGCAAATTGTTCTTTATTTCTCACATTGGCATTTGGAATAACGGTGGACAGCTCTGTTTAATGGACATTTCATTTTGGCATCTAGATTTAAAAAGAAAAGGAAACTCTGCTTCCGTCACCCATTGAGCCAACAACCTGCACACTCAGCCCCAAAAGCCAGCAGTGCCCTGGGCTGCATCCAAAGTGGTGCAGTCAGCAGGGTGAGAGAGGGGATTCTGCCCCTCTGCTCCGCTCTGGTGAGACCCCACCTGGAGCCCTGTGTCCAGTTCTGGAGCCCTCACCACAGGAAGGACCTGGAGCTGTTGGAGTGAGTCCAGGGGAGGCCACGGAGATGATCCAAGGGCTGGAACACCTCCTGTAAAAAGACGGGCAGGAAGAGTTGGGGTTGTTCAGCCTGGAGAAGGGAAGGCTCTGGGGAGACCTTAGAGCAGCCTCTCAGTACTGACAGGGGCTCCAAGGAAGCTGGGGAGGGGCTTTTACCAAGGGCCTGGAGTGACAGGGTGAGGGGAACAGCTTTAAACTGTAAGGGGGAAGATTTAGATGAGACATTAGGAAGAAATTCTTCATGATGAGGGTGGGGAGGCCCTGGATTGCCCAGAGCAGTGGTGGCTGCCCCATCCCTGGAGGTGTTCAAGGCCAGGCTGGATGGGGCTTTGAGCCCCCGATTGAGTGGGAGATGGCCCTGCCCGTGGCAGGGGGTGGAACTGGATGATCTTTAAAGCCCCTTCCAACCCCAACCATTCTGTGATTTGTCATCCTTCCTGCTGCAGTGTGTAGATCAACAGCAATGAGACGATCAGGAGTCCTTGCAAATCCGAGTACTTAGGGAAGTCTTTGCTTCTTGCAGTCCTGCCAACCATTGCCTTTCAACCAGGACTGATGGCAGACTTCTTTACCCATTCCCACCTCTTCACACTCCAGAATGTTTTCAGGAGCAGTGCGGTGGGAAAGGCCTTGGTATTTGAGATAAAGTTCTTACCAGAAGGGGCTGCAGGGCTGAGAGAGGGAGACAGCACCAAGGAGCACCCTTCTGTCATGGGAGAGATAAATGACTGTCCAGGTAGGTACACTGCCCTCCTGGTCTGGACAGTGTTGGACCCACAGCAACAGCCACTACATGGTCTACAGAAGATGGAGTTAAGGGTAAAGGAGAAACAAAAGATGATTCTGATCGCAGAGGGAGAACAAGTGACCTTTTTTTTTTTTCTCAAAGGAAAGCTTCCTGCTGCTGAAAGAAAAGGAAACCCCATGTTCAGCCCCCTCCAGGAGCATCAGGAGTGAGCTGTTCCAGGTTGGAAAGATAGCAAGGCAGATTTTAACAAGCTATTGTGTTCTTCCCAAGCAATAGGGGAGACAACCAACTGGAAAGGACTTTTTACAGGATAATTCCTGTAAGCAGCCAAGCTTCCAAGTCTCCTCTGAAATCCTGGGAATTTTTGAACCTGGGGTTTACTGAGAAAGCACCAGATCAGGTTTGGGCAGACCCAGAACTGCCCTGGAGAGAGTTTCCAAGTGAACTGGGTTTTGGGCAGAAAGGCTCTTGAAGCTGCCGTTACATTTGTGTTGATTGCTTCATCCAAACGCAGCAGGTACTTGTCTTCATGCCTTTGGATCCCGGAGGAGGTTTGTTTCACTTTGTTCTGGGATTCTTGAGTCCAGGTTCACTGTGTTTCCTAGGGAAATTTATTTAAGCTCCACGCAGAACTTATTTGTACAGTAGGAATAATCCTGACTTACCTCACAGGAGAGCGGAAGGATTCATGAACAGTTGTGAGGCACTACAGAAGTGCTAAACATTATTAATGGCTCCCAAGTTTTCTTCTTTTGGAAACAGTCGCTGTTTCTTCCCATAATGTTTTAAACAGTTGCTGCTCTAGGAGCTTAGATTGCAGATTCCTGGCCTGCGGTTTGTCCATAAATTATAGTCCTGGAGCCTGCCCAAGACACTCTCGATAGTCTCAGCAGGAAGTCTGGACGAGAGAAAACTCTGTTCTCAATCTGGTCCAGCAAAATACTTTATGGGCCAGTCCAGTTTCACAGTCCTGAGCCAGACGTGAGAGGGCTTCTGGCCAAGTTTAAAAGCACGAAGTCTCAGGAATGTCCTTTCAAACTGGATTTCACTGCCTATAAATATTTTCCATCTTCTGCCCTGGAGGATATAGGTTTGACTCCACGGCTGATGAGCCTGGGCAGAGCAGGAAAGATGGCCAAGCTCTTGATCACCAATAAAGCACACAAAGATTATCTTGTAGAAAAAAGAATCCAGATCTTGCTCAAAGGAACTTCTGAAGAAAAAATTCCTGTCCAAACAACAAAAAGAGACAGGCAGCAGTTAATAAGGTCCCAGTAAAAAAAATCAAACCCGACAGATCAATTTTCTGCACAAAAAAAGGCTTCAGCATTGCTTCCAGCCAGGAAATCAAATAAGCTCTGTGAGATTCTTCCAGGTTGGAGATCCCTAATTCCATCTCAAGGGGAAATGGGAAAATCTAGTAGAGCAAATACAGAAGCAAAGGACTCAACTATGTCGTGCTGGACACTTCATAGCAGCATTCCCACACTTTCCATGCTCCTGGAACTCTTGGTTCACCTCAGTATGCTACGAAAAACAGGAGGAAGAGCATAAGCCGTATGGAAGCCAGTTAGTGATACAACACTTTTCAGGATGAGTAGTTTACTGTCTGAGTGGAGCTGGGAGAGCACAGGAGCTGAGAGAGCAGAACTGCAGCTTTACCACTTCAAAGAGCACTGAATTCCGATGCAAGATCCATACAAGTCTTCTCTGCTTACACAGCGTGTTCTGAGGTTGCACAGAAAGTGACAAACCAGGTTCTAACAAGCTTTGCATGCCTCCCTTTTACCATCATGCTTGAAACAAATCATCCTTTACACTGCTCATTTAATAGAATCATTGAGGTTGGAAAAGAGCTTGAAGATCATCCAGTCCAACTGTCGCCCCATCCCTACTGTGCCTGCTAAACCTTGTCCCCAAGTGCCACATCCACATGTTTTTTGAACCCCTCCAGGGATGGAGACTCCACCACTGCCCTGGGCGCCCTCTGCCAGGGCTTCACCACTCTGTCAGTAATGAAATTGTTACTAATATCAAATCTAAACCTCCCCTGGTGCAACTTGGGGCCATTTCCTCTCATCCTATCATTTGTTACTGGGGAGAAGAGCCCAGCACGCATCTCACTTCAGCCTCCTTTCCAGGAGCTGCAGAGAGCGATGAGGTCTCCCCTCAGCCTCCTCCAGCCTAAACAGCCCCAGGGCCCTCAGCTGCTCCCAGAACCCCTGGGCTCCATCCCCTTCCCCAGCTCCATCCCCCTTCTCTGGATGCACTCCAACCCCTCATGGTCTTTCTTGTAATGAGGGGCCCAAAACTGAACCCAGGATTTGAGTTGCAGCCTTCAACAGTGCTGAGTCCAGGGGGACGATCCCTGACCTGCTCCTGCTTTACCGAAGAGCTTCTGTTGCATTCCATGGGGAGGCCCTTTCAGAGCCAAAGTCACCTACAGACCAGCTTTCAAGCGAGTCGCTGGTATTCATATCTGCACTTCAGTTTGTGTTCATCAACGTGGTGCCACACATCCCGCTTTTCCACTAGGGTCTCTTATCCATGCATAAAGTCATCACACTCCAGCACTCTCTGCAGGTCTTTGCAAAATAAAAGGGAAAGCCACGTCTGCGAGGTGAGGACCTGGAGAGGCTGCGGGTGCACGCAGTGCTGAAGCTCAGACCAACGATCGTGGTGAAGCATGCGAGATCTGGGGCAAAGCACCCTCCTGCTCCTCGCTGCACAGGCTCCCGGGACTATCACACTCCTCCCTGCGCTTGATGGGTACGGTGACAAAGGGCAGGTTTGCACTCCACTAACAGATACCTTATTTGATCTTTTAGTCACAGATCTCTCCCAGCAAAAAAATAGCACCTTTGTTTCCCAAGAATTCCCAGGACCGGAGAGGTTAAAGATGTGTCAGTTCCTGACCCTCTCGGAGCACACACGCTTCATTTCTCACTGCATCAGATTTTATAAACGAGCATCCAGCTTCAGTTCAGGCATTGTACCCACAGAGGCTGCTTCCAGCCACTGTCTCAGCACCCACCAGGTGATGTGCCACAGGCTAACGCGCTCCCCTGCTGCACCGCTGGCATCGGAAAAGCACCAAAGGTTTTCATTCCATTTGTGTTCATGAAACATGCTGCACTGTGAAGTGGCCACACTGCATTTCTCCTTTCGCATGTCCTACAAGGCTCTCTACCTCCACTTATATCTCCTTTACTACGTATTCACATGAATTTTTAAAGAAAAGGATCTTTCACTTATTTGGAAGTCAGGAATGCTGCCCACTCTCCCAAGTGTACAGCTGAACTCCACATATGTTGGCTACTTCCAGGAACAAACCCTTACACATGTTTAACTGTGCCAGCTTAGCTGCCGGCTCACTCTTTTGCGCTTCGAGCAGGGACAATTTAGGGGTAGTTTGTTATTTCACTATCAAGGAATCCCAGCATGATTGAAAGATGCCATTGGTATCTTACTAGGAGCTGGATCAAGACCTCAAGTTGAGCTAAACAGCCACCCTAGGGATGTAGAAGTTGGCTCTTTGTTCTTCTCAACACTCCCTGAACTGTCATGTTAGCTTCTCTTCTGCATCTGAATAAAACTGAAATGTAGGTGATGTTAATAAAAGCTCTGAAAGGGCAGCCCGTGCAGCAGACCCTTCTCATTCCCCTTTGCACCATAAGGCTTCCTGTAGCTTATTGGAGCTCAGTGTTCATGGAAAGAGCTGGAGCCAGCAGAGCATTGAGGCAGTGAACCAAATCCAGGTGCAGAATCTCAACCTGGCAATTTAAGGGTAAGCTAAACAACCCTCATGGCTGGCTCAGAACCCCCACTGAGCAGGAGTTCTTGTAATCCAGTTTGTATAGTGTAAACCACAGAGGGAAATCTAGTGTGGCATCTTCTGTTAAATGTCCTCTTCTGTTGAACAGCCGTTGCTCCTTAGAAAGGATTCAAAGGACTAAAGTCCATTTTCAGACAAGGCTAACGGTGTCCATAGCTGCAGATCCTCCTGTTTCCCTTCTGCTTCTTCCTACTGTGGTTTGCACAGCCCTCTCTTCCCACCCCTGTCCAGTATTTGATACCCCGAAGAATCAACAAACCACCAGCTGAAAGACAAAAAGACCAAGAAAATAAGGGGAAGAGAGAAGAGTGGAGGGGTCTGGAAAAGGAGTTTATTCATCATAAATACAGACCAGCTAAACATGCAGCTTATCCTGCAGAAAGAGGGAAACCCCCTGGAGACTCTCCAGAAAGCCACACGCTAGAAAGCTGTTTCCCAGCCACTTCCCTTTCTCCATAAGCAAGACCAGGATGAACTCAATTAGCCGGCAGCTCGGTGACCTTTTCTGCCATGGGATGGTGCTGATGTGTCCCACCAGCGGTATCCATGTCCACTAATGGCAGCAATCTGTCTCCATGCCCACAAACTCCTCCTGCCTGGTCAGAGGTGGAGGCTTCTTAACAAATCAATTAATTCTGTCAGTGCTTGTTTGGAGCACAATGTCACACAGGGATTCAGTGATGAGGGGTGCATTCACAGACCTAACTGGGAATCTTGCTACCACCTGGTTTGGGAAAGGCCATTTATAGAAACGATACGAAATGAGCCTTTTCAAGCTTGTGTCAGAAATCTGGGCACATTGTTTGAGCAGCAGCCTCTGGATTTTTTTCCCACTAAGAACATCACACTTTGAACAGGCTGGTGACACATGGTCTAATCATTGCAACTGGCTCCTCCCTGTGCAGCGAGGGGTGAAGTTCCTTGTGTTCCCCCTGGCCTTCTGCCACGTGAGCCCCTTGCTGCACAGTGCCTGCAAGCAGACAGAGGGACAGCGCATGAGGACAGAGATATCAGCATAGGGTTCATCCTTCAGTCTTCAAGGGCTCAGTTTCTCTCCAGGATTTTGGTGAGGAGCTCGTTCAGCCGGTTTACCATCGGCCTGGGGTCCTCGTTCAGTCCCGCTGCTATCATGGCATTCTCATAAATCTGAAACAGAGATGAAAGCATTAAATAAGCAGCAAGAGCTGGATGAGAGCAGGGGAGGAAGGGAATCACACTCTCCAGGACTTGTGAACTGAGACCAAGCATGTCTTCTAGGCCACCTGGTAGGAAAACACATGGACCACAACTGCCAGAAATACCACAGAAGGATGTAATTCCTGCCTACCACCAGGGCTTCACCCTGCTCCCTGCCACACATAGCCTGTGAGCTGGCTCTGGGGAAGATGGCATTGCTTCTGGAGAAGGCCTGGCTCTCACCTGATCAAGCAACAGCTGGGCCAGATCAGGCTGACTGTCCTTCAGCTCGTTCAGCTTCTTAATTAGAGCATGCCTGCAAGAGTGAGAGATCAACACTGAGACGTGATGGTTTTGGACACAATGAGAAATTTATTTCCAGAATAAGCAGCTAAGCCAAGGTGGGACAGAAAAGGTTCTACCTAAAGGTCCAAACAGCTGCAAATTCCTTGCTCCTGATCTAGGGTTTTCTCTCTTCTCCCCCATCATGTGCCCATAACCTCCATGGTCCTCAGAGGGGTGGGCACAGTGTGTAAGGGTGGCTTGCGCTGACTGTGCCTCATGGATTAAGACACTAGCACACACTGCAGTTAACGAGGAGGGCTCTACTAATTGGAAGCCTTACATTGTCTCCTCTCTGCCTCCACCCCAGGAAGGCTGTTGTGCCCCAGGCCTAGCACTGGCATCCATCATACAAGCACAGAATCATGGAATGGTTTGGCTTGGAAGAGACCTCAAAGCCCATCCAGTTCCAACCTCCTACCATGGGCAGGGACACCTCCCACTGGATCAGGGGGCTCCAAGCCCCATCCAACCTGGCCTTGAACACCTCCAGGGATGGGGCAGCCACCACTGCTCTGGGCAACCTGGGACAGGGCCTCCCCACCCTCACAGCAAAACATCTCATCCTAAAATCTCATCTCAATCTCCCCTCTTGCAGCTGAAAACCGTTCC
Source organism: Neomorphus geoffroyi (assembly GCA_033558235.1). NCBI lineage: Eukaryota > Metazoa > Chordata > Aves > Cuculiformes > Neomorphidae > Neomorphus > Neomorphus geoffroyi. Next base: position 9,456,377 of record JAUMJM010000038.1, read on the forward strand.
CCTCATCCTATCCCTGTACTCCCTGCTCAAGAGCCCCTCCCCAGCTTTCCGGGAGCCCCTTTCAGTACTGGGAGGCTGCTCTAAGGTCTCCCTGGAGCCTTCTCCAGGCTGAACAACCCCAACTCTCTCAGCCTGTCCTCATATGGGAGGTGCTCCAGCCCTCGGATCAGCTTCAGCTCCATGCCCTTCCTTGTGCTGAGGACTCCAGAACTGAATGCAGGGCTCATGAGAGCAGAGGGGCAGCATCCTCTCCCTTCTTTTGATGCAGCCCAGGATATAGTTGGCTTTCTTGGCTGCAAGAGCTGTATTGCTCCCTCTTACCCTGTGTTGATCTCCAGGGTGGGCTGCAGGAGCTGGGCACGCTCCTCTTGGGTCTTGGCCAGCTGCTGCATGCGAAGAAAGTGCCGGGCAGCCCCCATCTCAAGCACAGTGATCATGGCAGGGTGGGTGTCCAGCCGTGTGGTCACCTGTGGCAAAACCAGGAATCACTGTTGTGATGGACAATGCACATGGGTTACATGTGGGAGATGCTCAGGGACCCCTCAGCACAGATGCATATTTCCTCTGCATGATTTGTCCCAGCCCCACAGGAGCTAAACCAGCAGCAAAGCTGGGACCCAAACGGTCCCTCCAGTCCACATGCAGAAGCTCACAGCTGGACCCAAAGCACTCCTTGCCAGTAAGCCTCTCTAGCCCTCAGCAAGACAGTCACCAGCCTGTTCTGCTAACCCGGGCATGAACTTGTAAAATGGGCTTTACTCATTACACATTAAGATGTGGCTCTTCTGCTGCCACACTGACCATCCAAATGCCAAATGCATTCATCTCTTACAGAAAGTAGGTATGGAGAAGAATGATTTCTCTCAGGATCCAAAGAATCCAAAGATCTGTGGCAGTAGATCCCAAATCAACCATCTTTTTCCCTAGATTATGATCCAGGAATCTCCCGTCCTCAGTTACCCAGGCACAGAATACCTACCTTCACACCAGTGACTCGAGACCCTAAGGCATTTCTCATCCAGGCCATCAGGTCCTCAGCCTCCTTCTCTGTCAGACGTTCTGCAGCTGGCAGGGGAAAGAGGGCAGAGCTGAATGTGCATCGACAACGTCCTTTACTCCTCAGCTCAGTCCATTTCATACTTCCATTTATCTGTTCTCTTGTGGAAACAGGAAGGCAGCACTGCTCAGCACACACCTACGTGTCTGCACTCATGCCAGGCTGTGCCATACCCAGAAAGGGCACCTCTGTCAGGCCACCAGATGTGTGTCTCTTGTTAAAACTCAAATCATGGAAACTCCACATATGAAAGGGATCTGCAACAACCCCAAGTTACCTCAGAGCATGAGAACGGTGGGATAGAGAGAGGCACTCTTGCTCCTATGCTCAGGAGCTGCAAGACCACTGAAAGTGCACCCTTGCTAGCTGGCACAGGGCAGCACGGGGCACAAGCAGGAGGGGCCAGAGGAACCTCATGGTACCTGGGTGGCTTTCCTCAAACTTCTCTTCCTTATAGTGATCAACGACAATATCCGTCTCCACCGAGATCAGCTTCTTCTTGTCAAACTCCCGAAGGTGCAAGAGTGTCAGCTCATCAAATTGCTCATAGCAGAACAGGACCTGTGCCAAAAAAGAGACAATAGCACATTGGGATTAACAACATCTCTCTTTCCCAAGGCAACTCCGCATCAAACAGCCAGAACATCACAAAGGAAGCCAGCAGGTTCGACCCCATGCTCAGGGCCCCAAATGAAAGCCAACGCTTGAAGGGCTTTGTTACTGTGGGTGGCAGGTCTGGAGCTGAACAAGTCCCGTGGCCCCATGGGGAGAGAGAATCAGCACCAGCTCCAGCCCTGAGAGGGCCACCTGCCCACAAAGGACACCAGTAAAACCGTTATCAGCCCTGCACAGCAGCTCCCAGGCTCTGGGGTTCAGTGAAGGTATTGAACAGACAACAGAACTAGATGTCCGCATAAGTGTCAATCTGCCTGCATAGTGCGTGACAGCTCCTTCCTGGCCTCACACCACAGTCTGAGCGGAGACAAAGGGAGCCCGGGCAAAGACACCAGAGCCACAGGTCTATCACACACCCTGCTCAGCTCCGAGATCCAGGTGAGCCCTGACAACAGATGCAGTGGCTCAGGGTGTTCTCCAGGCCATGGCACACTGCTCACCTACCTCCATGTCCTTTTTCTTCATGGCCTCAAAGTATGGAGAGTGCTTGGCCAGGTGCCGGTTGGGTGCACACAGGTAGTAGATGTTTCTGCTCCCTGCCTTCATGCGGGAGGCATAGTCGGTCAGGCTGGTCAGCTGGCCTGCAGGCAGCGCCGACGATTCATAACGTAGCAACTTTGCTATGTCCTCCTGGAAAAAATGCACTCCTGTGAACAGAGGGCAAGTGACCATAGCTCTATCTGACCACTCCTAGCCCCAGGAATTCCCTCTGTAGCATCCAGGCCTGCGTGCAGCCCTGCAAACAGGCTCAGGGGACTCTCTCCTTTCTTGCTCCAGATATTAAGGAGGCAAAAAAAAGCGACCTAGACAGGATGTAGGTCAAGTTCTCCTGGAAATGGGAATGTAGACAGAGGACAACAGCAGGGGAAAGCTCTACTTTATTGCCTGCTGTAGTTCCTATCACACCTGAGGGCTGACAACACCGTGCGGGTACAGACTCTGCAGTGTCTCAGATCAAGTGGAAAGCAGCACCCAGTCAGAAAGTGTGGGAGTTTGGGCACTAGAGGATCTGTAGGTCTTGTTAGAGCCAGGAACAAAAGCTGCAGCTGTAAGATTGACAGAGAACCAGCAGCCACCTTGTCCCAGGCTACAGCAGGAGCCAGTAATCCTCCCCATCAGCTGCAGTGCTTCAGGACTCCTGGTACCTTGACGTCCTGCTCTGCTATCGTGACAATCCCCTCTCTCATGAACACCCCGTAGTCCTCAAAGAATTTGGCGTATTTCTCAGGGTCCTTCTTGCTCTGGTCGATGAAGAACTTGATCAATCTCTTTTGCAAAACATCTCGGAGCTTCCTGCAGCAGGAATAACCCTTGTTAAAGACAGCTGCTAGAACAAGATGAGGTTTTTAGTGAACATCTCTCCCTGTGCAGTCCTTTAGTGATGCATTTGCAAACATGAGGACAAAGAAACTCTGGCCCCACTGCCTCCTTTCCCTCATGGCTCTGCATTTGTTCTGTGATTCTCAGTCAAGATGAGGGCTAATGGGTTTAAGCTGAAAGAGGAGGGATTTACATGAGATCTTAGGAAGAAATGCTTTTTTGTGAGGGTGGAGAGGCACTGGCACAAGTTACCCAGAGAAGTCGTGGAAGACCATGTTGGATGGGGCTTGGAGCCCCCTGATCCAGTGGGAGGTGTCCCTGCCCATGGCAGGGGGGTGGAACTGGATGGGCCTTAAGAGATCCATCCCAACCCAAACCATTTCATGATTCTATAATTCTATGGCAGTTATGGCTGTGGTACATAAGGACTGCTAAAGCTCAAATCCTCTGTAGCTTGTGACCAACTGTGCCTGGGGCACCCGCCTCACTCCCACAGCTACCCTTACACATGGGAAGTGGCTATAAAAGAGTTACACGTGGAAGAACCCTTCCTGAAGGCCAGAAAATCCACTGTGAAGTGACAGGGTTTGTTTGGTGACTGCAGTGAGGATTTTACCAGCTGTAGGATACAAAGCCATCAGTCCTAATGAGACAACAGCACCAACACCCAGGAGCAGAAGCCTACTTTTCTCCTTCCCTCCAGTTCCAACAGTGGCAGGTGTTTGAGAGGCAGCTTGAAGGAAAAAAAGTAAGGGAAACCCAAAGCTAGAGCTGAGAGGTTCTTAGAAGACACTGGCCTGCTGGTCCTGAGCCTCACTGGGCCTCAGCACCAAAAGAAAACCCTGCTGGTGGCACTCAGTTTTTGACAAATCTGTGCTCGAGCCCAGCGGAGCTTTGCAGAAAGCCCGGAGACAAGAAGCACAGGGTGCTGTGCCAAGATCTAACCATAAATAATGGTGACACTAAAGAATGGCCCAGCTTCCTAGCAATGACAGCCAACTTACTGTTTGGGTTTGTTTTCCAAACCACTTAGTGGTGCAGACCAGCCACTTTAAATAGCAAATCCACTGCCGCTGCAAAAGGCAGCCTGGTGCACAAGGGGCACACGGCCCAGGCAGGCGGCAGTAGATCATATGGCACAGGACGCTGCTCCCACATCTCAAGATGAGACCACCATGGTTAAGAACTCACGTTATAGACCACAGAAATTCTCAAGGATAGCAATGCTGCAGCTTATGTTCCAGGTCCCTCCACGCCTTTCTATCGCACAATGTCCCCTCCTCAACCAGCAAGAAGAGCCTCAGGGGTCCACAGGATTTACCCCTTGTTTACCTGATAAGGGCACTCTCCTGCAGCAGCTCCCTGCTGAGGTTCAGGGGTATATCCTCACTGTCCACAACACCTGGAACACAGAGCAACCCCTGAGCAGCGAGATAAACACGGGTGCCAGGCTGAGGAAGGCAGCCCCTCGCCTCAACCCCTGTGGAATCCACAGCCCATTATTGCTGGTCCCAGCACGCACCTCTAAGGAAACGCAGCCATTTAGGCAGGATGTCTGCAGCTTTGGTTTGGATGAGGATCTTGCGGCTGTAGAGGGCAACACTGGAGCCCAGTTCCCGGCTGATATCAAACATGGACGGTTTCTGCAGGAACAAGAGACGGAGGGTAAGACCAGTGCTGTGCAGGGTGTCCAACTGCACACGACACCGCAGGATCTTTGTGGCAGCACTGGCTGACCAGGGTCTTCACTATCAGTGCTGAACCCAACAAGAGCCAAAATCATGGCTGTCTTCCCTACATGAGCCATCTCTCGCTCCTGTCGCAGCTCCACAGCCCCACCGTTATCCCATGGCACCCAGCCCACTGCAGAGATGCCACACTGGATATTCGAGCCATGCTACACCCTTAGCTGTCTCCTTTCCCTGAGAAGTTCTCCTATTCCCTTCTCATTAGAGCAACTGGGCGGATGTCCCACTGCTCCCTGGGCAGAAGGGCACATACTTGCTCAGGCACGTAGAAGATGCTGCGGATGTTGAGGGGAGCATCGGTCTTGTAGTGCAGGATGTAGCGGGGCTTGTCGTAAGCCTGTGCTATGAAGCGGTAGAACTCCTCATGCTGCCACTCGCCGATGTCCTTGGGGTCCAGCATCCAGAGTGCCTGTGGAGGATCAGGGAGGTGAGCTCCCACCAGCTCTAAATACCTGCAGCCTCACAACGCTCCACTCTTCTTTCAGAGTTACATCTTCCCTCCAGGGCAAGGAAATACGGCTCTTTCACACAGACTTCTCTGCACAGCCTGAGGGCTCTTGCCCTGCAACACATACAAGACAGCTTTGTTTCGCCCCAAACAAAAGGGATTTGGGTACCCTCCCTTGCCACACGCTGGCCAAAGGCCAAGAGCATCCTGGACAGTGACCACCGCTCAGCTGACTGGCAGCACTGCTCAAGTACCTCAAGGCCAGACCAGCAAGAAAATGAAGTGAAAGTTGAAGTGAGTCTGTTGCAACGGGCTCGCTGCCCTGATGGCGTTTGTTCTCCCACCTGAATGCTTGCAAAGCAGCTCCAAGATTGTCTGTTCTGCCCATTTGAATTGGAGCAGTTCAGGGGCTCCTCGGCCGTCCCTGCTGCAGGGTCAGAAGTTGCTCCAGCAGTACCGTTTCACACATCAGCACGGGAATCAAAGCCATGAGCTCTGGATCAGATCTCTTACCCTGGCCATGCTTTCCACCTGCTACTGCTCTAAACCCCTCAGTGCTTTCTGCAGCATTCAGCCCATGCTCACGTCACATTTAAGTTTTCAGTACCTCAGCAAAAGACTTGCATTTAGCAAAGACCAGGGAGGCTCTCCCCATTTAACAAGCACTGGGACTCAACTAAGTGTCCCATGTTTCCAGCCAGGTGAAGCCCACTATACTCCATGCCATTCAAGCCCTAATGAGTGCCAGGAGCGATTACTGGGGGCAATACAAACATCCAGCCCACTCTCCACCTCTGAGAGTCCAAGGGACTCAGGGCTCTGGCAGCCCTGCTGTGCTGCCACACTCCTTAAAGCTTCTCCTGCCTCAAAGCTTTGTTCCACGAGAGGCATCATAAAATCTCCAGCACCAGCAAGTGTCCTAGAGGGTTTGCAGGATCACAGGTAGGATTATGGACTCAACTAGGTACGAAAGTGCTTTACAGCAGCTGTTGTCAGGTGAAGCACTGCTTTCCCAGAGCCCTACTTGGAGCTACAGGTATCAGTGGGAAAGCCTTTACCTCCACATTGCCAGCTACATGGCAAGAGTTCAAGCTTATCGAGGAAAATCCACACCAGGGGACTCGCTAGGGCTCTGTTTACAGTGAACCAATGGGAACGTGTGCACCAACACAAAAACAAGACCCTGGATAAAGAAAAGGCCTGAAATGGGAGCATAATGAGAATAAAGCTGTTGTTGTATCCCAAGGGAGAGCAGCCTTTCTGATAAGAAGATAAAAGCACACGACTCTGTTAAGGGCATTTCACCCCTCGCTCTAGCGCTTCCCTCCTCTGGGGAGTCTGCCCTATTGACTGCTAGGCAGAAAGAGCAATCAGCTCTCTAAATCTATTCCTTGTTTTGGAATTTAAGGGCAACAGCTAGAAAACCTTAACAGAAACACTATTATGTAGGAATCCAAATAAATATCACTGACTAATTGCACCAACTACAGAACCTTAGATGAATTAACACACTAAAATATTTTAAGTACAGTCTTGGAAGTGTGTGCACTCGGTGCCACATTGCAGGAAACAAAAAAAGCACATGCATGGTCTCCATCTGCTCCCTTAGGTGAGGAAGCTTTAACCAACCAGAAAAAGAGATGCTGGAGGAAAATGATTCATAGATTTTTCGTTTTAAAGATAATTAATTTCACCTCGGTGATTCCTGCAATTGGGCTGAGAACTTCAGACTAAAATGGATCTGGCTGCTATGTAATTTTTAGTGGTCAAGCAGTGCACAGCAAGAGCCGTGCGGGAAATGAGGCTGGGAGCTAAGCGACCAAGAAAACCAACCATTCACTACCCCATGCTGAAGGACAGAGGGAACTGCAGCAGGAGGTGTGAGCACAGCAGTGATGCTTGCCATCTCAGCATCACCTACACATCAGCTACAATCAGTGTTATAAACCAATCTGATTAAGGGAAGATCCAGAAGACAACTGTAAACTCTTGCTTGTCTGCAAGAATTCTCTCCAACAAATGCAATCAAGCAGTACCAGGCATGATTTATGCTGGATTGTCTCCTCTTGTTCTAATTAACTGATCACTGCGGGGTCTGTGATATCCTGGACAATCTTCCCCCAATTTCCAGGACTAGCAGCAGCTTTACTCTGTTCCCTGTCTCCAGTGGAGGGTTACAGTGGTTCATCTCTATGAGTGACCTCCTGTGGCCCTCCTGCTCACCTGTAATGTGTTAATTCTTCTCCCATTGAGATACAGTGGGAAGCTGATGAAATTGCTGTATTTTGTCACCACCTCTGGAATGGAAATAACATAAAAGAGTCACACGTGTGCAAACAGCACAGTAAGAACAATAAAAGCTGGTGAAAGATGCTGCAGGAGAGGAAAATCACTGTAAATCCACCTCCCGCTCACAGGGACCAACCAGCTTCCCACAGCCCCACAGCAGGGAATAGCACTTCCCTCCCCCACTCACCCTTGACTCGGTCCTCATTTGCAAACTCCTTGCAGTCCTCTTTGAGGTGCACAATAATCTTGGTCCCAGTTCTGACACCAGATGCTTCTGCAATCTCAAACACTCCTGAGCTAGGATTAGAAACAGACTCCATGTCAGCCTGCACCTGAGGCACATCCATGATGGGACACTGGAATATTTTATTCAACTAAGAGCACACACAACACTTGCTGAGGAAAAGCCCGACAACCTTGAATGCCCAAACGCTCTCTGTGCCTCTGAAAAGGCTCTCAAACCATGCGGCTGCCTTCCCTGCAGATACCCCGGACGCAGAACACACTGCTCTGCAAAGACAGAGAAGCAAGCACCTTCAAAGGGTCCGACAGCACAGCCTGCACAGACAGCAGTGTCCTGCAAACCAAGGCACCTTGATGTCTCAGTTATAGGATGGCTCTTCGAGAATTTAAATAATGTAGTAAATTCTTTATTCCTAGGGCATTTTAAGGGGATGTAAAGCTTGTCACCCCCAGAAGCTCCAGTTTCATATGGTCCAGCAGTCCACAGCTTTGTCGTCACATAACGTTTGCATCTTCAAGCAAAGAGCAAAGGATGAGCACGCAATAGGCTTGCCAGGTATAACGTGAGCCAGATCTGAACCAGCGGGCCTGGCCATGAAAGACCACACTAGCTCCATCTTGCTTTGCACAGCTTCCAGTCCATGCCTGGTCTGGACTGGATGGAAACCCCTGCCACGCTTCCATCTTTTCCGGGAGCCTTACCCATCTGAAGACCAGTGGTAGCCTGGGCTCCCTGGCTCCGCAGACTGGGAGAACACTTCCACCTTATCGGCCACCATGAAGGCTGAGTAGAAACCCACTCCAAACTGGCCAATGATTTTACTACTGGCTTCAGCTTGGCTCTGCAGAGCATCTAGAAAAGCCTGGAAGAACAAAGGAGGCATCGAACAGTACTCAGTGTCTTCAGGTACCACTGCGAGGCTGCAAACCATCCTCCAGCTGGGCTCCTAATGCACTGATCCAGCCCTACGCCAGGTACCACAGAGGCCTGGCAGTCCAGTACTTGTATCCCACACCTCTGCATTAGCGTTCCCAGGACGGTGCCCAAGGAAAAGGGTTTCTCCCACAGGGACTGCACCTCTGGAAAAGGGAAGCACTGCTTAGGGCGACACTGGCTGCTGCTAGCAGTAAAGGAAAAGAAGTGAGGGCTCAGTCAGTCAGGAGCACAAAACCTTAAAATGGTGACTCCAGAGATGAAAAAATAAATCAGGTACATATAGATAATAACTTGCCAGCATGAGGGACAGAGCTGCTGCCCCCCTGGGCACAGGGTGAGTGCTGAGTGAGCACGTGCCCCTCCACATCGATGCCTTGGGGAGGAAGGCATCTGCTTTTGGGAGTGAGGGCAGCCAGGGACAGCAGCACCGCACACAGGGCCACTGGTGCTGCTAGGGCACCACAGGGCTCCTCTGGCACACAGAGACCACTGAGAGCCAGAGGAGCTCACAGGCAGGTTTGACCTTTCAAGAAGGGTGTAATTTCACAGCTGGGCTAGGATCAAGGGACGAAACGGAATGAGAAATTACTAGGAGAACAGAAGTGGCTGTAATTGGAAAAGACTTTTCTGAGTGGGAAGAAAGGGTGCCTCATCCCCACTTACCTTTGAGCCTGATCGAGCAATGGTACCGAGGTTAGAAACCAGCTCCTCCTGGGTCATCCCGATACCTGTGTCCTGAAAAGAAACAGCAGTTGTGGCTGAAACATCAGGAGAGAAGCATGGCTTTAGGAACCAGCACCCGGGCAATTCCTGCCTCCAATACCTGCTCCCTCAGCCAGCTGAGCAGAAAATGTGAGGGCAGCCGTCCAGCTGGGGCTCCACCCTCACATGGTCAGGGCAGCCGACTCAAAAAGCACCCAGCTCCAAGGGGCAGCCGGCTGCCTTGTACACTGCAAACCACCAGAAGTTCAGAGGCTCGAGCCTCTTATCAAGAGAAAATCAAACCATGCCAGGATAGGGTGGGTTTTACACCCCTCTACAAACAGGATGACAGTGCTGGAAAATCTCAGCCCAGCCACAGCCCCACCATAGCAGGTGACAAAGACAGTTTGCATTCTTGAACAGGTCCGGAGGGGAGTTGAGGAGCAGCGAGAAGCAGCCTATTTCAGATCTGCAGATGGGGAACCCAGGCCCTCACGCAAGAAATTCAGTAGTCCAATGTGGTTTCAGACTTCCTGCACACACATCTTTCACAGAAGCAAAGGACAAGCTAACACCCTCCAGGATGCCACTTCTTAAACCAAGCGCAGTTCTCCCTTCCAAATCACAGAATCACTGACGTTGGAAAACACCTCTCAGCTCATAACCTCTAACCGTCAGTGCAACCCCACTGTGCCTACTAAATCATGTCCCCAGGTGCCATAGCCACATGTTTTTGGAACCCCTCCAGGGATGGAGACTCCACCACTGCCCTGGGCACCCTCTGCCAGAGCTTCACCACTCTGTCAGTAATGAAATTGTTACTAATATCAAACGTAAACTTCCCCTTGTGCAACTTGAGGCCATTTCTGCTCATCCCATCACCTGTCACTTGGAAGAAGAGCCCAGCACCCACCTGGCTCCAACCTCCTTTCCAGGAGCTGCACAGAGCAATGAGGTTCCCCCTCAACCTCCTCTTCTCCAGCCTAAACAGCCCCAGGGCCCTCAACCACTCGCACAACCCCTTGGCTCCAGACCCTTCCTCAGCTCCGGTCCCTTCTCCAGACGCGCTCCAGCCCCTCAAGGGCTTTCTTGGAGTGAGGGGCCCAAAACTGAGCCCAGGATTCGAGGTGCGGCCCCCCCACTGCCGAGAGCAGGGGGACGATCCCTGCCCTGCTCCTGCTGCCACTCCATGGCTGAGCCAAGCCAGGATGCTTCTTGCCCACCTGGGCCACTGCTGGCTCCTGTTCAGCTGCTGTCACAAATCCCAGCAGCTTCTCCACCTGACAGAAACATCCCAAGAAACTACTCTTACAGGTTCTCTGAGCCACTACATAAGGCAGCAGCAGCGTGAAAATTAGTCAAGTGAAAGATGACTCTCTTTCATGCAAGGAGTTCAGCTGTGAGCACAGCTATCAGAGCTGACAGCAGCCTGTGCATCCAGGTGTTGGTGTTAACACAGGGATGGAAATCGGCGTGCAGGAGTCAACAAAACGAGCCAGAGCAGGACCGGCTGCTGTGAGATGGCTCGGAGGTGAGATACCAGCGTGGATTCTGGTACAGCACATCTCTACCAGCCATGCCAGGTGTTTAGTGGGCTTATTTACTAGCAAAGGAAGTTAATGTCAGGACCTATTTTTTAATCTAGTGTTTTTCTCCCCTGAATGATCAAACTGTGATCAATTTGTGAGGTTACTGAGTGAGATGCCAAGTGGGTCAGGCATTTTTCTGCATACCCACAAGTCACGGCACAGCAATGCCTTCCCCTTGATTGAATATGAGAAGACTCATCAGTTGTCCTGGCTGAAAAGGGGGCTGATGCCCAGTAAGTTCTCAACAGTGGGAGATGAAAAGCCAGGAAAAACAAACAGGGTATGGCAAAATCTCAGGAATCTGACACGGTCCCTTCCCCCAGGGAAGAAAACGCCAGAAAGAAAGGTTTTCAGCATCTGGTTCAGGTTTTGTTCATGCCAGATCCTGAACAGAACACTTAACTCCTCTGATTCACTCCTATTTATAGTACAGCGCGTCGTTCCCAAATTCCAGCATGTTAAAAAAATACATCCCTACACCGTAAATTTATTTGGCTATTGGATTCCAAACTCCCTGCCAACCTCATTGCAAAATTCCCAGTGACCATTCCTGGAGACTACTGTAATGAGGGCAAATCGCAATGAACAAAGAGAGCACAGCTCAGAACACTCTGCTCCCCCCATGGCTCTGGGGCGCTCACAGGGCAAGCGGGAAGCGCCTTTTCAGGTGCCTGGGTAAAGCTCCGGGCAAAGCAGGTGCTCCCCACTGCGGGACAACACCTGGGCGATCGTGACTGAAATGCCATCGAGATCAAAACCGGTCTCGCTGCGTATGCACCCGCGCCTTCGCACAGCGTTTCCCAGCTCCCTTCACCAGATGGTGCTGCTCCAGGGAGTAAAGTGGCAGCAGAGCTCGGCTTCTGCAGCGCTGGGACGGAAATGAACTCGCCCCGGAGCAGTGCACCTCACGCCGGCAGCACTAGCGCCATGGGATCCAAGGCAGGAGCTGGCAGGACCTCCATTGCCCTTCTCACAGCGCTCCCACCACATGGGCTGCTGCTCAGCTCCCGTCGGCGCCAGGAACCACCATGGCATCACAGCACCCTCTGCAAACTCTTTCTACCCGTGATCACCCAGCACAAACACAAGGACTGCTGTTGCTCCACCACTGACATCACAACTTTTCTTCCCCTGCAGACAGTTTCAAGCATTCTCTTCAGAACAGTTTTTGCAGGCTAAGAACAGCCCCAGCAGAGTTACAAATAACTGCACGAAGCAAACTGAACATGGGGCTTCACAAACTACAAGCCGTGAGGAATCATAGAATCAACTGAGTTGGAAGGGACCCACAAGGACCTCAGAGTCCAACTCCTGTCCCTGCACAGGACATCCCAACATTCACCCCGTGTGCCTGAGGGCGTTGGCCAGACACTTCTGGAATATTGTCAGGCTGTGACTGCTTCCCTGGGGAGCTGTGCCAGGGCTCCACCTCCCTCTGGGGGAAGAACCTTCTCCTCATGTCCAACCTAACCCTGCCCTGGCATCTTCCTGCCGTTCCCTCAGGTCCTGTCCTTGGTCACCAGAGAGAAGAGCTCAGCGCCTGCTCCTCCTCCTCCCTGTGTGAGGCAGCTGCAGAGCGCGATGAGGTCTCCCCTCAGTCTCCTCTTCTCCGTGCCCTCCTCTGGATGCTCTCCAGCAGCTTTAGACCCTTTTTACCCTCTGGCCCCAGAACTGCCCCCAGTGCTTAAGGTGGGCCACCCCAGTGCGGAGCAGAGCAGGACAGTCCCCTCCCTCTCCCAGCTGGTGATGCCGTGGTGGATGCACCCCAGGACACAGTTCTCCTCTTGGCTGCCAGGACACTGCTGCCTCACGTTCATCTTGTTGCTGACCAGAACCCCCAGGTCCCTTTCTGCAGGGCTGCTCTCCAGCCTCTCACTCCCTGGTCTGTCTGTCCAGCCAGGGCTGCTGTGTCCCGTGTGCCAAACCCAGCACTTGCCCTGGTTAAACTCCATGCAGTTGGCGATTCCCAGCTCTCCAGTTTGTCCAGATCCCTCTGCAGGGCCTCTGTGCCCTCCAGAGCGCCAACAGCACTGCCATGCTCTCAGATAGAAGGTAATCCTGGTCGAGCACATGCAAGCTGCCCAAAGCAGAGCCCGAGGTTTCCTTTGCTCTCCAATACCCTGCCTTAACATTATTTTCAACAATGCTGAGCATCGACACAGGCTCAGTCTCCACCCATCCAGGTCTAAATACCCGCTGGTCAGAAAAGTGTTGCCTTTTACCCACTTTGAATTTCCCAATTGCAACAACTGGAAGCTCTAAATGCCCCTGCAGTCACTGGCACATTTCTGTAAGCTTAATTCCAACTAAGATTTGTCTGGGTACCCCTCCATCTCTACCTGCGTCGTTGTCTGTCTCCTGCTTTGCCAAGCCGCAGTGGCAGGCGGATGCTGCAATGCCGCACACAGCTGAGGACGTCACCCTCTCTCTGCTGCAGCCTGGTAGCACAGGGTGGCTGCCAGGACAGCACCCAGCTTTGCTGAATGTGCAGGGGCACCTGCACTGCATCACTAAAGCCCAAACACCTCGGTTCCTTATGAGAGCCCAGTCCTTGTTGCAGACTGTTCACGACTCGGGAGCGAGGAGGCATCCGCTCAGCGACACAGGGAGCTACTGCAGTGAGGATCAGTGTTTGCAGGCATTTTAACTCCTCCCAAACACAGCAAACGTGTTATTTTGTGGCTTCACAGACACTGATTTTAGATGACTGCGAGAAGAAAGCCCAACAAAGAGAAGTGAGCAGCCCCAGCTCTGGCAGCAATTACGCTGCTTGCCCGGGTTATAGCAGCAGCCACACTCCCGCCCCCAGCAGCCACTATTGGCTCTGTGAGCATCCCAAACGGCTTCCTCTCAACTGCCAGGGCTGTTCTAGCCCAAAATCAAGCATAAGCCAGGAGCACAGCTCCAGCCCTTGAGCTCACAGACACAGGTTACCACCAGACACAGTGCAAGGCAGAGCTGCATAGCAGGAACACCAAGTGCACCGCAGCCAAACCCCATCCCCACCCGTCAAGAGAACCCTTGGGCAGGTGTGGCAGGAGAGCTCAGTGGTCACAGGGCTCTGCAGTCTGTAAGAGGCTCTCTGTTCCCTCCTCAAACAGTCCAAACCTACAAATGTAAAGCCTTAGCACACAGAACTGCAGAGCTCTGCGGATCTGTCCTCGCTGAAAACACACCCTGAACGTTTTCAAGTGGAATTTCTTAAGAGATCTGACCTTGCCAGCAGTGGCTGCTACTGGATGGAGCTGCCCTAGAAACAGAACGAGGCAGTTTTCAAAGGGGTGGAGGAAACCATGGAATTTGCTAAAACAACATAACTTTGGTGAAGGAACTGAGGCGGCGTAATCCGGTGGATTGCAGTGAACATTTCCCTCTTAGCAAGTACAGCACTTGGCGTGGTTCAGTGAGACCTCCCTGAGCGAGGACACCCCATTACAATCCTGAGTCTTGCTGTGCTTCTGACTGAAATTCAGTCCTGGCAGAGGAGCAGAATGCAGTCACTTAAAAGAGATGAACACAGTCCTTTAGCAGAGCTGCACCATCCCCACCAGGAACACACACTGCCTGCTACAGACCTGCCTTTTCTCAAGTGGTGAGACACAGAGATGCTGCAGGGTTTGAAAGGGCAGAGATCCAGCAGATCCAAGAGCAGCATGAGGATCTGAGGACAAGGACCTAGGGGTCAGAGTGAGACAATGGGACCCTTCTAGAAAATATCGGGGTGACCACTGCTACGGATCGCACACGAGGGACCTGCTGCTGCTGTTTTGGTGGGTCCTAGTGGGTACAGAAAACAAAACAGTGACTAAGGAGCTCTGCCTCAATCCTTGCAGGGTTTTTTTGCACTTCTGCATTCCTGAAAGGCAGGGAAATGTTCTGAATGAGGTTTGTTCAAAGCAATTGTTACGTGCAGCATGTTTCTTCACGAGGTTATAAATAAACCGTGCACTGGAAGTAAGGAGCTTTAGGTACTACTGAGAAGGCAAACCCATTAGGAGGGATTTGGAGCAGTGATGCTCTCTTCCCCTTCTCAGATCGCAGTGTTGCTGCAGTTAAAAGCCTCCTAGTTAAGACTCATTTAGTCGCATTAGAGATGCAGGGGGTTATAAAAAGACAAATCCCTAACATGTCTAATTGGGTGCGACGTCAAACGGTCCCTGTCTGCGATGGGCGCAAACAGGTCTCTCAACCAAACTGCCAAAGAGAGACAGCTTCCACCACTACAGGGCCTGAGCTGTAAGGGTGTCTTGATGGAGCCAGAGGCTACGCTTCCACTATGATCTCAAAAGGGAAAGAGGAGAGCAAGACAAGAATGACACCCTACTTGGGGCTAAATGAGAGCTCATTAAAGAGTCAGTGTCACACAGCAATCAGCAAAATGGAAGAGTCAGGTGCGACAGGAGCAGCAGAGCCTCTGCATTATGGGTTGATGATGATGCTGCCCACTGCTGATCACCAACTTCCCCATAGCAACCACAGCTGCTTGTTCTGCAGAGAAACTGAAGTACAAGATCTCGGAGCGGCCCCCAGCAGCAAGTGCTTTTGTCCCAGGTGACAAATACCAGACTGCGAGCTTTGTCTGTGCCACATCTCCCGCAACCTACTCAGGTCAGCTGTCACTCACACACTGCTGTCTGACCATCCTCCGCTCTCCCGAGGACAGACCTCAGCTACACCTTCACAGCCAACACTGCTCCATGAGAAATATTACCCATGTGCCTTCTTTGCCAAGAAAACACCAAAACTGATCCTCAGGCTTCCACCCTGGCCAACAGCCACGAACAAGAGCAATCAAAGTGGGGAGAGAAGGACCAGCTCCACCTTCCCTCATCACACTGAGCACCACAGGTGAGCAGGCTCACACTGATCAACCCCTTTCTCTTAAGGGTTTTGTCACCAATAGGGAACAATCAAAACCAAGGCTGCAGAAAGGAGGACAGAGAAGGGCTATGGTACTGCTGCAATCTACAGTCCCACCTATAGTCCAAGCACCAGCTGGACTTGGCCTATCCTGGAACAGGAAGAGACAATCAGCAATGGGAGGTTTTTCTCACCACCTCAGCATCTCCCAGCGACTGAAGCAAGAGTGAAGGTCAGCCACACCTCAGACTGCAGGAGGTGACAGAATTCCTTCCCAAAGGTCAAGATGAAACCAGACTCTGAACTTTTCCACACACACAACCTGGGAAGTGCACCAGAAAAGGTACCGGGAGAGAAGCTTCTGGTAGGTCCTAAAAGGGAGGGAAAGAGAAGCAAATTTTCCTATGGGGATGAGTGGGGAGCAGATAAATTGGTGGTTTCCCATGAAACCCTGAGGTTACAGTCTTGTGAATCAAGAGTTCAGCTGAGGACAAGACACTTCTTCAGGCAGGCTTGGGAACCCACTCCCACTCAACTTCCACTGATCTTTCATGGGATAGAGTCCAGGAATGAGAGCAGCGGGGAATAATGCTCTCCTGTTACTGAAGAGAGGTACCTGGATCGTGATGGTTCCCTTTCCACTGTCTGTCTGTAGATGGATCTCCATTTCTGGCAAGGCCATCCCTTCTGCCATCAGCCGATGACGCAGTTTCTCCAGCGCATCGCTGCCGTTGGAGATCAGCTCCCGGATAAACACCTGGGAACAAGACACAACCTGACACTGCAGCCTGGCCTTGGCCACTGCACGGGGCTCCCAGAGACCTGGGAACTCACTGCGTACTCAAAAATCGATTCCCAGCTTGCTAGAAAAAGGACTGCATTTCCTCCTCATCTGCCAGGAAAACATCTTCTCTGAACTCAAAATTAAAGCGCAGATGCTCCAGGGCTCACAGCGTCGCCTGGCCATACTCACAAATTGTTTTAAAAACATGCTTTCAAGGTGTCTTAAGAAAACTTCCATTCAAGGAAGTGTAGCATTTGAACAGCACAGCACTTGCTGGGAAACAGAGCAGGTGTTCTGCCAGCTCAGTCCTAGCAGAGAATCATGGAATGGTTTGGGTTGGAAGGGACCTTAAAACCCATCCAGTTCCACCCCCCTGCCATGGGCAGGGACACCTCCCACTGGATCAGGGGGCTCCCATCCAACCTGGCCTGGAACACCTCCAGGATGAGGCAGCCACCACTGCTCTGGGCAACCTGGGCCAGGGCCTCCTCACGCAGTTGTTTTGGAGGTAATCCCTGACAGAGACAGGGCTTTGCCAACAGAAGAGCCACCAGCAAGCAGCGAGTGAGTGCCTTACCTCCTTCTCCGAGTACAAGGAACGGGCAACAATGTCCAACAGTTTCTTCGTTTCAGCCTGAAACTCATGTTTAGAGGCTGCACCTGGAATAAAATCACAAACACACCTTTAGGACACCTCTCCAGGGTCCTCTTGGGAAGGCAGCAAAACACGTGCTTCAGCTTCTTGGGAGCCAAAGCCTGAAGCAGGATGGGACAGAGGTAGCTGTAGCCTCCAACAAGATGACAACAAAGATGTTGTTCACACATCCCTGTGAACACACTTTGCCAAGCAGGCACTTGGCCTCTGCACCCAGAGACAGTCAACACCTGCAGTCCCGGCACACGGTCACCACACTGGTCTACAGTCAGTAAACAAGAAGGGAAAGGTGGTTGCCCTTGTTCCTAACGCGTGGCTCCAGGCAATCCCCACCGCTCTCTCGAGTGCCTCCCATGGTTGATTGCCTGCCTTCCAAACTCTTCCCCGACTTGATTTTCAAGGGAATCACCTGCACATGCCCTGCTCCAAGAGCCAGGTGGCATTTCTCATGCCCAAACAACACTCAGGGCTACAAGCAGAAAAAGGCTGACTCCAGTGTCTCTGTGGAGGGGGCAAGGGAGAGCACACGTACGGCCACGTACGCTGGGCACTGTGCCCAGAAAGAGAATCTACCTTGGAAAGAATAACACTATAAAACACCAAAGAATAACACTATAAAAGACCATCCTTGGCCTTTTAAAGATAGCGTTTCTTCTGCTAGAGCACCAGAGGACCCTGAAGCGACGCAGGGCAAGCCACGGGTCACACCCCAGCTCAGCCATGCCTTGCGGAAGAGGGCACACGTCCCCCAGTGGGGTGTGGGAGCAGCAGGAGTAGTGCACACACCTCCCTGAGGCTTCACAGCTGGGCAGTCTACAAAGTGCCTGCTCGAAAAGCCACAGGAGCACAGAGTTAAGATGCTATTTCTGTGCTTGAATAACACACGTGACTTTGCTTTAAAGCACTTTGCCCTGGAGATGTGCAAAGAAATTCATCCTAATTAAAAGGCTGACACCACAATTAGACCTCCAGGATCCACTGCAATGACCTGGGCAGGCACAGCCGGCTTTTGGGACAGAAAGTCTCTTTTTAGGTGAATTCCAGTGCCCATGGAGCCTCTGCAAATATGCCTGACCATCAATTGCCTGGCTAAGCCCACAGATCCAATGTGACGGCCTCATGTCTTGGTAAGGACCATTCTGATTTGCCCACTCCAGTTCTGGGGAGCCGATGGTGCAATACGAATTCAAAGCATAATGTGCCAGCTAGGACGGGACAGAAACTATGGAGAGGGCTCACCCACATCATCACCAGTCTGCCTACACCCCAAGAGTGCTGTGTTCGTACCCACCTTTCACATTCTCCGTGTTGCTGATGATGGTGTGCAGGGGCTCCTCTTCCTTGCGCTCCGCTGTCTGCGTGCTGTACAGCCGCACAGCGGCAACGCTGCTGGGGACAACTCTGGACTGGAGGCTCCAGCGACGCAGTGCTTGTCTTTGCAGACATGCTGCTCCTTTTGCTAGGAGACACAAAGCAAGGTGTTTCAGTGTAAATCACACACATGAGCACAACAGGAGCAACTCTTCAGAGGTCCTGCTTAAGTGGTCCCGTGGGGTTACACTGTCCGAGCAAGACCAAGGTTCCCTCGCCATAAAACACCCGGCATTGCCCTCACTGCATAAGAAGGGCAAGCTGCTACTTTACACTGTCACTTCTCAATTAAAATCCTAGCCAGCAGAGGACAATTAGTAGCCTTCACAACAAATTAACCAGTGAGGAGGAGGCAGGCTGCAGCTTTCACTGCCGTCACCTGCCCGAGCCAGAGACAACAGGGAACGCTTCAACTCCCACGTTACTGCTAGTGAAAACATAAAACCCAGAGCACTCAAAGCAGCCGGCACCGCCTGGAGACACCCCTGCTGCACACACAGCCTCTCTGGGTGCTGTAGGAACACCATCACGCAGGCCCCTGGGCACCAACATCTCCTCCTGCTGCCCTTCATCAGCAACCAGCCCAGTCCCAGAGCTAAGAACAACCCTAGCCAGCCCTGCCTGGTCCTCATCAGCCAGCTGAGCAGTTACTGTATGGCAATAAACACTTGGCCCTTGACCATCCAAGCACAGCGATCACATCCCCCAATGAGGCCAGCGCGGGGCGAGCAGCACAGGCAGCAACAAAGCAGTCGGTGGGGAAAATGAGAGACAAGTCGGGAAGCAGCACCGGCCCCATTAGGGGGCTCCCAGTTCTCCTTCCATCATGCCCAGGGGACTAAACAGTCTTCTCTCTGTTGAAGGATGAAACAAAGCCAAGCCTGGCCACAGAAATATCATTTACAGTTCCTACAGAGCTCTGTGCAAAGCCAGTTACTTGGTGAGATTTCTGAGTCGTAGCCAGAGCACCCTGTGCCAGAGCAAGAGGCTGTGGATACTGCTGGACTCGATGAGCTTAAAAGGCCTTTTCCAACCTAAACCATTCTGTGACTGTGATCTGAACGTGCAGCTGCCTCTGCAGCAGAAGATTTGGCCTTCCCCAACCCTAAAATAAGCATAAAAGGACAGGGGTGTTTTGGGAGGCAGAGGAACGAGCAGGATGGCCTGGGCAGAGTGGGGAAAGCTGTACAAGCAGCAGAAGGGGCTGGAGGAAGCGAGAAACCCAGGCTCCTCTTATGGCTCACTCTGTGCTCGCAGGGAAAGGAAACCCTAGACCCCAGCCCTGCAAGAGGCACATTTTCAAGGTTTCCTTTTGTTAGATGAATGGGTACAAACCAAGACTGAACTGAGAACAAGTGGCACAGTGGGAGTTCCCGCAAGGCACTGTGACCCCTCTGGAAACACCTTCTTTGGCCGCTCACAGCCCTTCAGGCTGGTGACACGCTGGGAGAGCTCAGCTCCCTCCTGAGCCTCCCTCTGCCTTCTCACAGCCCTTGAGTGAACCTGGCATCCCAGCTCCCTCGCTAACATCCCTCGTTGTACTCCAGCTCCCCTTGGGAGGTCTCAGTCTCCCTTCACAAGGTCTCTGCCAACCTCCTGCCCACCTCACAGGTACATCGAGAAAAAGTCTTGCTGCTTCAGACCACCAAGCTGGGCTTTCACTCACCCCAGATGAGGTGAACGTGAACCCCTGAACATTACCAGTGCTTCTGCACCCTGTACCTCACCCCGAGAGCTCATCGAGGAGGCTGTCCATCACCATTCATCATCCTCCTCCTAGAAAGCTTTGAATCAAGATCCACCTCTCCAGCCAGAAGCTTGAATTACTCCCCAGTCACTCTGCCCTTAAAGAAGGGCCCACAAATAGTTCTGAATGCATCTGAACACCTCCTACACATAGAACTGTTCCCTCTCTGCGTCACAAACAGTTCTGCCGCATTATCCAGGACACGTTCTTCATCTTTTATTCGCGTGCCTTGTTGGGCTCATCTGAGAGAGCAGCAAAAGAACAGCCTGGCTGATGGAAGTGGAAAGCAGCAGAGAACTCACAGTGCAGCTCCTCAGCCCGTCGGGCTTTGGAGAGAAAGGGCTTGGGTCAGCCCAGCCTTTACAAATCTTATTTACAGATTTACACAGGGTTAAGGTATTTTACGGTCATTTTGTGCTATGTGGTGGAGGATGCACTGAACAATCGGTGTATGTACGTACGCACACACATTTCCCAAACAGCAGAAATAAAAGACAGAATGTTGCTCCCTCCCTGACTCCAGGAACCAAAAGAGAAGCAGATCAGAGGCAGCTCCCTGCTAACCTCAAAGTAACTTCTGTCATCGGATCTCCAGGCAGCAGAGCCAACAAACAGGTCCCCTCAGCCCACAGACACCGTCTGGCTTTAGAAACTACAGCTATTTATTATTGTTGATCATGGAATGGTTTGGGCTGGAAGCCACCTTAAAGCCCATCCAGTGCCACCCCCTGCCATGGGCAGGGCCACCTCCCACTGAATCAGGGGGCTCCAAGCCCCATCCAACCTGGCCTTGAACACCTCCAGGGATGGGGCAGACACCACTGCTCTGGGCAACCTGGGCCAGGGCCTCCCCACCCTCATAGCAAAACATTTCTCCCCAAGACCTCACCTCTTGCAGCTGAAAACCGTTCCCTCTCATCCTGTCCCTGCACTCCCTGATCCAGAGCCCCTCCCCAGCTTTCCTGGAGCCCCTTTCAGTACTGGGAGGCTGTTCTAAGGTCTCCTCAGAGCCTTCTCTTCTTCAGCCTGAACAACCCCAGCTCTCTCAGCCTGTCCTCGTACAGGAGGTTCTCCAGCCCTTGGATCATCTCCGTGGCCTCCTCTGGACTTGCTCCAGGTCTTTCCTGTGCTGAGGACTCCAGAACTGAACACAGGGCTCCAGGTGAGGTCCCATCAGAGGGAAGCAGAGGGGCAGAATCCCCTCTCTCGCCGTGCTGTTCCCACTGCTCTGGATGTGGTCACGTTTGTTGTCTCCCTGTCTCTAAGGCACAACAATACATCACCACCTATCAATTCAGAAGTTGCTTTCAGATTTGGGTGATCAAATGTGATTTTGCCCTTACCCTCCTAAATTAACAGCCTGTCCTGTGCCTTCTGTGCTTTAGGGTGAACAACCCCAGCTCTCCCAGCCAGTCCTCGGATGGGAGGTGCTCACAGCCAACTGAGAACTTATTTTCAGATTTGTGTGATGTTTGGCCTTGTCCTCCTTAATTAACAGCCTGTCCTGTGCTGAGGAGAGATGGGGCTCCGTAACTGCAAGCTGCTCCACTGGGCCATTTCCCTCTTGCAGAGCCCCTCCCTGGTTGACAGAGGAAAGGCTCCTGGCAATTCTGGGTATAAACCAACAGCTGTCATCACACCAAAGCTATGAGAAGGTATCTGCTGAGTTCCCAGAGCAAAGTGACACTCAGAACGAGACCAAAAGAGAAATCCCTAAGACCAAGGGACATGGAAGGAATGGGTCTTGCCCTGCTTGAGTGCTGCAATGTGCTAGGGCAAACGGGGTCTCTTTGTATCGAGCTGCTCTAATGCTGAGCTTTATCACAGCCCACCCCCCCCTCCCTGCATCCCTGCGCCCTGAGAGAGGGCAGACACCCACAGCACTCTCCAGCTCCCAGTTCTCTTTGAATCCAAAGTGACCCTGCCTGTACAGCCAGAGCGGCTGTGCACACCGGCCTGCGCCACCCACAGACCGGGACCCTGGGTCTCAAGGCTCCCTTCAATCCCGGCACCAGGGAGCCCAGCGACTCCTGAACCCCATCAGCTCCTGAGGAAACAGCCTCTTCTGGGAAAAGCACTGCAGGGAGCACACGGCCAAGCCAAATGTCAGTTAGGAAATTCAGGGTGGGAAACTGAGCACAAAGCAGTTCGTGGCTCAAAACAAAGAGAATTTAGGTCAGCAGAAATTACCATGACAGGCGATTGTGGTGCGGTCGCCAGCCAGAGGGTGCTCCTGCAAAGAGCACTGGCAACGAGACGCTTCCAGCGCTGGTCACGTTAGGAGGGGCTCTCTGGCTGGGCACCGAATCCTGGATGGATGCAGGCAGCAGGGAGTCCCTCACAGAGCTGCTCACACCAATCCATCTCCTGGAATGCTCTGTGCCCCCTTCGGCATGGTGGGAGCCAGGAGAAACGCTGCCAGCCTTCCCCGGCCAAGGGAAGGGCCGGCTGTCCCCACAGCCAGGGATCTCTGTCTGTGTCCAAGGGGAAAGACGCCTCCTGCTCCTCCCTCTTCGTTCCCACCCCACGCAGTCTCTGCTTGCTTTATTTTTCCCCTAAAGGACCCGAAGGGCTGGTTAAGGACTAGAACTCTGGCTGTGCTGCAGTGCAGCTCACCCATCAGGGACACACGGCTGCTCCCGCACACACGGACGCTCACCAGCCTCTGGGCATTCCCACGGAGGAAGGACCGAATGGCCAGGAAACCCCTAAGTGGCACTCGATGGCACAATAAATCTGACAATCCAACCCTGAGAGTGACCCTATTTGTCACCCGATTTCCTTTGTCACATCTTCTCTCCATAACCCACAGGGAAACCACAGACCGCAGGGAACAATTACAGATCTGCCGCTCTGGAGCCGGACGACAGATAAAGAAACACAGCACGGCAGGAGCTGCGCCACTGGGACAGGGGATGGGCAGAAAGGCTCTCACGGCGCCTCTGCTAACGACCACTCACGAGGGGATGTTTCCAGACTGTGCATTACAGCCTCGACAGGACAAGATATCCCCAAATTTGCCCCTGCACTCGGCGCTGGGGAGGCCGCACTTTGAATCCTGGGCTCAGGTTTGGGCCCCTCACTCCAAGAAAGCCCTTGAGGGGCTGGAGCGCATGCGGAGAAGGGACCAGACCTGGGGAAGGGTCTGGAGCCCAGGGGCTGTGGGAGCGGCTGAGGGCCCTAGGGCTGTTTAGGCTGGAGCAGAGGAGGCTGAGGGGAGACCTCATCGCTGTCTACAACTGCCTGAAAGGAGGTTGGAGCCAGGTGTTTGACAGCAATAGGACGAGAGGAAATGGCCTCAAGTTGCCCCAGGGCAGCCTCAAGTTGCCCCAGGGCAGGTACAGACTGGACATTAGGAAAAATTCCTTCACCGAAAGGGTTCTCAGGCCCTGGCAGAGGCTCCCAGGGAGGTGGGGGAGTCCCCATCCCTGGAGGAATTCAAAAGCCGGGTGGATGAAGCGCTCAGGGATGGTTCAGTAGTGGACAGGGACAGCTGGTCTTTTCCAACCAAGTGATTCTATGAATCTATGAAATTGAGACCTGAGTTGGGACTTCCCCAGCCCTCGATCTTGCCCGGTCTCTGGGGTGGAATCCTTAGTTCATCCCTGGGAAACTCAAACCCCCTGGTCTCATCTATCTGGTTACCTGGTACCAAAATGGGCAGAGAAGAGAAACACCGCTGCCTTCTGCTCCTTGCCCAGCTCCCAGCTGACCGGGACATACTATAGATTCTATATGAGCCTACGGATGAACCAGGACACGCTACCGACCCTGTACGAGCAGGCAGAAGAACCCAGACACACAGAAGGGAACCTGGGAATGCTGGACGCCTTGTACAAGGCAGCAGCTGAGCCCAGACAGAAGATACACTCCATAGGAGCAGGGGAAGGCCTGGACAGGCCGTACGCACCCTATAGAGACAGGGGTTGGCCTGGACAGGACATACACACTCCATAGGAGCGGGGGGATGACCTGGGCAGGCTGTACACACCCTATAGGAGCAGGATATGAAGGCATACATGCTATACACACCCTATAGGGGCAGGGGACAACCCAGACAGGTCCTGTAGGAGTGGGGAATGATGTGGACAGGCTGTACACAGCCTGAGGGAAGGGGATGAAGCTGGACACGCTATAGAAACTCTGTGGGGGCAGGAGATAAAGCTGCACACACTATAGACACTCTGTAGGGGCAGGGGTTGAAGGTGGACACGCCACAGACACTCTGTAGGGGCAGGGGATGGCCCGGACACCCTGCACCCCTTCTCCATTCCGTTCCCTTCCCCCGCTCAGGCCGCTCCCCGCACCCCGCTCGAAGCTCCCGCAGCGGTCCCGGTGTTCCCGCGGTCCCCGCTCACCTGCGGGCGCGCTCGGGCCAACCCCGAGGCGCAGCAGAGCCGCCACCACCTCCCGGCCCCGCCGCGCCACCCCCGCCATGCCGCGCTGCCGCTGCCCGTCGGCGCGGAGAGGTGACGTCTCTGCCCGGGCTCCGGCGCAGATAGATGATGTTACTGTCCGGGCACGCGCTTCGCGTCACGTGTGTCCCGTCTCCGTCCCGCCCGCGCCCCCATCATGGCGGCCGGGCCGCCCCAAGGGCAGGGCGGGTCCGGCTCGCGCTCCCGTCAGGCCCCGCGGTCCCGCCATGTTGTGGCAGTTCGCTCGGCCGGAGCGCTCACGGGTCACTCTCCGCTCCGCAGCTGCCGTGTTTGCTTCGCAGGGCCCCGCGCACCCAGGGGCCGCCCCGCGTCCCTCCGGCTCCCCCGGCCGCTGGTGACACAGCCCCTCGCCCAGCCCGGGGCTCTGAGGACGTTCAGGCTCCCCTGTGTCTGCGGCAGCTGCGAACCACGAGTCACAGAGCCCTGGCATGGGCTGGGTTGGAAGGGACTTTAAAGCCCATCCAGTGCCACCCCCTGCCATGGGCAGGGACACCTCCCACTGGATCAGGGGGCTCCAAGCCCCATCCAACCTGGCCTGGAACACCTCCAGGGATGGGGCAGCCACCACTGCTCTGGGCAACCTGGGCCAGGGCGCCCCCACCCTCACAGCAAAACATTTCTCCCTAAGATCTCATCTCACTTTCCCCTCTTGCAGCTGAAAACTGTTCCTCTCATCCTGTCCCTGCGTTCCCTGATCCAGAGCCCCTCCCCAGCTTTCCTGGAGCCCCTTTCAGTACTGGGAGGCTGCTCTAAGGTCTCCTCAGAGCCTTCTCTTCTCCAGCCTGAACAACCCCAGCTCTCTCAGCCTGTCCTCGTACAGGAGGTTCTCCAGCCCTTGGATCATCTCCGTGGCCTCCTCTGGACTTGCTCCAGGTCCTTCCTGTGCTGAGGACTCCAGAACTGAACACAGGGCTCCAGGTGAGGTCCCATCAGAGGGAAGCAGAGGGGCAGAATCCCCTTTCTCGCCGTGCTGTTCCCACTGCTCTGGATGTTGCTTTCAGATTTGGGTGATCAAATGTGATTTTGCCCTTACCCTCCTAAATTAACAGCCTGTCCTGTGCCTTCTGTGCTTTAGGGTGAACAACCCCAGCTCTCCCAGCCAGTCCTCGGATGGGGACACCACTTCCAAACCTGTTCGGATGGTCCAGATCCCTCCCACATTTCCTCGTCCCTGAGGACCTGGGGAGGATCAGGCAGGCACAGGCTGCAAACCCACCACCTCTCCGCACAGACACCTGACTGTCAGTGACCCCACAATCACAGCAGCCCAGCTCACTCACTACAGGCACTGGCAGAGCTCGTTGCAGCACGCCTCTCCCAGCTTCCCCACAGAAGGTGTCGAAGGCTGAGGAAAGGCTGTGCTGGGCTGGGAGCAGCCCTTAGGAAGCCCCTGTGTGCTGTACCTTGGCCAGGCTCCCCTGCTTTATTTTGGACAAATTGTTTAGTATCTCATTTTCCTGCTCGCTTGAAATTCCGCATCTCCTAGGGTTGCTGTGAACACAGATCGAGGAGGAAAGGGCCAAGGTGTTGGAGAAAGGCTTTGGATGGAGTGGGGGAGAGAGGAAATAACCAGCTCGGCTGAGAGCCGTGCTTGGAACGTGCGTGAGAGCAGCGCCCGGCCTCAAGGAACACCAGAGCTAAAAATAAAAGATCGAGGCGGTGTCGTTTCAGTGAGCGCTAACCACTTCCAGACGGAGGGACGAGGGCCTTCAGCAGAGAGCTTTGTAATTCCCAGCTTGGGGAGCTCCCTGGGAAGGCTGCACGTGCAATTCGCTCACACTCACAGCTTCTCTCCGGGCCATGCCGACCCGTGTGTCGCTGTGGAGGTTTGCATCTACAAAACACCTCCGTGCAGCGGTGTTCCTGCGGCACTGAGTGTTATGGATTAGGTGCAACACACCCAGTGCCAGCCTGTGCATCACTGACACCCTCCCGCTGGGCGGCATTCCCACCTGGAACCAGCCTCAGCCCCTACTTTCCCTCTGCTGCAGCCAAAGCCAAAATGACCTCTGAGCCTGTTTCAAACACTTCCCTCATGCTGCTGCATTCAGCACCGCTTCCAGTGATCCCACGGCGCTCCTGAGCATCGTGACACTGCTCCAGAGCTCTCATACCTGCTGTGGAACACCTGAGTCACTCTTGCGTGGTGTCACCCCCCTGCCTGGAGTGTGCTTAGACCACTTGGCCATGAAGCGCATTCCTGCAGGGAAGGCTTGGGGAACGCAGGGGATCTGGTACAGGATCTCTGTCCATGGTCATTTGGATTCTCCGGTGCATGGCTCCCACTGGCTCCAATTGCTGCCTGGCAGAGATGATCCCGCTTCCATTTTAGCTTCCTGCAAGTGGAGAGGAAGGGCAGGGAAGGCGAGATGGTCCCTGAGCAGCATCCTGCATGCTCTGCTGTGCTGCCCCAGCTCCACACTGGCTGCTGGGTCTTCACTGCAGTGAGAAAACCAACCAGCTGGAATTTTCTCTGGGAGCAGCATCTGGTGCACACCTGGATCCCCTTGTCTGCCACGAATGCTTCCACTTATCCCGTCACTGATGTGAAGAACTTCATGCTGCTGCAGCTGCGACTCAACCACTCCTGGCTTCAGACACTGTGACGGACAAGGCTGCTGTCCCCAGCTTTTTGGCACTGGCTGCACCCCAGCAGGAGGGCTCCTCCTCAGCCCACTGCTGCTGCCACTGTCGGAGCCTCGTGCCTTCACTCCAGTGCGTCCTGGTGGGAGACCAGAGCAGGCTGAACTTACACGAGAGCTGCAGGCGGATCCCTGGCCCAGCAAGGAGCAAGTGACGTGGTGAACCTGTGCTGGTGCGCCTGCAGCAAGAAACGCGCTCACAGCCGGGGCAGCGGCAGAAGTCAGGAGCGCAGCGTGAGTTGTTGCAGCTCATTTTTGAGGTTTAAGCACCTTTTTCCCTCAAGAAATCAGGAGGGCCTTGGCCACCCCTTCGGTGATCCTGCACCAACCTCCGATGCGCTCTTGCCTTATGAATGATGGTGTTTCTAGGATGTTCCTTATTGCCAGTGCCTCTCCCATCAAAGTGCAGTCCTATCCAGTCTTCAACTATGCTGAATTCCCTATTGACAGAGGCTGGAGCAAAGCTCCCCAAAGACCACAGGGCCACGCACCAAGCCCAGCCCCTCATGTTTGACTTCAGCTTTGCACTTCCCTCCTCTCCCTTGGCAAACAACTGCTCTGGCAAGCTGAGATTATGAGATCTACCTCTATCCCTTGCTCTATCTCAATGTGCTTCAGGTTGTACAGAAGATATTCCACTATTTGCTTCCCATCAGTTTGTTTTCCCCAGGAGCAGGAACCCAAGGGAGCCGCAGCCTGCATGTCACACACCACCTCTCGGCTTATCCCAGTGCAGAAGCAGTGCCGATGTTTTTACAATGGATGATACTTAAAGGTATCGGTGAGACCAAATGCAGTTACCTCAGCCTCAGTGCCGGGCTGTGCTGATCCTCGCGGACACCGGCCACGTGGGACCATCCTTTGACCCAGGCAGTTTTACCAGCTTTTATTAGAAACACCAGCACATTGCAAGTTTCCTCTTTTTGATCACAAATACAGCATTTTCTCTTAAGCACACAGCACAAGACGCAGCACCAGGGCTTCCCCTCTTTTGGTTTTTTAATGGTGATTTCTTTTGGATAAGCTTTGGGTTGGTGTTTGCTGCCCTCACCCTCCTGGGTTTTGACATCTCAACTTGCTGAAGACCATTGCGAGGGCAGATAAAGGTGGTGAAAAGGTACAACAGTGAAAGGTTTGCCAGAAGGGTTCAAGCAGAGACCCTCTGGAGTTCGAGGGATGCAGCAGTGCTGCACCACACAGCTGTTTTCACAGTACGGGGCTGAAGTTATGATAAAGCGTTTGCTCTCCCCCTCCCCCCGTCCTCCCCCAACACCGTTCCAACACAGCACTAACTGGATGTGAAAAGCAGAGCGTGCCCGGTGCTCCCCCGGTGCTGCGGAGGAGCTGCGAGGTCCGAGGGGCGGCACTTGAGGCTGGTCGTGGGTTTAGCTCACACCTACACTGGGAAGGTTTCTCTGAACTCTGCAACTCCCAGACAGTAATTCCGTGGGGTGAGGAGGGGCAACAATCCCAGGCACATGAGGGCATGGTGACAGGATATTAAAGGGAACATGTACATGATTTCTTATTTTTTATTCCACAGAAAACCCTCAAATCTAGACTCAGAGTTAACAGCAGAAAAATAGTGTTAAAGTCAATAGGTTCATATTTTACTGTAGACTAAATAAATTAGCCTAGAATTAACTCCATACTCTCTATGTCCCTCTCACTGGTGATCCTTCTCTAAAGTAACGCAGTTTTTAAAAAGCATCGGCTATTAATAATTTATTCCAGTTAACCCTTATGGATGAACACCTGCAGATACTCCACGTGCGGGAACCAATCCCCTCTCCTCTCCCTCCCCGGCAAGGAAACAATCGCTGAAGGGCGCTGCAGAACAGACACGCTACCTACAATCTGCCATGGCTCGCGCTGCTCCGACCGCTGCCTCTGGCTGGTCGCTGTAACGAGTGAATATCCATAGCCATGTCTTACAAAGAACATGATCAAAAAATATATAAATAAATAAAAACCTTAAACATTCTTACATGGATTTTAAAGAACAGAATACATGTTAAAAACTTCAGTAATTTATATCAATTTTAAGCAATACTTTATATACAATGGAAAAAAAGACATGCATAGTCCAAATACAATGTTGAAAACAGCATTTTCATAACAAAAACCCCAAACACTAAGTGTTAATACCATGTACATGAATTCAAGAAGGACCACCCTTTTTGTCTGTTGCACACAGTTTATTTAACAATATGATATTATAAGTAAGAAATGAGTTTGTTTGCTTTTTTACCATTCTATACAGTGATTGAATCTTCTTGGATTTTCTTATTTATAGTAATTATAGCGCTTGCATGATTTACACTAGAATTGCTTTTCCTCATTTCAAGTTTCACACAGAAGAAAGAAAGAAAAGAATGCTTCTTCTCTATTCAATTCAGCACGGCCTAAGAGTGATCATCCCTATTTTCATCTAAAACCAGTTTTATCAGAGAAACAAAGCAACGATTTCTACATCTGCAAGACAAGGATTTTGGCGTTGGCCAATGTGTGGTTTTGTGTGCAAGAGTCAATTCCTATCTTCCCAGGGGTAATACTTCAAACGCCTGCAGAGTTCACTATAGAAAACAACTCTTCCCGCAATGTCTCAAAGTTACCGGGACACGCTATAATGTTGCATTATTTCAGGAAACAGTTTCTGAATATTATTTTTTTTTTCTTCTTTTAAACGCAAATGTTTTAAAGTCTTGAAAATACAAATAAAAAATATGAATATAATGAACTTGTTTTCCCCATTAAAAAAAAGGTATGAGTCAACAGCAACAAAAAAATAAAAACCAAAAAAACCCACAAAAGAGACCAGATATTTTAACCGCCTGGCTTTAACAAAAAAATATATTCTTTTTATTGTTTTGTTTTTTGTGGTTTTTTGTTTTGTTTTTTTTTTTAAACAGCAATTCATTCTTCCATGGGTAGGAAGCAGCAGTTCCATCCAGGATCCAAAACAGCCCAGATGTCTGAATTTTCAGTACAAAACGTCCAAGAACACGAAAGGAAAAAAAAAACAAGAAACCAAAACCAAGTGATGCTCCCATAATGCTACAAACCCTCCACAAACTTTTCTAATGTGTCCCCGGTGGTGTCACCGACCAGAGCCAATTCATTAGACAACGCACTCCTGCTGGGGGTGTTTAGTTGTGGAAGCATTGCACTCTGTTCGGGGTTGCCCAAGTGTCCCTGATCCATGGAGCTAGCCATAGTGACTGCGAGTCCTGGGTGGGGGGAACCAGTCTGGGGAGAGACGTGGTGAGGTGACGGTTGGGGCTGTATCCTGGGTGACGGGCTGGAATGTGGCGGCTGGGACTGGGGACGGGGAGACTGAACGGGTGCTGGGGAGCGCACCTGGTTGCTGAGGGAGGTGGCGATCTGCTGGCCAGGGAGATGAGACGCCTGCGGTTGTCCTGAGAGCATGTGCTGCTGTGGGCTCATGGGGTTAGGCTGCCCGGGGGACCCTATCTGCTGTTTCATCTGCTGCTGCTGCAGGATGCGCTGCTGCAGTGCCTGCTGGATGTTGGGAGTGCCGTCTGCCCCCAGGCCGGGCTGCCCCATCTGGTTCAGCTGCCCCATCTGAGCCATCTGTCCCATGGAACCCCCCTGTATCGAGAGGTGCTGCTGCATCCGCTGCTGCTGCATGGCTTGAGGGTAACCGCCGGGTCCCTGCGGCTGCTGGAACTGGGTATGTCCTGCCATCCCTCCTGCCATGCCAGCCCCGCCTTGCTGCTGCTGCTGCTGTTGCTGTTGCTGCAGGAGCTGCCGCCTCAGGATTTCTCGGTACTGCGGACTCATGTTTGCCATGCTAGGGTTGTGGCTGGGGTTCATAATGTTTATAGCTTGTCCCTGGGGATTCATGGCTCCTATCCCTTGCTGCTGGGGAGGAACGCTGGGTCGCTGCACTCCTGCTTGCATCGCATTCATGTTCTGCAATCCTGCTTGAGCGTGCATGCCTGGCTGTTGCATGCCAGCCTGCGGCTGCTGCATCCCAGGCTGGGGCTGTATGCCCGCTTGCGGCTGCATCCCAGGCTGGTTAGCCACGTATTTGGCTGTTCTTTGCTTTATAAAAGCTGCCATAAGCTGAGGGTTGGATTTAAGGATATTAAGAACCTGCTGTTGCTGCTGCGGAGAACTTGGTGATTTCAAGGTCCTCAGCAAGTCCTGAAGTGCATTCGGGGGGATGCTCCGTGGCGGCTGCTGCACGCCCGGCATCCTCGGCCCAGCCACTGCTTGTGGTGTCGCCATTGGCATAACCGGTCTCGCCATTCCCGGCTGCATTGGCTGCTGCTGTGGCATGGGAGGCGACTGCCACTGTCCCGGCTGCATGTTGGGCATCACCGGGCCAGGGTTGGGCCGGGGTACATTCATGCTGACTTGCTGCATCTGGTTCACTGAACCCACCGTCGGGTTTACGAGTCCTGGGCGACCAGGAGGCAAACCATTGTTCATGTTGTTGACCCTGTAGAGCTGCTGCTGCTGCTGGGCAGCTTCTCTCTCGATCTGCCGAGCTGCTTCCACTGCGGCCGGCGGAGGCTGAGCCGGAGGTGGAGGTGCAGAAACTGGGTTTGCGGGTTTTCCTGTCGAAACAGTAGTAGGGGGCTGAGTTCTTGACACAGTGGGAAAGCCAGCCGGTGACATACTTACAGGGGAAGGCTGGGGCTGTGGAGGCGGCTGCGGTGTTTGCGGTGTACTTGGCTGCTGTGTGGGGGTACCAGGCGTTGCTGAGGTAGGAGAAGGCAAACTTTGCTGAGGCACGTTTCGGGTGTTCATGGTAGCCATTCTTCTGCGCATGAGCTGAGCCTGCTGCAGGCGATGCTGGATCTGCTGCTGTCGAAGCTTGTGTTTGATATTGAGACAGAATGGCACAGGGCATTTGTTCTCTTGGCAGTGTTTGGCATGGTAGCAGCACAGAGCGATGAGCTGTTTGCACACCGGGCAGCCACCGTTGGTCTTGCGCTTGCAGCCCTTGGTGTGCTGGACAACCCGTTTCATCTTCTGGCAGGATGGCAATGAGCAGTTTGCATTGCGGCACTGACAGGCATGGACAAGGGACTGAATGCAGCGCTGGATGCTCAGGCGTCGCGACTCCTGGGGGCTCTTGGACTGCTGCTCTCCTTGGCTGTTGCTCTCATCATCCAGACCCAGGCCCCACTTGACCATCTTGTGGTCATGGCTCTTAGTGTTGTAGCAGTTAATGCAGAGGTCGTAGTCCTGAAAGGAAAGAAAGCCCACAATTCAGCTGCTTACAGAGCACTCACTACAGCAAAACAGCAGAGGAGTGAGAGTGGCATGTGGTGAGCAACGCGCACCTAGTGTGGGAGTGCACGCTGGGATTCAGAGGGTACAGACACAGCAGAACAAAAGCAGGACAAGAGCCACGGGCTCTGAGTGGCTGCCTGCTCCCATTCACACCCCGAACAGCAGCTGCCCAGCCTTCCGAGTCACCTCGACAGTGGGACCGGAGCTTTGGGGCACTGGGCAGCTGAGGGTGGAAGCCACAACAGCTGCCTCTTCAAAGCACACCTGCAGTCACAGCTCCAGGCTGCGGTGGGTGACAACCCAAACCGGGGCTGTAATTGTGTCGGCATTTTATTACATGACAAAGTCTTGCAGGATTTGCGGTTTTTGTTTTTCCCTTTTGATGGCAGAACTGTTTACTTTGGGGTACCTAAGGAGGCCAAACCCTCCAACTGGTAAGACAAACCTACTGTAACTGCCTAAAACACGGCGTTTGGGTCTCCATTTAGCTGTTCTTAGTGTAATTACTGACTAACAATTACTACCCTGAAACATATACTTTTCCATCTCCAACAACCCTCAAATCAAGTGCAAGTTTCAAGCTAGGATGGACACTGACCTGAACGCCTACTGCATTTTCACTGCCCTGTTTATTTGTGCTGGAGGAAGGGCACTCCCTTACGCAGAAGCACCCAGAGGAAACCTACAGCCACACCTCCCTCCACCACTTGGTTCCCCCACTGTGTGCGCGATCCATTTCCTAAGCCTTGCCTCAAGAAGCCCTGTTTAGTGCTTTCCTCAGAGGAATTAATTAAGTCTTCCACCACAGACCTGGCAATAACTTGCAGTGTGAAAACTAGGCTGCACTTATTGAAAACGTCTTTTGGTTCAGCTACAGCCAGAGGTCATCACAAGCCCTGTAGGGGCTATGTTCTCCTCAAGTCCACCTCTGTACATAATTGCTCTCCAACACAGTTCAGTGGCAGTGACCTCTGCTGTTACAGGACTGCTGCTAGAAGCACTGAACCAGGTGAGGAACCAATTATTTGGGCCAATATGAAGGGCAGGCAACCTCTAACGCTGGGCAGAAGGGACAATAGTGAAGAGCTGTGGCAGCCTCCTCACCCAGCTTTGCAGCAGTCTGGATACGCGCCCAGCTGCGCTCCTTAAACACGGTGTACACATACAAAGCGAAACGACAGCCACCCTGCAGCAAGGTATGCTAACTTCTCCTGTGGACATCCATTTAATGCAGATGAGGTAGTGCCCTGCAGACTCAGCCTGGCCTGATGCAGTCACACCTTACCATCTGGTCTGAGAGCTATTTAATGTTGTCAAAACCTGTCAATGTGGAGGAGCCAATGTAATAAGTAACGCAGCCATCCCAGAGTAATGGTGCTTTCTATGTGAAGAAACTAAAGGCACGTATTCTAGGAGAAGAAAAGGTGCCCCACTGTGGTAGTCACCCTCCCTTAAGGCTATATCAGGATAGGCTTAGTTTAGAGGAACTTTGGGCAATACCCAGGAGAAGAAAGTCAAGCTTGGCAGTAGGGCAAGAGAGAGCAGAAGCCTCTGGTGACATACACCTACCTCACAGACAGTGCAATGCCACCTCGTTTCCACATGATGTTTGCACTCATTGCACGTGTAGACAAAGCGATCCTGCCCTTGAGTATGTAGTTCTACCAGCATGCAGAGCGTGGACCACTTGGATCGGCGGAGAGAGGAGAACTCCCAGTGCTTATCTCTGGCCAAGGTGAGGAAGGCATCTCGCCCATCCATCAAGTCACAGCTAAGTAACGGATCAGGGTCCACAATGGGAGGCAGAGTGTTAATTACAGGCCCAGCGTATAAATGAATCACAAAAAAGACCTGCAGATCAATGGGGGAGAAAAAAAAAAATCAATGAGGTTAGGTAATCTGGCAGGAGAAAGCTCATGTTCTGTTGCAGTAACAGCATGCTACAAATGTTATCCAATTAACTTAGTTCAGACTAATCTCTTCAATATATTGCTACACAACAGGAAAAGTTCTTGCGCGATCACAACCTTTGCTGCTCCTGATTTTTCAGTTCTGACTATCATCATGCCTGGGTTTACAGGAGTAAGAGCTCCTCTTCACGCAGTGTATTCTGACAGTACCTCTTTATGCTTCTCCATAGTGGCATACAGCTTCTGAGACAGATCATTGGACACGTTGGGCATGCTGGGCTTCTTCTTGTTAGCTCTGCTGATGCTGCTCTTATTCTTGTTGGTTTTTTTATTGTTCTTTTTCTTGGCGTTTTTGCTGTCGCCCTGGTTTCCCTGCAATAAATGCACAGGAAAGATGTTACACTTTAGAGAGCTCTCTCCCGTTCCCTGTAGCTGAAAACTGGAACACTTCTGCTGTCAATAAATAGAACTTTGTTCCAATGCCTGCAGACCAGCCATACCATGTTAAATATATCCCATCTTCCAGGAAAAATCAAAAGTCAAACTGGCAGGCAAACAAATTCAAACACTGGTTAAAAACAGGTGTTAAAAGTATGCATACACATTAAATAATTCGTATCTTGCACTTATTTTTTCCCTTCTCAAGCACTGTCCTTCAGCTCCCACTGCTTGCTCTACAAGACCTTAAAGGTATTTGATAATAAAAGGAGTAACAAATAAAATGGACTTCTCCAAAAAACGCCCTCAGACCTTCTCCCATGTCTAAGTTACACCAACACAGACCACTGTGACCATATGCTGACTGCTAGATGCTAAGTAAAGAGTAAAAAATAGCAGATGATGCTATTTAGATGACCCGTGAAAACAGAAATAACTTCTAGTCTTCTCATGTCCTTGAAAAATAAAAACCCAAGCCCTCAGCAGGGAGCTCACCACTCAGTAGAAATCCCCTCTCTACCCACTAGAATGTTGGGTATCATAGTAATAAAAATGAGCTACTGAAATATTCTGAGATCTATACACACACAGGGAAGTTTCATGAACTTCTTTCAAGAGCTTCTGAATCTTTACTACCTCTTTAAGACTCTCTTCCAACCAACACATGCTGCACACCTTGACTTTTAAGAAGCTCCCTCTCTGCACATACAAAGTTTAGGACTAAGAATTTCAGGAAAGACAGGCTCATTCTGTACCATCTCAACACAGGGCAAAGAGCAAAGATTCATCAAGCACTTCTCCGTGGAGATCCCCATTGTTGGGCAGAGTTTCCTCCATAAAGTGACACGGGTTCAGGCGCCTGCACTAGAGAAGGTCTCATGCTTTTCATTTCACTCCTCTTTCTGAGCCAAGGGGCGAAGACCACACAGTTCAGGCATTTGTTGCATTCCTGGATGATACGTTTGGCAACCTGGATGCAGATTTTGTGCCTCTGCTACCACATTCACATCAATGCAAAGCTTGCAATAAATACTTGATGTTTCGTCCCTCTGCTGTTGCAAATGACTACAAATCTTTGCTTAACTAACAGCAAAACTGAATTCAGCTCTGAGAAATACAGCATCTTTCAAAATGCCAACGCTGAAGGTGATTTGCAAAGGTGTGAACCGCAAGCTCAGCCCAATGACCACAAGCAGATGTAGCAGGCACGATGCAATCCAAAAGCAGCTTCACACATTTCTCTGAGAACAGAGATGCTGAACTAACATAACTGACTTCTGATTCTGCCAACAAACCAACCCAAGCCATCAGTGCATTTGTTATCCAAGAACACCAGAAACAGAGTTAAAGGAAACCCTGATTTAACATCTGATGTGAATGACCTTCTTTTCTAGTTTACTAGATATGAACTCTTTTAATTTATTGCCAGCTAGAAGCAAATACAGCACGGAAAGTTAACTCACCTCTGTTGTTTCACTGGCTGCAGTGCTTTCTTCCTTTTTCCTTTCCTCTTCCTCCTGCTCCAACTCCTTAATGCTTTCTTCCAGCACATTGGGCCAGAAATCACCTTCAAAGTAAGGCAGTTCCTTGGCACTTGTCAGCCTGTCCTCAGTTGCTTGTTTGAAGATATCCTGTCAACATCACACACCATACCATGAATAAATGACCACTTGGGATAGAGAGGAGAACCAGAGACAGGATCCAGAGCTGCACTGCACAGCTGTGCCTCACTTACAGCCCAGGGCCCACTCCCAGCAGGCCTTCTTTTCCAAATGCAGCTCAAAAATTGGCCTGGCAAGACTGGTAGCAGCCTGCTCCCTGCCACTTCTTAGCAAGACAGCTGCTGAGGCTCCTCAGAGCCTCCAACACACCGTCAGCTCGTGCTCCCGGCATGACGGCAGAGACTAAGATACCCCCAGAAAACATAACAAACCCCTCCTTGGTAACGACACCAACTGAAAATGAAGCCTACAAGACTTTTCTTACACTGCTCCTGGACAAGAGTGGGAACTGTTCTAGCGACAGCAAGTGCCTCTCATCCACTCCTTTGCCTTGGAAACCTGGAATGGCCTAAGCACTTCACAACATGCATGTCTGGCTGCGCACGGTATGTGCAATAAGCCGGGTAACTCCGAGAAGAACCGCAGAATGCGCCGGGCAGCTGCTGCACACAGGATTATTAAGGCCTGGCTGTGGCAGGGGGACTGCACGCAGCCAGTCTTTCGCTCACTGCTGGACGCAGCTCTGTGGGCCTGGAAGAGTGGGGACCACTGAGAGGAACAGGCATTCTGAAAAGGAACAGGTATTTCACACAGTTGTGCTGCAGGTGGGTTTTAAGTGTGCTGCGTTTAACTGATACACACAAAATCAGCTGATTTTCTTCTTTGGATTAATTTCAAGACCACCTTATTAGAAGAGACACAGATTTTCTAGCTCTTTGCTATGCCGGATCAGACACAGCTTGCTATACGCTGTTCTACTCCACACATTTAGTAGCTGTTGCTCACAATCAAAACATCCATTTTTTCCAGCATTGTCACTGCCATTAAGAACTTCTAGTACATTTTAGCATGTAAGCAGTGGCAAATGCTACCTCTGCCATATTTAACTTATTTCCTTGGGTACATCCTCCAATTATGGGAATCATCCTTTTTTCATCATCTGGTCAAGTGGAGACACTGTTTTTTTTCTGGTCAAGTGAAGAAGCTGTTTTATACGCAGTTTTTTTGGTTTCACACTAGTAGGGTCCAGTGTTCCAACCTCATTCTCAGAAATTACCATAAGCAAATCTTCTATAAACCTTAACAAGACACATACTCCCTGGCCTAGAGGACTGCAGTGAAAGACAAGTACACGAAGGAGAATTTTGCAAACTTCTCTTAATGCAGACACCAAACCTAAGGAATTTTCAGTCTGGAAGCCAGAACCTCAAGGAAATCTAAGCAAACGAAGACACTACCTGAGCATAAAAACCCTCGTACAACACTACCAGCTTCACGTCTTATGGAACAATGTTCAAATGAAAAGCCCATAAAAATGAATTCGGGAAGTAAACGGTAGCAAACCTTGTAGTCGTGAATGATTCTCTCGGCAAATGCCTTCTCCAGCATCTTCTTATACCATTCTTGCAAACGTTTGGGTTTGGGTATTTTCTGATCAGGTGGATGGCAATGGAAAATATAGTCATCTCCTTCACTTGGGGGACAGGCCCAGATGTGTCCTGTCACATACCTGTGGTCCACAGAAGGAAAAAACCTCTTAATTTGATTACCATCTTAAAATTAACTCTGATAAACTGAGATACAAACTCAGACGTCCGGCATCCCCCTCCCCTTTCTTTTCTTTTTAATTTGTACCAAAGATGCTGAGGTAATAACCTCGGCATAAGAGACAAGAAAAGATGCGGGATATAATAGTGGAGCTTAAACATCAAGTGAACCTGGGGTAAAAAGAATGCTGTGCTGTCAGATTCACAATCCTAACAACAGAAAAAACATGTTGGTGATGAAATCCAAACTCTCTGCTGCGGGAGAGGCAGGTGTTGGAGAAGGACAGAGCTACCTGAGTAAACAAAGTGCTAAGAAAAAAGATTCCTTTCTTTACAAAGATCTCACTTACCCAAGTTTCTTCACGTACTCCAAATATCCAATGAGGATTTCATGATAAACTGCAGTTCGGAGGCAGCGGGGGCGGAAGAAATGAATACTATCTAGATATGATATGTACACACGCCTATAGCAACGAGAAGAACAACAGAAAATCACGTATGGTGGAGCATCCTGAGAACACGCTTTTAGATTAGGTACTTATACAGCCACTCTGAACACAGAAAAGCTGACGATGACATTATTTATTGTATATTTACACATCTTTAACATGGTATAAACACTTCTCAAAAGCATGAATAGGTAGTGGTTTTGAAACAGCAAGAATATACAGAGAGACAAAATTAAATACAGAATACAAAAAATGCTAACATTTTTGTTGTGATGTTTGTTTTCCCCTTTAAAGTCGTCTGCAGTCACACAGAACTTCTTTGTGCCACAGAACTGAACTGTATTTCCCAGTCTCATGTATATGAGAGTAATTGTCCAGTAGGAAGAGTAGCAAGATGCTCTCTGTGCATGCACCACCTGCACCAAAACGAAAGCGTACCTTGTATTTGGAGGGGGGCAGTCGGAGCCGTACTCCTGGACATGCATGCCGAAAAAGCACACGTCTACTCCATCTATCTCCTCGAACGCAAACAGAGCTTTGGTACGGTAAGGGAAAGATTCTGCCATCTCACCAGAATCCACAAATCTGAAGGAAAGGGTGGTAGGATAAAACAGGGGGAAAGAAAAACCAACCAACAAAAAGGCAATTATTAAATGCATGTCCTAACAGAATAAGGAAATTAATTTCAGCCTTATTTGTCACTCATTAGGAACATTTATACAGAAGTCTAACAGGGTCAGATCAGAGCTATATTAGAACAGGGGTCCTGTCAACACAAGGTCTGTTACTACAGAGCTCATGGAAGGAGTTTCCGTGCAGTTAACATATGACTGAAAAGGCAGGCATTGAGTACAAGAGCGTCCTCCGAAACCACAAGCCTTTAAATACACTGCAGAGGAGAAAGCCTGCTGCACTGTGATGAAGTGATGTCACGTAAACAGTGTCTTTATGAATTGGAACCAAAACGCTTCATAGAATAAACCTTTGAAGCTTTTCATTTATGATGAAGTAAATTAGAAATAACTCCTGAAAGCTGAAGTATTTATAAACCCACAACACCACAAAGGAATGGTTTGGAACAGAATCTCGGCAGCTGTTCCAAACTAGACTAGTTCTGTAATGCTAACTAGACCGTGGTGAGTCTCTCTCAAGATTTAGTAATACAAATAAATCACAGTATTATAGCCAAACCCAGGATGTCTCCATTAACCCCAACAGTCAGAACACCTCTGCAGACCTCTGCAGACTTCATTCACTGCATGCTGCTTCCTTTACTTTCATAATCTTACTCACGCCTACAGTTCAAAAATGTGCAGAAGGATGAAGGTGCAAATTGGCGCAGTTTTGTAATATTCACACAGGGAAATGTCAAAATAAAATAAAATTAAATAAAACAAGAATAAGGTCACGTTTATTGTAATTAATAGAACTAACCTGGCTTTCATTCCTGGTTTAACTTCTACTGTCTTATCTGAACTTGCTACTACTCTGACAAACACCTCTCCAGCTTCAGGATGATTCTGTCGCCGCAAAAATTTGTTTACTCTGTCTTCCAAATGGTTTCCTAAGCGCGTAGTCTGCAGCCCTAGAAATGAGGGGGAGAACATGACAACGGAAACGTTAATAGTGGAGAAATCACTGTTAAGTTCAGGGTGTTACCATGCTTGTAAGGTCTTTCAGCTTTCTTCTCTGTAGGCTTTCTTCCCTTAGTTTTACCTCCATATGAAAATACGATGGTTTTGTTTATGCAGCCAAAATTGAAACACATCTCGTTTTTTTGACCCAAGCTGTAAATGTTCAGACCCCATCGTGGAAGCTAAAACCACTATAGAGGGAAAATGACTTCGTAAGTGCACTAACAAAGGCAGCTTTACATAGCATTTTTAAATTTGCAGGCTTATTTTATGAGCACTGCAAATGTTTTCTCCTAACAAAACCACTATCTGGCTGTCTGACAGGGATTACATCACTTTATAGATCTGGCGCAACGCCACACCTTTTCAAGCGAAGCAAAGCAAATCAACAGAAATGAAAAGCCTTTTGACTTCAATGGCGATTTCATTGCTTTTTCTTTTCAAGAGCGCTTTTAGATTGCGCAGTTACAGTGATCTGCACGTAAAGCTTAAATAGTTCTCACACAGCGATAAAGGTCTTTGAAAGTTCAAGTCCATAGATTGCCTGGCTCCCCGCTTTACACCGACAATTCACTTTTGTGGGGATCGCTGGGTCTGTAGTGTTGCAGGATGTGATGGTTTTCAAATAAACCCACAACAAACGACAGAAATG
The DNA here is from genome assembly GCA_033558235.1 of Neomorphus geoffroyi. Taxonomy (NCBI): domain Eukaryota; kingdom Metazoa; phylum Chordata; class Aves; order Cuculiformes; family Neomorphidae; genus Neomorphus; species Neomorphus geoffroyi. Next base: position 9,497,499 of record JAUMJM010000038.1, read on the forward strand.
AAGATGAACATTTTGGTTTACATTAAGAAAACGGAAGTAGCACCCTGTTTTGACTTGAAGATTTATGACTGTTTCTCTCGTGCTACTGCATTTATTTTACTAACTTGTATTTCTACTTCACTCTTACGGTCAATCTACTATCTTTTTGAAAGGGACAGTGCAATCCACGCATGTTCAGTTTGCTAAAATGCATATAATTTTCAGCTCTCCATCACTTCATTTTTCAGTTATTTCTTGGCTGCTGACACAAGGCTGTTGGTTCTTTCCGACAACAGAGATCGTGCACAGAACGCTGCAGCAAAATATCTATGCTAAAAAATATTTTAAGCTCCACTACTGGGGAAAAAAGCTGCAGACTCAAAAGAACATCTCCTTTCTAGGGGATTTATATACTTAAAAGCCGTAATTTGCCACCAGTTTAAAGAAACTACCAAACGCGGCAATCTTGGGTTTATCCCTTTGAGTCCATCCCTTTGTCCAGTAAGATTCTGTGATTGTAACCAGCACAATAGAGTCCACATATCAATTACCTGAGAGCCAATAATTCAAATTAAAGGCAGGTTTAAGCAAAAATACACAATGTCCTTGACCAATTCCAATGCACTGGTCTTTCCTATCATTTCCCAGTCCAATACATTATATATGCCTTTCCACACATAATAGAAAGGGAGCTGATTTTAAAGGAAATTCAAAGAATTTTAAAGAAAATTCACAAATATTTTTGGAAGAAATTATTTAGTTTTGTTGCTTTCTCCAAAGACAAACAGAAAACCAGAAAAAGCTCCTCAGCTAAGGACTTGGTACATTTTCAGAAAGCTATTTTAGTCAACTCTGCTTCTTTATTGTGTTTTTATTTTATCACCTTTCCAATGCTAAGCAACCAAAGGATATCTGCTTCCTGCCTTACGCCGTAAAGCTTAAGACTTGGAAAACAAACAAAAAAACACCAGATAAGAAGACAAAAAAATCAGGCATCATTAAGGCTACGCGCACTGTAAGGGAAGGATCTAAAAGCCACGTATCTGGGTATATTAGAAAATTAGAAATTATTAGAAAATTAGAATTATTAGAAATTCTTTTAGAAAGCAGCTGGCTGTTGGTCCCTGGACACCTCCAACGTATGTACTTCCACTAACAGCTCAGGTCTCAATGAAAACTGCAGTGCCAACTGGAAAAAAGTCTTCCAAATCGGTCACAACACAGAAGGCTTTCAGGCTACAGCATTTTGTTGTAGTGGCAGTGCCAGACGTTTGTTACTGGATGAGTAATCAGATAGATACGAAGAAAGTCAGACTTCCGGCTTACTGTGACTTTTTGCCAGGAAACTGCTTTGGGTGACTTATTTGTCAGGGTATCGTTTGTCTGTGAACATCTCTGCACCAGCTACTGGTTAAGTAACAACTGTACATTTTCTTAGTAAGAAAAACAGTTTCAAATTCCGAATTTCATAGCATAATCCAGCTGTACGCTGGTTTATAGGTGATATTTGGCATGCTTTACACAACTTACTTGTGATGTGGTTAAGATAAGCAATTTTACTTAATATACATTAGGAATATGAATGTTCCCCTAACGGCTGGGCACTAGCTTGCAGCTGAGGCATAGCGTGTCTTGATTATCAGCAGTTGTGTCGGCACACTTGAGACAAGGGAGAAATACTGATGGCAAATCAGTAAATAAAGGGGAAGGGGACAGAAGAAAGGAACTGCTAATGTTTCGAACTTTCATTAGTCATGTTTGGGTTTATGTCAGGAGTAACATCAAGGTTCTGACAGCAAGAAAAGGCTTCCTTCCCTGTTCTTGTGCTTCCCCTAGAGCTCGATTAAAGAAAAGCGATCTCAAGAGCGAAGTCCACCAGCGAGTTACAGCTGGCAGCAGGACTCATCATCATGGGAAACAGAAAGCAGGATGGCCAAACACTGGGGAAAGGAGAAGGAAAAGGAGATCAACAGAAAGGAAAAAAAGCGCTATTAATTCCCCTATCCATATCCCCAGAGAAGAGAATGGTTGCATTAAACTAAATCCTGGTTACTCAAACTTTACATGATGTCGCAGAACTGCAGAAATCCAAGGAATTGCATACTTAGTTAAGACAATTTACATCAACATATGCTGTAAAGCTAGCATAAAATAGAAGAGACTGATTTAAAATAGTTATCTAAAACTACATTTGTATGTCATCATTTTATTGCTGTTCTCTTACAATCTTAATCTGTCTTTAATGAGATTAATTTCATTCCTCTCAACAATACTATCTTGCATGTGTCACATTACTCCAGAGTTTTGATTACTGTAACCTAATACATCTCATATAGCATTACCATCTCCGAATTATCTCCCTTCAAATCCCTTATTACGCAATCAACCCCACACGAAGTTGTCAGGAGTTACAATTAATGCAAAACCACTCCTTTATTCCAATCTGGAAGATTCAGGCTTGCAAAGTCAGTGTGATGAGGAAATGCCCAGAACTTCCAAGGACCCGAGAAGCACAAGGAAGGAATCAGATGTACCTGCAAGTTCTCGTTGTTTGAGTGTCTGAATCACCCTCTTGCTTTCTACACTCACTTTATTTCTCTACCTCGTGTCACTGACACTGCAGTTCCAATGCCAGACCCTGCTCTGCCCCCAAAAGTGTATGAGTACAAGTTACTGAATTATGTTCTCCGATGTTAAATGCATGAAAAGAACACCTGTGTAAGGATTACCAAGGGGACTGAGACAACTCCACATGCCAGCTTTTGGCACTCACTTCAGTGTGCGTTTCCACAAGATTATGACAATGGTTACTTCCCAGAAAATGTGCAATTGGCTACAATTCCAGCAGACAGTTTTAACCCAGTGTCCACTCTAGAAGAAAGAAAAACTCTTCTAACACAGCCACAGCACACCGGAAACACAGCGCAACTGGCTACTACACATTATTTCAGGGGCACAGAGGTGACAGTCATGTACTGCCGTTCCATGTCTGAATAGACCCAGTAAAGTGCACGCAGCCTGGTGTTTGTCCTCCTCTCTTTTCCCCTCTTGGTTTTTTTTTTTTCGAGTCTTGGAAACACAAGGACACAGATGCCAAACACCTCAAACAGCACTGAGATTGACCACTGACACATAGAGAGCAGGTCTTTAAAATGTTGATTACAATTCTGACAGCTCCTAAAGCCCTGGGCTACGCTACTCCCCATCTGGCAAGCGTTCCTGTGCTGCCTATCATGGCAACAGAAAGTCTCTGCCAAAGAGCTGTTAGGGGTGGCAGGGGGAGGATGAAATTTGAAGATAAGAACAGAAATATCAAACTCACTTTTAGCACTGAATTTGTTTTCTTTGCGTGTTCTACCAGTTTTCTTCAAACAATTATCGCAGACAAACCTATTGAGAAAAAAAAAATGCCCAAACTCAGCATAAACCCATTATTGGCCAGATTAAGCCCAATGTTTGAAGCCATAAGTTAAATGTCAGAGCACAACACATTTTTCTCTGGATTTGAACAGCTTGAGTCTCTCCATTTTAGAGGGACTTCAAGCCTTTATGAGCTGGTTTAACTCTGCCCTGCAGATACACATGCCTGTGTGTGCTGCAGTACAAACTGACATCCATCCAGCTTCCACTGTTCACCAGTTAGAAAGGAACCACAGAAATTTGTGTATCGGAACAAGTTGGTTTCATGCACATTTTCATCTGAATATAATGAAACGAGACCCCAATCACCAAAAAACGTACTTTATTTTAGAAAGGCTTTGTCCTTTTGTACTCAGTTCTTAAAGGGCAGCGACTGCACATTAAAGAGCAAAGGCAGAGAGTCTTAATTACATAAACTACATTTGTCTTATTGTACAAGGGGTAAAAAACAAACAAATGTCTTACCCTGAAGGCCAAATAATATCATAATGTAATACACAAATCTGGTGCATCTTCCGACCACACTCTTTGCAGTCAACAAACCTGAAACAAAACACAGCAGCCTGCTGTTAGACAAGTGATTTTCCAGAATTCAGCAAGAAAGGAGGACTTCCCAGCCCTCTGCTAAGGTTTAAAAACAAAAACTCACGGGAATAGTTTCAGCTCTGCACCTACCAATCTCATGTGCAAGTAACGTACATATATATTAAAAAACCACACTAATATGAAATGGGCTTTCAAGCACAACATTTTCTGTATGTTCTTCATCCTCTTCTAAGCGCAGTTCTGAGTTTCCCAGGTTCAAAGAATTCTGCTCAACAGTACCTCCACAGATCTAGTTTTCAATTGTTGCAACTACCACAAGCTGACTAAATGGTTGTCCGACTTATCATAAATGTAAAACCAAGTCATTCATGAATCACTGTGTCAAGGACACGTGTATCAGCTTGTCTTCACCTGCGTGAGTCTGCTCTAGTCAAAATAAGATGTCAAAATTCTTTTTCTCTATGGGAAAACTGTGAGAAGTTTTCCCAGTAATGCTTGGATTGCTGGTTATAAAGGCAAATACACTGGGGCAGCTCTCAGTCCACCTTTATAGGTCTGGGGAGCAGCTCTACTGACTACTTGAAAAGGTGAGAGAAGGAATCAAAACGTTTTGTGTATCAAACTGCCAGAGAACCAAGGCTCAGTACGATCAAGTGTTGTTTCAGTGAGTTAAGGACAGCAGGAAAAGCAGCACAGAGCTACTGAAGAAACGCTCAACTCGGCTTTTACTGAACTTCTGGAGTGTGAGAAATGCAAGAAAGGCTTCTTCAGAGGGCAAAGCACTCAGGGGAAGAGAAAAACATGCTTTAGCAGTCCAGCTAAACCAGAACAGGACAATGGAGAACTCACCCCCCCAGTACTCAGGGCTGGCTGTGAAAGGCTGGTGATGACAGGGCCGCTCTCCACCCATTGTGCACTGCCTGGCAGAACACACCTTAGGAACTGCCCAAGTAAACAGAACTAGAAACTGCCATTAAAACAGGCTCACACTTTTCTCTTGGATATCAACTTGGACACCAAGTTCATACATTGTGCTATGAACTCTAGAGAAAGATTTCACGGCCTGTTTGGGCAGAGATGGGACGAGAACAAGATGCCTTTATTCACTGCCTGATTTCTGAAGTGCTGGCTAAAGGAAAAGCGAAAACGAGGAGATTTATCTTAAGGAAAACGGCAGCCTGGTACTTACGGCTCGGGATCTAGTGTATCGTTTTTCTTCTTCTCAAACTGATCCTTGGAGATGGTTCTAGAGACAAAAAGAAAACTCAGTAGTACCTTTATAGCAAAAGGCTGAGTCAATATCATGCTTTTCTGAACTGCAGCAAGCGAGCAAACCTCAAGACTGAAGACAGCTTATCAGGATTTACTTCTACTCAGAGAAAGCATTCTGTTAATTTAAATTTAAGCTACAGAAAATACCTTTCCCATTGCACTTCTGTGTAAACTAAAAGCAAAACAAGAGACACCCAAGCATACACAAAAATCTAAAATCATGAAAAACAAGAGAAGCTGTCATCAGCAAAGCAGGCACTTTCCAAAACAGCTCCTGTTCCTCAAATCATAGAGCATCTTATTTTTTCTGGTCAGGGTAAAGACAAACTGTTGGTTTCATAACCAAAGCTGCGTGTCAAAAGGTGGGACATCACAATTACCCAAAGTCTCCTATTTGAAAAGGTAATGGATTAGTGATGTTTACTGACACAGCTTCTGTTCCCCCTCCAACCGTGCCCTCCAGCGCCAGCCACCCCCCTACAGCTGATATACAGGCAGCTTGAGGAGTGCAACCAGAAATGAGGAACATTCTGGGCAGAGTAACGGACCCAACGCAGTTACAACTGTTGATCATCTCTGACAATAAATATCTCCCATCACGAAGAACACAGGCATTTCCCCATCAACACAACCCCAGCCACCGTTTTTACTATCCAATCAGGCCCGCGCACCCACCCCTCCCGCTTAGCCAGGCAGCATGCAGAAGGAAGGAAACGACTTACGTTTGAGGCTGGGAAGGGTCATCACCCAGGGTGACATTCTCCCCCTGAATTTCAGTGAAACACTTCTCACAGAAGTGATACCTGTCAGCAAGAAGGCCATATTTGGGTGAACTGGTCCAGCACAACACACAGCCACCCACGCACGGAGCCACCAACCAGAGCAGGGCAGATCACCACGACGAAAGGGGGGGCGTTGTTGGTTGATAGATGGGTCAGTGTGGACAATGAGGAGGAACAGAGGGGAGGGGAGGGCAGGATTAGAGAACAGGGGAGGGAACAAACAGCACAGACGTAAGAGGTAAGACGCAAACACCAAGACAACACAGAGCAGAAAGCCAAGGCAAAGCACAGATTAGCATTCGGTCTCATTTTATACATTACTAACAAGCTGCTGGGCGTCAAAGTCCGAATTGGGGGAAGATTAATGCTGTAGCTACCAAGTGCTACGTTTGTATAGACTTCAAATTTAAGAATTTGGATTTGATTTGCATTACTTAGGAAAAAATGCTCTTTGATTCCAGGCTTGTGACTGTTTTGAGTTGCCTTGGGGTCAAAAACCAGCCTATCAAAGAGCTTTAGGAACATATTTATTGCAGACTGAAGTAATTAGAAAATATGCTGAAAGCATTTACTGATTGTCAGCAAAAACTGCAAAAGCAGAAAGACTTGGTATCAAAAAAATCCATAAAAATATTAAATTGAAAAGTTATTTGACTGTAAGATTAAATGTGACCAATTGCTCAGCTAACATTATTTAATAGAAATGAAACCAAATCCATACTCTAGACAAACATTTAACAGAAATGCATTCATGGGTCAGAGTTTCCAGCCATTTGTCTATTTTCAGTACAATATATGTATATATGTGAACAACATTCAATATTGTACATACATACAATATATTTATTAGGTACATAAAGACATGGAATTAAGCTTTACAAATTGAATGTGAGGCCAGGTACAATTTCTGGTCAACCAGACCAAGAGCCAATCCAAGTTATACTCAGCAAACCCAATCCTGTGGTTCTACAAACAAAGCTGAGTAAATTAGAACCAACTCTACAAAAATACAATCTGCATTTGAAAATAAACAAGAAATCCAGGTTACACAGATGTTGGGGTGGGTTTTTTGTTTGAGATGAACTGGAACCAAAGTTGTCATGGTCATGAAAAAAAAGAAAAAGAGAGGCTAAATGTTCGGAAAAGATACAAATTTACACATGAACAAAGGTAACAGAGAGAGGCCACAGCTATAAAATGTAGGAAAGCCACAAAGGATCATCAAAATAAAGGAACTTTAAGGAGGATCAGGAGTGAGAGAGTATAAGCAGCAATGGCAGCACAGTACAAGGCAGGTTTAGTACTCAAACACTAGAACCATGGTGAGTATAGCGGGCATCGAACGACGCTCAATGTCACAACGAACCAACAACTTAAGGGATGGAGATTAATAAACATGGCAGCTTGCCCCTACAAACACGTACACTTAAACTACTGGAATGCAGGTGGCAGAGCGCCAAGGCTGTGCACTCCTGGAGACCACAAAAGCTGTTCACAGGCACTTATTGAGCTGTTTGGATCCGAATTCTCTCTGTAACACACACTGGCCACCATGTCACCACCCCGCATTTCTCAGTGCTTGTGAAAGTCAGCACAAGGGAGCAGGAACGGGCCCTTCGGCAGCGCCTGCTGCGTCGAGGAAAGACGTTCCATAGCACAGTCTGCATCCTCCCAGGCTTCAGCCAGGTCTGTGTTACCATAGCAGAATTTACAAGTGCCTGAAAACTTCTGCAAGCCCTGCCAGCTGGCTCAGGCTCCAAGAGCCTCACTGCTAGCCAAGAACCACTCAGATGCAGCAGCAGACTGAACACTCCCCTCTATGCTGGGACTGCCACAAGGAGGAAAAAGGTGTGGCTTATTCCAGCTAACACAGCCCATACTGATAGCCACCTCATCATCCTACCAGCAGGGCAGCTGCCACTTCCATAGCCACCACGTGAGCTCAGGCTGCCCGCCCAGAGGGCTGCTTGCCAGCTCACTGCATGGTAACCTGCAAGTGACTTCTCCTCTCCTGGGGCTGCTCAACTAGGGCTGAACACACCGCTCGCCCAAGAAAAAACAGGGCTTTTGGAGCTGATAAGGCAACTGAGCAAGGTCAGGAGAAAAAAAATTAATTTGTGGTCATTGGGAATGATAATTATATTATGGTTACTACAGAGCTACAGTGTAAGAGAATTTCAGGCGTGGACACTGATACTGCACATCTCTTTTAGACTTACTCCACTTTCCCTCACCCCACACCCCTAAGCTGACAGAGCATCATCTAGTGATTTCTTTTAAAAAACTAAATGTAACAGGCTTGGAATTTGATATCCTTTTATACATTGTCCATGTTCATTTTTTCTATAATGTGTTGCTTTAAATTTTTCTTTAATTAGAAAACTCTACTAATTATTTTCCTTACTAACAAGGTTGCTTCTTTTAAGAGTCAGATTGGGCAGGACTGAAACACAGGAGGAGCCAAACACAGGAGGAGCCAAACACAAGCGTGTACATGGTCAAGGCTCCTATTTAATACTTTGCTACATTCAAACAATCCCACAAAAGGTTAATTCTGATCCATTTTCAGAATAATTTACGGTCTTGCAAAGCACTCATGAAACTTGAGCACTAGGGCTGCCTCTGATTTTGGTTTTCAGCTAACGGCAGAAATGTAACAAGCTCCACCAGCACAAATATTTCACCCCCCCTGTTCATGCTGCGGCTGCAGGAAGCTCTGTCTCGCAGGCATGTGCCCTTCAGTTCGGCAGCGTGTTAAGCACGTGCTCCAGCAACCCACAGATCCAGAGAGGAACACAGATTTCACACACTGCAGAATTGAAGCCTAACGCTAGCAAGAGCCAAGCCTTAATCCATGGTATTAACATGAGGAAATAAAGATTGAAATACAGTGACAATGAACCACCCAAAGAGCATGAACATTTGTCCATAACCAAGGTGAAACAACAGCTGTAACTTATGAATATGGACCCTCAGAAGTGGAATTCACTGACTTCTGGATGAGTATAAATACTCAGCAAACCCCATGGAAAGCGTACGATGTTCCTGTCACAGCAGTCCCAGGAAAGCCAAAGAATGTACTTATTGCAACACACCAGAAATGAAAAGCTTTTCAAATGCAGACTGTTCAGGTGACTGATTCCTGTTTAGCAAAGAGTAACGTTACGGTGCAACACCAACATCCAGAGAATGCTCAATCTCTGCACTGACAGCTAAATTTCCAACTGTAATTCAGTGCATTCAAAGGAAATTCTAAATTAGTGATTGGATGCCAGCACTGATATCAAATGTCAATCGGTTTTCTCAACTGAATATTCACATGTGAAGTATATGTTCTGAACAGTTACTTTAACCCAAGCTTCTGCCTTATTATGGAAGCCAAACAGGTCTATACCAAATAATTAACTTTTAATTATTGAACTGTGGTGCCAGAGTTTGTTTATTCAATGGTGCCTAAATATTCATAGGTGTAATCTGGTTGTGTGATACGCTGGACTTAAGTGCATCCAATTTTGTCTGTTCCATAACTCAAAGTAGTTAAGAACACTTCACCAATTAAGGACCTGCTGGAACCACAGAATTTGTTTTTCAATAATTTACTACTCAGTTGAAAAACCCTAAGACGTGACCATCACTGTCAGAGGAAACAGTTCATTTGATGGTTTTAGAGCAACACAGTATGAACAAGGGCTTTCTACAACCTGACAGTCCAAATACACACCTAAAAATATAGTGATTGATCTTTAGAAGTATTTTGTTAAGAAGCCCAACCCAAAACCTCATTCATTGCTCAGTTTAGTTGGCTTGAAATGGAAAAAATCGCCCCCCCTCCTCCAACTCAAACCCAAATCCCAAATGCCAACCTTTCTCAAGACATCTGGATGGATAGCATCTACATCTACTTCTGTTCTGCTGCTGCCTGCTGACACGTGGACAAACCACTTCCCTTTTAGGCTAAACTCAGTGTAAATGGACAATTGCATTTCTAAAGGGTAGGAAATTGAAATATTGCATCACCCGTTCCAGGGGAACCCGCTGCCCCATCAAGCTGATTGTTCTTGCTAGCAATCAACACTGCCTTTCACCAAGTAATCCAAATGATGACCCCTTCTTCATTTTTTCTGAAGCTGCTATTCTTTTGAACTACAGTACTGGATACATAACATGGAAAGTATTGGACATTCTATCACAGAGTTGGTGTTCAAGGGCTATTTTTCCCCACTCCCAGTACTGAAGTACTATCCCTTTAAAGGCATTTTAATTGTTTTATTTCTCTCCAGACTGACTTTTCTCCAAGTTCATAGCGGCTGTATAAAACCTTTTATGAGAGCTCATGAATTTATATTCCTCAGTGTCAATACTCTCTGCCTCACAAAGGCCACTTAAGACCCCACAGACAATGCAAGAGGACTCGTTTTCATCTCCCACACCCTGCTGCTTCAGCTGGGTACAAACCAGCCTCGTACCACCTTACAGCACGTTTGGTGATGCAGGGATCGCCCTAAGAGAGCCTGAATGCAACCACTGACTGTCTGAATCCCTTCCCAAATTTCAGTTATGACAAGAGCCCACTGCACACTTCAAAGCTGGCAAGCCTTAAGAGACTGCCAAGCCTCTGGAAAGTAATTCAGAACTTTGTTTTAAACAGGGAGAAGGAAGTTTGGGTCTCAGCCCATTTATGGTTTGTAATTGTTTTGGAGGAGGGGAGAGGGTCTAAGAAGCCAAACCCAAAGCTGAGTTTGCTTTGTTTTTACAGCATTGTTGATTTCAGCATTAAATGTAAAATTAATATAATGTAACAATTGTTTAATAATCACACAAACATCAAATCCTAATATTAATTAAAAGAAAATAATAGAAACAATTGTTTTCATAGCTTCTCATGGAGTCTGGGTAGTTTTCGATGCTATTTAAATAAAATTAACTACTAACTAGGAAGAGAGAAAGCAAGTTTTGCAATCAGCTGCTGTACATTTTACTTTGCAAATTCAGACACTAATTAGAAAGCAAACCTGCACATTTTCACAGGTCTTCCAGAATACGATTTCTCAGTGCCTTTTTGCACTCCTGCCCTTCTCCCTCCAGCAAGCCCTACTGCTCATTTTATAGGAAACACAGACAAGCCCGCTTCCACGGTGTGTAGTGCAGCCTAGCCATCAGCAAGCACTTAAGTACAGTGTGTATCGAGCTGCAGGACAGGAAACTAAAGGGTCACCTGCAAAAGGACAGCAAACAAAGGTATAACAGTATTTTTTTCCTGGCTTAGCTGAGGAAGGAAAGAAAAAGCTAATAACCCTCCTCCTCCTTTGTATGTGCAAAAAGCTGGAAGGACCTCCCTGATTAAGGAACAAAACCAGCTGGAGACTCACCTATTCTGGTAGCTGTAGTAGGCAGCATCACGAGGAATAGTACACAGCTGCTTGCCGTAGCAGCACAAGGTCTGCGGAGAAAACTCGTACTGCAAAGCAACGGTGAGAGGAGAAGCTTACAATGTGATCCTAGGGTAATAATCAGGTATCTACTGGGCAAACCTGACACTCATGGACATCATCATACATTCTTATGTTTATCACAGTTTTCCAAGCTATTATAAATACATCAACACAGCTCTCAACTTAATTACAATTATTAACGATATAAACTAAATAGCTGACCCTCTAACTGCCTACTTTAGGACCTGGAAAAAGCATTTTAATATTGCTTATGACCAAAACCAGTGTTCTCTGAGGGAGAAAATACAACAATCTTAATAGAATAGCAGCAAGAAGGATACCATCTACCTCTTTTACATCTTAGTATGTTTACAATAAAGCCAAACTTCTAGTAACCCCCAGTATTTTAAGTTTTAAAGAAGGGTAACCAAAGCTAATGCTGTATCTGATCAACCAAGCTAAGCTCTTTGGATGAACACAGCTCCATCCCTGCAATACGTACCTTGCGCCCACAGCAGTAGCCGAGTGATTGCATAACAGGATCAATTTCCTGTTCAAACACCTCCGCCAGTTTAGTGCAAAACTTATAGACCCTGGAAGTCTTACGATTGTAAAGCCAGGCATTGTTAAACATCAGCCAAACATCGTCCACGTACTGCCAGGGCTCCTGGTACTGCCCGGTATCCAATTTACGCTTAATGGTTGAAAGATCCATGGGATTCTTCACAATGTCGAAGTAGTCCTTCAAACACACAGAGAGTTCTTTAGTTTAAAGATACCAACTGTTCATGACGTGTTGTATAGAAAAGATAAAATATTTTATAGGCAAAGACAAAACACAACAACATTTTAGTTTTTTAATGCCAACTTACCGGAATCCCTAAAAGCTGGGGATCCACGGGCTGTCTGAAAGGGAGAGACTCTGGGTCCTGCCGGTACAAAGCTTCCAGGGTCGGCATGAGAGCCTGGCGCAGCTCCTCGGGTTTGAAAACTGTTAATGAAAGGCAGAAAGGTTAGAACATTCCCTTTCAGGTTTCCCAACTTGTCAACTCCCTTAAAAAATAATAACCAACTACGTTAACACAGAACCCGTAAGAGGGATTTCCTGATCTGCACAGCTGATCAGAGGCAAAGTTTACAGTCAAGAAGCTGCACAGCCTTCACGTTTACTCAAATCACAGTAGGCGATAGCCCCAGAATAAGAAGAGAGGAACAACTGGAGCCCGTAACGATACATATTCTAGAGCACAAAGAAAGGAACTTATCCAGAACCAAATGAATTCATTGCTTTAGGATGGATGAACCTTAACTCTCCAAAGAAGTCACCAACCACATTTTCCTCTCCCTCCCCTCTAACTTCGTTTGCTATTTCCTAGCCAAGATTCTTCCAGCAAAACCCACTGCAGTGGACAGGGCAGAAGAGCCAGCTCTACCGGGTAACCAGATGTCTTGAGGAATGTTCTGGCCATAGTATGCAAACAGTCCTGGGCTGATGGACTGTTAATTGATTTTCAAAGTGTTAATACTTCCAGATTTATATGCATCATTACCACCACTTGGCAACAGTGGCATGGCAACAGCCATGCCTCTTTCTACAGCGGGTGACAAGGACAAGAAAGGCAATGCATTTTCAGAAAAATAATGATAACTTGGAGAGCTCTCCGAACATCTCAGCAGTGTAATTACATTTATTTCCTTAGGAACAGAGTCTTTAGATACAGAAGAATGCCTGTTATTCAGAAATAAAAGACAACTAAGGAAAGCCGGATGGCATCTAATATTTATCTACCTGGCTGAAATGAGAATGATACCAATAAAGGGAGTAATTAGGAGTTCTGTTGAAAGCACTTAAATCAACAGGGCTACAGTGACCCCTTTGAGGCTGATCATTGCTTCTGTCACTCAAATGGTATTTTGGTAAGATACAAATTGCTTTTTGGGACTTCTAGTTAAAAATCTGTTATTTTTAAAAAGTTCTTTTCTTTTCCTTTTTTCATTTGAGTGGCATTTCTGAGAAGATGCCTTTTCATCTCAACTACACTCACTGAAATCACACGCAAAAATGAAGCAAACCAAGAAATTAAGTTGACACTACTCAAAGTTTCCGAAGCATTAAGTTCTCAGGGGGGTTTTTTGGCTGTTTGTAGATGCTGCAGCCCCTGGAAATTAACTGTTAGTCAGGATGAAAACTGTTTGGGTGCCCTGCCTCTAACCAGAGAGAGGATCGCTGCTCCTGCACACAACAGGCAAGAGGCCACTCAAGTCACCCAAAGCATGGCAAAGGAGGAAGGGAGCTGCTGGAGGGGCTTCAGCTGGGCTCGCCTTACAGACACACCAAGATCTGAACCCTGACTCAGGAGATTAAAAGTGAGATGAGCCAAGGAGGCCTGCGTTTGTTGTTAGAACAATGAATGCGACACCACCACCACAGCAGCTACTGCCACAATCTCAGTCCCAATAAAATGGCAATTCTCCTCCATATTTACTGATACCGTTCATGCATCAATACATCAAAAGTATGTAAAACACCCTTTCCTATGAAAGGAACCCTAGCAGGTACTCTCAAAGTTTTATAAACCACCACTAAATTCTATTATGGAATTTGCAAGACCAGAAGGAAATTGTTCTGTATCACTTCTGGAATCATCTTACTGTGGCTCAGGTAGTTCATAACCTGATAATCTGAATTATTTAATTTAATTAAACTTAAAGTTTGAAAAGCACCTTCTGATAATCAATTCTGGGCACTTGCTTGACACTGCTTTTGGATTCCTCCCTGTATTGACCCCTATAACAACACACAACTAAGCCAGAGTATCTTTCAAAATAAATCCAACCTTAATTTAAACCCAAACTACAGAGATTCATCACAACTTTTGCCAAGTTCCTTAAAACCTAATTATCTTTGCTGATAAAGTTCACAACCTACTTTCATTTTTGAAGTTTGAAAAGAATGAAAATCAAAGTCCAGTTAATATTTTAATTTATGACTTCACCTAAAAATATCAAGAAAGATGCCCTCATCTTTAGCAGTAAGAAAGCTGCTCTGCCTCCAAGGAACATGACCAATAACAGAACATTTGATCACCGGATCTCCCTATACACAGATTTTACAGGGACGTTTCTGCTCGCCCCCCTCCCCTTTTTCCACAATTAAATGCTCTTGGTTCTCCTCCAGTACCTGGAAGACCTTTGTAAGGAGTTGGCATCTACTTATCCCATTTTGTCTTGGATGCGTGGGCGGTAAAAAGAAAAAGCGATCTTTGCCTGAATCATGATGACGTATTAGCTGCCAGAGAAGAGCATAATGCTACCTTTTTAATTTCTTTCAAGCAGAGGAAATCCTGCTCAGGATAACTAGGGAGAAAATTCATAAAGGAAGATTAAGACATCTTGCAACTAATAAGGACCATACACCTGAACACTGCCCCCCAAACCAAGCTCTTGCAGGTTTTGCATCATTATGTCTGACAAGGAAGAGAAGAAACCAGTAAAACTGATCGTGAAGGTCAGACTAAGGCAGCCATCTGCAACGACAGCAGGAAACAGCAGCTACCCAAAAGAGTATTATGCCGTTTCTTTCGAGAATACTGCAAGGGAAGGGCCAAGGAACCAAAACCCATCCTGGCTTGCTTAAATTAGATTCATAGAGAAAAAAAGCAAACCCATACCCAATTCTGAAACCCCAAGAGTTTGGTTGCCCCCATTTGCAAAGGCAAAACTTGGATGAGGAAGAAATGCTTGCTGAGAGGGTTTCTGCAGTTCTCAAGTAATGCTAAACTACTGCAATTTGGGTGTAGGTGCATTGAGCAGAGCGGTATCTCAACAGTCTCCTCTCATCCTGTCCCCCAGCCCACACGGCATTCCCCACCGTGTCAGTCACGTTATGGTCTAGTTATGAGGACTGCACAGCCAGGCCAAGGGCACTCAGTACACGTGGGTTGGTGGCACAGCCAGACGAGATCCCAGCTCCACAACGTAAGCCACCTGTACCCAGAAAAACACTCCCTTACAGTCCCCCCCATGAATCTCTTCAAACAGGAAGGTGTCAGGCTCCAACTTGCTAAGTTGCCTTACAGCACACGCTCCGTGACGCTTCCCCTCAGGAGCTGCAGCAGGTACCTGCTGCGTCCCTGGTTCCTGGGGGGGTGCCTCTCAGGAATCCAGCCCCATGGGAAGGCAGGAGTTTCCAATACTTCTATGCCCCATGAAAAACTCCAGATGAGTCTCATAAGTCCTTTCAAAATATCCTATAACCCTTAAGCACACTTCACAGTATTTGCTCTCCAATACCTCTTGGTTTATTTAGCATTTGAGTACAAATGCTCTATCAAAGTTGGACAAACTACGTGGCAGGAAAATGTCCCCATTTAGAACTGTGTATGCCCTTGTACCTGCCCACCCGCACACGTATGAGTACGTGGTTACTTAAAGATGGCATTTATATGATAAAATTGTGTTACCAAATGAGCGTTGGAAGTAGCTGGTAACCCAGACTGGATCAGCAGAGCAGGAGTGCAGCTCTCCCACAGACTAAATGCTGCAAGAACCTCCCTCTACACCGCTCGCCTCAATTTACTTTTAAGTACACTCCTATCAAGCAGCAATGATTCCTTCCACTGGGAATGCAACTGGTGGGGTTTCTTGTTTGTTTTGGTTATTTTTTTGTTTGAGAGAGGCTCTGCCAGTTCCTCCTGCTGTGCACTCATCTGGCAGGCCCACTGTGTTGCAAGCTGAAAATACCATCTACAGGAAAAGGTGTTTTGCAGTGTTTTGCTATAAAAAGATTATAATTAGTAATTAAATGCAACACTACTCATATACAAGATATCAAGATTCAAGCTGCACAAACTTTAAAATCTTATGATATCACATTCTGGAGAGCACACACCCACAATGCTCTCCTCACGTAGTTACATGCAAGGGGAAGAACAAAAAGGTAATGAACGGGATCATCACTTTCGCTTTTTTCACAGTTGCAGCATGGTGTAAAAAACTAAAAACTAACCACAGAAAACATCATTTCAAGAGCAGGATGCAAAGAGACAGAGATCTCTAAACAGCAGGTTTCCACAAAGCCTGTGCTACAAATGGAGTCATCTCTTCTTGCCTGTTTTCTGTAAGAACTTTATCCATTTATTTCTCACTAACCTGAGGCCTTCAATCATTTTTGTAAATCTGTTCGAGATCTGTAACGCCATCAAGTTTCCTTGAAAAATATTCAACATACAGACACAGTCACACCTAAATCGATGCTAAAACCATCAATAAATTCAAGAGACCTAAAGATTTCCGAGGAGAAAGTTTTCCAATGGACATCACACTGGAAACTACACAGGACTTTGAAGTTTAAGGCTATTGCAGTGGAGTAGCCTTGGAGGAATGCCAGTTCAGGTGGAGCGTTCACACACCTGGTTCTCAGAGCAGGGATGCCTGAAATGCTGCGCGAAGGCAGTGCGTGCAGCCTCCACCAGAAAACCAAAGGCATGAACCGTCTCTGTCACTGAGAGCACTATCTACACTTGGCCCCCTGGAAAGAGCACCAGCCAGGATGCGCAGGGGAAGAGCTATGTGTGTAATTTCTCCAGCTATCAACGCCTTATTGCCTCGCTCCTGAGCAGAAACTGGATGCTGAGAGATGACTATTGGGATTGAGATCACAATGACATGGCTTTCCCCAGTTGAGATTCATATAACTTAAGGAATGTTACTTTCAAAAATAGATTATACAAAGGTATGGATCACCTAGAGGTTCATGTGCTGGAAACTGTGTGCAAAACAGACGTCCCAGCAGAAACCAAGACCACGGAAAACAAATGCTAGTGGAACAAAGCACATAGGAAAAAGTCAGTGTTCACACACATACTTTTTTTGCGGGGCTGAGATGGCGATGTGGATTGTGAAGTGGTTCCGTTAGTACCGCTCTCCTCTTCCTCTTTAGTTTCTACTTTTACTTCAGGCTTCTTTTCTTCTATTTCCATCGGCTCCTGTTTTAGTTCTGTCCCATCTGTTTCTTCTTTTACTTGTGAAGATCCTTGTAAATCCTCCTCCACCTTAAGAAAGGACGTAACGAGATGGACCATTACATCCATGACCCAAACTGGAGTCATCAACACAGCAGTCCGAGATCGTCAAAGCACTCTCCGTCCATGGCTTTCCTCAGGACAGTTACTTTCCAGTAACTACCCTCCTCTCGCCCCTTAGCTCACCGATTCAGACACATCATAAAGTGCTTTTATATCTATCACTGCTTTCAGTTAAGCTGTATAGAATCTCATTTACCTCAGTCTTAGCTTCCACTTGTGTCTCACTAGTCTCTGGCTCAGTTTCTTCAGTTTTAACTTCTGATTTGATTTCTAGCATTGATGCATCTGGTCCTAGTTGCTGGGAATTCGTATCAGCACTAGCAACTGAGGCAGGGGTGGGGACCCTGTTATCAATACTAGCTGCTGCCTGGGATAGCTGTTGTAAAAACAGTACAAAAGAAAGACACTGCATAGATAGAAATACTTTCCTTTACTAAAAATGAACAGCACAAAAAAGACATGAGATGATATTCCAAAACAGTGCAGAACATGGATACAGGAGCTCACTGTAGCCACGTTTCGCTATAACACATATAATAACTCTGCTTTACAGAGAAGCCAAGGAAGAATTCTGTCCAAAAGAGGCTTCTCTTACAGAGAAAATGCCTGCCCAGTAAACCACTATACATCCCTTGACGTGCATTCATCCTGACTAAAGCTTAAAGAAAAAATTTATGCAAATTTCATGATCCAAAACAACCTTTTCTGATTGAGGCCAAATCCAGTATTAGGCCTGTTACGCCTCATCTTTCTGCGCACTGCTGCCATTTTTACTTTGAGCAGTTCAAAGTCATTCAATACACCCCCCTCCTTCAAACAATGCTGAGAACATCCAAACACACACATATTTCTACATATCTATGTAATGAACCCTTTGGTCTAAAGTAGAAGCTACTATTGACAGCTATGGGCTCTACACATTCACAAAATGGTGCTACACACAGGGAGAACTCTGGTGGAATGCCACTACAGAAGGAAAATACAACTGGCTGGTACTTACTGGAGTGCCGGGTGGCTGTGCCTGCACAGATGTTGGCTGCTGCTGGGATGGCTGGGGAGTTGGCACAGACTGGGGCTGAACTGGGGTCTGAGGCTGTGGTGTGACTTGAGCCTGTGCCGCAGTCTGCCCTGTTGGCGTGCTTTGTGCCTGCGTCGCATTTGGAACAGAACCCGGTGTTGGTGTTGGTGTTTGGCCTGACGATGAGACCGGTGTCGATGGCTGAGTGGGTGCTGCTGGCTGAGGAGGAGTCATTCCAGTCGGCGTTTGGTGCTGGACAGGTGGCATCCCAGCAGCAGTAGACACGGGAGGCGTGGGCTGATGTAAGGGTGTCTGGGTCACTGGCGGACATGGCAACTGCCCACTCTGCGGGCCCAGCATGTTCATGGAGTTGGGCAGAGCAGCACTGGGAACCTGCCCCTGCTAAAGAGAGATTCTCTTACAGACGTGTGACTCCCCAAGCTCTGGCAATCACACTTGTCCTTTAAATCACAGCATCGAAATACTCTTTGACAGTTCACAGCAAGCCTAAACGCTGCGATTGCCAATGACTGGGCTCTCTTATCTCAAATTGTTTGCATCAGCTCTCAGTCAAGACCCTGCTCTTCAATAAGACTTAGGTGGGCCAGCACATCTTTTTACATCAATTCTACTGGCACAGAGCAGGATTCTTCAGGATCTCAGAGTAACACAGAGACCCTGAGGCCAACAATCTCTAAACCATGGCGTTAGCCGGGCAAAGGGCAAGCTTCGCATACAAAATATTTCATGGAAATACACATTTTAGGCCAGGACTCCAGAGCAGCCCTGCTTCACAAGACAGTTCAATACATGCAACGCCTGCCCCACTGCACAGTGCAAGTTTTGTTGGTTGGTTTTAATTCTAATTAGATTATTCCAGATGCTTAAGAAAATGTGTATCTGTTTTTCAGAGCAGCAGCAGTGAAGAGCTCTGAATGCGTGCAGACTTTTAAACCACATATTTTAGCAAATATTGCATCAGACAGCTGGTGATGAAAACCAATACCAGTCCTCAGATGTGCGTCTTACCCTTACAAATCTAAATAAATCAATAGTTTCCTGCAGATAAGGTTTCAAATTTAAAACACGCTTCTACACTGCCTGTACATAGTCAGATTTAATGAACTAAATTCATTAAGGAAAAACGTTTGCCACAAAGGTGGTCAAACAACTGAGCCAGGGCCCAAGAAATTGTGAATGTTCTGTCCTGAATATATTCCAAGCGCAACAGAGCCCTTCATAACCGGATCTAAGTTTTTCCTTATTTGAAGAAAAGGCTGGACTAGAGGACTTTAGAGATCCCAACTAACCTAAATTACTTGGGCTCTCCGAGTTAAAAACCAAGCCTCTCCCTGTGGAAAAGCAAATACTTTGCACCAGAAGCATGGCTGCTGCTTCACCGATTCCTACTGTAACAGAAAAAACCCCCAGTCTTCTCTTCAGAAGCAGAGAGGTTAAAAAAACCTTAAAAGATCTTCCCCAACCACGTTATTGTAATTCTTGATTTATAGTTAGCTCCTAAGGTGCACTCAAAGACAAACGCACATGCTCATCAATATACCATAAACTACCTCTTGATATTCCCCCTAAAAACCTCACCTGCATGTATTTTTTTAGAGTTTAAATCAGGAATTACACGGCATTGCCCCCAAGTTCCCATAAACAGATAGCTTATAGAAGACCTTAGAAAGAAAGCAGATGTAACTCAGGATGCCCTGAAGTCAGGGGTGACTACAATAAACATTGGATACTGAAATATAAATAAGAAAACACATATACATTAAATAAGAAAATCATTACGTGTAAATAATTCAAATATTAGAAAATCCATCTTACCTGTGCCACCCCGGCCTGGGCTGTTGACTGACCCATGCCTACATTGTTCACATTCATAGCCCCACTGGATGCTGGAAACTGACTCTGGGGCAGGAATTGGTTCTGGGTGGGAGCCTGACCCATCATGTTGTTGGCATGAGCTCCCATCATGTTCTGTGGCTGAGGCATTCGGGAAGGAGACATTGCCATCTAAAAATTAACACCCAAATTAAAGCTATTACCATTTAGAACTATGTAGCAAGACAATGGAAAATACCCTCAATGTAATCGACCAAGAGTTAGGACAAAAAATAAGGGAAAATTGGCTTCAGTAAACCAAATGGAAGCAGGCACATGTATATAACCTTAGCATTTGCCCCGCAGCATTCATGAGGAAGTTATTTTTAAACAGGGAATACGCAAAACTCTACTGAGAGTGTTAAAGTTCCATTTTGTTCTCTGAGCTAATAGAGATAATCCAGTGAAACTGAAAATATTTTTGTTTTCCTGAAGAATAAAAACATGTTTCCATGGAGGAATAGAGAAGGTATCTATACTGCAAAGACATTTTCTGAAAGAACTATGCTCTTCCACAGCAGTTTTTTTAAAACATGTAAATATTGAAAACAAACGCCTCGACAAAAGCCTGACAGACTCACTATGTTTCCATGAAATGATCCTACAATTTGCAGTACTGCTCTACGACACGGTCTTTTCAGAGCAGCATTGATGCTGCTAAACACAAAGAACAGATTTCAAGAACGTGGTAACAAGAAGTACGAACCGCAGGAACGGCGCCCATGTTGTTCATTTGTACAGGATGGTTCATTGGAGAAGCTGCTCGGGGTCCCATGGGTGCTTGTGGCATCTGTACATTCCCTATGGACATGGGGTTAAACTGATTCATTCCTGCAAATGCACCCCCAAAACAGCTCATTAGAAACAAGTCATCAGAATTTAGGTATGTATACTCTACTATAAGATTAACATTTACTATGACTACAGTTTGTCCTACACTTCATCTTCTTCTTTTAACTCTGTTCCAATAACTTGGCTGAAGAGACAAATCAGGATGCAACAAGTATTTGGAATCCCCGTTAGGGTGAAACAGAACTCCAGGTATCTAACAATAAAGTGATTCAAAAGATGAAGAGTGCAGATGATCTGCAAAGACAGGCTGCTGTTGGTAAATAATACCTTGGGATGGTTTCTTAAAACCAAGCATTTGCTTTGAAACAGCAATGTCTTATTCAGGCCTCGCTGAAATGGTTGAACACATACGATACACACACAGATTATATATATGAAGGCAACTCTTAGCATCAAATCAGGACAAAGGCTAGCAGCACGCCGAAACACGTGGTTTGCTTTCTATCTAAACCGTTTAACACCTCCAAAATCCCAAACTTGTTTAACAGGAATCAAGGTGCGAACAAATCATCATGGAGCTACCCTTGCTATCAACTCATCCTCCCATTGAAATGAACTTCCAAAGGCTGTAACTTCGCAAGGACATCTCAACAAGAATTTCAACTTACTACTCACTCTGAACCAAGAAATAAAATACCTGGGGACACTTTTCTGGAGGAATGTGAAGTACCCAAAAGTCACAGGTTTGTATTTTTCAGAAAAAGCCTGCCCATGAGCCCACAGCAGCCCAAATCAGGGATAGCTGCCACCACTGCTATGAATAAGCTGTGAGGCTTTTTTAGATGCGCTGTGCACCAGAAACCAAGAGAGGATATCATTAGCTACACAGTTTCCAGGATTAAAGTGCTAAGTTTGCAGCAACAGGTGTATTTTTGGCTAATTAACTGAGGAAAACATGCCAACGTCCTCCTCCTCCCCCATCATCACAGTGTTTTAAATGAGATTATCTGCACTATTCTTGCTTGTGCTCTCCTGTTTTTGCAAGAACTGAATTAATTCCCAATCACTACCAAAGTGCTGGGCACACATCGTCAGTTCTTTGGACAAGACTGTACTGAGACAGTTCCTGCCACAGAGCAACAATAAAGAATGATGCTGAAAAAAGGGAGACTCAGTCGTTCCTTCAACTTCAAAAAGAAAAACAGACCAGTTCTTCCCTCTAACAATAACTTTGAACCCACAAATTGCAAATCAGAAAGGAAAGCATAGATACCTTGAGAAACCTGCATACGACTTATAGGCACGGTTGGCATGGACATAGGCCCATCTGCAACACAACAGAACAACAGTCAGCAAAGAACAATTTAAAACACGAACGCGAGATTGGCATGAGAGCCCACGGACAGAAAGTGTACAGAGCAACAGGCAGCAATACTCACTGGGTGGCCGCACGGGCTGTGCCTGGCCCATGGCAGCAGCCACCTGGGGGATCCCGGGGGGCTGGGGGCCTGGCGTCTGTAAGGCTGGCTGGTTCCCCAGCATCCCTTGTTTGTGCAGGCGAGACCGCCGTTTCTCCTCCAGCTCCTTCTGTATCTTATAGATTTTCTCTGCTAATAAATGATAGTATTCATCCTAAAAAGAAAAAACCCAAAGCACTCAGCAGCAAGTGTGAGAAAGCAGCAGCAGAACTCACAGTCTACCAGAACACCGTCAGCTGCTTTGGTTATTTTATGTACACACCTGTCTATTCGAGAAAGAAATATTTCTTTTCAGAATTCTGTTAAACAGGCAGTCCCATCACTGCTTTAATGCAGAAAAGGAAAACCAAAGCTTCCTAGAAAATACATGAGACTTGGCTTCACGGTCATCCTTCACATCTACCCTGAGCAGATTAGCAGAAAAAGGAGAAGACTGCAGGTTCTCTGTTGCTTTGATAACAAACAGGGAACTGTGATTTAGTGTCTAAGTGATAATGATTTTTAAACATTATTTTCATAATAAACATTTCCACTAATCCACAGACAAACCAAGAAGACATTCCCAGTAACCTAGTTATGCCGAATAAACTTCACGAGAGGGATATTAAGGACAGATCAATTTTTACATACGGAAAGGAACTGCTCTTTTCCTAAAGGGTCTGCAGGGAATAAACCAGACAAAACCCCAATGGAATAGAGGAAATCAGTGAAAAATAGTCCACAGGCACAGACAACTAAACACAACATTCGTACAAGATGAAAAATCCATTTTACTCCATTCACGCTGACAACAGATCAAAGATGACAGTCACAGCACACAGCAAGGCAGACAATTTTGCCTGTCAGTAATTGCTGGACACACATGAGATTATGCACCTGGTAAAGGCAAAAAACCCCACAAACCCTCAAGACTACACTTCTTTTATGGAGTCATCTATGCTCTTAAAACCCTGTGCTACATGGAGCAAAGAGTGAGTGGTACTTGTCCCACAATCATTTTGTCTTCATCCACTTTTCACCAAAACTAGAATTTGTTTTTACAGTAGGATTAGGTTAATTTCAGAAAACTAATGAGATGTATTCCTCACCAGCCTGGTTAAAGTCCAGTGTTGCAATATATAGCTTTGGTTTTATGTCACTTCCCTCCATATGTCTGAAAAACCCACCAGGGCAGACATTTTCTGTCCAATTTAAACGCACTACAACCTCTTCCCTTCTCCTGCTCGTAAATTTGATATTTTGCTACTTTCACCCTGCAAACATTCCTGGAAAGGATGCGTTCACACAAAGAACAGGCTACTAAACTGGTCAAACTGTTTACAATGATGCCTCACGCTAATCTGTTTCTCAATGTAGAACGGATGCTCCTCAGAAAGAAGGATACAATTCCGTACGGCACTGCGAATACACTAAGCTACTCTGTTCTTCCGAGCTTGCTGCTTAGAGCCAAATACATTAGATGAATTCCCACAAGAGACTTCTCTTAAAGACACTTTGACAACTGTTTCAAGGGGTGAAGACACCTCTGTGTATTTGTCTGGCACAGAGGTCAGAAGACACTTAATTTTGTAACCAGAAGGCTACTATGTTCATCCTTACAGAGAGGGTGTTTAGGTCACAGTATCACAGTGTTACAAGGTTGGAAAAGACTTTTGAGATCGAGTTCAACCTAATGGCCTATGGATGTTTATGAAAACCTCTAAAGGTTCCCTCTAAAGCCGTCCTCTAGAGTTGCCAGGGTGATCAAGGGTGATCATGCACAAGTCCTCCTTGTTGAACAAGCTCTAGGTAGCCACAAGAATACGATACTGCCACTGTCACTGTCCACTGCTGACACAGCAGCAGCAGCGTTACGAGTACGACCACTGCCTCTCTGCCTCTAGGAAACAGAACTTGCATTCCACCCTCAGCTGGGAGATGCTCTGAGAGAGGCAGACTGAATGTTCCTATTTTACTGGATGATTATCACCTGAAATGTCACTATCAGGGAGTGGGTTCCTTCATGGCAGAACTACCAGAGTGTTAGAATGAAGGAGTATCCTCAGCATGTCAGTCATCAGGGGTTTGCTCCCTCTGAGTAACAGAGATTTGAACTGACATCTCTTTGCTGACAGAGCAAAAATCATCAACAAGAACAGGGATTCTATCTTGTTTCCCATGCACAAGGACCAACTTACTACGTTGAGACACGGAACAACTGTGTGCCTCAGTCAAATCACTCTTAGTGCTGCTGAGCAAAGGAGAAGCAATTCTGACCACGTGGATAAAAGGTAAGCAGTGAAAGTGAGCCCTAGAGAAAACCTCCAGCAGCGAAGAGGCATTAAGGAAGTTCAAAAAATACTATTTGCACAGACTTCCAGAAAGAAGAAAGTCAGCAAGGGGAACACTGAGAACTGCAAGTTGTGCTCCCATCTTCATGCACCTCAATCGCACTTTCAGGAGGAATGCAAACAGGGCTGGGATGATGTTGTCTATTTTTCACAGAGCTGAGGGGAGTGAATTAGCTTGGAGTGACATTAATGGACTTGGGACCATACAAACACTGCCACAGACAGAAAGCAGGACTTTCCTCATCAAGAGCAGTGAAATGATTCTCTGTGGTTTCCATTATGCTTCTGGGATTTGTGACACCACCACTCCTGAACTTCTACTGAGTAGCCGGGCTGAAGCAACGTACCCTGCTATTAGCAGATTCATACATATCTCCCTCCACCTTCCTGGCATAAGCCACCAAGTTCTCCATGCGGCGATCCTTCAGTGCTGCTGGATCAGGAGTGGGGAAGATGGCTTGGACACTGTAAGAGAGGAGAAAGAATAAAACAAAACCTCTTCAGAGAAAAAAACCTAACCAATACATCTTTACCGTATTCACCCTGGACATGCCCTTACACATCAGATATGTACACGCATATCAAGATTGTTTTTAAAGAAATCAATATTGTACTATTTTGTATGAGATTAACCCCAAATTCAGTGCTGAAAAAACATGTGAGGTTTAACAGTCTAGAGTTTCAATACTTGTTCACTACAGCAGAGCGAAATTACTGGCAACATGAACTAATTTCACACCCACTCCTTAATGAGCACGAAGAACGAACTGAGGAGAAGGGTTAAAGGTAACAGCTCATCCTCCATGGTCCAACATCAGAGAATCACTACTGATAATCTGCTCAACAGCTTTTCCGCCTAACAGTATAACTACGGTATTGGAATTCTTTAAAAACATTCAGGAAAAAGAGGCAGCATTGGTGAATACTTACAGTTTGTGCACTAAATGATTGCGCAGGTCCTGAGTGACATGTTCATGCCATGCTTTCCTTACCCCGGTACTGGAAGGAGGCGCAGCCGTTGGCATTGAGCTGAGGTTTCCCACATTGCCAGAATTTGTGCCGTCGTTCATTAATGGGCTAAAACAAAAAGGGGCTGCTACAGTACAAGAATGCAGAGTTTCGTTGTGTATTTGATGCTCGATGCTTAAAGTAATTTTTGAGTAATTGCTTTCATCGCTTCCAGCTATTGCTTCGAATATTCTCTAAGCAAAATATTGATAACAACAAACTGCAACGCCTAAACAACAAAGCTCAGGAGTTCCCATCCAAAGCATGAACAATATTAGCAATCACAATTGCTAAGGCATTTGTACACTTAAAAATACAAAGTAGGCTTCCTTTGGGAATTAATTTAAAACTACTAAATATTGCGGGGCTCTCTAGGAGGACAAAGTGGTTGACACAGAAGTGAAACAGGAAAGAAGAGTGCGGCTATAGACATGATTGATGATTTCCATGCCAATACAATTAGTTTTTAAGGCGTGTTCTTTATTTACGTTCATAAGCATGTAAATAAATGTTTAATTGAGCAAGAATGAAAATGCATGCATTACTTATTTGTCCCAAGGGATGTTGGAAGAGCAGTTTCAGAAATTAGACTGGCTTGCTGGTCTGTTGTTATTCCTCCAGCGGGAAGATTCATCTGGTTGGCTCCTTTGGGTTAAAAGTAAACATCATCGGTAAACAGTTCACAAGTTTGACAATAACTTGGCCAAACTACACTTGACCAATGCAACTGATTAATGAAGGAAACAGAAAATATCTGCTGTGGTGCATACACATAGCTACTTATGGAATAAGAAGTTACTTTCAGGCTGAACATTTTTTCCTACAAAAACTGGCCTATTAAAATTTAAAATTCATGAACACTTAAGACTAGGTTCGATAAGCTAAAAATAAGGTAAAACTGCAATTGAGCTCCAGAAAGAAAATCACATTTGAGACAAAGCTGCCTGCTAGATCAGGTGAAATACTTGTTAAACAAACCAAAATCCTTCAGTAATTCTGATTAAACAGCAATAAGCTACAGGCTATATTTTAAAGGAAACTAAATCTACTGCTATTTGGCAGAAGCAATATATTCAAAACTTGCTAATATTCAAATGTAAATGAATGGTAGTGTTTAAAAATAGTGTAATTTTAAGTTATCCATCAACACGAACAGAAAGTCACCCCTCTGATCAAGTTAAATACTAGACTATCCTAAAAATTTAACAGCTTAGTTCATTTTAACTCCTTGGTTTCTTGCTATTTTCTCTACCTACCCAGTGCATTAATGGTCCTCATCTGCTGGTGAGCCTGGGGCTGAGCCGGCTGCTGGCCTTGTACCTGGGGCTGCAGCTGTGTCTGAGGCTGGTTGCTATACGGCAGTCCGAGAGCAGCGTAGGCTCGCTGCATGGAGCTGGGGTCAATCGGATTAGGATTACTTAGCGATGGAGTATTCTGCTGGCCTGTGCCAACAGAACCAATGGAATTTTGGATTCCACCAGCTGGAGACCCTAAAAGGGCTATAAAAAAGAAAGGATACGAGAAAACAGAAAATCAATGAGGGCAAATGATAACGCAAATCATGCCAAGAATCAAAAGAACATGGAGACAGTTATATGGTTTATGTTCTTCGGCCAAAGGACAGAACGACACCCAAGATGCCAAGTGGGAAACTCGGCCTTTGATTCTACAGGACAGAAACCACCCTGTCCACCTGCATGAATACATGCGGTCTAAAGAGGGCTGCGAATTTTGGGCAGATAAGCCCATCATTACTGTAATACACATGAAGAAGAGGCTCCAATATAAGGCTAAATAGGATTTTCATGCTTGGGGCAGTAGACTAAGAGGGAAAAAATTATTAGTTCTTCTACTTCTCTTCCTCACCAATCCCATTTTAGGTCAAAATATCTGGCTCCAGAACAGAGCTCCTGAGTGCATCAGAAATACCGTGTCCTTGGACACAAAGGTAATACTGCACAGCTGCTGACAGAAATTTTCATTCTGAGCAGTCAGATGAATTCTCTGAAGGTGAAATTACCCTAAACCCCAAGTTATTCAGAAACAAGAAAAGCCCTGATGGGTTTCAGATTGTACTGACAAAGTCTAAAATAATTTGAAGAGTCATGAAGGGGATGAGCCACAGGTTGTGGTAAGTGATTAAGATAATAATATTTAAGTATTCATTAACCCGTATGATCTCCACAACCACCATCTCTCACCACACAGATGTATGGAAGTATCATTTCCACTGCAGACAGGGAATGGAAACAACAGGAAAAGTAGTTTTTACTAAACCCAGAAGTGAATAATAATCTGCTTTTGGGCCCTCATTTTAGCTGCCATCCTAAATAATAACGCGTTCCGTTGTGAGTGACACATGGAGTACGTCCTTCATTGCAGAGACCGCATTTTGATCACTGAGACTCTGGTAGAAGCAATACACACTTCACATTTTTTCCCTCAAGTAATTAAATATGTAATGTGCATTACAAATCTGTGAGCTAAACATAGCAACGATAATAGCTTTTAATATAGGCAGCAATAACTATTTTATTGAAATATGAGGAGAGACACACGGTTTAAGACAAAAAAAAGGTGGCAAACCAGCCTTCTGAGACACTAGCAGTATTCTCTAGGCTTTCTTCAATCCCTGCCCACTACGGAAATTGAGAGAATCACTGGAAGAGACACACATACTTCCAGCTTCCCTCCACGAGGACGCATACCTCACAGAGTCCAGGCTTCTCCCTCTCCAGATGAGAATTCGATTTGATTTCATTTGTCAAAGAACTACAACTCAATCCAGGCAGAGATCCCCCTCTCCTGAATAAGCAGCCCCACTGAAAACATCCTTTTCCCCCCAGGGACAATCCCCAGTGTTTCCAACACTGGGTTTACCAGGGAAATAAAGCCTTACCTACGCTCCCATTCTGTGGACACATAACATTTGAGCTCACCAATCATTTCCAAATCAGTTTAAAAACAAAGACAGAAGCCCATCAGTTTCATTAAAAAAAGAGATTAAGGGGCAACTGTATGGATTTCTTGTTGGACTTGCACACAGGACTCTCGAACTGCACAGTCTAAGCCAAGGAAACGAAGTCTCTAGAAAGGTTAAGTAGCGCAAAACCTGTAGCACCCTGGAATTCAAAAGGCTTCAGAGGCTGCTGTGACAGCAAAGAATCAAATCAGGGGCTAATAAAAATTCCAGCTTTTTAGAGGAAGACGATGATCTTTCTCCAGGAACGGTACAACAAAAAACCCCACAGGCTTTCAGTGCTGGCTGTGAGCTGGAGGCACATCTGTGGAAATGGCAGCGACCACAGGGGATGCTGAAGCTTGGGAACAACAAAAAGGCTTGAGCCATCCCACCAAGGACAGCCAAGTGTTTCACCATTCCTCGTGCTCTTCACGGGACAAAAGCTGGCACTGATCCTCGGAGGGCTGCAAGCTTGGCTTGAGGCTGACACTGAAGCTAAGGCAGAGCTTGGGGAATACCGCCCCTCCTCACCCACAGCTCTGGGCTGAGCTTTAGCAGTGGTGTCAGTTACCGTGAAGTGCAAATTCAGCCCTGGTGTCAGAGCAGCTTCAGGAACCACAGTCCAGCAATTCTAGAGTCCACTTCAGTAAGAGCAGATCCCCAGATCTCTGTTTCTGGCCCAGACCAAAGATTACTCACAAAAACTCCATCTGGGTACCTGTCACAGCTAACGGTCTGAATGTCACTTTAAGAGCGACGACACAGAGAGGAAAGTCTGTCCCCAACAGAAACCACCCCTTTCTTCACAGAGCTGCTAACACCAACCGCAGCGGACAATGTCTGGAGATCCCTGTCTTGACCTGCAGTTTGAAAAGCCTAAGGATCTCCAGGAAGTCCCACATGTCTGCACACACCTGTTCAAGCAGGCAAAGCTCACTGCAGCTGGTTAACAGCCATGTGTGCTCCAACACTTCAAACTGAGGTGTTACTATGAGGGGATAGAACACATTCTCATGGCCAGCAGCACACTTACAACGTGGAAATGAGTGGCCCTGACTATTTGGTCTCAGGCTTTCTATCTTTCCTAACTCAACTAATAGCAAACTGTATCAAGTCTTTTCACAACATCAGGCATCTGATTTTGGTGTTGGTTTTTTTTGTCTTTTCACTGGTTTTATACGAATGCACAACATTATCTCAATCTGCCAATCAAGAAGAGGGAGGAAGACACTATTAAATTTCCATACAGGACAGATCAAGTGCATATGCAGTCCTTTCTGCAGCAGATACCATAGGAAATCAAGTCAATTAAAATAAGTACAGCACTGAAACAAGCAGGAATTATCTTATTAGGCCACTGCTACCTGAAGCAGGGTCTCTGTGGGTTTTTTTATTAGCTGATGCATTAGACATCAATGAGCTCATGACAGAAGCCACAAGAGCGAAGACAACTCCGTACAGGACTGTTCACATCCTAAACGCTTTAAGACAACGGAGCTCCATATGTCCTGTTGTTACAGAGTCCCATGTATTTATGCATCTTAAGAATGAAAGTTCAAAGGAGCAGAACTTGAGCAGCCCAGAACTTCCTGATCAGGCCCTTTGGGGCACAGACATTAGGATGGGATCGAAACAACCAAACGCTATCTTGTCTACAGGACTCCCGCTGCAGTGCACAAGGTAGACAATGTTGCCTTAATGAAACTGCATTTGTGTCTTTGAGGGGAACCCCTCTGCCCCTCCAGCTGATGAGAATTTATTTTAAACACTTACTCCTACTGCTATATTGAGTGCCCAGCACTTCTCTAACCTGACCACCCCAGTGAATATTTGCCAAGTTCTGGAACTGAGTCTCGGTCAACAGTGTTTGAATGCTCTGTCCTGCAGCTTTGCGCTTGGCTCCTTACATCCATTCCAGCTCAAAGCAGCAGGAGCAAAAAATTCTGCTGCTAACCTCAGCTCTCCTCAGCACAAGCTTGTCATGCATCCACAATCAGCAAGGTATACAACAGGTAAGTGCACATGATCGTTTTAACGAAAGGCTGTATCATGAATCAAATCATGGGGTAGGTAAAGATTTTATAAGCAGCTTAAAGGTAGGAAGTGTCAGCATCAAACTTGACCACCAATGCCATTTTTATTTTTGTTTAGGTTAAGCACTATACTGAAAGCCTTCCCAGCACAGCGCTGCATCTGCCAGTGAACGGAACTCCTTTGTCTGTGGGCTGACCGTCTGCCACATGGCTCAGTGGAATAACTGATATGGCAGGTCGCCACTAGGTATGATTTCCAGCACTTGGAAAAACAAGAGGCACATATTTTTTGTAGATGTTACAGTTACTGACAGCAGGAACTGAGCAAAACAGGATTCCATTTCTAGTTTTCACAAGGAACAGACTCTAGGGAAGAACATGCTGCCTACTCTTTCTGAAAATGTTTCCCTGCGCACCAATGCACTCCTCTACAACGGGACAGGTCCCAAATGCTTCACATCCAGGCCTTTGTTCATTTTTCTGCCCATACTCAATAACCTCCTTCTTTGGTCAGCTCACTCCTAGTCCTTATTTCCATTTCCCTAATTAGAATCCCACATCCCTCACCCCTGAGTCCACACACTCTGAAATTTCTATCCCAGCCTTCTTTAAAATCACATCTGAGATCACTAATCTTCAACTTTCTCAATCCAGCTTTTTCCTTGTTGCATTTTATTTAAAAATTTCCTACAAGGAAAAACACAGTGGAGACCAGCTCCATGTTCCCAACTCAACCTTCCAGTGTCACTGAGCTGAACAGGGATCCCAAAGATCCCGAAGGAAGCACCCCAAGCACTGCACACTTCTCACCACCCATAGGGCTGCAAGAGGAAGCACAGCCCGTAGCTGTGGTGGCACAACACACACTACCCAGGCCGGGAACAGGAGAATTAAGAAGCTCAAGTATGTTCATGACAAGGCAAATCTTCAGAAAAATAACTGTTCCAAAAGAGCTATAAAGCTAGAACGGGTAGCAACAGCTGTTTGCAGGAATCTGTAACTCAAATTGTGGTGGCCTCAGCAGGGAGCAAGAAAACAACCCTCCAACCCCAAAACATAGCTACCAGATTTTAAATCATCACTTTAATGTTTTCAACACATTTTTCAATAACTTGTAACAAATTACTACTTTCAACACACAAGAGCTATCTTGTCTATCAATGAGAAGTTAGGTAAAAGAAAACAAAATTCCTACCTCCAAGTAGCTCTAGATTTACAATTTTTTTCAGTTTTAGAGGGAAAAAACCTGAAACTACAGTGAGAGCAGCCTCAACGGGTAACCTAGGCAGTCTCCTAAGCCTCTCTCTCCTCTGCCTTCATCTCCTCCAACCTAGGAGCTCTCCTCTGCCCTCCAAGGTTTGTTACTATTCCTTGCTGCAGTCTCAGCCTGAACGGAAATCAGCAGAGTGCTCACAACACAGTTCTGATGCACAAGCTTCACAAGTCCTCCAGCTGTTTTCCTTTTCCTAACCCTTATATAAACATAGTTGGGCATAACATTACTTAAGACTTCCAGAAACATCACATCTGCGCTGTGAAGTGTTCTACCTTGGCATCTTCTCAAAGCATTTGATGAGAAGCAAACCCACCAACACGAGTTCAGTATCTTCTGTTTCAGAGCAAGAGAGAAGGAAAGCTCTGGAAACCGACTGCCCCAAGCAGCTGTAACAACCATGCTATTACAGAAAACAAGTATGGGCAAACTCACTGTGATCTGCAGAACCTCAGCAAGTCTACACCAGCATTAAATACACTTAATAATTAAGACACTCAGGCCCTTTATGCACAAGAATTCGTTTTGTTTACAAACTTTTCCAATTATTCTTGATCACCAACATCTTTGTTTTTTCCAGCCGCAAGAAAAAGAAGTAGCTTGTACATTCCCCCAAACCCTACCCACATCTAAAACTGCTTTGTAACTGGAATTTATTGACTTGCCTCATAATAAAACATCAGTTAGAAGTTGCCACTCTAGCACTGGACATGCACTTGATCTCTTGACTTTCCCTTTGCAATTACCATGTATTTAAGTAAAAAATTGCATTCAATTATCAGAAAGAAGAATTCACTAGTATATTAATCCTTATACAAGATTATTAAACAGCTATAAAGTTTGTTGGGATGCTGTCAAATTTAATCCTACGCTGCACACTTGATCAGCTTTCTTTTAACAGTATCACTCTGCTGTGAGAGCAGTCAAACAGCTACTTACGTTGTTGGTTTCTTTTGTCACTGGCGTTTTTTAAAGGCAGGCACACAGGACAGTCGTGCCGAGTACAATTCTTCCAGTGGGAGATGATTTGTCTTGAAGATGCACAATGAGCAACTGTAACAAGGAAAAGGAACAGAATTAAGGGCACTTCTTGGTTAACTGGTTTTGAATTAACTCATCTCATTTTTAGAGCGATTCTATTCTTCCTCCTTCACAAGCAATATCATACATCTAACTACATACAGCTACATCCAACTAAGATTCTTTGAGGCCCAGCAATAATGCCGTAACAAACAAAGGGAACTGGTACTAAAATCTAAGACACTGTGGATATTTCACCCTTTTTATGCAACAGAGGAGAAGAAAGCGACACTTGCAAGGCTACACTGGTTCCACCCTACTTCAAAAGGGAAATATTGCATTCTGTTTTCTACATTGACAACTGCAAAGAGATCAGAAATGGAAACTGGGCACAGGTAATGAAAAAGGGAGCAGTTGTTTAATTAAAGAACCAGTTTGACACTCATTTGTGCCAGGTATAGGGATCTTCTTGAGAAAAAGAGAAACACTGCTGACAAACATGCAAGAAACCTTACACAGCTTGTTTGTAAGAGCTGCTTCAGCAAGGTGCTCTCACCTTGACAAGCCTTCCCGGCCTGACAGTGCGTCATGTGGTTGAGGACATTCTTCATGGTCCGGCAGTGTGGGAGTGCACAGGCCCGCACCTCTCCATTCGCCTGCTCACGCCTCTGACACTTGTGAGCATGAAGCAGCAAAACCAACTGCTGCTGGATCAGTTTGCGCTTCTCCGGATCCGCTGTTGGTCCAGCTGCCATTGCCTGCGTTGGTACGATCCCCACTTGTTGCACTTGGGTTTGCATCTGGGACTGAAAGATCAGAGAGTTTAGCATGATGTCTGCAACTCCAATTCTGATCTTAATCTTGTGTAATAACTTGAGTATCACAAGATGATTTGCTAAGTCTCTGTAGCATCCTCAAACATTTCTACTCTAACTTTAGAAGAGTAAAAATACATTGAGAGATTCTTCTGTTAAGACATTTAAAACTGACGTTCTAATTAATGAACCATCCAAAACTCTTCTGTTTACCAGGCAGACCATAACTCCAACAGAAATGAGTTCTTACTACACTGGGAAGTGGAATGCTTTAAGTCTGTTAAGTGTTATATTTTCCTGTTTTAAGTTTTACATTCCTATCTTAGTTTCTTGTCTCCAACAGAAAGAGAAGTTCAAGGATAGAACACATTCAAAATTATACGGTTGCTTCTATTATGGTAAAAGGTAGAACTGATATTCCAAGCCTAAATTAGCCCTTTTCCTCACATGAATGCAGACATTCCTTTCATAAAGAAAAAAATCTCCAAGTTAAGAGCTATACAGTTTGCTTCCAGGAAGTGCCACCTAAATCTGGATTGCATTTTGCCCACTGCAGTGAACCAGAGTTAACCGTAAGGTGACGCTAAGTTATATCAGCTTGTTAAACACATTGCTTCATTTCCAGCATCCGTGCTTTATGGACACGCTCTACACCAACACCTGAGCGCTGCCTGATAGAGCCGGTCTACCCACAGAGATCTAACAGTGCAGAAGAGCTTCCTCAGTGTGTCACTTTTTCAGCACAGACTCAAGAGGCTTTTCTGCTATCTTCTTAGACCTCTGAAGGACAACAAATGTAGAAACCTGATTTTCAAAATTCAACTCATCTACAGCCTGCAAGGACTTCACCAGCAGAAGCAGAAGTGCTTAAATCCCTGTAGTCCACAGCCTGAATTAATCTCATGGACTACCATGAAACTGTCCCAAGAATCACTTGGATTATGCACCGTAAATACAGGAAAATCAAGCATTAAAACCACTTATCAGTAGACTATAAGAACAGGATTGCATAGGGGACTTAACAGAGGAAACAGTTCAGTGCTCCCTACAGAGCTACTGAGCAAAGCCTGCTCACTACATTTAAGGAGAATCACCCCTCAGTGGCAGAACACACCATTCGCAGCCTGCTCCACTTTCAAACTTTAAGAAGGACTCCCCACAGCCTACCAAACAGAGCACATAACTCTCACTTTCTTAGGCCAATGAAAAGGCTCCCTGGCACACGCTCTCACTCCTCCAGCAGCACAACTGGTCCTCAGCTTTGCCACCTGCATGCCAGGTCTTAAAGAGCCAGTTATTCTGCTGGAGAATGAAGAACATAAGATCAAGTAGAAAACACAGTGTCTGGTACGTGATGGAGGAGAGGGAGACCTTGCCACTGATAATGCTTATAGTAAGTCTTAAAACAGTGAGGAATTGCTACATTTGCCTGGAGCTTACAGGAGAAAGAGCAATAAAA
Source organism: Neomorphus geoffroyi (assembly GCA_033558235.1). NCBI lineage: Eukaryota > Metazoa > Chordata > Aves > Cuculiformes > Neomorphidae > Neomorphus > Neomorphus geoffroyi. Next base: position 9,533,097 of record JAUMJM010000038.1, read on the forward strand.
GGGAAGAGGGCGAGGGAAACCCATCCACCTCTGCTCCCAGCGTATGCAGCTGTAATTCTGCCATTTCTTCTGTGAACAAATCCACAAGAGCAGACAGGTTTTGCTGAAACAATTCTTAGGTCACAAATAGGAAACAATTAGTTCAGCCAAACTGCAGAAAAATACAAAGACCATGCCAAAGAAAATTGTATTGGAAGTGATGTTTTCATCCCAGTCAAAGAATTGCTTCCCAAGCCAAAGTTCTCCTTTTGTTCCTACCCTAGGGCTTAACAGACATGACTGCAGCTGCACCAGCACAGATGTCCTGGCCCAAAAGGACTTCTTGGAACACCCCATAATAAAAAAGCAGAATCACAAGGTATCAGTAGTAGAAGAACAAGCAATCTCAGTTCAGCTGAGAGTGTCTGCAGGCATGCACAAAACCAGAACTCAGAATACTGCGTAAGGTCTGTGTTGGTCACAATTTCAACCTTGTGAGCTCCTAAAACTGCAAATATAACAAACGATCTTTCCACCACCTAGCCTACTGGCCAGACTGCTGACTGTTTGGAGGAAGCTGATCTCCTCCCTGTTAATCTGCCTTTGAAGAACAGTGGTCTGCAGGACCAGTCCAAAGCTGGAAAGAAGCTGGCGCACTGCAGCTGTGGCAATGGCGAGTAAATCCACCATCAGCCCCAGAAACCACCCCATTCCAGAACAAGCAGGAGGTTCAAGTTGCTTCACCTGAATGACTAATAATTTTCTTGACGAAGCAGGAAATTCAGAACACTTCTGATACCACAATTAAAAGAAAAGCTTCAATGGTCAGACACACAAGGTAAAAAAGACAGTTTTGCTGTTCTTGCTTCCTTGCTGAGCTCCATCATAAACAGAAGAAACATCTGGGGCTGAAAGTCTGCTAAAACCTCCAACAGCAGTGGTAGCTTCATTAACCAGTTTGCTAGAAACAGGGTAATACAGCAGTTCTATAGTGCAGAGCAGCAATCAATACCATTTAAAGCTATGGGAACTACATACTCACATAGGACAAGAGCTCTGCCCTAAACCTTCCTGTGCTTCTGGGCAGCACAGGTGCACAAGCACATCTTCTTCCTGGACCTGGATGGACACAAAGAGCCCTGGCAGTTTTACTGTGCAGAGATGAGCAGTAATCCTCTATGTTGTGATGTGCTCATATTCAAGAGCACCCGACATTGCCTGTCAAGATCAAACACTGTGTACCTTTTCTGATGACAGCAGGCACCAGTTTTGGTAGCACTGGTAATCTTTCAGCAGGTAAAACCCCTCAATACAGAACTTGGTGTTAGCCCAGCTTCCACAAAGCATTACACTTGTAAAATACAGTTCCTCTTCCATAATTTCTTTTTTTTTCCATGTTCTTTCCTTCTCTCTGATGAAAGAATTCCACTTTCTGGAATCGTATTAGGACAAATCCTGCATTTGAGAAATGACTTTAGTTCTTTAAGGCAGTTTTGTAATCAACAGTGGACCCTAGTGAGGTAACTAAGAATCCACTGCCACCAAGGTTTATTATTTTGATCAAGTTGTTTGTTTTATAGACCTTCCCTCACCTGACCAGAAGGCAGGTAGCACCTTACATCTGTGGTTTCTCAGTCTGGTGACAAGAGGTTTTTAACACATCATCCACGTGTGCATTTACATTACGGGCACATTCAATCTATCATTTAAGACTTTAAAAACCCTCAACGTTTGCAGTGTCTGCAGAGAGCAAGGCTGTGACCCACCTTCACTCACACATGAGTACACAGGCTGAAACATATCCTAACCTCTTCAGTTCCCCTTCAATCATGGGCTCCATGGGCATAAAGAGGATATATGCATGAACTATAAACCTTGAAGCACAGTCCTAATTAGCAACTCTTCTATCTGAATTAAGTATTCACAGTGTGATCAATTCCAATTGTGCACCCCACACATTTTCATTAAGATTGAAAGAAGTCATTCCTGCAAACAGCGACTGCAGAAATGCTCTAACAAGCATGGAATCAGCTCTAAACATTCCAGGAAGGCTGCTCTGTCACAGATCTGCAATGAGAGCTCACACAGCAGCGGTTTGACAGCAGCAAGGAAGGAGGTCTTTCTCAGGGCAGCCACTTAATGAACGCAGGCTTTCTCCGGTGTCTGCCAGAGCTTTGCTGTGAACGCAATGCAGAACCAGATGCCGCTTCTCGTGATTCACTTGTATTCTCCATGTGGATGCTGGTTTCTCTGGTTCCACCACTTACTGGGAGCAGGCATGAACAGCTCAGACCTGTCCACACAGGAAGGATCCTTCTGGCACCAGGAATCTGAAGATCTGCCTTGGATCCATAGGCTGGAGCTCACACACACAGAGAACTGGCCGACACGAGTGGAAGAATTGCAAGCACAAGTGCTTGTCTTCGTGCCCAATAACCCTTCAGTGCTGCATATTCTCATCCAAGTAGCAAGAGAAATCAGAGTCTGGGTCTGCATGGCAGGCAGAGGGGGGGAAAAAGAACTTCTTGAACTGGACGCAGACCCAAAAGGTGGCCATGCTCCCTTCAGGGACATCGACCCAGGTGGTAATAAACTGTTAGCCTGTCTGTGGCACCGATCTGAAAGCTTGCAGTGCAGCCAGCAAATGAAAAGAGGTGGAGTGAGACTGTCTGCTCCTGCATACAAAGTTGCCATGATGTACAGTCTTAACGTGAAGAACATGTTCAGAGCCCAAGATTTATTGAAAAGCTTTGGCACTGACATGGCTACAGGCAGAGTTTTTGTGTCAAGAATGAAGAGGAAGGTTTCCATCTTCCAGCTTTCACTTACCACTATGGAGCAGAACTTCCACCTCCAACGCTGATCCTGGGGGGCGAGCCTCGCAAGAGCCCACAACAATCAGAAATGGCAAGAAGGCTGCTATGGATGTCACAGAAGGAACTGAAAAGTTTGTCCTAGAGACTGCCCTCAATGCTTTCAGCTTTTAATTGCTGAGTGTTTTCTTCTAAAATCAGCAAAAGGCTCGGTCTTAAGCAGTTGACTCTGCTGGGAATCAAGGCTAGATCAGCATCTTTCAATAAAGACACACTTGTGAAGTTTTATCTCCTTGTCCTTACAAGCTTTCTGATTTGAAGGACCAGTGAGTGGCAAGAAACACACAATGAAGAAGTGTTTCAAAGCAACAAAAAGGAAATCAAGTTTGACATAGGAATCTGCAGACAAAGTCCAGCTCTTGCATACAGGAAATTATTACTGGAACAAGTTTTTAAGAGAAGTTTATATAGGATTTGCTGACAAAACAGACTGAGGAATGATCAACACTAAGAATCTCCAATAGCAAACCTGTGGATAAGAAACAAATCAGAAGTTGGCAAGTGAAGGAAAGCCATGCTGTTAGTGCTGGCTATGGAGAACTTCACCTTGACCACTGGAAGACAGCAGAAATGGCAATTTTCCACCACATATATTTGTGTATGGTGGATGGGAGAGTGGAACACAAGCCATAGTGCTGGGGAAAGGACAGATCTTCTTCAGCTTTTGCCAGCCTGGCACTGTATTTAAAGATGGTGCAAAAACTGAAATGTCCCACCATTCAAAGCAATACATGTTCCCAGGGTGAATTCCTGGTCCAAGACAGAACAGAGATGCCTATTCTGCTCCCGATACAATAACACAGTTTATCGGGCACTGAATACTATCTGGTAGACTTGTTTCCAGGTTATTGAGATCTTTTCCTTTAGGAGGCCATGGCTTATACGGACAAGGGCTTTTCCCAGTTGTTCACTAGGCTGCTGCTCTCCCCTTCAAATCAGGTGGGATTTTCTTGAGGTAGGCAAGGAGTGAACATTCCTGGGAATGAGAAATCTTCAGAGTGCAGGGCAAGGCAGGTACAGGGAAGGTGGCTGAGAGACCGCTGCTGAGAGCAGCAGACCCACACCATGTCTCTGAGGCCAGTCACAGCCTTTCCTGCAGTGAAAGAGCAGACCAAGTTTGCTATGAGAGAGGAAAAAAATCACCGAAAGGTTAAGAATGCAAGCCTTCCTCACAATAGACAAAGATTTTTCATAAAGCCTTTTTTATCTGATCTCCAGAATAGCATACAAGTTGTCTATTTTAAGTAGCTACAGTTCTACTTGTTCTAATTAAAGCTGGTCTCCTAGTTTCAACACTTTGTTCCTCTCTCTGGGAGGTCTACAGCAAGGTACACCTGAGACATCCTCATCCCTCAGTCGCTGTTTTCCACTCTTGTGATCAACATCTGTCAATAAAGAAATCCAAAGGACATAGAAATAAACAGGAAAAAGAAGAACACAACAGAAAACTTTAGATGTTATTTAATAAGAGACAGGGGAAAAAGCCAAAGAGATGTGCTGCTCCAATTCTAAGTCAAGAGCCAAGGAGAAACGACCTCCTTCACTTCCAAAAAGTACTATTCTCTCAACTCCATCTGCTGGTGATAAGAGTAACTGTGGAACCAAAGTGGTGTCTGGAAGCCAAACCTCACTCGGTGTACTCCTAACCCATGTAGAAATACTAGATTTACTGGTGTGTCCACAGAGAAGCCATCTACCCATCACTACCAGCAGCAGTGCAGACACCGCAAAGTTTCAGCATGTTTGATAGAAAATTCTAACAGGGTTCCCCCCACTGACAGCACAGCCTGGAGTCTGGGCACTCCGAAAACAAGAGGTTGCTGGCTCCTGTACAGGCTGCGCACTGTGCTGAGTGCCAAAGAGCAGAGCATGGCTCACTTCCACACTCCAGAGATTGTGCATGACCTCACCACCGCAGAGCACTGTCAATCCTGCATCGAACAACTCAAATCACACTGCGTCTCAATAGCGTGTCACCAAAACTTCCTGCAACATCAGAGGCAACATCTGCCTCTTGGAAACAAGTCACTCACTCAAGATTTCAAGTTGCTCATTCCAAAAGGAAAGCTGATTGTATTCGGTAAGTCACCCAAAGCAAAAGCTGATATGTTGTTTGGATTCACAGTAAAGAAAAGAAAACAAACAAAATCAATCCATCCAGCTGGCACTGAAAATTAATACCTTAATGCTGACCTTTTAATCATTTTAATACCATAAGGTTTGTTACTTCTTTCCCAATTAAAGAGATCAAAGCAGACGTGCTTCTCGGGGCCTGGTGTAAGGTCACGCGTGGAAGAAGGGCTGGAAGATGCACTGAGCTAATGCTTCTGAGAACGTTTGGAAGGCGGGGAAAGTGTGCTGTTCTTAGGGGAGCAGTAGCCTGAATTTGGGTTAAAACCATCCGCTGCTGCAGCAAAGGTTTATCCTGGCTGCCAGCACCCCGGTTATGCAGGGGTAAAAGTCCTGGTTAGCGTTTGGGACTGGGGTGCCACTCACAGTGTCGCTTAGAACAACGTGAGCTAAGAAACATACTTGTCTTTTGTTTTACTTTGCAGCACACATGAGAGAAAGGAAAAAGATTGCAAGGAATATTTTAAAAATTCCTCGCTTTTCAGGCCCAAGGGGTGATAAGAAAACAGCTGCACTTTTTCATTTCCTCCTCCCTTACTTAGTGGTAACCAAAGTGTTTAACGTCATACTGGAATCTGGTTTCCTGCCTCAGACGTGCCACATAACCAATGCTTTCACTCATACAGGTTTGTCTCTCCCATGAACAGTACTTTTCAGAACCTTTCAGGTAAGGATAGTAGAGAGGGCTGGTTTAGCAAGATATGTGGTTCCAGTCATCTCAAAAAAAGCCCTGGAGGTTCTTCTAAAAAGATGCAGTTAGTTTTTCCTTGCCATAGTAGATGGAGGCTGAAACCACTCCTCCACAGGTTCTTTTTTGATAGACCATAACGTAACACTGTACCCTTTCCCACTCCCATCCTGCCTCCTTTGGGAACAGGACAGACCATGCACAAGGCCAAATCCATTAAATCAAAGCACCATCTCTAGGTCCTAAAGCACCATGTGACACAGCAAACGGTGAAAGGATTGCTGCAAGAAAGCACAGCTCAATAGTTCAAACCCAGCAGCTCTGCTCTAGGGAGCTGCCTCTGCCACAGCAACTTTTCACAAGCGGGTCGTATTTTAGCTGCCCACTGTGAGACAGAGACATCATCTCCATGAGTCACAGGAGTGCACATTTAATGGATGTGAATGTTATTTTGCCCTCAGATAATGTCTTAACATACGAAATGAGGAAGGCTTTAGCAAGCCAGAGCCTACAAACCTCAAGTTCAGAGCCAGTAGATTGTTCCAGTCTTACTATCTTTGTGCCTCTTGGCCTCACGTTTTAAACAGGGACAAACTTCTTTACCTCAGAGAGGTGCTGTGAAAATTAACTCATCCAGAGTGAATGCCTGCCCCAGCAATTGCTGCCACGGAAAAGACTGTTTGGAAAAGAGCAGCTGAGTGAAATACATTACTGCATATGATCAGCAATGCCCACAGTTACAAGCTGAGCACCCAACACAGAATAAATATTGACTACACGTTCTTTCGGAGGGTACCGTTCATACTGTACACTGAATAAAACCAAGTCCCTGTGGAAGGAACAGCATAGGGCCATGCATGTATCATCACCAAATAATTACACTGCCTTACCCACAGCTGCCAAGTAAAGGTTAAAATTTCACAAGTCTGACATTTCCTTTCAAATTCTTGGCTTTGCAATAGAAATACCGAGATGGAAACTTCAGTTTTTAAAGAAGTTCCACCCGACCAGGACCACAATGAGGCTCTGACCACCACATGATCCCTGAGGAGGACTGGGAGCACCAGCCTGACAGCAATGGATGCCTACTGCCTGGAATGTCTATTGCTCTCCATACTGGCTTGAGGGAGAAACAGATATATTGGAAGACAATGTATATTTTTAACATCTCAAAGAAGCTGCATTTGATAGCACTGGGATAGTGAGTTTCCCTCACTTCCCTTCATCTCCCAGAAAAGATGGGAGAAACAAAACTGAAAAAGTTTTTTCTTTTACTTCCTCTCCCATCACCAGACCCGCCTTCATGGCAAAGGTCTTTATCCCACCTGAACATTTGCCATCACATCCCATACCAGCCAGAGAACACATAAAGATTCCCCAAACCTGACATCCAAACAAGCACAAAATGAGGCTTCAGCACCATCCAGTTCCTGAAGCAAATACAGCACTTTGGGCAGATTGGCAGGTTCTCTGCAGAACCAGGGCAGTAATTCAGCTGCTTTACACCTGATCCAAACTGAAAGCATCTTAAAAGCGAAATTAGAACAGTCATGTAGCCAATCGCCTTTTACAAAGATTCTGCATGAGTGCAAGCTGTATTCTGAACATGGTTTTAATGCTTGTCGACAGCTCCTTTCCATAACCATAAGCAGTAAATGACAGAGGATACTAAACAAAGATTTCACAATGTCACTAAAGGAAAATTAGGAAGTGGTCCTCTAAAATCCAGAAAAGAGGAAGTTTATTACATCCTGTTCCCCCCAGCCCCTCAGCCAGCCTTATTAGTGACAGGCAAGTAGTAAACTCACTGGTGGAAGGACAAGCATTGATTTTGCCAAAAATTAGCTGGTTTTATGGTTAAATTAAAAAATAAGCAATTTGCATCTTATGGAAGGTTTTACAAGTTTCTATAGTAACTGCTATAATCTATAAGAATATAAAATGCAACAAGCTGGAGTTTCCATAGAAACGACACAAGCGGTTTGATTAATACACAGACACACTGAGACAAACGGGAATAAAGAAAACTCCTGTAAACAGAATACTATGAACTTGCGCAAGGTATTCCAGTAAGAACTATCCCAAAAGCCTGCGAGCTACTGCAACAGATAAACTGAGAAGGATGCGGTGTGTTTACCCTACTAGATTCAAGGGATATGAAAGATACGATTTAGTTTCAGGGAAGCTGATGATGTATCCAACGCATTCCAACGATTCAAGAATTTAAACCTATAAACAGCAGTTACAGAGAAGACATTTTCATCCGGTTTGGAACTCAATGTACCAGATGAAATGAAAGCATGCAATGCAATCCTTATAACAAAACACTGTGACTGCTTAGAAATTAAATTACTGCATAAACACGTACACAAACTTTCCACATGCACTACAGAGCAGTCGTGAGGAATTGCAGGGTGGCTCAGATGTTTAAACGGCCACAGAGAAGCAGCTCAGCACTGCTAGAGAAGACATATAACTGAAGAATTCAGAATGCACTAAGATCCAACAAGTGAGGGAATTGGCAGGAAGCACTCACCATATTTGGCACACTGGTGACGGGAGTACTCTTGATGTCGGCAGGGAAGGCAGACAAACTATTCGCCATGCCTGGCTTGTTTGGTATCTGGGGATTCACTCCTGTAGCTCCCATCTGCTGCCCTCCAGTTTGACTGAAAGGCTGCCCAAAGGGACTAGTGTTGCCTGTCATTCCCATCTGGAAAAGAACGAAAGAGATTATTACAATTAAAAAATAAACAGATACCATATATCCATCTTTACAGTCACAGAGACCAAAGTCTGGTTTAAGGTGCTCAACATTAAATTCACAGTTTCCTAACTTTAATAACACTTTTTTCTTGTCCTGTTTTACAGAATCACATGTCTGTGCACGTCCGAAGTCTTGTGACCCAACTCACAACGTCCTTGTGCAAATGCATGGAGAAAATAAGAGCATCCTCCTCCATCTGCATTGACAGAAATTACTTTTCCTAACACTGCAAAAACTTTTGGAAACCAAACCATCCTCAAATCCTGCAATACTTTGTGTGTTCCACGCACAAGCCGTGGCTTTGTAGACAGCCTAGATGGGAAGCGAGGGGAATAGAGAGAGGCACCTGGCAAATGCTCATCTACTTCTGGTTTGGCACTCGAGGAAAACGCCCACACAAAGGACACCCATCCAATTCTGACACTTGACAAATCATCCTCCTAAACTCTTTAAGAACAGCAAGCAGAAACACGACTCCCCCTGAACAAGTCCATCCAAAGAGCCATTCCACCTGAAGGACAGTGTCCCTAGAGAAGCGGTGACACCTCTATGACTGGAACTAGTTAACATTACACCAGACAAAAGGTTCTGAAGAGACATTGTAGCAGGAATTTACTTCTTTGGAAGAGGAGGACTAACACTGGGACCCTCCTTCCCCCTTCCATATAAAAGGAGAAATAAAAAGTCAAATGGACAGATCACCTTTGTACACCCCCTGTCCCACACTGGGAGGATTTCTAGGTGACTTTATCATCTCTCAGAATGTCTTAAATAATCCAGTCAGTGAGCGAGCTTTATTTGAAATACTACATCCTGTTTTCCTTTTCCTTTTGACCTCTCCAGTGCTTCCTTACACAATACACAGGTTTTCCATGGTCCTGGACTTTTCACTCCCCTTACTTGCAGGGATTCAGAAGGACTATTGCTTCAGCTGGAAGCGGGACCACACAGATCTGTTTATCAGTGTAACAACCTCATTATGAGGAATGGCTCGGTGGTTGCTTTTTCACACTTACAGGAATCAGACTGAATGATCAGTTGATGAAGCACTGGTTAAGAGCGCTAAATTATGCTGCACCAGAGTCCAGTAAACACAATTTGCCTGTGCCTTGTCCTCTTTGTCCGTGTACGTTGTATGCCTGTTTTTCTGAGAGTCGGCCCAGCAGCACCCGAAGTAGATTTACACTAGGAAACACTCTCCTAACCTCTATCCTGCAGTGATGGCTGTCAGAGCCAAGCAAAGTGTGGTCTCTTTACAGAACAATCTGACCCACTACATAGACATTAAAAACCCAAAGTTGGTACTTGGCAACGTGAGAGGTTATCATTTATGTGCTGTGTCCAGAGTAAAGCTGAACAATTCAAATAGTACACAAGACCAAAAAACTCCAGCTGTTTAATAGCAACAAAAGCTTCGTAATAACAACTGCATTTAAAGCATGTGGTACTGGCTATCACATTGCATGAAGGATTTTATTTTCTGTATTTTCATTGTTTTATAGCACTGTACGTTCAAAGAAATTATTTTTTTTTTTGATTACTACTTATTAAAGCACGGGTTTTGGCAGCTTTTCTCCAAAGAATTACTAGCAAAGTGTTCAACAAACTTACTCGGGCATCTTAATCCCCTATTTTAGACAAGGTATGAGAAAGGATCTTATGATACCTACAGCTTTTCGTAATACCATGATGGTCTATAGATTAACAGTGAAGAAAGTCTCTGAAATTAAAGCTGCTTTCTCAGAATCTCACTTTATGACCAACCATTTACACCTTCCAGAGGCCAGAAACTGCAACATGAGCTGTCTGGCTGCCACTCAGTTTCCCCTTGTGTCTAAGTCCCCAACTACAACCTTCAGTTGGCTGCATGCGGACTTGGCCTTTCCAGTCTTCTTTGAACTTGCTTGCAGGTTTAGCAGAGTTTTTAAAATCTGAGCAATATATTGGCTGTTCTGGCAATGACCATTAAGCTACAGCTCCCTGCAAGCCCTGTAGCCACCACCACTCCTCTGAAAGCGCAGCAGCGAGCCCGAACTGGGAGACTGAAATGCTGCACACACATGAACCTATTGCACGACTCTGCTCTCCCTCCTTGGGCCGTAGCAGCCTGCAGGAGACAGCGTCAGCAAAGCCCTTCCGAGACCCCCCACCTAAGCACGGAGCGATCCAGCCACAGTAGATGGAAAGCCACGGCGCATACAGCAAAATTGCCTAACAGGGCTGTGCTGAGCTTGCGCAACGCGATGGTATGAGCCTCTGGCAGAGTCTGAACACAGCTGGATTTTCTAAAGCAGAAGTGAGATTGTCTTTAGGCAGTAGGAATGCTAAGCAAATCTTACACCAAATTTAAGTGCAAAACAAAGAGACAGGTGTTCATCTTGTTTAATTATCGAGAAAGATTAATTTTTTATTAAAGGAAAAATGTTTAAAAATAGATTTTTAGAAAAAAAATTACAAAATACTTTGGTCCCAAAAGACAACAGGAAATTTAATTGTTTACTTCGGTAAAAATGCAGCACTAGAACATCCCAAACCCACCGAGGAATGGCAATCCCGACAGGGACCGCACAGGTGGTTATCATATTTTAGTATTTCCTTTTCAACAGATCTTGTTATTAAACATATTGCAACTCAGTAGAACAACAAAGCAACCTTTTCAAGTCTTCCAAACTGAGTGCTTAACATGAGGAGGATAATTGTTCCTTCTCTAGGTGGTCATTAACAAATAGATGCTTGATTGAAATGTTAACAAATGCTCTGCTGTTCCTCGAAATCAAGCTGGAAAGCACAGCAGCTTCCATTTGAAATCTTGCAGTTGTTGAAACCTGCTCTGCCACACGGCATTTCTGGGTCTAAAGCTGTGCTTCAGTAAGAGCAAAGAACCCAAAGCTGAAGAGTTACATCAGGCCACAACTGGAAAAAAAGCACAGACTGATAACATGGTAAAATATTAGACATGCCCTTCAACTTACACTTCATTTTGGTAAATTACTGTCACTGAAACCCAGCCAAAACCTCTTTTTTGTCTGAACTCTATCCTTTAAAAAAACAAAACAAACCAAAACCCCAAAAAACCCAACCCAAACCTGAAGACGTGGAAAGCTGGCTCTGTATGTGAGAATCCCTGGAGTAAATATGGAGATGGGTTCATACACAAGAGGAGTTCATTGAAGCGCACATATGTTTGTAGTTGCAGGTTTTATTAAACTCAGTTGTGCCCCAGCGGAGTTAAGCTTTATCACCAGGGCTGCGATTGCCAGAGACGGAAACTGTACAACACAACGCACAAACTGCTCCAATGAACACATCTATTTATAAGAGTTTTCAGCCACGGCTGGGATGGATGAGGAGCTTTAGTGGCAGAACACTGTGCTGCCAAACAGCATTAAGATCAACAGCGTTTCAGAGCTGTTCCTGGTGACCCAAGGAGAAGCCCCGTGTTTATTCCAGTAGCGATCACCTCCAGCAAGTGCAACCAGGTAGCAGCTTCAGCAGAGCAAACTATTGTCAGCTCCTCACCAGTGGGAAGGCAGCAAACAGGAGGTGGAAGGAAAGGAAGGACCTTGCAGATTCCCTGTGTATCGAACACTGAAAAGACGTCCAAGTGTGTCAGGCATGAACTGGTGTTTCTCAGTTATTTATGTGAACGCTGAGATCAGGTGACCTTCTGTAAAATGTTATCTAAAGTGCTGCTAATTGAAATCTCAGAAAACAACTGATAAATCTGATCAGACAACTGAGCATATACACAGTAAAGATTTTACACTGCTTATTCATTCTGCAATCTGAAACCAGCAGCTCCAAAGAAAACGAGTCAGAAGGCTCCACTGCCGCAGCTCCTGCCACTGCCTCCAGGTTTTTTCCTGTGTGAAACAAGGGGGCCGGTGAGGAAGGTGGATACTGAGAAGACTGATTTTATATTTCTGAAACAGAATTCCGATCCCAAATGAGCTACTTGAGGGGAAGATTACTGAGTAATTACAAGTCATCAAAGAAGATAAACCAGCAAGAACGTGAGAGCTGGCAGCCTGGTAAGAATGGTCACTTTCATGTGGGACTGAACCATGACAAATATTGCTTGAAGTTCGTTAAAATTACTTTCCTGAAAGCAACAGAAGAAGAACTTGCAATGGGTTGCCTTTTCAGTTTTTCTACCTGCAACAACGGGCACAGATGTGTATCACAAGGGCTACTCAAGCTTCAACACCTCAGTGCGGTAGCCCATGCATTTCCACTACAATAAAAGTATAAACCTATCCTGAAAACCTGGGTTGCGTTGCAGGTCACTCCTGTTTTGTTCTAAGCTTAAGGACATTCCCTCTCCTGTCGCCTTCTCTATCAGGTCATTCAGCTGTCATTTCATCTCCTTTCTTCTCTACCTGATGCAACCACTGGTTTCTGCAGGCCATGTTCTCTGTGCTCCTCCATCCCAGGGTGGCTCCTTTCACCCCACCTCATCCTCCAGCAACTCAGGTTTCCTTGTTACAATTTTGTGCAACTCTTGCTTCTTTCCTGGTTCTTTGTGGTCACAATTGCAATGACTTCTGACAGAGGGAAGCAGACTTCTCCACAAGCAAGGTGCTTTCTGGGCAGCTGTTCTATCAGCTGCACTGGGGGAGATGCAGGGGTGCTATGAACGCCCCAGGGCAGAACCGGAAGTCAAGGCTGGGACTGCCTGAAGACAATGTGATTCATGCAGGACATTGGCTTAAACACGTTATTTCTACTCTAAAACAGTTCTTCTCGGAAATAAGACAATGCTACTCTCCTTTAATGGAAAAGATGCATTTAATTTAATAATTCCGCTACCCCAGAAAGACAAGCAGGTTCTGTTCCCCTTTTTATCACTATGGCAACTCTCTCAGACACTGGAATCTATTACTGAGTGTGATAGGAAATTGGGTGTTTGACTCTACTCTCACAAGCTAAGGAACGTACAAACTTCCAAGCTGAAAACCCTAAAACTTAAACCCTTTATTTAGCTGAAGTGGACTACACAAGACACCTCACACTGCAGTGTTTTGAGCAGCAGGTGTGGGAGGTACTTCTTTTTGGTTTGCTTTTTAGCTATCCAGAGCAGAACAGCAATTCCATCCCTCTGGTTCCTGGAGTTTCATGGACATTATAGACCAGGCCTGTGACCAAATCCATACAGCTCACATGACAGCGCAACTCAGAGCTGGTATGACAGAAATGCCAAGTTCACCATCCTAAGGTAAAAGACACTGTAGGCCCAGACTCGACCTTCATGCTATGCCATTTCTTTTCCTCCATTCTTTATCATTGCTGCCACACCACATTAACTCTCCCTGAAGCCCAGCATCGAGGAGCTACTCTCTATTTGTACACCAAATGTCTAGGCCATAACTAAATCCCATCCTTCCCTCCTACTCTACGTTTTTATTAACTGTCCCTTCGCCACCGCCCCTTCAGCCAGCTCTCTCATTCAAGCAGAGTTACTCCATGACCAAGTATTCCTCTGAGGCTCCAGGGACTTGCGACCCATACAACAAGCTGCAAAAATCACTCACTGTTACAAGCACATAATTTCCTATTCACAATCCCTTTTTTAGCTTCCCCTCCAAGATGCTGTCATAACCTACAGAGCTGTATACAGTTCTGCTCCTTGTACCCATTTTCCTTTGGGAAACTGCTCTCCTCAGCTGTTTCAACCCACCTTTCACTCCAGGGTTTCTAAACCTGATAAAAGGTCTGGCAGGACAGAACAGGCTCACTACCAGTTTTCCTGCAAGACAGAAAGCATCCTCAATTGCAGGTACACACCAAGAAGCAGCACCCAACTCTGACACAGCTCCTGCTTTTCTATCTTTCACTACCGCTACCTAGAGTTAATGTTATAAATTTTTAATTTGTTGGTCCAGACAGATTAATCCAGAATAAAGAAAATCTTATCTCTAAATTAGATGTTGATTTTCATCAAGTTTTGAAGCCTTGACTCCTCTGCACAAAATGGAAGAAGGTTCTCCTGGTCAAGTATTTAAAACCAAACCAACACCACCCCCCGATGTGGACTAGCCTGGCAGCAGAAAACACAGGGAAAGGCTGGTATGAGAGTCAGAACTCAAAGCAGCATGGGTTGAGTGGAAAATAAGCCCGGCTGACGTAATCTGATTATGATCCAGTCCTGTAGACTAAAAATAGTTATCATTAATATTCAATTCAATACGTACCTGATTTTTAGCTAGAAAATAATCCTAGAAAGGAAGGAAGCAAATTCAGTAAGCGTGGCTGCAATCTGCAAGCTGTGAATCCACAAAGTGCTCAAACACCAAATCTGAGCTCTCAGTGGGACCACAGGAGGTATAAAAAGGAGACCAGGTAAGTGCAAAGTGACTTCTTTATGTGTTCAGCTGGATAGGAATGCTATTGTAATGGCAACGATCAGGCTTGATTAGTCCTTTGTGAATGATACCTACAAATGGCAGGATTCAGAGGGACCTCAAGAACTGTTCAAAGGACTAAAAGGCATGGCTACAACAATCGGTCTAATTGCAGTCTAAGAGCCTAATTTATTTAGCTTATTATTTAAGCTTACTAATTTGATTATCTTATTAAGGCAAGGACAGAAGCAATCCTGAAGCTTTTTTTCCCAGCAATTCTGGAACAGAAAAGTGATAACAGGTATTTTCTATTTAGCAAAGACACAGCAGCGAGAGGTGAAGTCCTGCAGCTTCAAAGCAAAATTTATAAAAGAACATAAGTGACCAAATGTCACTGAAATTCTTAAGATTCTATCACTCTATCTAAACAGTGTGCGCCTCTTCTCATCAAAAGGAATTAAATTCACTAAAGCCGCAAGGCCTATCATGAGAGGTAGCATGCCTGACTTTCTATCAGTCATTTTCATACGCTCAGTTCTTCATGAAATGGAACCTAATAACAGAAAGGGAATTGGAAGTTCCCTTCTGCTTGTCTAGAGACAACACAGAAAAGGAGAGAAGAAAAAATTATTTCAGGAAGACTGTCTAAGACCTTGACCAGGCTGCCAAGTCCATTAACCAAACCCAGTGAGCAGTATCAAAGCCCAGGAAAGTCAAGGTGCAAAGCAGGAGCCATCACACTGTTGCTGCACCGCATCAGACTAAGCATGGCCAAGGGCAGCTTCAGACAACTGTTCTTCTAATGACACGAGAACAGAGACAAGGCGGACTGCGAGACAATTTCATTCATTCACTCAATCCTGCAGCAGTTAATTTGCTTCTTGAGACCAACACCCATTGGGGGATCACAGAATCAGTGATGTTGTTAGCTACAGATCATCGGGAAGCAGGGCTTCAGCTGCAGTGCTGTGACAATCAGTCTCATCTCCTCCCCAGTCCTCAACTCAACTTTTCTCTAATCGCTTTGGAAATCACTGGTCAATCTGACCCATTCTTGATAAAGATCTCACAGATAATTAGGCTCTTTCAATTGTTGAGCAGATAGATTATGGCATTCAGATTAACATCTCCAGCAGGAAAAGGCACAGAGACCTCTGCCATATGCACCCTGTCCAGCAGCAGCCGGTGTACCCAGAGCTCCGAATGAGCCACCCCCATTGCCAGTTTTGTCCTGTCAGCACCTTGGAAAGATTATCTGAGGGAATGGGAGGGAGCTGAAAGCGTATCAGAAACAGTTCATGAGACCCTTGAGGAGGGGTGCTGTAAAGAACTAGAGCCTCTACAGCGGCAGTGTGAGGATACACAGCCAATCCACCAGTCATGCTACTTCCCAGATCCTTTTTGGAAGTAGAAAAAGAGGAAGGTCAGAGTCTTTGTGCCCACCAAACTCTTCCCAGATGCCTGAATCTGACAAAATAGTTCTAGGAAGAAGACACAAAGATGACCTTACATTATTCTGGACTTAGCCTATTGTACAAGAGCTAAAATCAATTCAGCTATAAGTCTCAGATTAATAATTTAAATTATTTCAGAGAACAGAACACACATCGTAATTACAGAAAGAGAATGAGCGGTGGCATCCTAGATACAATCTGTTTTGATAAACAGCCAGATCTTCACAAACTAACAGCAGTGTTTAAGAGTTGTGTACACGAAAGCGTGCCAGTTCAACAGGATAAATTGCTCCAGTGAGACATCTCTGCCACTCACTACTGCTTTCTCCTAAATCCCTTGTATTTGCAAGGAAGGACATTCCCCATACTTTCTTCTGTCATACCACTGAAACAATCCAGTGTGACATAACATGCTAAACGCTAAGGAGACAAGAGCTAGTTCTACCTCTCAAAAGCTGCCTATAAACCATGATTCAGTTCTCTGAATGCCTGAGCTGCATTTTAGGTTTATACCATAATCAACAGCACAGAGCGACTGTGCATAAATAACCCAACCCTTCTAGAGCCATTGCTACTCAGCCTATCACATGCTTCACCCAAAAGCCCCTATGACATCACTGATATGCTAGGGACACTTTTATTATCTTTTTTTTTTTTTTTTTTTTTTTTAAAAGATCAAGCTAGCACGAAATGGAAGTTCTGCTCTTCTCACTGTGAGCCACAGATCTAAAAGGATCCTTCGGGTTTGGCATGACTGGGTATACAGAAAGGGTACATTACTCCTGCCTCCAAGGTACCACCGTCACAAGTCACTTCAGGGCATAGATGATCCAGAACTTCTCTACTTCCTGCCACCAAGCTGTGCAATCATATGCACACTTTACTTTCCTCTTTTATGGGCCTCACCAAAACCAGCCACTAATACTCCATTACACTAGTCTAAATCTTCAAAACCCTTGTCAAATTACAGCATCCACTTCAAACCTGAGCCTTCAACACACAACTCCTGAAAAGCTAAGCATTTTGCTCCCCTTCTCTCCTCCCATCCACTGCAATGTTTTCGCTACTAGGAAGTGTGTCACCTTACTTGGCTTAAATAATTTTTACTTTCTTCCCTTTGACGTTTCTGATTTCTCTCTCAAGACAAGGAAATCGAGCATTCAGGCGTCTCAGATATTCAGAAGTTACCAACTTACTACACACAGTGCTGTAAGTGGAAGAGCAGACCTGCTCCAAGCAATGGAGGAACACTGGCCATTCAGATCGATGCACAATTCAGCAGCTTTTAGAGCTGGCTATCAGCAACAGTGAGAGAGGACAGGATTGCTTTCAAAAAGGTTATTTCTACTTTCCAGAGTGGTAACTTCACGAGAGACAGAGACCCACATTTTGCCATCTGCACTGCCTCACCACCCAGATGAGTTTAACAGACATGAGTTCTAGAGCTGCTACAATCCGGCACCAACCACCCAGTGTTCAGCCTTCCCAGTGTTCAGGCCCTGTAAGCTACTGCCACGACGCCCATCACCACTCCGTACCAAAGAGCAGCAGTTCCAGCCAGGCACACACCGAGGACTTCGCACTTTGGACTCTTATCTTCCTCTGGTATGAAACACAAATCTCTAACACGAAGCAAGGTCCACCTAACTGATTAGGGCTCTCAAAGCAGTGTAACAGATAGGTCTACCAGGAATTCACATTCGTCTGCGAGGTGGGAAAGACAGGCTTTCTTTACTATGTTGGCATCCCCTTGTATCTGTTTGCTGACAAAAAAAAAGTAAGTTTCTGCTAATTACTGTTTCATCCTATAGGAATGGGTTCCAAAAGAAAGTCACCATGGTGCTCAGAATGCATATGCCAGAGGGACAGATGGAGAAGCAAGGAAAAGATTAATCATTTTTATGGCAGAAAGCCAGTGGCATTACCAAAACCAGTGAATTCGGTGTCAGTGCAGGAATGGCAGCAATCCTGTTATCTCAGCTGAGGTGAGAGCTGCTCACCCAAACCAATCTACAGATTTGGCAGCTTGACAGAAATACTAACTTAAAAATGCTCACTCTCAAAGGTAACAAGAATGCCTTAAAAGAAAGGAACATGTCAAGAATCCATTTTGAGAACTAAATCATGATTAGGCCAGCAGCGCTCAGAGCAAGCCCATCGCGTGCTGAACGCCTCCGTTCTCCTCCCTCTGTAAGCAACCCACTGTAACAAAAGCCTACCAGATTCACGAAGCGTTTAGGGTGTCCTGCCCTTTCGTAGTAAACTCACTCAAAGAAAAATACTTCAGTGCCTAGGGATAATTGTAATTTACTTCATCTTTTATTACAGGACGAAAGAGTTGGGAAAGCTGAAAATAAAATTTTTTAAAATCCCATTAAGAGGAAGAAGGCAGAGGTTTTATTACCACTTGTAATAAGATTGGAAATTCTCCACCAAACGTTTCACAGAGGTCAAAGACAAATTTAAGTATTCCAAGGCAATAAGACCACTTGAAAAATGTACAAACATTTCCGCATAATTACTGAAATACGAAAGACAGAATTTCATGGGAAAACGCTCTTTACAAAATACTGGCTACATAAAGAGTGAAATCTTTTCACACACTGAAGTAGAAATTAACCATTTAACTAGAAATTAACCTATTACAGGAAAAAAAAGAAAATAAAATAATCATATGCTTGCGTTGTACATATGTCTAAAAAGAAAATGTCTCCAAAGCTCTGCACAAGCCTCAGTTCCATTACAACAGAGCACCCTATAGGAGCAATCCAAGTCCCTTCTGCACTGAGCATCACTGCTGTACTTAGGAATTAAAAATAAAGCTCAGAAGCCTTACTTCGTAATGAACATAACCTCTGCAAATAAAAACTTCACAGCTCTAATGGGTAATTAGCCACAACTGATCAATGTACTTCAATTGCTTCAAAGCTTTTCCAAGAGCCAAGCAGAAAAAGCGCCCTTCTTCAGATAAACAAGAACTATTGCTACTACAGAAGAACAGAAAGTTAACCGGAATTGCAAGATTAACTAAAGTTGTCTCAAAGGTTTGTTTCACCAAGAAAATCTAGTTTTGATGCAAACAGTGATTCAACAACACTCAAAGAGAGGCTTTTGAAAGACTGGAATTTAATTAAGATACACCTCTACTGATCCGTGATCGTATATTCACGGGCCAAAACCTTTAGGAGTTATTTCCAGAAGCAGCATCAGCGAGTACTAAAACACATTTACAGTCACATAAAACCAGAATTCTATAACGGAGGATCTCAACTCAAACATTCCTGCCCTCCCTCAATTTCTACAGCTCACCATCATTAAGCCAAACGGAGGTTTCTTATACATCAGCAAACCTCACAGTGTCTATACTTCTTTCTTTACTTGCAGCCTTTCACAACGTACCCACCAGGCCACAGAAGGGTTTACGGATGTGTCTGCCCGCCCCTCCACGGCTCTGGAGTTCCTGTTGTTGGCTGGAGACAGCCATGTAAAAGCAAAGTATGTCATACTTGTAAAATTTATATTATAAACTGTTTAGGTAATACTATTTAAGAGAGATTCTTTGCCATTTCTCTCCCAGGAGCTGGCCAAAGATTATCGGGCAGTTTGTGTGACAGATGTTCTGCAATGGTAGGGAGAAGGCAATTGCAGAGTAACCACAAGAGGAAGGGTGTCTCAAAAATACCTTGAAAAGAGGCGTTTGTTTCCGTTCTTTACACTGTGTACTGTCCTTGGCAGACAGGAATCCTAAAGGAGAAGGGGGCACACTGAAAGGAGTGACTGTGCTTCAAAGAAGTAATTATTCTATTTTGATCCAGAGGGGCGAAGAGAGGAAAAAAAGAAAATCAAATAGACAAGAAACAAATTTACACCTCAGGTTATGTTAAATACCTCGAAAGAAAAAAATCAATATAGCTTACTCAAAACAACCACTGAGCACAAACACTGTAGCCTGACATTAACAGCAATGAATGAGAAATGCAACTATAAATAATTTACACTGAAATAATTTTTAAACACTTCTAAGAGCCAAATATGTTTATTTTAAAACACCTTCCTGAATTGAAGAGCTACCCTGAAATCTCCAGTCTTTCTGCAGACATGCGCTCTCCTCAAAGAGTGAACAATTCACATGAGGCTAACAAGAAACTTCTCAGCAGGTTTTTACACCAGGTAAGATCTGATTTGTGTGTCACTAAACATGTGCTTAAAACGGACAGAGGGAACAGAGCAGGCCTGCACACAGGCGCTGCCCACCGAAAGCAGCCCGCACACAGCACTACCCAGAAAGGCACTGAAGCCCACAATGCCCAGCACGGACTGAGGAGGAGCGCAGCTAATCCCAAGAGTGAAATTCCACCTTCAATCCATGGTGTTCCAACACACTGCCGTTTCCAGGGTACAAAGATCCTCCCATGGTAAAGACAGTTATTTAATTTAGTCAATTTGCCGAGTGTTTCAAAGGGCGCTTGTTTTCTGTTTGTTTGGTTTTAGAAATCCCCTTCAAAAAAAGAACACCATGCAGACAGGCCCGCATTATGCTGCAGCCACTCTGAGAACACAAAACCTTTCCACCCCACACCAGCAGCATCTCTCATACTGCTCACTAATCCAGTTGCTGCACTCTTCTAAAAGTCTATTTCATAGATGGGTTCTTCTGGCAAGGATGGCCCTATATTTAATGTGTCATATTTTCATTATGATTCATCCCAAAACAAAGGCACTACTGAATTCCTCTTATGGCACAGTGTGCTGCTTATGTGTCAAGCCTCAAGCAGATTTATACATGTGCACACCAATGGGTACAATGTTCACTGGGCGCTTGAGCATCTCCAGAACATGCAAGTGCTAAAACTTCCAGATGCTACTTGAAGGTAGTTTTTGTGGCATGAGGAGCTCAAAAATCATGTGAAGTCCTCAATCATCTAAACCTCGATTCTACGGAGTATTTCTGGCCTTCAAATTAAAGCTGCTGCTTTAATTAAGTTAAAATACAAACAATAAGCTTTGTGTGCCACTTCCCAGTCACAGAGGTAAATGCTCTATACTGTGGTAGCAAGGAGGGTGAGCAGGATAAACAAGCACATGCTGTTCACAGCCAACAGACAAAGATGCAGCAAACTGTCTACTGATACCACACACAAATGGACCTGGGCTTCCAGACAAGAATCAACAGGTATTTCCTTGGAATATTCACATGAAGAAAGGAAAAAACTATTATATTTTGCTGTTACTTATACTCAGCCCCACAAAGCAAAAAAAGCAATTGCATTACCAATAATTAAACTGGGTTGTTTTGGTTTGGTTTTGAGATGTAAGGGAAAGCATGCATCAAAACAGGTTTTCTAGTTTAACAGTTAATCTTCTTAAACAAAGTGAAAAACAGTCTGCCTGCTATGAAGCAGACATGGCATACTCCATGTAGCCTCCTATACAGAAATTCCAAGCCCCTGGCTAAGTCAGGAGATTTCAAAATTCTAAAGTGTAACTTTCAAATACGACATTGTTTTTGTGTCTGACGGTAGAACAGATGGCAAATCACCTCCCCTCACTGCTTCTCTGCTCCCGATCCATTGCTTGGGTAGGCTGACAGAGTATATCACGCTACGTGTAATTTTCCAAGATTCCTGCATTGCCTTGTTTCTAAGAAAACAGACTGCCAGCATTAAGTTTTCAGACCATAATACCAGGTGTTTTGACACATTTCGGTATATACTTCCACTTACACAATTCCCAATACAATCAGAGCTCACCGTTAAGTACAAATATTAAGTTTATCTTTTAAGCAAGGAGAAGTTTTGAGACCTGCTGAAAGGCCTTATCAGAAATGTTGCTGTGCAACAGTATCCATGTGTGCGACTGGACTCTAGTAGGAAAGCTACTACGACAAAGACATTTCCTTCTGACTAAAGCAGCCAGGCATTTCGTAACTTCTACAAACATCTAGGCTGGCAATCTTTCCTCCCTCTCGACATGAGTCATTTTTTCACCTGTGTGTTAAAAAAAACCCCAAACTACCAACAGCAGCAGGAAGGTATGCAAGAAGTCTAAAAACCAGAAAGACACCATTTCTGTCACATCTGTCAGTGAGGACTTGGAAGTGTATTTTGTTATTTTAATGAACCTTCTGAAACAACACTGGCAATCTTGCTTTTAATCTGTGGCTTCCAACAGAACTGGTGGATCCATCACGCTTACCACAAAAACCTTCCTTTCAGACACACTCACTACTCATAAATAAACCCCATTCCAACAACAGAAATGGAAGAATTGCAAGACGGTAACCAATATGATTCAGAGTTGGTGACAAAAATCCTTGTGTTGTGTCACTACAGCAGACAATAATGACACAATCCTGCTCTGAAAAAGAGATCAAAAACATTTCATTTTTGTCAGCCGAACGATAAGCCACTGCAAGTTAACAGAGAGGCTTTTTAAGTGCCCGAGGTAGAAGCAGAAGGAAGGGAAACCAAGTTATGGTTTGCACCCCTGGAAGCTGACTGCTCCTTGCAGTACACCAGAGCCAAACCAAACCCTGATTCCTGCTTAAGCATAAGCACAGGAGCCAAGTGCTCTCGCATCAAAGATACTCAACAACATTGCACAACTACAAATGGAATTTAACTCATCGACTAGAAATAGGAAACAACTCGATTTCAGGGCCTGGAGTAATAGCTAAGTGAGGGGTTTTTTTAAGCCACCACATCTCTTGGGTAGATCAGAGCGAACTCATCTGTGGAGCAGTGTTTTGCATGGTCACGTTTCAAAACAAAACTGCCTTACAGATATTTTCATTTTACTATGAGTCAGCGAATTTTGCTGTTATGAGTTTCTATATATTTATATCCCTCTTCTGTTTGCATTATTATCAAAGCACATATGTCTCTTCTCAGTAAAAATGCTGGTTTGGTCATAGTTATTCAACAGAGAACCAAGCAACTATGTAAAGTCTGTAATGTTATTAAGAGTCCCCTGAAACTGGGAAGCAGCATTATTTGGAATAGTCTGGCCTGGCTACTTGTGCTTGCCAGAGGCAGGGTCTGCTAGGAGACAGCTTGGCAGCCCAGGGCAGACAACTTAAAGCAAATTAATCCAGGCAGAATCCAGGCAGATTCAGCCAGATTGAGAGTCACTGGAGAAACAAACAGCACCAGCAGTTTGCTAAAACACACAGAGCTGCAAAGGAATGAGAACATCTTCAGCTGTCTTAATTCATAATCAACCAGCGTAACTCAGTCTGGTACTTCACAATATCAGCTGGATAACTGTTTAAATAAATAGTTTGCTTCTTTTTTTCTCATCACAAATTTTCCTCGCTATAGATTCCTCCAAACACTGTGTGAAGTAACAGAACTACATATACAACTTAAGTCTTGAAGCATAATTCTTGCTCTGTAAATGTAGTTCATTATCTTATTACATTTTTTCAGGATTCATATCCAACACTAAAACATCACTTGGAGAAAAACAGGGAGCAAAACTGAATATGTCTGTCAAAGGCACACACCCCCCTCAGCCTGGAAACAACAAATAGCAGAATCCAGCTCTTTTATAGCTCAACAATAACAAAACATGAGACAACTGGTTATTCTCTTGGTAGAGATAAAAAAAGGTTTTACTGTTTTCTTAAGTTCACTTCTGGGAAGAGCTCCTTCTCCGCTTTAACCTAAAGCTTCTCCTACTGCAGCATCCACTGCCATGTGATTATTTTAGCTAAAACAAAGTTGCAAACATGCATCGTCCAAATTAATTAGGCCAATACAGTTAGCAGAAAAGATTGATCTGAATTCATATGCAGAAATCCAATGTACTAGGTCTATTTTTGTACAGACAGTGATATTTTCAACCTTTAAGATTCTGATGCCAGTCCTACTACTGATACCAACTTCCAGTTAAATACAGGAACGTACAAACAAGGAAAATTCATCATTGCATACAGCACTTTGAACTCTGTCTAAACTTATTTCTACCAGGAAACCTCCTGAAATAATACACTCGAAGACTCGCCAGGCCAGACCAGCTTTGCTATCAGTTTCTCCCTGCCAGACAGAGTTTAGCTTATATTAATACAAATATTTTCCTTTAGTTTTCAAAATGAGGTTAATTAAAATCTACAACCTCGAAAAGGCATTTTACGACAAACCAATAACGCTGTAATCCTCATAACTCAGTATGAAGATAAACAGCAGTTTTCTCCTGATCTCTTTTAGATTCGACTAAGATTTGACGGAACAATTACATCCTTTGATTGGGTATACTGAGTCTGATAACATGTTTGATTAAACTGCACCTCTCAAAGAAAAGAAGCCTTGAGGCAGGTTTTGCAGACCTACAGAGACAATTGCTGTGAAAGGAACCCCCGCAAGCTGTAGTTTCACTGCAGGTTAAAAGCAAGGGCTTCTACAGATCACCAGCCACACACAAACCTGGAATTCTCTCCTAAGCTTCTGCTGCTGAGTACCAGAATATGCTTATTTGGGCAATACAGCTCTGAAGGTACTGAAAAAAGATGATTCCTTTGACAGGGTTGCACAGGGATCAATTATACCTCGGAGACACAGCAAAAAAGAAAATACTCGGGAGTCCTACTGGCCTCAATGGGACTTTACTACTACTCAAGGGAAAGAGACAAAGTACCAATTAGGGGATTCACTGCCCAAAACTCTTTAACAGAGTGCAGAAAGGAAGTCTGAGCATTATACAAAATCCATGGGAACGTCCCACAATTTTCTTCTGATTTTCCATGAGCTTTGACAGCAGCATCAGGATGAGGGCTGCATCTCAGCAAGAGACTATGTAACATCCAATCGACAGGAACAGCTTCACAGTGGCTGGCAACCAGTGCTTGAACTGTATGGAGCCTTCATCTCCCTCATTTGAAAAAGATGAGCTCTCACAGAAACAGTAAAGTATCAGGCACAGAGCACGCTTGCAGTGAAGTGCTCATTGCTATGGAAGCAACAGACCATCTGCTTAGCTTTGCTACTGCTTAATGCGTTCAACAACCAATCTTAAAACAACTCTAAAGAGATTTTCTAGATGGCTTGAATGTTTTCTGGATTTAATGGACTTTACAAAAACCTAGTACAACACAAAAGGACAATTCTGCTACTACTGGAAATTACTGTGTCAAGATGACCTGTTCCTCTGCCCCCGCCAAGCAATAATTGTTCCAAGAATCCTTCTGCTCTTTAAGAAATATGCTTAAAAGAACTTTGACCCAGTCAAATGACAACTGTTTCTGCAGTGTCCTCCAGGAGAGCAGAAGTGTTACAGAAAGGGGGTCTTGGCAGTGAAGGCAGCCAGATATATACAGTAGCACAGAGAGAGGTATCCTCAGAGCTTTCCAGATCTCAGACAAGTCAAAATCACAAAGCAGGAGCTCTAAACGATCCTGAACGTGCAAATCACTTGATCATCGCCAAGAAAGAATTCAAACTCTCCCTATAGTAAGCTGTTGTATCTTTAACTCACAAAACCTTCTGAGAGACTACCCTACTCTGTATTTCCAGAAGTATTCTAGGTTATCAAGAACATGCTCCATACTCCCAAGAAACTACAACTAGGACTTCAGTAGTGATTGTTTAACTTGTATCGACAGGTTGCTGCTGTCTGAGGATCAGACCAAATCTGTGAAATCCTTTGCTCCTGTCTCTGTGGACTGAGGAAGTGTTTTGCTTTAATCTTCCCTGTCAATGGAAAAAGATTTGCCTCGATGTCAGCCCTTTTATGGCCCCCTGACATGGAGAATCGTTGGTTTTTGTTCCCTTTTCAGTTGGTTAGGGCTCAGGTTTATCCATTGCCTTCAGCTTTTGCAAGCACACGCATTATAGGCTCGAGTTACCGTGCTTGTTTCTGGTGTACTTTTCATTCTTTCAAGAGCCGCCTTAAAATGGCAAGTCCAGCTCAAAATGAACAATATTGGCTTATGATGCTCCAGATTAAATGAATCCTGTTATTTCTGAGAGCAAGCAGATTCTGGATTTTTTCTTGTTCTTCTCTTACCTGAAAGAATGCTTCTAAAAACATACCCCAAGAAAGAAAAAATAGAAGAGCAATGGACTTCCCTTGATTAGTCATTTACTAAAACCAGATTAGAACAAACCATCAGGGAAGCAAGGTCTTGCCCAACAA
Organism: Neomorphus geoffroyi; assembly: GCA_033558235.1. NCBI lineage: Eukaryota > Metazoa > Chordata > Aves > Cuculiformes > Neomorphidae > Neomorphus > Neomorphus geoffroyi. The sequence goes on from JAUMJM010000038.1 coordinate 9,559,460, forward strand.
AACTGGTCTCACACCATAAGGGGTCACGAATGCGACACGCTGCACGTAAACACACAGAATTGAGAAAAATGGGCTTCTGAACCACACCTGAGGGAGGTTAATGAGTGATGCACAGCACTTGTCTTAAAAACAATGAGAAAATCTATGTTCAAAAAATTCTTCTAGATTTTTTTCCTGCATTTTAATTTTTTCGGATCTATTGCTACATCACCACCAACAGAATTTGCTTCCAGCCTCAACACAGCCCTTCCAGCACAATGGCAGCAACATTTTAAGCCGTTTCGTCAGGTTAGGCACATTAACTATTAGGGGGATCAGCTGTCTCACCACTTTTATTGCTGCTCTTCAAATCTTTTAAGATTTGTACATTAAGTGGTAAACATCAGCAAACAGGAGGCGAAAAACCAAACTAACCCACGTTCTCCCGCAGCAGAAATTTCAGTTTCAGAAGAACAAACTCGCTAAAACATTTCTTTACTTTTCTTAAAAGTTTTCATCACACTGGAGCATCACTAAGAGCAAAAGCTAACATACACGCACAGCTGATAATCCTATTAGGACAATAAACTGGGGGATGGGAAGAGGCTGGAAGAGGATGCCAATCAAGTAATTTATTCCAAAATATCAAGTATTTATTCCAAAATGGAAACATAAAACATTGAGCTCACTTGCTCAGAAAGAAAAACTATTAAAAAAACCCTTGCGATGCTTTTAAGCTTCATCTTCCTCCACATGAGATACAGCCCTGGAAAACACCAAGTCTTCTACTTTTTCAAGTTGGCCAAGTCTTAAAAATCGTTTTCTCTTCAGTGACCACATCTTCACAGAAGCACTACTGTATCACTTCTGGTCTGTCATTATACAGTCCTACTTTTTCAGTGTCTCCCAACAACGCTATATCTAAGGACTGATTTTTCTCTCACTTTTTGCATTCCATTGCCAGAAACGAGCACAGAATTGTGCACAAGGACTACTGAATCATCATTCAGTAGTGTCAAGTGCACTTAACAGGGACACCTCCACAAGACTCTTGCAACATATTCCTTGTCCAAGTTAACTTGTACTTTCCTTGTAGAACACAGGCTAACTGAGAAAGTGCAGGTTGCCTTCCTCAGCAAGGGAATCCCACCTGCAGCTGGCATCAGGCTAAGACTGGAGTCCTGGAAAACCAAAATCTGTCCAAGTGCCAGTCTATACCTTACTAGGGGTGGGCTTGTTTGAAAGGAACTAAGACATTCCAGAACCTTCCCCTCTAGGTTCACACATAACTGCATCAGGTGAAGACCCCATGCAAGTCCCTTCACTTTAGGCTAATTTACTTGAGTTAATTCACATTAAAAAAAATGACTAGTTTTATCACATAACTGTGTTGTAGGTTGGAAAAATCTACTCCTAACAACTTAGATAACTGTGAGCTTGTAGAAATGACAGATAATTAGAATTTGTCACTGTCCTCACAAATGTCAAAGAAACAAATGAAAGATGAGCTGAATTTCTTTTGGTGCAGGGCAATCCCCTCCATACAACAAACATGGCTGATTTGAAGGCAGGAGACAATTATAGTCACTTTCACATGACCTTCACTCAGACCACAAGCACCTCTTCCTTAAGCAAAGGGATCTCCTTCAGTGCCACAAAGACACTTTTTACATTATTTTCAAAATTTAACTATACATTACTCCAGAATGATACCAGCATTTCTTCAATGTCGGGCATTTTTTCCCCCATGACTGCTAACACAATAATGAATTTACACTTATGTGTTAATAAACTACAATGATAATGACTAGAGAGGTATGAATAGATAAAACACCAGAGATTAAACTGTTTTTTTTCTATATATTAGAACAGGATGGGTTTGCCATCAAAGTTTCCAGAAGGAACCGGACCAAAGCAACACAGACAAGAGATGAGGCACGCTGCTCTCCAACTGCAAGACAGGAGGAGCAGCAATCACAACGCTTCTCTTAAGCTCACACCTGGGAAAGGAAGAACTAAAAAACAATGACTGCATCAAGCAGGGACCAGACCAGTGCCCCATGACTGCAGGTACTTCCAGGTGTGTATACTCCCAACCTGCAATGACCACTGGATTAGATTTCTTTCCCAGACACTGCCCTTTTGCCGAGTCTGCATTAGCCTGGCAAACTATGTGAAACTTCCATGTTTTCAGCTCAGTTCCTCTGTATTTGAAAAAAAATCACTGCACGGCTGTCGACAGAGGTCCTTGAGGAGAGGATCAACTGCTACACCTCTGCCTTCAACCTACAAAGATTTCTCTAACACTTTTCATCTTGCTTTAGACGATACTGTTGTCTGACAGCTAAACTGAGATCCTGCACAGGAGCAATCATCTGCATCCTTTCTGCAGGGTTACGCTACTCTCTTCTAATTCACCCTGCTAAGATACTATTCAACTTTTAACTTCAAGGAGGTGTTTTTCAACAAGTGCTTTCATTTGTGATTACATGAGAAATACTGTTTCAATTATCTTGCTTTCATGGTATTACTGGTGACTGAAACAGGTAACTACAGGCTCAGGAAAGCGTCTTCTTTAGTTCCGTGCCAGACAAGAATCTACTACATCTTCTAAACACCTGTATGGAAAAAAACCCAAGCGTAATAAAGAGAATATATTAAATTATAGGTACATACTTTAGTCATTGCTCCTGTCTGTGCTGTGTTCAGCCCGGTATGACCAGCCATCTGTGGAGATACTTGGGTTAAAGTCTCTGCCAGCACACTGCCTGCATTCCCCTGCATGGCAGGGGCAGAATATTGCATTCCTGCTCCCCTTCCTCTTCCAGCTGCCCCAAGAGATCCATTCATTACCTGCCCTTGTCCTTGCTGAGGCTGGTTCATTAAACTGTGACCAGAATTACTGTTGAGAAGGCTCTGGTGTGTCTGACTGAAATTAGTATTCATACATATCCCAGGTCCAGTCTGTGATGTTGCAGGGCTGCTCGTCACCATCCCCACTTGTTTTTGTGCTTGAGAGTTCAGAGTTTGTGATGCAGGTGTGGTAGGTCCAGAGGTGCTTGCTGCTTGCTTTGCCAGGCCTGAAGCAGAAGAATCTCCCGGGTTTAAGGGGCTCTTGCCCATAGCACCCAGATTACCAATATTAGCGCTGTTCGGCTGCCCTTGAACTTGACTACCAACTCCCTGCTGGACAGGGCTACTGGAGTTCACATTTCCAATTCCTGGGTTTAAGGAAGAGCCGCTGCCTCCCCTTAGAAGTTCAGAAAGTTGTTTGTGTTTGGAAGCTGCATCTGGAACAAGGTTCCCACTGCTGTTTAAAAGGCCCAACTCGCCATTGGGGATCAGCTCATCAGGAAGATCATTTTCCAAGTCAAACAAAGATCCGAAATCTGGAAGTTAAAACAGAAACGCGGGTGAGAAAAACATGACAAACAAATGACTGAAATATTCATCTACACTGCTTTGTACAGGTCATAAATGCTGACGTGTACTAGGGGACATCTCTACCCAAGATTCAGATTGCCAGAGAGTGAGTGAGGGTCCCCATGACACCAAGTCTTGAGCCGTTCAGCCAGCAGAGCTGCTGACACACACAGTGCACACAGCCACAGAGCGTACGGCACTGGCCAGGAAGCAGTTTCTCCACAAGATTTTTGATAAACCTTTACATAATCTTAAGAAACTAAGGGTATGCAAACACAACAATTGAACATAACTCTGAAATTTCTCATTTTGGCTAAAAGAAGGTGGCAGAGATAAAGAATTTTTTTTTCCTATTGATTTACTCTCCCAAAAGAGAGATTCTGTCATCTTCTCCAACCTCCTATATAATCCCAGGTCACTGCTTTTCACTCTGCAATCACACTTCAACCTTATAATTTATGTTTGTATATGGCCAAAGAACCTCTTCCAGCGAGGCTTGGAAGCTTGACCAAAAGACAACTACTACTTCTCCAGCAGTCTGATCCCAGTCTCACACATAAATGGATTCAATATCAGTTTCCAGTCACTGATTTTTTTCACAATCCATTACCTCAGAGGATCCCGAAAGGCATTTTCTCCTTGTAACACCTCTCAAATCAAGTCACTTCTCGATCCCTCAACAGCTCAAGTTATTAAAATTCTTAAGTGCCCAGCCCGCACCTACCATGCCCAATATTGACAGAGGTAATCCATGCACTCTCCAAATGAGCAAAATAAAATCCACCAAATCTTCATTAAGCCACCTGAAGGAACTGCTCTGCCTAGCTGGAACATTCAGAATAATAAAAAGTGGAGGTTTTTGTTTTGCTTTCTAAAATGGAGCTGCTCAGGTCCACAAAAATATTTTATTTCACGTCGTAAGCAATGTCTGTGTAACGATGCTATTTCTGGTACGTAACTAAAACCACAAAGTTATTTAACTGCATATAGATGCTTCTACATGAAAACAAAAGTGATATTTGACGACATCAGAACAAGCACATGCAGCAACATTAGTAGGCACATAAGCAGACCAGCCTCAATTCATCAGGGTAGCTGCTTAAATACGCAGCATGTCAGAAAGGTTTTCCAGCCCAAAGATGCGATCTAAACCCACCATTTTTACTGTAACATAAAGGAAATGTGTGAAAACCTTATTTTGCATACACTTACACCCCGTCAGCCCCGAAAAACCCTCATCCCTGACCGTGAGCTACAGACAAACCACATTTTTCCAGGTCAGGGCCAACAGAAGTTCTTCTCTAAAGAAAGGCATCCCAAAAGTTTCATTATTTTAAAGTTTAGCTCACACTTAAATCACAAAAAGTTGGTGCAAGACTGAGGTTGCAGAAGTGACACAAGATTGTCCAGAAAGAGACAACCTTGACTGCACTGGCTGCATGGAAAAGAAATGGCAAACCTCAGACACAGACACTTCACCTGCATCACAAAGCCAGGATGCATTACCAACATGTGGCAGCACATTTAAATACAATGCAGTTCACCAGTGGTTGAATTTTCAGTTCAGCCTAATTGAAGGAAAATGAATGAACATTTTTATTTATGATGCAATGATCAGTGAATTAGCTGGACAGTCAAAGTAAACATACACAAAAAGGTTAAACCCTGCCTGTTCTGAGGCACTCGCAGCAGCAGCTCCTCTAGGGGCCTGAATTTTGCCATCATTACCTACTGCAGTCAATAAGCTCTGCAGAATTCCTCCAGGTTTGCAGGACATGGGCCTCGACAGAATACGCCACAGCTCAGAACAGATCTCCAGTCCCTTGCCAGCAGGGAAGTAACAAACTCACCTTCTCATTAGCTAGAGTCAATACAGGATTTTTAGTTTTGCTTAAACTTGCTGCCTTTCCCTACAAGTTGTTTAGTTCACCTTTTCCGCTGGTCTCTTACAGAAACTCCTGGTGTACCTTCAACTACATTCCTTCTGGCAATGGCTTCATCTCTTCCCCACAAAACTGCCATACTGCAATTTGTGTCTCTTCCTATGTGTTTAGGTGCTACCTTATTTCTTCCAAGATTTCACTAGTTTTACCACCACCTCTGATGAAAACTGCACTTCCAGCGCCAAGTCCTGCTCGGCCAGAAGCGAGTGCCCAGCGCATGGGTCCCTGCAGCACAGCCAGAGTCATTTGCCTGCGCCTCACCAAGGGGGCTGACCCAGGGCTGAGCCCTCCTATCCTTAAACTGTTCTTATCGCCCCGCCCAGCTGCAAAGGCCAAGGTTTGCAGCACTTAAACAGCTTTTGTAAAATTTTTTTTTGGTAAAATTTTTGGTAAAAAAATGAATGGGTTTCTTCCAAGCTTAAGCACTGAAATTGTTAATATTTCATAGACAAAATATATCTATGTGTGGGCATGTGTGTCCACATGCAGGGCTGGGGGAGAGATAAAGCAACAAAACGTGGAGGGGGAAGATGCTGCTGTGGCTTACAAAAAGAGAAGCAGGCTTTTTCCCCACTGTATTTCAAAATGGGCTGCTGGAGTATAAGTGCTCAAATGTTTTTTGTTTGGCTGGACTCTTAACAGCCTTGCCAGAGCCAAGGACTGGAAATATTTTTGCAGTTTACAAAAAGAGTTGAGAAAGCATTTGGGAATCCTGCCTCTTAAAACCTAGAGTAATCCACCCCTCCTAAGCTCCTGTAGGAACGCTATACATTAAGGTTCGGGATGGAAAGTTGACAGCTCGGCCAGCAGGATAATAAAAAGCAGGTAAACAGCTCAGCACAGTGGCCATGTAAAAACTAAGTATTCAAAAGCAGGAAGATTAAAATATAAATGGTCAGGCAATGATTAATCAGCCCTGTATGTTAAAAACATCAACACAAGGTACATTTTACAAGAGTTATAAAACACAACAGAAAACAAAAGTCCACTTGAGCATGTCTGCAACAAATCCATAAAGAGATTGTCCTGGCAGTTATAAAAATAGTAAATACATTTATACACATATAAAATTGTGCCACAATAAAAAGGCAGCCCACAGCAAAATGAAAAGTAATCTCAGTCCCCCCATCCTCACAAAAAGAACACAACTGATCCCAATCGCAAGGCTCCAACTATTTCTCTAAGTCAAAGACAGCCACCAAAACCCACTGCTTACCATGCATGCAGCAAAACAGAAAAGGTGTTTTGATTTTAAAGGACAGATTCCCTTACCTCAGATGGCCTAAATTCATTGCACAGTGAGCCGCAGAGCTGATGAAGGCTGCACAGACCCACCTCGAAACGTCTCATCTCTGACACAGCACTTCCTATCCTAAAGCTCACACCTTTTGTTATCTGTTACTGTAACCCGACTGCCCTCTTACCAGGAGAGAGCCAAAAACCAGAGACAAAATCTTTTGGAAGGGATGGAAAAGCACAACACAATTACAACACCCCTACCCATTTCAAAGTGCTCCTCTTCCAATTTGAGAATTTTGCATTCTTTGATCATCTATTTTCACACAGAGAAGATCAGAAGGTTACCAAGTTCGATACACTCTCTCCTAATTTCAGTTTTATGAGCTTGTGTCACAGTTTTCTGCTTTCCCCTGGACAACACTTTCAGCAATCAGAATTAAAAACAAAAAACAAACACAAAAACCAACCCCCAAAAACCTGTTCTGTTTCCTTCTAAGCCTTCTCAGAAGAAAAAAATGTGCTGCGTTCTCAGGCAGCAAATTTTCACCTGCAGGACTCCTTGCAACTGTTACTAGGAGTTTCATTCTCAATATACACAGTCAATCAATTAACTTATTTCAATGTCACCACTTTTCTCCTTTTGCTCAGCCTGCAGAGGTGACAAACCTTCTAAGGTATTTCTTTACATGATTTATGATCGCAAACACAAAACACATCAAACGGCGAGCAGGTCAGGAACTATCAAATACAGTTTCACTTTTACAGCATAATCTCCACTTGAAACACAATTGGGAGTTTTCCCATCACAAACCTTGCTTGCCCATCTATGGAGCAGACACTCAAGTCACACTGCAGCCCCAGCACACGAGCAGTATTTTCATCCTGCCTTCCTTTCACGCCAACATAGCTGTTACATTTCAGTAAGCCCAACTTTGTTTTGTAAGGCTTCTTTCAATCATGCCAGACCCCAGCAGACAAAGCCTCAACAGGTCAGAGCTCCTGCCATTCCCTAAAATCCGATGTCAGGTAACTCAACTCAATAGTCATACTGTCTGGTGCAGTCAGTGATCGTCATATCCATTCCAACCTCCTTTCGACGGCTGAGGGTTTTATAATTGATTGTTTCACAAAAGATGATTAGTACATTTAATTTTTAAAAGCAATTAAGCAACACATTTGTAGAAAAAAAAAAATTTCCAGTAAGGAAACTTTACATTAGTGACTTAACCTAAGGAAGATCACAAACTGACATGCATTTGAGCTTCACCTTCAGAAGAGCAACATCACTTTTTCAGAACATGATGTTTAACAACCAACGTTAAGTGACAGTGATGAGAGACCTGCTTGGGCCAAGGAGACCCTCAAGGCTGGGTGGAAGATGCTGAGGGAGAAATGAGAGATTCAACAGTAGGCACCTGGATGAGTCCTACCAACTTATGACTTGTATAGAGATTTGGATATTGAACTACATTTCTTCCCGCCTGATCTTCTGGACTACTTGCATTTGGGATGAGTAAGAAATGCAGTCTGGTTTGCTCGTTCCCAAGTCAGTGGACTGGTCAAAATTCAAATATATCAATACACAGAAAAGTGTCTCAACTTTAGGCATTCCAGGTGCATCTCTAATAAACTCATCAGAATAATGATCACAGTGCTCTCTTGCTTACAGATTCATGGTCACTCAGGCTGGAAGGGACATTGGGAGTTCTGCCGCCCAGCCCCTCACCCTCTTCTCAAAGGGTAAGTGCTCCAGCCCCCGACCTCCTTGGCAGACTTTCACTAAACTCACTCCAGCTCCTCCACGGTCTTCCCAGTGGTGGAAGTGAGCCTGCCCAGCCTGTAACTGTCTGTACGGGCCTTTCGGTCTTTCTGGTGGCTGGGATTTTAAGGATAGAGGTATTCAGAAGTAGGCACTCATTCTACCAGGCTTCCTTCTGCCAAAGCATGATTCTCCACACGATAAATACTGTTCAGGGTACACACATGTAACCAAGCAGTGACACAATTCCTAAAATCAATTAAATTAGATCCATTTTGTGCACCCCAATAACCAAAAGGGACACTATCAGCTTAGAACCTAGTTAAGTTAAAGTAGCTTCAAGCTCCTAAAATCTCCCCCAATCCATTTCTGTAAGACTTCAGCAACTAAGTGACTTTTCAAAACTGAAGCTCATTACACAGAGCAAACCAACTAATAACCTAATGAAAAAGAATTAGCTCTCTTCTAACCCCTACTGCAATAGCACCGGTATGTTCGATCCAGTTTTAGAAATCCTCCTCACACCAGCCCGCACACCAGCCATACAATTCAGGATGGCGAAAACACGCGTACCTATCTCCCCCACACCACACCTAATGTGTAACAACTGCCTGATGTAGGAAAGACCAACTGTTCTGCCTGGCTTCCTTCTCTCCTCCCTGAACAGAGAATTGTACAAATCAAAGACCTTCTTTGATTACACCAAGTTGAGTTCCGAGCCTCTCTTCCACTTGCACGTTGGGTATCACAGTGTCATAATCCCAAGTCTCTCCCTACTGCAGTTATCTAAATTGTCTCCACCATCTCTCCTTTGCTGTGCTCATAATAAAAACACAGTCTGTGTCGAAGGTCCAGAAAAGCCTAAGATACTTGCTTCTTTCACCGACAAGCACTGCTTTCAGGTCTGTTTCCTTTCCATTAAAATAAATACATAAATAAAACTATCTCAGATTCCTTGAACGTTCCACTCTTAAAGTACTATATAAGGGTGCATTAAATGCATCTGGTAACAAAGTTAATATACAGAAACAAATATGAAAAATACATTCAGATACAACGTTACTCCTTCATCTCTGCCCTGAGGAGAATAAAACCAAAATAACCCCCAAACTGTGTGGCAGAAGCAGTCCGACAACTGCTTACTTTGATTTGTTCCTGGAAGCATCGGATGGCAAATAATGCACTGATTTGGCCTTCCTCTGGCTCTACAGAGCCTCCCATAACAATTATTCCTCTTGTTTCCCAAGATGTCTTCACTATTTTCACACTATTCCTCTTGCAAGTAACTCTAAACTCTACCCAGCAGAATCAACAATATGGATGCGACTACTGTCACACTGCCTGTGGCCATCAGGCTATGCACACTTTCAGTCCAACAGGCTTCAGCATTTTTCCTTGCTCCAAGAGCAGAAACCCGGACCGAAGGAAGAAGAGGCAACTGATTTGCTTATGGACTGGTAACCTCAGCTTCTCATTCAGAAGACCATCCTGACGAAGATTTAAATTTTAGGGTTCTTGGAGCACATTACCAGCAGCAAGATCTCTTCCTCATCTCATTACAAGTGCATACGTCTTTTCTGTCACCCTGCTTTAACAGTTGACAAAACATTTTAGTTCAGGATAACCCTTTAATAGAATCCTGTAATTAGTAGTAGGCGCTTGCTTAAGGCAGCATGAAATGCACAGTCTGTACCCAGAGCGTCTGCATGCAAATGCCTTCAAGCGAGCTCATGCAACTCGCAGATCCACTGCTTCACCTTAAGGCTGTGCCACCCTCACTGCACATCTGGAAAAAATTCAGTAGATAACATACAAAAGACACGAATTATCTTGACAAATAGCTTTCACTGTAACGTTCTCTGGCTACAGACTTATTAAATACATTGGTCAATACAAGGCATTTCAGACTTTTAACCATTCAGTTCTCCATCCTCCCACACAGAGAGCAGCAGTGGGAGAACGCCATGCTCAGTACTGCCTTGCAGCACTCCCCTCAGCTACACGAGTTCTGCTCCAAGAGGCCCCACCTTTACACACCTCCTGTGACAGAACCCCAGAGAAGGCCTGCTGGTGTGCGGATGACAGTGGCATTGACTGATGTGTGCTTTAAGTAATATTATGAAACAAACACAAAAAGTGTTATGCAAGATTACTGAGAAACAGGCAAGTTTTGTGTCTGCTTTATGACAACTGGTAGCAGCGAAAATCGCGTTTCCTTTCTTTTTGGTTTAAAGCCACTTTTTCCTCCCTATCTCTGATACCAAATTACAAGTGAAGGGTTGTTTGCTTGACCACTCTAATCCAACACAAACCAAGCCAAATGTGCATAAGAAAGCAACAGCAGACGTGATTATAATGACCTTTATATATTCTACTCTAAAAAAGCTTCCAACTGTAACTGTCTGAACACAAAACCCCAGTGCCTTCACAAATCTATTTTACTTTAAAGCACGGATCTTGGCGAGATGAGGTTGTTCTGAATCATTCTCATTAGCACTTTTCTTAAAAGAGTTTATGAACTTTGGGAAAAAACTTCACAGCTACTACAAAGCAGATTTACATTCAGTACTTACTGAATTAAAGTCTCTCAGTAATTTCCACGTTTCTTTGCTCCATTAGATGAAACTACCCAAGGGATGACACAGAGGCTACGTCATCACCACCACCCACTAGAACAGCTATCAAAGTACCGGCAGGAGCAAAGCTGGGCAGTGCAAGAAAAGCTCATTTTCTTCAGGTGTGACACACATGGTCAGAGGCTGGAATCTAATATTCCATTTTCCTTCTCACTCTGCAACAGAAAGCAGCTGTCCCCGACATCTGCCCCAGAGGTGTCCCAAGAGCAGGAATGAAATCATGTTCACCTGTAAGACTGGGAGGCAGGTCGCCTAGGAAGAACAACTCATTTTGACAATGCTACCTTCCTGATGAAGTTTCAGCAGCATTAAAGATGATACATGTACAAATAAAAACATACACACAGAGGCATGAGGTTACTGTAAATCAAAGATACTGTATTTATCAAATGTTCCAAATAAGATTCTTACTTCTGAAAGGTGGTGAATAGGAAAAAAGGGAAGATGAAGTGAAGCATTTGAAGAGTATGTGTTAAGAGATTCAGATTCAAAGTTATGATTGCCAATTACCAGTGACAACAAATTTCTTTTCTTTTGATTCACACTACAGTTTTGCACAATACTTTACATTATTTGTTAAGATATCTCTATTAAAGAGAGTTTTCCAAATAAAAGCTTGAGGTTCTCCCTTATCTTAGGCATCTGAGAAGACAGATGGAAAACATAACATACGTTAAAATGAAGATTTACAAAGCAAAAATTCTGGAAAGTGTAAACCAAATCAGGATGGAAGTGTCAGATCTCTGAGCTATCCCACATGCTTTTTCATTGTACAAGAACAAATCCTGGTTTTCCACTGTCCCCTACAGCCCGATTTCACATTAACCTGCAGTACTTCGCTACAGTGAGATTTTTGTTCATTTTCTTTATTGACAGGTAACAACAGAGAGCCGACAAAAATAAACACCAAGTATGCATGGAATTTTTTTGATGTGAAGCTGCAGATGTAACAGCGTGTTGCTGTAGAAATCATGAATGGCACCGGACTATGACTCCAAGGAACACTCAGCCAGAATAGAAAGTGATTAATCTGCAACAGAAAACTGGGAATCATTTCACAGGCTATCAAGAGATGATCTCTGGGGTACAGACTGACCCCAGCATAGAGCCTTCATTCCTGCCTGCTTCTGGCAGCACTTCTCCCAGAGCTCCATGTCCCAGCACAAAACTGCACTCACCATGTTTGATTTTAGTCATGATAAGGGGGAAAGAATCAATGTGATAAGACTCCCAAGCACACATGCAATTATCACTCAAATCACAGATCTCACAAAAGGGGCACGATTGTAGGACTGCCAGGCTGCCACATAAAACCAGTCAGGCAGATCGCAGCTCACTTTTCATTTCAGACATTGGTGCCAAACTCGTCAGAAAACTCTTTAAAACCCCCAAACAATGAAAAAGTATACAACAACCTGCAGTCAGCAACACTCTATGAACCAGTAAGAATTAGCGGTGCTAGACTCTCGGCAAACGAGCCAATTTCTAATCTTACAGATCTCCTGTCCCAGATCACATCTGCTGGCATGAAGCGATGCAGGTCAGCCACTTAAGGTGCAAAACCCCCTTCAGCTTCTATCAAACTTACCACAGCTCAAAGTAAACACTTTTGCTTGGCATCATCAGCTCCCATCCACCACTACACCTATACAGCCAAGTCCTAAAAAACAATACAGCCATGAAATATCACACGACATTTCTTCCCCATCCCAGCTAGCTACAGTGCAACTACTACCGAACAAAGGATGTTCCAGTGAAACAGTTACAGTTTCTCTCACTCATTCACCTACTTTTTTCCAAAAGAAGCATTTCTTTCCCCAGTTTTCTGCTTATAAATTCAAGTCTGTTCACTTAATAGAATTACCCTTTTTCTTAAACCAGGAAGAGATGGAGAAAGCATGTATATAAATGCGATTTTTCAGTCACAGTGCACAAACAATACTCAAGTTCTGCACACATCATATAAACCAGGAGCAGACTGATTAAACAGGCTTCCGTGCAACTGTTCAACTAGGCAGGAACAAACCCCTCAGAATCATACCCGCTAATGCTTTCATGCATGCTAACAAAACCTGGTTCTGGATCACCGAGACATCAGCCCATGTTAAGTCTCAGCTAAGTATACGAACATAAGCTTAGAAAGTCTGGCTGCTTTGTTTTAAAGGTAGCCCACTTCTTTTAAAACTAAAACCAAATCCACTAGAATACATCTATCTGGTTTTCGGCAGGAGAGCAAAATCAAACCAGGCTGCGTATCGACACAAACTCTCTCTGCGAAGTTCCGTAGCTTGCTGGGCGTTAGCCAGAAATCTCCTTCTCTCAGCACGTATAACAGCACGTGTGACAAGGCTGGTCTTCCCCCAGTCTTAAAAGTACAGGCACTGCGATGCTTACACATTAGGCCATAAAGAGAACACGAATCACCGGAGATCTCCACCTGCAGCGTTTGCAGCAGCAGCTGTACTGCTTCATCTGTTTATGCTCTGAAGTTGTGGAGGAAAAGAAAAGCCACCCCCACCCCCAACCCCCCCTCCAAAAAAAAGTATGAGATGAAAATCCAGCTTTGATGGACTTTTTTGAAGCTGCTTGTTCCACCTTCTTCCCAGCTTCACCTGCTGGAGAAATTAATTAAATCCCAATGCCGCTAAGGACACCCTCTGTTCTGGTCCAAATCACGATTCTTGTTTCTGAAACTAGCATAGCTCTGCAACAGTAGGCAGCCACACGGCTGGTAACAGAGGTAGAGGCACTCCTGGCAATGCAGCACAGCCAAGCCACCCAAGGAATACCAGCTTTGTGAAAACTGCTTGGATGGAGTGGCAGCAATCCATGTGCAGAGTCCAGACCAAGACCAGCTCCAGAACACTGACAGTTCACCGTATATTCTACAGAAGGACCAACGCCAGCAATATACAAACCAAACACAACACTCCACGCTAAAAACAAAACCCTGCCATAACCTAAGTTACTGTAATTCTAGTTTCTGTACCAGTCCTTTGTTTATTCTGCAACACACTAGATGTGAATGCCTCTGAACAGTTACAGCACAGACAAACGCTTGGGTATGAAAAATACCATGTACCTAATAAAGCAGTAATTAGACAAAAGCGCTACTCCCACCTGGCTAGACAAGGGAAAAATCTTTCTTGTGGATATTTTACCATAGGAGTCAGCTTGTTTTAACACTGCACAGGAACAGCAAGCTAAGTTAACAGCCACAAGTCTTAACCTTCTGTATTGATATAAGAGCAATGGAACAACAACAAAAAGACTGTGAAACTTAAGGATGGTCAATGCATACTATTCTTCCAGATCTACTCCCTTCTTTAAGACCACGCATTTGATTTGGCTGCTTAAGTTTAACAGGAAAGACTATATTTTCAGAACATAAGCAGACCAATTTCAACTGCACAAACTTTGGTCTGGGAAGCTGAGGAGCTATCTTTATCAGAAAAAATTAAAGGCAGCTAAGATTTCCCCTGAAAGCATGAAGTGAAATATAAATACGGGTGAGCAGTTGCATCTGCCGAAGGTTCAGGCCTGCCATCAGACCCTTCGCCATCGCACCGCCATGCCCCGTTACAAGCACTTGCAGGCTCACAGCCTGACTGTTCAGTGACAGAACTGCACAGCCGGGCCTAACACAGCGTCTTTTAGAGCACGTCCCACTCACGCAAACTGCGGCATCAAACAGCGCGGGTTTACGCCTGCAATCACAATTCAGTTATCCGACACATAGCTCACTGCTCGCTCAAGGCGCAAGCCTGAAACCCATCCACTCAAACACCTCTGGTTACAGACTCAACTTTGCAGGTTGCAGCACAACTTTTTCATTTAAGCCTCTGTGCAAGAAAGCAGCCTGTTCTAGGTTCGGGAGCAGTATTTGATAGCAATCGGTACTCAAACTATTTGTAATGCCTGCTACAGCGCACGGAAACACTCAGCCACCTTTCAAAAAGCGGCATTAGCTGCTGGCAACAAACATGGAGAGATATTTTTGGTAAAAGTACTTCTAAGTGCACAAATGTTACCTGCACTCTCCAGCAGACAAGTATTTTTGCCTGAAGAACACCGGGATGATGACAGAACACTACGAACAAACTCCTACTTGTTCAAAATACAACCTGGGGTTTGCCGCCCCTGGTGACCAAGGGCCCCTTCCACTGTACTGAACTTTATGCAGATGCTGGAGTTTGCATATCTAGCACTGCAAAGAGCTCACCGAGACACATTAGAACTTGCTGAACAGGACGTAATTATGACTGAAGCATTCCAGAACAGACCAAGGGAACTTCACAAAAGAGAAAGGAAAAAAAAAAAAGACAGACACCGCTTCAAACATCTTTCACCGGCTACCGGTAGAGCCTAAAATGTCCACGTGAAGAATTAAAAGAAAACTACGCTTTCCTTGAGTTACTGTGGTGCATTTCACGGCAACTTCCACACCAGTCTTCTGTACGATATTCCGCTGCTTCCACGAAAGGGATTAATGCAGTTCCATCACAAGACCTCATCTAGATATTCTCTGCCAAGTCTTACTCTTAATACTGTTTCTTTTTGGCACGTTTCAATTATTTGTAGGCTGAGAAGAAAAAGATACCGTAAAAAAAAAACAAACCCAAAGGACTGAAGTGTGTAAAGCTACGGCCAAACACAGATTAAACCAAGCAAAAAAACCCACAGAATTTATCAGCTCAATTATAGCAACAATTTTTCTAGTCTATAAAAACACAGCAGGCATAGCACGATTAATTTATCTCTGTCCCTTCGACAAGATTCATTAATCTCTGAAAACAGAAATGCAAGTCCAGCACACTTCGTGTTCCTCTCCAGCCACTGTTTCAGTGATTAAAACAGTTGGTATACTGAAAAGACGTCAGGACACGCACACATGTTCGCGTGCACACACGTGCGTATTTACAACGGGCACACACGCTTGCTGGAAACGAAAAATTTCGATGCACTTTATATCCCACAAATCCATTAAAATCTGAAAAATAAAGCAGGCCAAAGGCACTACGCGACACACAGGCAACGCGCGGCGACTGCCAGCCTGCTGGGCATTTCACCGCGCAAGCAGCCCCCACAACTTCAGTCATTATCTGCAAATTATGTGGTTTTTAAGGAAAAATGCTCAGCACAGTTCGAGTCCGGGGGTGGGGAGGACGCCTGGGCGGTTGCCCCCCCTCGCCCACCGGAGGCGAGGCGGGGCGGGGGGGGGCAACCGCCGTTAAAGCCCTCCCCCCCCCGCTTATTTTCCCCCCGCTGCCCCCTTACCTGTGCTATCGCTAGCGGAGAATCCCGGCGAGTTGAGTTTGGCTCGCTTGGGGTTGGGCGGTCCGTCCAGTAAGTTCTCCGCCATGGTAGCCGGTTGCGACCGCGCACCGGTAACCGCTCTAGAGCCGCAGGGCGGAGGGGGCGGGGGGTGGTTTCTGCCTAACCGTCACCGAGCAACAGCGCCGCTCAGCGCCCGGCCCGCGGGCCCCGCTCCCCCATGGCCCGGCCGGGCCGCCGCCGCCGCAGAGGCCGCAGGGGAAGAGGAGGAGGAGGGTTCGGGGCGGGGTGGGGAAGGGCCCAGCGCCCCCTCCCTGCCGCCGGCCTCGCTCCTCCCGGCCGCTTCCCCCCGCGGTGCCCGGATGGCGGCTCAGTCGGTGCCGGGGGGGAGCATAGCGGGCCCCCCCGCGACCCGCCGGCAGGAGGACGGGCGGGGGGGGGGTTGTTCGCCCCGGCCCCCGCCCTCGGCCCCCGCCCCCGGCCCAGGTGCGGTGGGGGGGGTTAGAAAAGAAGGAGGGTAAAAATAAAATAAAAAAAATTAAAAATCACAAAAAAGGAAAAAAATAGAAAGAAAAAAAGCGCAAACACCCCCAAAACGCCTCAAAACAATGAGCGCGGCGCGGCGACGGCGGCGGCTCCCGGCGGTGTCGGCGGCGCTGGGTCGGCTCCCGCCGGCGCTGCCCACGGCTCCGGGCCCCGCCGGCCGCTCCGCAGCGCCCGGCGCGACTGCCCCGTGTGTCGGCGGGCGGCCCCGCTGCCCCGGCCCGGTCCGGCCCGGCCCCACTCCGCTCGCGCCGCGCTCCGGCTCCGCGACAAGATGGCGGCTGTTGATTCCTCAATTAAAAAAAAAAGTTTTTTTTTCTCTTCTCTTTTCCAGAGCCCGTGGGGGCGGGGCGGGGGCGGGGCCTGCGCCTGCCGTCACCGCGCACCGCCGCGCCCGCCGCCCCCGCCGCGCCGGAAAGCGCCCACCGCGCCGGAAAGGGACCTGCGGCCCCGCCGGAGCCGGCCCGCCGAGGAGACGTCGCGGGGCACGGGCGCAGCGTCAGCTCTGCTCCCGCGCAGCAGCCCCTCACAACGGCCCCGCAAGGCCGCTCGGCACAGTCTCGTCTCAGTTCCGCCGCAGATGTCCTCTCTCCGTGTCCCCTCGCGGTCTCTCCTCGCAGCCACCCTCCGCAGTCTCAGTCCCACCACGATGTCCCCTCACGGCGTCCCCTCACAGCCGCCCTCCACAGGATCATCTTGGTTCCGCCATGGATGTCCCTTTTCAGCATCCCCTCTCAGCCCCCCTCACAGCAACTCCCCTCTCAACTTGCAGTCCCACCATGGATGTCCCCTCACTTTGTCCTCCCTCAGTCCTCCCACAGCCATCCTCCACAGTCTCACCTCGTAGTCCCAGTATGGGTGTCCCTCTCACTGTTCCCCTTGCAGCATCCCCCCTCAGTCTCCTCTCAGTCATCCACAGTCCCATCTCCGTCCCACCATGGATGTCCCCTCTCAGTGTCCCACTAACAGCGTCACCTCTCAGTCTCCTCTCAGTCCCACCATGGATGTCCCCTCTCACTGTTCCCCTCATAGCCACCCGTCTCTGCCCTCACTCACCCAACATCTCCCCTCTCAATGTCCCCCCTCACAGAATCTCTTCTCTGTCCCCTCAAAGTCACTCACAGTCTCCCCTCTTTTCCTACCACAGATGTCCCCTCTCTGCATTCCACTCACAGAGTCCCCTCTCAGTCATGCCCCCAGTGCCTCCGCTCAGTTCCCCTCAGTTTCCCCCCCTCAGCTCTGAGGCAGATGTCCCCTCTCACTGTCCCCCCCGCAGTCACCCACAATCTCCCCTCTCAGCACCTTCCTCACAGCGTCCCCTCTCAGACTCTTCACAGCCACCCTCCACAGTGCCTCTCCTCAGTCCCCAAGTTTCCTCCTCTCAGCTCTGAAGAGACTGGCCTCTTCCACTGTCCCCCTTACCGTTTCCCCTCTCAGCCTTATCCCCTCTCAGTGTCGCCTCAGAGTTTCCCCTCCCAGCCCCAATGCAGCCCCTTCAGCATGCCCCTCACAATCCCCCCTAGGTCTCATCTCTCAGTCCCCTCAATGTCCCATCTCAGGGTCCCTCTGTCAGCACCCCTGGCTCCTGGGTCGAGGCACAGCAGAACCCAACGTGCCTAACGCAGTCTGTGGAGGGGGCCATGCCAGCCTGTGCCCTCCTGCAGCAGCAAGTGCTGAGTGCAGGGGGTGACACACAGCCAGGACCCTCGAGCGATGCTGAGGGGTTGCTGTGGCCAGGCTGATGGGCTTCTCCCCATGGGCTTTCTCCATATCCACGGGCTTGGCTTTTCCCTGCTCCTTGACCCTCATGTGCTGAGGCCAGCACAGCCGCACACGAGGACACATCTCCAACCTGCCCTGATCAGAACTGACCAGGACAAAACCCAGCCTTGCTTTACAAATTCCTTGTGCTCTATCTAGACAGACATCCCCAATCCAAAACAGGTTTATAGGACTGGAGCTCATATACTTCCATGCATTTCCATACTGGTTTCCAACCTGAGAAGCAGGTCGTATAAGCCCTGCTGGCATGCTGTTCCAACGCGGTAGCAGAGATCCTTGTACCCAAACTGGTTGCTCAGGGTTGTTTTCATTGCCTGTGTGTCCCCAAAGAGCAGCTACAACCCAAGGAGAGGCTGGAGAAGGGCACTGGATGAAGCCCATGAGCAGAGATGGCTTAAACAGCGATATTTTACCGGCTTAAAGGAGATCTATAATAAAATCTTTTGCAAGGAGTGAGTCTTCCTTTTGTTTACTACAAAACTAAAGTTCATTACATTTACTTCTACATTTACATGCATTTCATTACATTTACTTGCAAATTCTGTGTTTACATGGTGCCTGTCCTTGCTGAAATCTGACTGTAATCATAGAATCACAGGTTCATTAAGGTTGGAAAAGACCTCTAAGTTCATCCAGTACAGCTGTCAGCCCAGCCCCACTGTGCCTACTAAACCGTGTCGCCAAATGCCACATCTATACGTTTTTGAACACCTCCAGAGAAGGAGACTCCACCACTTCCCTGGGTGGAATCATGCTGGAGGTCTCTTACAGGCCTCCCTTCTATCACCACATCACTCATTATTTACACAAGTTAAGTGCTGTCTGGTTATGCCTGCTTTAATTTCCTTCAAAAGCCATGGGTTCATGTCTGATTTAGGATGTCTCAGTGTGGGACAGGGTTCAGTGTATCGCAACAGCTCCAGACATCACAGCAATAGTTCTTATCCCACAGACTTTTACTGTAATATAAGGCATTTTCCCTGTTTTAGGCTGAGGGACAATGTTTTGCTGTTGAAGTGGGCGGGAGGGGGAACAGGTCAGGTTGTCTGTCAGGCACCATCAGGAACAGTGGTGCCCTCTGCCATCTGCTGCTCCAGCTTTTTGACAAGTTTGGTCAGTACATTCTGAACTGCAGCTTGGGTGACTTCTTGCTTTGCCCATTTCTTCACTTGTGGTGTGAACAATGAAGTATTTGCCGAGACCAGGAGACCCCCGTAGTATTTTGCTTCCCTTATGACCCCCTTCTCTGCTGCTGCAGAGTTATTACTCTGCAGCTCTGGCATGAAGCCAGGATGGAGACCAGCCACTGGAGCCAGGACCTGAGCAGTCCCACGGCTGCCGCTCAGCTCCTGGGAGATGTTCATGCTGCCTGGCACTGGGCAATGCCCTGATGTTACACCAGTGCTGCAGCTCTGCCTGTACAGCTGCCGGGCAAGAGGCCCTGGCACCACCAGTACAAAGGCCTGCCAGTGGGCCTGCAAGGGCAACGCTGCGTACTCGACATTTGGGAATGGGGAGAAGATGGGACGACTCACAGAGACCATGGTTCCTCTCCCATGAGCCGGAAGAGCTCCTCTATCCCTACAGCAAATACCAGACTTGGCACATTGGTGAATTCAGAGTAGGGGCTGCGAGTCCTGGGGACAGAGTGGGAGAGGAAGGAACTGCTTTGGGGGGAGGGAATCCTGTATCCCAGGCAGTAGGGGAAGAGGAGGAGGGTCCTACTGCTGCTGTGTCCCGTAGCTCCTCCGTGGCATGATGTCCCCTTAGGATGGCCCCAGTTGCCCCCTGCTATGGGATTAGACCAGCATCGGGTTAATGGCAGGACTGGGGGGAAGACCTTGACTCTTATCCACTGCCCCTGGAAACAAGGCTAGGATTAAATACCTCAAAGACTTAACAGCACTGCAGTGCTTGGGGTACCGTAGCCCTTTGGTATCGGTATCAGATGGCCTCACCCACTGGTGATGCCAGACACAGATCAAGTTCAAACGGAGCAGGAGGATTTTGTGAGAAGAAAGGAAACTCTTTGAAAGACACTCTACAGCAAGCAAATGGGCCCCTACTACTGCAAACTTGCACCCAGCACTCCCAGTCCGGACCCCAGTGCACGGCCGCACACTCCCCCAGCTCATGGTTTAGTCCCTGCATAGATTCTTGAGGAACACAGTGCTCAAGAGGCACAGAGAGGCAGGTGCTTAATGGATAACTGCTTTACTCAGGGAATGATTCCAGGAGAAATTGCATAATGAAATCTGCACTGCTGCAGCCCATTTCCAGACTTCCTGCCTCCCCAACTAAGCTGCTTAAAGATGCAGTTCCCGAGCTCCCACCTTCCTTCTCTGGCCAAAACATGGAAGTATCATTTCTATAGCTTGTGACCTCAAACCCTTACAGCCAAACAATTAACAATGTTTGAATAACTTCTGAAGGGCTCTACACAGTAACTTGCAGTCACTGTGGCATCCTCAGAGCAGCTCTCATTGGGAATGAGACAGTCTGCTTTTCCTGGTAGCGTTATGTCCCAGCATCTGGTCGCCTTGCCATCCCTGTGTCCTGCCAAATGAAGCCGTCCCAGGCAAAAAGACAAGCCCGACGCCCATTGCTTCCTTTCCTCCCAGCTGCTGCAGAAGGTGCTGCCCATTCTTCCTCCAAGTGTGTCTCTCTGGTTACACACACCCGGCACTCACGGGATTGTGAAGCAACTTTATGTGAAATAACTGTTCTTTCTGGCTTCTGATTTTCTTTGTATGTGTGAATTCTTGTTGTGTTCAGGAAGTGGTGGTAACCCCTGGGACCGCAATCACAGTGCTGTTTTGTGTTTAGCTGTACGTCTGTGCACTTCTGCAAATGCTCGGCTCCCTGGGCTACAGAGGCTGACTATCATCCCAAGCGGTGTCCTTGCTTCTTTTTATGGAAAACAAAGTGTCTGCAGGTGGCTGGCCATGATGGGTAGGTGTCACCCTGTCATTTAAGGCAGTTAGGCACTGGTCAGACCTGATTCTCCTTCCTTTTCAGTACCTATTTATTATTTTAAAGCTATTTCCTACCTGCTTGTTGAATAGAGGCGAGCAGGGACCACATGTAAATGTGGATATTAATTTGAACTGCTCAAAATCCTGCCCATTGTCTGTTGACATGCTTTCTACAAGCACAACCTTGATGCAGGGGCATCATCCATTTAACAAGTAAGGCTACCTCACAGAAGTGAGAGTTAACTGTGCAGGAAAGCCATGTAGTCTTCCGTCACCAACATAATCCAGTCTGTCACTCCGAGTGGTCCTTTTTTCCTACGCCCCAAATGTGAAGCCCTTTTGCTGGAGCTGGTGTATAATATTGCCATGCCTGACAAACTACTATGAAAAAATCTGTGTAGATCCATCTTTACACTCTCATCCTGGGTTGTTGTTCTACAAATCACAGTTTGCACTTTGTCTGAGAGACAACAATGCATTTGCTTTACTTTTAAGAGCCAAACTGCTATGAAAACTGTCTGTCTTTGGGCTCTGCTGCACTACAGTTCTGTCTGTCTGATACCTGCTCCCATCCAGCCCCGCAGTCAGTTTGAAAATCAGATTTCCATCTGTAAAACAGCAATCTGGGTAATCACAGTATCACAGTGTCATAAGGTTGGAAATGACCTTTGAGATCATTGAGTCTAACCTATGACCCAACACTTACACCTACTCCTACTTGTCAACTACACCATGGCACTAAGAGCCTCATCCAATCTCTCCTTAAACACCTCTGGGCAGGTTTCACATCTGCCAGCTCCCTTTTAGCAGTTGCAAGGAGTGGGTTATGGATGGTTTCAGCTAACATGGACCAAAATTAAGGCATGAAACTTTCTTTTCCCCTGCAGGTTACGGTGAAAGATCCCTTCCCTGGGCACATGGAAATGCAGGGTGCCTGTAGGCACACTCTGGCCATTCATGATGGGAAGATTGCAGCATTTCCCATCTCCCTGTTCTCTGCCTTGTCCCTCTGCCAAAGGCCTGGCTTTCTCCACTACGCAGTCAGTGGGAAGAAGCATTTGCAGGATCTTCAGATGCTGCAGGTCGCAGCTTGGCATTAGCTTAATCCCAAATGAGTGGCAGTCCAAGGTAACGTGCTGAGCTCTGAACTCTGGCGGCGAGCACCACTCACACTCCCGTCTGCTGAGATCACCACAGAATCCACCTCTTATCTGAACCTGTATCTTGGAAAAAAACTTGTCCTTCCCACCAGAGTTGGTGCCTCGGTCTGTTTTTTCTTCTGTTCACTCCACGCATCTCAGAGCAATGACACCTTGGCATGTTTGATCCTCTGCCAAAAGGTGGAGGAGCAGGTGATTCTCACTTTTGAGAGGTGTCTTCAGATTCCTCCTCACCCATTGCTGCCCTCTGCTCTTTCCATGAGGGCATTGCAGAGACAAGATTAGGGACCTGGGCACATTTAAGCACACATAAGCGTTGCTCCTTTCAATCAAATGTGATCTGAGCATTTATTAACTTACTTGGATGTCTGCATGTTTCTTTTGTGGAAATAAATTCATTGCTATAAACCTCACAGTTCAGCTGGTTTTCTCTCTCTGCATATAGCTTGGTTTTTTGCTTATTTCTAGCAGTTCTCACAGTCATGCAGTGACTTCCACGTAAGCATCAAAGACAACATCTGGAAATGCCCTCCTTGTGTGCTGGCTGACAGTCCTTATTTTTTGCCGCAGCAAAAGCTGATGTTCCCATGAAAACTCTGCCTGAGCTCAGAGTCTCACCATCATTCTCTTAGTCACCCATCTCCAAAATCCTGCTAGCCTTTGCAAAGTCATGGGGATGTCGATTACATTTACCCTCTGTGCTGCCGTTGTCCTGGCTGGTGGAGGTAGCCACAAGAGTACGGCTCTGCTGCCGCTCCTGCTCCGCTGAGCCTTGCCCGTCCCTCTGCCTCAGTTCTCTTCTTTAAAGGAACTCCTGTTGTCAAACACAGCTTTAGTGCAAGACCTTTGGTTATCTCTCTACCTTGTCAAGGGTTAATCCCGGCTTGTCCACCAACCCATAACTTTTTTTGCTTTAGCCTCAACTCCTCACACCTGTTAGAAGACTTTATTTCCTCCCAGGGACTCTGTTCAACTCCAACTCACCAGTGAGCAGCTCCAGGCCCTTCTGCAGGGTCAGCCTCTTTGTCACTTGGGTTAAAAGCCAACTCTGGGAAATGGTTTGGGTTTAGGTGGCACACAGGTTCCTCATCTTCTGCATTAAGCTCCAAGAGTTTACTCTGCCTCCGCACACCCCAGCTGCTGTCCCAAAGCCGAGCTCTTGGAAGGGAAATGATCGGCTCCTCCACAGGACTTTTCTTCCATGCTGTCATGTTGAGAACTTAGTCACCATCCTGTCTGCAGGCTCCGCTCAGCCCTCTCCTTTCCCCTGAGGCACCTAAATCTTGCTTTTGCTGGCACTTCAGGTGATGGAAATGCCTGGTATCTACGGTTCAGTGGCTGGACCTGTGCAAGCCCCTCTAGCTTCTGGCACACAAGATCTCTGCAGCACTTCAGGCCCAGCCTTGCAGGTGGCCATTGCTCCATTCTGCTGGCCAGGGAGTGGTGCCACACTCACCCTCCCTGGGAAGTCCCCAGCCTGCGTGTCCCGCAGGTAACTCTAAAGAAGAACGAGAGTGCTCATCCCCTTCAAGCCTCAAAGCAAGGCTGTGCACTGCACTCTTGTCCTGTGGAGGGAAGGGTTCCTGGCAATGACCAAGAAGCCATTCTGGGATGGGTGTTTAGAAAACTGTCCTGCTGAACCAGTCCCACTTCGTATAAAATTCTTCAATATTCATCAGGGCAGGGAGCCCATTGAGCTGGGTTGGCAAGGTGAATACATTAACTGCTTGTTGTTTCTCCAGCCTCGCTCTTCTTCAACCACAAGAGTTCTTCCTCTCTTTTACACAAAAAAGAGCAACTTTCACAGGACAGAGGAGCTCAGAGCTTGGTGTGGTCTGGTTTGAAGTGGGACTTGTGACCCAGCCCAGTGCTGCTTGAAGAGCACCACACTGAGCCGTGCCATGAGGGTCTGGTCCCCATCACCACATTGGCCAAGCAGCTGTCAGGAAAGATCAAGCTCCAGGCTCAGCCTTGGGGTGGGTGGGTGGATATGAAGGTATCTTGAGGGCCCTCCTGCTCAGGAGATGAAGTTCAGGAGACCTGAGGCCACCAGACAGGCTGTGGCACAGGGCTGGACATCAGGAGATGGTTACAGCAGCAGGCATGAAGCAAAGGAGACCCCTCCCTCTCGTCTGGAGTTAGGAGCTGCCTTTCCTAGGAGAAATGAGACCGAATGCTGGTTGTCTTCCCAGCATTTCTGGGGGATTGGTACAGTTGGGTGATGATGGTCTTTCTTGCAAATAAAACATTTGTGGAAAAGTGCACTGTTCTGTAGGTGGGTACCTCTGGCATGTTCAGGTATTCTGTGAGAGTCAGAAAAATCCCCAAGTTTCAGCTTTTGGAATCTGGAAAGCACTGAAACCTTTTGATAAATAAAATTGATAAAGAAAACATTTAATTTCCATGCTCTATGAGCAAAGCTTTAAAAACAGCTTTTAGCTCCAAAATTGGGAAAATAAAAGGAATAAGAAAGGGCAAAGTGACCAAAATAGATCATTTCACCAACCTTCCCCTCACTGAATTTTTCACATTAATATGATTCCAACCAAATCTGTTGTTTTTTCTTGTTATGGCAACGACCAATTCAAAGGCTCCACTGTTTCTCTAGCCCTGTTGTTCTCTGAGAGAGCTCTTTGGGTAAGGTCTGCCTCTTGTGCATCCCACTCAGAGGCATCTCATTTCCCTCCAATCGACTTGTGTCAGCACCTGGCATCTCCTGGGTGTTTGGCGTAGAGCAACCTAAAACCTACACCTAAAAGGAGGCTGGAGCGAGGAGGGTGCTGGCCTCTTCTCCCAAGTAACAAGTGATGGGACAAGAGGAACTGGCCTCAAGTTGCACCAGGGGAGGTTCAGATTGGATATTAGGAAGACCTCCTTTACTGACAGAGTGGTGAAGCCCTGGCAGAGGCTGCCCAGGGCAGTGGGGGACTCTCCATCCCTGGAGGGGTTCACAAAGTGTGTGCCCATGGCACTTGGGGACAGGGTTTAGTAGCCACAGTGGGGTTGGGCTGACGGTTGGACTGGATGAGCTGAGAGGTCTTTTCTAACCTCAATGATTCTATGAATGTGGTAGAGCCAACATCAAACTCTTTTTGTCACTGTAGTCCAGAATTTCTCCCAAACACAGCACGAGGGCTTCAGCTGTAGAAACCTTTTTTCCAGAAGAAATTGCCTTTTGCCGTGTGTTTGCACAGTGCCTGAAGAATGGGCTCAGGCAAAAATAGAAATAATGGTTGTCATTACGGCTTCGAGCTCAGGTTAAGGCGGTCAGAGCAGGGCAGCAAAGCGAACTGTTGTGGTGATGATAATCAGCACAAGAAAAAAATGGGGTAATTTCCACTGGAAAACCTGTGTGAGATGCTCAGTGCTGGTGCTTTCAAGGTTATCAAAAAAATGATCACCCTCTCAGCAGTGACGTCCCATTCTCTGACACTAACGGCAGGAAAATTTAAAGCCGAGGGAATCTCTTGGCACGGTGTGTAATTTGCCTGGGGAAATTAGTTTCCAAAAGGATCAGAAAGTTAAATACTATTGCTGGGCTTCAAATGAAGGTGAGTAATTTTATAGCCAAAATAATATTTTTCTATGATAAATTATGTAGAAGGCAAAAGGAATAAAAAGTCACGCTCCAGGGTATAAAACAATCCCTGGAAAGGTCAGGAAGCACTTTTAACATATGTGCACATCGCTGCACATTAGTCCAGGTGCATTTTAATGTGTTTGGATTTTGTGTCCTTGATTGGACATGATATTCCTCCTTGTCTAAAGTTCCTCCAGGCCAAACACCTTGTTGGATGGACCAGGAGAGAGACCTTCCCTGGTGCTCTCGGATTATCGCTCCATTCCTTTATTTTTGTTATGCTTATTCTCCTGTCCTGTTCTTGCAGGACTTGACACACTCTAGGCCTTGGTGTCATCTCGCCTGCTGCGATTCGGTTGTTACAACAGCATCTCTAATTATAACAGGATTAACTTTTCAAACCAACCTGTCCACCTCATGCACGCTGAACTCAATAGGGTGGCTGCCGCTGCACACAGTCATGCACATGCACGATGCACTTCGGTCTAAGATCACCCGAGCTCGCTTCTTTTCCCGTTTTCTTAAGCCAATGGCAGCTTAAGCTTTGAGAAGGGAACCTCCCTTTTTTCCTGCTTTTCTTCCTACCACATCAGATTTTAAAGCTTATCTACACCTTGTGCTCAGCAGGGGAGTAGAGCCAGATCAGCTCCGAATCACCCAGCCTGGAGCAGTGCTTGACAAACCACCACACCGTGGATGTGTCCCCAACTCTGCCTTGCCCAGTTTACGGTCACATCTGTTAAATCAGCATCTAAGCACCCAGCCTCACTCCCCGTGGACCAAGCCCCCATCTCCCTGCTTATCTGGAAGAATTGTGACCAGCAGGGCAAGAGAGGGGATTCTTCTCCTCTGCTCCACTCTGGTGCGAGCTCACCTGGAGCCCTGCATTCAGTTCTGGAGTCCCCAGCACAGGAAGGACCTGGAGCTGTTGGAGTGAGCCCAGAGGAGGCCACGGAGATGATCCAAGGGCTGGAGCACCTCCCGTACAAGGAAAGGCTGAGAGAGCTGGGGTTGTTCAGTCTGGATAAGAGAAGGCTGTGGGGAGACCTTAGAGCAGCCTCCCAGTACTGAAAGGGGCTCCAGGAAAACTGGGGAGGGGCTCTGGATCAGGGAGTGCAGGGATAGGATGAGGGGGAAGGGGTTTCAGCTGCAAGAGGGGAGAGTGAGGTGAGATGAGATCTTAGGGAGAAATGTTTTGCTGTGAGGGTGGGGAGGCCCTGGCCCAGGGTGCCCAGAGCAGTGGTGGCTGCCCCATCCCTGGAGGTGTTCCAGGCCAGGCTGGATGAGGCTTGGAGCCCCCTGATCCCATGGGAGGTGTCCCTGCCCATGGCAGGGGGGTGGAACCAAACCATTCTGTGATTCTATGATTCCCAGCTGCCTTCCAGGCTCTTTCTACACAAGGAGGCACTTCGTGCTCATTTAGGGCAATTTACCAGGCTGGTTTGAATTCAAGAGCTCTGAAAGACACTTGTGAAATAAAAACAGACCCAACCTTTTTACAACGGCTTTCAGTGACGCTTGCAGCATCCTGAAATGCTCGGACGGAATTTGCTCAGGAGCTTTGCAAAATTACCCTCTGGGACAGAAGTAACTAGGGGAGAACTTAAGCTAGGAAAGTCAATTTACATTACTGGGGTGTTTTAACTGGACAGAGCTGTTATCTCTAACCTGTACTACAAAAGCAGCTGAGGATCTCTTAAAATACTGGCCTTTGCATGGGCAAAGGCTCTGATGGGGAGTTCATAACTTAGACCATCACATGTACCAGAACCAGATTGAGCCCCATTGTTGGAGCAAGAGCAGACCACACATGGGGCGAATGGAGCAGTTGGGAAGAAGAGTGACGCGAGACTTCCACCTGTGGAGGTGACCAGCCCGGACTGACCCTCTGACACACGCAGTGGCACTTGGGCTGAGCCTTGCTTGACAGCACCAACACCAGTTGCACACTGTGTTCTCCAGACCCTTTCTGCGACTCGGTCCTGCCTCCTCCTGTGATTACAAGGAAGGGCAGCCAAGGCTGGATGGCCAGTGCAAACCCATCATAGGGTTGCTTAAAACCTTCTAGAAGGCATCCAGCGAGGAGGGGGACTGGGATGTGGATTTCACTCCTTGCACCATGGATTGCACCATTCACCCTCTTGTGGCTCCAGCAGCCAGTGCAGACTCCTCCACGTTGGAGCCCAGATATTGATTTTTGGGCTTCTTTGAGCGATCTCCCAGGGCTGCTCCCCTGGCGGCTTCTTGTCATGCTAAAGTCAGGAAACATCCCAGCATGCTTCAGCAGCAAGTGGGCAGTCTGGGACTTTGGATATGGAGTTCAAATCCCTCCTGCCAGACATCTCAAGGTTCTTAGAGAGTTGCTGGAAAGACACCTCATTCTCATCCGTCTCCTCCTTTGGTCTATAAGAGTTTGCTGTTGTGACATGGCCCTGGTTTCCCTCCAGCCTTCAATCAGAGATGCTCAGAGTTACCTCTGCCTCTTTCAGAGCAAAGGCAGCCCCACCTCCTTCTTCCCCATCTCCCCTTGAGTAAGCAGTTACCCTCTGCACTCCTACTCCAGCGTGAGTTCCCACCACAGCACTGCAATATCTTTATAGCTTTGGTTATGGATTTGGTTCATTTGTTGACTGTGCCCAAACCGCCAAAAATCCATCCCCAAACTGCCTGGCTTTGTATTTTCCTGGAGTTTAAGTCCAAATTAAACCATTTGATTATCTTTTCTGTATTTTCAGATGTCATGAGTAGCTGCATTTCACGTGAACACTGAGCCCTGGAACTTGGGTCATAGAATTGT
This sequence comes from Neomorphus geoffroyi, assembly GCA_033558235.1. Lineage (NCBI taxonomy): Eukaryota > Metazoa > Chordata > Aves > Cuculiformes > Neomorphidae > Neomorphus > Neomorphus geoffroyi. The sequence continues at coordinate 9,588,550 of JAUMJM010000038.1, forward strand.
GGAATGGTTTGGGTTGGAAGGGACCTTAAAGCCCATCCAGTTCCAACCCCTCTGGGCAGGGTCACCTCCCACTGGATCAGGGTGCCCCTCCCCAGCTTTCCTGTTGGCAATTAAAACTGTAGGGTCCAGTTAAAACCTTGCAGCCCTTGGTAGAGCAGAGCTGCTGTGGGCTGAGAGGGAAAGCAACGAGGTGCCAGCTTGGCCCTGGCACTGGCAGGGAGGGTTTCAAAACTTGTGGCACCACCTCGGCACTCTGGCCTAAAGGAAAAGGGATGATCCAGGCACCTCAGAACTCTCTCCCCTCCCTGGCTGGCACAAGGCACTGAGCTCTTGGATTGGGTGATCTTGCAGCACTGGGGCAAGGCAAGAAATCCTCACGGCTTCACCTACCCAGCTCCCCCCTTGCAGGCTGAACCATTCCTCTCAGAAACTGAATTACAAATATGTGGTTGAAAATGAGCTAATTTTGCTTTAAAGACTGCCAGTCCTGGTGAGTGCACTGCTCTCCTTGCAAATTGTCGCAGTATGCGGTTTCTGTCACTGTGAGAGAGCTGCAGCTTATTTCAAGGTTGAATTTGTCCAGCTTCTCATCCCCAGGACATTTACATCTCTGGAAATAATCTGGGGGCATCACAGTCTGTTATAGCTGAGCTGTTGCTTTCCTTGGCAGGAGCTTGGGTTTTAACAGTCCAACGTTGCTATATACTCCCTTCTTTATATTTTCTGGTTTATTTAACATCAGTAAAAGCAGATATTCTATTGTCAAGCTTTCCTTTGCAATTGCAAGGACCAAACACTTTCCTCAAACGTCGAGAGCTGAGAATCTCATGTGTTTGTGTGACTGCAGCCCAGTGACTTTAAAAACTCCTTTAACTAAATCTCTGCTCAGAATTTATCAAAGACGCGTGACGCTGCCATACGTGAGGGCTGCTGACACCCAGCACAGAACATATGAGCCCTAAAGTACCTAAAATTATCTCCTGTTAGCTTTGGAAAATGTGTCTCCGCCCTCCATTCAGAATGACAACTTTTGGCAACAACAAGAAAACAGAAATGACAGATGGTAACAAAATCTGGTACACAAACATGACAGTAGGCAATATAATGAACATTTCACCCACTCGTTCATTTATGCTAATCACTGCTTTTGAGCAACCTGAATTGTTATGCCAGACAGCAGCGGATCTGAAGTATGGCAGAGTGAATCTCCGAGGGCCACCAACCTGAAACCGGAATAAAACCCCCACCAGGCTACTCCTTGTGAATGAAATTGAAGTCTCACTAAACCACAGCCTGCTTCGACGGCCACTGAAAAATCCCTCCTTTCCTAAAAAGCACATCGATCTCCCCTCCTGCCCTGAAATTCCTGCCTGGAAAAACACCACATCCACAGCACAGAGGTTGATCCGTGTTCCTGCCTCCCAAAGCTGCACCAAAACTCGTGAAGCTTTTAGCAGTTTCATCTGAACAGCAAAACATTTGGAGGCAAAGGTGAGGATGGGCATCCTTGCAGTAAATGCAGATTGTGCTACTGAAATATAGTTTTTATAGCGACAAAAAATGCCTTTTAAAAACTCTTTCCTCCCAGGCTGAGCTCTCTGTATGAATTCAGTCCCCGCGGGAAAATGTTTATTCTTTTATTTGAAGCCCACTTATCTCATGCTGACATTTGCAGTGGAAGGTGCTGTGTCACCCCCAAAACTCCTTTTATTTCCTATAAAAATGTAAATCAGCCTATTTTTTTTTTCCCAACAACCTTATGTATCCACAGTATCCACGTTCAATTATTTTGAAGCCATGCTTTTAGCTACTATTCTATGCAGAAATCCGTAAAACTGAACCTATTCCTCCCTGATGTTTCAGCTCTTGCTCCCCTGCAAACACCTATCAACATTCCTGGGGTACAGAGGACCTAAAACACCTCAGAGGGCAACGGCAACACCTTTTCATTCTCCTCAGAGTGGTGAAAGAAGTCTTCTCACAAATAAAACACCAGTGCTTTCAGAAAAAAAAGAGGTGATCTTGAGAAATCGCTCTCGGAGATGGCCAAGATGGGTAATTGTACAAAACTGTCCATAGATTTGTACTCAGAAATGAGGTTAGTCCTCCATGAGGAAGAATTCCAGACACTGCTCTTGATAAGACCTCATTTTAGTTTGCTTACAACGCTGTCAAACATCACCTACGGGAGATGAAATGCTCTCTTCTGGGGCCAGAACCACAGTGAAAACTCAAAGAAAAAAGCAAATTTCAGCCAAAATATTTCAGTTGCTTCTGAGGGGGAAAAAACCCCCTGTAGGGTCTTGGTAAGTTTCCAGTGACCGGATCTTGGTGAGCCTGTGCTTGGCCCCAGGAGAAGTGGCTGGAGAGCATCCTTGTCAGTGATGCATCTCCCATTGTCCTCTTGAAGATCCACCTGGATTTGTCTGACCTGGGGAAAACTTAGGTTTTCCTGCCTTCTGACTTCTTTTCCTTGTCATCTCTTGTGCTGGATGGAGCATCCCAGCCTGTTTAGTTGGTCCTTGGGTGGAAACCTCTCCATTCCTTTAATCATCCTTGCTGCCCATCTCCACTTCTCCTGGCCCTCCTGCACAAAGAAATTCACCTATATTGAGTCAAGAGGATGGCAACAGCCTGGATCGGCCAAAGCACCACGGCTGGGGATGTGCCGGGCCAGGGCTTTCTTGTTCCCTTCTGTTTCAGTCTCAGCCATTCCTAAAAATAATGCCCCACCCAGCTCCCAGCCTTGGCAATGCTGCTCCTGGAGAAATGCTGATTGGCAGGGCTGGGTTTTCCAGAAACCCTTATGCTGCTGCGCTGGCAATGAGAGCATCCGGGCTCTGTGGGGTGGGTGGGTGCCCTGCACAGTGATCCGTAGCTCAGCCCATCCTCGGGAATGACGCTGCCCTTGAAAGAAGGCTGGTTTTGACTCCTAATTCTCCTCCTCAGCTGGTTTGTGGCTGGCTACCAGCCCACGCACCATCTCCATCGGTGGCAAGAAGACATCACTCGATCTGACTGTTCCATCTCAGATCAATGCCCTGTCAAAGCATGCTCGACGCAACATCTCTTTGAGATGCTTCTCTTCTTCCCTTTGCCATTAACAAGACCAGACCTGCGATGTCCACGCAGACCAGGACACTGCCAGGCCATCTGGTGGCTGTGCACCCTTGCAGCTCTGAGGTGACTCCAGCCGCAGGGCACCCTCAGGCTGAAGGTGCTTTGGAGGGGAGCAGGGCTCAGCAGCACCAGGCAGCGGCAGCACATGGTGTGACGCTCCTCGTGGCTGTGGAGTGGCTGTGGCCATCCATGAGCCCACCATGTCCTCCAGCCTCTCACCTGTCTGTTGCAAACCATATCGACACGGACAAACGGACAGGACTGCAGTGCTGAACGCGGGCCCCATCACTCCACACGTACAGCTGCCACCTACTAAAAGACGAGCAAAGCCTCAGGGTTTTTTGGTTTTAGGGTTTTTCCCACGGTGTTGCACACATGCAGAAACTTCCCAGCCGCTGCCACCCACACTCTCCCCTCTTCTGCCCGGTTTCAGAGTTAGGAAGCAAAACGTGCTACTGCTCTGCATCACTCCAGGGTGTGGTGAGCTGGCTGGTGGCGTGTCTGGTCGGAAGGGATCTGGCCCAGGACAGCGTGAGCTGGGGGTCCTTCTGCCTGCTCTTTGTCATGTCTGCATCCTGCTGACAGCACTCGCTGCTCCCGGAACAGGGACCACCAGCTCCCGAGGACATCGTTCCATTGAAGGCTGAAGGAAGCTTAACCCCACGTCCTTGGTCACCCCAGTGCATTCACTGGGATCCCACAGCCTGCGGTCCCTGGGTGCCGCCTGGCCTTGGGATGCCCACCTCCAGTGTGGGATGCCCAGGGGCCAGGACATGGTGGCAGGTGGTCTCGGTTGCTTTGCTGCAGCCTGAGGGCCGGGACCCTCAACAGCCTCCAGCTCTGCCAGGCCGTCCCCGTGTCTCCAGCAGAGGTTTTGCCTGCTCACTGGACCCGCTCAAAGTTCACCGTGCTATAAATACCCGGGTGCAGGGCTGCCAGCTCCTTCTGGCCGGGGGGCTGTGAAAACCCAACGAGGTTTCATTGCAATTAACCCTTTGGGTGCACAACTGCCCTCAATGTGGTTGGAAAAAGAGGAATCCTCCAGTCTGAAACGTTTCTAAAGCCAGATGAGTGCAGCAAAGTCCTTCTGTGGGCTGATTCCTGCTGGGAATGGCCAGGGATGGGTACTGGGAGCAGAGCCTCACGCTGGACAGCCTACAGCCCTGGCCCCTGTGTCCCACGCAGCCCAGCTGAGCTGCACCGGGTGGTCCCATAGCTCAGGGTCCCACATCCTGCCCCATGTGGCCCCATGCCCTGCATCAGGTGGTCCCATAGGCCAGGGCTCCACGAAGTGCCCCATATGGCCCTACGCACTATGGCTCCATGTGGCCCCATGCTGCCTGGCCCATCCATAGTCCTCGTCCCACGCACAGGTCTCACTCCCAGCCACAGCCAAGCAGAAGGGCTAAAACACCTGTAACACCCCAAAGGGGAACAAAGATGCATCGGGGCCAAGTGAGGTCCCTGTCCCTAAAGGCCCCACAGCACCCAGGGATGATCCTGAGCTCCAGCGGGGCCAGGGCTGCCCTGAGCACGGAGCAGAGACCCAGTGGGGCTTGGCCTCACAGCCCCCCAAGGGCCTCAAGGGTTGGGGACAACCCCCTCCTGTCACCCTGGACAGGTCAAACATCCAGCAGACCGTGATGCTGCAACAGCCTCATTCCACCCTTGGAAATGTCCCCTTTTGGGTCCCTTTTGGGCTGGGTGCAGGCACGTTTACAGCCTCTCCTCCCCATCACCACATGGCAGGATGCTCCCAGGGTGCTGAATGCCTCCTTGTTGCCGTTGGATGCTGTGGCCCTGCCTGCAATTTGCTCGATCAACTTTTCAGCATACTTAGGTCATCCCTCCCATGCCAACATGGGTCCTGCCCCACCATGGTGCTGCCCCCTGTGCTCCCAGCAGCGGCTGCTCTCCCTGTGCCAGTCCAGGGCGTTGGTGCCCCAGAGCTGGGTTTCCCGAAGCCACATGAGTGGCACGGCCGGACTCTGCACACTGTCCAGGGCTGGAGCAAAGGTGCTGAGCGGGTGGCACTAGGGGGAGATAAAGGCCGGGACATGCCGTGCTCTGCATCCTCACCAGCCCGTTCCTGTCCCCAGGGCCACCATGCCCCAGCTGCCCGCAAGGCTGAAGGGCAGAGCTGCAGGTTTCCGCGTGTCACCCTCCTTTTGCTTTGCAGAGTCTTTCCCAGCATCTTCGGTCTTTGGAAGCATCTTTAGTGATGAGGGTCCTGCAGCCATTGACACCTTCTTGCAGCAGGTATAAAGCAAGAAGCTGCCTTCTGCCATGTGCAGATAACACGGGGGCACCCAGAAAACGCACCCAGAGGGCATGGAAACAGCACACGAGGCACAGAACAGGGTCCAGCAGCAACAGAGGCGTCTGGGGAGCCAGCCTGGAAGCAGGTAGTGATGTGTGTTGCAAGATCTCAGCTGGAAACTCAGCCTTTCACTGCCCTGCTCCCCTTTCCCAATGCCCCTGTGGGTGCACTTGGCATTGGCACAGTGGTGCCAGTGCCCACGGGGTCCCTGCACCGGCAAACCAGGCACCTCCAGGGCTGAAAATCAGTTTTGGAGGGATCTATCTAGCCAGAAATGCTACCGGTAACGGTTTGTGCATTGCCCGCGATGCCATCAAACCATGGTGCCCTTGGGGCCTGTGCTCACTGGGCACTTCTCCGAGCTCCCCCAAAACACCTGCAGAGTATCTGTCCCCAAACCCAACAACCCACACCAAAAATGTGTTTTCTCTCTCCTGGATTTGCAGAGGGGTTGGGTTCGTGGCCTCCTCATCACCCAGTGCCAGAGGGGAGCTGGATGCAGCAGGGGGCTTTCAGGCTTTGCTGGCAGCTCCTCCGGCAGAGCAAAGCCCATCCTCACGTCTGGGATGGCTTCCCACCTCCTCCACCACGGCTTGGCAAGGTCCCTTTGGCTGTGAACGTCTCCCTGTGCCCATGGTCACACAGTGGCACAGAGTGGCACTCCTCACCCTGCAGCCACATCTCTGTCCGTGCCGCGTGACTGGAGGTTTCAGCACTAAGCACCTTCCCAGCTCCAGCCTCCCAGTGAGCAGCCCCTAACTGGACAGCTTCACCACCAGTTGCTAACGGTGAAAATTTTTTAGAGCTCCAACTCTTAATTTTGTTCATATTCTCACTGTTAAACTCGGTGTCTGGAGGGAAACAGGGAGGCTGGGGTGGCCAGAAACTCGATAGCAATGTTGACCTTGGGCCAGGGGGCTGGATGTAGAGGGAAGGCGGCAGAGGGGTGCCCGGGCCAGGCGTTATCTGAGCCCCTGTGGGCACAAGGTGTCTTTGCCATGATGTGAGCTGCCAGGAGCAAGAGAAGGGCAGGAGATCCTTCGTCAGCGCTTTGCTATGCGTGACACTCCCTGCTTGCCACTCACCAGAGCAGGACATGCGTCCCCAGGGCTGTGTGGCTCCCAGGTTGTTTCAAGCAGGGTCCTCGCTCCCGCTCAGGCTTGGAAACATTCTCGTTGTGTTTCAGCTTCGCTACAAACATATTCCCAAGAAGCAGAAACTCAGGGCAAAGCAACAGCACTGCTTTGCCCAGGATGAGAGGAGGGTGATGTGCACACAGCAGCGGCCCGGTGGGTTATCCCTGTGTGCCCACTCCACAGACAAGGGCAGCTCCAGCATGACATGGTTGTGTAAAAGAGCTAAAGATTTGTATCAAGTCCTGTTCTTGGTTCATTTTTCCCTGCCAAGATGCTCCCTGCCCCCAGTGCCCAACCACAGCAGCTCCAGCTCCACATCCCAACCCCTGTGGCTGCCTTGTCCTCTTCTACCGAGCCACTCCCTGCGTTCAGCGCCCATTATGACCCCCAAACCCTCTGCAGGCTCTGGTGCAAGGCTGGCATTTGCACGGTCTCTTGCCCAGCAGATCTACAGATTCGCAAGGCAACCTGGAAGGAAAGGCTCATTTCTGTAGTCTTTTTTAATAAATAAGCACAAAAGTCTGTACCAGAAACAGCGTGGCAGCAGGAGCAGGGCAGGGATTGTCCCCTGCACTCGGCGCTGGGGAGGTTGCACCTCAAATCCTGGGCTCAGGTTTGGGCCCCTCACTGCAAGAAAGACCTTGAGGGGCTGGAGCGCGTGCGGAGAAGGGACCGGAGCTGGGGAAGGGGCTGGAGAACAAGTCCTATGAGGAGCGGTTGAGGGACTTGGGGCTGTTGAGCCTGGAGAGAAGGAGGCTGAGGGGAGACCTCCTCGCTATCTACAACTGCCTGAAAGGAGGGTGGAGTGAGGTGGGTGCTGGGCTCTGCTCCCAAGTGACAGGGGATGGGATGAGAGGAAATGGCCTCAAGTTGCACCCAGGGAGGTTCAGAATTAGACAGCAGGAAAAATTTCTTCACTGGAAGGGTTCTCAGGCCCTGACAGAGGCTGCCAGGGAGGTGGTGGAGTCCCCATCCCTGGAGGGGTTTAAAAGATGGGTAGGTGAGGTGCTCAGGGATGGTTCAGTAGTGAACTGGTACAGCTGGACTCAATTATCTCAAAGGTCTTTTCCAACCAGGCGACTCTACAGCTCTATGATTCTGATACGTCAGAGGAGTTTCCACACTGGGTTTTGACATTTAGCAAATCATCTCTAGGATTGCACCACCCCACTGTGGGTTTTACCTGTCCGTTTTGTCTCCCACCTGGACACAGCCTTTGAAAAATACTATTCCGCCTCCAATGCGCCTCCGGCATTAAAGCCTGGTCCCTCCTCAGGCAGAGCCGGGCTCTCCCCAAGGCTCCCACTCGCAGCCACCTTGTGCCAAGCCTAATGTGGTCCCATGTCTTAAAGCATCGAGTCCAAAGCATATGCAGGACAGATGGATGTGAGGTTTATAAGATAATTAACCATGTTAATGAAGTTCATTTGCATCTAGCTCTTAAATTGCCAAAGACTCTGCAAAGCTGGGAAATGAGAATTGCTGCTCGGCATCGCAAACCAACAAAAAGTAGTTCCCAATAGCAAAACACAACTACCAAGTGAGAGGGAAAGTGGCTGCAGCCTGGCCGAGAGAAGCCCTATAGGTTCCTGCTCCCCAGCGCTGCCTCGGATCTGCGATGCCACCAACAGATGCTTCCACGGCCACGGTCAGGGAATCCAAATTGCTGATGGGTTTGGCTGGATGGAGCCATGATGAGACCAGGGAGAGCTGGGGAAAAAAAATCCCCACTTCAAAGGACGGTTTGGCCCCAGAGATGCAGAGAAGCTTTGTGAGTGGTGCAAGACGAAAGCCAGCCGGCAGTGTGGGGAGCTGGGTGTGAACCCCCTTGCTGCCACGCTACCCAGAGCAGGTCCAGGGCCGGTGACATCCGTAGGCTCCTCTAGCGAGGCCTCGGAAACAGCACAGCAGGGTGAGGTGTGTGGGCAACCCCTTGCGCAGACTCAGGTTGGGTTGCCAGGCTGCAGGGTGAGACCCAGAGGCAGCTGGGGCAGCCCCGGTAAACCAGGGGAACAGCTGGAGCTTGGGGATCCCCACGGATACCCCGGGGAAATCGATCAGGAGCTCCTCACCTGCCTTCTATGGCACCGGAGCTGGGTCCAGCGGGGTGACCCTGCTGCCCGGCCCGGCCATCGGCCTCCAGCTCTCACCCCCACAACAGCTGAGACATCACCGCTGGGAGTCAGCACAGGGCACACACCAGGCACAGCTCCCGACACCTGCTCAAACCACCGATGGGGACAGCAACATGTGCTGGGACAAGGTGGACACAGCCAGCTCCCTGCCACCCCAGAGCTGGTGGTAGCTCCTCAGAAGCAGCTGCGCCCAGAGCTCACCAGCCCAGGACCTCCACACCAAGGTAACACAACTTTCCAGGCACACAGGAATGGTGAAACACAAAGGGAGAAGCCAGGGAAGCTCCCGCATTGCTCCTCGCTGCCACAGTGTGACTGAAGCACGGGATCCCTGGCAGCACCTGCAGATGGGAGAGAATAACGGCCTCCAGGATGGCCTCATTGTCCCAACGCTGCCTATGGACAAACAGCCCGGCCTTTTGGGATCCACTGTGAAACGCATCCCTGAGAGATCTTCAGGTTTTTCTTGTACCCAGTACAAACACAGGGCACATCTTCCAATACACCCAACATCACCATGCAACACGTTCTTGACCATGAAGCCAAGCACAGGAAGAGATGAAACTTCCCCCTGGGGTTACCTTGGGAGAAGACAGCACCGACCTGAGAAGGAAAACAGCAAGACTGAATTTATTTGAAATGCCTTGATAAGATTTATTAAAAAATATCCCTTGGCAGTTGACAATCACCATGATCTACAATAGGAACCCGGTTGGGTAACACTGGAACAGCCTTTGCCCACACTGGAAGGCGAACACGCGCACACGACTCACACACACCTCTCGGCATCGGAAACCTGGGTTGGCATTGAGGAACAGGAAGCGCTGGCTGTAGAGCCCATCGCACCACACAGACTTACCTTGCCTTGGGCAAACCCCAAACCTATTGAAAATGGGGGGGAAAACAATGAATTGGCACCCTTGGAAAAACCTGACTGCATCTCTCTGCAACTCCAGGGGGACAAAGCTCTTGGTGTGCCGCAGCCCATGGGGAGAGCAGGAAAAAGGGAAAGGCGGACAGACAGTGGGACCCTACAGAAGCTTTTGGCTGCGCAGCCCCATCACCAGCCCATGAGAGGAGAAGGGTTTGGTGCTGCAGGACACAACGGCCGTGGGGCAGCAGCAGCAGACAGAAGGAGCAGAGTGCCTGGGCACAGGTTCAGAGGAAACCTTCAAGTCCTCCAGGCCACAACCCGACTTTGCATGGGCCGAGGGCTTCATTAGGGATTTTTTTCTCCCAGTGAAACCCAAGGAACACACAACAAACAGGGTGCTTAAAGGAGCCCCTGAGGGAGAAAGGTGTGTGAGAGAGGGCGAGCCAGAGCTCTGGGCTTTGCTGCTGAGCCCCTGGCAGCAGTCCGACACCTTCAGCTCTTTCAGCTGGACATGCTCAGGTTTTGAAAGCATCAGGGCTCCTCTTCTCAGCCAGCCCTTTCTTTTCCTGGGGACTCCTACTCCAGAATAACAATGCCTCACTCCACTTTCCAAGCAGATTAATTTGAATAAGGCAGTGGTATTCCAGAATACACCATCCACGCTCTCTGCTAAAGAACAAAATAACTATTTAAAGCCCATCCCCAGAGTTGGCCACAGCAAGGTCCCTGTGTGGGAAAGCTGTCTCTGGATACCTCCGGCCAGAGCCAGCAGGGACACCACATCACAGTGGAGGTGCTGCTGGCTGGAATGCACAGCCCCTTCCCAGCACTTCAGAGCTGTGTTAAAACAAGGGAAAATGAGAAAGGAGTCGTCTTCTCAACTGGCACTGGGAATACGAAGGTCATTTACTGCCAACCAACACATCAAAGTGCAGCGGGTCTATGTGACAAATTCCTTTCGCGTTTCGAATGCTTTCTCAATATGCACCTCATCAAAAATTAACTCGGTGGCTTCGCAATTTATCAAGGAAACGTTGGGAAAAGCCAGATCCAAAACAAAGGGATGAAAAAACTTCCCTTCCAAACTATTCTTCTCCGAAACAATGTGCAAAGGGCACAGGGTAAGTTGTTCTGGAGCCAAAATAAAAAAGCAAACCAATCTGAAGTTGACATAGTGTATTGTGAGTTACTTTCTCGGCTTTTCTACATCTAAGATAGCGTGAAATGATCTGCCATACAATAAAACACTTTAATATACAATCGATTACAGAACCGTAGTAACGAGGCAGGGATAATACGCGTTTTATCTATGTACATAAATAGCTTAATATTTCACAGATACAGCTTTTTTTTCCATGTCGGTTTTGTCGAGGAAGCGGAGGCAGCCTATGTACAGCGAAGGCGCTGCCAGGAACCCCGTCCCCAGCCAAGCCCTGCGGGAGCTGCCCGCTTCCCCAGCGGGGTGTAAACAGGCCAGCTCGCTCTCTCTGCAAGAAGGGAGGGGAGAAGGTAGCGAGAACACGGGCTTTGCTGGGGTGGGAAGAGAAAAAAACCAGAGATGTCGTAAAGAAACAATTTCCAGCTAACCTGGAGCCTCTAAAATGCTTTATTTTGCCTTTTGGGTCTTTTTTTTAACTGGAAACTGTTCTCAATCAATGTTTCAATTCAAGAATGTTTCAGTGGTGCTCTCAGTTAATGCTTTCCGTACACTCCATGTGTGCTCAGACAAGGCCAGGCGGTGCTTGAGTCCTGGGTGCTGCTGTCAAGGCAGTCGGTACAGAAAGCAGGGGATGGGATGGCCAGGGGTCTGCACTGGCCCCGGGCCCGCAGCGCTGCCTGGCGGGGCAGAGGGTTCAGCTCTGCCCAGCTGACAGCGCCGCGGTAAACCAAAGCCAATGAGGACTTGAGCTCCTCGGTGATTTCTCACAAGCTGTTTGTGAGCAGCTCTTTACGCACAGCGATTGCTCAGCCAGGGCCACGTGTAGGGGCAACACTGGAAAACTGAGGCTGGACAGACCCCAACCCAACCCCAACTCCGACCGCAGCCTGGCCCTGGCAGCCAGCAGCGCCGCGAGTTCAGTGCAGTTTAATAACCAGCTGAAATTCGCCCACACGAAAACGGGAAACACAACCAACAGGCCAGGAGGAAGATGCATTTGCCAAGGCATCCGACCGCAGGCCAGCTCGGGCAAGCAGGGCGGCGAGCGCTGCCCCAGAGCCTCGCCAGCGGAGTTGCTGCTGCCACGGCATGGCACAGCGGCTCCTCAGCTCCAGCGGCACATCCAGCTCCTTCCCAGTTCCCCGGCCTTCCCATCATCCACATCCCTGCCTTCTCCATCCCAGTGCCGCAGAACCAAAAGACCCTGGGGATGGGAAAGGAGGAACTGCTGCCAGCAAAGACAACGTTTTATACTGTTAAAAATACTCTTTGATGGAAAGAAGGAGGTTTTCCAAGCAATGCAATGAACGAAGGCGCCACGCTAGTCCTGGGGAGCGAGGTGACTTTCCTGAGAGCACAAGGGGAGGGCCTGTCTCCCTGTTCCTGGCTAATTCGGTGAGGGTGGCCAAGGTCCTTATCATCTTTGGCTACTGCTGCTGCCTCCTCACAAACAGGAGATGCCCATCATTGAGCAGAAAATAATCCCAAATACTCAGCACAAACTCGTTTTGTCCTTCAGCAGATGTTTGGGGTTGTTAAGGCTCTTGGCTTAAGAGAGTTTATTACTTTGGAAGTTTAAAGCTGTACTCGCAGTAGGGTGTAAAAACTGTCTGTCTCAGCGCAAATATATATATATATATATATGCATATATATATCTCATATGGCCTCTAGAAGTAAGAAATGAAACTGTGGTGAAGATTATGGCAACTGTGGACTCCTGAACTACCACACGTTAAGAGAAATGTCTGACGGTGCCGGTGGGACTGCGCCGGGACCTGCACGATGGCTGAGTCCTGCTTTGGGCAGTGATGTGGAGCAAACCACTGCACTACCGCAACCCCCTCCTTTGGAGAGTTTCTAGAGGCAGCAGCATGATGGAAAACACAGCGAATACCAAAAAGGAATCCCAAATGGAGCTCTGGTCTTGCTTGAATAAAGGCAGAGTTTCAAAGACGCTAAAGAGTCGTCTTCCCTCTGGACACACCTGCACACGCACCACACGCCACATTCTCCCTGCTCTGAGCTTGCATCTTTCAACAATGACTCGCTACGAACCGGCCTTTCAATTCCCAACTAACAGCCAACGCATTAAGTTAGAACCCAGCAAAGACACAAGTGGCTAAGGGAGAAAAGAAGGAAAACTCAAGAACATCAGTTTGTTTTGATTTATCCAAAGGAGAATTTGGGAATCGACACTCAAATAAGGGGTGTGTGAGCAGCGGTGCTGGCAGTGGTCACGCATGGGGATGCTCAGCTCTCACTTCCATTGCGCATCGCTGCTCAACATCCACTCCAAACTGGTTGGAGCAGCACCGACTCGAGCTGAAACTCAGCCTTTAGTAACTGTTCCCAGCCCCGACCTTCTCTGTACTTCTTCAGTTTCAGTGAACACTGGACACTAAAACCCGTGGTGCTGCAGGGAGCCAGAAAACAGGGAGAGAACAGGACAAACCATGTAAAGGCTCAGGCGCGAGAAGCCAACACAGCAGCCTCGGGGCCTTTCCAGAAGTGTAAAACACAACCAACTGCTTCCTCGACGCCGATTCCTGCCTTGGAGACGCGCCTGTGGAACAGCTGCTAGAAACGCTGGAGCGGTGCGTGTGGAAGCACCGCGTGCCGGCCGCCTGCTCGCCAGCCTGGGGAGGGTGGCTTGGGTAGGGAAGCAAATGGTTAGTGGAGGCGATAAAGACCCAGAGAGAAAAAGCTCCAAATAGCTTCTACCAATTGAATTTTCCCAAAGGAATCTTCTTTCTCAAAAGCCAATGCTGACTCTCGACGGTGAGGTGGTGTTCGAGGCCAGGTTGGGTGGGGTCTTGCGCAGCCTGGTCCAGTGGGAAGTGTCCCTGCCCATGGCAGGGGGGTTGGAACTGGGTGATTTTGAAGGTCCCTTCCAACCCAAACCACTGTTTGACTCTATGAACACTTCCACACGCATCGTATGGCCCAACCACTTGTATGAAGTTTAGCTTGCCTGACTTGAAAAAACTTTTATACAGAACACTTGCACTGCGTTTTCCTTCCAGAGCTTCACCCAATGTCTCTAGAGCACCTCAGAACTCCTTCCCAGGGCACCACTTGAACTGAGCCGCTAAGACACAATATAATTCACCCCTATTTTATTTTCTACTTGAACCTCTTCAGAGCCTGACATTTTAAATAAGCCCTAAAAAGACAAAGACAAGCTCCTGGTGTCTGATTTTCACTGGTAAAACTCCCTCCCATCACTCCGGACACCGTTCAGAGTGTGGCGTTCAAGAAGATTCCCAGAATAACCCTTGTTTCATGTTCACCTCCTCCTTCTCTCGCCGATTTCAGACCTGGAAGCACGAGATCCCGTGCAGAGCATCCCACACATTTGCCCAGTGAGCCAAAGCCCCGTCACTGCGCTGTGTCCCACCTGGCTCGCGCTGTGTTTCCTCAGACCGCGCTCTCCCACCGCTCATTTCCCTTGCAGTTTTGGTATGTTTTAGCAGAAAATGGTCTGCATTTTCACAGCTCTTGACTGCAAAACTTTCAGACCTGCAAGAATTAGTGTGTAAAGGTTATAATTCCCACCTTTCTCACAGTTCGCTGCAGAACCCCTCACTGCCCCCAGGGCAGGGGGCACTCAGCAACAACCAACACTGCTTTGGGTTTTTCCCCTTCAACATTGCTCTCCTAGAATCAAAACAAGGTCTGCTACAGCCTCTATATGGAACTTGAAAGGAACAAACCGCTGGAATAAATTACTTTTCTGCCTGAATTTGCATTCAACATCCAGCTGGCCAAGTCTCAGGAGCACCTTGAGATCCCAGCTGGGCTTGCGCAGCCGCTGGGCAGGGAGACGGAAGCACCACAGTGCTGGGAGATCCCTGCACCTCCACCTCAGATGCTTCTCCCTCCTTAGGAAAGCCATTCTGTATATTCAGTCAAACCACCCCTGCGACATCTTCAGCACTGGGGAAAGTCACATCAACAAATAATTACTGCATTTTTTAGCAGTTTTGTAATATTTAACTAAAACAGGACTTAAAGGAACTTAAAGGACTTCAGCCAATTCCAACACTGACAGCAAACCCTGGAGTTTACTTCTTACCACTTCTGCTTTTGCGCACTTGCTAAAATTCAGAGTAATAAAACTGGTTTGCCAGTTTTTGTGTAATGAAAAATGTATTTTTTCACATAATTCTTAAATTTAACTACTGGGACGTGCCTGCTGCTCCTCTGTGTCAAACAGCTTAACATCAACACAAGGAGAAAGCTGCAGTTGCGAGTGGGCAAATGGACCAAGATATCAAAGCAGATGTAGTTTTCCCCTTTGCATCAGGAAACGCAGTCAAACAGCAGTGAGAGCAGCACCCAAAGCCATGACCCGGCAGCAGCAGTGTTCAAACACTGCTGTGTAGCGCGGAAGATGCAATTTAGCAAAGGTGAGGAGCAGGGAGGCTGAACCGCTTGCACATCCCATCCAGACAAAGCAAATAAGATCAAAGCAGGGAAGAAGGGAGAAAACAGACGGAGTCTTCCGATCCAGCACCCTTCCCACCCCTGAAGCCGCCCAGTTAAACAGCTGATCACGTTACACCCAACCCCAGGCACTCTCAGCCTTGTGTGATGTTGCAAAATAAAGATGTGAAGTTAATAGCTGCTCCCTTACAACAAATTTTTGTTGTGTTCTGAATTAAAATCTTAGAAGCAGGTTAGAATTGGCAATTTTAAAACGCGACATGCCCTAAAAGCTTGGCTCTTTAATCAAGAATAAGCTTTTCTTTAGCTAAAAACTGGTACGGGCACAGTGTCTGGTGTGTAACTCCTTTTGGTTTTGCACCAGGCACCTCTTTTCTGTGTTTTTAGCCCTGAAGTAAGAGTATCCAAATACTTTCTTTGTTAAGCCCTTGGGAGTCCATCCTCTCCCCCCTCGTTTTGCCACAAAAAACCCCAGCCCTCCTGAGCTTTGGATTAGGACACATGGGACCTGCAGCCAGGCAGCAGCACCGCTTGCAGCACTCACGTTACCGCCAGGAAAAGGGGAACAGCCCCACATCCTGCGAAATAACAAGGAAATCTGTTCTCTCAAAGTCAAATGCCAGCAGTAAATCAACAGAAACGCCATTTACTTGTTTTTGAATGAAAAATCTGTCTCACAGACAGAGCTGGGAGAAAACCAAGCATTTTTATGCGTTAGCAGCAGATTAAGACAACACTGCAGAAAATATTCAGCATGTTCCTCATTACTTCACGCTCCAGAGCAGCTCCTGCACGTGAACTGCAGCAGAAGGCAACGCAGGGCTAGCTATTTCCCCCCCTCCCCCCCCCGGGTAGTTTTAAAATCACCATTAAAACATCCTGAAGATAGGAAGCACGGCAACGCACTGGGCATTCTTGCAGGTACCTGGCTAGCTCTGCAACTTTTACACCACATTGGAATGGTGCTGGCACGAACAGAACAAGCACAAAAGATATGTTAATGAAAGGAACTTTGCTCAGGGCCTCCCACAAGTGCACACGTGTCACAGCCGCACGATACCAGCAAAAACGCCTCTGGGATCATTTTTGTGAGTACTGGGACATCTTTTCAAAGGCGTAAAGAGGAGGTGTAAAGGTTCAGCTCCCACCGGTTTACAATAGAAAACAGGTATCTCCTTGCTCCCTGTGCCTGGGAAAGCCTCGCTATCCAAACCAGAAGCTGAGGGCTTCTCGATTCCTTACTACGCTGCATTAAAAGGAAGATTTAAACCCTTCAAAAGGAGACCTGCAGTTGCAGTTGCTGCGTGCTTGCTACTCTCCCGGGGGCAATAAGCAAACACGGGTACCACCAGCCACTCAATTTCTCATGGCTCTTCCCAGCTCCAGAGTTAAGGCAGAGGAACGGCGCCGGCAGGTCCCCGGGCAAACAGCCCTTGATTTCAGAGTCCACTAATACTTCTGTCCTCATTTTATTTGCTTAGTGCCAACAAAGAAGAGGCCCTGGTAGTTTTTTGATATTCTAACGTTACCAGAAACCCAACCCTCCTCCTGCAGCGCCATTCCACGACAGCACGGGAGGGTTATCTACTGTACAGGCTGCAGGACCCGGCTTTTGCAGTGCATTGCTTGACTAACGTGAAGGAAGGTGCTCAGGGCCCTCCTCCAGCACCATCTCCTTTCAGATTTAACGGGTGCAAACCTCTCTCAGGGTGCAAGGCTGTTGCTGGTGGAGGTTTAGTGATTGTGCAGCATTTCACGCAAGAGGGAAGCCGGTGCGCCTCAACCGAACTCTGCCATTGCACACAGCTGATCACCGAGAGGGAAATTCAGGCTATAAAATAGGGAGGAAGAAGTGAAAGGGAGGCTTTGAGACACCAATATAACACTAGAAGGCATGTAAACATTTCTGCACCACGATAACTCCTCTACTGCAAGAAATGGAACACTGACACACACTTAAGTGAAACAAGAACCCTAAGAATGGTTTCAAGAATACATTCTTCAGGCGCAAGAGGTATTTGCAGAGTTCTACTACCTGGAAGTAGGGAGTGCGACCCACTGCGGGGAGGGGGCAGGAGACGAGTTGTAATCAAGGAAGGCTGCTGTGAAACTGTGCAGAGAAAAACTTCCTATTGTTGCTTGTCAGGAACAGCGCCAACCAGGCCCAGAGCACTGGTGACAGGGGACAAGCATCCCCTGGCTTTTGCGTGTGCTGTAAGATTGATTTTAAATATTTTCATATCAAATGCAATTCAGATGTGCGTAAACAGCAGCTTTTGTGAGAACAGCGTGCAGTCTTGTTAACAAACTGAGATTCAGAAACCTCACAGAAACATTTGATAAAGGCTTCAAGGGCTCGGTGCTGACCGTGGAGCGTGGCTGGGTCTCAAACAGCTGAACAGGAGCTTCACAACGTACACATTTATTACTGAAATGCCCAAAATCACATGGGGAATAAAAAGAAGTATCAATACATTCTGACCTCAGTTCAGAAGGAAAGAAAGAATGCAAACTCACACAAGTAAGCAGACGGCACAGCACTGCACTCACCAGCTCTCCCCTGACTAACAAACTTACTTTGGGCATAACAATTCCATTTCATTTGGTGTCGCAGCGAGTCAGTGGAACTGGAGTAGTTGAGTAATTAATATGATGCAAAGCAGGGCGTCAGATGTTAAGTGAACAGTGATGGAAGCATGCAGAGGGCCAACTGGTGTAGTCTAAGGCCCCCACCCTGCAGTCCCCTCTGTGCAAGCAGGTTCCTGGGCTCCCACAGGTCTCCAGTCCCAGGCACCTGCCTGGAGTCATCTGCAGGACTGGGAAATTATTGTGCTTCTCAGCTCACTAGAAAGGACGTTTTTCCCTATTCCTGCTTTCAGTGGCATGCAGGGAGCGCTCCATTCCCTGCTGCAAAAGCACAGTGTAGGGGGAAAAATCCTGAAAAACATTGTGCAGCACCATCGATTGGGTACAGAGGGAAGCTGGGTGCTCAGTTGCGTTTGGTGGCTTTGGAAGTTTCACCAGCTTTGACACAGATATTGCCTGGGTAACGTCCTCACAGTGGTTGGTAGTTCAAAGAGGCTGAAACACCATCTTATTACTCTTATTAAACCAAGTAACAATTCATCTCTCCTGAGCCCTTCCACACACGCACACAAAACCCGTCCCCGAACAAAATAAAAACCAGGAATAAAATAAATAAATAAATAAAGGCATTCCCAAAACATTTATTTCACTTTTCTCTCTCGGTCGAATCAGACCAGCTTAGAGACACCAACTTCACCTACCTTCGCAAGTTCAGCTAACGGAGTAACACCAAACTGCTTTAGACTTGTAAGACCTGAATTGTAACACTCGTGTGGTCACTCATCTGTGTCTGGACACCTGTCCTGAGAGCTGGTGAAGTCCGAACCCCTTATTCCGATCCCACAGATCAGTAACTCATTGGCTATATGGAAAAGAAGTGTATCCAAAGCACACAATGGCACATTAAGGTTGAAGAAAGCATTGGTAAAGGAGAATAAAACTACAGCAGTTGTTCAGCCTACTCTAACTAAATGTTGAGCCACTGCAGAACTCCTCCTCCAGCCCAACACAAAGTCAAATTGTGTCACCCCCTCGCCAAGACATTCTTTTGTGGTACGTTACTGGCACTTTATGTCAGTCTCATATGGTAGATACATGCACATGTGTCTGTGTGTTTACATACAAAAGGTCTGATAACAGTAAAACATTGTTCAGAGAGATATAAAAAACCCAAGGAGTTGCATTAGCCAAAAAAAGTGTTTTGTGAGAAATAACAATAGAAATGATATAACCACAGCTTTTCTTTTCTTTAAAATTAGATAAATACCCAAAGCTATGATTTCACTTGGGGCCTCTGTACCTGGACAGGGAGTCCAATGGAGTATATCTGAAGGCACTTAATATCCTCTACTCAGCTGTAAGATGGTTGCACAGGGAGCTGGGGAGCTTGGGATGTGGTTTGGAGCATGGAGGAGAGAGATGGATGAAAACAAGCCCTGAAGAGCTGTGATCCACACAGCGCCAGGCGCCGAAATGAAAACAAACATACAACCCAGGTGTCGAGAAGGTCTCTCTTGAAAAAGAATACTGCCAACTGCAAATGTCTGTGTGTTTGTATTGACAGAGCACTTCATGCAACTCTGACAGTTCATCATACACTCTTAGAGATATTTAGCTTTGTCAGTTCATCGACCTCCTCAGTTCCCGCTTCCTCATAGTCAGTCTTCTCCGCGGCTTTGCCAAACCTGCACCTCTCCTCTGCTCTCACCGCATCTTTCTGGAGCTTCTTGGTGGAAGGAACGATGTCCTTGGTTTCTGAGTTATCTGTGCCATGGGTTATCTTATCAGAATTCTGTACAGAAGGCACCAGGTTGGCAATCTCATCCGTCGGAGATCGCCCAATGCTGCCATCCACTTGAACCCGAATGTCTGGAGATATAGACAACTGGTGATGCGGCACGATCCCATTGTCCATGCATTTTGGGTAAAGGTAGGTCTTCATCTGACCTTTCCCCTTCACATTGACTGTCCCCCTATAGTCAAAGTCATACCCCATCTTGTTTAGGATGCGGTAGCTCTCCTCACTCACCTGTATGCGACACTCGACGCCGGTGGTGTCCATTCTGCTAGCAATGTTCACAGTGTCCCCCCAAATGTCATACAAGAGCTTGGTGGTGCCGATGACCCCAGCAGTGAGGGGGCCGTGGTTAAAGCCAATCCTCAGTTTAAAGTTAAACCACAGCATGTTGTTGTTGAAGTCATCCACCACTCGCATCATTTCTTTGGCAAATTCAAAAAGGGTCTGCAAATGTCCGTGGGGATGGTTGTTGTCCTGACACTGCGAGGTGTTCAGCCCCGAGGCAGCCATGTAGGTTGCCCCGATGGTTTTGATTTTTTCAATGCTGCTGTAATGCGATTTGCTCAGCAGCTCATCAAAATCCCCGATCAGTTCGTTTAGGACTCGGTAGCACTCTTTGCCTCCTTCGTAGTTCTCTTCGTAGAACTCGCTGAAGTTCACGATACTTGCGAAGATTACTCCGCCACTGTCGTGGTTTTTGGAATAGCTCTGGGAGACCTTCAACTGCTCAGCCACATGGTACGGAATAATATTCCTAAGCAACCAGTCAGCTTGATCCCTCATGCTTTGAATTTTGTTGCGATGAAGATCAGCCTCCACATCCCCGTGGTAGTGGAGACGGTAACTGACCTCAAACTCTCGATTCAGAAACCAGACCAGGAGGAGCAGAAGGAAGGAAACCAAAATAACTTCCTGACTGATCAGCTCTGCTGGCCTCTTCGTGTCATGCGGCATTGAACTGTTGCATGGACTTTTTCTGGAGCTGGAAGCAGAAGGGAAGAACATGAAAGTTGCATTTAAAGACAGAGTTAGGGCACTGCTATTTCGGCTCTGTAGTTAGAAATCCTTTCCAGACAGAAGTGCAGAAAATGCACGTTACAT
The DNA here is from genome assembly GCA_033558235.1 of Neomorphus geoffroyi. Lineage (NCBI taxonomy): Eukaryota > Metazoa > Chordata > Aves > Cuculiformes > Neomorphidae > Neomorphus > Neomorphus geoffroyi. The sequence continues at coordinate 9,609,226 of JAUMJM010000038.1, forward strand.
ACTGTATTATAAAATAGGCTTTGATAACTTTGTTAAGCACGCTAAAGAAGTAATTTCATTCTTAAACTCATTGAGTACTTCTTTAAAGGGGCATCATCAGGTTCAGCCACACAGGAATTGCCCAGCATTTACAGCAGTCCTATTTTAAGGTCTTCACCAAGAAAACAGTTATCGTTATATCTAAATAACTAAAAGCACTATATGAAAATACATTCTAGAAATTCTTAGTAACACCTGTGTGTGTTTAGATTCATGTGTGCATGTGTGTATCTGTATGGGGGAGGGGAGGTATTTTCTTTTGCGCTCCCTCCAACACTCAGAAACATCTGATTTACACACTCCTCGTGCTTTTCCCTCGTCTCCTCATCAAAAGCAGCAACCTTCGCAACGTGCCTTTAATGTTAACACAGGAAGGTGCTGGGAGAAGATAACCCTGTACAAGACACTTTGTGGAGAACTGTGTGTCTCCTGTGTGAAGGTAGAGAACGTGGAGCTCTGGGTTGACATCTTTGGTTTGTTATAACTGACGAGGCTTTTTATGGTGGAGACAGAAAGTTTCTTGAAGTATCAAGATTAAAAAAAGTCCTGTCTGACATAGATTGAGTAGTGTTCCAAATCCTTTTGACAATTCGTTGACTGCCTGGGCAGATCATGAAGCACTGATGGAGGATGCTTCCAGTGCCAAACCACCCTTAGCAAGGAGACATCTGCACTCCACAATCTCAGCTTTCCAGAGATGCAGAGACACCAACCTAATCGGAGAAGACAGCACCTATGGGATCCTAGAAACTAACGCTGAACTCAGACAGACTGGCACGCAGGGATTTCTGGAGTCGCTTAACTGCTATTTTTCCATAAAATTATGCCAAATCTCAAGATTCGATACGAACAGACAGACGCTGAAGTTTCTCAAGTTCAGAGATGGTTTGATAAGGGAAAGCATCACATCAACCTCTCCTTGGAAACAAAGGCAAACTGTACCTCAGTGCCTGTATTTCTCTTACAGAAGAACGTCAGCAAAAGAGACCACAACTCAAAGCACAACTGCAGCAACACCTCAAAAAGAGACAACTCATTTTGTTTCTGTTCTTTTTAAGGTTCGATTTGTTTCTTTCTGTCCATGGGGGACCCGCTTCCATTTCTGAAATCACAGCAGACAACTTAGCGATTGAGCTGTATTACAGACCCAGTTTCTTTTTCTGAATGTCCATTCCCAAATATTTGACTGACACAACAGCATGATGAAGCAAAACCTGCCCAGCTGTGAAACAGATGAATGTGCACAATCTCTGAAAGCATTTCTATGTGCCAAGGTCTTTGTATCTATTAGCTTTTACCATCGCAGCCCTATAAGAGAAAAACTTTCCCCTAAGTAAAATATTTACAATAGAGAGATTCTAGGTTGAATTTCAGTTACAGCTAAGACCATGTTGGAAATCACTCCTTTCGTTTTCGACCCTAAATATATTTCTCCCAAGGGGAAGTGAAGGTATCCTCATGTTATTGGTTTGATATTAAAAAAAACTATGAGGGAAAACTGAAAGGAGGGGATTCCTCGCCTACTCCAGCCTTATTTATTCTCTTCCTTATCTTCCCCTCATTTTGCTTCATAAGCCAATCAAACTGTGGGGCTTTTCTGCCACCTGCAAAACAGGTAGCAAGGATGGTATTTCAGGAATTGTTACCATTCCAGTCACTAATAACTTAGTCTTTGTCGTAGACTCTGGCTTGGCTTTCTAGGGAGAGAACAATGGGGTTCATAGCAGAGGTTCTGTTGAGAAGACTAGTTGTAAGGCTCCTAGGTTAAGGAGCATGATTCAGGTTCATTAGTTTCCGGGAAACTAATTCTCTTGTGGGAAAACATCTGCTAGAGGATCGCAGCAATGGCACGTTACTCCTTTGGGAGCAGGAGTTTGAGCCAGGTAACCTGCCCTAACATCAAATAAATTCCCGTGGCAGGGATGTTTAAGTCATTAAAGGCTTTTTATTTACAGCTTATCATACAAAATGCTCATCAAAGTACTTTAATTCCTCTTAAATTAACTACACAAGCACCACTAACTTTACATTACACACAGCGGCTTGTGTTGAAGGCAAGATCTGCCTTTGGAGAACAACATGACGCCTCCCATTCACCACTCCTGCAGCACCGGCATCTGCGAGCTCTCAATCATCTCCTCCAGAGCTGGCCTGACCCCATTTCCCACGTGGGCGTCCAACCTCAGAGATCTGCGTGCGAGATGAGTGACTCACTTGTAAGCTGACCTGATTTCATTAATAAGGTAATGGGTTAGTATCTCAAAAAAGAAGGTGCAGTATCTTTTCCAGAGCTGGTGTTTCTGATCACAACGCGATTGCTACAAGCATTAGAACAAAAAGCCACGATGCCAGCCTGAAGGAGGGAGCAATTACATCTTACTGCCTTGGAAATCAAACTTCCCGATGTCGCAGTGACCAGGTTACAGACCTACAGGACTATAAATCACCTCACGCAGTCAGCAATGATGACCTAAGCTCTCCTTTAGAACAAACCCCCCCCCCCATCTATAACAGACAGGCTCACACTCCTCAAATCTTTTTAAGCTCTACTTCTTATGAGGTGCTGCACCAGAAACCTGATTTTTTTTCATTCCAGTTGAAATCTTAAGCTGACAACGTTGCTTTAACTCAAGCTGGGGAAGTGCTTCCTGGCACAGACACCTAACTATTAACTTGGCATCTTCATCTGAGCTGTGTGTTGAATATGGAACAAGTCAGAGCCCCAGAGATAGAATCTCCCTTGGCTTGATCACAAATCACAAAGATAATGACTTTCCGTTTATAAAGATTTCTGGAAAGCCACTTTGCTTGTGAGCCAGTAACCTATGTTTGGATGTGGATATCTTGGATGTGGGTATCTTGCTATATTTAAAGAGGATGCATGCCTGCTAAATCTTAAAAAAGAATGCAATGGTGAACCACTGTAGATAGGGAAAATCAAACAGCTGCTTTGGAGGAAGAACATGCAGTGGATGTTTATAAACCCCCACCACATTAAGTGATTTTAGTCTTCCACCTCAATGGCCTTTTGCTGCTCCTTCAAGCAGCACCACACTGGAAAATGACACTCCCTGCCTGCTCGGAGAGAAGACAGGAATGAAAATGAGAAATACTGCCTACTTAAAAGACAAGGTTTATGGTTGTATCTCTTTTGGGCTGAAGAACTGGTCTGGCTGGAAAACAAGGCAAATTCCAGATTTTGATTTATTGATCATAGCACGGACAGTCCAGAGATAAACTTTGTGCTGAGGCTTCACTCTCATTACCAGTATCTTTATAATTATCTCAATTCTTGATCAAGAAACGGGAATAAAGATAGGCAAAACAAGTTTGTTTGGCCCTCTCACAAAATAGGAAAAGCTTTTGTGCTGACTAGGGTGAGCAAGGAACCTATTTATTTATTTCAGTGAGAAAGGAACAACCAAAAATTTTATTAAGATAAGGGAATTCCAACTTTTTGTGAGTTCATCACCAGGAGAAAGGGGGAATTCTGTTTGCACAGAACCCTAAAGCTGTGATATTCGATAATGTACATTCTTTGAAAAGAGAAGTTGAATTCTGTTGCAAATTAATGGTAGAAACAGAAGATGATGGTTTGGTCTCTTACCCACTTCTACACCTTCATTTGTTCTGAGTCAGAAGTCACAGGATATATTTATGGAAGAAAAAATATTTCTCCGCAAACAATGCTTGATAGTTAAGTTTTGGCCAGATTTCTAATAAACGATGATGTAGAAACAGTCACTGAACAGGAGACTGAGCAGTTAAGGCAGAATGAATTATTTATTAGTGATTAGCAGCTGGTCAGGATCCTGCTAAGCTCTTGTCAGCGCTGGGCAAGACGTTTGTAATTCTGAGCCACACAAAAGGTTCAGTGATTTCACAAACTAACAACAAACCACTGAGAAGCCAAACTCAGGCTACTCCTAAGCCATTACTTCCAGAGATCATCGTGCTTTTATATTTTGTACGCCGCCTCTTCAGCAAAATCAAGTCCCCTCTGTTCTTTTGGCCTTAACTTTCCATTCTGAATGTTCTGAACTGGAATTCTGTTACGAAAATGAAGTTGTCTTTCATGAATCAAAGCCATTCAAAAAAGATGTAAAACCCCAAACAAAGCAAAAAACCCCAACACTGTAGCAAGTGCTGACTTCTTGGTGAATAAATACCTAACATTAAGGCACATCTTTCCTTTCTTAAACCCCACACGTTTTCTAAGCTACCAAAGCACTCACTGAAGTGATATTTTTTAAGAAGCAGTTTTGATACACAGTCCCAGGCAAAGCACCAAGCTCCAGAACACACCTCTGTTTGGATGAATTCCTGAGTCACATATTCTCAGGGTCATTAGTTCAGTACATCATCTCAGTATTGTCCCAAATTTGTAATTAGCAAACCTACTTTTCTAATACCAAAGACGCTTTAAAAATGGTATTGCAAAGCTTGCAATAAATGCATGAGAAATTCAACACTGAAATAATCAGAGTGAATCTCTAAGATTTAGAAGGAGCTATTAATAACCCAGGAAAAGATTTATGCTCATGCATTTAAAAGTCTGGGGGCTAAAACCTCATTTGCTCTCAGTGATATGATTTGTCGTTGTGCTGAAGCGAGCTCAGGGTGGCAGACAGCACCCAGACAGGCAGTGCCAGCACGTCTCCCTCCACCCAGGAGGAGGCAGCTGGCATCACAGCCAGTTTCTCAGCTGAAGCTTGTCTACCACAAGCGATCCTCACCTGGCCAGCTGTGGATAGCATCCAACTCCACACAAATCTGAATGGTCCAAAATCAACCGAGGACATCGAATAAATAGCTCGTGATATACAGATTACACTTTAAAACCTGCTACTATTAGAAAAACAGATGCTATTTTACATAGCTCCCCCATAGTTCTGTTCCCTAGAAATCAAATTTAAAAAGAAAGCAGCAATACACTTGGTGACTGCAGTGTCACCTCTCTGGTGATTTTTGGTCATACTGATGTCCTCTGTGAAGGAAATGACGTACACAAGGAGCTTAACCACAACTTGCTGAACCAATCCGTTGACTCTCCAAGTGTATTACTGCAGGTGCAATGTTTGGTGCCATATAATTGAGTGAAAAGGTTTCTATCCCTAAAAATAAAGATATAGTAATTTATACATAGCTTACCTAAAGTTCTGTGCCAAATCTAGATGAAAGGTTTCCACGGAGCTGCAATAAAAAAAGCATTGATATCAGTGATAGTCTGCCAGAATTCCAGGTAGCATTTTAAACTTTTCTATTATGCAGACTCTTGGACCAGTAATTGCATTGCATGCTTGATCAGCTTCAGACAAACTTTTGTTTGAACGTGACTTATCTGCACTTTGTGCTTGGAAGAAGCAATCACAGTCAGATGGAGAGAGGTGCAAATGCCTCTAAAGGGTAACCGATGATAACGCAGTCAAGATGATGAGTAACTGTTAAACCATCCCATCTTGCCGTAGAAACATGAAAAAGCTATTTCAGATCTCAGAAACGCAGTTATTCCTTCATCTTATCTGACCACACAATACAAAGGTTTCTAAAAAGCCAAAACCTGACCCCCCCATCACTCAAAAAACCAAAAAACCCCACCAAATATAGAGTCTATAATCGAAAATGCCATTACAGAAACTAAGCAAGAAGATCGAGCAAATTTTCTGTTCCCTGGCATTACAATTTCTCTACTGCAATCAAGTATTGCAGCTCCCAGGATTGGTTGCTTTTGGAAAAAGAACGAAAGAAATCTGCAGAACGGATCTGCCTGTTTTGCACACAGCTGCAGTTACCACTGTGACAAAAATATTATCCAGACTAACGCTAAAAGAGGGCCAAAAAAGTTATTATTCACAAACAAAAGTTATGGGTCTTGCTAATTCAACCTGTATTCTTTTTGTCCAAGATCAATTCTATCAGTCACTTTCTCAGCTCTGTCTGTCACTTTAAATATTTATTTTTAAAAGATGAAATCATATTCCGTGATTTCTGTACTTTGCCCATTAACGGTAACTGTTCTTCAAACCACAGGTGAAAATATGCTGTCATTAGCAAAATTTCTCAAGATAATATTTCTTCAACATTCACAACACCCCTCTAGCACTCGGCAAAAGCTGATGCTCTGAACTGACGCAACAGCATGGTCTCCTCTTCTCTGCTTGGGAGCAGCCTGTCCCAGCCCCTTAAAAATGTTAAAATGCAGGGAAAATCCCAAGTTTTGCGCCTTTCTACACAAAGTCTTAATACAGAGCTTACGCACGAGCTGATTTAGCAATCACACATATAATTTGTTCTAAAATGTTGTTTTTGATTAAGGAATTAGGAGTTATAATTACGGTATCAGTGCTTTCTGATTTTCTTCTGCGATAAAACGTCTTTGACACGGACGCAGAAAGGTCTGTTGAGGCCATCACCCACGGGCATGTCAACCACTGGGGGACCTTTTTCATGCTTGGGCTTCACTGGCTGCCTTTGTATGAAGAATTTTGGTTCCACAAATAAATTTTATGACCCTATTTTAAAAGGCTCTGACTTGGACCAGCATCTGGTTACACCGCAGTAGCTCCACGCAGATGCGTTAGCTCCACGCAGACGCACTTGCATGGCTGTAGCTGCAAGAACCCCCTGCTCGGGGGGAATTATGGAAGGGTAGCCAGGGAGTCAAGAAGTGGCATCAAAGGTTTGCTCTTCACTAACTACCCCGAGAAACCAAACCTGGGGCTGACTGTTAACCTGCTGGGTGAAGAACCAGCTGGATGGCCAGGCCCAAAGGGTGGTGGTACATGGAGTTAAATCCAGTTGGAAACCGGTCACAAGCGGTGTTCCCCAGGGTTCAGTGCTGGGTCCAGTTCTGTTCAATATCTTTATAAACGACCTGGATGAAGGGATTGAGTGCATTCTTAGCAAGTTTGCAGATGACACCAAGCTGGGTGGAAGTGTGGATCTGCTTGAGGTCAGGGAGGCTCTGCAGAGGGATCTGGACAGGCTGGATCCATGGGCTGAGACCAACAGGATGAGCTTCAACAAGGCCAAGTGCCGGGTCCTCCATTTGGGTCACAACAACCCTGTGCAGCGTTACAGGCTTGGGGAGGAGTGGCTGGAGAGCTGCCTGGCAGAGAGGGACCTGGGGGTGTTGGTTGGCAGCGGCTGAACATGAGCCAGCAGTGGCCCAGGTGGCCAAGAGGCGTGGCCAGCAGGAGCCAGTGATTGTGCCCCTGTGCTCAGCACTGGTGAGGCTGCACCTCGAGTTCTGCGTTCAGTTTTGGGCCCCTCACTCCAAGAAGGACATTGAGGGGCTGGAGCGCATCCAGAGAAGGGCAACGAGGCTGGGGAGGGGCTGGAGAACAAGTCCTATGAGGAGAGACTGAGGGACCTGGGACTGTTTAGCCTGGAGAAGAGCAGGCTGAGGGGAGACCTCATCACTGTCTACAACTGCCTGAAAGGAGGCTGTGACTGGGTGGGTGCTGGGCTCTTCTCACAAGTAACAAGTGATGGGACGAGAGGAAATGGGCACAAGTTGCACCAGGGGAGATTTAGACTGGACATTAGGAAGAATTTCTTGACTGAAAGGGTTCTCAGGCACTGGCAGAGGCTGCCAGGGAGGTGGTGGAGTTGCCATCCCTGGGAGTGTTTAAAATATGGGTAGGTGAGTTTCTTAGGGACAGGGTTTAGTGGGGAGACAGGCACAGCCGGACTCAATGATCTCTGAGGTCTCTTCCAACCTTCTGATTCTATGATTCTATGTTAAGGGGTGACTTTTACCCACCTTGTCTTTTTTTATATAAACTAGATCAACATGAAAAGAGACTGCTGAAGATATCTGAAGGGGGGATTAAGAGCTAAATACTCATTCAAAACATGTCTCTACAAACTCTTTTAGGTTTGTCTGGGGCTTTTTCATGTTTTTCACCAGATGATTCAGCAGCGTAAGCTGAAGAAAAGTAAGAGGAAGGACTCTTGAGAGGAACTAGAACAATCTAGCATAAGCAGTTCTTGCAAAGCCCGCACTATGGCGAGAAAGCCAAAGGCCAGGGTATTTCTTCAGCCACTGAGAACTACAAGTTGATTATAAAAACTGACAATAGAAGCGGATGGCTGGAAGGATCCTCTTGAGTCTCTTGTCAAGAAAATAGAAGAATACTGCAAACAAGTTCTCCTATGGGAAAAATGGCTTATCAGAGGAAAAACTGAGGAGTCCTAAGGTTATTGCACAGAAAATGCATTAATTCCATTGCTCTGTTTACTGTTTTGCAGGGTCCTCTGAAAAGGCAGGGGAGTAAGAAAGGAAACAGGGTATCAGAATCCTATTAAATCTGTCACAGTGGAAAACTTGACGAAGGAGGTGGAAGAAAGGCACCTAGTTTGTAAGGGCAAAAATAAATCCAGAGAGGCAGGGGGGAACAACTGGGCTCTCTGGCACCACCAAAGGCCTCAAAAATTTCTTAATAAAATAGGGATTCAAACAAACAGTGAGAGGCAATTCTATGGCTCTGATGAGCGTGCCCTAGAAACACATCAGCTGAGGACAGTGGCATTTCAAAGCAGATCACAGGAAAGGGCCCTCAGATATCGTCCTGAAATCCTTCAAACAAAAATGCAGACATCTTCTCCAATCAAATAACTCAGTTTAAGATGCTGGAGAAATTCATGGCAGGTACTGAAATCCCACACGTTAGATCCTCACTTCACTTGGTGGAGAAACCCAATGTGATCATCTCAAAACACAGTCTACGAGTGCAAAGGCATGGTGCTCACCTGTCTGGACACAAGGAGACGTAGAGCAGAATGAGCAGCACTGCTCCTACCACAGTGGCCAGCAGAGATCTCATCCAGGAGCTCAGCTGGCAGAAGTTACAGTACTGCACAATGGTGATGAGAATTGCACAACACATAAACATGGTGTACTGCAACACAGAGAGAGAGAGCGCGCATTAGCTCCTGCCTCCCAACCGCAGCCCTTCCGCACAGAAATGCCAGCGCAAATTAAAAAATGGGTGATGGGGAAGAGAAGGGTCTGATCTCGTCTGTTTTACGAGCAATCCCTTATAGCGTCTGGATCAGGAGACGGTGGTCCTGCCCTTCAAAGAGCAAGAAAACTTTTAGCACAGGTAGTTTGTTACAGTTTTCTCTAAACGGAGTTTTGCGTTGCTGCATTATGGTAACTTTCCATACCTTCAGCTTACCTTTCCAAAAAGCTCAGTGCCTCTCCTTTTTAAAAAAATAGAAAAAGAAAAACAAAGGTAAACATTCACAGTAACCTCTCCGCAGGTGCTGAAGCTTCACCCCGTGAGCCGCTGCGTTGGACACGTAGAATGCATTCACCCTGCAAAACTCACTCAGCTGCCTACCTCTGGAAACACTACTTAGACTAACGAGGCAGATGAATTCAAATACAGAAAAATCTGTCCAGATGGCAAAAGGCAGGTATCAGCCATTGTGGGCTGATGCCCGGGAACACCACCATTTGTGCCCGTTTGAAAGGACAATTTTAGGTTCCAAAAGCCCTATCTCAAACATTTTTCCCTTTACACATCTGGACTGGAAAAACAAAAGGAAGGGCAGGATGGAGATGTTGCCTTCTTTTCCATGAGACACAATCTGACGGTGTCAAAACTCTCAAGCTGATAGGAAATTGTGGAGTTATTAAGAATACTCATGACCATCCAAGCTAAAAGAGACTCCACGAGGGCATTATGGAGTTCTCTTTTAGCTATACACTGCGTTTTGCAGTATCAAATGATCACTCTCTCCCTTTCTCTCTCAGTTTAGATTTCCTTTACAGCTGAAGCACAGAGACTGCAGATTAGCAAGACTGTACCATAACAAATAAGCATGTGATTCAGAAGTAGACACAGCGTATGGGAAATAAAACCTTACATAATTTACCACTTTTAAAATCACAAGCACAGTTGTTGGTTTTTTTTTTAAATAACTCAAAAATGGATAAGAGGAATTTCAGTAGTGTCCATATAAAAACATAATTTAAACTTACTTTTTTCCCCCCATTTCAGGTCTCCTAAAGTGGCAGAGCACTGGTTCTCACTCCAAGTGATGCCCCAGCATGAAGCCAGCCTATAGAGGGTCAGGAAGCGCTGCGTTTTACTATGTATGCATGGCTTTGGAAAGTTTTTTTTTTCATTGCTGTTTTTGTTAATTTTGATTTTAATTATTTTATATTCAGGGAGGGTATAAAATGCTATGAATAAAAAAAAACTTTGCAAAACCATGTCATAGTAAAATATGACACTTACCTGACCCTCTATAGATTGACTCCATTTCCTAGAGCTCCAGGACTGTTGAAACACTGAGCACAAGACGAGTTGGGACATCTCTTGGAGAGTGAGCCAACAGCCCCACGACTCTGGAGGTCCTGCAAGAGGAAAGAAAGCAAAGTTCATTCTCAGTTTGGTGATTAACACCACCACCTGACTCCTGCTGCCTGACAACCTGGTCTGAACGGGGACTGAAAACACACTAATAAAATGGTTCTTATAACATTATTTTTAAATGTTTGGAGAGATGATCAAGGATGGTGATGAATGGGATGTTATAAAAATCAGCGGACAGATATGAAGGTTTTCAGCTCCCTTCGGCATAAGGAAGACATTCCTACAATTAGTTTACCAGGAGTCATGAGGGAGGAAGACCATCACGAAACCAGGAAAAAAAATTACAGCTTAAAAGTAGTTGACTAAAAATTCATAAAAGGTAAATGATTTCATTCATGGTGTAAGAAAGAATATCAAACACATTCTTCTGTGACTCTGGTAACTCTGGAATAGTGTATGGGTAAATCAGCAGGACCAAAAAACTCCACACATTCCCATGGAACAAACACTTTCAGGAAGATAGACAGAATGAAGAGGATCTGGTTGTTACCTATGCCCAGGGCCCTGAAACAGTAACAGATTTGTGAAACAGAATTCCCTGAAGATCCTGGAAAGGAAGGATCTTACGCTACCTAAGAGAAACCTGCAGAGAAACAAACCCCCAGCTCTGGTTCCAGTCCATTTTATTCACAAACAGTGTTTAAGCACTGATTTTACGCTACAGTTAGCCTTTAAATTAAACTGTTCTTTCCCCTCCTCAATACTTAACCCCTTGTTCCCCCCTCCTGAATGTTTTTTTTTTAAAGGAAACACCAAATCCCCTGTGGACACTGCTGTGGCTGGCCTAACATGTTCATTTCTTTCTGTTCCTTTGCAGAAAACAGCTCTTGCATTCTTTTAACCATTCCAGCAGACCCTGCAGGGTAATAATTTCTGTGTACTGTAAGTCCTCTCCTTTGAGCTTCTCCATCTGACCCTGTAGGGAAAAAAACCATCCACTGCTAATTCTGTTCTCGCTGTCAAGATGCACTGACGTGCACGCAATGGTTTTAAGCGTATACAGCATTTCTGATGAGAAACTCTACATCAAAACCAGGATGAAGGCAACGGAAAGCCTGAGACCCCCCACTTGCATTCACCAGAAGCGTCTGGTCAAAGGGAAAGAAAGTATGTACGGAGGGAGGGATTTATAGGTATCCCCCTCCTTTGTATAAGAGGGTCCTTTTGTATGAGAGTTTTCAAACAAGCAAGTGACTGTATTTACTAAGAAGCTCGGCATTTCATCACACACAAAAGCCCTGTCCCTCTAAGGGATCTGTATCAAACAGATGTAAAGTGCGAGGGAGGTGAAGAAAGACGGCAGGCGAGCAACAAGCTTCATTCGATCCAAACTGTCAGATTATGAAACAGAGTTCGACAACTTACGTGTATATTTGTTTCAAAATCAGAGGTGAAGTGTGAAAAAACTGCAAGAGCTGGGAGAGAAACCAGGATTGCACCGAAAAAATGTCGAGGCAGCCAGCCAGATATCACCTCCAGGAAACGCTTGGTGCAAGTCATCACCTCCTCCAGGAAGAACGCCATTCTGGAACAAACGAAATCACAGATCCAGGCATCAATTTCAGCTCATCACTCTGGGCAGCTCATTTATCTGTAAGAACACAACTCCAAATCCTTCACTGCAGTGGTGTGAGCAGTCACAGCACAACATGCCACGGCACGTTAACCTCCTTGGCTGAACGATGGACAGTTGTTTGCTCCGGGAAGGGCTGTCAGCAAAGGGAAGGAGAGCAAGTGGAACCGTGGGCTTTGGAAAACCAAACTGAACCCCAGATTTCACTTCCTTGGAAAGTGAGAATAGGAAAGATTTCTCTCTATTCATAAATATTTAGCCTTAAAGCAGGTAGGGAGAGGGGAATAAAGCTTCAAAAAGTTAAAAAAAATTACTTAAAATAACCCCAGGCCTGTTTGTGTGCCCTTCTGGCAGACCAGCACCCAGAGGCCGCGCAAACCCACACCCACGTAACATCGTCCTGCAATCAAAACCAGTTCTCCCAGTCACAGGCACCCCGACAGAATTGCCGGCCACAATCAGACCCCGCTCCCTCTTATTAGGGAAGGGGAACGTGGGCCGCGAGCTGGCAGCCTGCCAGGCAGCAAGGCCCGGGAAGCAGTTGGGATGAGCCCCGCGGACGCCAGCTGGCAGGAGCCCCGCTCCTCCGCTCGCCTGTCGCTACCCAGCGCAGCAACCCAGTTGGCTCCGCACAACGGCAGGCGGGAAGGAACGGTTCTTGCCTCAAGCTGCCGATAAAATCACGGCCCAAACCTGTGAAGTGCTGAAGGAGCCAACTGGAAGAGCTCTGGAGAGCAGCTGAACGGAGACATTTCTTAACGGAGAGCATTTCCAATTGTTCAAATGAATAAGGAAAGGAAAAAGGATGCTTAATGTTCAAGGATGCTGCACAGAAAACTATTATTTATATATACATTATGTATATATATGAATATATATTATATTTAATAGTTACCTTGAGGTAACTTCCTTCTGAGCACTCAAAACCATCAGTAACTCCAGAAAAATTGCAACTGCTGTTCCAGTTTCTAATGATTTTTCTGAAGACATAAAAAGGTAACATAGGGCAAAGAGCTTCATTCAAAGCCATTACATGGGTACGTATGGAATTACCAGGACCGGTCTGGGCAGGTAACAGTGGACAACAGCAGAGCCCAAAGAGTAAAGAATTCCTGCTTTTCTGGGACAGAGATGCTCACAGCTGAAATAAATCCCTATAAATACAACACACACTAAACACGAAATACACAATCTCCAGAGTTAGACAGATTATTCTATATCACCTCCACCTTATAAAAGAGAAAAAAATCCACTGTGGTCTGAAATACAAGGTATTATGATGGATAAAAGCCTGATACAAAGCCAGATAAATATAAAGTTCTTTATGTGAATTTTACACTTTCTCCACACCTTTGAATATGTATTGGTTACGAATGATATTTATCTCTCTGATCTTCACTTCTGTGAATTTTGTGGCCTCAGGCATTTTTGTTGAACCTTCATGAGCTCTTCTCTAATTTAATATATTAAAATTTGGAAATTATACTACAATGCATAGAAGTTTGGGCAAAGGGGCTGAAGGCGCTGTGCTACAGCAGGGCCCCCACAAGAGGGTGCTCACAGCTTTGCTAGCTCCTACTTTAATGGACTCCCATTCCCACCAAAAATTATAGCTATATTCCAGCATAAAAAAGAACTTCCAACCAAGCACAGAAATTAAAAAGCTGTATATAAAGCAAAATGATTTTTTTAATAAAAGCTCTATAGAGGAAAAGCTGGGGTTTTTGAAGTGTTATTACTGTCCTGATTGGTTGCCTCCAAATCACGGACAGATCTATCCCTGTCTCCAGCGGCAGCCAAGTTCACCGAGTATCGAGTACTTCTGAAAATGCCACCCAAGTTCATGCCTCTAAAAATAAAGTTGAATTCTAGCAAAGCCTGTGAATCAGGATTAACATTTACACAGCTGAACTGTGAGAAGGGACACTGAGTCGGGCTCCAGGGCAGAGCATCCAGGTAGCCCTGCAGCCATCCCAGTGCTGCCGGTGTGCGGAGCCGGAGAAGGCAGCCTCTCCGAAGGCAGCTCTGCCCACGCGCGGCAGCATCTCCCATGCTGCGCCCGTGGGTGCTGGCACAGAAACCAGCCCTGTGGCACGCAAACCCAGCGCAGCTCATGTCTCTCACCCAAGCCCACGCACCAGGGACTCCACGGTGCAGAAAGCTCCTTTGATTTTATATTTTTTTTGCCAAGCCTCCATGCCAGGACAAATTCTTGTGGGAACTATAGCAACAAATCCATCAGCGAACCCGATCAGTTAATCCTGCGATGAGGACACGTCTTTATTTAGGCAGCTGCGTGTTTCAAAAAAGCCACTGCAAATTCCAGGACAACGCCACCCTTCTCCTGATTATGTTTATTGTCTCCTCGCATCGATTTTGGGGTTTTGGTCCAGTATTTATCGCAATGCCTTGCGCTCTTGAACTAAAGTGATCGAAATCTCCTCCTTCCCCAAAGAGCAAAAGGCTGGGGATACAGCAGAGCCTCGCATCGCAGAAAGGCGTGTGTTAAATCCACCCAGTACGAGATGTGCGGGCAGACGGCACGGCTACTGGGCAGCACCAGTCATGAACGCAGCATCAGCGGGCAGCTCAACGGGGCTTAAACGCTAAAGCATTCGAGATGCTTTCACGAGCTGGAGTTCAGATTAGTAACTTTGACATAAATGATTAATGGGTAACGGAGAACGTTACCATCACTTCTGTACTTACTGGCGGTTTAAAATCGATTCCCACATTTCAAATCAAAAGCTTTTGGCACAGCAGCGATTTGGTGGGATATTAAACACCAAAGTCACAGATGTTAGGAATAAATAAAGGCAAACAGAATGCATTGTTTTCCCTTACATCAATACTCTATCAGTCCTGTTGTTAACACAGCCAGTTCCTTAAGTTCCAGCTGCAGAAAACAATTTCTGGTCCTGGTCATTAGGAATTTCAGAAGATCCAACTGGTTGACCACACGGTCTCAGCTGTGGACAGGCTGTGGGTGAAGGTGAAGAACCAGGCAAGAGGCAGTTGTGCTTCGTCAGACAACAGCAGCTTCCCACTCCACTGTTCTGATTGTACTTGCTTGCTTTCTTCACCCAGAAAATATTGTTTTGCCCTCTGGAAGGGTACTTCTGAATTCCTGAAGCAACTTGTCAAGTGCTCCCACCTCACTCTTTTGAACAGCATTGACATGTCTACTATTCTGGCCCCCTCAGCAGTCCTCGCTGAAGGATGCGAGCAAAAGCAACACATTCTTTTAAAACAAACTTGTTCATAACCACTTTTACTCAAGAACCAGACCCGCATGTCCAAAGTACCGAGTTAACAAACCCCCTGTGTTTACCTCTGGCAGGCAGAGGTCTTTCACCTGTGCTCCCGCAGAAGCACACAACCCCGAGTGAAATCTCATGCTATTCCCTGTTCAATGACATTTCCCAAGGTATTTTTATAAAACAGCAGAACTTCTGTACCTCTTACACTTCAACAGAACTCATGAAAGTCAAAGTAGGCACATTTCAAGTGGGCAGGAGGACATCTTCGCACTGCATTCACGGAACAGGAGATGCCACCTTCCACATGCTCACAAATGAAGCACCAGTTTTTGATGGCAGCTTTATACAATTAATTTTAGAGTGGCACTTGTGGTAACAGTGGGATCCTCATCCAGAGATACTCCAATAATTTATTATCAGACACTTCAGAGGAATCAAAACATCCTTCTCCCTTGTGAGCCTTGCTCTGTGAGGACTTCTGCTTCTCTGGAACTTCAAAGTTGTAGCTTGTTTCTCATTGCACCGGCAGTGACAGTGCTCTCTTCACCCGCTAAGGTCTCAGCCACTCGAGCGGCAGCGAGTGCTCCCTCAGCTGAGTCCTGGATTCAATTAAAATCAGACTGATTTAAAGGCAGGGTGTTTCGCATCATGATAATGAAGATACAATGAGAAACCTAGGCAAGAATTTTCTGGTCCTAAAATAATCCCTTTTCCTGAAATTCTGGGTCTGTGCCCAGCATTGTAGTCCAGCCTCCTCCCGTCAGCTATCTCGGCGCTATTCTGTGATTGTCATTTGGGATGACATTTCTGCTCAGGAAGCTCCACACCATTTCTGTGCAGAGCGAGTGGCCAGAGCGAGCAGGCCCCACTTTGAAGAGGAACCGAAGGAGAAGAAGATGATTTTATTCTTTCTACTCAAGGGAACTGTGTAGACGTGTGTTCCTCAGCCTGGGGAAACTGGAGTGGCTCAAAAGCGTATTTTATGTATTTACTATAAAGTAAGGACATATTATAAATTCAACACACACACATCTCTCTCCAAGCCAAACCAGATACATTTTCCTAAAAAATTCCCCCCCAGATACACCATTGCTGTTACATTTAAAACTGAAACCCTACCAGAAAGCTTCTGAGTTTTTCACCTACAAAGACTGCTCTTTTTTCGGTGGATAATATGAGACTGCTTTCAAGATCGCACCCCGGGTAAGGTCTGCTCAGACTCGAGATGATCCTGTTTTGCAGTTTAAGAGCTTTACCGAAGTGTTGCCTTACATGCGATGATCAGAGTTCAGCCAAATTCAAATTATACCTCATTAGCAAGGGAAAAAATGCGAGTGTGAGCCCATGGTAGCAAGTTCCTGAGAACCAATTCCTTGTGACTGCAGAGTAAATACAGAGAGATTTGCAGTCACTTCCCTCCCATCAAAAAAAGGAGCATCACACCTCTCACTTGCACAAGGGCTCCGGTAGCCAGGGATATCTGGTGAGTTGATTTCTATATTCCTACTCCTCAGCTGCCAGTCTGGCAGAGGGCAGGGAAGGGAAACAATCGCTTACCCTGTCCAGTGATTCCCACTTCCAAACTAAGCAGGAGAATTTGTGGGGTCTCAAGATTCACGGTTGTCTTGATTTGAATGAATGCAGGGAGCGCTGGTGACCACAAATCATCCGCATCGGTTGCAGAGCTGCAGGATTTGCAATATTCCCTACGTGCCCAAACCTCCTATGAGAGCCCACTAGGATCAAGCTGGCCCTGCACGCTGTCAGGACGGTGTTTATTGAAGCTCTGTTACGGCTACGCCAGGTAGGACCATGTCAGTTTTGACAGCTGGCTATGGATGTTGTCCACAACGTGAGATGTTTCTCAACCTGTTTTTCAAATCACAATTAAGTACAGAAGAATAATTAATATTAAAAAATATAAACTTCTAAGAGTTCGGAGTCATCCTGAAACATTTGCTTTTTAAATCTCACTAATTTTAAGTGAGGCATCCCAGCCAGCTTGGAAAGTAAAATTTGTGCTTTAAGCCAACATAGTCTCATGAAAATATTAGAAATGTCAGTGGCAAATACAAATAGTGTTATAAAAATATTAGAAAGGCACTTAACTCACCTCGGTAACGGCCCAGGCTCACTACTGGAGCACATGGCTCTCTAAAGTGCTGCGACAAAGCTGAGCTCACAAAGACAAAACCACTCTGCAGATTCTTGACTACACAGACAGCGTACTGAAAACAACAACTGGCTTCCTTAAGAAACTATAAACCACTGATTTCTCTACAGAACAGGACTGAAATAAAACCTTATGGACCTACATATAAAAATTCCAAATATTATAGCAATAATGTACAAAATAAGAAAAGACCAAATGCAAGGCAGCACCGAAAAAACAAGTGGGAACAATAATGAATGTAAAAACACTAAAACTGAGTATTTTGATAAAGTACTCGCAAGGTGAAGGAACACAAATTTTCTCCAAACTTATCAGATAGCAGAAGCCACCTCTTCTGCAAAGTGGTGGTTGAGTTGTTCAGACCTGAACAGACACAATGCCGTGGCCACCAAACCCATCCTGCTCTCCCACCTGGTGCGAGGAACAAGCTGCCTGGGCACATTAAACTGACACAAATACTTCTTCCCTCACCCATGGGTACAGAAACTGTTGTGCCAAAGGGAAAACCATTCCTGGTGCAAGAGAGAGGACAGAACAACAGTCAGTCCAGTTTAGGACGCACGGGGATGACAGTCGTACCAGTCCCACCATCTCCCAGTGCAGGGCTTCACACTGAATGTCTAGATTGGCTAAAAACTCTAGAACTACAATACTATTTGAATTATAACAATCAAATACACCTGCTAAGAAATAGTATCCTTAAAAGCATTTCCACTGTTCATAAATTACATCTCTCTACTTCTAAATGCCACCTTTCAGGTCAATACGCCTGCACGCGTTTACATGCACAGGGATTTACAAGCCTGCTGCAGTGCCTAAAGGACTCATTTAGTGTTTTACCTTGATCCTGAAAAGTCAAAGTCAGAGTGCAAACTGCAGTCTCTTGTTTCTTTAAAGACAATAGCAGAACCACTTCTAACTTGTAATCACAGAAGCATTTTAACTCACGCACACCTGATAGCTTTGCAGAGCTATCAGCGAGGATGCACATTTCCACACCACCCTTACAACACGCTCTGGTGTCAGAAGGAAGCGCAGTGAAAACAGGGATGAGGAGGGCAGAATAAACTTGCTTTCACACGTACAGGCAAACAAACAACTTATTATTGGGTCTATCATCAGGGTTAATAACAAGTTACACGTGGTATCTGTATAAATCAGACAACACACCCAGGAGAGCATGAGCTTTGCTGTGTGTATCCACGACTGCCATGCTTGAGGATTCAGGGACTGGGGATTCTTTGCTGCCAACTGCGAAGAGGCAGTGTAGAGCTGGCACTGCCAGCCACAGGCCCTTTCCACAAGCAGCAGCTCGCTGTCACGTAGCCCAGGACCCAAGGGAAACGCTGAAGTCCAATCATGCATCAAACAGAGAAAACACAAACTAAATACTAAACCCATAAGACGTGAAACAGAAATCATTAAGAAAACAAACTCTGGAGGGATGCGATGTGACTTTGGCAATTTGTTTCTTTGCATTTCTGATCGATTACTTCAGGTTTAACACCAGAATGGCATTCTTTTACCTAGGAATTTAAAGGCTGTGGGCATTTTTGGAGGACAGAGAGAAGCTTTCTGTTTGAATTCCCTCACTCTGATGGTCCTGTGAAGGGAGAAGATACCCAGTTGCATGTGGTATCCCAAGGAACAATAAGCACCGGCCGGCGTGCTATGCAGATTCTGTTCCCTAACAGACACCTTTCTCTCCATCAGTTTCTGTAGCCAGACCTTTCCTTGCCCAAGATCTGCCCCAAGCCTTCCCGGCTCCACTAACACCGCACTCCAAATATTACAGACCATCCAGGTCAGCTCCTGGGACGATGTCAGACAAAATGTTCCCCAGCCAGCCATCATTTCAGTTCTCATCACTACTTCCAGAGTGTGTCGTGCGTTATTTACCTGATGGAGACGACCAAGGACAGCACTTCTATCAGGATGGCGATGACGAACACTGCGACTGCTGCAGGTGGTGGAGGGGATGCAACCATCCCGTGTTTCAGGAAACAGGTGATCGAGAGTATGAGGAAGACTATGGTGGAGAGGAACACGTCCAGGAGTGAGCTGAAGGTAGCGCTGGCAAACGTCTTCACTGGAGCATTCTTGATAACCTGTGTGGAACACAAGGATTAGAGGAATACAGAAAATTATGTTAAATACAGAAATTATGCTAACTTCAACTGTACCATAAACAGCAGCTCTCAAAACCAAATAAAGGGAATCAGAACTTTTGCCACTTCAATAATCCAACATAAGTGCTGTTTTGAAACAAGAAAGGGAAAAGGCAGTTCAAAAGCAATCACAGTTCCCTGAGAATAAGTCTGTATTCCAAAAAAAATCACTCGCAGCGCAGCCCCTGGGTGTGGGGTGACTTCTACAGAATATTATGGTACAGAAATAAACCATATAAGAATTGCCTATTCTATGCAAAGAAACAACCCATAATTACTAGCAGATAAAGCTATAAACAGTTTTCTTCGAGGATTTTAATTTAAAATAATAATAGATTTTACAATAAACCTTTTAGCTCCAATAGTTCTTTAAGATAACCCTCCAACCACCACGACTTCCCTGGGACAGAGTTCACTAAAAGCAACAATCAGGCCACTATGTAATCCGAATTGATCAGAGCCCAGGACACGAAGTTTTGTTCCTCCACAAAGCCGCACCACGTCCTCCCATCCTGTCGTGTCCTGGCCCTGGTGCTCGTGCAGCTGTGCTGTGTGCTGCTTCGGCCAGTCCAGCTGAGAACTAGATCATGAGCTCCACATCCTGGCTTGCTCAGATGAGCCCAGCTTTATGAGTGTTTCTGTCTGCCCAGGAGACCACAGAAAGCAAGCTCCCAAGAAAAACAAAAAGTACGGTAACCGTATCACCATGAAGCACCAGGTTTCAATACCACAGTCTTGTGCTCTACTTTTATTCAGGAATTTCTTCTGCTCCTCAGAACACTATTGGCACTCAGCAACACTGGGTAATGAACTTGTTCCCCATTTGTACCTCTCTTCAAACCAACATATTCAGTTAGCATCATCCAGGGCCCAAATACCTTTTAATCTGAACTGTAGCAGAACGCTGTTAGTCCACACAGAAAGTCACATAAATTGAATTAAGGAAAGCAGCACTGTATTCTACAGTGGCAGGATCAAGGATGCCCTAACAGTGCTAAGTAGTTTCTTAATTTCCAAACAAGAACAGGCTAAACAAGCTCTTGGGAAGCAGAGCTGCTTACAGGGAATGATCACAAACTGAGCGCGCAGCTGGCACTGTGTAATTAGAGGTGAATTCAGTGGTGTTGGAAGTTACTTTCAGCAACAGCTCACTGCAAAGCAATTAAATAACCAGCAGTGCTGACAAATCACTTCACTCGCCCAAGAGAAGACAGTTGTTGTTTTGGACCAATCCTTTGCTAATGTTAATGTCTTCACAGGTTTGGCACCAATGCTGCAGTTACTATTAGAGAGTGAAGATTCCCATTTCCAGGGCAGCTCACTTCATAATTTTCAAATTAATAGCTTGCCACTGACAAAATGCACAGACCATATTCCTGCTTCTTCTATGGATTTCCTACCTATCCACATTAATAGGGCAACCTGTACATCACTGACCAACACTGCATTTTTCTCTCTCCAATCTTCCCATTGAAGAGAACTTACTATTTTTCATACACTTAGTGCAAATTTTGCAGGCTGTATCCATCCGACAGGAAGTTTCTCCCTATGGTTGCTACATGAGCTTTATTCAGATACCACTGGAATACAGCGCTGCAGGATGAATATGGAGTTCCTGAACAAAGTGAACTGCAACACAACTATTTTTTTTAACGAAGGAAATTGTAAGATACGTCTCATTTGAAAACATTGGCAAACAAGCAAATAGAGGCTATTGCTAAAGGGAACATGACAACACTGCCTAGGAGAGGAAGCAGCACATGAACAGAAAGCAACAAGCAGCAGAAATCCCACCTGCCCTTAGACACAGGGCATAGCAGGAAGAAAAGAAATAATGAAAACCTACATTTCTCAGGATGCAATTCTGCGTTAAAAACAAAGGCAGACAGGTACTTCGACAGATTACAGAATGAAATCAACACCAGGAGAAACGCACCTCTTCCTGATAACTCGTCCTGTAGGTCATCTCCAAATCCTGATCCAAGAAGTTGAGGCTCAACTTGTTAATAGGAGGCTTAAAGAAGTAGTCTTTCATGAGGCTAACGAGAAAAAGACAATATCCATGTCAGTGCATGCAGCTGTAACTCTACCAGAGCCCCCCGTTCCCTGGCTTCCATTTCCAGGAACACTGGCGCTTGGCTCTGAAGTTCCGTAGCTTTTCTCTGCTCTCGGTCACAGCGTCGCCCCCACAGTGCTCGCTCAGTCACAGGGAATACTTCACAAAAAAATAGCAGAGCAAACTTTTATATTTCAAGAAGGGACTAACAAGTCCTTCAGAAATGTAACAGTTCTCACTGTAATTGTAATATATGCCAGCAACTAGTAAAGGTTAATTGGTGCTATAGAGGCACAACCTTAGGAGACGCGTGGCCACGGGATATTTGTGTCCTAGGTGGAATTCTAGTGTTCAAAGCAAGCCAAGGATGACAAAGGTGACAAATTGTTAAGAGAAAAAAAAACGTTGCCCATTGAAAGAACAAGAAAGTGCTGTTTTCTACAAAGACACTAAAATAACTCAGTAACCCAACTGGGAACGTTCCCTTAACGACCTGGGCTGCAGAGAAATGGAACCTGAGGAGACGGATGGCTTAAATTTACTTCTGAAACAGAGATTTGAAGGCACCAGAAGGCACTGACAAACAATGAAACCAGGTCACTAGGACTAATGAACCCGGTAGCAGTATCTACCAGAGGGTGCTCGTGCACTCCTTCACCTTCTCTTCCAAAGTCAGGCGCACAAACCAAACACAAAAGAGGTCTCAAACATTTAGAAGTTCTTTCTATTCCCCATCCTCTGGGAGAAAAAAATAGAACATGTGTTGAGTTTTACATCAGTGGGAAGAGGTTTAGGAAAAACGTTTGCTTAGGACACCTGCAACCCTCTTCTTTCTTGAGTTGGCATCCAAGAACTGAGACGGCTCCAGTCACCGAGCAGCGAGTGCTTTGCGCTCGGTGGTTGCAGGGTAAGGTCACGTCTGCTTACTCTGTTTATGGCAAGGACAGCCTGTCATTCTCTCTCCTGAGCAGTCCTCGTCTCAGACTTCAAACACAGGCTCTTGCTATGAGCCTTCTTTCATTTTCAAGCAACCGATTCCGCTTGTTATTTACAGTGAATTAGCAGTTTTAAAAACTGCTGTAGAATCTGAAATGGAGCAGCTTCTTTCCAAGTGTTATTCCCACCTTGAGAACGGTTAGCACCGAAGCAACAACGAGAGGGGGCTATTTTCAAGTCGATAACTCTACTCAAAAAGCAGTGATGCACACCAGACCAGTCTGGGCTGGGTATTTTATGTTGATAGGAATTCATATCACGGATCAGAACAGCAGCACCGTGCACCACAGTGGAGACCCCTGTCCAGGGCCCGGGGAAGCTCCTGCTTTGCTGCTGCTGTGTTTGAAGTAAACCCAGAGCAGCAGAACTCACTTAAGATGACCAAGGGGAAGTCTAGAATCACCCTCCTCCCTGAGAAATTCCCCATTCAAACATCCTCACAGAGCCTTGATACGTCCAGACCAACGATATATCATGTTTTACAAGAGGGGATCCAGAATGTTTTAAAAATAAATTATTACATATAACTCCACATTGAGAAACGTTAAAAAGGACTGATATAAAACAGTAGGCCTAAACCATTCAGCAAAGTCCTAATTAATGGGAAGATTATTTTTGGAAAGTTATGTTTACATGAGCTGAACCCAGCAGAGAAGTCTCCCTGGCAACGAGAAATGGCCCACTTAATATGGTAATGATGGTATTTAATTGAGACCAAAAAAAAGCCAGGCTTTGACTGATCTCAAATCACAGTCCTACCTTTTCTGAATCAGAAAGAATGATCTGTTTTGGCAGTGGAGGAGGAAAGCGCCGGGAGCACAAGAACCTGAGCTAGGTCTCTTCAGCAAAGCAACCGCATATGTTAAGCTATTCCGATCGCTTAGAATTTGCAGCATGCTAGATACATTTTAAACCAAAATCCGTTTTGTTCTTGCTGGTTTCTGCCTACATTGGGACTTTCTCAATTCTTTTGCCACCTAATGTTTGAAAATATCAACCAAACACTAATGACAGAACACACATAGCGGTAAAAAAATAGGAACCTGAATTCTAATTGAAGTTAGCCACAGGATAAAAGTAATCTGAAAAAACGGTAGAGAAGAGCCTGGGGTGGGACTGTGTTCCTCCCTCTCACTTCTCCCTGCTTCAGTCATGTGTTCCGCGAAGACGAGTGTCCCTTTTCCAAGCAGCCTGGAGTCTATACAAGCATCCAGTTTCAAGGATATTTAGATAAAATACCCCCAACGAGAGTGGAAGCAGTGAAGCACAAATAAGAACAGTCATAAATAATAACAAACTCAAGCTGTCTGTTTAGTTGGTCCAGTGAAGTCACTGCCATAATAAGTGAGATGAGGTTGTGTGTTTACAGCCCCCCCCAACTACAGAATTTTAGAGAACATATTTTTCTCTGCCCAAAGTAAGTTTTTTTTGTTGGAAACAGAGAGAATCTGACTTTATAAAATGCTGTAGTGGGTCTATGAGAATTCCCTCCCGTTAATTGTACTTCCAACCCAGTATGATTTCTCAGCATTACTCAGCCGCACAATGCCAGCACGTGTTGTTCTTCTGCCATACAAAAAATCTGAGTTCTCTGGTTCAGTTTTTATGTTACATTTTTACTGGCAGAGGAACATAGATATTATGTGCTTTCAGAGGACTTCTGAAGGTAAAGATAAGAGTTCAACTTCATGACAAGTCATTTAAAGATTATTTTTCCTTTGCGAAGACTTGACTGAGGAATGATTTTCACCACGGGAATGACGAAAACCCTGCCTTTTACATTTTTCTGAGAAGAATGTTTCTGACATTCAGTTCCTACGGCAGTTCAAACAGAATACAGACTAAGAGAGAGAAAATAAGACATGTTATATGTTAACAGTAATTACTGACATTAGACAAAAAGCGCACAAATATTAAAGATATGGGATCCCTGTTGCTGCCTTCTACCCTTTATACAATTTTACACTGTGCAGCTTGATTTTCCTTACCTGTCTTCCTTAATCACATCCACAAAGTGAGCATCTGTCTTTTCTCTGATGTTTTTGAACCTCAAAGGAAGGAGAGCTGATTGATCCAGACTCACTCCGCCCCATCTTCCTTTCTCTTGCAACATTTCATAAAGTGAGGTTTGACTATTGCTGAGCTTTTCTTCCTGGGGAGGACTCAGAAGGCCATTCTGAGTCTTTGGACTGTGTCCTCCTGGAGCCTGAACGACAGAAAGCAGAACAGACACGGGCAACATTAGTGGCTGAGACAGGAGACAGAAGAGACTTCACAAAGCAAAAGCTGAAAGAAGTTCTTTCCTCAACGTGCTGAGCTTCTACCTGATCGCTCCGAAGACCTGACTCCACCTGCCTTGAAATCACACGCAGCTTCTGTAAGCCCACACCCATTTCGGTGGCGTCTTTTTGCTTTCCATGTACTGAGTTTCCAAGGAGTAGAAAACAAAGCACATTTTGACACAGGCGATGAAGACCATCCACACGCCCAAATTCCATTCACTCATCTTAAGATGCACAGTTTACGTCAGTATTTAAAAGGCTACCGACCATTGGCCACTACAGACCTGCTGCTTTCCTAGAGCTCCCTCCTTTCTCCTGCCTGGGCAACAGCCCTTTTGTACATCTCATCACCCTCCAAAAAAAAATATCCTGCAGTTTGAACTACATTTTCTTCCCCAGGGATTGTTTCTTTCTGATTTTCTTCTGCCTTTGTATTAATACTGCTTTTTTAAATGTTGACACCTCCTTGCTACACAGCTTCAGTACACACTATTATCAATTCTGCTTTCATCCATTTGAGAACACAAATTACCTTTAACCAAAAAGCTATTCTATTTTCATAGAACCTGACGTTCCTTCTTTTGCATTTGCTTTGACCTAGTCCAATCTGCGCTGAAGCGATTCCAAAAGCATTAGATAACTAAATATAGTCGGAATGAAAATGAAGACTGCAGTTAGTCAGGATCATTTCCAAACGCAACCATACATCAAATGTGGCATGTTTGAACGCTCATCTCCCCCCTCCACGTCTTACCATTTATCACATATCATTTATCCTCATCCTGAAACCCACTCGTGACAGAAGTTTCTCCCTTTCTGCCTGCACTGCAGTCAGCTCAGCAGTGACAAGCTCCTCCAGAAGACTATTCTTGGATGCCACCACAATGACCATAAATACCATAAATATCATCGCCGCCCCAACCAGGCACTGAAATATGTTACATAGATTGTTAAACCAACTTAGTTAAAGTTAAGGAATATCTGGCTTCTGGTTGCCCATGTAAATTCAACTCAGCCTCCTTGTGTATCTAGCCTGCAAAGCAAACGAGGCAGATGAATACAGGCAGGTGGAACTGAAGGTGCAGACACAACCAAGACTGACAGAGCAGCAGAACGTCACCTTGTGCAGCAAAAAGTCAGAAAGCACTCCCGGCTGCCTATCCCTGCCAAGACCTCAAGAGCTAAAGCCATAACAAGGTGTGTTGGAATGGTTCCCTGGAGCTACAGGAAAAGCAGGAGGGAGGAGGGCTGTGCTTCCCTTTCCTCCTGGCTGGGAGGGAGGCAGGATCCCCGCCCCGCAGGCTGCCCCGACGGAGGTGTCGGCCCCTACAGCCACGCGCTGGGAGCTAGGAGATGAAAGGATTCCCAGTCTAGTCCTTTCTACCACTCACAACAATTGTTTTGGCAGCTTGCAGGTGTTCACAGTGCAAAGACAGCAGCTGACAAAGTAGAATAGGAAATTTAGTAGTTACCTTGGCGTGCTGCCAATGTTTTGCTCAAGAACACAATCAACAGAAGAGAAAGGTGATTTCAGCAACACCTATCTCAGCAAAAGCAGACCTTGGACCGGGCAGACGCTTGCATATGACAGAAGGGCACTCTCCTCGTAAGCCAGGGGCACAAGAACCGGAGAATCACAGAATGGTTTGGGTTGAAAGGGACCTCAAAGCCCATCCAGTTCCGTCCCCCCGCCATGGGCAGGGACACCTCCCACTGGATCAGGGGGCTCCAAGCCCCATCCAACCTGGCCTTGAACACCTCCAGGGATGGGGCAGCCACCACTGCTCTGGGCAACCTGGGCCAGGGCCTCCCCACCCTCACAGGAAAAAAGTAAGAAGTTCCTAAAATATTGCCAGTTTCTTTTCTAAGGGAAAACATTCAGCAGCTTCATAGCAAGCCATCCTGCAACGGTAAGAGGTTATCCAGCCTACCCAGAGGGAACACTGCTACGGAGCACAAGATGCACTGCCATGCCAGGGCAGCCTCTCTCCTTTTGAGATAAGGACTAACAAAAGCAAACCAGAAGACTGATGAACAAGTTTCTAGAAGTGAAGGGTCTTCATTGGGTTTTGTTTGGTTTTTTGTTTTTGTTTCTTTAACTTATGCTAAAGAATATATTTGCTCAGAGCACTTCCCATAACAACCCGAAGCCTAAAAAAAAAAGATTATAGTTATCACCTTTTTTTTTTCTCCTGGTAAAGAATCTTTCTCCTTTTCTTCACCCCTGCTGAGATGTCGTTACTTGAAAAGCAGTAACCGAGAGAACACAATTTTTGCTCAAATAAAAGCTATGGACTCCTTTGCTTTCCCTGTCTGTCCAAGCTCATGTAAAGAATGCAGCAAAAACTTCTGCTCTTTTGGAGAAGGTCAGCATGGACTTCTCGTGGCCTTTTCTCTTTAGCTCCTTGGCAAAGGGTCAAATCCCTAAGAAAATTCTTCCCTTCAGTCAGCTCAAGGTTCTCCTCTGCGGTCTGCACTCTGTTAATCTTAACAGGAGGAGATTACAGTGCGAAACTGCTTGTGTGTAAGGAGAAAATCCCTATTTATTAAAAGTTGTTAGCCGTGGTGTTGCTGTGGTTTCTGATGGCAACCGTCTGCACAGCTCTTGTCAGCACTCAAGAGTTTGATGCACCATGCAAGAGGTTCCTCTCATCAAGAGACAGCAAGGCTGTTGGGACCAACAAGGTTAACGATGCGGTTAACACCTTTCAGGGAGTGGAGACAGAAAGAGACTGAGATAGAGACAGGGAACATGAGCACCTCAGGGCCAGGCGCAACGCCAGGGCATCGGGAGGGGTACAAACTCCAGAGATGGGTGGGGGAAGCTTACAGCCCTTCTTCCAGAGAAAACTGGGACTGCAAAGAAGATTTGGAAATCAAATACCACAGCAAATTTGTGCAGGTAGCTGTTCTTTTGATTTTCAGTTTCAACAGGCACCCCAGACCTACCAGAGCGCCATTTAACTGGTGCAGATTTTGACCTGGCAATAACTAAACCGAATCAAAGAAGGGCAAGTGATTTGGTCTCCACCAGCACGCTTCTTCCAGTGAAATTACAGACATTTTATTCTGTGCAGATCTCTTCTGAGCAAGGTTAGATGACTTGCTGATTGACACACGTGAAGCTAATACAGCTGCAGTAGGAGGATACTTAAAAAATAATTCTGATGAAGCTGACACACGACCTGAGGCAGCTCGTGCCTAAGGAAAATCCCTGTCCACGGTCGGTTCTTGGAGATCCCTGGCATGTGGGCAGAGGTAGCCTGGGGAAGAAGCATCTCACACACACCATTCCTGGCAGCCTGGGCAGTGTTTTCTATCTTAAAGACCTCATGCTGTTTCAAGACCAGTACCTGCTGGCCACTCATCTCTCTGACAGCTGAAGGGATGACAATTTGATTTTTTTGGTAGGTTGTTTCCTAGGAACTCCGGCACAGAACACGATCGACTGTGTCACAACACCACTTCAGCCCAGGAAGGCAGTCCCTACACCTCAGTTTACAATTTAAGCACAGGAGACAACAGGTCACATTCAGGCAGAGAGACAAAGGCAGATGAATGTCACAGCTCAGCAGCAGAGTAAGCGCTGGCAAGTTTTTCCATTAGCTGTACATGCAACCGGTAAAGACAGACGCGAAGAACAGGACAGCTGCCTCTGAGCGTGTTTATAAAGTGATTCTCCCCGATGAGGGAAAGCACTAAACTTACTTGAAAATACAACAATCAGGTGATGAGCACGGGTATCCAGTCTGCAATTAGGCAGGAGCTTAATATTCAAGAAGGAGCAAGAGGCAGAGCTGAGAGGACTACAAAGGCCACAAACAGAACAACAAAAAGCAACATCTGGTGTTGCAGAGGAAGGAAGGCTTCAGGAAGAATATCTAAGCGACAGGCAGGGAGAACGATCCTGGCAGTGGCAGGCTGCCGGTCAGAAGAAGGATGCAAACCGACTTAGCGGCTGTGAATTTCAGCTGTGCGGGGAACAGGAATGACTTTTAGCTCAGAGCTACAATGCAAAGACATTGGCAAGACAGAGGTGTCACTTGTGGCGAGGTGACACGCAGCCAGCTGGTGTAAGTGATGGAGAACGCGGCAAGCACTGTTTGTGCTGCCTCTTTGGGCAGCCTCAGCATAACTTAAAAAAGCCAGCTTTTACGTCCTTCTCAGTATCGAGCTGGGCCCATAAATCACTAATAATTTTGAAAATTGGTGGGGGGAGCATCAGCTAAAGTTTAGAACACTACTGCTGAAAATGAAAATCAGGGCTGCTGCTTAGAGCAAGAACAAAGGAACAGCAATGCCGATGTGAGAAAGCTAACTGAAGCAGAGCAATACGGGGAAAGAAGGGAAGTGGTAAATACTTCAGTTACCTTCGTACTGTTTTTATGCTCATCCTGACAACCATTTTGGATAGCTCCTTCGTCTATGCTGACATCGCAGTGGGGAGCAAGGGTGGTACTACATGAAGGGCAAGGCTGCAAGGAGACAAAAAAAATTTAGCTAGGAACATTCTGGTGTTCTAGTATTATGCAATTTATAATTTGGTCCACTTGTATACTTGTGGCATGGTTAAAAGATAAACAAAGCTACAGAATTGGGAAGCAGGGAGCAAAATTTGACTGGAACAGAATGCACCATTTCAGAAATAAAGTACAGAGTTTGTGTTTACTGAAGCTAAATGGAATCTAGGAGAGCTTTACCAGTGTAAGATCACAGATACGCTGGAATCATTAGTAAAGGACCCCCCCAGGAAGAAAAAAGTACTCTTCAGTGAGAGAAGTGCAGTTTTCTTGTTTAAACTCTGCCTGCCAAAGGACTGGAACGGCATTAGGAGTGACAAGTGGGCACAAAACAGAGCACAATTCAGAAAAAGCACGAAGCAGCACGATGCATTATGAACAGTACAGAGAAATGGGAAGCAATGAATCTGAAACTAATAAAGGGAAACACTTGCATACAGTGCCTTGAGACAGGAGAGTGGGGCTCAGGCGAGCGCACACTGAAGCCAAACACCCAGCAAATGTCACAAGGAAGGCAAAACCATCAGGACCTGCCACATTGCAGTTTCGAAGCACCCTAAAATGTCACCCTTTAGGTTTGAAGCAACCTCACCCCTTAGGGTTAAAATGTGGGAACCAAGTCCGTGTCTGTATTGTGCAGTTCTTCACACCTTTCCCCAGCCCATGGCACAGGCACCTGCTGCTCACAAGGAGCCGTGGCGGATCCCCGCTGGCAGCTCCTCCGCTCTGGAGGTGGTTTGCTGTCACGAGGCTCGCCTCAAGTCTACTAATTGATACAGAGACACCAGTCACGGGGAACAGCATACTAAATTTGGCACGTTGTACACTAAGTGTGGTAGGGGATCCTCTAAACATCTTGATAAATCTTCCAACAAGCAACTCGAGCCTTTTGTCTCAAACTCAACACCCCACGTCCATTCTAACTGCTCCTCCTGGACTCGGGAGGGATGTGCTGAAGCCTCTCCAGCCTATCCTGGCCCAAAACCACAACCACATCTGCCTTCAGGTTCACTCCTGATTTCAGAGACCAGTGCCAATGTCTTCTCAGAACTGACTTTTCATCCAACGCCCTTTTTCTGTCTCTGGTGTCACACCTGAAATTAGATAAAGTGGCGTGTTTAATGTTCAGGTTGTTATGGCACAGCGTTTCCCCCAGTCTGCTCCTCCTGTGACTCCCGAGCCAGCCAAGCACTGAGCCGCACCTCTCAAGGGCTGTCACGAGGACTCTGAGACCTCCTAGCAGCCATCACTTCTGCTGCTCCTCAGGAGCACGGTCCATGTCAGGGCACTGAATGACAACGAGTTGCCTAATCTTGCCTAATCTGGCATCAGATCAACAAGTTACATCCAGTCCTGAACCTGCACAAGCTGAACAAACATCACCACACTCGAAGAAACGATGATGTTGGTTCTCAAACGGTTTTGTTTAAAGATAGATAGATAGATAGATAGATAGATAGATAGATAGATAGATAAGATAAAATAATAATAATGAATGCCTCGGTCGCTTTGTGGAAGGCAACACTAAGACTGCTTTAATAAGAAATATGGCCATGGGCTAACGAGCCTTCTAAGTTCCTAGAGCATTATTTAGCAGATTTAACCCAAATACCTCCACCAAAAAATAAAAAAAATAGTCCCTGTTTGATCTTGCTAAGAAATCAGCAAGCCCACCTCCAGCACCTCGCTCCTGGGGTTAAACCAGAAGGCAAAACTCCCATAAAAGCAGCTTGACCTTTTGTGGAGAGCCGGCAGTCCATCTGACTTACTCCATGTGTCCAAGTCAATATTAACTTCATCGAGGCTGTCATTAACTCCGTTCTCTAATGCAGACATTCACTCGAGCTCAGTGCGTGTGTGACCTCACCACCATGAATAATACATCAATGCGCTTTCAGCAGACACCAAGAGGAGCAAAAGTGCTTCCTGTTTTCATACCAAAGGATGACTAAAACATTTGCACAACAGCTTATGACTCTCAGTCAAATAAGGGGTTTTATGGAATACAATAGGGAAACTAAAGTGATCCCAAAACCAGTTAAGCAGGATACAGTGTTTTAATTCAAAATATCAGCTGTTATTATAGATTAACTTATAGGTTTTAGCCTCTATCTTCTCCACGTCAATTATGTACAGGCATTTTCTTGATACCCATACTGCAATTGAAGGAGCTACAGAGATGCTGGAGGAGAGGAGGAAATACAATTCCCTTCATGGATCAATGACTGTTGCATTCTCCTTTCTGACCTTCCTGAACAGCACTCATCTGCCAGAACACTTGTTCAAGCCCAGAATGTGAAAGCCATCCTTTGCACCCAATGCGGCCACTTATTCCCTTTAAAACAAAACTACTTCAACTACTTCAACTGTGATTTTGCCCCTCCTACTTAAGTCTCTTTTGCAGAGCTGGAGTCATCTCCTCCCACACTGACACTGTTTACAGCTTTGTATTTAAAACAGTTGGCATGTAAGTCATGATTCTTTTGCAAATTATTATCTCCAGACCCTACCAGCAAGCTGCAGGCTTTAAAAAACCTAAAAAAACCTCGCAACCTGTAAAAAAGAAACTCACTCCTTTTTTAAAAATTGTGCATGATCTGTGATTGAATCACACTGTGGGGATTTTATATATATATGTATTTAATTTTTTTTACTGAATTTTTTAACACTGTAAGACGTACTCTAGTCTGGCTGGTAAATGGTTCCTTGAAAGCTTGACCCAGACTTTTGGTCTGCAACCCCTCGGGTCACAGGGTGCCCAGTAGAGAGAAGGCTGGTGCACATCTACACTCCGAAGTGCTCTGTGGAATCCGGAATACCAGTGTCCAGCCATGCTGGGAGAAGCAAGCACGCTTCGCATGCCTGTGCTGCAACTCCAGCTGCGGAATGTGCACATGATTGCTCCATCACCAGGCTACAGGCACAGCTCGTGGTATGCGTTACAGGGATGCGCATCAGACCACAGGGAAAGCTCAGTTTGGGGTCATTCAAGATTCACTCCAGCTTTGGTGTTTCTGGGGCAAGACAGGCACATTATCTCAGAGTTGTGAAGCTGCTTACGGAATCGGTGGCCAGACCTGCGGTGCTCATGGTGGTAAGTAAGACCAGGTACCTATCAACACAAATTCAAAGCTGTAGCATTAGCACAGCGGTAGACAGGGTATCCAAGGAGGATGAAACTAAGTTCTGGGTGCTCTTCTGGAGCAGCTTCTTTAGAATCTTTAGAATCACAGAATAATCTAGTTGGAAAAGACCTTTGAGATCATCGAGTCCAACCATACCTGTCCCCTTACTAAACCCTGTCCCGAAGAAACTCACCTACCCATCTTTTTAACACCTCCAGGGATGGTGACTCCACCACCTCCCTGGGTAGCCTCTGCCAGTGCCTGAGAACCCTTTCAGGGAAGAAATTTTTCCTAATGCCCAGTCTGAACCTCCCCTGGGGCAACTTGTGGCCATTCCCTCTCGTCCTATCGCTTGTTACTTGTGAGAAGAGCCCAGCACCCACCCTGTCACAACCTCCTTTCAGGCACTTGTACACAGTGATGAGGTCTCCCCTCAGCCTCCTTTTCTCCAGGCTCAACAACCCTAATTTCTCCAGCCCCTTCATCAGCTTCGTCGCCCTTCTCCGGACACGCTCCAGCACCTCAGTGTCCTTGAGCTTCTCCTTCACTCATTCGCACAGCCCTGTTTGCACTTTTGCACTGTGCAAACCATCATTCAGTATTTAACAGCAATTAATAACCAGTCAAGATGGTCCTAGAACAGAATATCAAGGACTGGGCAGTGAAGCTGACACCCCAGGTCAGCTGTGCGCCTCCATGTTGCACAGTAGCTGTGCTGGTGTAGTGGTGCACCTGTATCCTCCCTCTGCAAAGTAAGTCACTCCATGTTTTAGAAAACACACACCATAGCTTATCTTTAACAACAGATTCATTTTGGGCTGGAGTCATTTTAACAAGAAGTGTCCCAGTTAATACACAACGAATTCTCTCAAATTCCAGCTCAGTCAGGTCAGCCCTGCGCCTCGCTGCAGTTACAGCGTGCTTTGCTGGCTGACATTCACAAGGCATCCTCAGAACAGCACCCTTGGTTTTACTGCTTTGTTTAATCCCTCCTCTCTCCCTTCTGCTCCACACACAGGCAGCTCAGTAACACTGAGTATGTTCCTCTCCCTTCACTGTTGGAAATGAAGGTGTTTCTGCTCCTCACTGCCACACCTACACAGCCACACACCAGGCAGCACAGACAGGGTTGTTTGTTATCAAGACCCATCAATGGCTTTGAGACATTTTTTCCTACCTTATTTGCTGGTACCTTCACTGACAGACAGAGCTGGAAAGATGCTGCCTGAAGGATGCCAATTCTTACACAGGAGAAGGAATAGAAAGGTATCACCAGTGACTTGGAGGCACTCAAACAACACAGTGCATGTTTGGGGGGATAATGATGGCCACAGCTATGTCCTGGAGTGAAGCAGTCCTGGCTTGCTCTCTGAGGAGCTCACTGAACTTTGGACCGTATCTCTGGGACCAGCCTTCCAGCTGATCCTACTTGCGATGCAGTGTTTCTACTCCAGAACTTCAAATCCAGCACAGAGGCACAGTCAAGGTGCCCGGCTCACGCTCTCCTCATCCAGTCAACAACCATGCAAGCAGCAAAAATGGAGTGGCATGAAAAGTCACCTCCCCATCAACTCTGCCAGCCCAATCTCAAACCTCTGTGGGAGAGATCCCTTCAGGGTTAAACAGGCGGCAGTCTCCGGACTGTCACCTGCAGCTGACCAGCCAGGGCTCTGACATCCGCGCCCAGCTCGGGCAACCCAGGACAAGGAACTCTTAGCACAAATGAAAACAGAGAACAGACATCTGTTGTTTGGGAAATCTGTTCTGAGCTGGAAGATGGAGAGTAACAGCAAAGTTTCGAAGCAATACACATTGTTTCACAGATTTCCTTGTCAAGAGATCTTGTGAGAGGTGTGAACATAACAAAATGTCATCATTTCTCTAAGATGAATCCATGCAAATTGTTGCACTCAGTTCTCAATATAGGTTTCTAGAGTAAGCAGCTAAGTAGATCATTTTCTCCCACCACACAAACAACCCTGCTATCTTTTTGCAAGGCTGTTATTTAGGCATAGGGAAAGTTTCACAGGTACATGACATGCACAAGAGGAACAGCAGAAACAGGGAGCAGCAAAGCAGAAAATTACAGAAGTTACTGCAGCTGCTTAAAGTATTTGCTTTCCCATAAAATCAAGACCATTGAAAAAGCAGCACTGACCTCTCGGTTCTGAAATACACATTAAAAAAGTGTACTTGAAACTATATTTAAAAAGTGTTCGCCTTACTTTGGTGAGTCCTTGTCAACTGGGGAAGCATTTTATTTTGTAAATTCTTGGTGGTCCCTCAGACCACGTTTCATCACTGTATGTGTATAATTACATATATATGCAAGTACATAAAGTAGTGCATAAACAAACCTGCAAGGCTCCCCATCCACACCTCTCTCCCTGGTTTGAGATCTACAATGGGGTTTGAAACAAGAACTCACCTTTGGTTTTTCTGTGTGTTTGAGAGGCTTTGTCAGGTCGCCTGTGTTCTCGGCTGACGATGCTCCCTGGGCCCTGGTTCCGTCTCTGGGCTCTGCGATGGGAAGCAGCGCTTGCGAACAGCTGCAGTGGGGCTCCTTCACCTTCTGCCCAGAGATCAGATAGGTCTTCAGACCTACAGAGAAAAGAAAGGAATAGTCATAACTGCAGAAAGACAAGGGTAATGCTCCTTTGGACTTTGCAGTTAGGAAATACAGTAACTACCAAAGTGCCATCAAGGTGGGGGACCCAGAACACACAAAAGAAAAGGGGCTGGGAACAAACACCAGGAACAAACACCAGGAATATAAAGATGCTCTGTGTGAAGTGGTGGCAGTCAGGACTGCCCAACATCCGCTCTCCTGGGCACCAGAGATCACCACTCTGATACACAGCAACAGCCTGGGCTGATGCATACGTAATTTATTCCATTTTCACTCTTGTACTTCTGAAAAATAGAGCCAAGACCTTATCTATTTACTTCCCAGTTGTAATTCGAGCTCTCACAT
The DNA here is from genome assembly GCA_033558235.1 of Neomorphus geoffroyi. Classification (NCBI taxonomy): domain Eukaryota; kingdom Metazoa; phylum Chordata; class Aves; order Cuculiformes; family Neomorphidae; genus Neomorphus; species Neomorphus geoffroyi. The sequence goes on from JAUMJM010000038.1 coordinate 9,644,780, forward strand.
TAACTCTTTACTTTTGGAAAGGATTTGCAGCCTGTTTTTCAGCGATACCTGTGTTAGTATTCTACTTCTGAAAAGCCAGCATGTATTGCTCCACTTGTCAGAGAGATGTCATGAAGATTGCTTAATGCCGGCAGCGCATCGAGAGAGGAAATGGCTCTTAAGTGCTAGAAATCCTGATGGGTTTTCATAGTTAGTGCAGACTTCACATTTTTAAAGAACAAAATCAATCTCTCGCACGTACGCCCACACAGGCTCTCTGCAACTGTTGTATGAATTGAAGTATAATTGGAAAGCAGCTCCAATATCAAAGGCCAGGCTGGTAAATACCATGTTGTATCAAGCTGAGCTGTATCAAAAACCTGTTCACAAATTAAAAGATCTGGACTTTCTTTAGAATGTTGCTTATTGTACTTCCTTGAAACTTTGTGTTACGATGTTCGAGGCACAAAGACTAAGAAGGAGCCACTAATGGCACTGCTTGCTGAATGCAAATGAGTTCATTTTATTGCCACTCTAAGGGAAATCTCCCACTCAGCAAGGAAGGGCAGCGATGCGCTTCAAAAAGCCTGGAAGTCACCAGCTCACAGAACTGGAAAGCGCCTGTTGTTTCATGGTGCCAGCGCCTGCTGTCCCGTGGGATCCTGCAGCCGACCTCACACTGCCCAGGGCTCATGGGACAGCTGCTGGTTTTCTATTTGGGTCAGCTGTGCATCATCCTCCTCCCTTTTTGGGACACTGGGCACCGTACTGCCGCCAGCCACACAACCATCACAGCATCGACCGCACTCTGCAGGGGGACAGCTGGAAATACTGCCAGTTGCAGCCCTTGGAAGAGGGCAGGCTTGTCCTTACGATAAGATTGTTCTCTCATAACCTTCTTTACAAACATAAAATCATATTCCATAAACCTCTTTTTTTGGTCTGTAATATGTAAACTTTCCAATAAAAATAAGTTATACACACACAAACGGTGATTTTGCAGTTTCTCTGTTTGTCCCACCAGTAACTGGAGCTTCTGAACGCTCCCAACAACCAATGCTGAGACCGCATCTCTATCCACCATTTCAACCTCAGGCTCAAAAGCCGCTGGGAAAGCCACAGTGCTCTCCCGCAGCGCTCTGAACGCAGAGTGCTCGCTTGCCTGTTTGAGATGTTACGCCATAGCCAATCTATTTATATTTTATATCGCTTATAGTAGTGATTGGATTTTATTTGGCAGTTCTGCTTAATAAAACCGTGCGCTCTTGCTCCCTTCCAGATGTGGGGCTGGGCTCTTTAAAACCTACAGTAACAGGAGGTGTCCTGTAAGGAATTCACCACAACCAGCTTACAATTACATGTTCACTGGGGTAAACGCTAGAGGTTAAGCTTACTGTTCCTATTTTTAAAAGCTACCTGAAAGCAACAGCATTACCACTATTATTCCTCTCCTGTTTTTCTAAACAAACATATTCTCTTTGGGGGTTTTGTATTTTTGAAAAGGCACTTTTTACATCTCACTGTGCTGCACAGCATAATTATTTTGTCACTGTTGCACACAGTAAAACTGTCTCCAGTCTGAGCTCTACACCGAGGAAAAAAGAGAAGTCATACAGTATGCCAGAAATCGAAAACATGCTTGGGAATGTAGCATCCTTCCTCATTCCTACCTGAATTGGCAGTGGGCTACAGCTCCTTAGCCCCACTCCACCCCTCATCCTCCCCATTCACAGCAAACTCCTCACCCTGCAGCCACTGCCGGCATCCACAGCCACTTTGGGCTTAAAGTTGGGTTGTAATGGCAGGCTGTTGGCACTGAGAACAGACTGTAAAAATCTCTGTGTGACCTCCTGGTGCTCTCCAGCCTCACCACAGCCACCAAACAAGGAGCAATATTCTAAATGAGTACTCTGAAATCGGATAAAGAAAAGCCAACATCCTGCAGACCCACAACAGACCTGCAGTAAGTGGTCAGCAAGGCCACTCGTGGCTCTGAATGCAAGGTCAGGGTCTTGGGAGAGCACATAAGGAAAAAAGGTTATTTTTTGAAACGTTTGGGAAATTAGGAGGTGTCAAAATCTTCCACCTTTACAGAATTTTGCTAACATTGTCTACCTAATACTTTGTTATTAAATCCTTCTTATGATAGAAAAATTCGATTTGCTTTACAACTCCTTGCAACTCCGTAACACTTCACAAAGCAACCCCCGCGTTCAGTCTGAAATATTTCGGTATTAAAAAAGGGACATTAATTAAACAGAACTGCACTGATGTAAGTAAAATGTATTATACAAGAGCAGTGTTCTCCCTCCTTCTATAGCTCCGGTGAATTAGAACAACCAACACTGTCAGTTCCCATACAGTGCATGGAGTGAAAAACGTTCACACCAGAACACAGCACGTTTCCATCAATCAGGCAATGCATCACGATTCAGTGAATAAGCCAACAATGAAGGAGCTGCTATTTTATTTGAAAACCAGCAAAAACGGTGCAATTTTTGGTGTGTGTTGCCGTGCAGCGATGCAACTCAAGCCACTGCAAGCAAGAAGGCTCTATGAGATGCTTCGACTGCCACTTATAAAGGCACAGCTCACCCTTCCCTTCCCTCCTGCCACTCTCGATCTCATATTCATTCTCATCCCAAATTTATTCAAAATTAATGCTGAAAATCAGCACAGCCTCACAGTGCTGACAGCAAAGCCTGCCAGAGGACGGCTCTATCCTGCAGCACGTCTGCTTTTTCCAGAGATGGCTCTGGGAAGCAAAGAGGAGGAACTGCCTGCCACAGCCCCCAAACACACCAGTGTATCGTGCACTGTGCTTTCTGCCCTTTCACACCCAGTTGTGTCAGTTATCTTTGAGAAACACTTGTCTTCCAGTTCTGAAAATCTGTGAGCATTATAAAGAGCAGCAGCTCCTGCATGCTGAGCCAGAACACTCAGCTCTTTAATTCAGGCACTGTGAATATTGCCATGGCAGTGTTGGTAACATGTATTTTTGACAAAACAGTTGAGATCGCTATGGAACGACAGAGGGTTTGTTGGTCCTCCTACCACGGAATTTTAGAAGCAGCAGAAAAATCTCAGTACTTGGTTCCCTTCTTGATCAGAGAAAATGATTGAAGCGTTGGAGCACCTCCTGTATGAGGACAGGCTGAAGGATTTGGGCTGGTTCAGCCTGGAGGCTGTGGAAGGCTGTGGGGAGACCTTAGAGCAGCCTCCCAGCACTGAAAGGGGCTCCAGAAAAGCTGGGGATGGGCTCTTGATCAGGGAATGCAGGGACAGGATGAGTTTTCAGATTTCAGCTGAAAAGGGGGAGACTGGGATGAGATCTTAGGAAGAAATGTTTTGCTGTGAGGGTTGGGAGGCCCTGGCCCAGGTTGCCCAGAGAAGTGGTGGCTGCCCCATCCCTGGAGGTGTTCAAGGCCAGGTTGGATGGGGCTTGGAGCCCCCTGATCCAGTGGGAGGTGTCCCTGCTTGTGGCAGGGGGTGGCACTGGGTGGGCTTTGAGGTCCCTTCTAAAACAAACAATTCCATGATACTACAGTTAGCTTTTCTTTTTCATCAGTAGCATTTCTCTGAACTTCTAAAAGCAGAAACCCATCCCAAACACTAAATAATTCCAATAACAGTAAAAAAATCATATGCAGGCACTCACACAGAAATTATTTTCTGTATGCACAAACCCAAATGACAACACAAATAAGGCTGTGCGTAAACATCCTCTCTGCAACCTGTGTTTGGAAGTGTGAGAGAACCCAGCAGTGGTGGAGTGAATGGGCAGTTCAGGAACACAGGCGCAGGTGGAGGCAGGCAGAGATGGGGCTCCCTGGCTTACGGCGATAGGTCAGGCTGGAGCGACCTCGCCGTCCTCGACTGGAGTGGCGTCTGCAGAGAGAAACTGTCTTGGGTAATTAGTGGGAAGTCACTTGCTGGGAAGGAACTGGGAAGGGAAAGAAGAGATGTTCTCGTCCTTCAGCTCCTTAATTAAGTCATTAATTTCCTCTCCTTTGGTTCATTTATCCCTATGGCTTCAGGACAGCAGTTGCTGCTGAGCCAGTCTGATCTGATTTGTACATAAGCAGAGGGCTTCCCTCCATGCATCTGCTACAACAGGCTCTCTGCTCCCACAGGAGATGGGGATTTAGACAAACACTGACAAGCAATTCCTTGATAAGAGAAGATTCAAGTTGCAATTTTTGATGCTTCATATGTATGGCATCGAAACTTTTAGCCCTCCGCTGACAGTGGGCAGGAAAATCATTAACACTTTCTGTCTGGCAAACTGAACGTGCTGTACTTGTCACACCTCCCATCAATGAGCTTCAAGTGCTTTTGAAACCCTTTAGTCATTGATTCTATGAGACACTGAAAAATGATGGCAATGCTGCAGTCGTGTTCTCACTGATTCATTTAATAAAAATATAATTCCACTTTTATTATAAATCCATGTTCCTCCCTCCATGAATCACTTCACCTTTTCAGTTACAGTGCAGGGAAACAGCATTTAATGAAGTGGTGACTTTCCTTTTCAGGACTGCCTCCCAAGCACAGACCTCTGTGCTACGACCGGGAATGCTCCTTGTATTGATGCAATAAAATCCAAATTACGTCATTTATACACCTTTTACCAAATAGCTTTATATTAACAATTCTCCTTCACTGTGTATTGTTACATCATTTCCCTTAGCATCTACACACACTTTAATCGTTCAACCATATTTCTTTCTAAATAATTAAGTATAAATTTACAAAACTAACCAAGCTCTATTTTCACAACCTTCTACTTTTGCAGCAACTTGTCTCACAAAATTAGAATTTGCATGAAAACTGCTTCGTCGTGAGAACCACAGTGACTGTCACTCCCACATGAGAGCAGGAATTACTTTCTAGCTAGAAAGTCACTTTAACCACCTGCCGCAGTCTGCCGAGATGAACACCATCAGCTGTTATCTTTCAATAATTTCATATCTCATTTTATATAATTCTAATACAAATAACCTGTAGTGGTACAGCAAGTTCATAAAAATCCTTTGCAGTTCAGGATTGGCTTTAGCTCCTCTCTTTCCAAGCTGATGGATGGGAACTCATTTTGGGTCATGCTTTTCTGCAAATAATCAGCTCTTGCCTTCTGTTTTTAGAAATACAACTAAAAGTTTTCTCCACACCTTTTAAAGACATTATCTTTGCAGTTTGCCAAAAATCCAGGAGTGGAAAACACTGGTTTTCAGTCAGGGAAAGTGAAACAGGGACCTGCAGTTCGGTTTCATCATAATGAAACATGTTGCTATACAACTTCATCAGAATCTGACTTGCTCTGTAAACTAAATTATTAACTGCAACTTCTGGAATGTAATAATACAGGTAAATAATAGTAAAAATGTGACCAGAAATATAAATACTACTTCTAATTACAGCCTCTTTTTGGCATCTCTCTCCTAACTTTTCTGTGTTGTTTTTTTTTCCCTTGTCAAAGCTTAAATCATTTTTCAAGTACTACCTTGGCCTAAGGTTTACACCAGAAACAGCGCGGAGCACATCAGCACTCCAGGAGCTTTAGTATCCTTTGGTGAAGTAGCTGCTGAATCTAAAGACGATTTCCAATGGCAAATATTCCCCCTCCTTCTGAAAAATTCAGTACCTGCCCAATCTCTACATGCGGGTCTGGTCCCTCACTGTTTCAGAGCACTCTCACAGGTCCATGCAAACCTCATCCTCCCCCCAGTGCAATGCCCTCATTGTTTGAGCCAGGGACCAGGACTGGACACCACCACAAGAAACCTCAGCCCCAGCACACAGCGAGCCAGGCGCCCGCCTGCCGAGCACCAGTCGGCACTGCCAGGCAATCCTCACCTGCCCAGTAACACACGCAGCCACTCAGAGGATCAGCTGTCCACCACGTACAACTGCAACAAGGGATGCTGCTCAAAATGTACAAACATTAGAAACTGAAGGACAGAAAAGTCAGTCTGTATTTCATTAAAGAGAAAATCTGATAAGGGATGAACTGGAAATTTAAAATCCTTCTGCTAGATAGACTCTGTAACCAACATCATACGGATCAACAGGGTAACTTCAGAGAGTCACCTGGTAACCAAGCTGAACACAGTACAAGAAATGGGCAATTTAAATGTAAACGGGGGTTAACACTTATATAATAATATATATTATCAAGTATTATAGCTATTCTACATAACTCAATGAAGTTACTGCAACTTTGAAGCTCAGCTTCAGGCTTTTGGCAATTTAGGTATGCAAAGGCCTATAGGTACATTCTTAATTTCAAGCCAGACACTGCACTGTAATTAGATCACCTGGACAGAAAAATCAGCCAGGCACTTCAGCAACTGGGAAAAAATAATTTTTCAAAAATTAATCCATTTGCGCTTGAAGCTCCGCGGCAGCTCAGCACCCAGAGGGCTGTGCAAAGAGGCCACTAACCAAGACAAGGCTCGCAGCTCACAGAATTATAGAATCACAGAATTACCCGAGTTGGAAAGGACCCAAAAGGATCATCGAGCCCAACTCCTACCCCTACTCCTTCCTCCCTGAAGGGGCATGGGCAGACCATCAGCCATCTGCTTGCTCCTCTTGAGCAGAGAACACAGAGCTTCCACGGCAGAACCTGACCGCTCTCTCCAAGGCATCGTGCCCAGGATGCAGAATTCTTAGCCTGACCTTTAACTGCAAGAGGAGCAGCAGCTTTTCCAACAAGTTTCCCAGCTGCTCCAGGAGTAGAAACACTTGCCCAGCTCTGCCTGCCAGCCCTGCTGGACAGGCTGTGCCCAGCAGAGGTGATCTGAAGGCATTATTAGCAGCTGTGTTTAAACCACACTATAGACACCACCCAAAAAAAGCACTGTTCTCCTTCACCCCTCAGGAAATATCAGAGAGAAAAGAATCCTTCACTTGGGATTTTGTCTTTACATTTCACCCTTCCTGCAGCTGCAAGGCTCTACCAGCTCCCATCCCGCTCACACCCACGGAGCACTGCTTTTGCTTGCTTCTGACTACAGACTCACAGTTCCCTCACTTCTAATTTTTCCAGACCTTTACCTTTTTCACCACCTTCCCAGCTAAACTGAACATCAGAGAGGAGCAGAACACATTTCCACAACCGCAGAGCAAAGGCACCTTTACTTTATTCTGTTAGACAACTTCCCCAGCATCACTGAGAACCATTTCTCTTCCAGCACAGCATCCCTCTTGCCGTCCTTCCGCCAGGTACCACAGCCAGGTCCCAAAACCCTGCACCTCTCACTCAGCACATGACCTCATCTCTCAAACCCAGCGTGACAGGTCAGTGCTGCGAGGTCAAATGGCTGCACGTTTGCTCATTGCAGAGTCCACAGGCAGAGCTGTCGTGCATCGTGCAGCCCCTTCCTCTTCTCTTCATGCCTGAAAGCAACCTAGTCCCTGCAGAGTCGACGCCAGCAGACTTCACACGCGGCTAAGGAAGAAATTTTATGTTGATACTTATGGCTCCTATACAAAATCCTTGCAAATTTGTATTGCTTCTGCAGGACGTATGCTTTGTGTGCAACATCACACACCACAGCAGTTTATCGAAAACTTCAATAATATTAAATACAACAATAATATTAAATACAACCCCCACATTAGGATAGCCATCCTTCTTGAAAAACAGTGGTGGAAGTGCGAGGGAAGTCCAACACAACACATCCTGCCGCTCTGGGAAATGGTTGTGTAGAAAGACATTAATAAAAAAAGCCCTCCTGAAACATTTTTAAGTTCTAAAAATACTCCTCTTAAGAACTGTATCTGCTGTTGTCCGGAATTTCAGCTTTTTATCTCCAGCTATTTCAGAAATACAGCTGGAAACCAAAAGCACTTCACTGTCTTTGCTATCAACAGGCATTTTCTGCCGCTCACGCTGCAGGGCTGCGCAAGGCGACACTGGGGCACTTCACAAAAAATGAAAGCAATTTCCTTCAACCTGCAAAACTGCCTTTCTGACAAAGCCAGTCCCACCCTCTAACCTGTAAAAATCACTTCCAGCCCAGTACAAGCAAACACACGTAACCCAAACCGCCTGGATTCTGACAAACCAGCCTACCTGGAAAAGCCCTTTGAATGTATGGAGCAACATTTCCTGTGGCTAAAATTAGAAAAGGAATTTATGAGCCAACTTGTTATCTTAGGTCTCTGGAAAGGGGAAACAATGTAATGAGAAACAGAGCTTTATAGATTGAAAACACAAAAGACACTCTAAAATCCAAACCTCCAAACCTATCTTCAGAATCTCCAAAGAACTGCAAAGAGCCAGAGAAACCAAAGGCATCTTCCTTCCCATGGAAAGCCACTGTTTTTCTTCTGCCTCTCTTGTTTAGCAGAATGTTTACTTTTGATCAGCCAACAGACAACAGAGGGCTTGGAGAATGCTGATCAACAACACATGTCTACGCGTGGTAACCAACATCTGCCAGCTTCCAGTGGGGAGCCCTGTCCCCAACCCCATAACCTACACTTACAGCTAAACTGCAGAAGGGAAGCTGCAAGCAGCTCTGTCCTCCTTCAGGCTCTTTTATCTTCTTCTCACCTGTGTAAGGGAAAAACAAACTCCAAACCAAACCCACAAAAGCACGGGAGAGAGAACGGCCCAGGCAAACCCAGCACTGATATGCGGCTCAAACCCAGGGGCCACGCCGCCACTTGTGGCTCAGGAATGTATTTACATATGTATTTTTAAACTCTACTGGCAAAAGGGAAGGAGGGGGAGACCGACCCCTCTCCTGGAGTTCCCAACGGCCCTCACTCACTTTCTGATCCACCAGCTTTGCTGGTGCCCATCTGTCACCGATTGTGGCCTGAAAGCGAGGGGCAGGTGAGTCTGTTCCCAGGAATGACTCTCAGGGTTTTCATTTCTCCCTCAATACAGCTCAAAGCCGACTCTTTAGCAGGAAAGAAAAGTCAGTTTGAGCCCAAAGGGTAGGTGGAGATTTTTCAGTTTTGCCAGGGGAAGCAGCATGCTCCACACGGGCAGCTGGAAGTCCGGCAAATTCAATAATGTGTGGCATGTAAAAGACCATCTCTGTCCTAAGGACTCCTTACAAAACCTAAAAGATATAGGATGTTCCTATATTTAAAGTAAGACAATGCCTAAATCCAGCTCTAGGGTATTTGGGATTAACTGGTCAAGACACTGTCTGGCCTCCACTCACATGGCTCAATCCTCCTGTAAACTATCCTGTAGTCTTGGTCTCTGCGATATCCTTGAGAAAACAAGTCCCATGATGCAATTACAAGTCTGAAAAAGCATCTGCTGTTATCATATTCACATTATTTTTCACATTTATTGACAACACTTTTGCCCTCTGTGTTCATTTTAACAGCTGGGAAGGAATGAGCACAATGAGGAAAACGAAATTTTGGAACAATGCAGCTGCCAAAACAAAATGTTCACACACAGGAACATGGCTTTTGGGGGTTCAAGCTTCTTCAAAAAATCAGAATATTCCTACCACAAAATAGCTCTTCTGAAGACATACCCAAAGAGTAACGGATTAGAAACGCAATCTAACTACAAATACAGTCTCTTCAGAAATGCAGCATTTGTCTCGGTGGCTGGGTGTGAATGAGGTGACACTGCCAAGGGAACAGCAGAGGAGCAGAAGGGATGAGAACGGAGCAAGCTCAGACCCAGTAAGGCCCCTCCCTAGCAGTGCCCCCCTGCAGGCGCTGAGCTGCGGCACGGAGACGCACAGCCTGACGTGCGTGGCTGCAGTGACATAAAGCAGGTGCAAATACCTTTCAGATACACAACATGCCTGGTCTGGCACGCTAGGGACTCTCTTTAAGAAAAATGCTAGGTCACAACACTGCAAAGCCTTCTGAAGACATCAGAGACATTTTCTTCCAGTTTCTTGCTAAGGGTGCAAACGTGGGTTTGTTTGGGTTTTTTTTTCCCCTTCATAATTGACAAGAAAGTCTTCCAATTTCAAAACCCGCTGGCCAAGGCAATGCCCAACCTTCTCCTCTGCCCAGCCCTCCATTTTCATCCCTGTTCGCAACTGCCTCAAAGCAGGCTGTGACGGGGTGGGTGCTGGTCTCACAAGTGACAGCGATGGGACGAGAGGAAATGGCCGCAAGTTGAGCCAGGGGAGGTTTAGACTGGACATTAGGAAGAATTTCTTCGCTGAAAGGGTGCTCAGGGATTGGCACAGGCACGGTTGGACTCAGTGATCTCAGAGGTCTCGTTCAACCTTATGATTCTATGATTTTAACAAACGTGGGACCCTGTATTGAGACCCGGGAGCTCCTCCTAACACAGCTGCACTATGTGCATCCTTGTCCTTGCATTAAGTTTCTGCCAGTGGCCGGGCCACAACACCACCATGAAAGGCAGCAAGGTGATGGAGAAAGCCTTTGTGGTACCTCACCATGCAGCCTCTTTTACCCAAGCTTTTGGTCACGCATCTGTCACCATTTCCCTGGTGAATCTGCACACGTGCGAAGTTCTAACATTCCAGATCACTCAAAGAATGCAACGATCCTTTGGGGATACGTAGCAGATACTTCCAAACTTTCCTTTATTGCATAAACAAAAACCTGTTTCCAACTTTACACCGTGTTTTACTGTGGGAGGGAAACAGCAATCAGCACCGGGGCTGTCTCCGAGGCAAGGGCTCCAAACAATCTGTTAAAACACTGTCAGAAATCTGAGATCCATGGGGAGATGAGGAGTTTTCAACAAAAGTCCCACTCCTCTAGACAGGACAATAGTACAAAGCCACAAGCGTCCCAGAAACACGCCCTAGGTATTAAGTGGCTGGCGCACCTCTGGAATGAGGGAGGGCTGTACCAGTCTCTGCAGCACAGTGGAATTTAATAACTGGAAGAGAGAGAGAGGCTCCAAGTGGAAGTTTCATCAGCTCTAGGCTCTTGGGAATGGGGATTTATTCATTTTAAATGAAAAAAGCAAGGCCAGATTGACAGCAGCTAGCAGTGTATTAGAAATCCCACCCAGGAGAACTTCACTCCGGACCAGACGCTGCCACCTCTCCTTCTAATGGCTATTTCAGAAATGATGAATCGCAAGCGCGCAGGATGCACAAAAGGATTCCAATAAAAAAACAATAGTCTGATGCAAGCGGCGCCTGCTCCAGCCCTCAGTCGCACACTGAGCTATTGTGGCTCTCCGCACTAACATTGTTTTAATCGAATCCAGACAAGAGCGTGCACCAACTTAAACAAGGCTGGAGGAGTCTATTTTGCTACACTGCTGCAATCTCTTTGTGCTGACAGGACTACAATCAGGCACATTCTTTCCCTCTTGCATAACGCAGGTAGTCTGGATAGGACGTGCTAACTCAGCATTTTACTTGAACCAGGGCAATCCTGCGGGTGAACAATGCCCTCGCACAGAGCCCTGCAAATGCACTGTTTGCTACAGACTTGCAGGCAAGGAAACCCCACTGATGAAAGTACGTGCAAACCTACTACGAGATGGGGTTTTGTGTTTTGGTTTCTTTTTATCAAGCAACTGATCAAATAGTGTTGAAAACACACAGCAAGCACAATGAAAATGCATCATCTTGGGCATCTTTGTGCCCACATATCAAACAACTCCTGTGTTTCCAAATACCCACTGCAGACTGGTCAGAATGACCCTTCTCATTTTACCTTCCCTCAGCCTGGGCTACCCACGTGCACTCCTTCCCTAGTACAGAAAGCAGTGACTAAATCAAAGCAATTATTTGAGAAGGTGTGACGGGCCGTAGGAAACGCACACTGCTGGTTCTGCTCTTTGACTTCCCTACAGACCTCGGCCACTTTTTCTCCACACCTGGTTATTTGGGCTCTTCACTACAAGAAAGACCTTGAGGGGCTGAAGCGTATCCAGAGAAGGAAATGGAGCTGGGGAAGGGGTTTGGAGAACAAGTCTTACAAGGAGAGGCTAAGGGACCTGGGGCTGCTTAGCCTGGAGAAGAGGAGGCTGAGGAGAGACCTCATCACTGTCTACAACTGTCTGAGAGAAGGCAGGTGAGTGCTGGTTTCTTCTCCCAGGTGACAGGATGAAAGGCAATGGCCACCAGTTGCACCAGGGGAGGTTCACAATAGACAACAGGAAAAATTCCTTCCCTGAAAGGGTTCTCAGGCCCTGGCAGAGGCTGCCCGGAGAGGCGGTGGAGTCACCAACCCTGGAGTGGTTTAAAAGACAGGTGGATGAGTTCCTTAGGGACATGGTTTAGTAAAAGGACAGGTATGGTTGGACTCGATGATCTCAGAGGTCTCTTCCAACCCTATGATTCTATGATTTGCATTGGGGCATTTTTTATCAAGATAAGCCCTGTGCTCTGCAAGTTACCTTAAACATTCAAAAAGAATGAGGCAGAAACATTCTCCAGACAATGAGAATGCTTTGTGAAACGTTACTGAAGCACATTCACTGCCATCACCTTGGATAACACTTCATTAACTTGATCAGTCTAAGCTGTACTCTGAAAAATTAAAAGATTTGGCTTGAAGGGATCAAATCAAAAGAAATCAATCTCCATATCATAGGACTCCTGCATTAAAAATAACAGCATGTTAATTTTTTTTAATTACATCTCTATATCAGTTTTCAAATACAGAAAAAGAATACCATTCTGTCACCCATCACCTGAGCTCACCAGCACTGTCTGAAGAATTAATAATTGTTTGTTAAATGCATTTTATTATTGTGAAATCAGCTAAAGAGGATTGTTCCCCAAGTTAAAACCATCCAAGCCCCGCTGCTCTCCGGTCAGAACCGACTAGCGTGCACAGCTTCTACGGAGCCTGCAAGAACGCTGCTCATCCCGTGGGCAATGGACTGGAGCAGAGCCAGCGTATCCCAACACAGTGATCCAGCAATCACCTCCCAGGATCACCGGCAGTGGGAATTGTGCATGCATTAATGTATTCATATTCATATTCAAATGGGCTACAGGGAACCAGATAAATGGCAGTGATGTTGCGCTACCGACGTTGGTCATTTCCCAACCACCAGCGCTGCGCCTCACACACAAACAGGCAGCTGTAACTCAAGAGAAGCCATCACGAGTAACTCACACACCACTTGTGGTTGACAGGTTTAAATAGTTACTAATTAAGTACTGAAAAATAAAACAAGCACAAATAAAATTGCTGCAAGAGGTCCTTCCAAACAACAATGCAGAGCAGGAGTATAAAAGGTGGGAAGGTAATGAAGAAGAAATCCTCAAGCGCAGCCAACACCTAAGCCTGCATTGCTCTCTAGTTGTATTTTTAATGTAACTGGCAAACTCCAAATAGAGTATGCACAGTGTTTCTAGCACAAAAGGAGGATTATTTGGAAGCCAATGCTGAGAAAAGGTACTGAGTGTTGTGTCGCCCCCAAGCAGAGTATCATCTCTTCAGTTTATTTCCCCTCCTTAAGTAAAATATATAAACAGTGCCTCTCCAAAATAAAAAGAATTTGAAAGTTGCAAACAAAGTTTAAAAGGAAATAATTCTGGAATTATGTTTATTCACACAGCCAAACCATTTCTGAGATTCCTTCTGTGTCTAACACTAAAACGACCTGCAGCCCTAACATGACACATCGACCAGCCCCCTCCTCTGCACATGGAAGCCATGCTTTCAGGCTCTACGTCAGATCCACAGCACAGACCCCTTTTACTCAGGACGCAGCACTAAACCCACCGTGGAGATGGACCATGCAGTGCTACACATGGAGCAGATCCCAAAGACACGATGGCTCCTGTGATGGTTGGTTGCAAGATGGCACTGGCCGTCTCACACGAAGGGTGCCATGCTCTCGGCTAGGTACACCAACGAGAACATTACAGCCAGCCTCTCCACTGGAAGAGTCCTACCCAACAGCTGATTCGCCTTTCAGTTGTTTTCAGCCCGTGATCCTTAAGACTCTGAATTTATGGAGTAGTTACCAGGGATCTGTGAACAAAAAGGGTCTGCTGAGAACTGACTTTGAGTCTCCAAGTGTGCCAGAGTACCCAGATGCAGAGGAGCCTGCAAACCAGAACAGATGAAAACCACCATAACAAGGGATATTCTAGGATGTCTTCTACTGCCCTGTCCCACTATACCACTGCCCAATGGAGTACACTGCATCTCTCATTACTAGAAAATGACACGATGATACCCCCAGCTACAAAACTAGAGAACAAATGTCCAGTCATATAAGTAGCTGCTGAGGATCTTCAGCCCATCACTCAACGCTCCCAGCACACAGGAGTCAGACATCTGGGTCAGGAGACATCAGAGCGAACATGTATCTCACACCAAGACCTAAACCTCTGGTCCTGCGTGTTCACTTCAAATGCTGTACCATCACCCAGTTTAGCAACTTGTACGTCACCAAATAATACAGCACAATAGATTAATTATAACTTAGATGAAACATGCCCATAAAATCCAGAACATATGTAATGAATTCTTTCATGTATCCAAGTGCTAAACTGCCTGATGAAATGAATATTGAGATTTGTCACTTGTTACTCAACAGATTTGCTTGATCATCATTACCTCACGCCACTAAATCTACCCAGTGTGAATGACATTAAATAACATACAGTTACATAAACACTCTCCAAATTCAAGCCTGTTGACGTGTCCCTTTCTTGTTACTGTGTCTGAAATGAGTTATTCCTCATTCCAAGAGCAACAAGTCTTTGCCCAGTACTGATACTCAAATCTAGTTTTAAGATCAAAGGAGATACTACCACTACTGGCTGACAAGCAAGTAGAAGTCTTTCAAGTGACATAAACCAGACATGGGTAAAATGAACATTTCTGTTGTTCCAAGGTTTGAATATTCCATAAATCATCTATTATTATGCTCCACATATGGATGTAACCTGGCAGCCTGTTTCATACCAAAGCAAGCCCCTGACAACCAGCTCCTCCATCAGCTCACATCCCATATTTGATTTCTTCATCCACTGCACAAACATTCTCAGACTTTGTGCTAATAACTAGTTGATTACATTTGAAACTTCCCTCAGGCTAAAAGTTATTACTGGGAAGTACAGGAATGTGTCTGGAATGCAGAAACAACCGGGGTGAAAATCAGTGGGCTTCGAGCTGGTATAAATAGATGGCTCCCTACAGAAACTCATCTCCTCTCAAAAAAACAAAACCACAAGACGGTGGCCCACTGCCTTCTCTAGTTAATCCTGTGAACCGGTCCAGCCAGGCTCCCAGCTCTTCGAAAGAGGCATGTCATATCTACAAAAAATGCAATATAAATAACGTTCCTGTCATGCTTGCATGCTAGATAAACTACCCTGAGTGATCTGTTGATAAACTGGTGTAAGAGACAGTTTGGGATATGCCAAATGCTTTCTATTCTGGATAGAAATGGGGGGAAAGTTCTTTTTATGGAAGTTTTCTTTGTAGTTAAATCATACCACATAAAGGGTTTATTGATAGAAAGTTTCCATTATGCAAACTTACTTTAGTCCATGCAAACTCTGGCAGCACCCTCCACCGTGCAGAGCTCACGCACCTGCAAAGCAGAGCATTGAACCACGAGATCTGCATACACAGCATGAAGGGCTGTGCTCTTTTTCCAGCCTCTCTGCATTACAGAACACAGCAAGGAAGTAGCCCTGTACTGCACCTATGCAAACACACCCCGGTACATATGGAAATCAGGGGATCAGCCCCCACAGCTTGACTTTTGGGGCTTTGGAATGGTGTTGTGCTGTATGCGCATAACTGAAATTCCTTCTCATTTAGGAGTTGTTAGAAATGATTTAATCACTTTGAAGTAAGGTGTGAAGGACACTGAGAAAAGCAAAGACGACAGTTCAGGTCTGCAGAAGATTCTTGTGAAAGCTACACACTTAATTGTAACCATATCTGAGGAAAAAAAGCTCAAGAGAGACTCTAAAACCCCTAAAAATCAAGTAAAACCACAGAAACAAAAGAAATACCCCTCCTCTACCAAATCCTAAAACGGGGTTCTTGGTTATACTAAGCAAAACTCAAAGAAATCTAAAGGCTATGTATTTCCCTGGCCCCTGTGTTTGCTTCCGTGCTGCCCATTGCCATTTGCTGTCAGAACTCTGTTGGAACTGGTAGGGGCACCTCCCCAGTTCAATGTCTTTGTATTCCTACCAACTCACTTGCCTAATGGAGTCTGTTATCATTCATTTGAAGATCCAAGCATTCAAAAAGCAAAATTCCTCACTGAAGAATGAAGTGTTACTTCATAGGATTACTTTTCCCCCAATGTTAGGGATCACAATTTCTGAGAAACACGATGAATCACAGTGGATTTACTTTACTCACCTTAAAAAGTAGGCGTTTTAAACCAATAACAAGCTATTCTTTCTTCAAAACCACCTAAGAAACACTATGAGCTTGTTTGACTGAGAAAGAGAATATGGTTTGGGTTACCCTCACACTTGTATTTACTAAGGGGAGCATTTTATAACCAGCTGCTGACACTTTTTAGTATCACCCTGCAATAACCAATGTCATCTCTTGCTGTTCAGCAGCACCCAGCCTCTCTAGAGCAGCACGGCAACTGCTGAACTCAGACGTGCACGGGAAGTTTCAAACCAGAAAAAACGACAGTGTTAAAAATCACCCTTCAGATTGCAATGACGTCCTTTAAGGAATCCAAAATGAAATAACCAACATACTACAATTAGGGACACTGATTTCATTAAATGGCTTTAAACAGAGTGCATGACTTAGAGGTGAGTTCACAGGTTACCCAGTAGCGATATTCCCTGTCATTGACATCAACACCTCAATCACACAAGTCTACGTCCTGGTTTTCACATCATGTTTGCGCACAGCTCTCTTGGGGGCATTTCTAACAAAAACGGGCAAGGCAGAAGTCACTGCATTATGCAGCAAAGAACTTTTGAAGGCAGTTTCACTGATCTCCCAGCACAGAGCTGCAGCTCTGCTGGACAGAAAAAGGCCCACCAGGTTACACACATGGGCAGCAGTTTTTGTTCCACTCGAGACACCTCCCCTAGGCTGGAAACCTCCACTCCTCTCTCTGAGGAAAATTAATACTCAAAGGGAATGGCATTATTCTCCTGCAGAGCACAAAATCTAACCGAAAACAAACTTCTGGCGCTAAACCCATAATTCAACATCTTATTTTCCTATCAGCTCCCTAGTCCAAAAAAGAACGTTTTAATTTCTCATTGATCCAGGCCACTGGAATTTCATGCAAGAGTTTATTTGGGAAACTGGAATGGGAGTGTATGAACTTACAACTGAAAAAGGAAATACTCTTCTAATGGTTCCTGGAGGGCTCCACAGAGTCACAGCCATCTACCGAAGGTATCGCACAATGGCTGAGGGTCTGGCTTGTAGAATACAAAGTATATACAGACTATGGATCATAGAATCACAGAACGGTTTGCGTTGGAAGGGACCTCAAAGCCCATCCAGTGCCACCCCCTGTCATGGGCAGGGACACCTCCCACTGCATCAGGCGGCTCCAAGCCCCAGCCAACCTGGCCTGGAACACCTCCAGGGATGGGGCAGCCACCACTGCTCTGGGCAACCTGGGCCAGGGCCTCCCCACCCTCACAGCAGAACATTTCTGCCCAAGGTCTCATCTCAGTCTCCCCTCTTTCAGGTTAAAACCGTTCCCCCTTGTCCTGTCCCTGCACTCCCTGCTCAAGAGCCCCTCCCCAGCTTTCCTGCAGGCTCCAGTGGAAATCGTGTAGTGCTTTCCAAAAAGACTTTCTCAGATGAAGGATATACAATTATTATTTTTTTACATTCATGAAGCTGCCACAACCTTAAGGAGCAAGCTGTGGTTTAAAAGGAGGTGTGTTTTTCATCTTTTATGTCAGAAGCACAAAAGTTGTTTACTTGAGATGAAAAGTGATTATTTTAAGCCTGCTCTCCCATTAGCCCCAAAGCACAAGCAAAGCATTTGTCTTTTCGGCAGGAGCAGCGTGGTGTGCTCATCCCGGGCAGCTGCGCTGTCTCCCCGAGGGAAACCAGCAGGCACAGAAGCCCAGAGGTAAATTAAAGAAACCTGGAGCTGTGCTCAGTGAGGCCTGAACCTGATCTTTTGGTGTGAACCTGCATTCCTTTTAGATTGCCACTTTATCTACTGGAAGGTACAGTAGGTTCAGGAAGAGATTTGCCAACTCCAGCAGGGAACTGTGAGGACAATCACAACAGCGGCGCTTTGTTCGAGATAACATGGTGATCCCAGGAGTTCAGCTGAGGGTCCTGCAGCAACAGCAGAGACCAAATAAGATCTCACAGAAAAAACAGAATTTCCAGACGACAAAGAACAGATCCTGCTCTCAAAAGCAAATAAAGAAAAACACAGGGTGCTGCAGTAAGGCTGAGCCCGTTTCTGCCTGATGTGCTAAAAACTCTGGGCAGATGCTGACCCCAAGGGAGAGCAGCAAAGCAACACAGGACCTGCCCCGCGAAACCTGCTCTAGTAGGACCCCCCCATCTATATGTTCTTTTCTGGGGAAAGAAACTCAGAGGTGACATCCTCATCTTCCAGTCCAAACCAAAGAATCGCTGACCTCCCCAAAGGCTCCTCGTGGCCTTTATTCTCTGTGACAGAACTCGTGACGAGCGCAGCACCCTGGCCGTGCCCCCAGCCCAACTCCTCACGCTCCTACAGCTGATGGTCAGGCAGCAGCTCCTCGGGCGCTCCACGGACGCCTGGCACTGAGGGTGGCCCCACGCTGTGCCGCAGCGCTGCCTCCAGACAAACCTTCATCGCACTCCTCTCGAAATGAAAAGAGGAGATGCTGCTTTCCCTCCCTCTGCTTCAGTTCACGACCAGATGCTTCTGCACATCTCTAGCTGAATGTTTTTAACCTCTCTGTTTCTCTCATCCTAATGAGGAGACAATCTTGTAATTACATTTTGGAATATTTTTCCTTAAAAAAGGGGTATAAACACATGGATTTGTGGTAAACCGAGCACAGAGTGGAACTTCGTAAGTCTTTTACTGCACTCGAGACACCACCAGGCAGGCCCCACGAGAAAGGAGCCACATCTGCACTCTAAGCCTGGCATTCCAATGGGAACTTTTGGGCAGTTTCTTCCCCAGGAGACAGGTTAGACAGACATTGGGACACGCCTCACAACCAGGACTGGAAACAGCCACCAAGGACCACGTATCATGTTGCACGGTGCCCTCTCTAGCTCCTTCCTGCAAACTCCTCTGCTGCCAGCAGTACTGGCAAGGAAAGCTCCTGGATGGTCCAAGATAAATGTGCGGGACTGGCTCCAGCACACAGGTGGGAACGCTCCCTGCTTCACCGTAGGCTCAGCCCACCCTTCCACGGCAAAGAAGAGCCACCCACTGCATCAGGTGGAAAAGGTTCTGTGGTGAAGTCCTCCAGCTGTGTTCTGGAATATCTCCTTTGCAAGCAACCAGGTTTCACCTAAACATTTACAAAGGAAGAGCCCAAGTCCTTGCAAAACAGCTAAAATCCTGTGTCCAATTTGCAGGAACTGGGTAGGAAATTGGAAGGCAGAGCCAGGCTCTTCTCAGAGATGCAGAGCGACAGGACAAGGTCCAACGAGGCCAAGTTACAGCTGGGAAAATTCATAACAACCAGCCCTAACTAAACATCTTCTGAGCACAAGTTTGGACAAGGCGCCCTCAGAGGTCCCTGAACAACCCACGTTCTCCTGTCAAGCCAAACGCTGCCACACAGAAGGTTTCGTTTGCCTCAAAGATCACAGGATGCCCTGAGTTGAAAGGGACCCACAAGGATTATCAAGTCCAACTCCTGTGCCTGCACAGGACACCCCAACATTCACACCGTGTGCCCAAGTGCATCGTCCAAAGGCTTCTTGAATATTCTCAGCTACGTGCCTGTTGTGTTTAGGTTTTCAGTGATCCAGCAGAAGAATCCATAGGCAGAGGGAAGCTTTCCAATTTTTCACTGTATTTGATTTAATATTTAACTTCATGCCCCAATCATCACAAAGAAAGGTCATCCTAGATAAATTTTTTCAATTCAGGTAAATCTGAATTCATCATGAATTTTGTCTGATTGACAAAACCCATGCGCAAACACTGCTCCATAACCATTCGCACCGTGCGGAACAGCAGCTCTCCAAGCATACCTGCATCTTAAACCAGACTCCGCGTGATGCAATAAACACTAGAAGCCTGTGTATTATTTAACTAAAAAAACCCCTATATGTTTCAGTTGAGATTTCAATGTTTCCTTCAACATGTTTATTGCTATTCCTTCAGAAACCACACTGTTTAACATGAAGTGTATTAGAAATTCCCACTGTTCTCTTACCGAGAAATTTCCACTGTAACCTCACATGGCCTTGGAAAATGCTGACCGCGTAAGATGAAACTTTATGCACCAAAAGCTTCATGAAGCACCTTCAGCAAGATGCCTCCATGGGGCAAGATCTTGTAAATCACTCCTGATATGCAGCAATAAACTGAATTTTGAGTCCTGTTGTTGAAAGAAGAAAGACTCAAGTGATGATCTGGTTTGGCTGGTTCCAAGCGTGAAGGTTACATCTGAAAAGTACAAGTTTTAAATGCCAAAGCAGTTATTTTTATCACTCCTCTCATTTAAATTTAAAGCAGGACAGCACTACTCATATTGTTAGGCACTAATGTTGTTGAAACGCAATGGGAATCAATAGTTTTTCCAGGAAGAGAGAACACGGAAAGGCGCTGAGCAGTTTCAAGTCTCCTTCACCTCCGCCAGCAGCAGCATCAACCACATCCTGGATACTCCAAACACAAATTATCTCCAACACCTTCCTCCTGCCAAATACACTAATTTTTCTCTCATCATCTCACAAGTCCCCAACTCTCACATTCCCAGCAGCTCTTTCAATATGAGTTAACATAATGAATTAAAAATATGCAGCATATTGAATTAAAAAAAGCTGGGAACAGCTCTAACGGCTCTGAATCTGCTGTACAGATTTTATTACTCCTTTGCAGAGCGAGGCAGAGCGTTCTTGCTGCAGCCGCCTACTTCCCAGTTCAAAAGAACACGAAGCTCTTATCAAGCATTACCCTACACACTGCCAGGTTGAAAGAGAGTCCAGACCCCAACACAATGACTCCAGTTCTCACTCTTCTGATATCCCTCCATAACCTCCCCACTCAGGCCATACATCACAGCAATTTTCTTCCGGTAAACAATTTAGTTCTTGTGTTTAAATTGGTTTCCTTCAGAAATTTGCAAAATTCTTGTGTTTAAAAAAAAACCCCAGGGAACGAGAAAACTGCGAACAGTGAAGTCATGTAAAGCCTTCACGGCAAAATCATTTTGAATTCAAATTTAATTGGAATATAGCAGCCTAGGAAATTATGGTTCTCAACCACAAACAAGCGAGGGAATGTTTAGTAACCCCAAGCAAAAATCCCCTGGCCTCTTCGACAGCACAGCTCGGGCTCGGAGCTTTCCAGCTATTTATAGACCCAGGGCACATATCACTACAATAGCTGATTGTGCTCTGCAGCTGTTTTGTATATCGAGAAGGGCAGGAAAGAACAGACTGCACTTTGATCTTTCCCTTTTTTGGAGTACTAAAACAACAACAACAAAAAATGCCATTAGAAAGGACTCGATATTTTTGAATCACAAGAGTGGATGTTCCCAAAGCCACAGCTCGTGCTGCACATGGAGGGCTCGGAGCGAACACGTTCGGTTGTTTACCGTCATTATAAACACGGGCTGCAGAAAATATTTATTCTAGAAGCATGCAAACTATTTCACCTATCATGAAAACATATGCCAAATCTAATTATAGGAGTTTCTACTCCCCAAAGCATCTGTTGTTAAGTGACACACACATAAAATTAAGATTCAACCTGAATGCAACTGCATTGTAAATGAGCACTGAGCATTTCCTGGGGAAAAAAAAGGAATCCATCATTTCATGGCTTCAAGTTGTGCCAGGGGAGGGTTAGACTGGATATTAGGAAAAATACTAAAGAGGGGTGAAGCCCTGGCAGAGGTAGCTCAGGGCAGTGGTGGAGTCTCCATCCGTGGAGGTCTTTGTAAATGTGGCATTTGGGGACAGGGTTCAGTAGGCACTGGGATGTTGAACTGCATGAGCTTAGAGGTCTTCTTCAACATTAATGATTCTATGATTCTATTATTTGCTCAAGATATCGTTGTGGGATAAGAATTAAATACATAAAAAGTAAAACATGTTGGTATTAAAGCTTTATAAATTACACAAATGTATTGGAGTTAACACTGCAGAAACAGATCACATCAGTGATTCCTGCCTTACGCAGCCCACTCGCCCCTCTGAGCACTGCGGTTGGGGAAGGGTCTGTTGGCCACTCTTACACTACTACTGCGAGCATCGCTCCAGCACTCCAACAGCTGGACAACAGGCAGTGTGATGGTGAGAAAAGTCTACATTTTTAGTAATAGAAAGAAAATAAGCATAAAGCTAGCACCTTCCTAGGCCTGGCTGTACCGTATCCAGCCTCCCTGAGGAATGTTTCTAATCAACTACTGATAGGATTTACAAACTGCAATAAAATATAAACGGGATATAAATGTTCAGCTTACAATCACTATCTAAATGAGTTTAAATAGCTCATTTCCCAACAGCCACGTGGACTAAAGTTAACACACGAATATATTTAAAACACAGCAAACAAGCAGTCTGTGGAAGTGATTGGAGAAAAAAAAAAAAAAAAAAAAGCCCCATTAGAGGAAAACAGAAGGTCAAAAGAGGTTGTGGGGAGCCCTGTGGTACCACAGCCAGACCTCCTGGACTACCCAGGGTGCCTGGGGACCAGTCTGCAGGGACATCCCCCTCTTCCACACTTCCCAAATGTTGATTCAGGTGTGTAAGAGAGAGCAAATAAACAATTTACTGCATTAGTGAGACAGAAAAGGAGCAGCAGGCAGATCGAAGGGAGGAGAGAACAAATCCGCAAGAGGGAAGCTGGCAGGATCAGATTTTCATTAAGTGCTAAAGAGCTTCAGAGCTATCGGTACTGCACAATCAGTACAGCACACTTGATGATCATGAACAAAGCTTTTAGGCTTTTAAATAGATAAGATACGACATTAGATAGCACTTTTTAAAACCTCATTTTAAAAGAAAATATTTAGGTATGTTCATATCCTGAACACAGATTTATTTCTGCTGTGGCCTCTCTCTCTGCTGCAGCTCTCTCATTTATTTAAACAGAGTTCACAGGCATAGAAATTTTTGTTGCTTTCAGAGCCCTTAGGACAATGTTCTTGATTTTCATTAGCATTGTTATATAATTTTATATTCAATTACAACCTAATATATTATTTACTACATAAATTATTTAGATGAGGGTACTAATAAAAACGCTACTACATCACTCGATCACAGGTACGGGGGTGGCAGAGCAAGCATTTATTGCTAAATATGTAACCATGTTCCACTGTTCATATTTGAACAACTACTCAAAGAAAACTGGAGAATTTTCTTTCTTGGCCATTTATTTTCCAACGAATAAAAATTACTCGTATAGTACAGTCAATGAATAACACAACTAGGAGCATTACTTGGGGACAAGCCTGTGCTGTTCTCAGTTGCCTCCCCTAATGCTGTGACAGACAGATGACTGTTGTAAATGGCCTCTGTCCTCTACCTCTTCTTGCTGGACCCACCTAGTGACATAGAAACACCCTTGCCATGAATATTGTAATCCCATCACGAGGACAGCCAGGTACAAACAGAAGTTGTCCACTCTGCCCAGTGACCCAAAATTCCACTCCGTCGGGAAGGCTGCTGGTTGTTCCGCAGGAAATCCCCCCGAGAAGTTGCTGCTGGGGAAAATAAAGCAACGTAGGGCTTCACCAGCGGAAAGCTGAGGGTCCTGGAGAGGCGGCTCCAACCCACGGCTTCGAGAGATGACTCAGTATGAGCAGGCAGTAGTTAAGAAAGGATAAACAAGAGAAAGTGTGAGCTGACAAAGACAGCAACATCATCTGTGGAGTCCAGGATAGTTAAAATTCATAACTGTGCACATCCCTGACAAACTTTATTAATCAGGTCCAAGCAAGCTGCGCCTCAGAAAGGTAAGAAACCACCCTGAAAGGCTCCAGTGTGTTCACATCCTGCAGTCCTACCCAAGGCTGAATTTTTGCATTTTAAACTCAATATTTTAAGAGCTGGGAAAGCTGAAACTTAGACAGATCTCTCACACTGCTCTCTGCTACAAAACTTTTCAGTAAAAACCATGTTTTACATACAAAAGATAAACTTTGCAAAGCAGACCTAGTTACAGTTATCAATGGAATTCTGGATGTTATGACAATAACCTGTTATGACAATAACTCTTTCCAAACGGGGAACACTTCCCTGTAGCGTTATTCCTGAAGAGAAATACGTTGCACATGAAGTTCCCATGTCAGGTTGGCCTGGCCGGAGCTAACCTTTAGCTCTAAGCAGCGTATGACTGTTGTGCAACGTCCAGGCACGCCAAAACCTCCCATCCTACTGGTTCCGTGCCCGCGTGGAAGCCAGCCAGTCCTGATGACACAGACAGGATACAGTAAAGCTCATATAATTACTGCTGAACACAAGAACTGTGCTGAAACAACAGTTACAATCTTCCTTAAATCCGCAAGAACGGGAAATCCCAAGGAGAGTCCCTCAACCGAGGCCATGGGACAAGGTACTTAAGAGACATACGGTACTTAGAGACACAAGGCAAGATAAATACCCTGTTCTTGCAAAACACGAGTGCTAAAGATCAAGTTCCAAAGAGAGGGAGCAAAACCCAACTCCACCTGCCTGGTGAGATGCCTGGGAGGAGAACAGTTCACTAACGGACACCCGGACGCTTGCCCAGCACCAGGCAGGAGCCCCAGACGCTGAGCTGAACCAACACCAGTGTTTGACAAAGCCAGCTCCCGCTGCTGGATCAGTTTCCTCATTTTTTGATTAGACAGTTCCAAATCCAGCCTGGAATTTGGGTAAACCACCTGTTAAAGTGTGTTTGCTGACAAGGGGATAGGACCTTCCCAGGAGCAGTGAAATGTGCACAGGACCTCAGGCACCGTGGTTGTCAACCGGATTCATGACCAACTGAGACACTCACCAAAATACAAACGCAGCTTTTCGAAAGCCCTACCACTTTAACAAGCAATGGGGTGCACTAACAGAGCCCTGGAAATAGCTTCACAATTAAAACACTACACACAGTAACCACTATTTATACTCCAATGCCAGCCTTAAGTATTTACTTTCCCACTCGCTCAGTTTACATTATCTGCCAGCAGAACACTGCCTTGCATAATCTAAAGAGTCTATAGAAATCTAAAATTCTCCAAGCAATAAGTGTTATAAAATAATCCAAACTAAATGATGAGGAAAACTTTGCTACTTTTTATTCAAAACTGACTTTAGTTCAAAAGACACATGATTTTTGCAGGTAATGAGTTCGTTTGCCATGTCCCTCCTGATAAAAGACTTTTTTTTTAAAAAAAAAAAAGGCAAACTGTTTTGAACTTTACTCCTCTGCCTCGGCTTTACATCGCTGCATGGTGATCGTTCCTTAGTCGGCAACATCACGTCACTCCCTTGCCCTATGGGCTCCGAAACGCCAACGGTTGTAGTTAGCAGTAAGTGAATGTTTATCCTTTCCATCCACACATCACAAGGCTGGATCTACAGAGTCACTGGACATTTTTCCCAGAAAGCAAGCGGTTGGGCAGCTGTATTTTGACAAGAAATGTTGTTTCCTTTTATGGCCCACAGAGCCCATGGCTGTGGTCCGCATGGAGGAAGGCAGGGAGCACCCTGTGCTTCGTGCTCCCCTGCTGTGCTTCCCACAGTCGTCCTGATTTTTCCCATCCCAGTACTCACTGATTTTCCAGTGCAAAAAAAGATGCTCTGGATAGGATGTTGTGTTATTTTATTTATCGATTTTCTTTTTTTTTTTTTTCCATAAATACAGAGTTAAAACAAACCATGTGGATTGGAGATGGTTTATGATGCTTCCAGGCCCTCCAGCGATAGGCTCCTTCCCCCAGAGGAACCACCAAGGGGCTTGGCTGCTCTGCCCCTTACTCTGTCATTTGCATCTTTCAATTTGCATGGTATTAAAACCAGTTAAAATGAGTTTTGAAGAATGAACAGCGTGGAGATTCACTGCCAATTCATCAACGTTAAGACTGTGTAATGTTCCACATTGCGGCCCATATAAAATTAAAAGGACTGTGACCCTTCCCAATCAAGTTTTTGGCCGTTTCTTCGAGAATCCTGTCCTGATGGGCACATTAACTGGATAACTGCAAGGAAGGAAACCAGAGACTGGAGGAAGTGGGAAACCCCTGCCACAGACTGACGAGGAACACCTCTCTATCAGCAGATCCACCGCGCAAGTTTGCAACCACCCGACGCCAGCTCCTCACTCCCATTACTTCATTTACTCCCTTTGCTTCAGCTTTTCACTCCTTCAGTCGCACCAACTCTTTTTGTGGCTGCAGACTGGAAACCTGGAAGGAAGAACTGGAAGAAAAGGAAGGGGCATGAGGAAAAGCAAGTAGCTGGAGGCAGGGAAGGAAAACATTTCTAAGATTTTATTAAACGAAGGTAAAACAAATTTTCCAAACAACAACTGGAAATTGAAGAATTCTAATCTACGTGGAGAGGGGAAAACAAAGAAACCACAAAGCTACTGTCTGCATCACATTACACGCAGCAAAGCCTCACTACCTCCCCTACTTAAAACTCCTTATCTGGCTTCTGCCCCTTTCCTAAAACAAAGCAAAAGTTGAAATGTTGTACGGAGGCAAATTCCACGCAGCACTTTGCAACAGACACTGCACTAGCAGGGAAGCAACCTCATAAATGAATTCATTTCCCTTTGTCTTTCCTTAATTTAATTTGAATAAAATTTACACTTATGAGAGGAGAGGGGGAGAGCTGCCAAGGGAGGGGGAAAAAATAGAATGCGAGCGAGCAGCAGCAGCTGAAAGATGGAGGCTGAGCAGCATTTTAGCCTGGAGAGGAGGAGGCTGAGGGGAGACCTCATCGCTCTCTGCTGCTCCCGGAAAGGAGGCTGGGGCTCTGCTCCCAAGTGGCAAGTGAGATGACAGGAAATGGCCTCAAGTTGTGCCAGGGGAGGTTTATTAGGAAACATTTCTTTACCGACAGAGTGATGAGGCCCTGACAGAGGCTGCCCAGAGCAATGGGGGAGTCCCCATCCCTGGAAGGGTTCAAAAAGCGTGTGGCCATGGCACTTGAGGACAGGGTTTAGCAGGCACGGTGGGGCTGGGCTGATCGTTGGACTGGGTGAGCTGAGAGGTCTTTTCTAACCTCAAGGATTCTGTGTTAACACCAAGCCTGAAGGCCGATCCGTAGTGATGGAGCTTTGCTGGTTGCTGATTTGCATGAGCTTACAGACATGGGAAAACTGCAGAACACTGAAGGGAAACACCAAACATGGGAAATTCTGCAGAGAAACACGTCACAGCCAGGCCAGGCATTCTCCTGTCCTGCAGCAAACCGGACCAGCTCCAGCAATCCCCAAAACCAATGCATTTGGCAAAAGGATGGAAAAAATAAAAAACCTGTTCCCTTTCCATCAAAATTCCAGAAGAATTTAGATTGTACTAAAACTCAGGTCTATCCCAGTTGCATCAATCCCCCACGAGTGGGAAAATGGAGACCCAGGTCACCAGTTCTCCCTGGTGTTTCTCAGGAACGCACTATATCGTACCAAGTAAATAAGGGCTTCAGATTGTTCGACACAGGTTGCTTTCTACTAAAACAGCCCCAGTGAGATGAGCAAAATACATTTATGCTCCGCATTTTCCCCCAACCTGAGTTTAAAACTTGGGTTTCTGCAACCTGTAGAGAACAGATCGCACCGTCACTTCAAATTGGAAATGAAACACAAGGTATAGCCTGGACAAACTCAACATTGTAGCAAATGTTTAAGCTGTAAGGAGGCTACAAGAGGAAATCTAAATAATTTGATCTGCTATGCTACGCTACATCAGGCTTGAACAAAAACAAATAGAAGACTTAAGGTTCAAACTAAGGAGAGAGTAAATTATTGAGGGACCTGGAGACGAACACACATCGGCAGCCCTTCCATGTTCAGTATGACCCTGTGCAATTTAACAAGACAATTAAAGAGGCATAAAAAATAATAAAACAGATGCAAAGAAATCTTTAGGTAAGAGCCCTGGGATAAACTGATTGATATAAACAATACTTCCTGAGACCCTTAAAAATACAGTACTTCAATGCAACAATTTTCCTGATTATAAAAAAATAAACACAAATTATTTAAAACAACCAAACTGAAAGACCCCAAAAAACCAAACTGGATGGGGGAGACAGTCTCAAGTTTTAGACACCTAAAAACAGCCCTTGAAGTGATCCTCCCCAAAGGATATTTTTATCTTAGTCATATGTTTTTACTAAGGTATTTTTATTTAGTCTCCCTGTAGATAACTGCAAGCAGAAAACTGCTAACACGCTATTAAATTCACAATCTAATGTGTCCCCTCACAGCAGAGCAAGGCATTAAGTCTGCAACACCACCAAGAAGTCATTAGGCTCTCCGACCTCAGAGATCCTTCTCTCTCACACACTTTGTTTCCATCACTTGCCAACTTTGTTCCAATCCAAACATCAAGTT
Organism: Neomorphus geoffroyi; assembly: GCA_033558235.1. Lineage (NCBI taxonomy): Eukaryota > Metazoa > Chordata > Aves > Cuculiformes > Neomorphidae > Neomorphus > Neomorphus geoffroyi. The sequence continues at coordinate 9,673,359 of JAUMJM010000038.1, forward strand.
TATTTTCTTAATCTGCGATACGAGCACCTTGATACCAACCTGCTTATCAACATCAAGCCTGCACAATTGTGCTGGTAGATAAGCAAAAATAAAAATAAGAGGAGAAAATACTTGAGCCTGTTTCAGGATACACATGTACTTTTGTTTACACAAAGCCAAGAGGAAATAGATCTTGTACTACTCATGGCTCACACTTTCACCCAAATCACCTATTTTGTCACTTCCATCTTACTGTTTGCAATATAAATTTGGAAAACACACAGAAGAAACATCTCTCACAAGCACCTTCCCAAATAGTTACGCCTGGTTTGGGTTTATGGGTTCAGACAGCACAAGTGAAGCGGCCAGTCAGGCAGACCTGAAAATGCAAGGCTCACACACCAGAGTGGAATAAATTCCAACAGCAAGCACTTTCATAATCACAAACCCTTATCGCTCCAGTGTACCCACAGCAAACCCACCTTCGGAGCAGGGCTGACGGCACCGCACAGCGAGGTCTGGCCGACTGCAACGAAGCTGGATCCGGCTGGTCAGGCAAACACAGATAACACCGAAAGAGAAGACACAACAGGCAGATCCGCGCCGCGCAGGGAATGCTGCCCTGGGCCATGCCAGCTACCTTCCACCAACAGCTGGAACTCAGAGATAGCCAGCTCCAATCCTGGCATTCTGTACGGCTGCAGCATCCCAAGGCTTTCACATCAACAGCAAAACAACCCCCCAAAACATGAGTTTGCAGTATTTTTTTCAGAACTAACAGGACAGAATCGATGCCATTGTTTACATACCCACACACGTGTGCGTACAGAGATAAAAGTTAATACCCTTGCGTGCTGCCTTTCCACTTACAGGAAAAACTGGTGGTGAAGAGCAGAGCCTGTTGAGGTGTTAAGGAAAAAAGGAATGCTAACTGTGAGGCACCTCGCTCTGCCCAGCACTGGCAGCAGGAGGTAGGGCAAGCGTGCTGTTGTCTTTTCAGCAGCACCCCTGCATTTCAGAAATAGGCACCGTGGTACCCACACACACCGGGGTCACACTCGGACAACCTGCGTGGGTAATGCTACACCTGTGTGCACCCCTGGGAACGCACTGCTGGGCTGGGCTATTGACACCGCCAGGTACCGCACGGCTGGAGAAAGGAAAGGCGTAGCTTTAGCATTATTATTCCACACAGCTTCTGGTGACAGCAGAGATCATCTCTATCCACCTCAAGCAGAGCAATGCTATTTTATTCTATGTCCTGGACACGTCAGCTCACAACGCACAAAACCTAAACCACCCATCTCCTCCCCTCAGCAAATCAGCAACAGTTCTAGGCCAAATTATTCAAAAAGTAGATTAAAATTCTTTTAATGCCATCTTGCTGAAATACTGCATCTTTAGTTACAGAGCACAGCTGAGCTATTCCAGCAGCAATCAATCCCTATCCACAGCCTACTGAGCCTTTCTAGAAGGGCGTGAGTTATCTTATAGAATCACAGAATAACTAGGGCTGGAAAAGGCTTCTCAGCTCATCCAGTCCAAGCATCAGCCCAGCCCCACAGTGCCCACTAAACCCTACCCCCAAGTGCCACAGGCACATGGTTTTTGAACCCCTCCAGGGATGGGGACTCCCCCACTGCCCTGGGCACCCTCTGACAGGGCTTCACCACTCTGTCAGTAAAGAAATATTTCCTGCTATCTAATCTAAACCTCCCCTGGTGCAACTTGAGGCCATTTCCTCTCATCCTATCGCAAGATGAACTATCTTCACAGAAGCAGTAACTGATAAGGCTGGAAAGCTTGCTGACCTGCCCGGGCACCCCATGCCCCGAGGCCAGGCGCACGGAACAGCCCCTGCAGAAGAGTCCTTCACTCCTCAAGCTGCTGCTGCCCAACACACCTCGAGCTTTCACAGCAATGCCAGTGCAGGGCTTCCCACGCTCTCCCTTCCTCTCGGTGGGCAGCCTTCACTCCACCCAAAGACCATGTCCTTCCCCCATGCAGGCTTTTACTCCAGCCTAAACCAACTACAATTCCTTTACTCTTCTCTAGACACCTGACTGTCAGCTGCTCTCTTAGGGACTCTCTCCATTTGGCTCACATCTTTTTTTGCTTATATTTCTTCTATTACCAAAATAAAATCTATGAGATTTAAACACTAAACAAGAAATACCCCACAAAAAGCAGTTCAGGTTCGTTTTCTACAGGTTTCAACTTCTCACAGTCGCTTCCCTTGCACTGTCACTCAATATCCCTTTGATTTCCACTCCCCACTGCCTCCCATTTTTCCAAATACCATCACAAAATTCCTTTCTAATTTGCTTCTCAGAAGATACAATCTAATGGGTAATTAAAAATACAAAAGAATATTTAGGACTATTTTCCCTTAGCAGCTTCCATCCCACTAAAATATTTTGCTGCTATAATGCCTACAGGGCTTTATCTTCAGTTGCAAGAGAAGAAAGAAAATAAACACTGAAAATTTATCTAAATAAGCCACAATATTTTGAGAAAAGCTACCATGGTGCTATGGGACCTTGGACACTTGCAGCAAAATATGCGAGATAACTGCTCGAAAGTGAGCTTTGCTCTTCAGTTCTCTGGCTAGAAACCCTAATGCCACCAGGATCCGTAAATCTTACCGTATCCATTTCACAACATATTTCACATCAGCAAATTGCATTGAAAATACAAAGTCCACCACTATATCCAGTTGTTTGTGCTTCTGAATTATTAGCAAACAAACATTACAGAATATTAAAGTAAATAAAAAGAGGAAAATAAACTACAGCATTAACATATGACCAGTTACATTAAATTCTAAATAAAAGTACAGAGTCTTTTTTAATGGGGGGGACACTGCTAAGTTTATACTTGGTTCTCTTCCAAGTTTCACGTTCCAGCCTGAAAATAACTTCTTCAAATAGCTGTCAGGTTTTGGGGAGGAGGGAGAATGATCTAACAGCAAATATGATCTTTCTTTGGAACTGCATAAGTTAACATGGGGGGAAGCTTGTGCTGAGAAAATTCAGCTCTTATCTGGCCCCTGAAATCTGCAGTCAGGAATGTAAAGAAGCATCCAAAAAGGAAAATCAAACTTCACACAGAGACCCCAGCATATGAGGACACCATCGTCCCCGTGCTCAGAAGACCATGGGAACAAATCATAGAATCATGGAATGGTTTGGGTTAGAAGAGACCTCAAAGCCCATCCAGTCCCACCCCCTGCCATGGGCAGGGACACCTCCCACTGCATCAGGGGGCTCCAAGCCCCATCCAGCCTGGCCTGGAACACCTCCAGGGATGGGGCAGCCACCGCTGCTCTGGGCAACCTGGGCCAGGGCTCCCCACGCTCACAGCAAAACATTTCTTCCTAAAACTTCATCTCAATCTCCCCAGCTTAAATCCTCTTCCACTGGACTAAAAATCAGCCATTAGTCTTCCTTTCACTTCAGGTTCTTACGAAACATTTTTCTCCCAACTGACTTCTTACTTAAGTAGATTTATTAAAAAAAATAATAAAAATTAAAACCTGCCATATATTTAAAAATCAAATAATTACAGCTCCAAATCTCAGAACTGTATGCTCTAAACATGGGGGAACTCAACAACCTACTGACTGTGCTGCGAGCGTTCCTACTGACAGTTACCTTCCAGATTTTCATGTATTATTGTTGCACACTTGGTCTCTCTGCTGTCTTGGCTGATAAAACTGCAACTAAAAATACACATTTTTTTTTTTGTACAATGTGTACTGATGGTTCAAAAATTAAAATTTCTCCCCACACGGAGACACGTTCACATCAGAAGCAGTGTTCACATAAACAACCATGCTAAGTACTATCCATTTTCAACCCAGCCAAACATTAGCTGAATACGTGTACGGAACCAATCACTTCTTCCACACATGGGACAAGTAGAGGCTCCTCTGTGTTTTAAAGCTCTTGGAATTTACTTTGGGGAGAGCTCTTCACAAATGAACAACAAAAAGCATCTTGGATATATTACTGCTGCTGCAGCATGCTTTTTCCATCTCCAACATCCAAAAAGCAAAATTCTGTTTCTGAAAACAGCACGTATTGCCCTGAATGCTAGGCAGCACCAGAAAACTTTACAGCATGAAAGAATCACTTCCTCCCTTGTCACTTAAAAACTCTCTCTTTTCTAGAGCTACTGTAGCATTGCAGTAAGAAAGCAAAATCATTATCTGGTTTGTATTAAAGAAAACAAGCCTACTGTAAAATAGAGTTCATGACAACTTCTCCTCTCTGAGTTTCCAGATTTAACTTTTTAAGACCTTGAATTATTTTACAAATTATTTATACTGCCATACTAAGAAGGTCAAGTATCATTCTCCCCTATATTCCTTCTTACTCCAGCACGGGGAGAAAAAGTGCTGCAGGTCGTCACTGTGGGACTGCGATGGGATATGAAACAACATCCCATCTCAGCACAAAGAGTATCTGCAGGCAGTGTCCAAGATGGAATTATCAAACAGTTCACCCTGTGTTCCATGGAGTAATACTACTAATTTAGCTACTCACTATTCAATCTGTTTAACTCGGCTACAGCAGCAAACACCTGGATTTCCAAACAAAGCTCAAATACGGCATTTTGGGAATCACTGTCAACAAAGCATTATCACAGCTTCTTAGCAATAAACAAGCTCACTACCTGACCTCAGCACGTACCAGCACTCCATGTCGCTCATTCTACCACAAATCCATTTTAGATGTGAGCATGTGTATGACTCCTAGGGATGTAAACCTGGCTTGAGGAGTCACACACAGTAGAAATCTCAGTCACTGCAAGCCAACACTTCATCGCATTTTCAAGATGTGACTGGTAAGATTCACATTAAAACCCCCCCATACCTCAGCAATAGTTAAAACTTCACAGAATGGGAAGCCAAAGTAAACTATTCCAGAAGCTTTATGAGACCAAGCAGCAATGGCACAAAATGCAACCCCCCAGACACCCAACTACGGCGATAGCTGGAGCTCTGTAAGGTGAGTTACCTCCTCTGGAGGTGACTGAACGGGCACATCGGGAAAATAATACATTCAGCCAGGCAAATGCCTACACGTTTTTTTTCAGGAATAGGCAACACAGCTACAGATGAGGAGTTTATTCATTAAGAAACTAAAGATAGAGACTCCAGACAGAGTTTTCAAATCGAGCTCTTTGCTCACTCTCACCACAGCATCCATGTATGAGTAGCATAAATTTAATTTATACTTGCTATCCAAATACCCAGCGATCCTTCCAGCTTCTGTACTGTGCCTCTGTGGTAGATTTTTATTGCCTGACAAAGGAAAGAAAAGAGTAAATACTAGAGAGTAAAATTCATCCTCCATTGGTTATAGTTTAACTATGTATTGGCATAAAAATAATCAAATGTATAGAAATCAAGACATTTATTGAAAGAAATGGGGTTTTCTTCAATTTACAAGACACAGCAAAGGCACACCAGGGGAAGTAAGCTAACTATGCTCAAATAATGCAAACTATTTCTTTATCCTACAAGGTTCTATCAGAGCCATCACCAACTCAAGCACAGGTATGGGCTCCTTGCTGGTTTTGCTAGATTATGGCCCATCACTGAATCCAAGCCGCCATGCCTCTCTCCGTGCTTCCACAGTGCGCAACCCCTCTGCTGCGTGGAGCAGGACAGCCCATCTGGAATCAGTTATCGGTGTTACCAGCTCCGTGTTCTCAGCTTTGGCTGTGCCTCTCGCTGGGGCTAAGTGTCACCTGTTCCTCCTCAACCGAGAAGCCCAGGCAGCAGAACAGACTTCTCAATTAATTCAGGAGCAAAGCTTCTCTGCAAGGTGCCTCACTCAATAACCACAGCTCAAAGGACACATCCTTTTCATGACCATCTAATACCTAAATACAGGCTTCTCTGACTGATTTTCCATAAGATTGTCTAATATTCATGGCAGGGTTGGAATTTTACATACGCACTGAAAGGGCAATAAAAACTCTTGTAAATGCTTTCAGCCATCCTTCTTCTGATCCCAAAGTCTGTGCTTATAGCTTTAGTTCCTGTACTTTGTGTTCAGTTTATACTGACTCACCTAAATACAGCAGTAGGGACTTGTAGAACACCATTTTGCTCTGCTTGCATTTATGAAAGTCATTTGCTACATTTAAAGTTGTGTTTAGATAACTATAGACATGCTCAAAGTGTATTAAATGCAGTTCCCAAATTGAGTGTTACGTATTTCTCCCACACAGCCTGTTGTGGTACCACAAAGTCACAGAGGTCACATTAACACACACCCAATCACGTTATTTCCACAAATGGGTAATTCTGCTATTAAACACAACTGGCTCTTCTTTGAAACGAAAAAACTGGAAACTTTAACAGAGAGTGCCATTGGAATTAGGAGGATTTGGCGTTTACAAAGCTGCACATGGGCATGGGCATGGTCCAATCCCCTGGATTACCAAGCAGTGCAGGAATTAACAGATCCTTTACTCCAAACAAGCCAGACAAATAACAGAGTCAGCACAAGCTAATGTTGCAAAGCCTCCTCCATTACAGCAGTGGCAGAACAGCTCACAGAAATTTATGGCCATATTTGCTGCACGCTTGTCTGAGGTTGACACAAGGCTCATATAAGTCAAGTAATAATCTAAGTCCCAAACCACATAGGTAATGGAGTTTTTATCTGGGTGTTTGTCAAATGCATTGCTTCACTGAAGCGCTGGTAAGGGCAGAAGCCTTGCAGGCAAATATCCTAACTTGAAAAAATAATCTTCCAACTTTGTCACCTTCTGAAATCTTGGAAAGAATTAAATGCTTAACAGATGTACCACACTTTAAATATAGCCGCGTCATGCACGCATTTTTTATAACACTTAGAAAACACTGTGCCTTATCAAAAATGCCTCCCGTATGGTCTGATTGAGTTGCAGCACCCGATTATGGACACAAAATCATTACCAGCTCCTGAACAGCAAACAGCCATTGCCAAACTGTCTCTATCTGCAAACGGCAGCATGTGACAAAGCACAACAGTCATCCCAGAGCTCCATCAGGGCTCCAAACCAGCACCTTTCTCTCCATAGCCTATGCCTGCAGATTTTAAGAAACGGCACCCTCTATCTCCTTTTTCCCTCCCCTACCATCAGACAAATCAAGAGGTCACAGGCTCGGTTACCATGAGCACACAGACGGTGTTCAGGCACACCTCCACCTTCCTTTTCCAGAGCCAGTCTCCTGTGAGCATCGCTGCCGAGCTGGGAGATCCCCCACCGCGCTGAAGCAATCCCCGCTAAATACACAGGTGCTCTGAAAACTGCTCCGAGCCACAGCTCCCTCCTTCTGTAAATCACTGGTCGATTTTATGATGCTCGCTATTAAACAGAAAGCTAACTAAAACTTCTGTTTAGTTGATGAACACCGAGCCATTTGCGCACAAGCACACTTTCCAAGTTGATTAAACATGATCCAAAAACTGGATTATTCAGAAGTAGCGGACTGCAACGACAACTTGGAGTATTTCACATAAAAAACATCCAAAGGATGCACATATTTATTGAAATGCTACCTACACACATATATGTACATATAAAAGGCAAATAACTCACAACAGCTTTATGTAATTAAGGGTTGGGGACTTATTTGTGGAAAACTGCCATCAAACACCAAATTAAAGTACCTGACAGAGGTAAGAAAACATGACCTCACTGAAGATCAGCAGACCTTTTGTTTACCTCTGTACCCAGAGTGTATTCCAGCAGCAGCAATGTTTCATAACTGAAGACGTTTACGTTATTTTAACATGCTCAGCAGAAAAATCCAGCTACTGATCAGTATGGATTCCAGAACCTGGGGTGGGGTGTGGGGTGTGTGCATTTCTCTTACGTGGTTTACTGGGATTATGAAACAACTTATAATACATCTTCTCATCCTCACGTGGTGTTTTCAGGAATGCTCTCTGTTTCTAGCTGATGCCACATTGCCAAGCAGCAAGTGAAACACTAAATATTATTCATATTGTCTCAGTAGCGACTTATAGATACATATGAGATAGGATCTCTTTCACAACCTGTACCTTGGTAGCAAGATCAGTCCCAAATAGGGAGTCAGACAGAGCAAGCAAGTAAATTCCTGTTGCTTTTCTACATTGCATTATCAAATCAGAACCAAGTTTCAAAAACTAGAAATAGATGCGAAAGGTTACAAAAGTCTTGGATCAAAGCCTGATTATCTGCTGGTATAATTTCACTGTGGAACCATGCGAAACACCAAAGTCTCAGTCATTCTTCGGGAAGCCCGTGGCTAATTCTTCTCTTAATGAGTCCAAGTGCCGACCTCCTAGAACACAGCTAGCTCTTACCAAGCACCACGCTAAACAAAGGAAACTTGGAGCAAACGTTGTACCTGGTCCCTTTGTAAATAATGCCCTGACAGGAACATTTCCGCATCACATCCCATCTGTAACCCCGGTGCTTGGGTCCTGAGCGTTTCCAGAAGATTTATCTGTTGGACTTTGGTCAAGTCAGTCAGAGGTTCAAGACACTTGGTACCTTACAGGACAGGCTTCATTTGTCCACTAAAGACTTAAAGAATGCAAGAACCTGGTTTCAAGAGCAACTGGGAACAGCTATGCAAACCCTCCCCGAGAGGTCTCTTGAAAGTAACACACCCAACGTAACACCCTGTAAAGAAAGGCATTAACTTCTACGCTGTGTAGGAGGCATCTAAGTCAAACAATAAAGCTGCACATTTAAAAAACAAAAGATTCCATTTCTAACTCAAATATCCTCATTTATCTAATGAATATAAAGAATTAAGCACCCGGTACCGGAAGTAGAAGTTTTCCTGTTTCCTGTAGGATGAATCAATATTTCATAGGACATTTTATTTTAATTTCTGACCTATTTTATTCTTGGTTTTTATCGTACAGTTAAGTATAATAAACAAAACTATCACTATTTTGGCTCTTTAGACACCCAATTAGTTGCTAATATTATTGATACTCGTCATCAATTAGCTTTGCTTTTCCACTTCCTCCACTTCCCTCTTTTTTGAGGGGGAAAAAAAAATGAATTTTTCTATTAAGGTCTATAAATTAACAAGACTGAAAGGAAATGAAGTCTTTCTAGACTTAGTTACAGGCAGCTGGATTTGGATGCCTTCCAGCTCTCTTTTCACTTGCAATGGGAGGACCTCTGGGTTAGGAGCCACGTGGCCAGCAGAAGCTCCTGTCCTTCAATCCAGGACAATGGCCACATACATGGATTTGTGTTGACTTCAGCTGGCAGCCAAAGAATAAAGCCAAAGGGAAGCAAACTGCTCTGTCACTGGTAGATGACCAAGGCGTTAGATAGACAGCAAAATATATTTTCCTCTGTTTGCACATTTCTACCTGTGTTACACAGCAGACGGAAGAAGAGGTCCCATGAGGAAGCTGGTGGACTTCACTCAGCTCCCCTGCGCCGCTCCAGTTCTGGATATTTTGGAAGTAAAGCTGTTTTATGACAACAACGTGTTTTCTAAAATTGTCAAGTTGAAGACAACCACTTTAGAGGTGCAACAAGAGGAACACCAAGTGCTATCACTGAAGACTTGCAACACATAATCACTGTTATTTATATGGTTTGCTAAGAATTATCCCATTAAGTCACTGTAGCAAAGATAAACCCCAGAAGTTTTCAAGCAGTGGTAATGGGCATTCTGAGCCTGAGCAATGCTGGGTGATGAAAAATACCTACAACATTTTGTTCCTTCACAAAATAATTTCAGAACCATGAAAACAATCTATCCCTACGGTCCGGTACCAGCAGGCCTGTTGCTTGAGGTTAAAGCACTTGGGGGGGAAAAATGAAAGGGAACATTTATTTCATGAAAACAGTTTGGCTTGGAAGGGCAGTATGGATTTCTGGGGCAGTCCAACACTGACAAGTGCCTAGCAAGACAAGCCTAACCAGCCAAATCTGTCCTGCAGCACCGGTGCACAGCACGAGGTCCGGGTGCAGAGGAAGCAGTAGCACAATGGCACAGTTTCAAGTCTAAAGTTCTTCTCCAACTGCCACTTTCATAGAAGCAATTAGGTTGGAAAAGACCTCTAAGATCATCTAATCCAATCCATCAGCCCAACACCACCATACCTATTGAGCCATGTCCCAAAGTGCCACCTCTACAGGTTTTTTGAACCCCCTCCAGGGAAGGAGATGCCACCGCTGCCCTGGCAGCCTCTGCCAGAGCTTCACCTCTCTTTCAGTAAAGAAATTTTTCCTGATACCCAATCTACACCTCCCCTGGTGCAACCTGAGGCCATTTCCTCTTGTCCTGTCTCTTGTCACTTGGGAGAAGAGTCCATCACCCAGCTGGCTCCAGGAGCTGCAGAGAGCGATGAGGTCTCCCCTCAGCCTCCTCTTCTCCAGCCCCAGGTTGCTCAGCCACTCCCACAGCCCCTGGGCTCCAGCCCTTTCCCCAGCTCCGGTCCCTTCTCCGCATGCGCTCCAGCCCCTCAAGGGCTTTCTTGCAGTGAGGGGCCCAAACCTGAGCCCAGGATTCGAGGTGCAGCGCCCCCAGTGCCGAGTGCAGGGGGGCGATCCCTGCCCTGCTCCTGCTGCCACCCCAGGGCTGAGCCAAGCCAGGGTGCTGGAAGCCTTCTTGGGCCACTGCTGGCTCCTGTTCAGCTGCTGTTAACCAACACCCCCATGAATTATTACTTGGGAGCAAGCAGGTATCCTTTCAAAACCTGCACAGCTTGGCTTTAGGTCGAGTTCCATTCCCTACAAACCCGCGGAACAGCCACCGCAAAATGCACACCCACGCAGCCGAGCCTCTTCCGAGGGGACACCCAGGCTACACTGATTAGCCAACTTCTCAGTAGTAGCAGCTCCCACCAGGAGTTAAACATTTATAAAGGCAAGGAATTTTTTTTCTTTCTTGCTTTTCAAAGGACAGAAATGAGACTGAAAATAATCTAAAAATAGCAGAGAATTTTCAAGTGTCAGCTGTAACGGAAAGAGGAATGGCTGGCTCTCCTTACAGAGCCAGGATGGATGGAGGGCACTTCTGATTCAGAGTCCAGAGAGAGAGCTCACACACACAAACAGTAGCTGGTAAAAAATAATTTTAATTTACTAATCTTAGTAATATTCCAGGACAATCTACAGCAACTTGAAATCCAATGGAATTGCACTTTGTTTTGAAGTGGTGAATGTACATTCTTACACACTTTGCCTGCCAGAAGGAAAAGTGAAGTACATATTGTGAAATAACCACAAAAAGAGTTTTAAACAACCCATTCAAATCATGTATCCTCCTCATGACAGAGAATGAATATAAATCACACGTCTTTGCCTTTGTTTTGTCTTTTCCATCAATCTTCTCCCCTGAAAGCCACAATGTCAAGGCTTTTATTTAAAGAAGTTCTCTTGCATTTAAATAGTCCTCCGCCTACTTCTGAAGCTTTATTGATATAAACGTGAAGAAGAGAGCTCAGATTTTCACTTATAGGGTATCTGCTTACATTGCAGCACTTATATTTTGGGTATCCAGAGAGAAACGTCACTGAAAGGCTCTGCAGATGACAATCACCGAATGCAGCAGAAGCCGTGGCGTCCCTCCAATATTGCAGGACCTCGGATTTCAGTGCTTATCTTTCCCATGTTCTACAATAAAGCTCCACTCCTGCCATGCTCACTTCAGCTCTTGTAGGATGTAAATGTCTTATGGTGTCTTAAAATCCCCACCTGACTCTACAGTGCTTACACAGGGCTTAAACAGGCAGAACTGCCACACTTCACAGCCAGCTGTCAGTGCTGCCGTGACTTAGTTGTTCATTAGTGTCAGGACACACAATAAATTGAAACTGGAGCCCATCTTTTTGAACTAAGGTTAGAGTCAGTCTCCACCTGGTCAACGTGGACAACCTTACACAAATACTAACTATGCTTATAAATTATTAATCCCTGCGTGCAACCAAACCAGCACTTAAGTATGTTATCAAAAGCTCAAAGCCAACATCTGCTTAAGCGTGTATATTTTTTAATTGATGCATTTTTCTATGTAGTCTTGCACAAATAAAACCAGAAGCAACTCAACAAATCTTTCTCAGAATCTGGAGATGCTGTGACCTTTCTGCAGATCTTACACCACCTCCCTGGCAGTGAAGCCGATGCACAAATACACAGGTTTCCTTACAGAAGAAGTCATGCCACTGTACCATGTAAAATATTTGGAAAGCTCAGTAATCACTAGGTTTTCATATAAAGTTCTTCCTTTTGTTTATAGCTATGAAACACATCTTCCCCAAGTGAAGACTTGACATGAACCTAGGTTGAGCAACTCTAGTCATTATTTACCTCCTTTCCTTTTTGCTGTTACATGGTAAAATTACAGATCACGTCAAAATGTTAAATCAATGTAGAATTTACTTCTTCCTGGCAACATGCCTTCATGCAAATTACCTCTGATTATAATTCATTATCTGTCACTGAATACGCTTCATTTTTAAATACAGGAGAGAAGTCAACCTGTGTATCATATTTTATTTTCAGTCTCACACTTGAAAATAAGATCATGAACTACTATCTTAATAATAATAGCAGTTAAAAGGTCAAGTTACCTAAAATTTTTAAACTAACTACTCAATAAAATTGTCTTTCTTAGCCAGCACTCAGAATTTTGGTTTGTGGGACAGTGGAAATGTGTCCACATGCTTATTCATTACCATTTTAAAACCCAGACATTTGTTCCATCCATCATCTGCTGCCTTACTGTCAGATTACTATCAGAAAACACGAAATCCGGAAAAACAATGTCTGTCACAATTGAGTTAACTAAATACAAAAAGCCAGTATCTAAAGATTCAGACTTCTTGAATACTATTAAAGTAGGTGTTGAATGGGAAGACCCGCACAGCAGATGGCGAGCCCCAAACCAGCCCAGCACTCAGCCTCCTGCGCCCACCGCAAAACCCTAGCTGGGCAGAGAGGAGAGCTGCTTTGAGCCCCACTGAATCCACACACAGTTCTGCCAAGCTGTCCTGCTGGCAAAGGCACAGCCCTTCTAGATTTACACTACGCCCGGCAAGCTGGGCTCAAAAACCTATGGAAAACTTTCACCTTACCTTTCACCTACCCGTGAGCTTCCACAAGCCATGGGGCCTCTGCGCGCAGGGCTGGTGAGAGAGACAGGGCAGGAGGGAAGGGACCATTGCCGCTAGGGAGTAACCACAGTATCCCCCGATCGCCGCAGACAGGAGGAAGGGAACAAAAATTCAATGACTTATCTCTTCATATCAGAGGCTTTTGCCTTTCAGGAACGCCCACACTGTGTTCCCTGTAACCTAAACCCGAAGAAGCAGTGGAGCACGAAGGTACCAGGCAGAGCTGCATCCCATGGTCTGCCATGGGGAAGCATCGCCCCAGTTGCAGGTTGGCACCATAGGAAGAGCTCGGCTATTCATGGAGAAACAGGAGCCTTGTATCACATTAAACTGTTTCAATAGTGAGCAAATCGGGGACTTTTATAATTTATTTGCTTTACTAAAAAGATGTTTAAAACTAAATGAGATATGAAAAAGTACACGAAGAATAGTGAACGACAACACAGCAAGCTGTAGATGTTTGCCACATGCCTGCAGGAACGGCCACCAGTTGTCACATGTGAACTGGTGGGCTTTCCCACCAGGAAAGCCGCCCTTCCCACTGAAGCCATCGGCAAATCGGTTGGGTCAGCCTGGTGACAGAAGGCACAAGATCCACATTCGTCCTTCCCACGATGAAGCAAAGGGCTTCTGACAGAAATTCAGCAATAAAGCCATTCCTTGAGGCAAACTGAACAAGGAGATGTCTGGCTGCAGAAAGGTCAGGAATAAGGCTTATTAAAGTATCAGCGTACATACAAACGCCCTAATGAAATCATGGTTCTGCTGTGCTCTGTTCTGTAAACACCGTGAAACCATTCTTGCCCCAACATGCTTACGTATTTTGAGCACTCAAAAAAAGATGCTGGTGACCCTGGTATTTCTGGAAGAGTTGCTGGCTGGCAAACAGCAATATTGTGACCTCCTCAGTAACAAGAAAGAGAAATGCAAACAACCAAGAGCAACAGAGCAAAACAAAACTATTTCCATGAGCAGAACTTTTTATATTCTGAGATGAGATCTCGGACTTCAGAGTTCAGAAGGGACACATTAACATGCACTACGTGACTCTCAGTATTGCCTCGTCTTCAATAAATGTATTTGCTAGGAAGCTCAACAACAAAACAGAAGAAGCAAATTGTCTTAAATACTACAGTAAAATTATTATGGAAGACATAATTGAACTCATGTCTAGGGTGTAGGTGTGGACCTCAAAAAAGCACCACAACATTGCTCTCCTGCACTTCCCTTGCATCCAGGGGGATCAGGTACTGGGAAAACAGATGGCCAAGACAATCTTAAAACAAACTGCAGTCAGAAACAGGCAAAAACACTGTGAGGTCACCAAGGGCGCACTCTCTGTGTTGGGTTGTTTTAGACACCATCTACTTAATTCAGAAGGGAACATCCTTTACACTAAGGAACCAAGGAAGCAAAGGAGGAAAACAAGATATTTCCATCCTAAGACCTCAGTGAACCAGAAAACAGCACAGGGAAAAAGAAATTTGGGTTCAAAAATACAAGGAGAGCAGCACTAGGACAACTCAGGGTGCACCTGCTTTAGTTTTTCCTATGGAACGGGGAGCATGGGTTTGAAGGAGCTTGCCCCATTCCCTCCTACGTGCCTCGCTTCGATGCACGCCATGAAGCTGTCTGTACCTGGATTCCCACTGAGTGAACCCAGCCAAAAGACTCGCTCCAGCAGCACGCCTGATGTGTTCCAGCCACAGAGGCACTTTTGTCCAAAAACCCAGTCCAGAATGAGTCCTAGCTAGAGGTTCTGGAATGTGCAGAACATGGACACCAAGCCCTGGGCACCTCCCGTTTCACTCTAGAAAGTTTACTGGATCATGTTGACTTCGCCTGAGGAAGACGGCTGCGACTGTTGCCGCAGCACAGACAATTAACAGATAATACACTAGACATACAACATGAAAATCAGGAAGCTGAGAAGTGAAGTACAGGGTAGGGAAACAAAGCTGCTGTCTGTTATCTCCACAGCACTTTCACACTTGAAAAGGGTACAATATATGACATAATTAAACAAGCACAACAAACTTCCTCTTCTCTATCACTACTATCAACGAATCCTCGGGGAAAATAGTCAAGCAAAGCTTTCTTGCAGCACCTCCACTCACAAAACCGAGCAGGAGCTTGGCCAAGACTAGTAATTAAGAGGTGAAACCTCCATTTACTCTATTAAATTTCAGAGCTGTTCCTTAAGAAAACCCTCCCCTGCAGCAGGTTCTCGATGCCAGCTTGTGGCACTGCTGTTGGATTGCTTTTATCATTGCATTTTTTTTTCCCTGATGCCGTTTACCCATCAGCCAGGCAATCTGACTGAAGAACAAAGTACTGAGGAAACAGGAGAAAACAGGCACCTACCGCGTGCCCTGAGGGTTCTGGCACAGGAAGGAAAGGGACTACACATGCCACAGACCCGCAGATAAAGCTGGTCATGGCACAGGTCTGCTTCATTTAAAAGTACACACAGACGCTGACTGCTGTAACTACGTAAGGCATTGATAAGAAATGGAAGATAAGAAATGGATGATAAGAATTACAGTTCCACAAGCAAATACAGAACGGGAAAGGGAAAAAAAAGCTCAGCCAACCCATACTCGTCATTAAAGTAATTGTCACCACATGCTCCACTTGCTTTCAGAGTTAGATTTCGGGGTAAAAAGAGACCATTAATACGTCAGTTCACAAAGCACACTTCATTTTATCGAGCTGGCATTTCAGTTTATTCCTCTGCAGCACCGTGGCTACTGCAGGACCTGCGGAAGACATCCCGTGCTGCACAGTCAGAGCCACTGTCCTGACCAGACACAGCAGTCCATGCCCTCTTTCAATAAATGTAACCAAGGACAGAACAGAAGGCTGAGAAAGACCATGAAAAGCCACTCCCAGCACGGGATGTAATTGCTTTACACAGTGCCCGTGTGATGCCCTAGAAAACAAGCACATAAATAAAAATATCAATAAGAGCAGCACCATCAGTCTCCACAAGTCAGTTCACGTCATTTTGTGATTAATGACACTGAGTACAGTTATACATTTAGCAAAAATATTCAGTTTCATTTGTTGTGACACCACAGCCTTCGTGCTGCATCTGGCAGTAAAATTAGACGGAAAGGGGAAACATCGCAGGGCTGTTTTGCTACAACCTGTTCCATTTGTTTTCACCAGAACAGCAAGGTTCAGCTTAGAGCTACAGAGAGATGGCTGATAAAGCACAATTCCACTGAAATACATCAGTGCCAGCAGTTTTCAAAGAAATTAACTGAATTTGTATTTTCAGAATCTAAACAGAAAGTCAAAGCCCAGGGACACACATCTGCTTCAGCTCTATGGCTTCCAGCCACCAGTGCCACTGTCGATGTCGTTCCTCCCCGTGAGCCTCTCCGTTCAGCCCTGTTGCCATACGCACCCAGGCAGCTCGCATCACCAAAAATAAGTTCCTGTGTCGCATCAAAAGTGGCGCCGGCCAGAGGCGAGCGGTTACCGCTGCCACCACCGCTTGGCAATGCTCTCCTTCATCCTTATTCACTGACCTTCCTACAGCCAGCCTGGCCTCCTTTTGTATTTGTGGCAACAAATACCTCCTTCCTCCATTGCAACGCTGTCCTATCGCTTCTTCAGTTCATTCCACTCCATTTTCAACACTTTCCTTATAGAAATGTGTACATTTATAAAAAGAACGAATAAACTCATGTAGCATAAAATGGGTTTGCAACATATTCTGTTCCTGTTTTGATTCATCTGCTCCCCACCTCAGACTCCAAGCACTGCAGACAACCAGCTCTCCATGAGACAATGGCACAGCACCAAAACGATGCAGCTTTTCGCAAAAGGAGAGGCAATCAAACCCCCAGCATGGACAGTCCTCCTGCACACGTGTCTACGTGCTGCTAGAAAGCAATCAAAGGTTTCATCTCAAATGAATACTGGATAGAAAAATGGAAATCAGACCCTTAGCCAAGCCATAACGGGAACCATAGGATCCCTCATTTTCTTTTCCAAATTTGCAGTTTCATCCCCAAATCCTTTGAGCTGCAGCAATGAGAGCATCTGCCAGCTCACTGAACCACCTGAGTAACTTTTTCCAGCCTAACTTGAACTGTAACAACTTGCCGTATGGAACTGCCAAAGCTGCAGTGCTCATTTCTTTCTGTGAATCCAGCTGTCATTCTTCCCAAATGCCTTCGCAGTCCCAACTCTACCAATGCCAAAAAAACCCCTTTCACAGATATACATAATTTTGCAAAACACATATGCTGTGTATATGCCACATGAAGTCAATTAACAAGTTTACTTACTGAATCAAGGGATGACACACAACAGTAAAACAAAAACCTTTTGCAGACAGCAAGCACACGAACCTTCTCCTCCCTCCAATGTGATACTCTCACAAGGAAGGAGTTCCAAAGTCTAAGTGCATTCTGAGTCCCCCAGAACATCTTTCACGCTTATCTCCATGGCTTATCTTTTATTCTGTAATTCCCCTGGTGTTTGCCATCACCAGCACAGGGAGTTAAATGTAAAACACGTTCAATATTAAAGTCACAAGCGCAAAACATGCACAAGGGAAAATAAAAGAAAAACAAAAAAAACCTGAGCACGAACTAAAAGCACGTACCTTTTAACTGATCAGCCACCACGCTCTGACCAACTCTCTCAATCACCTTGCCATCCTCCATTTCATAACGATCATCCAAATATTTTGCCGTAGCTTCTGAAATATGGACTTTTCCAGCCACTCCGAGCTGCTCCATCAGATTGGCCAAATTGACATCATTGGACCACACATCGAACTTGAACCTCCTCATTCCCAAAATGCCACACAGGACTGTCCCAGTGTGAACACCGACTCTCATGTTCACCATCTCTTTTTTCTCTTGGCAGAACTGCTCAATGGCTTTGATCATGCCCAAGCCCATCTCGATGCAGCAGTAAGCGTGATCTGCTCGGGGCTCCGGGCAGCCAGCGACGCAGTAATAACAGTCCCCCAAAGTGCTGATCTTCTCACATTTAGTGTCCTCGCACAGACGGTCAAAACGTCCAAAGAGGTCATTCAGAAGTCCCACCAGAGCATGGGCAGATTTATTGGCGCTCATTTTTGTGAAGCCAACAATATCTGCAAACAAAATGCTCACTTGCTCTATCTGCTGCATTTTAAAGGGACGGAATATTATGGGGGTTTTCTGTATGGAGGGCTTCTTCTTCCTGTTTTTGGGGCTTGAGGTGGAATGACGTTTGATGGAGTTCTCACTTTCATCATCCCCTTGCTTCATTAAGTCATCGGCTATTATTCTTGGCATAACAGAATGAATCATCCTCTCTTTCAGGGCTTTTTCTACTTCCAAGTCTTTTCCATGCATGATGGACTGCCCCACTTTCAGGAATGTGCTTCTCGATCTGACTTCAGACATGATAAATAAATGGATACCGATGGCGTGGATGCAGATGTGCAGGAAGGCTTTGCTCAACAGCTCCCAGTAAACGGCGCCGGCTCCGAGAGGCGCAAAACAGCTCTCGTCGCGGAAGTGATACCCAAAGGTCTCGAAGAGGACCGAGTACGACAGCCCCAGAAACAAGCTTAAATACAAGGGGAGGTGCATCACCGTGTAAAGCAACAAGAGCACTTCGATACACATAGAAAAACTGCCCACTTGAGACAGACAAGCGTCCGTGGGGGCTGCCGGGGCTGTCCGGTTGGATGTGTCACCACTTCCTGAGAGAGGCTTCAGCGCCTGGAACTGCGGGGCCAGAGTGAGAGCGAAGACCAGGAGGGTGAGGGCCAGCGAGGTCCAGACGTAATGGCGGGCGTAAGCCTTGCTGAAAGTGAACGCGAAAAACGCGACGCACACCAGGAGGAAGCCCAGGGCCGGCACCACGAAGACGAGCCGCTTCTCCCGCAAGTGGACGCCGAAGTAGATGCCCCAGAGGACGCAGGCCACGCCGATGTAGAAGAGGGCGTAGCGGAACCTCCGCTGGGTCTGCGGGAAGCACCGCTCCATGCAAGCCTCCTCCAGGTTGTTGGAGTCGAACTTGGGGTTCCACCACTTGGACGAGGCCCTCTCGAAGAGCTGCGGCAGCTTCTTCTGGCGCCGGAGGCCGGTCCCGCCGCCGCCGCCGCCGCCCCCCCGCCGGGTGCCCCCGGACTCTCCCGAGCTGCAGCTGGAGGAGATGCTGTACTTGCAGCGCTTGGCGGGGCCGCAGCCCTGGTGCTGCCGCGGGTTGATCCGCACCGCCACGCTGCTGCTGTCGCCGCTCGAGTCGCAGCTCACCTCGGTGCTGTGGTGATGCAGCAGCTGCTGGTGCGGCGGGGAAGCCATGTTGGCGGGGCCGGGGCCGCCGCCGCCGCCTCCCGGAGCAGCACCGGGGTAGGGGGGGCTCGGGAAAAGCCACCGGAGGGGCAAAGCGGCTTCTAACGCGTGCGGGGCCGAGGGCAGCCCCGCATCTTCGCCCCGAGCCTCAGCCCCCCGGGGCCCCGCACCGCTGCTCCATACCGGACACGGCTCCCGCCGCTCCCGTTCCCGGTGCTCCCGGGGAGCCGCGTGCGCCGCGCGCCGCTCGCGCGGAGGGTGGGGAGGCAGCGCCGGGCGCGCACTCAGCCGCGGGCGGGCGGCACCATCTTCCTCTCAGCTCGCGGGGGGGTTGGGGGGGGGGGGGAGACTGCGGTCGCGCGCCCCCGCCGGCCAATGGGGCGCGGCGCTGGGCGGGAGCGCGCGCACCACCACTGTCCCCCCCTCTGTGCCCGCCCCGATTCCCGCGCCCCGTGGAGGTGGGGGGGGCGTCGCTGCTCTGAGGGGCGGCGGGCGGGTCCCGGGGGTTGGCGGCTGTGTCTGTCGGTGTGTACCCCCCCAGCCCGGCCTCTCGCTGTGCGCTGCCCCCGAACCCGCCCTCCCTGCAGCCGCCGGGTCCCTCCCTCTCGCTTTCTGCAGGCGCTGGACGCTCTCCCGTCGGGTCCTGCTGTCCTCCCGCCTTCCCGCAGGCGCTGGGTCCCCCCGAGGGGTCCCTCTCGCCCTCCCAGGCGCTGGGTTCCCCCGCGGGTCCCTCCCTCCACGCAGGGCCGGGTCCACCCGAGGGTCACTCTGCGGTTCCCCCTGCCCTCCCCGTGGGGTCGGATCCCCCCACTGAGTCCCTTTCTCCCTCTCTACAGGGCTTGGTCCCCCGCTGCCCACAGGGCTGGGTCCCTCTCGCCCTCCCCACAGGCTCTGGATCCCCCCGGCAGGTCCCTCCTTACAGGGATGGGTCCCCCTCCCCGGTCCCTTTCTCCATCCCCACAGGGCTAGGTCCCTCTCTTCCCTCCCAGAGGGCTGGGTTCCCCCGCCAGGTCACCCCTCCCCACGAGGATGGGTCCCGCTCCCTCTCCCTCCCACAGGGCTGGGTCCACCCGAGGGGTCCCTCTCTTCCTTCCCACAGGCTCTGGGTCCCTCCCGCCCGCTCCCCCCTCGGTCACCCTCTCCCTCCCTCCCTCCCTCCCTCCTGCAGACACTGGATCTCCCTCTCGCTCCCTGCAGGCTCTGTGTGTGTGTCCCGGTCCCCCCGCCCTCCCCACGGGGCTGTGTCCCCCCTGGTCCCGGTGGCACGGGTGACGTTTGCCATGCGCGAACACCACGCAACTTCAGCGAACGGTTCAGCCTTTCCGCAGCCCGCTGGAAACTTGCTGGCTTATTTTGATCCTTTCCTCTTTCTCCGCTTGTTTATTAGCCAACGCTATCATTCCTGCACTGCCCCCTCAGTTTTTTTATCTCTTCCTCCCAGCTGGCCCCTATCTTTCCTCCTTTGCTAGGTTTCAGGGGTTCTCCCTGAGCTTCTTCGCCTCCCTCCCCTCCTATTCCCATCCCCTCTCACCCTTGCTCACAAGTGATGTTCAGTCCCTTCACCCTACTAACTCTCAGCGCTGCAGCTCTGATTCTGGCTCTCGTCCCAGTTTCTGCCTGCTGCAACTCCTGCTTCCCTAAACCCCATTTACTCTTTTCCAGGTGAGTCTTTCCCAGCTGGCTGCTCTCAAAGCGCTGAATTCCAGCAGTTCTTCCTTCAATGGCACTTCCTACCCAGCAGCAAATCCCTTCTCCCTCCAGAACAGAGCCATTCGGTAAAACATACTTCTTTTTTTATTATTATTTTTAATAGAAAATATGTGGCCACACAGTTACCGGAACTGAAACCTGAATTTTTATTCCATTTCCTTTGTAAAGATATTGCTTGTTGTGCGGTAACCATGCTGCAAAATGTGGTTTCATTATTGCTGTTTTGAACAAATTTGTATTTCCTGATGCACTCAAATACCAAAACAATCTATAATAAAGAAGTCAAATCAATAGCAATAATTGCTTTGGTTTTGCTATGACATAACTGTCTCTCCAGTTCCAACTAATGGCTCAGCTGATCAATATTTTATAGTGAGTGCTGCCACTCCTGCATAAATGTTGTTGGGAGGAAAGAAGTCCCTGGGCTGACAGAGCAGAAAGGAAGGATGGCCTCTTGGGCTTGGCTATTAATTGATACGTTTACTAAGACTTCTTTGCAACATTTTTTATTGATTCATCTAAATGTACTTTAAGTTACATTTTTACTTCATGAAGAATGATGGATTTATTTGATCTGGTCAATTAAATAAGTGCAACCACTTTCACTGATTCAAGATACTGTGAACATTTGGAGGGAAAAGGAAGCAAGGTTTTTTAGCTCAGTGACAAAGAATTTAAAGTAAAACAAGCTGTGTTTTTTGTAACTGTGTTATGTAAACCTGTAAGATGTATGTTGTTTTAGAGATGGGTGATTTGAGCTTTGAGATGTATGAGGTCCTGAAATTCCAGCATAATTTTTTTTAGCCTTGCTTTGTCATAGTATTGGCTTTTAATTATTGCTTAGGGTATCCTTACCTAGCTGCCAGTCTAGATAAGTTGCATTTCTTCAACACCCCTCCAGAAAGGGTATAAGCTGTAAAGGGCTAAAATCTGAGGGGGGGGGGGGGGGGAACAGGAAATAATTTAAGCCCATATTATCTCTAAGTAGATCAGGATGCTGTTGAAAAGAACACCAGGGTTCATTTACCTCCAGTTGAAAATGTGAATTTTCTCTCTGGTGTCAAAAAAGTCATGATTTCATTCAACTTTTGTGGCGCAGAGTGGTTAAAAGTACATGGGCAGTACATAAATAATACATTGTTTGTCTAGAGTATGGTAAAACTTGATGCCCTGGTATTTATTACTGAAACCTGCCTGGGCAGGCTTTAATTCAATTTTCATCTAAAAGGAAGATGCAGGCTCCTACCTTCATTCAGAATAAGGCTGTTAGGCAGCTGTTTGTGAGTGTACGGCAGTAAGGAGGCGTGCAGAAGGAGGTGGTTCGGGTGCGCATGTGCTGCACAGAGAGGGTTCAGAGTCACGGGAGAGAGGATGCACCTGTGCGCTTTCCCTGCATGCACACAAAGGAGATGGATACCTGGGGCACAGAGGTGCATACGAGCAGGAGACAGAGGGCAAGTGGAAGCAAAGCTCAGACTGGGAAGAAATAGAAGTGTGTCTTGTTCCCCTGTACTCAATAAAGCAGGACTTTGTACGTTCTTAGAATAAACAGGATCGCATCAAAATACTGGCTACATCACAAGTTTTAACTGAGTGACCCATGTGATCCCAAATTTTGCCTGGCTACTGCATTTAATCTCCACTAATGAGGTAGCCTCCTCTTTTTCCAATGTTCGTTTGCTGGTTCAAAGGATAGTGAAATGGGACTGAAGATATTTGACTTCTCAAGCCCCTCCTTTAGTGAGCTTCAGATCATGACCTTGGGATTGTTCAGCATCCTTGCTCCCCCTAGGAAGCTCCTGCTGGGTTTGTTACTCCTGGACTCCCATCCTGCTCTTCCTTTTGATCTTTTGGGTGAAAGTTACCCAGCACTCATCAGGCCAGCCTTTCCACGACTTCCTCTGTCCTTATCAAGTTCTGTGGGAACACTGATGTGCACAGTAGCAAGAACAGTTACCTTGTGTTCACTTTTGTTAGCTCTGCTGGCTGGGAAAAACCTAGTGCTGCCTCCTGAAAGACTGAATTTTTTAAAGTAGGTGTTATGTCCTGGATACAATTATTTTACTGTGGTTTTATTGTAAAGTTTTCCCCCACTGAATTCAGGAAGCAGATTAAATACGTGTAAGCAGTAATCAAGAAATGCCAGCGATGCTTGTGTTTATTTCAAGTGTGAGTAAAATCATTCTGAGAGGGCAAGAAGCAGTTTGAAGTTGTACCCATTATTTCCCTCCTGTGCTTTCTGGTTTGTTTTTATCCGGGAGGAGTTTAACCTGTCCCTCCAAGGCAGCTTAGGTAATGTTTGTAGCATCCTTTAAGGAAGGTGTTTCCCCTCGATCACTTTCTCGACGGCCACAGTCAGCATATCTCAGTAGAGCTGAGTGCTGCCACGCAGTATTGATTTTGAGTCCTGGATTCATTTTATTGTTTGGTCAGTCTGGGTTGTGCTGTTTTCCTGCAGAGAACTTCAAAATACTCTGTAACTGGTTTCCTTTCTCAGAGACTGACTTTACAGTTCAACAGCTGGGCAAATGCATATCCTACTTGCACAACTCTTTTAATTTCATGCCACTAAATATACATATTTAGTCTCCAGAAATGAATTCACTTCCCTTCTCAGAGGCACAGCTTTCTCAGCTCTAATGATTAGCTTTTGTTTGACATTCATAATATTGTACTTTACCACGTGTCTCGTGGAGCTCTGCAAAACTATTTAGGGGGGTTCTGAAATTTGGCAACCCACATGATGCTTTTTTAGACTTCACAAACCACCTTCACGAGGCAGAAGAATATGGCATGGGAACTGCTGGCTGAAACAAGTGTATGCTAATGCCAGTGTAGTTGGTGTAGCTGTGGGAGACGAATGCTATTTAGAAGTTTGTGGGTTTTACTGTATGCTGTCAAAGGAAAATTCATAGCCTAACAGAAAAGGCATCATGAATACCTGGGTGGAGACCATTCATCCTGCCTTGCTCCGGCGAGAGCATAAATGTTTAATGAAAGTATATTTAATCCAGAGACAGAAAGGTTCGAGGGAGACTGCACAGTTGCCCCATTCCTTACCTTCTTGCCTTAGCAAAGAGCAGGATCTCTCTTTCTGACACTCTTCTGTGTCTGCACCTTCACTGGTATGTGTGGCATTCATTATGAGCTTTGCTTTTAATCCTGGTAACCTCTAACTCGTGATGGATTTTAAAAACTTGTAACTTTTCTGACTTCTGTTCACAGACTAACAGGTAAGTGCTAGAAAATACTGTGCAGGATTGTTCCTTCTCCATGGTTTTGAAATTCAGAGAAGTATCATGATGCTCATTATACTTTTCCCTCAAAGAAGAGCACAATGACTACCTTTGAGTGATGCATTCTTCTCTCTTCCTCAGGGTGGAAGAGTTGGTTTTAATAGTGTTCTCTATTTGCATCCTTCTGAAGTTGTCATTCAAATTGTTCGTACTACTGACATGATTTCATGTCCCAGATGACATGCTTGATAAAATGAACAAGTAAGTAGTAGAGGGTCTTTTTATGCAGCTTGGACATCAAAATGGAGGATAAAACCTTGTCCAACTGAGTGGGAATCACTAACTCCCAAAGGAGCAGAATTTTACTTGCAGGACTTAGAGTTGTCTCATTCGAGTGGCATTCCACACTGGAAGCAATGCAGACCATAGCACTTATTTGGCAAAATGCCTTTCACCAGGAGGTGGCTTCACTCAAACATACATTTCTGTAAGATGAAGACAAAATTTATTGCTCATTCCATTCACAATCAGAAGCTCTCCTGGCTTCTCAAGCTGCTGAATCAGCTTGGGTACCTCACCCTTGAGTCAGCAAAGTCTGAAATAGAAACTTGCTCCATTTCCCAAGAGAGGAAGTAACACTATTGTCTGCAAACACAGCCACATCTAACATACTTCTATAACTACAAACACTTGGTGAAGGAACTTGTGTGACACTCAGCTTCTTTAAAAAAAAGAAAAAAGACATTTCCTTGCTTGCAATAGGTGTGTGAAGATGTTCATCCAGACAATCCCATTGTCTGGAAGAACAAACCTCAGGAGAAAACACAAGCAACAGTTGTTGATGTCACCTAGACTGGCTCAGCATCAAGCTCCACTCCATCTATGTGCAGCTTGTCAGGACATCAAAATGAGGGGGGAAAGGGGCAGCCTGCAACCAGGCTGAAGCATAGTCTTAAGCCATTAAGAAATGATGGTGAGAGGTTGGGATAGAAGCTATAAAACATTGATTGGTAATCAGCCACAGTGGTGGTCATCCAGGATTCCCAAAGTAGAGACGAGTCACTTCTGCTGCCATGCCATAACTTTGTTCAGCATAAAATAGCTTAAAAACAGTGAAAATGACCAACAGTTGCAGTCAAATAGTGGGAAGTGGCACTGAAGTCATCAGCAGGGCTTCTGTGAGTGGATGGAACACAGCGAAAAGGTGTGAAACATAGTCCCTAGCTGATATAAATTAGGGAGAATTTTCTGTGGGTCCAAGTGAGACCAAGAAGCAGAAAAATAACCATAGTGTTAATTCACCTCTTCGCCTTTTCCCAAGTTGCTCAGCTTTTTATCTTGCAGATGTAGCATCTGTAATTTTTAGCATACTACAAAGAGCCACCCATTAACAATAGTCCCAGGAGACTGTCAGGCAGGCGCTTTTTCCGTGCCACCTTCCCGTGAATGCTCCTGGCTTTCCCTTTGTGCGTGCCACAGGCTGGTCTCGTGCTCTTCCTACTCCAAGCAAACAGCTGGCACTTGCCTTAAAACTCTTTGACAGTGGCTTTACTTTCTGTAAAGATCAGGCCATTCTAACAGCAAACAGAAATCCAGTCACCCCTTTTGCATTCTGAGCAGATGAGGTATCGAACCATCGCTGGACTAAGGGAGAAAACCCCTTTGACTTAGGGAAGTCCTGATGTATTTTCCTTTCTATGGAAACCCTTCCTCAGTCTCCTTGAAAGAAGGGCTGGATGCCCGTGTTCTGTCCTCCTGTGCCGCAATGTGACCTGCTCCTTTCTGGCCATGATGATCTTCACCTGTGCAACATCACAACTTAGGTGATTGGCAAATAAGCTTTATGAGGCACATACTATAGAGAAACAGAAAATAACACCTTTCTGTTCTCACAGCTCGCTTATTCAGACACCTTGCCTCAATAGCGCAGTTTCTGTGGGAAGATCCTCATGGATAGGGGAATTCTCCTATACGGGAGCGGCGAAAGGGCCCTCAGAACTAAACTGTTTTAAACCCATGTAACTGTTCAGAACTAAACTAGTCGTATAACCTTGCAGGGAAGTCTCCTTATAGAGTGATGCTTGGCACGGGATTTTCGTGCATTGCTGTGCAGGAAACAATAGAGACTTGGGAGAACTGTAATGTCAATTTTACCTTTTTATGATTTTTGCAACAGTCCAGTTGCAAACTGCAGCACATTTTGTGTGTAGTGTTTTGGATTATCGAATGGAAAACAGGTGGGGATGAGAATTCACCAGCACAATTACAGGCTTATGCAATCATCTTGTGCACACGCTGTAGATTTGGAAGAAAGACTTGCTGCAAATCCACAGAAAATCCTGTCTATGGGGTTGTGAGTGCCACAAGGAGTAACACAAAAACTTAGTAAAACATTTGCTTTGAGTGTACCAAGCCCTTGTTAAATTTAGGTTTCTGGGGAGAAGAGAATCACTGTGACATTTTTGTGACTTGATCCCTTGTCTCAGTTGCTCTACAATGGAAAGGTGACCCCAAGCGCTGCTGAGCTGGGAATGGATATGGGAACAGCTATGGTTGTCTGAGCTGAGCACTTGCTTTGAGAGCAACAGAGCGTTCCCAACCACATCCCTGAATAGATTCACTTTTTCTT
This sequence comes from Neomorphus geoffroyi, assembly GCA_033558235.1. NCBI lineage: Eukaryota > Metazoa > Chordata > Aves > Cuculiformes > Neomorphidae > Neomorphus > Neomorphus geoffroyi. The sequence continues at coordinate 9,700,366 of JAUMJM010000038.1, forward strand.
CCCCTGGCTCAGGCTATCAGTGTATTTTAACTACAAATCTGTTGTTCTGCACTGTGGGTGCCAGAATCATTTAAAACATAACCCAACTCTGTAATATTGGATTTTTGGTTATTTTATTTTTTTCCCCACAAAGGCTAGAAGACAGCATTCTTCTCAGCTGTGCCTGGATTTCACCTGCGTGGCTGCAACTCTGATGCTGTCTGGGAATATAGATGACCCACGCTAGTCCAGCTGGTGCAGATGTATCAGCCCAGCTTAGCAATGATGTGACAGGCATGAAGTGAAATGCGGTGAGGAAGCATTTTATCCATTTTTTAAGTGTTCTAGCCATTTTTAGTTTTTATTTAAGATGGTTTCTACATACTTATGTTCTATAAGCTGAGAAAGAGTACACTTCCCCTGTCTGCAAACACAGGAACCGGTCATTATTTCAATTTATTGCTGTGTATTAAGAAGTTATCCAAGGCAATTTGACCCCTGCTATGTTAGCGTGGTGACTGCAATTGGGATGGCCCAACACAGTGCATGGATTCTACAGCTTGGTGGTATCTTATGCATTTGCATTGATAAAAACTGACCTCATTCTACACCGATCGCTGCTGCACTTCCCACTTTATGACTTAAAGGTTTTATTTAAACTGCACAAAGACAAGACTACAGTAAAAGATTATTGGAGGGGCTTCAGAATCAAATAGGAAAAGATCATATTAATTTTAGCACTTCGAGTCAATATCCAGGGAGTGCTTGATGCTCTCTGAGCATTCAGGACTTTTGCTGGGCTATTGGTGGACCATGAATGCAAAAAGAGCAGCAAACACCTTCCAAATAAATCATGTTTAAAGCTGAGCATGAATGCATGTTTCTGCCACGCACCCACTTCTGTTTCCAGGGAACACGATGGGAAGAAAATGTTGCTGAAAACACTATGCATAAAGCTATGGCAGAGATGGTTATCTCGTCTCCGAGTCATTTTTACCTGTGTTGCTTCCCTGACAACTGCAGTATATTATGGAAATAAAACATGAAGTCATTCAGCTCTGGCTTCTGCTGTTTGTGGACCAGACAATATATTAAATACTTCTCGACAGAAGTAGGCAAAAACACATGCTTATGCAGCAAAGGAGAAATATCGGGTTTGGCTACTGAAAACTCAGCAAATACTTCATAGAAAGGGGAGCTGGGGAGTAACACAAAGCTGTATATAGAATGCAATGAAAGATGGCAGAGAGAGAAATTACACAAACCAACAATTATGGGTTAGATGCAGTCAGGAGTTACGAATGGCACCCTAATCCTTTTATAAACCAGGAAGCTCCTTGAACTGGGTAACGGGAATACCGACAGTCACACTGGATAAGCGAAAATCAAATAACCCTTGTGCTTCACGGTACGTGCCAAAATCTTAAATGACACAGGAAACAAACGGAACTCATCACAGGCTTTTCAGTCATTTCCCACCAAAGGTTTCCTCAAGGCTGCAGCTTTTGGTGGTTCAGTGTGGTTTGTACCTGTGAGAACTGCTCAGAGGTTGTGTTTCAGGAGGTTTAGGCAGGTGCGTTATTTACCAAAGAATATCTCTGAAAGGGAACTCATTGCAGACTGAGTTGGCCACTGTGCTACTGTGTGTGACCCTGTCTCGTCACCGTGTACCTCAAACTGTCCCACGTGTTGTCTGTTAATTTGGTAAATTATTTCCTGGAACACTTAGAAAACAGAACAAGGAGCTGAAATTGCCTCTCAGTATTTCCTCAGTATACACAAACAAACAAGCAGATTGTGCATCTTATGTATCAAATCAAAACATCTTAGTTATTAGCATTAAACTCCTGGGTGCCTGGCAAACCTGCTCTGAGCGACCTACAAAGCTGCGTCATGGCTGAAAACATTAAAAGAAAGTATTCCACCTTCTTCAGCTGATGTTTCTGCAAGGCAGCAGGAGCAGCCCAGGAATGCCGTGTGGCAGCAGAGCTGTGCTGTTGCACTGGTGGCAGCAAACCTGCGGTGCCAACTGTTGTCTTCTGTGCTGCCACCTCCCGCGAGGGCTCTGTGTCACAGACAGGCTGCCTGGTCCTCTGCACAAGATGTTACACGCTCCTGTGAATCCCTGCAGCAGTTTCAGGAGGCAGAGACACGTGGTCGTGGAGGGAGAAAAGACTCTAGCCATAAACTGGGTAAATGGAGACTGAGAAGCAGATTTATTGTGCTGAGTGTTTTTTTCCTGACTGCTCATTTCACCATCCTCATTTCAGTTTCTTCCTCAACTTCCGCTCCATTAAAAAGCAGAGAAAATATTCCTCCTGCGCATTTGTGCTGCATATTTATTAAATCCCATTATATTATAACCCAAATAATGATTGCCATTTTTTATTTTTTATCTGGACCATTTAAGCTCTTGATGAAGGATTTGCCCCTAATCTGGATCTGGATCTCTTGCTTCCTTTTCCTGTCCCAGTCAGTTACTCAGTGCACGTGTCATGCTGCTCTGGAGGCCATTTGTCTCAAACAGAGGTGTGCTGGTTTTTAACCGGAGTTTTCACCCTGCCCTGTCTCACTTGCCCAGCTTAGACCAGGAGGCATGGAGTGCATCACTTCGCTACAGCCTCAAACTTCTTCTTACAAGCCAGAAATGCAGGCAGGGCTCTTGCAGAGATTATCATCTTCCTAATCTCAGCCAGGCTACAAACCAGACCGCAACCCACCTTCTTCCCCTAAATGAGCTGTGTGCTTCACTAACCACAGAAACTTCAGCGACACGGCATAGCTGCCTTTTTTTTTCCCAGCAAGGCATGGCATGGCAGTGGTGATTTACTGGGTGGATCTCTCTCTCTTTAACAGAACGGAGCTTCAGATGGTTTCTGCCTGGAGCCCACCACTTCTGCATCATTCATCAGCCTATAAAAGGATGAACATTGAGAGACTTGGGGTTGAGGTCTTATTTAAATTATCTGTTGGGCTGAAAATGAACACTTGTTTTACAGGAATGGAGGATGCTGCCAGTGCCTACAGGTGCAGCAGCAGAAAGAGGCTGACGACAGGACGGTATGCGAGGTGTGCCGGGCTGCCCCAGCCCCCACCTGCTTTGCAGCATCTCAAGCCAAAGAGCTGGCAAACGTTGTGGTTTGAAAGAGCTCCCTTTCTTACAGACTGAAATGTTATAGAAAATAAGGAGATACAAGCAGGACTGAAGTAACTTCTTGTAGGCAGTAATTGTCATATTTAGAGTTTATGCAGTGTAACAAAAGCTCAAAGCTTTACTCAGCAAAAGCAGCCAAATCTACTGGACTGTGGCATTAGAAGACTTTAATGTATAGCAAATAGTAACTGTTTTTAATTAGCACTATTTACACATTGGGTGTCAGCATTGAGCACTCTACATTAAAAGGGCAGAATGTCCATAGTGGGAAATGTGATTTTTGAAGCCTGACAACTTAAAAACAGTGGGAAGGTTTTTCTTTAGGCTGCCTGGGGTGAAAATGCACCTTTGGCTCAGCATAGCAGGAAGAATGTCAAACCTGCAGTTAAAGTTTTTCAAGAAACTAACGAAAATGAAGGATTATAGTTTAAACTGTTTTGCAATCGCTGGCCTCAATCCTGCAGACACTTCTTACATGCTCTTAACTTTAAATCCATGGTTAGTTTTGCTGACCTGCATGGGACACCTGGGAATACAAGAACTTGCGTGAGCATTTACAGAGTGGAGTTTAAACTATAGCGTTTGTTACACAAAAATTACATTTTGCCAGGATCTCCAGAACTGGCTCATTCAGATTCCCCACGCTGGAGAAAAGAAAGCTGAGAAATTCAGGAATTAAGATTCCTGAGGCTGTCTCAGGTCTGCTCCCCTGTGTGAATAGGATCTTTTGTTGTGCTAGGTCACAGTATTGGGCCAGGAAACTTATTTTCAGTATTCCAGATCGGTGGGGTGGGAGGGTCCCTCTGGAGCTCACCCAGTCCAACCCCTCTGCTAAAGCAGGGCCACCCCCCGCAGGATGCACAGTAACGCAACCAGGCATGTTTGAATCCCTCCAGAGAAGGAGAGTCCACACCTCCCTGGGCAGTCTGTTCTAGTGCTCCATCACCTCTTAGCACCTACTTAAAAATCTCCCAGAGATTTTATATGGTTTGAATTTACTGCTCATAGGAGGATGTTGCCTGCATTTCTTTCTGGTTTCTGTGTATGTCAAGGCTAAAAAAGTGTGTTTGGCCGCTAGTGAAGACTGAAAGCTTTCCCCTTGCTGAAGGGAACCAGCTAATCACAAGAAATGCCCACGGGAGTATATTGTTCCTGCCACGTTAAAACCCCTGAAAGGGGAATAAATCACCTCTACAAACTGTAGTTTGGCTGTTTATCTGCTGGTTTCTGTGCAGAAGCCAAACTGCCATTAAGCTGAGTCACATCTTGGCATTTTGTGTTTATATACGCAATGACTATGTTTGCAGGCAGTGGGAAAAAAAGAAGTGGTCCCGGCGAAACCTTTCCCTTCTCTGTTGTGTCTTCCAGGGACCCTTCACTGCCACAGTGGCAGAGCCCAGGGATGTGGCCAGAGCCCTAGTCCAGTACAGGCACCGCTGCTGTCACTCTTTGCCATCTGGCATGGAGTGAAACTGGGCATTCCCGCAGTCCCCTGCATTCCGTCCCAGGCCCATTGCTCAGCCACCATCACCTGCTGGTCTGGGGCTGCCGGAGTCCAGATCCACCCCAATGTAGACGTGCTTGCCGCTCCCCTATCCCTCCTGCCCCTCCAATTGGCCCTGGGTGGTCCTGCCAGCATCCTTTAAGGCTCTGACAAGCCAGCTTCAGCTCTCAGGACACTTTCCACATGATCTTTATCAAACTAGGTCCAAAATATTCACTGCAGTATTCCTGGCGCCGGTATCATGCTTGCTGCGAGGTTTATATTCCCTCACGGCCCTTCTTTATCTCCAGCTCCATCGCACTAAGTCTTACCTTGGGGTTTTTGCCTTTCCCCCCAGGCAATGTCAGGCATTTAAGGACCTGCTATGGAAGGGATGGGGATGCTGGCCACACTGTTACCAACATGCCATGCCATGGCATACCTGGTTCTTTGTAGCTGCCACTCCTACCCATCTCTCCTGGCATTCCCTAGATTTTAACTGCAGCTTCTAGATGTGTCACAGTCCTGTTGGTCTTTGGGGAGAAGCAGAGAAGTGTTCCCCTTTGGCCCCTGCCAGCAGGGCTCCTCTTGGTGTCCTCTGGCAACGGCTGACCTATTGCCACCAGCCCAGTATCTCACTGTGTGGCATCCTGCCTCAACCTTTGCTGGGCATCTTCTGGGCTGCAGAAAGCGAGGAGGTTCCAAAAAGGAGGGATTTGCAGGGGAAGGGTGGTTTGTTTGCTCTGGGGTCTGTAAACAGCGGCTTGAGATGGTCAGGGAGGCTGCTGCCAGCAGTGTGGGTGCAGTGGGAATGGGAAGGGACAAGTTTCCGCAGGGAAAATTCTCTCTGGCCAAGACTCCACGGGGCAACACTCCATGGGGAAACCTGTCCATGGGGACCCATTAGCGAGGCTTAGAGTGAGGTTTAGGGTTAGGCTTAGGTCAGGTTTAGGCTTAGGATTAGAGTTAGAGTTGTCCTCATAGAGGGTTGGCCATGGGGAGCTGTTCTAGAGCCCAGTGGGGAGGGCAGCAGCCCCAGCTCTGTGGTGGACAACGGGGCAGGCAGATTTTGGGGACCACCTGGCAAGGGAGCAAGTGGCTCAGTAAACGTGCCTTGTTGGCAGGGATTGTGGGATTGCAGCATGGAGCACTTCATGGGCAAGGTTTGATGGGATTTTGGGTGCTGGGTGTGCTCACACACACACGTCAAGCACATGGGGACAGCAGGGATAGGCTGGGCAGGGATAGTGGTACAGAGAGAGTTCCACTGTGCTGCAGATGGGGCACCTAGGCTCCCCTGTGGTTCCTGGTAGACCTTTCCAAAGGTTTTAGGGGGTTTTTGTGATAAAAAGGACAAAGAACTGCCACATTCTCCATGTGTGGTCAAAGGCAGGTGCTCTGCCATGGGGTGATGATGGGTGGAGAGGGACAGAGTTTGGCTCATTACTGCAAGAAGCTCTGGCCTTGAGCTCATAGCACATCCCCTCCTCGTCACTGCCTGCCATGTCCAGTGCAATGCCCATAAAAAACCTCCAGAAATCGAATTGACATCATTCCAAAAGAGCTGCTGAGATATGGGATGTTTTCATCCAGAAATGCTGCCAAAGGGTTACGATTTGGGAGGGCACCCTAAGCAGCTGGGGCCATAAACTCCTTTGCTTGCACTTCAGTATTGGCAATGCCACCACTGGGCTCTGAGACACCTTTGGGAAACCTGCTTGAGGTTCCCCTTGGCGGGAGAACCCTGGGTGTGGGCAGGATCTGGCCGCCACACGGCTCTCGGCAGCACCAGCGGCTTTTCTCCAGCGATGTCTCTAAGATAAATGTTTGTCTAGTCCGTCCAAAAGATACAGCAGAGCCGCTGCCAGCACCATGTCTCAGTGGAATCAGTTTTCATTCTGCCAGAAAGTGTTACCAGCTCATGATTCACATCTTTACAGCAGCTTTGGAAGGAAAATGTGCTTCTCGCTAGGCAGACCTTCATGCACGTCGACATGCCACAGTTTTTCCAGACTTTCCAAAGGAAGCCAAGTGAGACATTCCTTCTTCTCTTCCAGATTTCTTGGAACAACCTCTTTTGATTAGAGAGTGAGACAGATAGTTGGAAAGACAGACAGAGAGACAGGCCAGGGAGTAGGGTTGTAATAAACAATTTGTGTGAGCCCCAGTCTCTGGTGGGACGGTGCCTCCATCCGCCTCTGGCTGGGTGGCTGACAAGAGCCCCTGATGTTTGCCATGGTCCCCAAACTCCTGCCCTCCTCCATGGCCCTCGACACCCTGCCCTCTACTGTTGTCCCCAAACCCCTGCCCTCCTCCATGGTCTCTGACCCCTACCTTCTGTCATGGTCCCCAGTCCCTCTTCCACCGCTGCAGATGGGAGGCAGGTAATGCACAGGCTCTGGTTTGCAGAACAGCTCCTGCCTGGCTGTGGGTGCCTTTGCCACCAGAGAGGGGACAGTTGCTGCACCTGGCATCTCCAGGGCTCAGTGAATCAGAGCCAGCTTTGCACTGGGCACTAGGGGACTGCACTCAGATAGGAGGGTTGAAGTTTCTCTCTGAGCGCTCAGCATGGTGGACACTCTGTGAGAGGAGGAGGAGGAAGGTGGACCACGCTGTGTTTGGAGGACCACACACCGTGTGGGTTTAAAGAGCATCTTCTGGTGCAGGTGAGAGCAAGGATCTGTCTCACCAGGGAGGATCGCACTGCCCTGAAGTGCAAAGGAAAGGAGCTGGGGTTCACTTTGCTGGTTTGTGTCTATGGCACAGGAAGCAGGTTGGGTAAAACAGCCAGATGGCTCAGGTGTGGCAGGCAGGTCCCAGGCAAGGGTTGTGTACGAGGCCAGGGTTCAGGGAAGGTGATAGGAGCTCCTGCCTCACTCCCTGCAGCTGCACCCCTGGCCACCCAGGCCCATCACACTGCACCAGCAGGAGAAAAAGAACAAGCATCTCCAGGGAGTGTGTTTGGAAAATACCAGGTTTTATTAGACAGGTTGATGTTCAAACTGACAGTTTTATCCCAATGCACGCGATCATGGGCGTTTACATGGGCCCATGTCCCAGCTCCCCTCCCTCTTGCGATGCTCTTGGGCAAGATGCTCACCTCCTCAGCACCTCAGCCACAGTGGCTTGGGGTTTCTTGGCAAAATTAAAAGGTCTCCCTATTCCCCATTTCCACTCCCAGAGGTCTCCTAAGAAAGCTCAGTGAGAGCTGGGCTGGGGACTGCAGTCCTTTTGGGACGAACAGCCACTTGGATCCATGGGAGAGAAAGCATCTCGGTGTCCGTGTCTCCCCGAGCCAGCACAGAGCCGAGTCAGTGAGTGTTACGGGGAGCAGAAAACAGCCCCAGCTTCAGACAACCACTGCCATCACTTTGGAAAGAGAACTGTAACATACGACATCAGGGGAGGAAAAACTGGTTTGGGCCATCACAGAGGAGCCCCATCCTGGACACAGGCAGCAGGGCTTTGCACAGGGCATGCAGTGCTGAAGGGAGGAGAAAGGGAGGAGAGGAGGCAATGAGCGCTGGAGGATGAAGCAAAGGAAAACAGAAAAAAGATGAGGAGAACAATGGGATCAGCCTGAGAGCAGGACAGTGGTGTTTGAGACCATAAGGGAGAGACAGAGCTCCTTCCTGGGATGGGAGCCCTTTCCACGGGTACCCCAGAGCCCACAGGATTTGGGGGACTGGGCAGCAAGGAAAGAGGATGGCCCAATACAGTGCTCGCACACAGTGACGTTTGATGGCCTTTGTGTGCTGTGACAGTGACACAGTGTGACAGCAGGAGGAGGGGCAATGTTAGCACATTCCTGCCCATATTTCTATTCCAATCACTCTTAACGAAACTGTGCAGATTAGCCCAGCAGAGGAGAGTAAGGGGCAAGGAGGAGTCAATGAGGCAGAGAGGGATGCGCCATGGGATCAGGTACAAGGAGGAAGAAGGAGCAGCAGCAGGGAGAGGCAGCAGCTCCAGGGCAGGTCTGAGACCTCACAGCACTCACTCATGAGCATATCATTTCTCTCCAGGCTCTTCTAGTTGCTTATGTCTCTGCCACTCTGCTTGTCTTCACTCATACTGCCAGTCCCCTCTGTACTGCAGCTAAAATCCCTCTGCATGAGCCGTGCCCCTTCCCATGCTTGGACATAGATTTGGGTCTCGTCTTCATTAGTTCAAAGGTAGAGCCCTACCACAAAGCAAAGGCAAGGAGCATGGGAATTCCCTGGGGTGACATCCCCCTAAATTCATCTGGACTTGAGAGGACCTCTTCTTCACAGAGCCTGGCCTCAGTGTTAGGGCACTTGGAGTTCCCATGGACCTTCTGCCCTAATCCATGTCCCATTGGGCACATGGAGACGAGGGCCACTGCCCTTTGCACCCTTCCCATCACAACGGAGCCTTCCATTTCCAGCCTTCTCTTTCCCTCTTTCTTTCCTTTTGCCTTTTCCTGCCTCACCCAGCACCCTCATATCTTCTTGTTCCTGTCAAAAGTAAGTTACTCTGCTCCAGGGGTTTCCTGGAGAGCAGTGTTAGCTGTGGTCATTTGGCAGGAGGAAAGAAGTTCAGCAGGTCGCTGGTGGGCTTGAAGGCACCAGTCCTCATCAAAGGCAACAGGTACCTCTTGGTCAGTTTGTGCTTGGCTTGGCAGCCAGCTGTGCTGGATTCCAGCTGTGAGGACCAAGTGACGAGGCCACCTCTAGCCTCCCGGCTTTCTCTGATGGGTTTCAAGGGTTGGCTGTCCACAGGGAACTTCACCCTCCCTTGAATGCTTTCAAAGCAACACTCCTCCCAGGACTGGGCGCTGACGCACAGAGATAAGCCGATAAAATCATGGCTAAAATGGGGGAAGTTTGGCAAACAAGCCACAGAAAACCTCTCCTCGGGAGAACAGATCAGCTGATGGGCAAAAAGCACACATCTACTGATGCCCCCATTCCTGCCTACCTCCACGGAGCACAAAAACGCAGGGGTCTGACTGAGAAAACAGCAACATGGACTTGAAGGAGGTTAAAGTGCCAAACTCTTAACCCTCAGAGCTCTGCTGATCTGCACGCTTGACTTGCTGTCGTGGGTTTTTGAGGCTGATGGCACATGCAGGCATGAAACGTCCCTTTGCTGACCCAAAGAGAAGAAAACCTGCTCACAGCTCCTTGTAGGACCATGGGATTTGGGGTGCCCACCCTCCTCTTCCAGCACAGCTCATCTCCTTTCCAGCGCACTTCTTCCTCTGACATAGACTTGCAAATCCCGTCACAGCTACCTATTTGAAGCTATAAATGCCCCCTGCAAAAGCCCCTTCTGAAGGCAAACACCCAATTGAAGGTTGCAGTAGTTCAACTCAGCTGTTGTGCAAAAGAAGAACTCACCAGGCGACCTAAAAGATCTGTAGGATGTTTGTACCTGAAAACAATATCTAGCCTCTCTTTCCTTGCCCAAAACTTTGCCCCCAGGGCTCGTGATGCCCAGGTTAGTGTGTCACCGCTCTTCCCTGCGCTCTCAAGCCATGCCCTCGTTCACATTCCCTGCCGGCTTCAGGGATGCAGAGGTTGAAAGTTCCGTTCACACATTCTTGGCACCAGTGAAAAAGCAGCTACAGTTCTAGCTCACTGTGCATTGCTCGTACTCACAGCTTAAACATTGCCTTCTACTCAAAATAACAAAGATTAAATGTCAGGAATTCACAGTTTTTATTCTTGTTCTTATGCCCACCCATCTTCCCCTGCCATCGATGTCAATGCCTCAAAGTCCTCATCATACAGTAGCCTTTGCCAGAGTGGTACTCAAAGGGTTAACAAACCAAGGCATCTTGGACAGATAAGACATAAGCTCATTCGCCAGTAGGAACACGTGGATGGTTACAGAACACCTTAGGGTTTCTTGTAGCGATTCTTTGGGGTTTCGCCACAGCCAGTGACATCGCAGGAGAGAACGTTGGGTTTCTTCCCCAAGCCGATGCTTCCCAAGAGGTCAGGAAGCTCGCGAGTGATGGCCTTCTCGATCTTGTCTAGGAAACACCCCCCCATGTAAGAACACTGCTGAGACAGCAGCTTAAAACTGGTGATGGGGTTGATGCCAAAGAAGTCCTTGTAAGCCTCGCGGTTGGGGAGGTCAAATTTGCTGACATTGGTCTTTGCCAGAATGGACTTAAAGATAAAGAACTTGTCAGGATCTTCCACAATGTCCCTGAACACCAGTTCTCCATCACTAAAGAAGGTCATTTTGTCCTTGTAGGTCTGTAGATAGCGATCGACCAAAAGGGCGTGGATGCGCACGCGGATGGCGTGCTGGCGTATGAAGGCAATCTTATTTTCCATCCTATTCTCAATCACCTGGTTGAGATCTTCCAGAAGCGATATCTCTTCTTTGAGGAACAGGTCTTTGTGGGTATCTGGGTGGTATTCATGGGGCCAGAAGGAGCTAACGTACACCCTGGGTGGCTCCGTGACATTGATGAGAGGAGCCAGGCTCCAGAATAAGGCACCATAGACTCTCATCAGCTCCTGAGTAGCCAGGCTGTCGGCTTTGTTCAAGATGATTCGGATCTGAGACTCGCGACCCTTCAGTTGGCGAAACAGCATCTCCAGCTCCAAGCCCACATCCAGCTTCGTAGGGTCAAATACAACGAAGATGAGATCGGCTCTGTCAATGAACCACTGACACACGTCGTTGAACGGGTAACCTTGAGGAGAGGAAAGAGTGAAATCCAATAGAAATGTCCAGCACAAAATGAGTCCCTTCAGGTCAAGGGACAGATAAACCTTGAGCCTGCTGTGTCTTATGCCCTGTCTGGGTTGCACAATGTATGAGACGCAGTGGACTTCCCATGCAGCCTAGAACCTGTTTCTCATGTGCTAAAAACACTTTAGTGTTTCCTGATATGAAAACCCATGGCTGTGTGTCTGGGCCTGTGACTGCGCATCTCCCTCAGCCTCGCCTCCAAACCTTCTTCACCCCTGCTGCTGGCCAGACTCCCGCTGCTCCTGTGAGCAGATATTGGCCGCATCATTGCTTTCCTCAGTGGGCACCAAGTGGGTCAAGAAACCCTACTGCTCTGTCCTGGCATTCCAGGTGCTGTGGGGATGGATTGATGCTTTTCTGAGTCCCGCTGTAGCACTAGCCATTGGCAAATCCTGGCTCCAAGGGTGACAAATGCTTCAGGGCATTAAATGCTGAGCTGAGGCAGACAATCAACAGCCTGAGGATTCCTCAGGGAACACCTTGCTGAAATGCCTGACTGTCAGACCTCCAAGCAGCAGAAACATCTGCTCTAGCTGATGACAACTGGGTACATTCCCTGGGGCCCAGCTGCTGATGCCATGGCCATGGGCAGAAAAACATCACCATCCTCTCCAATGCAAGACCCGTTCTCTGTAGCCTCGAGTTCCTTCCCATTGTCCTTCTTCCATCTTTGTCATCTCACATCATCACAGCGTCTTTTTTTGGAGTCCCTCAGATGAACCTATTAAACCCCTACCTCGTTCTTGCTGCTTGCGGTTTTCAATGATGCCCGGTGTGTCCACGAAGGTGACTCGCTCCAGCAGCTTGTGGGGCACCTCGATCCCTATCAGCTTCTCCAAGAAGTTCTGCCCAAACTTCTCCAGGGGTGAGAAGGAGCGAGCACTGTCGGCAGCCATCACGATGCCCTCGATGGTCTTCAGCTTGGGGCCGTGCATGATGACAGTGAATTCGGAGGTGGTGGGTTCTGCCCCTGTTCAGCAACAAGAGGAGCACCAGAGCTGTGAACTCGGCAATGGACGTGACGGGGCTGGCCTGGGACTAGCTGGGGGGCTCAGGAGCATCACCCAGTTGCCAAGAGACGCTGGGGGAAGCCATGAAATTCTTGCCAGGCCATTTCTTGAGAAAATGCCAACAGGGCTGCTCTCTGCAGGGACTGGTTGTTCTGGAAGTGGCCTGACTGCACAAGGCACCCTGGAGAATCTTCTCCTGGGAGCCCTCATGACCCTGCCACAGAGCTGGACACAGACAGCTGCCCTCAGCAGTGAGATGACAACCATGGGAGCAGAGAGGAGGGAAGGGGAACAGGGAATGGCTTTGCTTCTGAGAGGGGAAATGAATTGGTTCCATGTGAGGAGGTAAAGGGGGAAAACAAAGATGAGTTGCCCTTGTGATGTGACCATTGCTCTCGTGGTTGGGGTTCAAGGCAACCAAGGACAGGACCCGAGGGAATGGCAAGAAGGTGCCAGGGCAGGGTCAGGTTGGACATCAGGAAAAGGTTCTTCCCCCAGAGGGTGGTGGAGCACTGGAACAGCTCCCAGGGAAGCAGTCACAGCCTGACAATATTCCAGAAGTGTTTGGACAACACGGTGTAAATGTTGGGGTTGTCCTGTGCAGGGACAGGAGCCGGATTCAACGATCCCTTCCAGCTCAGGACACTCTATGATTCTATAAGGTGGTGACCCCTAGGCTCCAGGATGGAGATGCTGCAGGGACAGATGCCCTCCTCCTCCCCAGGGAGGGTGGACAGGCCTTGGGCCATTGTGGGGAACCTCTCCCTCTGCATGGCACCGCAGCCAGGCAGCACAGACCAGATCCTGATGTAACAAGAGGGGATTGAAGAGTCAACGGCTTGGAATCACTAACTACATGGATGCAGAAATGCAGGTGCCAGTGGGCCCTTGGCAGAGCAGGGAGGGAGCTGGTGAGTGTAGTACCTGTGTAGAGCTGGTAGGGAGTGTCGTCCAGCCCGAGGAGGTAGTTTATCATGGAGGATTTGCCGACACTCCATGGTCCCAGGAATAACACCATGGGCTTGGAAGTGATCTCCCCATCTGCAGAGAGGGGAAATAACAAGAGGAAGTGAAGAAACAATAGCTGTTGCCGCCATGTGATTAACTCCTGGCTGTAACGAGCATCCCATCTGAGCAGCCCAGTGATGCTGCCGGGGAAACAGCCACCATTGTGGGGCCACCAGCCATTCACGAGCCAAGGCATCTCCCAGCGATGGGCCCCGGTGCCTGCAGGAGTGCGATGTCACCATGCTCTGCAGGAGACCCCACCCTGCTGCGGTGAGAGCGAGACTTGCCCAATCTTCTCTGAGATTTGGCCTTTCTTAGTCTATGTGAGGACCTGAAGGTCCTTCAGATCTTGTCTAGGTTCAGTTCTGGTTTAGCCAAAGTGAATCTGGGGCTCGCTGTTGTTTGACAACAGCCACTGCAAAGCACAGGCCATGCGAAGGAGGTGGCCATGCTGCAACCGGGCAAATGCCTCGTGCAAAGAGAGCTGGTGTGGTTGGAGGAGCAACGCTACGGCGCAGTGCTTGGTAAGCGCGGTGCGAGTCCTGGGCCGGCTGCTTGCATTGCATTTCTACCATACCCTCGCAGGGATCTGCCCCCGGTCCTGGCTCCCAGCCCTTCTGGCAGGCAGAAGGTCCATGCCTGTGTCTGGGCTGGGTGTGAGACTCCAGCTCAGTGTGGGCAGGGCAAACTGGGCAACCAGCCCTGTTTGGGCTTGGGGAAAGGCAGGGGGAGAAAGAACTGCAGTCCCCATCCCAGGCTCTTCAAGTCCTGGAGTTTGCTAAGGGGTTCAAGGAGGCTGGTGATGGGCCTGAAAGGACCTGTCTCCGTGCCGCACAGTCGGTCTGGGTGCATGGAGGTCCCTGCACACACACAGATGCTGCCCCATGAGCAATCACTGCTTGAGTGGGACTTGTGCAATCAGCCTGTGCCCACACTGCTCAACCCTCCAAGCTCCCAGGACACTGGGCAGGCAGTTGGCAGAGCCAGAGGGGCCCCTAGCCCATGTCAGCCCCCAAGATGTGCCCAGGACAGCGAGGAGCCTGCTGCTTGGCTCAAGCCCAAGTCAGGCCAGAAATGGAAGTAAAAACTGGATGAGTGAGTTCCTGCTCATGGGAACCGTTCCCATCCCTGTTTGTGTACCAGCACTGATGTGCCCAGATGAATCTGGGCAGGAAACAGTGCTGGGAGGGCGATGGTGGCAGATGGCAGAGAGCAGAGCAAGCGGTGGTCACCCTGCCATGGCATCAACCCTGCCATGGCATCAACCCTGCACAGCCCCCAGGGCATCTGCTGCAGGTAGGGATGTGCCAGGCAGTAGGGGTTCATTCCCCTCATCCTCGGTAGCAGGGCTTGTGCGCTGCACCCCTATCCAGGGTGGGCGAGGGTCCACCCCACTGCTGCCAGCAGAAGTCCAGCCAGGGGAGGGTCTAGATGCCGCTGGAGGAACGGGTGATGCTGTCCCTCAGCCAGAGCTCATGGCTGATGGAGGAGCCAGGCGATGCCCTTGGGGGCCCCACGCTGCCCTCAGTCTCCTCCCTATGGCCTTACTAAGGCAGAGCTATTTTCCCTGCAGTGGCTGAGAGACCTTGCCCACGCAGGAGCCAGCAGCTTTCCAGCAAGCCAAGGATCAGTCTCCAAAGCGAGGTGGGACACAAAGCCCGTATGATGCTGAGCTCCTGCTCCCGAGGGCGCTGCAGGGCGCTGCACAGCAGCTCCACACCAAACCCATCCGGCCATGGGTGCAGGATTTAGGCAGAGCATGCCAGCCTCCTCCAGCCTGTATCTGCCCACCATAGGGCCACCGTGTCACCACTGGGGAAGGGGACACCTCTCATCCATGCAGCTCAACCCTCCTCTCCAAAGCAGGGCAGCTGCATCCACACCAGGGGTGACAGCCCTGCCCGCTACCCGTTCCCTGCCTGCGAGCTGCAAACAGCCAGCGCTTTCTTCTCAAACGGGACAAAAACAAATGCTGAAACCTTGGACTTGCGTTATTCCTCTGCACCGCTCCAGCACTGCTGCTCTGTTGGCTTGCTGGCTTTAATTGGGTTTCGGATCATGATGATGATGATTATTATCCCCTGTGATGTTGTGCCAGAGGTTTGAGGCGGGTCCCCGCATGCTCTTTCATAACATGTTCCTGGCCAGGCGTGGCTGTGTGAACACAGGCACCCCACACGCCCCAGCTCTGCTGCTCTGCCCCACTGTGCCGCAGTACCCCCTGCGTCACCAAGTGACCCCCTCACCAGGTCACCCACCTCTCTCCTTGAGCCCATCTCTACCCCTTGCTTTGGGAACAGGGCGCTGGCACCCCATGGGCTTTGCAGGCAGTGCCAGGCACAGGATCCTCACAGCTGTGCGAGCAGCACAGTAGCTCCAAGGATGTGAAGCCGTGTGTGGATCCTCCTTGCTGCTGCCCATGGTGTGCGACTGAGGGAGCAGAGAGCATCTCCCACCCGGGACGTGCTGGCCTGGCATCTGTCCCTGCTGTATCCCACTGCTATGTCTGTTCAGCACAGATCTGGGCCATGGTGGTGGTCCTGCCAGGGGACCAGAGCCAGTCCTTGCTGGCTGCAGAGCAGGGACGGCGGCAGCTCCACCACAGCAGCTCTCTCCAGCCACCCTGTGGCTGCTCGCTCCCAGCCCAGCCTGCCTCACTCCCAGCTCACGCTCATCCCGGTTCAAGCTCATCCCAGTCCTGGTGGCCTCCACAGAGCGCGCTGGTGCATGACCAGGCCCTGCCTGCGAGCAGGGGCTTCCTCAAACCTTGCACCCCTTCATCTGTGGTCCTGCCTAAAATACAGAAGCTTAAACCACAGCTGCTCTAAGGAGCCGTGTTTGCAGGGTGAAGAACACGCTGCAGCCTGACAAAGCACTGGGTAAACAAGGCCAGGAAGGTCGTGTCGCCCTCCACAGAGCCTGCTTTTGTCTGGAACAGCTCAGCTCTAGGGGTGGGAGCAATCTGGATGCCCCCAAAGGGCTGGTTTCCCAGACCAGTGACTTTCTGGGAGATTTTTCTGTGTTGCTTGCAGCACCAGGCTGCCCTTGGGTGGGAGCCCTGCTGCTCTGGGGCTGGGATTAACCCTGGGCTGGGTCTTCTCCCTCCTTGTCCCCAAACCCAGCAGAAGCGTCTGGTGTTGGTTCACCCCTTGTCTTGCAAGTCTGTCCTTAAGATGCAGGCAAAGCGGAGGACACAGCAAAACCTCCTTCCTCTCCTGGTTCACACTGAGCCACAGCCACAGCGACGAAGATTTTGGGCCAGAAACCACCCAGAAAGGTGAACACACCTGGGGAGACCATCCCCACATTGCCACACCATCCCTGTACCCCAAATACCGCTGGCCACCCTGCCTACAGCATGGCAGCACCACATGGCAGCCCTTGGAGGGTTGACCACCTCGCTCCTGATGCTTCCCACACCACAGGTATACTCATGGCACATGTGCCCGCAGATGGAGGGACAAGCTACAAGCGGCTACAGGCCACCTGCTGTCTCGTCGTGCCCCCATCCAAGCGGCGAGGGCGTGCGCCTGCAGCCAGCAGGGCACATAAGGCAGCTATCGAAATACGCTATATATATCCACAATGCTCTCCGCTGCCGGCACGTGGGCACAACGGGGAGCCAGAGGCTGTCCAGGCACTGGCAGGGCTCTACTGTGTCCAGGCCCGGGTGGGGAGGCGCCCATTCGAGCAAGATCTGGCAGCAGGGGCCGTGGGGTGGGACATGGAGGCCAGAAGATGGGATTTCCCTCCCCGTATGGCAGCAGGGACGCTGGGCCCAGCACCAGCCCCAGGGGAAGGGCTGGGGGTTGGCTGGGCCTTCTTGGCCCTTCTCCTGCTTCGCTGGGGGGACCTGGCAGTGGCCCTGAGCAGGATAGACATGACAGGAGCCAGCTCTGGCTCCCAAGGGGGCTAAAGCCGCCACACAGGGGCCGGTCGGTGTTACTGGGACAGCTGCTGCTGGCTCATCGGCTTAAAAAGCAACCAGGGGGATCAGGGGTGGACATTTGGGAGAGATTCTGCAAGTAGAGGATGGGCTGTCTCCTGGGATCCTCCAGCTCATGCCCTGAGTGGAACATGGAACCGCAGGTCCACCACAAACACCTTCAAACCATTGCTGGAGGAATATGCAACCTCTTGAGTCTCAGCCCAAGAGGGAAAGATCTCAAAGCCTGGGCGAGGTGGGGATGCACAGAGTCAGGCCTGGCACAGATGAGTGCAGCCACACACGTGCTGAGCTCTAGCAGGGATGGGGACACCGGCTCCGGGGGAGCCAGAGGACACTGATAACCAGAGTTTGCTTGGTGCCTGGGGAGCGCAGCCCTGTTGGGGTGGGTGAACAGGAAAGCTGGAGGCCAGCGAGGAACTTGGGCGGTGCATGCAGGGAGCAGGCAGCAATACCAACCTGTGTTGGAGCCCAGGGTGCGTCCGGGGTAAGCTGTTAGCAAGGGACACGGGGAGAGAGAAAAGGCACTGTGAGTTGACGGAAGGACACGGCCACCTGGGTGTGACCCAGGCTGAGGAGGCAGCTGAGGACGGGTCCTGGCCTTCTCGAGGGTAGGAAATGCCAGCCATGGCCACATTCCCAGCAGGAGAGAAGGAGTTACAGCCTGAGAGCAAGGAGACCCGCAGCTACCAGGATAAGCACCAAACCCCAGTCTGACCCACACAGCAGGGAAGTGGCTTGGGGGAGCTGCCATGTTTGAGAGAGCACCCCCATCCTCCGGCCCTGCTCAGCAGAGTTATTGCTTTCCCCAGCGTGGAGCAAACGGAGCCCAAAAAGCCATGGTTAGGACAGCAACCAATCCCGACAAGTGTCCTGGCCACCCCAGCAACGTGGTTACCCATGTCCAGCCCTGGGGTGGCTGGCAATGGCAACTGGGAGGTCCCTCCCTATGCAGGGACATTTGCTAATTGGCACGAACATGGTAATTAGGGCACCCAGCATGCGCCAGGACTTCACAGCGAGCTTCCCACCACCACACTGGAAGAGTCCCTCAGCCCTGAGCCAGGGACAGTCCCAAAGGGTGGCTGAGCACACAGGCAGTCCCAGCTGGAGCATGGCCACAGCCATAGGGATGGCAGAGAGGGGGGAGGGTGGCAAGGCAGGGAAACGGAGATGGCACCTGCCAGGCTCAAACATGCTGTCTGCAAAGGGAGTGGGGGGAGTTTTCTGGGGTGCACCCAAACAATTCAGAGTCTTACGTTGCCTGTTGCAGCCACAGCTCCTCTGGGACAGGTGACACCCAACTACATGGGAGTTTCAGGGAGCTGTGGGGAGCAGAGGGGCCTCTGGGTTGGTGTGCGCAAGCGGAGCTGATGGGAAGGGAGACAAAATGGAGGGCGGCCGCGTAATGGAGGGGCGAGGGTGCTTGCAATGGCACCCCTCGAGATTGCCTTACACCTCCAAAGGTCACACAGATTCCATGACAAGCCGTCCCGCTGCTCTCCCAGCTGTCCCGCTGCTCCCGGCCAGCTGAGCCAGCAGCTCTGTGCCCTCCAGCCTCCCCCTGCCCTGGGGTGTGGGCACAGGGGGAGACACTGGGGACATCTCTGCTCACAGTGCACTCATGATCATAGAATCATGGAATCATCTGGTTGGAAGAGACCTCTGAGATCATTGAGTCCGACCATACCTGTTCCCTTACTAAAACCCTATCCCTAAGAAACTCATCTCCCCATCCTTTAAACATCTCAGGGATGGGGACTCAGGGGCATCACCGAAGTGATGAACTCGCTCAGGACAGGGCCACCATCCAAAGGAAGCAGCTGAGGAAGTTCCCTCAGCCTCACCACGTCCTCACATGCCTTGCAAGGTGAGGAGGGCTCCCTGGGCCAACCCTGTAACTAATTTGCAGGTTTCTCTAATTACACTGCTAATGAAGGATTGGGAGAAGCCGGATCTGCAGATACTGAAAGCAAACTGCGGGGCTTTAGGTTTCTGGGATGAGGTTGTGTGTGTGTCAGCGTGTCAGACACGCTTCAAGGAGTTTGGTGGCAGGAGAAACATTTCTGAGAGGAGCATATCAGGGCCTCTCATGGCAGAGCCAAAGGCTGCAGGCAACGTCGTGTCCACGTTAGGAACAGGAGGCTGTGGGTTACCAGCTCTGGGACAGCATCTGCACTGCTGGGAGAGTGTCACATAGGGCACACCAGGGTGTACTGGCCACTCGTTCTGGGAGCTGATCTGGGGGAGTATCAGCCTGAAGGGCCTCATGGTGAAGTGGAACAGACCATGGAGTTTTGTGAGATCACAGAATCATAGAATCATAAGGTTGGAAGAGACCTCTGAGATCGTTGAGTTCAACCGTACCTGTCTCCCTACATGATGGGATCCCTACAGATGGGGCTGGGAGGATCATCAGGACCAGCTCTCTATGGTGAGTCCTGCTCAGGAGCTGGGTTTCAGGTGGGCCTTGGGCTGGGAAAACACAAATGTAGTTTCCTCAGGAGCTGGGAAGCAGGAAGCCAGTGGGATCCTGAGAAACCTTTGCTCCCTCCTGAAACAGAGCAGAGAGATGGCTGCTTGGGCATGGGATGGCTGAAGGGCAGGGGGAGATGTCCTGAGCAAGGAAAAAGGCTGGGAACTGAGGCTAGGGGCTCCATCCTCTGGCAGTGAACGGCAAAGTGAGGGTTAGAGCCTACCAGCTGCCTCTGTAACCTCAAATGTTCTCCTAAGCAGTGTCCCAGGCTGAGCTGACAGTAAATGCTGATGCTTGCAGTCCCACCAACGCAGACCAAAGCAGCTTGGGGAAGAGGCTGGTGTATTGCCAAATCTGTGAACTCCAGGATGGAGACAGCTGGGACAGGGCATGGCTGGGCTGTCCTCACTGGGTGGTGGCACTGCTGAAGAGGCTGTTGGGATGCGCACCAGGGCGCAGACCCTACAGCTCATGGTGCTCCTTCCCAGACACGGGGCAGCGAGAGGGGACAGGCCAGCACCCTGGGTGGGTGATGGAGCAGCTGTGGGGTGGGGGTCCATGGGGCACCCCTCCTGTTGTGGCTGCAGCAGGGCCTGGTGCTGTGACCCTCCCGGGAACTCTCCCACACGGCAAGTGGGTCCTGATGCCCAGGGGCCGGGCAGCAGCTCAGAGTGGTGTGGGCAGAGGCAGTGACACAGGTCTGGCTGGGGGAGATGGCCAAGCACGGCTTGTTTTGTGAGACCCACAAATGATCCCTCCAGAACCCCTGTGGGTGGTAGGTGGCATCCAGGGGATGAGGGGACAGGACCTGGGCTGGTGATGAGGGCTACAGCACTGTTGCTGCCCCGTGGGTCCCCCCTGCTCCCCACTGGCTTGGATGGGTTGGCTGGGCATGGAGATGTTCAAACCTGCTTATGAGATGTCTGTCACTGATTTAGGAGTTGCATTTGGGCTGCAGTGAGGGTGCCTATAAACCAGGAATTCTGCTCTAAGGAGATTGCCCAAATGAACAGGGGACTTGTGCTGGTGGAGTAGAGTCCAGCTGCAAAAGGAAGGTCTGTGCAGAGGGCGTATCGAGATCCTGCCCCACCAGGAACAAAGACACGGCTCCAGGGTGTGTGAGGCTGGAAACCTGGGAATGGGGGCAGAACTGGGAGGAGAAGGTGCCCTGGCAGTAGGCTGGTGTGGGCATGCAGCCCTGGAACACAGGCAGCAGGGACTCCAGCATCCCTTACCTGCTCAGCCAAGGCACAGGGGGCATCTGGCCCCTACTCAGGACAGGGCTCACAGGAGAGTTACCCTGGTGGACTTGGGCTTCAACCATCTGTGCTTGGAGTATGAAGCCGCTTGTGTCATACAGGTCACAAGAACTTCATGTAGTTTGTGAGCATCTTGGAGCCAGGGCTGCACTTACTTTTCTGGAGGGACATGTGTACTGCTGGGTCTCAGCCCAAGCCAATGTTTGTGGCCACAGGGACCCCCTCACCTGGCGCAGTGTGTCTGTAACTGCCAAGCGGTGGAAACTCTAACTCCTGGGATGAGTGAAGGCTGCCGAGCTTGAGGGACACCCTGCCCACGTGGCTGTGTCCCATAATGAGCAGGAAGGGTGATAGCTTCAGCCACCCCCAGGAACTTCATCCCCAGCCTTAGGAGGTCCTAAGCCTCCTTGCCAAGCCTATTTTGCTGGGCCATGATCTCTGCTTGGCGGGGGTACAGGGCATTGATGTTGAGCAGGTGGAGGACCCAAAGCAGGCAGGGGTCAATGCTCAGACTACACAGATGGTCCTGACAGCAAATGGGCTAAGGCAGATGCAGGAATGCCTGCCGCTGGGTTCACTAGGGCATGTCCCCTGAGCCCAGCACGCTCATGACCTTCTTTGGAAGCTGCAAAGGAAGACAAACTGTCCAAGCCTTTCCACGATCTGCTCTCTGCACCGTTAACTGCATCCCAATGACCTCATGGTGGTGGAGACTCCTGTGCCCATGGCATTACCTGTGATCTCGTGTTGCCTCAGTTCGTTGTATCTGTAGGACTGCTCCAGGGGTTTGATGGAGGAGTGGTAGATCTTCCTCAGCCTCTGCAGTACTCCTGGGGGGGCAGAAATGTGCGAACGGGTGAAAGGCAACCCCCACCACCTTGGCTGGATCCCTCTCAGGTAAGCTGCTGGGCATTCCCTGCAGATCTTGAAGGTGACTCAGCTGTGGATCAAGGGACTTGGCCAACATTCCAACCGTGAGCCAAACTGATCCCAGTCATGCATTTTCATGCCCCTCCCTGCGAGTGTTTCCTGCTGGGCACTGTCCCCATCTGCTGCTGGTCTTGCATGTGCTAGCAGCTGATGGAAAGAGCCTCTTTCATTATTGCTGTTAATGTACTCAACACCCGTGATCCCAAAAGCCCTCTGCCACAGTGCCAGGCACCCATGGCAGGGCCCCTAAGCTGCTGGCTAGAAGAAGCAGCTTGTCCCCCAGCCCTTATTGCTTTCGCTCCAGTCCAGATTGCTCATGGAGAGAGCAGAAGAAAGCCCTATAATAGCAAAACCCAGTAAATAATTGGAATAAGCCCCCAAACCCTTTACTACAAGTTGCCCTGCGTTTCTTAGGGGAGCGGTGTGGCTGGCTGAGGCTGATTGACCACCTACATTTCTCCCCATCTGCATTTTCCACCCTCTCTGCCCTCCTAATTCTTTTGTGCCCTTGGGAGCTGTATTTAAAATGCCTGAAGTACGTTAACCAAAGAGCAGCAAAAGGGCTGTTACTGAAGATACGCTCTTTTTGGGCCTGTGAAAAGTAAGGTTAAACCCAAAGCACTCTAGGGAAAGGCAATCCCATCCATGCCCTTGATGCAGCAGCGTGGTGAGGAACCTATCCTGCAGGGGTAGCATGGGCTGAAAAAGCGGGGCAGACACAGCTTACTGGCACCCAGGTGCCCTCACCTGAGAAATCATCGGCAGGTTTCTCCTCATTCAGCTTGAGGGTGCTCTCCAAGTGGGACCGGTCACGCTTGGTCTGCTCACTGGCATCTTCAACCTCTTCTGGAGGAAAAAAGCAAGGAAACCTGTTACTGTAGAAGCAGTGAACCCACACAGGCGCTCACACAAGCTGCTGCCGGGCAGAGGGCACGGGGAAGCACACCCACTCCAAGCCCACACACCCGCCGGCAGCCACCATTGCCTTTGGTTTCTCTTCACAAAGGCTCCTGGAGGCTTGGCAGAGGTGGCCAAGGCTGTGGCTGCCAGGACAAGCGCTGTGGGCAACTGCTTGTCTCTGGCAGAAGAGGCGAGCCATGTCTCCTTGGTGAAGTGCAGGCCGGCTGCTTGCAGGGAATGCAAAGGATGTGCCTGGAAGGGGCTCCAGGGCTGGGGTGCAGCGTAAGCTTGCGTGGCACCTGCTGCCCTGCGGGGCCCCAGCAGCTGCGGCTCCTGCAGGGCCAAGCGTCCCTGTGCGTTCCCCCCTGGAAATGAGCACTGAGCCACAGACACGAGGAGGTGTGAGGCTCTCGAGAGACCGACCGGCCAGATCCATCCTGACTGCCTCGCTTTTGCCAGTGGGATTTTCCCTCTTGTTTCTCCTGCTTCTGCCCCTTTGTCAGGCTGGAGACCTCAAGCACGGGCCCCTGGGAGCAGCAGGCAGCTGCCTCCACCTCGGATAGGCACCCTGATGTCCGTGGGACGTGGAGACAGAGGTGTCCTTGCCCTGGAGGCACTGGCACAACAAGAGCTGTGCGCAGCTCCAAGTGATTCTTCATACTGGGAGCTGGACTGGGCTTTAGTGGGTGTTTAGGGACAGGATTGGGGATGCCCAGGCCAAGCAGAGCACCACCAAGCCCTGGGACTTTGTTGAGTGTCTACCGAGTGCTGGGCTGAGGAAGACCTTTTGACTTGCCAAGTAAAGCCATGGAGACCAAGCTGGGTTTCCCTTGCAGCACAAATGGGAGCTTTTTGAACTGGGACATTACAGATGAAAGCAGAAAAAGTCTCAGCTGGGTCTGAAGGTCACTGCCCAACCCATAGGCCAAAGTCCACAAGCATTTCTAGGAAATCATGGTAGGGGGTGTCCCTTTTCCTCTGCTAGCCTTGCACTGACCAAACGTGGCCAGAGCTGGTGCTTCAGCAACTCATTGGTCTGAATTAGCTCTTCACACCTTTCTTACGAGGCGAGGGCTGGTGCAAAACAGATCCACCAGCCTGGGCAGCATCCTGCCTGTGCACCAAGAGAGCTGGAGGACTCTGAGGGTGGAGGACAAAGAGCCTTTAAGAGGTCTGCAGGTGTTGAAAGGGGCCTGGGGGATAAAAACCTTGTCCATGTCCACAGTTGAGGAGCAATCATGGGCTTAAAATGGAGCGAGGGAAACGTCGGCCAGATTTGGTATTGCTGCGTTGAGCACCCACATCGCAGGTGTCTGCGGGCTCCTGCCTGCACCCTTGATGCCCGCAGCCGGCCCAGCCGTGCAGCGATTAGGCGCAGGCACGAGAAGCACAAGCATTAGGAGAGGGCCATGCACTAGGTGCGGTTTAATGTGCCAAGCTCAGCTCTGCTGGGGTTGATAGTAGGTCACTCTCGCCGCTACAGCACACCGACAAGAAAAGACTCCAACCTATCTGTCTGTGCTGGAGCTTGGTGGCACCTGGGTGGGCACGGTGGTTGGCTGGGCTCTCGGTTTCTGCCACCAATGGTTTATCTGCCGGTGGGTCTTCCACCACTGCTGGTGGATCTTTTGCTGCTAGTGGGTCTTTCACCACTGCTGGTGGGTCCTTCACTACTGCTGGTGGGTCTTTCACCGCTGCTGGTGGGTCTTTCACCACTGCTGGTGGGTCCTTCACCGCTGCTGGTGGGTCCTTCACCGCTGCTGGTGGGTCTTTCACCGCTGCTGGTGGGTCTTTCACCACTGCTGGTGGGTCTTTCGCCATTGCTGGTGGGTTTTTCACTGCTGCTGGTGGGACTTCTGCTGTCAGTGGGTCTTTTGCCTCTGCTGGTGGGTCTTTTGCTACATTCCTGCAGGGCAGGCGACGACATTTGACTGGGGCACTGCTGGCTTCTCCCTTGTTGGCAGCTGCTGGTTTATCATGGCCTGTTTTGCCCAAAGCACCAACTGTTTTCTTGTCACTCCCTTCAGCTCTGTCTTCTGTCCTCGCTGGGCTGGCTTTATCTTCCTCAGACCCTCCCTCCTCCTTGGATTCTCCTTCCTCCTTGGATTCTCCTTCCTCCTCAGACTGTCCCTTGCCTCCACCTTCCTCTGACCCTCCATGCTCATCTTCCTTGTACTCCCCCTGTTCATCGTCTTCCTCTGAGCTCTGCTTTCCCCCCGTGGTGGCAGACTCAGTTCTTGGCTCCTCCGTCTTCTCTTCCCCAGGCTGCCCGTGCTCCTCTGAGGCCCCTTCCTTGGCATCATTCTCTTCATCCTCCCGGGCAGAGAAGCCATCCTGTGGGCCCTTCTCTTTACGATGTGCTGCATCAGGGGTGCCCAACACGGTGCCCTCCCCTGGGCTCTGCACCTCATGGGGCTCCTCCTGGCCCCTCTCCGCAGCGCTGTGCCCCGGCTGCCCGGCCCCTGGCCCCGGGGCCCTGCTAAGGTCGCCCACCGGCTCTTCCTCCTCAGCGGTGCCAGGCAAGGAGGCGTTGGTGAGGCTGCCATCTCGATCCTCCTCAGGGCTGCCATCAGCTGCCTTCTCCTCCAGCCTGGGCTGCGCGGCTGGCAGGGGGCTTTCTGCAGTGCCCCCCACACGATCCGTGCCAGGGGCACGCAGCTCTAAACGATGAGAACAGCTCAGTCAGTCTTACCCGCACCGGCTCCCGTGGCACCCGCCGGCCCCCCAGCAGCGCCAGGGGGCCCTGAGGGAAGGGTCACCAAGAGGTTTAAACTCTTTCCTAAACCTTCTCTAGTCCCAGCTCAATTTTGTGCCCCTGTCACAAGAAGCTGGGTGCAACGAGGTGTACGAGGGGCAGAGCGGGGGCCCTATGGCTGTGCCAACCATGGCTGCCTGCGGCTGCGGTGCCGCCCGCTGCGAAGCACTGCAGGAAGGGGGCAAAGCAGCCCTAAAAAAGAGAGGGGAAAGGAATGACAAAAAGCATAGCTCAGTGGGAAACAGGCACTTGGCAGGTTAAAAGGGTCCTTCCCCAGCCCTGCCTCAGGACAGCAACACCATGACGAGTGGCTGGGAGGGTGGGAGGAGGAAGGAGCGAGGGGCTCCCCGGCGTGGGCACCATGGGCAGGCAGGCACAGGCAGGGCTCGACCCCACCACCAGGGCTTGGGAGCTATTTATTGTGAGCATCCCTTCACTAGGAAAGCATTTGCCGCGCCGTGCAGCTGGCGGGGACACAATGAGTTTGTTCTGCAGCCCGGGAAAAGCCATCCGTATTTTCCATAGGCCTCCAACTGCAATTTAACATTAGTCAACGGGTGCCAAAAATAAAAGATCACCAGCTATACTGTCTCTGTTACAAACAGTTGCTGCTAGTCTAAATAATCCCCCAAAACGTCCAATGCCTGCATACCTGGGAAGTGTTTCAGAGGAAAATAATTCCTTTGTACTCCAGCTGGCAAGCAGATGCCAACCAGGAAAAAACTGCCACCTCCACCCAGGCCGTGAGGAGGAGAGTGGGCAGAGCTGGGCACAAGAAGTGCAGGGCATGGGCAGAGCTGGGCACAGCCAGCCCTCTCCTCTGACTCCTGCACCACATCCATGCCACAGGACCACGTGTCCTGCAGAGCATCTGCACGGCCTCGCTGGCCTCAGTAAAGCCACGGCTCCAAACACAGGAGGAGCTGAGCCAGGGTCAGCACGGTGCCAGCCCCAGACCACTTTGCCCACTGCGAGCCAGTTTTCCATGGCCAGGGACTGTAGAATCGTAGAACGGTTTGGGTTGGAAGGGACCTTAAATCCCATCCAGTTCCACCCGCCTGCCACGTGCAGGGACACCTCCCACTGGATGCCAGGCAGGTAGTTATGTCTCTACCCATGCTCTGGCCAGCGGTGCTCTCAGACACGAGTCAGGAGAACCCACGCTGGGGGTTGAGCCGTGCCAGCGGCAGGAGACTGGGAGGAATGGGGCGTGCCTCATCTTGCCAGGGTTTCCAGTCGCTCTCATGTGCAGCCTGGTACAGCGGAGCTGCCGCGGTCTCACAGCCCTTCACCCTGCCGAAACCGGATGCGTGGGTCAGCCTTGTTCTGCCCTCACCGACCTCTCCCGTCCTCTGCTGGCATGTGTCTCAC
Source organism: Neomorphus geoffroyi (assembly GCA_033558235.1). Lineage (NCBI taxonomy): Eukaryota > Metazoa > Chordata > Aves > Cuculiformes > Neomorphidae > Neomorphus > Neomorphus geoffroyi. The sequence continues at coordinate 9,727,372 of JAUMJM010000038.1, forward strand.
AGGTGTCTCCAGGCTCCCAGTTCAGCTCCCAGCTGGAGGGAGACAGGTCCGTGGGCAGCCCCCACCTCCCTCCCTCCCACTTGGACCACCCCTCTCCTCCAGGTCACCTTCCCCTGGGGACCCTCAGGGTGCTCAGCCTTCGAAGGCACCATCATGCTCCATTTGACCTCCAAAACCCCATCTGGCTGGGGGCCAGCATGCCCCTGCCTGGCCCTGGTAGCCTGGAGACCAGCCTGGGTCTCCTGAGAGTCCCCTCGGCCAACAGGGACAGGGATATTCTCAGCTTGGCCCGGAAATACATGATGATCTGGAGGGACAGGAGGGGAGCGCAGCTCCCTGGGCAGGTGTTTGGTCAAGGTGGATGGAGGGAGCAGGGCTGGGTGGAGACCCCGCACATCCCAGGGCCTTTGTCCCCTCTGACCCAGTGCGTGGGGACAGAGGGACTATCACCCACCTTGGTGGGGCACAACAGCAGCCCCAGTGCCCACCACGAGCAATCCCTTGTGAGAAAAGGGAATGTTCCAAGCCAGTGCGTCGGTCATGGGCTTAATTTCCTGTGACCTTCAAGGTCTTACATAAAGTCCCTCTCCCCTCTTCCCCTCCTTTCCCCTACATGGTCTCCAAATCCCTCACAAGGCAAATTGTGCTGATCTGCAGATGGCCGGCCGATGAGCAGCGAAATGGGCCGAAGGTTACGGGCTTAACACCCTCCATGCATCCACCAGCGGCTAAAAATACAGCTCAGCAACTGTACGGGGGAAGCAGCGGGAGCAGCTCGGCGGGTACGGGGGGCAGACCACCGGCCCCTCACCCGCTGGTCCCAGTCCCTCGCCCCGCTGCCAGCCAAGGGTGACGTCGGCACCTGGGGCTTGTCCTGCAGGTCCCCATGGACTCGGGGAGCGAGTCACGTTGTAAAGTGACACCGGGGCTCCCCTTGTTCACACCCTGCATTGTGCCAAGCAGCTGGGTGGCACCACAGAGGAGCCCTTGCCCCGGTGATTCTGCCCCTCTGCTCCGCTCTTATGAGACTCCAGCTGGAGTCCTGTGTTCGGTCCTGGAATCCCCAACTTAAGAAGGATCTGGAGCTGTTGGAGCGGGTCCCCTTGGGGACCTGACCTCCCAGAGAGTCCCCAGATTGCGCTGCTTTTCCTGTCCTATCCCCAACCTCACACCCACCTGAGTTCCTTAGGGACATGGTTTAGTAAGGGGACAGGTATGGTTGGACCCAATGATCTCAGAGGTCTCTTCCAACATGATGATTCTGTGATTCTGTGACTCTGTGTGCAGGGATTTAAGAGCTTCAGCTGCCTGGGGACCCTTTCTCCCATGGTGACAGCACCCTGGGCACAGCTCTGTGCGCCACACAAGGCCATGGCTGGTTTGCACCAAGGAAAAGCCCATGTAGAAAGGATGGCGATGGGTGCCGGAGGCTGAACGCGACCCTGCCATGGTGTCTCCTGCACAGGGCCCTGTAGAACAGCAACGCCAGGGCACTGAAACAGGTCCTCCAGGAGGGACAGCCCCCAGGGCTGGGGGAGGCTAGGAGGGACAGATGGGCACAGGTGGCCCTGCGAGGGACTCTCTCCCCCTCCAGCAGAAATAGGAGCCCTAAGCAAGCGTGGGGCCAGCGATGCGCAGCGCCGCAGGGGTGGCTTTTCACACGCCCCCTTCCCCTGCTCAGATCCCATCCCCTGCAGTGCTGTTATCCACCAGCTCCTGCAAGTCCTGCTCTCCCCTTGTGATCCCAAAGGGGTTGGGGGAAGCTTGTACCCCAAAACTCTCTGTCCCTCCCTGTTTGGGGAAAGGCAAGGCTGAACGAAGCCCAAAGGCTGCACCGTGTTCTAACAAAGCGCTTTACAACCTCACAGAAAAGGCTGGACCCCCTGCAGCCCCATGGACACTTGGCCCTACCCAGGCCTGGGGACGTGTCCTGGGCTGCATCAAAAGAAGCGCTGCCAGCAGGTCAAGAGTGAGGATTCTGCCCCTCTACTCTGCTCTGGTGAGACCCCACCTGGAGTACTGTGTCCAGTTCTGGAGTCCCCAACATAAGGAGGGCATGGAACTGTTGGGATGGGTCCAGAGGAGGCCACAGAGATGATCCAAGGGCTGGAACAGCTCTGCTCTGAGGACAGGCTGAGAGAGTTGGGGTTGTTCAGCTGGAGAAGAGAAGGCTCCAGGGGGGACATCACAGCAGCCTCCCAGTACTGAAAGGGGCTCCAGGAAAGCTGGGGAGGGGCAGGTAGATTTAGATTGGACATTAGGAAGAAATTCTTCACAATGAGGGTGGGGAGGCCCTGGCCCAGATTGCCCAGAGCAGTGGTGGCTGTCCCATCGCTGGAGGTGTTCCAGGCCAGGTTGGATGGGACTTGGAGCCCCCTGATGCAGTGGGAGGTGTCCCTGCCCATGGCAGGGGGTGGCACTGGATGGCCTTTAAGGTGCCTTCCAACCCAAACCGTTCTAGGACTCTGTGATTCTCTGGTTCTATGGGTTGGCCCCCGCCTGTCGTGGCTGCTGTGCAGGGCTCTGCTGGGACAAGGGTGCAGCGCCTGGGGATTACGGCGCTGCATGCTGCTGCCAGCCAATAAATCAAGATGGATTAGCCCTGTGAGCTTGACATTTCTGCAACCAGGAACCCTTCCCAGGGCTAGAGGAGCACAAAGCAGGAGCCGTGCCCCTCACCTGGTCTCAGGCGTGGGCACCCTGCTCTGGTCACGCAGCTGGAGAGCAGCAGAGGATGGCATCAACCCTGTTCTTCCCATGCCTCAGTTTCTCATTCTGTGCCCGATGCCACTGCCAAGCTCTGCAGAGGAAACGCCCAGTGTTTTATTACCCTCTGGCAGCTCTGATAGCCAAGGCAATGTGGGCACCAGGGCAGGCAGGAGCCCAGCTCCAGCACCAGTTTGGAGTCAGGCAGGTCAATGCCATCACCAACTGGGAGAGGAAAGTGTCCCAAAGTGGCTCAACAAGCCCAGAGGACACAAACACGATGGCAGACAGGGATAGACTTGGCTCTCCAGCCCAGGACATCCAGCCACAGCATCCCACCCTGGAGGATTTGTGATCCCAAGGCGCCCACAAAAAGCAAGTGTTTTCCAGTTATTTCAGCGGAGAGCCCAGCGGGGGTGTAGGAAACAGTTTTGTCAGAGTAATGAGCGGCCTCGTTCATGGAGGAGATTTTAAGTTTAGTTGAAAAAAACTTTTTCTGATTTGATTTCTAAAAATAGTTGGCTGGAACCGCACGCTGTTTTAATTAAGAAGGGTAAAGAACCCCTACCAGGATGCACCAAAAGGATTAAAACCAGGCTCAGAGCTGTCTAAATATAGAGGCGGAAATGGGGAATCACTTCTGCAGGGCATTCCTTCAACTATCTCCCCACAGGACACCCACCCTAAAGATCTGGAAGCAAACCTGGACTCCTGACTTTCGGAAGGTACCAAGATCTTCCACTGGTACCAAGAAGGTACCAAGAAGGTACCAGTGGAAGGTGAAGCAGCCACCACGCCCTGGCTGGGGGAGATCTGGGTCTGTAAGCCAGGAGCCAGTAAGAAAAGAGCATGCATTTTGGCACAGGGAGGTGGCACACCGAGGATCATCTACCCGTGGTGTCCCTTGTGGCATCCACAGCCCGGGGCGGATGCTGAGGGACCTGAAGCACTGTGCCACGGATGAGGCTGGAGGAGCTCCTTCCTCCAAAGGAGGGATCCTGAGAGGGCACGCTGGTCCTGCTGCCAGGGCTCAAGCAATGGTAGACTTCACCAACCCACCCTGGGGCTTCCCCGGTGGCCCCAAAGGACATCCTTCCCTCACTAAGTGTGAGTTTCCCTTGGTGAAGAGTCCCCACCCCTCTTTTTTGGTTAATCACGAGGATTCTTGGTCACTGGGGCAAGACAGGGAGAGCCCTTGGACTTGTCAACCTGGATTTTAATGCCTGATGATCGGTTGTCCCACAAGATCCACAAATCCTTGGGAATGTCCAGGTAGAGAATCTGCCTGGCCATGCCTGGCAGTGGTACCCAGCTCTGGGGGGTTTCACCCCTACCCCCAGCAGCAGGACAGGCTATCCCAGTATCCCAGCTCCATCACACAGGGACGGGGCCGCGTGGCTCCAAGCCCTTTCCCACAGCTTGTCCACCACGAGCAGGGAGGTGGGCAGAGCCATAGAATCACAGAGATCACCGAGTTCAACCGTCCCTGTCCACTACTGAACCACCCCTGAGAGACTCATCTACCCATTTTCTAAACCTCTCCAGGGGTGGGGACACCACCTCCTCCCTGGGCAGCCTCTGCCAGGGCCTGAGAACCCTTTCGGAGAAGGAATTTATGGAATCATAGATTCTATAAATCTGAGAGTTGAGGTGGCAGGGTTGACCACGCACCCGGCTGGCACCGGGGTCGCACTGCCACTGCCAACACCCCAGCCTGGCTCAGAGTGCCCATCGGAGACTCCTCAGCCCCTCCACTGGCACACGAGCTTGTTGGCTTCCTTGGGCGATCGCTGACAAGGGAGATGTCCCAGTGGGCTGAAAATAGCTCAGCAGAGCCCTGGAGAGGGGCCAGGACCCACTGCTGTTCCCGTAGTGCCTGGGGAAGGGCAGTTTTGTGGGCAAGTCGGTCACCCTTGGACCCAACAGCTAGGCCGGGGTTTCTGCACCCCAGTGAGTTCCCATGCCCAGAGCAGGGAGCTGACACGTGCGTGGGTCAGCAAGTGGGGACACGACCCACGATGCATTGACCTTGGGTGCAGAGCAGCCCTTCAAGCCCCACATTGTCCCACAGGGACCCACTAGAGCTCCTGTACCACCAGGGCTGTGCCCAAGGGAGGTGTCCTGACCATCCTATCCTGGCTCGCTCTCACCTACACACATGGCCAAGGGTGGCTGGTGGGATGGCAGGGTCACAGCGTAGCCAACCTGCCTGACAGCTGCCTTGATGTGCTGGGCCAGCGTTGGGAGAGCTGGGGCACCCGCAGGGGCTGGGATCTCCTCCAGGAGAGATACCAGGGATGTAGATGTCCAAGGTCTGTGGGTGGCTGTGGCACCCCAAGCCTCATTGTGGCCGTGGCACCCAGGGCAGTAGTGCCTGTGGTTGTACTGACGCCGGGGGTGGGTGTGGAGGTGAGTCCAGTGGGACACAGAGGTTCCCCACCTCTGAGGAAGCTCGTTGCCCTGGGGGGAATTTGCGTGGGATGGTTGGGGTGGGGAGTGCAGGACTGGCGGAACAGGAGCTGGCGAAGGATGCTGTGTCCTGGGCCCCAAGGTGGCTCAACCCAGGTGGTGGAACACACCACACCCCAAGATGTTCTGACCTGGGAGGTGGATCCCACCCCAAGGTGATGTGTCCTGGGTGATAGAGCCCATCTCAAGTTGATGTGTTCTGAGTGATGGGACCCATCCCAAGGTGCCATGAGGTGGTTGGAGCTCATCCCAAGGCTGAAGCAGGATGAGGAGTCCTGTGGATGGTAGCCTGTCCTTGCTACCAGCAGGAGGTGTAGGTCCCACAGGAGGATGCCAGGTGCCTCCACGTCCACCTTGGAGGTAGTGACAGCACAGCCCAACAGAGCTGTCTCACTCAAACTCGTGATGCCCCAGGGGGAAACAAGGGCTCCCCAGGGAGAAGCAACGAGCACTTTGACTGGGCACTGCCTCACCACCATCCTCATGGCCCATTCCTGGTGGCCATGGGGACTTGCCGCGGCCATTCAGCCTGGAAGGGATGGCCGAGGTCTGCCCAAGGTGTGAGTGCAGGGAGAAGGAGACCTCCTCCTGGGCAGAGCAACGGGTGAGTACCCTTGCCCTGAGCCATCACCCAGCCCTGTGGTGGGTGCTGGACCCACCAGGGCTCCCAGCTGTGCCAGGGAACTTTGCCAGCCCCAGCCACGTGGGCCATGGGCCGTTTTGGCAAAGGCTGCATGAGCATGGACACAAACTCTTCCCAACCCCTGGCCTCTGCGAGCAGTGACAGGGTCCCAGCAGCCCCAGGCATCACCAAACCCTCTGGATGCAGTGGCCTTGGCATTGTGTCCCAGTTTCATGGTGGAGGGGTTGGTGCCTCAGCAGGGAACCCAGGGAACTCTGCACCCTCACAGCCAGCCACAAGGGAGACCCAGTTGGTTTCCCCAGCCAGGGTCATCACCGCTGGAGAGGGGGGTCATCTTTGCACAGCCCTGTGTGTCCCTGTCCTGCCTCCCCAAAGAGCCACCATGGCCAGAACCCTCCTTGGACTCAAGCAAACTCCAGCTGCATCCATTCTACCACGTCAGGTGGCGACCCTCCACGTCCACGCTTGGCCGTTACCCACAAATGAGCAGCTTTTCCCCAGAGATGGAGGTCAGGATGACTGACGCGGCCATGCCCCATGAGCAGCAAATCCACACCCTGGTCTGGCCCCAAGGACTGCAACCGTGCCCGATGCATTGCTGAAGACTCCGGTTCCCCACCAGGCTCCCCCCATCAAAGGACGGTTAAACGCGAAGGCAAGGCCAAAAGCCAGAAAGCAAGCCACCTCCTGCACCCCAAAGGATGCTGGGTCTGAGAGGCCAGCTTGGTGCCAGAGAAGTAAAACTCATCTGGTAAATCCCACCAGTCCCTATGGAGCAGGACCCTGGGCAGAGGTGCCACTGCCTGTATCTTCTCCCAGACCTACAGAACAAAGGAAAAATACGGGACACCCTCTCCCCAGCGAGCAGGAGATGCTGCAGGTGGGGACTCGGGGGGCTCCAGATGGAGCTGCAGATCCCAATGTGCCTCCCAGCTGCAGACTTTCCACTGAGATGGGTGATCCTGGCCCTGGGCCAAGCAGGGTGATGGTGATGGTGTGCCCAACACCATGCCCAGCTCCATGCCATCACCCAGGCATCAGCCCTCACTGGGGGCTGCTGAAGCACGACCATGCCAACCTCCACACCAGCCAAGAGCTGGGCCAGTGGTTGCCCACTACGGTGACAAGCCTCTGATGCCCCAGAGGGCAACCAGTCCAAGGTGGCACCAGCCACCAGCCATGCTCATGGAAGACCTTTCCATTCATCCCATCTCCAGATCCAACCCGCAGCCCCGCGGAGGTGACCCCACCACTGGTGGGACGTGTGGCTGGCCCCAAACCCCTTTGATTCCCAAGAATGGTCCAAGATGCCCTTAAAAGGCAAAAACTCGTCGGGGCTGGGGGTGCCGGGTGCTGGAAGGCGGCAGCTGCGGGTGCCCGCGCGCGGGGCCATGGCGGCACAGGCCCGGGGGGGGCCGGGGCGGCCGCACAGTGTCCCCTTACACGGCTGTTTCCATACTTAGCTGTCCCCCTCCCGGCAGTACGGCCTGCGGAGCCCGGCCAGCAAAGAACCAGCCCAAATTAACTCAAGGGCAAGCAAGGGTACCAGCCATGCCACCCCACCACGCAGCCCCAGGGGACGCCCAGCTGGGGACAGGGGTGCTCAGCGGCGTTGGCGCAGCTTGGGGAACAGGGTCTGGGAGTCACCCAAGTGCTGTCATCTTGCTTGGCAGGTTCTTGGGTGGGAGACCCCCAAGATGAACAGCCCACCCAATCCTGCTCTGACCATGGGGTGCTTCAGCAGCCCCCCTCAAGTCCCCCCCGCAGCCCGAAACTGAGTCACCTCGGCACCCATGGTGACATGACCCCAGGCACGTTGGTGGCAGCACAGCCCCTGTTTCCACCCTTGCTCTGGAGGGGGGACCCCAGCCTGCATTCCCCCACTGTGTTCCCCTGCACATTTTGGGCTGATGCTACAAAGCTGCTTGGGAGCCCGGGCGGCTGAGCCCCCGCCAACCCATCCTGCTTCTGGAGCCCACTTAACCCTGGGTTGCCAGCTGGGCTCACCGGGCACCCCACAGCCCCACCTGCACTCACAGCCTCAGGGCACCCACAGCTCCATGGGCATCCACAGCCCCACCAAGAACCCACAGCCCATGGGCACCCATGTCCCCACAAGTGCCTGCAGCCCCTTGGGGACCCACAGCCCCACTGAGCACCCACAGCCCCACTGAGCACCCACAGTCCTGTGGGGACCCATAGCACCATGAGGACCCACAGTACCACTAAGCACCCACAGCCCCATGGGGACCCACAGCCTCACGGGACTCTACAGCCCCCCTGGGCACCCACAGCCCCATGGGGACCCACAGCCTCATGGGACCCTGCAGCCCCACTGGACACCCACAGCCCCATGGGGACTCGCAGCCCCACGGAGCACCCACAGCCCCATGGGGACCCACAGCCCTGTGGGGACCTGCAGCCCCACTGAGCACCCTCAGCCCCCTGGTGCCCCACAGCAGCCGTACCTGCGGGGCCGAGGAGCAGGAGCGAGGCCACGCAGCAGCAGAGCAGGTTGAGGCCCTTCATGGTGGCTGCCAGGAGCTCCCTGTCGCTTGCTGCCTCTATTTATACGGAGGGCGCGGGGCAGGGCAGGAGGCAGCTGCCAGCACAGCCAGCACAGATGCTGCCACTGTCACTTGCCCCCTCCCAGGGGGCCCCGGGGACGGAGCTCGGTGGCAGTGCTGCAGCACCGGGAACGCTTGTGACACAGATGTGATGGCATGGGACACCTCCTGGCACTGGGGCCCTGGGCTGGCACTGCCCATGTGGAGTCACTGTCCCTGTCACAGCATGGCATGGGGTGGGTGTCGCCAAGCTCCTGCAGACCCTCAGGGCTGTTGCCAACCCTCAGCAGCCCCTTTTTGGCAGGAGTAGGACTTTGTGGAGTAGGGAGAGCCGAGCATCGTGGCACTGAGTTGTCCCCCATCTGTCCCCAAAGTCGGGTGGCCCTGGACACCTCACCCTGGGCTGATTTTGTGGAACCTTGAGCCACCACTGGACTCCAAGCCTGACTGTGCTGAGTACCCCAGAGGCAAGGGGACACGTCCCCTCCGTGCTGGTGCTGTTCCCAGTGTCCCCAGCACCACACCAGCAGCATGGCCCAGGGGACGGTGGCAGCAGGAGGTGCAGAGTCACCAGCTCCTGTCACCCTCGCTTGGGAGGGACGGCCACCCAGCGCTGTCCCCAGAGCCTGACCATGGCTGCGGGCTAGTCCTCAGCACTGGAGAAGCAGCTCCGCAGAGCCCTGGCCCTGCTTTTTCTTGGGGAAGGGGCCAAATTGGAAGAAAAATAATGCCCCCAGCAGCACCAAGCCTGGCTCTCCCCGCAAGCATGGCAGACCCTGGCCCCAAGATTGGGGACAGTGGGGACGGGGCAATGGCAGGGGAGAGAGACCCACAGTGGTGGGGGGTGCTGAGTCTCCCCAGAAGGCCATGGAGAGAGGTGTGTGTGCCCACCCTGACAGAGCTGTGAGCCAAGCCAGGAACCCCATGGAGAGGCACAGGAAGAGATGGGTGCCCCCTCCCTAAGCATGGGGGCACCCTCCCATCCTGGGCCACCAGAGGTGACATTCCCCGGCAGGGGATACACGCATGGAGTCTGACCCTCACTAAAACCAGTGTCAGACCCACCCCCAGCTCACGGGCGAGCTGAGCCCCAACACACTCGTGGCACGTGTGGGCAGCGCTGGCAGGGCTAAGCCTTTCAATATAGCCCGGGTGCTCAACGGGAAACCTCACCAGAGCCAGCATCCTCCTCCCTGTGCCTCCTGCCCACCGAGGGGCTCTTGGTCAGGGGGTGCACGGATAAGACACAGGGAATGGTTTTAAGCCAAAAGAGGGGAGATTGAGATGAGCTCTTAAGGAGACGAGGGTCTCCTGGGCAGGGGGGTAAACACTGGCCCAGGTTGCCCAGAGCAGTGGTGGCTGCCCCATCCCTGGAGGTGTCTAAGGCCAGGCTGGATGGGGCTTGGAGCCCCCTGATCCAGTGGGAGGTGTCCCTGCCCATGGCAGGGGGTGGCACTGGATGGGCTTCCAGGTCCCTTCCAATCCAAACCATCCCATAATTCTCCCAGGGCAGCGCTCCCCTGCCCACCCCGCACATCCAGGCTCCCCCAGGAGGGTCTGGCGTCAGCCCTGTTCCCGTCCCATCCCCCCGCCTCCGCTCCCCAGATGTTAAAGCCGGGACCGAGCTTCTAAAAAACCAAGTACAAACTTTATTTTGTTTCTTTACAAAGGCACGAGCCTCTTTTTTTTTTTCCACTTTCTTAACAAAATAGAATAGCTTCTCAATCAACACAAAGACCTGAAAATTGTAAAAAAAATACAAAAAAAAAAAAATAAAGGGAAAGGAACCGAGAAAGAGCTGCGGCTGGGGGGGAACCTACCAAATACCACTGAGGCTCTACACACGACTGGCCTAAAACCCTACAGCTGGGCGGGGGGTGGTGGGGGCGAGGGGCGGACACGCAAAACGGGGACCCTCCCCCCTTGCCCACCACCACAGACCCAAGCGACACAATCACAAAGTAGAAAAGCTCTTTGGAGCTGACGGACCCCGCAAACCGGATTAAGTGCTTAAAGGAGGGATGGGAGCAGGATAGGGGGTATGGGGACAGGGATAAGGGGGTAAAAATCAGCCCCCCAAACCATCACTCCCATGGCGAGGAGGTGGGCGTTGGAAAGGGCGAAGGGGTGGCACATGCCAGCCCTCCTGCCTGTGGTCCAATGGCATCATCCCAGGATGGTTTTACTCTCCAAAGGAGTTTTCCCTGCCCCACGTAGGGTGCGGGAGCCGAGGTGGGGCTGGTTGTACCCCAAAACTGGGGGTGCCCATCCCGCATTTGCTGCCGTGTCACTTGGCATCTCCCCGCTGCTTAGAAACTAACATTTAATTAAAAACAAAACACAAAAGAGGAGGAAAGAAAACCAAATTAAGATCCCAACTGAAAGCTCTACCCCAAGGGAATGGCGGGGCTGCCACTGGCTTGGCAGGATTCCCTGTGGGTCGGCAGGTGGGGGGGTGCCAAAAAGGGGTGAGGGGCTGCAACTGCCCCATCCCAACCCCCCCCCAATTGCCCTGAGCCCCCCACATCCCACTATGACCCCCCCCCGAGCCGCCCCCCTGGGAGCTGCAGGGTGACCTTTGCCTGCTTCTAGCGCTCTGCTTTACAGTATTGGAAAAAGGTCATAAAAGAGACCCAAATCGCATTGTATTTTTTAAAAATTTCAGCATATTCTCTGACGTTCCCCCCACTGCCCCAGCTCCCCTCTCCAGCTGTCGGCCAGGGGGTGTCAGGGCAGCTCCCCATCCCCCGAGGGCTCTTCTTTGCTCTGGTCCATGGAGTCACTGTCGTTGCCCTCGGTGTCGGAGGCCGTGTCGGAGGCGGAGGGCTCGGGGCAGGCGCGCGCCGGCGTCACGATGACAGCGCGTCTCTGCTCCTCTTCCTGCAGCTGCTTCTCCTGCGTCCCCTCGATGTGCTGGATCGCCTGCCAAAACCACCGGCCGTCATATACCGTGCGCCCCATCTTCGATGCACCCAGCAGGGCTGGGGACCCACCAAAGCCATCCCCCCATCCCCAGTGCCCCCCTTACCTGAACGATGGTGTCTAGGTTTTGTCGGGACGTGGAGACAGTGTTGATGACTGAGGAAGGGCCCATGGTGACCACAGTGACGTGATGGGAGGGAGGTGGTGCTGGAACAATCACGGTGGGATGGTGGGTGGGCGCTGGGGGACCATGTGATGGCAGGAGCTGGGAAGAGAAGCAAAACCCCCCAGGTCAGCAGGGACCTGAGCACGAGAGTGAAAGGGAGAGCATCCTGCAGGCCCAGACTCCTTCAAGAGCCCATAAAAGCTGAAGCAGCAGCTCAGCTGCTCCAGTTCACTTGTCCTTTCTGGACACGAGAAGATGCCAACTGAAAGAAGGGGAATTTACACAAGATATTTAGGAAGAAAACTTTTACTGTGAAGGTGAGGCATGGGCCCAGAGCAGTGGTGGCTGCCCCATCCCTGGAGGTGTTCCAGGCCAGGTTGGATGGGGCTTGGAGCCCCCTGATCCAGTGGGAGGTGTCCCTGCCTATGGCAGGGGGTGGAACTGGATGGGCTTTGAGGTCCCTTCCAACCCAAACCATTCCCTGATTCTACGAAAGCTGCCGTCACCTTCGCTTTGGCAGAGCGGAACGTGTATCCAAGAGGAAAAGATTAGGGCTTTTAAGCCAAGAGAGGCGAGTGCCAGTCCTCCCATCACCTGTGCAGCTGGGAACTCGCCGCATCCCTTGGAGATCCTCGCTAGAACGGTGAATGAGAAAATCTGCCCTAGCAGGAGGCTGAGGAGAGTTCACCTAAAAATAGGCTGAACTTCCCTGGGAGGCGGCCAGCAGGGATCCTGCGGGGAAGCAGCTCCGCAGCAGTCAAAGCAGGGAGGAAGCTGTTTTTTCTCCCTCCCTTTGAAGCTCCCCAGGCTGGTGTCCCCCAGGCTGAGCTCGAGGGCAGCAGTGAGCAAAGACCGGGTGCCAGCACCAAGCAAGGACAGCGTTTGCCTCCCTGCTGAGCTGGTGTAAGGCTCCCCCCACCGTCCACAAACCCCAACTGTGCTGGGGGAAAATGCTGCAGCTCTCATCCTGCAGTCCTGCCACGTGTGCCCAGCAGCACCGCCTGCCACCTCGCCTGCTTCCAATTCCCCACCCAGCAGGTGGCCAGGAGTGGTTTGGGGGTTCCCAAAACTCAGCGGGAGTCACCCAGGAAGAGGTGAGCCTGCAGAGACGGTGTTGGGACTCCACGCTGCTGCAAAGCACCCTCTCCAGCATGGGAACACGACCTGCATCTGCTGCCGGCAGCGGTGCTGTTGTCACCACTGGCATCACCTGGATGGATGCCCATTCATCACCCGAGGGTGAGGAAACGTGCCCGGTGGAAGCTGGAGCAGGACCATGGCTCACCAGAGTGGGAGCTGCTCTCCACCCGTGCCCAGTGGGAGGAATACAGTGCCTGGGGGGTGAGTCAGGGGCCAACTGTATCCAGCACCTCCCAGCACAGCCTTGGGAAGCCGCTGGCTCACTGGCATCGACCCGAATCCCCACCTGCCAGAAAGCAGCCTTCCTTCTACAAAGCCCAGGGTGCTGGGGAACAGAGCCACTTGGAAGCCGTTGTGGCATGGTCCAAGCCACAATCCCCCACCCAGAAACACAGGGTGCTCACAAGTGCAGCCCCCCGAGCACAGCCAGGGCTATGCACTGACCCTTTCCCAATTTCTGGAAGGTAAGAGCTTTGCTGGAACACTGCTGTCCCTCCCAGCCAGCCCTAAGGGACAGGAGGCACCAACAACATCACTGAACCTTTGTATCACACTGCCCCCACCCCGGGATGCACCGCTCGGAGGCTGTCGGGATGTCCCCAGGGTGGGCTGAGGTGGCACCCACGCACTCACCTGCGTTCGGATCTGCTGCTCACGCTCTAGCTTCTCCTGGTGGAGCAGCCTCACCTGCTCCTGCTGCTGCTGGAGCTGCACCTGCTGAGCGATCACCTTCAGCTTCTCGGGGTACATGTGGGCCTCCAAGGAGCGAACCTGCCAGCCGAGAGAGTCCCGATGTCAGTGGGGAGCCCAGCCTGCTCCCAGCACGGCACTGCCCGCTCCCTGCCAGGCAGGGACACGCAGCAGAGCTGGGGAGCCCACAGCCAAGCGTGGTGGCCAGAGCAGATGGCCCATGATGCCACGGTGGCCCTAGGGCACTCCAGCACGCTGCCGCACTGGCAGCAGTGCCACAGCTGGATCCAGCCCCGCGTGGCCTCACCTGCTCCTCCAGCATCATGCGAACTGAGCGCTCCTTGTCCAGCTGCTGCCGGAGCTCAATCATCTCCCGCCGCAGGTCCTCAGCCTTCTCGTCCTCCCAGATGTCCGGTGAGCCAATGCCCTCATCTTTGTCCTCCGCCCGTCGCCGTTTCGGGGAGGAGCCGCTGAACTCCTGCCACAGGGATGCGGTCTCAGGGGACAGGGACCAGCTCTGATCATCTCCCCTCCATGTGGACCACATCCACGTGGTGCCACCTCCCTGGCCAAGCCCAAAGGCAGCTCCCTGTAGGGAAGGGGCTCCCCAGGGACATGGCCAGCACATGGGGTCAGCTTGGGGATGGATGGGCTCCTGTACCCTGCAGTCTCTTGGTCCTCACCCCTCCAGTGTTGCACAAACCTCCTTCTCAGACTGTGACACTCAGGGTAGTTCCACCAGGCCATACCCCAATATCCCAAATGGAAAATGGGACCCCAGTTCTTCTCCCCCTTACCAGGTAGGGGATGCTGGGTTGATCCAGGCTCCCCAGCCCAGCCAGGAGCATGTGAAACATCTCCACCCGGTGGCTTATTAGGACAGAGGGTCTCACCCTGACCCAAAGGAACAGTGAAAACATCCCCTTCCCAACCAGCTGGGAACATCCCATCCCCTCTGGTCCCATCCCTGGGGCACGCAGGCAGGCGCTACCTGGATGAACCGCTTGAGCTGAGTGTTCTGCTGCAGTAGCCGAGTCTTCTCCTGCTCCAGGGAGAAGATGTACTCAGCTGTTTGCTGGAGGATGGCTGCCTGCGGGAGAGCCGGGAGGGCACAATGAGGCAAGAGAGACCTTGGCCTTCCCCAAAGTCTCCCCCCTACCCAGGTCCCTCCCTGTCTCAGAGGCAACAGAACAGCTCCTTGCCCAGCCCTGTTGTCTCCATCCAGGATCTGCTTCACCTCCAGGTCTCCCCTGGGATTTCCACCATGGTGAACCACTGGTTCATCCATCTCAGGAATCTGACCGGCTGCTGAGTGCCACCTCGTCACCTCCTTCTCCATCGCAGCAGGGCCACCCTGTCACCCAGGCACAGGCCACCCTGCTCCCAGGGTGCTCTCACGTGCGCCCAGTCTGCTCCTCAACACCAGGATTGCAATGTACACCCACTCCCACCAAGGAAAGGTCCCCAGAAAAGGCCTCCATGGGTGAATCACCATCTGCAAGTATCCCCAGTTACTCTCACAGCTGTGTCCTGCCTGATAAGCGACACTAAAAACCTCCACGTGCAGGACCAGCGTCTGCATCCCGCACCACCGTGGCCCTGGTGACGTCCCGCTCACCTTGCTGAGCTTCTCCCCGTCCGTATGTGGGATGAGGGTTTTCAGAGACTGGAAGCCAGCATTGATGCTCTGCATCCGCCGTCTCTCGTTGCTGTTGGCGATTTCCCTGCGTATCCGCCGCTCCTGGTCCCGCTGAGTCTCCGGAGTCAATGGGATGTTGGCCAAGCTGCGAGAGAGACACAAGGTTAGAGAGGAGGAGGCCACACCCCTGCCACTGTCTCAACACCACTACAGCCCCCTCGCTTTGCAATGATGATGCCGAACCTCCAAAGGGATGGGAAATGTGGATGACAGCAGCGGCACTGGTGAACATGGAAGTAGGTGGGTGGGTTTCTCCAGCTCTGTACCCAACACTCTAGGGGATGCATCGACTGAAAGGCGGCCTCACTACACCCCCCAGCTCCAGCAAGCTTGGCCATGGGCTGCCCAATGCCAATGCCAAGCCTGGGCACGGGGAGCAGACGGGAAGGCAGGGCAGGCACCCCCGGGCAGGCACAGGAGGTTACGGGTCGGCTGGCTGGGTCCCTGCGGGGCCGGCCAGCGTGTGTGGCCCCGGGAAGGCGGTTTCCTCCCTCCCACCCTGCTGATGGCTTCCAGATGACAGTTCCCAGCAGAGAAGCCCCCATCCCACCCCAAGCCGCAGCTCCTGCCTGCTTCCTGCCACCACCCCCCGCGCCCTCACCCCGCACATGGCCGGGAAATGCCACCCCGAACCGGCAATGCTGCTGGCAGTGAGAGGGGACGGTGGTGGGTTGGGCTCTCCAGCCAACCAAGGCCAACATCCATGGGTCCACCAGCACCCTAAGCAAATCCCACCGCTGTGAGGGTCCAGCTTCTTCACCCACGCTCTGCTCCTTCCCCGAAAGGCTGGGGAGCAGAGAGGCTGAATCCCAACAAGAGTTTTGGATTGCAGGAACAGTGAGCATGGTGAACACTGGCCACCACCACCAATTAGTAAACTGAGAAGTAGGGTGATAACTGGCCATTATGCCAAACCAAGGTGCCCAGCAGCCCAGGCAGTGCCAATGGCTGCTTCTGCCAGCAGCAGGTCCCTCCTGGGTGCTCAGAGACACCCACAACCCACCAGCTGCAAAAGTCAGGCTGCTGGCACCAGGGACACCGCATGGCACCAAAGACTAAACACAAGGGCCAGGCTGCCGGCACGAGGTGAGATAACACAGGCTTCAGCATCCTGCCCAGGCACCCAGTGCCAAATGGCTCCAGGACGGGGAGATGGGACCATTCCACCCAGCATCACGCTGACACAGGGCTGGAAAGGCAAAGCCCAGCATCCTGCCCTCCCCTTGAGGCCATGGAGGAGTCTGGGGTGAAAACAGCAAACCAAGCCCTGTTCGCAGCATGGCTGCGTGCCCAGGCAGCACCCAGAGCATCCCAAGCCACCAGGGAACACATTGCGGTCCCTCCGAGATACACAGGGATGGGGAAGGATCCCAGCCCACCCCCCAAGGATGGGAAAGATCACAGCTCAGCCCAGGGCAACAGGGAAGGAGCCCAGCTCATCCCAGGGTGATGGGCTGCAGCACCTCTGCTGTGAGGACAGGCTGAGACAGTTGGGGTTGTTCAGCCTGGAGAAGAGAAGGCTCCAGGGAGGACCTCATAATGACCTTCCAGTACTGAAAGGGGCTCCAGGAAAGCTGGAGAGGGACTTTTTACAAGGGCCTGGAGTGATGGGATGAGGGGGAACGGCTTTAAATTGGAATGGGGAAGATTTAGATTGGACATTAGGAAGAAATTCTTCATGATGAGGGTGGGGAGGCCCTGGCCCAGGGTGCCCAGAGCAGTGGTGGCTGCCCCATCCCTGGAGGTGTTCCGGGCCAGGTTGGATGGGGCTTGGAGCCCCCTGATCCAGTGGGAGGTGTCCCTGCCCATGGCAGGGGGTTGGAACTGGATGGGCTTTAAAGTTCCTTCCAACCCAAAGCACTCCGTGATTCTATGACAGTGCATCCCAGGGCGATGGGAAGATGTTTGTCCCAGTCGCCATGGCAGTGTCCTGGTGCAGGCTGATGCTGGGTGCCAAGCACCCGTTGCACTGGACCCGTCCTGCAGGTCCCAACAGAGCCTGGGGGCTGCTCCGCTCACAGGGAGAAGCCGTCTGCTGTGTGGAGCAAGATCTGCCTGTGGCTGGATGATGGCACAGGGTTCCCATCTGCTGGTGGCCATCAACCACCTCCCTGGTCCTGCCGAAACCAGCCCCAAACTTGTACCCAGAACACACCAAACCCCAGCAGGTCTTGGGGACACTGTCCCTTCGTACAGCAGGGTCTGTCCCCCCTGACACAGCGATGACTGGTTGGGGCAAGGAGGTGGCTGGACAGCTGCTCCAGGATGTCCAACCACCAGCCATGGCTGCGTAAAGGGAATGGGATGGAGAGGCCCAGGTCCAGCAGCGCGGAAGCAGTTTCTTAAATACCGGGGAAGGAGGAAGAGTCTGCTTCCTCGCCGGCAGCCCTCCCGCAACCTGCCCTGGCAGCTCTTCCTGGGAAGAGACCCAAGAAGTGACAGCGACACAGAACCATATAATCACTTGGTTGGAAAAGACGTTTGAGATCATCTGGTGCAACTGTCCCTGTCCACTACTGAACCATCCCTGAGCACCTCATCTACCTGACTTTTTAACACCTCCAAGGACTCCACCCCTTCCCTGGGCAGCCTCTGCCAGTGCCCAATAACACTTTCCATGAAGAAATTATTCCTGATGTCTAATCTCAACCTGCCCTGGTGCAACTTGAGACCATTTCCTCTCATCCTGTCACCTGGGAGAAGAGACCAGCACCCACCTCACTACAACGTCCTTTCGGGGAGCTGTAGACAGTGATTAAGTCTCCCCTCAGCCTTCTCTTCTCTGTGCTAAACAAACTGAGGCAACATACAGAAAGGGGGAAAAACCCCATGGATTCAGAAGCTAGTCTGGCATCCAACACCGGCACGGGATGGGGCAGGATAGAGGTCGGGGAGCAGACGGAGCTCTGGCATGGGAGAGAAGCCCCTGGGGTGTCCCCAGCCCCATGTGGTTTGGGTCAGGTGAGCAGAATTGGGTCCAACTCACCCCAGTGGGGACATCATGCTCACCCAGACCTGGAGGGAACAATCCCACGGAGGTGCTGGAGCTGCTGCCTAGCAAGGGGGCTCGGAGTTCGGTGGGCCCATGGCAGGCACTGCTCTGCCCACTCATGTCTACCTACTGCCCATGAGTGCTGCGGTTTGCGCTGGTGGGCATGCGAGGAACGGACGCCCAGGCAGGGAAGTCCCAAGCTCACAGGCAGGGTGTCCCAAGCTCCTTGGGGTCACGACCAGAGTGTCCCTAAGCTTTCAAGCAGGACACCCCCAAGCTCACGTGAAGGGCATCCCCAAGCTCACTAAGCGTGCACAAAGGGTGGCCCTGAGCTCACAGGCAGGGTATCCTCAAGCCTCCAGGCATCCTGGAACTCCTGAAACTCAGGGACAGGGTGTCCCTTAGCTCTTGGAACTTGCAAGCAGGGCATCCCTAAAGCACCTTGAGCTCACAGGCAGGGTACCCCCAAGCTCACAGGAACGGCAACCCTAAGCTACTGGACCTTGCAGCCTGGGTGTCCCCAGGCATCCCCAAGCTCATAGGCAGGGCATTCCGGAACTCTGGAGCTCACACGCAGGGCATCCTGGAGCTCCTGGACCTTG
Organism: Neomorphus geoffroyi; assembly: GCA_033558235.1. Classification (NCBI taxonomy): domain Eukaryota; kingdom Metazoa; phylum Chordata; class Aves; order Cuculiformes; family Neomorphidae; genus Neomorphus; species Neomorphus geoffroyi. Next base: position 9,745,968 of record JAUMJM010000038.1, read on the forward strand.
CAGACAAGGCATCCCCCAGCTCCTGGAGCTCAGGGCACTTGGAAGGGCAGCAAGGCTCCCCCAGAGCTCTGCCCCTCGCCTGGGGCGGGTGTGGGGCCATGCAGTCCCCCAGCACTGGGCAGGATGGTCGCGTTTCCTTGCTCTGGGTGGTTGCCCTCCCACCTGGGTCATGGGTCCACACTGGGCCACAGCCACAACCATGGGGGACCTTGGCAAAGCGGCCCCACCGCATGGATCCCTGCCCCACAGCCATGTCCTGGGAGGAAGGGGGCGGGGTGTCAGTTGGGGGTACACCTTGAGCATCAGCGGGATGCAGGCCACTCTCCCTCAAGCATCACTGGGATGCAGTGTGAGCCCCCCCCCCCCGATCATCACTGGGATGCAGTGTGTGTGCACACCCCCACCCCCAGCATCACTGGGATGCAGCTCCCCCCCCCACCTCGAGCTGAGGCAAGATGCAGCCCCCCCAAAGCTGAGTTTGTGGGGCAGGGCCAGGAGATCCCCCATAGCCCTGGGGTGCCCACTGGGACGCAGCCCCCCGCTCCCAGCATCACCAGGATGCAGTGTATCATCTCCCCCAAGCACCACAGGGATGCAGCCCCCCCCAAGATGAGTGGGCAAGCAGCCCCCCCAAAACTGAGCCTGTGCGACAGGTCCATGTGCCTCCCCCCAGACCCCCGTGCTGCCCTCCGTGTCTCGCAGCACCGAGCCTGCCCCGCGTGACGCCCCCCCCGGAGGGGCTGCAGCGGCGCCCGGGCCCCGCGGTGTCTGAACGGGAGGGGGGGGGTCCCGGGCTCGGGAGTCCCCTGCGGTATCGGGGTGGGGGGTCCCATGGTACCGTAGCTCCGGACGGGGCGGGGATCCCGCATTATCGGGCCGGGGGAGTCCCTGCAGCATCGGGGTGGAAGGGCCGGGGGGTCCCCGCGGTTTTGGGGCGGGGGTAGCTCCTCGTGGTGGCGGGGCAGGGGTTCCCCGAGCGGAGGATCCCGGCGAGGGGGAGGGGGGCTGCAGTGTTGGGGCCGAGGGGTGTTGGGGCGAGAGGGCCTCCCAGGGAAGGGAGGGGATGTTCCCTGCAGTGTCATGGCTCGGGGCGGGGGGGTCCCCGCTGTATCGGGAGAGGGAGTCCCTGCAGTGCCGGGTCGGGGGGGTCCCCTCGGGGTCGTGGCTCGGGGCGGGGATCCCTGCAGTATCACGGCGGGGGCATCCCCACGGTATCGTGTTTCGGGGTGGGGGGTTCCCCGCGGTGTCGGGCCGGGGGGGGCTCTTTGTGCCGCCCCCCCCGCACTACAAGTCCCGGCAGCCCCGGACGCGACCGCCTCCTCCGGGCGGGCTGCACAGTCACGGCCAGGCCCGGCAGTAAACACACGCCCCCCCCCCGCACACACACCCCGGCCGGACCCCCCCCCCCCCCCAGGTCCCTTTGCCCCCCCCTCCCCGCTCTCTGGACCCCCAGGGGGGCGGCGGGAATCTCCCCCCGCTCCCGCCCCCCCCCCCCGCCCATGTGCGCGGCCGCGACCACGTGCGGGGCTGCGGCGCCCGCGCCGCGCTGCCCAGCGCCTTCCTCCACAAAAAAACACCCCAAACCCCACATTTTTCTCCACTTCTCCCCCCCTCTCGGCGCCCCCCCCGGTCCCCCCCGCGCCCCCACCTGCACAGCCCGCCGATGACCTCCTTCTCGGATTTCCTGAAGTGCTGCAGCGAGGGCACCTTCTGCGCCGGCACCATGAAGTACTCCATGCCGGGGGGCTTGGGGGGGGCTCCGGGGGGCCTGGGGGGGCCCGGGGGGGGCCCCACGGCGCTGGCGGAGCGGCCTCTGCCCGCGGCTCAAGGCGGGAAACAGCTGGTGCGAGCGCGGCTCCCGCCCGCGCCTCCCCCCGCCCCCCCGGCGGCGCCGCCCCCGACACCGCCGGTAAACAAAGGGGGGGCGGCAACGGGAGCGAGCCCGGCACGGGCGGCGCAGGGTGACACGGCTCAGCCTGGCCTGTCCCTGTCCCGTCCCCATCCCATCCTGGGGTACCCCATCTTATCTTGCCCTGTCCCTATCCCTGTCCTATCCTAACCTGTCTTGTCCCTATCCCATCCTGTCCCGTCTCCATCCCAACCCAGCCCATTCTGGGACAGCCCTATCCCATCCTATGCTAGTCTACCCTATCCTAACCTGTCTTGTCCCTATCCCATCCTGTCCTATCCCATCCCGTCCTGGGGTAGTCCTGTCCTGTCCTGTCCTACCCTATCCTATCCTACCCCACCCTTTCCTACCCTACCCTACCCTGTCCTGCCTTTTCCCCATCCTACCCCATCCCACCCTGCCCTAGCCATGTCCTACCCTACCCTGACTTGTCCTACCCCATCCTACCGTAACCCATCCTGCTCTTTCCCCGCCCTATCCTATCCCATCTTGCCCTAGCCTTGTCCTACCCTACCTTGTCCTGCCCTTTCCCCATCCTATTCCATCCCGTCCTACCCCGTCCTACCTTACCCTACTCTATCCTAACCTGTCTTTCCCCATCCCATGCCACCCTGGGGTATCCCTGTCTCTATCCTATTCCAGTCCTATCCCATCCTGCCCCATCCTTGTCCCCATCGCATCCTATTCTGGTCTATCCCCATCCCATCCCAGTCCCATGAGATGTTGTTCCATCCTGTCCTACGCTCATCCCACCTTGTCCCACACCACCCTATCCTATTCCATCCTTCCCAATCCCGCCCCCCCCCATCCCTCCTACCCAAGCCCATCCCAGGCTGTTTTACCCCTGTCCCATCCTGTTCTACCCCATCTGATCCTGTTGTCCCATTCTGCCCCAACCCACCCTGTCCCCAGTAGAGCCTGGCAAGCCACCTCGTCCCTGCCCTGGAGCTCTGTGAGACGTGGGGGCTGCCATGGGGCTCAGGGGTGTGGGGGTCACAGGGGTGATGTGACTGGCAGGGGGCTGCTGCGGGAGCTCTGGGGGCTGCAGAGGTGCCATGAGGGCTGGCAGGGGGTAAGGGGGGCTGGCTGGGGCCAAGGGGGCTGGAGGGGGGGCTCGGGGGACTGGCTGGCTGGGGCCATGGGGCTGGCGGGAGGCTCTGGGGAGCTGGCAGGGGCTGTGGGGCTCTCAGCAACCTTGGGGCTCAGGGTGTTGGGGTGACAGGAGTCATATGGCTGCTGGGGAGCTTTGGGGGCTGCTGGGAGGGGCTCAGGGGGGCTGGCAGGAGGCTCTGGGGGCTGGTGTGGGGAGCCCAGGAGGGCTAGAAGGGGCTGTGGGGCTCGTAGCAACTTTGGGGCTCAGGGGTTTGAGGGTGACAAGGATCATCTGGCTCACAGGGGGCTGTGGGGGACTGGCAGGTGGGGCAAAAGACTGGCAGGGGTTCTCGGGGCTGGCAGAGGCCTGGGGGGCTGGCAGGGGTGTCTGAGCGATGGTAAGAGCCGTGGGGTCTGGGGCCTGACAGGGGCTGTGGGGAGCTGGCAGTGGGGGCACGGGACTGACAGGGGTGCCATGGGGAGTGGGCTGGGTGACACAGGGCTGGCAGAGGCCTGGGGGAAGCTGCCAAGAGGATCTGGGGGCTGGCATGGGGCTACGGGAATGGCAGAGGCTGTAGGGGGCTGGCAGGTGGCCTGGGGGGCTGGCAGGGGCCATGAGGGGTTGGCAGGGGGGAGGCAGAAGGCTGGCAAATTGTGGAGCAATGGCAAAGGGGCACAAAGCCGGCAGAAGCCAGGGAGGGCTGGCAGGAGAGCCTGGGGGCTGGCAGAGTGGTCTGGGGTCTAACAGAGGCCATGGGGGACTGGTAGGTGGGGCTGGGGACTGGCAAGGGTCGTGGGGGGCTGGCAGGACCCCCCTCCCCAAGCCCCCCGGCCCAGGCTCCGCAGAGCTGGCAGGACAGGTTCTGCCTGGCCCCGGGGCAGAGGCCCTTCCCATCCCCTCCCAGGGAGCCTCGCCGGGGGGGGGGGGGGGGGGGGGGGGCTGCCGCCTTCCCCCCGGGTGTGGGGACACCCGTGTCTCACTCATGTCCCGTCCCCCCCAGGCTCGCGGGGTGCACAAAGGGACCCTCACCTTCTGCCATGGCCCTCTGAGCACCCCACAAGCAGTCGGGAGCAGGGTCCCAAAACCACTGTCCCTGACCGACCCAGGGTGGGGTCCCGGAGTGAGGGGATCATTGGAATATTTGGGGGAGGGAGGGCAAGTCCCCCACCTGGGAGGGCTTGGGGATGGGGGGAGCGGGGTGACCTCAGCCCTCAGGGAAGGGGAAGGCAGACTGGGGCCACCACCTCCATGGGGAGCATCAAAGCACCCCCCCAGCTGTCACCCCTCCAAGGGGCAGCTCAGCCGTTTCAATTTGGACACACACACACCCCACACCCCCCACCTGGGGGTTCAACCCCTCTCTTACTTTTTTGGGGGGGACAAATCCTCTAAAAAGGGAATAAAGGTTAGAGCGGTGGCAGCTGCTTCACAGCCACTGGCACAGGGAGGAGGTCGCTGCTGGGGACACAGCAGCCCCCCCGCAAAAAAAAAAAACCACACAGGTGGGGGGATTATTTTGCTACCCCACAAACTAAAAAACAAGTTGGGAGGGTATTTTGCCCCTCAGAAATAAAAAAATTCATGCGTATGATCTTCCCCCTCCCCCACAAATAAGAACATGGGTGTGGGGTGATTTGGGCCCCCCTCTCAGAAATAAGAACACGGGGGAGGGAGACAGAGAGATGGTGGTTTTGCCCTCCCCATCAAATAAAAACATGGATTGAGTGGGGATTCCTTCTCCCCCAAACCCCCCCCCACATTTGCAGGGTGATTTTGGTGCCCCAGGTGGGACAGAGATGCCCCCCCGCAAATAAAACATGGGTGGAGGTGATTTTTCCCCCCCCCCCCCCAAAATAATACACGGATTGGGGTGTGATTTTGCCTGCCCCCCCCCCCCCCAGCAAATAAAATCACGAGTGGGGGCTGATTTCAGCCACCTGGAAATAAAAAGCAAGGGGGGAAAGTGATTTCCCCCCCCCCCCCCCATGAGACAGAGCTGCCCCTTCCCCAAATAAAAGACGAGGGGGGTGATTTTACCTCCTCCCCCAAAATAAAACACGGGTAGGGGAGTGATTTTGCCACCCTCCCTCCACAATTAAAAATAGAGGTGAGGGTTGATTTCAGCCACCTATATGGGACAGAGCTTCCCCCCCCCGGCCCCGTAAATAAGAACATAGGTTGGGGTGATTTGCCCCCCCTCCCCCGCAAATGAAAATATGGGGGGTGAAATTTACCCTCCCGTGTGGGACAGAGCTGCCCCCCCAAAAAAAACCACGGGGAGGGTGCATGTGTGATTCTTCCCCCTCACAAGTAAAAAACATGGAGGGGGGGGATTTCAGTCCTCACATGGGACAGAGCTGCCCCCCCCGTGCCAAAAAAAAAAAATGTAGAGGGTCATTCTGCCCCCCCCTCAAATAAAAACTATGGAGCGGGGTGGTATTTGCCCATGTCAGACAGAACTGCCCCCCTCGCAAATAAAAACACGGGGGGGGGGGGGGAGGGGGGGGGGCGGGAATGGTGTGATTTTGGCCCCCGTATGGGACAGAGCTGCCCCCTCTCCCCCCAAATAAGAACATGGATGAGGCAGAATTTGCCCCCCTCCCCCCCCCAAATAAAACGTGGGGGGAATTCAGCCACCGACGTGGGACAGAGCTGCCCCCCCCCCCCCCCAAATAAAAACACTGGTGGCTGGCTATTTCTCCCCCCCACAAGTAAAACACGGGAGGGGGCAGCTCTGTCAGATTTCAGTGCTCAAATGGGACAGAGCTGTGCCCACCCCGCAAAAAAAATGAGTGGGGGGTGATTCTGCCTCCCCCGCAAATGAAAACACGGGGAGTGGGGAGAGGGCTGGAATTCGGCCATCCATGTGGGATGAGAACACGGGGGGGAAATGATTTTGCTTCCCCTCGCGAATAAAAACACGGAGGGGTTATTTTGCCCCCCTCAAATAAAAACATGGGTGGGGGTGATTTCACCCTAACTCCCCAAAAAACATGGGGGGGAGGGTTATTTTGGCCCCCCTTCCAATAAAAACTATGGGGGAGGTGGAATTCGGCCAACCACGTGGGCGAGAGCTGCCCCCGCTCCCCCCCCCCCCCGCAAATAAAACACGGGGGGAGGGGGCGGGGAGGGATTTCGCCCCCCCCCCCCGGATATAAAAAGGCGGGGGGGTGATTTTGGCCCCCCTCCCCGGCAGGGCCCCCCCGCGGCTGCCGCATCCGGCCCCCCCGCCACATCCTGCCGGCGGAAGGAGCCGCGGCCCCGCGCCCCGGGACAGCCCCCCTCGCCTTTCCCGGCGGTGACGTCATGCGGGGGCCCCCGCCAGCCGTGACGTCAGCCACGCGTTGTGACGTCACGCCTGGCGGGCGGGCGGGCGGTGCCGCTCCGGCGGGGAGGGAGATCCCCCCCCTCCCCGGTGTGACACCCCCCTCTCCGTTCTCGGGGGGGGGAGGTACACACACAGCTGGGGGGGCGCCGCCACCCCCGCTTCCCCAGTGTCCCCGGCGGCCCCGCCCCGCCACGTCCCCGGGGGGGCACGGGGGGGATACAGACACTCCCTGGGGGGACACACAGACAGCCCGGGGGGCACGGGCACACGAGGGGGGGACACACAAGACACCCTGCGAGGGGGACACGGGCACAGCGGGGGGCACACGATATACCGGGCGGGGGACGACACACAGGCACAAGGGCACACCCTGGGGAGCAGACCCGGGGGGGCACAGGCACAGCAGGGGGGTTACACGCAGACATAACGGGGGGGGGAGGGGGGGCACACGGACATACCAGGGGGTGGGATACGGAGGGGGGGACAAGACGAAGGAGGGGCACAGACACATCCTGGGGGGGACACACACGGATTGGGGGTTATGAACACACACGGGGGGGGGATGGACACAGCCGGGGACACACACACGGAGGGGGGGCACACGGACACAACCAGGGGGGACAGACACAGCCCGGGAGACACACGGACACGCGTGGGGGTGTCTCGGCTGTGCCGCAGCGCGGGGTGACCTTGCAGACAGGGGGGTTGCTTGTCGGTGCGTGCCCCCCCGGGGCGGGGCTCCCCCCCGTTCCCCCCCTCTTGCCCCGAGGGGAGGGGCCGCAGCGCCCCCGCCCCGCTGCCGCCCGCAGCGCCGGGGCCGGGCGGGGCGGCCATAAATCAGTGCGGGCAGAGCCCCCGCCCCGCCGCCCGGGGGGGGGGACCGGCAGGGGGGGCCGAGCCCCTGCAGATGTGGCGGAGCGGCCCGGCCGCCCGGCTGCGGGGGGGCCCGCTCCGCCGAGCCCCGCTGCCCGCCCCGCGCTGAGACCCCCCCGAGACCCCCCAGGTACCGACCGGGCACCGCGCTTTGGGCGGGGGGGGAGGGGGGGGGGCGCGGTGATGTTTCCTCGCTCCCGGGAAGCCCCTTCCCCGTCGCCAGGGAGGGGTCGAGGAGGAGGGGGACATGATGATGCCGCCACGGGCGGGGGGACCCTCCCGGGAAGCCCCTTCCCCGGGGTGGGCGAGGAGAAGGAGAAAGGAGGGGCGAGGCGGGGTGTGTGTGTGTGTGTGTGTGTGTGTGTGTGTGTGTGTTGCCGCCGTCGCCACCCCGGGGGGGACGAGGTGGAGGTGAAAGGAGGGGAGGGGGGGGATGATGTTGAAGGTGCCGCCACGTTGGGGGGGCACGGACCCCCCCGGGAAGCCGCTTCCTCGCCCGGGGGTGCGGGGGGGACGCCTTGGCTCGGCACCTGCAGCCCCCGCAGCTCTAAGGGGCAGATTTGGGGGGGGGAGTGACCCCACTGTCCCCCCCCCGGGGCACTGCGAGGAGGTGAGGGGGAGGCTGTGTGTGGGAGGACACGGGGGGGTGCAAAGAGGGGACCCCCCCCCCCGCTGTCCCCACGTCTGGGGGGGTGTCCTGACCTTGGACGGGGGACATGGCCCTGTTGCCCCCCCACACTGGGGCACGGGGGGGTGGGGGAGCGCGGGGAGACAGAGGGTGGGGGTGCAGAGAGGAGACACCCCCCCTGTCGTCGTCCCCCCCTTCTGACCTTGCCCGCGGGGTGGGGTTGTCGGGGGATGCGCTGAGGGCTCTGCCTGACTTTGCACACCCACCCCCCCCCAGGGACCCTCCGGCGTCCCCAGCATTTCAGGAAGGGGGGGGCTTTGGCGAGGGACACCCTGTCCCCCTGCCCTCCAGCCACTGGTCACCCCTGTCCCCATCCCCGGGGGCGCGGGGGGCCGAGGGGTGCGGTGGGGATGTTTTGGGGACCCCCCTCCCTGAGGCCCCCTCAGCGGGGGTCACAAATTGTCCCCAATGTCCTCGAGCGATGTCCCCTGCCCCTCCTTTTTCTTTGTGTCGCCCTGCTGTGACCACAGCCCACGGCGCGGGGTCCCCGTGTCCCCCCAAAGGCGAAACCCCCCAGGGTCTGGGTGCTGGGGGCCAGGGAACCGTTCTGGCTGTGTCCTTGTGTGGTCTGGCCGAGTCCCCGCACGGAGGTGGCAGCTGGTGGCACCTGGGGAGTTGGCTGCTCTCAGCGCCTACCCCGGGGTCCCCATGCCCGGGAAGGGAGGGGACTATGGCACCACCCCAGTTTAGGGACTAGGGGACAGAGACATGTCTGTTCCTGGGGACACCTTTGGGGGCTGCGTGGGGTGGTGGGTGCCAGGGGGACGGTGCCAAGCAGCAGCCACCAGCAGGAAGTGCCCCTCGCCGCGGTGAGCACCAGGGGCTCTGGTAAGGGGTGACAGTGCCAGCGTCAGATGAGGAGGAGCAGTGGGTGCCTTGGTGGCCGTGCCTTGCCAGGGGTGAGGCATGGTGGGTGCCAGGGGGATGGTGACAAGCAGGAGCCACCAGCAGGATGTAGCTCCCCCAGTGGGCACTGTGGGCTCTGGTGAGGGGTGGCAGTGCCAGCACCAGATGAGATGGGGCAGTGGGTGCCATTGGGACCGTGTCCTGCCATCCGTGTGTGACAGTGGGTGCCGGGGTCACGGTGACAAGCAGGAGCCACCAGCAGGCAGTGGCCCCGCTGGTGGGCACCAGAGGGTCTGGTGAGGGGTGGCAGTGCCATCACTGGACGAAGTGGAGCAGCGGGTGCCATGGTGGCTGTGTGCTGCCAGTGGCCGTGGGGTTGGTGACCCTGGTGACAGTTGGGCCAAATCCTGCAGATCCCCCCTTTGCCCTGTCCGCATCACGGGGGGTTCCTGGGGCTGCCTGACCTTGGTGGTGGTGCCAGCCTGCCGCTGCTGGTGCTGCCAAGTGCCATGGCGGGGGGGCCGAGCCCTGCACCCGCAGCACTGGCAACATGCCCGGCTTGCCAGGCCCCGGGGTCACCGTCCCGTCGTGGGGCCTGGTGTTGGCATCCCTTGGTGCCCCTGTCTCCAAGCCCCCTGCGTCTGGCGTGATCCCCCATCGCTGACATCCCCTCATCCCCTGTGCTTGACGTTGGCACTCCTTGCTGCCACCATCCTTGAGCCCTCCACACCTGGCATTGGTGTCCCTCTGTGCCACTGTACCCAAGCCCCGTGTGCCTGGCATCTGTCACCACTGCCATCCCCAAGCCCTCATGTGTGGCATTGGTGTCCCTCGGTGCCACTGTCCCCGAGCCCACTGTGCCTGGTGTTGGCATCTGTCCCTGAGCCCCCCACACCTGGTGTTGTCACCCCTCACCACCGTCCCCGAGGCCTCCGCACCTGGCATTGTCACCTCTTGCTGCTGTCCCGGAGCCCCCCCGATATACCTGGCAGGATTTGTGCCACAGTGGGGTGGGGGGGACACCCTGGCCATGCCACCAGCAGGGAGGCTCAGAGAACTGGCACTGTGCCGGCTGCCCTGGAGTCACCCCAGGTACCCAAGCGTGGGGGATCTGGTAGCCCCTGGGGACCCCAGCAGAGCTGGCTGGGCTCCCCTTTTGCTTGGACTGGGCCCAGAGCTGCACCAGACTGGTTTGAACTGGTGTGGTGGGGTTGCTTGCTGGGCGGGAAGTGGGGCTGGCAGTGCCTGGCGCAGGCAGGATTGGGGGGGGGGGGTTGGGCAGGCAGGGGCCTCATGCGGCGCTGGGCAGGTCCAGGGGCCCCTCTGCCACCCACTCAGCACCATCCGAACCAGGACCCCCCAAATACCCCCAGCCCCACCCTTCGGGGACGTGGGGATGCAGCCACCGCGTGGGAACAGCCCCAGCACCTCGCTTGTCCCCCCTGGGGGACCCCCATTTCTGAGGGGCGGCTGCCGCCCTTCCCACTCTGCCATCCCAGCTGTGGGGTGCTGCCCTCCACCCTTCCGTCTGTCCTAGGGCAGTGCCACCAGGCTGGCGGGCACATGGGGGCGGGAGGCCAAGAACCGGAGTGGCTTGGAGTGAGGGTGCCCTATGGGCAGGCCCAGCCGTGGGGCACAGGGTGAGGATCCCCTGGGGGACAGGGACCCCCCTATGGGACAGGGACCCCCCTATGGGGCAGGCCCGGCTGTGGGGCACGGACCCCGCTATGGGGCACGCGCTGCTGTGGGTCACAGGATGAGGGCCCCCCAGAGGGCAGGGACCTGGCTGTGGGGTAGGGACCCCGCTATGGGGCACGCGCTGCTGTGGGGTAAAGGGTGAGGGCCCTCTGAGGGGCATGGATGCCGCTATGGGGCAGGTCTGGCTGTGGGGGTGCAAGAATGAGGATCCCCTGGGGACCAGGGACCCTGCTATGGGGCAGGCCCTCCTGTGGGGCACAGGGTGAGGATCCATTGGAGGGCAGGGACCTCACTATGGGGCCAGGCCCCACGGCTAAGGAGAGATCAGGGAGATGACCCCTGTCCCACCATGGGTCAGAACCCCCGGCTGGGGGTGTCAGAGCGATGCCCCCTGCCTTGCTATGGGGCAGCTCCTTCGGGGGGGCTCAGGGTGATGCCCCCCCTGTCCCGCTATGGGCCAGCTCCTGCGGGGGGGCTGAGGGCGATGCCCCCTGCCCCGCTATGGGGGGTGCAGGCAGGGGGTCCCCCCTGTGCGGGCCCCCCGCCCCCCTCAGCTCCTCTGCATTCCTGAGTGTCTGAGCCGGGCTGGCCCCCCGCCAGCGCAGGGGCCCCCAGCCGGGGGGGCAGGCGGGGGCCGGGGTGCGGGGGGGGGGGGTGTGTGTGTGGGCGTGCTGCCACCAGGGCTAGGGCCCCCCCCCCTCAGATGGCCCCTCGGCCACCCCACCCTGCCCTGGGCCGGGCGGGAGGGGCTGGAGGCACCGCTGGGGGTGCTGAGTTTGGGCACTCACTGCTGCGCTGAGCTGCCCGCTCTCAGCCGCCTGTGGCATGTGCGGTGCCTGAGCTGTGGGAGTGGCAGCTTGGGGAGGGGACAGGAGTGAGGACGTGGGGGGACTGTGGGGCTGTTGGTGGCTTGAGGAGCTAGGGGAGCCCAATCTGTGCTGGGAAATGGGGGGGGGGGTGCTTGCAGGCAGCCCCCTGTCATGCCATGCTGTGCACTCACTGCTGCACCGAAGTGCCCGTTCTCAGCCATGTGCCGGCTGACTGGTGGGGGTGGCAGCTTGGGGAGGGACAGATGTAGGGACGTGGGGGCAACTGGGTGACTTTGGGGCTCTTGGTGGCTTGTGGGGCTCGAGGACTCTACTTTGTGCTGGGAAATGGGAGGGGGGGATTTGCAGGCAGCCCCTTGCCGTGCTGTGCTGTGCACTCACTGCTGCACCGAGCTGCCTGCTCTCAGCTGCCTGCGGGATGCAGGGGTGCCAGTTGGGGAGGGGACAGAGGTGGGGACATGGGGGTGACTGGGCAGCTGTGGGGCTGTCAGTGGCTTGTAGGGCTGAGGGTGCTGAGGGCTGCGTCGGGGCACTCACTGCTGTACCGAGCTGCCCATTCTCAGCCAGATGCCCGGGGGGTGGCAGTTGGGGAGAGGACAGAGGTGCCACACCACGCCATGCCATGCAGCACCATGTGCTGAGCGGCAGCAGCCCCTGCGTGGCCCCGGCGTTGGCCAGCGGGGAAGGGGCCCTGGCTGGGGAGGAAGCTCTGCCGCCTCTGGGGCTGCAGCCAGTGGGCTTGGCTGCCCGGGTCACCACCGGGCTGGTGGCCACCACCGCCCTGGGAAGGGCCTCGCTGGGACAGGCCCATGGGGCTGGACAGACGGACAGGGGGCACAGAGCAGGGGCACCGCAGCGCCAGGGCCATGGGTGCCAGCAGGGTTTGGCAATCCCTGGCGGGGTTTGATAGCTGGCCAAGGGGCTGTGCTGGAGGTTGGTGGCACAAAGAGGACATGCTGGGGACACTGTGGGGCCAGCGGGGGGGGTGGTGTCCTTTGCCCGCTGTGAGGGGTAGTGAGGGGCTATGGAAGGGTCTCTGGGGGGCATTGAGAGGGTATGGAGGAGGCTTCTGGGGGGCTATGGGGGGTCTCGGGGGAACATTGAGGGGTATGGGGGAGTCTTGGGGGGGGCTGCGCTGGGATTGAGGGTTTGGGGGGGGTCTCAGGGGTATTGAGGGGGTCTCTGGGGGGATTGAGGGACATTGAGGATCTCCTGGAAGGGGCTGTAGGGGGACTGAGAGGCATTGAGGGTCTCTGGGCCAACTATGGGGGTTGTCTGAGGGGCATTGGGGGTCTCTGGGGGCAAGCACAGCAGGGTCTCTGTGCCAGTGTCACGGCCAGCAGAGATGGGCATTGGCCCGGGGACAGGTTGGGGTGATGCTTCAGGTGGCAGCAGTGCCTCCCATCCTCATGGTGTCCCCCCTGTCTCCCCTGCAGCCCCAACCCCGCCACCATGCATTCGCTGGACGAGCCGCTGGACCTCAAGCTGAGCATCTCCAAGCTGCGAGCTGCCCGCGAAAAGCGGGGTCCCCCTGGCCCCCGCGCCCGTGGGCCCCCACGCCCCGACACCCCGCCGGCCGGGGGTGGCCGAGGAGGGGGGACGCGGGGGGGTCGCCGTGCTGTGCCATCCCCTGGCCTCCTGGCACACTCCAGGCTGGTGGAACCGCAGGATGGACGCTGCCCCATGGTGGACCTTGGCCTCTCGCCCTGCTCTGGGGGGGGGTCTCCGGCTGGCAGTGCCTCGCTGTCCCCCGAGCGCCAGGGTGGTGGGGACCTGCCTGGCCCCCTCACCCCCCATGTAAGTATGGCCATGTGTGTGTGTCCCCAAGGTGTCCCCAGTGATGGGGACTGTGCCCCCGGCCTCGGCAGCGTGCCCGGTGCTGCTGGTGGCATAGCCCCCCCAGTGTGTACACATGCCCTGCGGTCAATGTCCTATATGCCCCCCCAATGCCCCTCAAGGCCAGCAGCATCCCCAGGGTGGCTCATGTGGGGCAGTGGGGGATTATCAGGGGGGCTGTGGGGGAAATTGAGGGGCTATAGAGGGGGGATATGGGGGGCAGTGAGGGGATGTGGAGGGTGCCGTGGGGGGAATTGAGGGGCTATGGGAGACACTGAGGGTCTATACAGGGGTCTTGCAGGGAGCAATGGGAAGCTGTGGGTGGTTCTGTGGGATGCTGAGGGTCTCTAGGGGGCTGTGCAGTGTCTTTGGGGGGCTATGGGGGATTAAGGGGCATTGAGAGTATTGGGAAGGGCTCGGGGCGAGTTTGGGGGTCTCTAGGGGGCAGTAGGGAGCTATAGGGGGTTCTGGGGGGCTATGGGGGGTCTTTTGGTGGGCATTGAAGGGCTGTGGAGAATCTCTGGGGGGGCATTGAGGGGGTGTGGAGGGGGTCTATGGGGACTCTGAGGAGCTATGAGGGGGTCTCTGGGGGGATTGGGAGCATAGAGAATCTCTGGAGAGGGTCTCTGGGGGTCATTGAATGTCTGGGGGGGTCTCGGGGCTATGGGGGGCAGTGAGGAATTATGGGCAGTTTGAGGGGGCTATAAGGGGTCTCTGGGGGTACTGAGGGGCTGTGGGGGGAAATCAGGGGCTATGGGGGTATGGAGAGGGTCTAGGGGGGTCTTTGAGGAGCTATGAGGGGGTCTTTGGCAGGATTGGGGGGCATTGAGAGTCTCTATGGGGGGGCCTGGGGGGAAGTAGGGATCTATGGGGGCTTCTGGGGTGTTATTGGTGGGGGTTTCTGGGGGGTCTCCATCTGGTTTGGCCTCATCCTCCACCACTCCCACTCTGGGCTCTGCTCCAGGATTTCCAGTCCCTGCGCTACATCGATGGCCTCCCCAGCTCCTTCCAGTTCTTCCTGCCACTGGGGGCCGGGGGGGCCCTGCACCTGCCCCCCGCTGCCTTCCTGCCCCCCAGCAAGGAGAAACGCCTGCCCCCTGAGCTGCCCCTGCCCAAACAGCTTGTCTGCCGCTGGTCCAAGGTCAGCGGGGGGGGGGAGCCAATGGGGGGCTTAAGGGGCTGGGGCAGCATGTAGGTGCTTTTTGAGGCTGGGGGTGGTGATGGGGGGGGCTGGGATACCACACAGGGGCGTGAGAGGATGAGGGGAGGGCACATAGGGGCATTTTGGGGTGGCGAGGGGGTGTGGGGCTGGAAGGCCATGGCAGAGCTCTGTGGGGGTTGGGGGGGAATATGGGGCTGGGGGTGTGTGTGAAGGGGAGCTGAGGGTGATGTAGGGAGGCTGGGGGGTTGATATGGGGCTGGGGGTGGGGCATTGATAGGATGGTGGGCAGATATGGGGCTGGAAGGCCATGGCAGAGCTCGGTGGGGCTGGAGGGGGGGTGATGGAGAGATCAGGGCCATGCAGGGATGTTGGGGGGTGATACGGTGCTGGGGAGGTGGTGCAATGTGCCATTTCCATCACCCCAAGATGCTGGTGCTGCTGCACATGGGGTACAGGTGGGAGCTGGGGGGTGATGGGGCTGATGCTGGCCCTGGGTTGGAGTCCCCAGTCCCCCACCCCGTGCCCACCACACCAGGCCCCCTCACCCCCAGCCTCCTGCCCACAGTGCAACCAGTTCTTTGACCTCCTGCAAGACCTGGTGGACCACGTCAACGACTTCCACGTCAAACCCGAGAAGGACGCTGGGTACTGCTGCCACTGGGAGGGCTGCGCCCGTCACGGCAGGGGCTTCAACGCCAGGTGGGTGGGGGACTCTGGGCACCGGGGAGGGGCTTAAGGGTCACTGGGAGAAGGTCTCTGTCCTTCCTTCCATCCAGCATGGGATGCGAGGTCCTGGGGGCTTGGATGGCTGCGCTGGCATGGATGTCCCTGTCTCCTCACCCCATAGCCAGGGCATGGGGACAAGGAGATGCACTGGGGACCAAGGCTGACCCCAACCCTCTCCACGATGTCCCCCCAACCCCGGCAGGTACAAGATGCTGATCCACATCCGGACGCACACCAATGAGAAGCCACATCGCTGCCCCACCTGCAACAAGAGCTTCTCCCGACTGGAGAACCTGAAAATCCACAACCGCTCGCACACAGGTCAGCGCTGGCCACCGCAGGGAGGGGGAACGCTGGGTCGTGAGGAGAGCTACAAAGATCATCCGAGGGCTGGAGCCCCTCTGCTATGAGGCCTGGCTGGGAGAGTTGGGGTTATTCAGCCTGGAGAAGAGAAAGCTCTGGGGAGACCTCAGAGCAGCCTCCCAGTACTGAAAGGGGCTCCAGGAAAGCTGGGGAGGAGCTCTGGATCAGGGAATGCAGGGACAGGATGAGGGGAACGGTTTTCAGCTGCAAGAGGGGAAAGTGAGATGAAATCTTGGGGAGAAATGTTTTGCTGTGAGGGTGGGGAGGCCCTGGCCCAGGTTGCCCAGCGCAGTGGTGGCTGCCCCATCCCTGGAGGTGTTCCAGGCCAGGTTGGATGGGGCTTGGAGCCCCCTGATGCAGTGGGAGGTGTCCCTGCCCATGGCAGGGGGTGGCACTGGATGGGCTTTGAAGTCCCTTCCAACCCAACCCGTTCCATGCTGAGACAATGGGGCTGGCTGTGCCCCGCTGACCCAGCACTGCTGTCCCGCAGGCGAGAAGCCCTACATCTGCCCCTACGAAGGCTGCAACAAGCGTTACTCCAACTCCAGCGACCGCTTCAAGCACACCCGCACGCACTACGTGGAGAAGCCCTACTCCTGCAAGATGCCAGGCTGCCACAAGCGCTACACCGACCCCAGCTCCCTCCGCAAGCACATCAAAGCCCACGGCCATTTCGTCTCTCCCGACCACCTGGAGATGCTCAAGGTGCACCCGCCCCCCAAAACGCCCCTGACTTCAGCAGAGGTGCCCTACGTTAACGGGGCGCAGCTCGTGATCCCCAACCCCGCTGCCCTCTTCGCTCCCCCGGCGCTGCCACCATTGCCCATCCCTTTGGCCCCAGCACCACTCGACCTCAGCGCTTTAGGCTGTGGGGCTGCCAGTGCCCTGCCTGCTCTACCGGGTCCCATTCTGCCCCTCAGTGGTGGCCCCTTGAACTTGGCCAAGAGCCCACTGCTGCCCTCACCCTTCGCAGGGCTGGGGCTGCCAGTCATGTCACTGCTGGCCGGCGCGGCCAAGGCCGAGGGTGAGAAGGGCAGCGGGGCCGAGGGGCGGCTGCCCAAGGTGGGCAAAGGGCCAGAGAGCTGCAAAGAAAGAGGTGATAGGACTGATGGGGGGCGGCTGCGGGCACCCCCTGAGAGCCTGGCTCTGTTGCCAGGTGCCGTGCTCGACCTCTCAGTTGGTGGCAGCTCGGGGGGCAGCCCTGAGGCGCTGCCACCAGGCTGGGTGCTCATTCCCCCCGGCTCCCTGCTGCTCAAACCTGCCGCTGTCAACTGAGGGCCCCGACGATGCCCGCGGTGCCCACTGGCCCCGTGGGCAGATCCCGCTTCCCAGGGGTGGGGAGATTTGCCCCCTCCTCCCCCCTCCTTCTCCCAGCCCCGCCAGGACCTCGCTCGTGCTTTTATCCATCACGAAAGAAGAACAGACTCTTCTGAGAAAAGCAATAATCCCTGTGTGGCTGCAGCCAGCTGCCGTGCCATGCCAGGGGCAGCCCTGGGGGCACAGGGGGTCCCCCTGTGTCATCCCCTGGCTTGGGCAGCTGGGGACGCTGCTATTTATTTCTCGACCAGCCCCCTGTTCTGACGGGGCCTCCGTTGGGCTCATCTGCTGACTCGGTGTCTCCCTGCCCGAGGCCTCGGCACAGCCTCCGTCTGCAAGGACAGCGGGGTGACTGCTTGGGGACCGACAGCCCCGAGCTGTGCCTGGCCGTGCCATCCGACTGGCGTGGCTGTGGGCAGTGCCATGGCCCCAGCACCTCGGCACAGTCCCTGCTGTGCCAGGCCCAGCTGGCTGGGCACATGCCGGCCTGACGCCTGCCGACAGCCCTCCTGCTCCACGGCTGCCCTCACCACCTCCCCGGCCCTTCCCCGTGACAAGGCACACGGCTGCATGTGCCGCTCACCACGCCGGCTCCGCGCCAGGGCAGAGCCACCCTGTTAGCTATGTTCATACCTAACCATGTACCGCGAGCGCATGCGGGCAGCGCGGGCAGACTCGCTGCTGGTGGTGCGTTGGCACCAGCTGGTGGGGCACCTGCTCCGAGGATCCCTGTGACCCCCCGGGCAGCGTTGAGGCGCTGTCGCAGTGCCAGAAAGAGGCAGCATTCCCAGGGCAGAGCCCAGAGCTTCTCCTGGCACACGCAGCAGTTTCTGACACACCTCCCGCTGCCGGGCAGAACCCCCGAACCAGAGTGGGGAACTCCCTCATCCTGCCCCTGGAAGGAGCCCTGGCCAGGCGCGCCCCACGGGGAGCCGGTCTCCCTGCCCTCACCCTCCTGGGGATGGGGTGCGGCATCACCTGGTGCTGCCACAGCCGCAGCATGGCCGCGGGCCATTGACCAGGCCGCCCCGGCTGGTGTACGGTGTACGTCTCCTCGCTCCTTCGTCGGTTTGTTGTTGCACATTCCAGGACATCAGTATTTTAACGGTCTCAAAGTGCCTTTCTATCGTAGTTTCTGGGTTGTTTTTATTTTCCTCCTGTTGGGCTCCATCGCTGTTAGCGTAGCGTTTAAGGACTGCAGACATAAGAGATAAGCTAACGACTATAACACTATATTCCTCCAGGGGAGAGGAAGTTTATTAAGAAAACAATAAAGTGAAGTAATGTTTCAGTCTGTGATGGTGGCCATGACAAGCCCCAGGTGGGGACAAAGCCAGGGGCCAGAGGGGTGTGGCAGGCGATGGATGCGATCTCAGGGGCACGGCTGGCTCTGCCTGACCCCCCCGCCACATCCCTATGCTCCTGGCTGGGCAGAGTCGGTGCCAGTGAAGCGCTGCCAGGGTCTGCAGGATGAGGCACAGGTGGGGACAGCTCAGTGTGTCCCCATGGCCCCTTGCATCTGCACACCATCCCACGGTGGGAGAAGGGTCATGGCACAGAGCTCCTGGCATTCCCCTGGTACAGAGCCAGAGCAATCCATGTGCTCAGGCTGAGAGCATCCAAACCCACAAAAATAGTTCCTACGGCCTCCCTGGGTGCCATCCGAACGCCTGGCAGCCCTTGGTGCCCCAGGGCTACCCCTTCTACCCCAGCCGCTTCCCTCCTCCTCCTCCCCAGGGCAAACCCAGCCCCTCACAGGGGTCTGTCTCCTCTGGGGCAGTGGGCAGAGGCGGGCAAATCCCCTCTCCCTCCCCAGGGCACAAAGAGCCAGGCCAGGTGCTGGAGGACATGACATTTATTGGTTACCTATAAGTTAAGGGTGAGGGAGATGGAGCATGAGGATGGCAGGAGTCACGTCTCTGCTTTCCACCCTTTCTCCTTCTCATCCTTGGCCTGGATGCGGAGCTCCTCGTCCAGCCGCTCCTTGGCTCTCACCACCTGTGGGACACAGGGATGGAGTGACAGGGAGGGACAGGACTGTCCCCTCCCCGCTCTGCCTCTCCTGAATCCCAGGCAGGGTGGGGGGCCCTTTGCTCACCTTGGACTGCAGGTAGAAGGAGCCTCCCACTGACTTGTCATTCACCTTGAACAAATGGTCGTAGTTCTGCCAAAGAGGAATTCCCTCTCAGATTTGTCCCCTCTGCCCTCCTCGGTGGCCTCCTCCTCCCTGTGGCAGTGCGGGGCACCTTCAGGGATTCCCCTTCCCTGAGCAGCATCGCTGGGTAAATACTAAGGCCAACTCAGCAGCCTGAGCTGCTCTGTGCCACAGCTCCAGCCGGGGCCAGGAAATGAAACCTCCAGCTGGGATTAACCTCCAGCCTAGGACAGTACCACACTCCCTCTGGGAACCAGTCACCACCCCTGTGCCATCCCGTGCTGGGCTCTCCCATGCTCCAAGGGAGCCTCTACCTTCTGGATTTCCTCCGGGTTGAGGCTTGAGACATTGAGGATTTGCTGAGCTTCCTGGAGGCTGATGCCAGTGATCCTGGAGGCAGCGGCGGACTGGGGCCTCTCTGAGCGCCCTCGTGCATCTGCTGCCGCCCGGCTCGCTGCCCGGAGACACCAAGGGTGTGAGTGCCCCCAGCACTGCCCCTGGGACCCTCAGGCCTTGGGCAGCCACGCAGCAAGGCCCGTGGGCTCCAAGGAGCTGAGATCCCAGTTTCACCCCTCCACCCTCCTCACACAGCCCATGGGGATCACTGGGATGAGGCCCCTGGTGCCAGGAGGGGTGGCAAGAACTGGGGGATGCCCATTTGCTGTCGGTTCCCACAGCAAGCCAGGCTGCAGTCAGGAAGAAGCAGGCAGGGCTGGGGCTGCTGTGTCCCAGGGGACCATCCCACTCTGCTCTTTAGTGCTGCCGGGATGTCTTGGAGCCTGGCAGTTGTGTCAGCTCTGAGCTGGTGCCTGGGATAGCTGCTGGGAGCCCGGCTCGAGCCAAAATGCCATTAGGCTGGCACCAGGACATGGGTGCCAACTGTCACCCTGCAACAAGCCTGGCAAATGTCCTGTGTGGACACAGCCCTGCGGGAGTGGATGGGGACACTAAGTGGAGCCCTGGCTGTGTCAGGGGAGCATGGGAGTGGTTTGCACAGGGAGTGACGACCCTGCACCAGGCTGGTACCTGCGAACTCCTGGCGCAGTGCTCGCACAAAGGCCCGTCCGACCACCTGGGCCCCCACCAGGATGATCTGTGCCAGGTACTTGGCCTGTGGAGACAGCCGCTGTCACCCCTGCTGTCACCAGCCCTGTCCTCAAACCCAGCCACCTCTCCCTGAGTCCTGCCCAGCCCAAACTGGCCACCCCCTTCCCTGGCTCCTGTCACACCTTGGCCCTGCCAGCCCCAGCCCTGTTCCCCCTCCTCAGGCCCTACCCCCCCAGAACCACCTCCCCGGGCCCTGTGTCCCCCCTCAGCCCTGCCCACCATCATCCTCTGCCGCCTGTTCCTGGGCCCTGTCCAGCCCAGTCTCCTGCCTCCCCAGGCCATGCCCCTCCACCCCTGGGCCATGTACTCCCTCCTTGGGCCATGTCCTCCTGCTTTTCCATGCCTTGCCCATCCTGATTCTCTGTGTCCTCAGGTCCTGTCACCTTCCCCAGGCCCTGTCCTCCCACCTGCTGTGGGTGCCCGGTCCAGACCAGCCCGGTCCCACACCTTCCCAAGCCCTGTCCCCGACCTCACCGAACCCGGCCCAACCCTGTCTGCCACCTCCCTAGATCCTATCCCCTTCCCCAGGTCCTGTCCCCCAACCTCTCTGCACCCTGCCCAGCCCAGTCCCCCACCTCCCTGGACCCTGTCTCCCCACCTCGGGCCCTTCTCCACCTTGGGCCATGTTCCCCTTCCCCAGGCCCTGTCCTCCCACCTTGGGCCCTGTCCCTCCACCTCCCCCTCCACCTCCCCATGCCCTGCCCAGCCCAGTCCCCCGCCTCTCCCGGCCCTGTCCCCTTCCCCAGGCCCTGTCATCTTCCCTAAGCCATGTCCCCCTGCCTTGGGCCCTGTCCCCGTTTCCCCGTACCCTGCGCAGCCCAGTACCCCACCTCCCCAGGCCCTGTTCCCTTCCCTGGGCCCTGTCCCTTCGCCACCAGGCCCTGTCCCCTCACCTCCCCACACCCTGCCCACCCCTATTTTGCCACCTCCGTGGGCCCTGTTCCCCCACGTTGGGCCATATCCCCCCACCTTGAGCCATGTCTCTCCACCTCCCTGCACCCTGCCCAGTCCAACCCCCCGCCTCCCCGGGCGGGAAACCCTGTCCCCCTTCCCCTCTCACCATGTCCTCGCGGCCGCTTCCGCCGCCGGCGCTCACGGGCTCAGGGGAGCGAAGGGCGCCGCGGCCGCCGGGACGGGGGGGACGAGCGCCCCCTGGCGGTGGAGGAACCGCCTGGGATGACGGGGAAGGTGGGGCTGCGCGTGCGCACATGTGGTGGTCTCCGTGTCCCCCCGCTCCGCGTGCCATCCCCGCCCCGTGTGTCGCCTCGCTCCATGTGCCCCCCCCGTGTGCCCCCCCGTGGCGCCTTGCGTCCCCGATCCCTGTGTCCCCCCGTGTGCCCCCCCTTGTGCCCCCCACGCCCCCCCTCCCCGTGTGCCCTCCGCGCCCCGTGTGCCCCCGCAGTCCTGTAAGCATCCCCTCCTCGCCCTTTGTGCCCCGCCCCCCCCCCCCCCCCCCGCGCTCCCCCCCCCTCCTCCCGCGGATCACGCAGGACACGGTGCGGGTGCAGCGGCTTTAATAGCGGGTCCTGCCCGCGGTGGGGGGCCACGGTCCCCGCGCCCCCTCCTCTCCTTTCTTCGTCCTGGTGGTCCCGGGGGGGGGGCGGCTCTCGGGATGCGGGGTCCGGCCTAGTCCTGCGGGGAGGGCGAGGGGTTGAGGGGCGCTGCAGGACCGGTCCCGGCCCCCCTGCCCCTCCGGTCCCTCCCTGGGGTGCCATTGCTCTTCCCCGGGTCCCCCCTACCTTGCCCCCCCCCAGTCCCATTCCAGTCCCCGGGGTCCCATTATTCCCCTCCCGTTACTTCCCGGGGTCTCTGGGTCCCATCCCCGCCCCTCCCGGTGTCCCATTCCACCTCCTCACACCCGCTGCCCCGCCATGGTCCCATTCCCCTCCACGGGGGCCCCACTCCCCCCCCACACCCCGGTCCCGTCTCGGCCCCTCCCCCCGCACCTCCCTGGGGTGCCGCCCCCGCGCGGTTTTCTCCCCCTGTTCCCTTCCGTTCCACCCCCGGGGTGTCCCCCAAAACGCACCCACTCGTCCTCGCCCACCCCCTCAAAGGCGTCCTGGGGCAGAGGGTCATCCCTGTTGCCCAGCCGGGCCACCATGGCGTTCAGGAGCTGCAAGGGGACAGTATAGGGGTTGGGGTCACCAGCCCCTGCCTCCCCTTCCCAGGTCCCACCCCAGGGCGTCTCCCCTGCACCCACCTCCTCCTTCTTCTGCTCCTCAGACTTTTCCTCCAGGAACACAGACGCGGGGACAAACCTCCGCACCGGGGCCTCCTTCGGGGCCTCACTAACTGCAAGAGCGGCATCATCCCACGGCTGACACCCACCAGTCCACGGCTGACATCCACCGCCCCATGGCTGTCACCCCTCACCCCATGGCTGTTACCCCTCACCCCACGGCTGACATCCACCGCCCCACGGCTGACACCTCTCGCCCCATGGCTGTCACCCCTCACCCCACGGCTGAGACCCACTGCCCCACGGCTGACAGCCCTCACCCCATGGCTGACACCCACCACCCCACAACTGACACCTCTCACCCCATGCCCATCCCCGTGGTCCCAGGGCGCTTCCCCTGCCCCACCTGGCCTCATGTCACCCGGCCGCAGGCTGGCCCGGCGCTGCTGCCCATCTTCTCCTGCCAGCCAGGCTTGGCCACCAATGGCCGGCTCCCACCAGACGCGGGTTGGTGGGAAGATATCATCCTGGAAATACTCCTTCTGCGAGGACAAGGGGTACTGAGGGGTGTCCCCAACCTCCTACCCCCTCCAAACCCAGAAGGGTCCCCACGCTCTACCTTGACGCGTGGCACGCAGAAAGCCACTGGCTCCAGGGTGCTCTGCCCGAGCCGCAGCGCCCGGGCAAACTCCACCTCCCGCACCTCGCACACCATTTTGGGTAGGAAAATGAAGCCCTGGTGGGGCAGAATCACAGAATGTCCTGAGTTTGAAAGGACCCACAGGGACCATCGAGCCCAACTCCTGTCCCTGCACAGGACACCCCAACATTCACACCGGGTCCCCGAGGGCCTCGGCCAAACGCCTCTGGAATATTGTCAGGCTGTGACTGCTTCCCTGGGGAGCTCTTCCAGGGCTCCACCACTCTCTGGGGGATGAACCTTCTCCTCATGTCCAACCTAACCCTGCCCTGGCATCTTCCTGCCATTCCCTCAGGTCCTGTCCTTGGGCACCAGAGAGAAGAGCCCAGCGCCTGCTCCTCCTCCTCCCCGTGTGAGGAAGCTGCAGAGCGCGATGAGGTCTCCCCTCAGTTTCCTCCAGGCTGAACAGACCCAGGGACTTCAGCAGCTCCTCACACAATTTCCCTCTAAACCCTTCCCCAGCTCCGTGCCCTCCTCTGGACGCTCTCCAGCAGCTTTAGCTTCTTTTTACCCTGTGGCCCCAGAACTGCCTCCAGTGCTCAAGGTGGGGTCGCACCAGGTCTACCAGAGCAGAGCAGAGCAGGACAATCCCCCCCTCACCTGGTGGGTGATGCCGTGCTGGACGCACCCCAGAACATGGTTGCCCTCTTGGCTACCAGGGCACTGCTGCCTCATGTTCAACTTGATGTCAACCAGAACCCCCAAGTCCCCTTCCTCAGAAGCGTGTGTGGATCTGAGGGGTCAGGGAAAGGTCCCCCTTTACCTTGTGGGGTTCGCTGGAGGTGAAGCTGTTGCACTCAAGGAAATAGGGGGGCTCGGGTGTCACCTCGTAGAGGAAAACTCTGGTGTCACCCTGGGAACGGAGCGAGATGGGAGCTGGTGGGGGGTGCACGGAGGGACCCTCTATATGGTTGGGATGCTGCCGGCAGGGAGCACCCCAAGTTTATTTGGGGAGCAACCCCTCACCTTGCCAGTGAGGAAGACAATGCTGGTATCCTCATCATAGAAGGGCAGGAGGGTGGAAGGGGCCATGTCAAGGCCGAGGACAGACAAGGGTCCCTCAAGCAGCGCCTGCACCCGGTACAGGAGGACCTTCCTCTCACTGCGGCTGTGGAGATGTGACAATGAGGGTCACGGTGTCCCTGGGGAACCCCTGCCCCGGCGTGCGTCCTTCTCTTTACCTGTCGAAGCCGGACACCAGGAGGTAGTCACCACCGCAAACCCAAACCAGGCGCGCTCCACGGCTCCCTTCGGGACCTGGACTCTCCTGGGTGGGATGAAGGTCACTTGACCTGATCAGAGAGAGCTGGTGGTGCGGGCAGGGGCCCACAGCTCTCCAACCCATCCCCACTGCCATTATTGTACCTGTTGAGGCTGAGGGCTGTGCCGGGGCTCATAGAGCCGTAGCCGTCCATCCTTGCTCACCGTGGCCAGCTTCTTCCCATCAGGGCTCCAGGCCAGGCTGAAGATCTGGGGACATGGATGTTGTGTCCCCTGCATGGCCAACTGCATCCTTTGGGTGGCCCCAGTTGTGTCATCCCTTACCTGGTCGGTGTGTCCCTGCAGACACAAGGCTTCCCGCCTGGTGCTCAGCTCCCAGATCCGCACCGTCATGTCATAGGAGGAGGAAACCAGGATATTGGATGCCAAGGGGTGGAAGCGGATGGAGTAGATCTTCTCCGTGTGACCTGGTAAGGTTTTACGGTGTGTGGTTGTCCCCACTTGTGCTGGGATGTGGACACCACCGGGCTGGCTTGTCCCCAGTGTAGGATGCAACTGCCTCCCCGTGTGTCACTCACCTCGGAGGACAGCTTCGGGCTCCTGCAACATCTCCTTCAACCCTCCCTCAGGGATCCGCCACAGCCGGATCTTGGCATCTTCACCCGCTGCAGCACCAAAAGGGATGGGCAGTGGTTAAGCCAGTGACCTGCCATGCCAGGGAACAGCCCCTCGGCGATGGAGTGCGTACCAACAGCGAGGCGCCGTGCGTCAAAGGGGTCCCAGGAGAGGTCGGCCACTGCTGCGCTGTTCTGGATGGTGGGCACGGCCACATCGGGGAGACGGCCGGGCTTGGAGAGCTGCAAGAGAGAGCCTGGGGGGTCACCTGCGCTGTGCCTGCTGGTGAAGAGCCAGCCACCGCGCCGGGGTTACCTCGAGGATGGCGATCTGGCCGCCGGAGGAGAGCAGGGGCAGGGCGACACGCTGGTGGTTGGTACAGAAGCCATCGCACTCGCCCGGCGTGGTGAGGCTGAGCCCACGCAGGTTGGTGAGGTGAGTGTCGCGGTGCAGCACCCTGCCCTGCACATGCCGGAAGCGGGAGCTGGGCCCTGGCACAGTGAGGGGACACATGAGCACCCTGGGTTGTCCCCCCTCAGCACAGCTGAGGGACACCAAGCCCACCCTGCCGCCTGCTCACCTAAAATGCTCTGCAGTGACTTCTGGCTGGGGCTGCTGACGAAGCCGCTGGAGGGGCCAGTGCTGGCTGAGAGGGACGTGGTGGCACTGCCCGGTGAGGCCAGCGAGGACGGTGAGGAATAGCCACTGCACTCCTATCGGAGACAGAGAGGGTGAGCAGGGGTGCCAGCAGCCCAGCTCCACCTTATCTGTGGGACAAGGATGGTGGGGTCCCCCAACCCCTTGGCACCCCGTGCTCACACTCCGGTCGGTGTCACCAAGGCTGGTGTCAGCTGTGGGCGATGTATTGGGGCGGACGATGACGGGGGAGCTGAAGGTCTCTGTGGGTCTCCGTGCGGGGTGCAGGCTCACCCTCCCCACCTGCCAGCAGGGAGAGCAGTGGGCAGGGGGTTGTGGCAGCCCTGGGAGATGCCACTGGCAGGAACAGCCCCCCCGGGTGATACTGACCTGCTGGTTGTCCCCTGCCCACCAGGCCTGCGCACTGGTGGCTGGCAGAGTCCCAGGGCAGTCAGGGAACAGATCCTCATGGAAGTCCTGAGTGGACTGCAGGAGAGGGAACAGGGTGAGGTGGATGTCTCCAAAACTCTGTGTCCTGCTGCCAGCTGGCAGCCCTGGGCATCCCCTGGCACCTCAGCCCTCCTCGTCCCCATGAGCTGCATGCCAAAGCCTGTGGATTCCATTCTGGAGGATTGATTGTCTTTGACAAATCCCCCAACCTTGAGGCTGACTGGATTTGGGAGGGTCTCCCCTGCCCTGGTTCTGACCAGACTTTGTGGGCTCATCCCATCCTGACAAGATATTTTGGTTTGTATCCTTACCTCCCCAAGTATCAGAATTCGATTCACCTGGCGCATTCCAGCCAGATGCTGATCTGTCACTGTCACTGCCTCCTCAGCTGGATTTTTTAGCCTCACCCCAATGGTTACTTCTTGAATTTTCACCCCAGCTGTCACCAGCAGAAACTGCCCAACTCTGCCTGACCTTCTGTCCATCTCCCCATCCCTGTTTGATCTTCCAAGATGTTGGTGGCAGACACTGCACTGCCTTGCGCACCCCTGAACGCAGCCAAGCCTCTGACACAGCAGCACCCAGCACTCCCCCTCCCACACCCAGCCCGTTTCAGCACCCAGCGTTCAGGATGTGGCACCCCGGATCCTGCCTCCAGCACCCCGACTCTGCTACCCAGCGCCCCAGTTTCAAACGCTCTAAGCCACCTGAAGCACCCAGGATCCACTCTCTAGCGCCCAGCTTCCTGCATGCAGCACCCGACTTCCCAAATCTAGCACCCAGTAAACCCAGTTTCCACTGCCCACCAGCAGCACCCAGACTGCAGCACCCACCTTCCAGTCTCCACCACCTCCCAGCAGCAGCCAGCACCCAGCACTTACCCTCCAGACTCCATTACCCACTATCAGCACTCAAATTTCAGTCTCCAGCACCCAGCACCCACTCTCCAGGCTCTGTTGCCCCCTATCAACACCCAGATTTCAACCTCCAGCACCCACTCTCCAGCCTCTGGCACCCACCACCAGCACCCACTCTCCTGCTCCATTGCCCTCCCTTAGCACCCAGGTTTCCGCCCGTAGCACTCAGGTTTCCCTCCTCTCCTGCTCCCCCCAAGCTGGGAATGGGGGGGCCCCTGCACCTGTGTGCCCTTTGTCACCCAGAGAGGTGTCACCCACAAGATGGCACCAGGCACCCGTGACACGGTGCCACTCACAGCCCCTCTTACCTTGCGTGGCACCACGTAGCTGACCGGGACGATGGCGGTGTCGGTGAGCTGCAGGACACGGAGAACCTCGCAGGCCATGACATCCAGGGCCAGGCGTGGCACAGCTGCCAGGCCCCGCGTGCTGCCCTCTGTCCGGCACTGGGTCACTGGGGACAGGCAGTGTGGGGCAGGTGTGGGGCAGGTGTGGGGCAGGGCTGAGGCCCCAGGGCTGCTGGCAGCCCAGCGTGGGCTGTATGCTGCTTACCGTGTGTGAGCGCCGGCTGTGCAGGTGCCACCTCGAAGCAGTACAGGAGGTTTTCTCCCTGGAAGAGAGATGGAGGGAACAGGGCATGAGCTGGGCTGTGGGGAGCACCGCACTGCACCCACACACCCCCTCCTGCATTCCAGTGCACCCACGAGCACCCCGCTACCCCCCCGCATCATCCTAATCCACACACACCTCGCTGTACCCTCCTGCATCCTCCTGCATCCCCCTGCATGCACATGCACGTGCACCTTACTGTGCCCCTCTGCATCCTTCTGCATCCCACGGTGCCCTGCTGCACCCCCCTGTACCCACATGCACCACTCTGCATCGTCTTGCACCCACATGCGTTCTCCTGCAGCCCACTGCAATGGCTACACCCCGCTGCCACCCCTGCATCCTCCTATCCCCCTGCACCCACATGCACCCCGCGGCATCCTGCATCCTGCTGCCCCCCACTGCATGCCCATGCACTTCACTGCAACCACTACACTCCCTCCCTGCATCCTCCTACAGCCAGTCCACCCTTCTGCACCCCGCTGCACCCACACGCATCCCCCTGCCTCCTTCTGCACCCCCCTGTGCCCCCGCAGCCCCTGTGCCCCCGCACCCCACTGCCGTGTGTCCTCACCTTCCCGGCCAGCACCAGCAGCCCAGTGTCGGTGTCGTACAGAGGAACGGCCGCCCTGCAAGAGGGGGAGGGTGCTGAGCCACCGCTGCAGCACCCTGACAGCTGCAAGGCCAGATCCTGCTCCTTCCCCCATGGGTGCCCACTCCAAACCTCCTGCCAATGGCAGGAGTGCAGGGAGCTGCTCCCCATGACACAACCATTGCTGTCCCACTCCTGGATGACAAGCAGTGGGGCAGCACCACTGGCACCACCAGCTGCACGGTGCCTGCCACAAAGCCATGCCTAGCCGCAGGGCATCCCACTGCCATGGCCCAGCAATGACACCCAGTCCTGCTCGGGAAGGTGCCAGCACCCACGGGTGAGCCCCGGGGCTGGCTGGGCTGGCTTGGCCAGTTCGGGATGGGTGCGTGGCACACCCTGGCACGCCACCGGCCTCACCCGGCACCTGCTGTGCCACCCAGCCCTGTGTGCCATGGCTGGGCCAGCTGGAGCATGTCCCTGCTCCTGGCCTGCACCCTGTCCCAGCCTGCGGCCCAGGGCTGCTCGGTGGCCAGAGGGGCCCCTGGCTCGGGGGGACACTTGGGGACACAGACCAAGGGGGTGCTTGGTGGCCACAGGGGCCCATGGCTGGGGAAACACTTAGTGTCTGATGGGGACGCTGAGCAAAGGTGTGCTCGGTGGCCAGAGAGGACACTTGGGGACGCTGATCAAGGGGGTGTTCAGTGGCCAGAGGGAACCATGGCTGGGGGAACGCTTGGTGGCTGGTGGGGACACCGACCAAGGGGGTGCTCGGAGGCCAGAAGAGCCCATGGTTTGGTGACTGGAGGGGCAATGACCTTCCCTTGTCAGGGACGGAGAAGGGAGCTGCGCAGGCAGAGAACAAAGGGACGATCTGTTGCTTTTGGGCTGAGTTCCTGTGATTTTGCAGAGGGAAGGGAGCTGTGCTGGGTCGGAGTTTTACACCGTGCAGCTCGGAGGAAACATGGTGAAACCAAGGCTGTGCCGCAGGTCACCGTGGCGGGGACACCCTCGTGCTGCCACAGCCTTGCCCTGCTCAGGACTGTTGGCACGAGGTAGGCAAACAGTGCTAGGGCGGCTGTAGCAGGCACCGGGGTCCCCTGCCAGCCTGCGGTCACTGTTACCAGCACTGCCACCACCACAGGCGCCAAGGGTTGGGACAAGGGCACACCTGGGTGCCTGGCTGTCTCAGCCCAGCCCGTGCTGTCCTTGTGGTGCCGAACAGGGAGCGTTGTCTTATGGTGCTTGGCACAAGTCTGCTGTAACCAGGGCACGGAAACAGCCCTGTGAGTGCCACCCACTGCCCTTGTCCCCCAGTGGGTGGTGGCAGGGGATCTGTGGGTGCCAGGGTGCTGAGGCCTGTGGGTGCCAGGGTTCCTGACTAGCCTGGGCACACTAGATATGGCGTCTTGGGGGCACCCAGCCTCAGGTGTAACCAGGGGTGTTGGGGGTGCCAAGGGTCCCATGGATGCCAGGGGTATGAGGGAAATAGATGTCTCCCCATGGATGCACAGCAGGGGTGCTTGGATCCCAGGCACGCCAGCCCCATGGGTGCTGGAGGTCCTGGGGGACCCTGGAGTGTTCTGGGGGTCCTAGAGTGACCCCTGTGTCTCTGGGGGCTCCTGGAGCTGCTGGGGGTTCCTGTGACTTGAGGGGCTCCTGGGGCTGCCAGGGATCCTGGAGCTGCTGGGGGTCCTGGGGTCTCGGGGGTCCCTGTGGCTCTGGGGGTCCCGGGTGTCTCTGTGTCTCGAGAGGTCCCCGGGCTCCTTATGGCTCTGGAGGTCCCGGGGGTCCCTGTGTCTCCGGGGGTCCCGGCGGCCCCGCCCCTCGCCAGGCCCCAGGTGCGCAGTGGGCGTGACCTGCGTGCCCGCCGTGCCCCGCCCCTCCCCCTGCGCAGCCAATGGGAGCGCGGCGCAAGAGCAGGCCCCGCCCCCCGCAGTATTAAAGCCGCCCCCCGCGCGCGGCGCCCGCAGAGTGGGACGCGCCCGCCCGGTCGTTGGTGTTGTTGCCGCCATGGAGTGACCGCCCGGCCCGCCCGGTGAGTCCCGCGGCCCCGCGCCGTGGCACGGGCTCTGATGGGGCCGGGAGACGCGGCTGGGCCGGGGGCACCCGCCATGTCCGGGCTGGGATGATGCCCTGTCCCAGCTCGGGATGGAGCCCCGGGTGGGCTGGAGGTGATGCCCTGGCCGGGCTGGAGCTGACGGTGCCCCGGCCGGTGATGGTGCCTTGGCTGGGCAGGGAACAGCGGTGCCCTGGCCGAACTGGGGGGGATGCCTTGGCTGGGGTGGGGGCCAGGGCGCACAGGGCCCCTGTCCCTGTGCCCTGGGATGCGTGGGGCTCTGGCCCGAGCACCTCGGCCCAGCGCTGCTCCCACCATCGGGAAGGGGGGGATGTGTCTGGGGCTGATGTGGAGCCCGGCTCCCTCCAGCTGTGGCTGGGTGGCTGCGTCCCATCCTGCCAGCAGAAGGGCTTCAGGACCCATATGGTCCTGGGCTGGTGCCATGCTCGCCCTGTCCCAGCAGATGTGGCAGCAGGGCTCACCCTTTGGAACCAGGCAGAGGTGGGAGCTGCTGGCAGAGGTGTCTGCCACCTCCTCCTCAGTGGAGGGCTTGGCTGGGCTGAGGTTTGGCTGCCTTGGCCCTGTCTGCCCTTGGGAGTCATTGTCCTGGGTTGCTGACCTGCTGTGGGACTTTGTGGAGTCCCCGGGCAGAGCTGGCACCCAGGGCTGGCACAGAGAGATGGGTGCCAGCAGAGCCACCAGCCAGCCTGGTTGGCAGGGATACCACCACCCCTCCTGCTGCTGGGTCCCTGCATGCTTCACTGTCACCCAGCTTGTGCGGGGCAGATGCTGGCCCTGTCACCCTCTCTGGGTGTGACTTTGGGCCACCACGGAGTCAGTGTCCTCTATTGGGTGAGCCACGAGAGCCAGTGCATCCCAACAGAGATGCTCCAGCTTCAAAACTCCTCTTCCCAACCAAAAACCCGGACTTGTGTTCCTCCACACACCCCTTCCTGCTGACGTGCCCCACACCCACAGGACTCATCGTGCTGGGATGAGGGTGGCTGGACTGGCCTGACCCAGCTGGGGTCGTGCCGCTGCCCACACGGTGCTGGGCAGTTCGGCCATCAAGGATAACACTAATTACTATTTTTCCCTATACCACGCCAAGGCCGAGTGGCCTCGCCGGGTGGCCCTGACGCAAGCTCTGCTGGCCCGGCTGGCTCTGCCGGCGGGACGCGGCAGGAGGAAGCGCTTGGGGACAGCCGCGGTCACCCCAGTCACGCCGAAGGAATCTGGCCGTGCTGCCGAGGCCACGCGTGGCATCACCACCAGCCTCCTCCCAACTTCTGCTGGCGTTGGGGTTCCTCCGGAGGCGGTTTGGCTGCCGGTAAAGCGGCTCTGCTGGTTTTTCTCCTTGCCGGCACCTGAGCCGGGGAGCGCGGCCGGGTCAAAGGGGCAGGAGCAGGATGGAGGGGCCAGCGAGCGCCCTGGGGAATGCAATAACCAGGCCTGCATTCCTCCAGGGCTGCTGCGGAAACTTTAATTAAATAGGGAGGGGAGCCCTGGAGGAGGTGGGAGCTGCGGCCGCGCAGGGTGGGTTGAAGGAGAGGAGGATTAAGGACTTAATCCTGCATCCCCCTGGCTGGGTCTCTGGAGGGGGCACGTGTTGACGTGGGCTTGTTTTGGGACGGTGTCAGGGAGGGGAGCAGCATCTGAAGGCACCGTGACCCTCCCTGCAGTGACAGGGACAGGGCCCAGGGTGCAGCTTCGTGCGGGCCTGCTGGCAACAACGGTGGCTTTGTTCAGCTGTGAAGCCTCGCTTACCGATGCGGGAAGGGACACCTCGGGGAGAACAGCCACATCCCTAAGTGGCAGAGACCCGCAGGAGGGCTCCTCCGGCCTCTCCTGCACCCGTGTCACCCTGCGGCACAGGGACAGCATCAACCTCATCCTTAAACCACCTGATGGGTGCACAGCAGGGCATCCTCCACCCAGCCCCTCGCCCTGGGCTGGCAGCGAGATAACTGGGCCCAGAGGCGGGGGACACGGCACTCCCACCCCAGCAGGCTGGCAGGGAAAGGCTGAACTGGGACTGGGGGAATCCGAGCCCAGATCCTCCCCACAGCCGGAAAATATGAATAATTCGGCAAATATCTGCGGTGCAGGAGTGGGGGAGCCCAGCCAAGGCAGCAGCAGGCCGCTGGTA
Source organism: Neomorphus geoffroyi (assembly GCA_033558235.1). Lineage (NCBI taxonomy): Eukaryota > Metazoa > Chordata > Aves > Cuculiformes > Neomorphidae > Neomorphus > Neomorphus geoffroyi. The sequence continues at coordinate 9,778,023 of JAUMJM010000038.1, forward strand.
GGGCGGTCCTAACACCTCCTGCAGAACCAGGGTCCCCTTTTCAGCCTTGGGGACCCCCCTGGGATGAGGGGGGGGCTGTTCCCCTGTTTTGGAGGGGCGAACACCCTGCTAAGTTAACCCTTCACTGCCTTGAAATAGTAGCAAGGCAGGGAGGCAGTACGTGTGGGCAGGATGCCAGGGGGATGCTGGCGTGTGCCGGCGGAGCAGGGTGATGCTGAGGGAGAGGTGACAGAGGCGTGCGGGTGGAGCAGTCGTGCCGCCAGCCCAGCGCTTGTGGCAAGGTGGGGATGCGTGGCCGAGGCCATGGCTGACCGAACCTGCCTGGAGTGGGGAGCCTGGCAGGCGGGGAGGGGAGGAAATGCCAGCGTAATTAAAGGGACGAGAGAGACTTGGAGTCAGCAGCTGGTTGCAGCACGGGACACGTCAGCGAAACTCGACCCTGGCATTGCAAAACCAGCCCCAGCTTCCCCAGCCTCCCGCAGCCCTGGCCATGCTCCGGTGTTGCCCACCTGGCACGGCAGCAGCACCGTGGGTAAGCCTGGCACGCTGTGCCAGCCAGCCAGCACCCTCAGGCTGCCGGAGCCACCTCCAGGGCTGGCACAGTATGAGGGTGCTGAGGCTGCTCCCTTAGCCACAAAAAGAGCTTTGCAAGATCTCCACAACACTTTCTTGGCTCTGTTTTGACACCAATGGCCTGGCTGTGATGTTGGGGTGCTGGTGACAGTGTCTCCTGGGACACCAAGAGCTCCTGGATGCGTCAAGGGGGTGACGGCACAGGCCACGGCAGGGCAGAGCCACTCAGGCCAAGTGACTCAGGGCTGTGGTGACCCTGCCCAGCGGCCTGGGCGCACCCCACCCTCCAGTGCACCCCACCCAGCGACGAGGCGAGGACGGAATCGGCCAGCGCGTTAACCCCATCGGGCTGCGGGCGAGCGCGGGTGCCTCTGTGGCATGGGGGGCTCCACTGGCTGGGGCACAGCACAGACCCGATCCCAGTGGTGGCCCTGCACAGGACAGGGTCTCCTGTGGTGGTTGGATGGCCAGGGCAGGCGGTACGTGCTGCCGCGTGACCCCGCAGTCCCCACACACGGCAGGGGCCCCTTGTGAGCTGCGGCGGGGGGGTCTGCGTGGAGCTGTGAGCAGCTTGGAGCACGGAGGGGATGGTGACAGCCAGGGCTGGGGAAGAGGCTTTCGGGGCAGGGTGCTGCTAGCACCCTCATGTCCAGAGATTGCCCGTTCCCTGCCTGCAGACCCTCCTCCACCCCCCCGTGCACCCCTGAGATGGGGTGGCAGGAGACATCAGGTCCCCCCTCGCCTGCGCTCATTAGGATTGTCATTAAAAGGGCTGAAAGATGGGGCTGAGAGAGGAGCCAGCATACCCCCAAGCAGGGACATGGGCTGGGGCAGGGGTGCTTACAGCCTCCCTCGCCCCAACAGCATCCTCCCTCCATCCCACTCCTTGTGCTAGGGGGACGAGGACGCAGCACAGGGTGCTGTGCCAGGTCCCTGGGATGCCACCAGGGAGGGAAACAGCAAGGTGACCAGTGGCCCCAGGGGACAGGAGCTGGCTCAGGGCTGAGCACAAGCCCTTGGACTCTGTGGGGATGCAGCTGGCTCTGCAGGGCACAGAAGGGACCTGTGGGGCTGGGGGGGCACCTGACTCCTTTGGGCCTACAGCCTACGTTCAGGCAGCCCCTCAGCGGGGCCAGCTCTGGGCACCCCTGTCCCCGAGGGGGACTTCTGCCTCTGGCAATCTGGGCAGGAGCAGACCTGGGGATGGTGGCACAAGCAAAGGGTTCTGTGATGCTGGGTGCACTGGGAAAGCAATCCTGGCTCCCTGCTCCCCTGGCTCCCATGCCCTGGTGCTCCATGCCGCCTGCTGCACGTTTGATTTGCAGCCAGGGAGGCAGAGCCCCTGCCCTGCTGCAGACCAGACTCTCGGTGCCCCACTGGAGATGGTACCAAGGGACCTGGCCAAAGCCAGTGGGAAATGTCTCATGGGAGAGCCTGGGGTGCACAAAGGTACCACATCCCTAAATCCTGGGGGTCCAGGGAGCTGGGGTGGGCAGCTCACATGCTGCTATACTCTCACCGGCTCTGCCCTGGGCCAGAGCAGCACAGAGGGGGTGGGAGAGCAGCGGGGACTTCCCTGCTCTCTCCCAATCTCTTTGGGACCAGAGGGTCCCACTCTGGGCATGAGGAGAGACACCCCAGCAGCAGTGCAGAGGTTCTGAGAGGCCCCACTGCCCTGGGTGCCCCCTGGCAGGGCCTGGCCCCTAACCTCGGCTGGGTTTCTCTCTCCCGCAGAGCTGACACCATGAGCCGGCTGATCCTTTGCACGCTGCTTCTCCTGGTGCCCCGGGAGCTGGCTGGGGCATGTCCCGCAGGCTGCCAGTGCCACGACCCCAGGACCATCCTGTGTGCGGCCAGACGGGGCCAGACTGTGCCCCGTGGGCTGCCCCCCAACACCCTCTCCCTCTACGTCTTTGAGAATGGCATCACAATGCTCAGCGAAGACAGCTTTGCAGGCCTGCCCGCTCTCCAGCTCCTGGACCTCTCACAAAACAAGATCACCAGCATCCAGAAAAATGTCTTCCAACCCCTGATGGAGCTTGTCAACTTGGACCTGTCCTCCAACCAGCTGCAGGAGATCACCAATGAGACTTTCCATGGGCTACGGCTGCTGGAGCGGCTCTACCTGCAGAGGAACAGGATCCAGCACATCGATGCTGCTGCCTTCGACACACTGGAGAACCTGCTGGAGCTGAAGCTGCAGAACAACCAGCTCTGGGCTGTGCCCCCACTTGACCTGCCCAACCTCCTGCTGCTGGACATCAGCTGGAACAAGATCCCCAACATTGCACCAGGGACCTTCCATGCCGTCAACATAGAGTCCCTGAAGATTGCGGGGCTGAGCCTCACAAGCTTAGATGAGGAGCTCTTCCAGGCCCAGAACAACCTCCATGAACTGGACGTCTCCGACAACCTGCTGGAGCGAGTCCCAGCAGTGCTGCGGCGCCTGGGGAGCCTCACCAAGCTCAGCCTGGCTGGCAACACCCGCATCTCCCAGCTGCTGGCAGAGGACTTCCACAACCTTCACAACCTCCAGGAGCTGGACATCAGCAACCTCAACATCAACACCATCCCTCGGGACTTCTCCCGCTTCTTCCCCAGGCTACGGGCCATGACGGCTGCTGGCAACCCCTTCAACTGCATCTGCCAGATGAGCTGGCTGGTGCAGTGGGTGAACGCCAGCGGCGTGGTCCTCCGGCGGCCCGAGGAGACACGCTGCCACTTCCCCCTCAAGAACTCTGGCAAGCTCCTGCACCACCTGCAGTACGCTGACTTTGGCTGTCCCACCACCACCACCACGCTGCGGCCCACCACACCGCGCCCCACCACGCAGCCACTGCCCACGCTGCTCCCCACCAGCAGCCGCCTGCCGCCACCACAGCCCAGCACCACGGCTCCCACCGTGGCGGCCAGGCTCCCCCTTGACAGTTCCACGCTGGTGCCCTTCAGTGGGCTCCCGGCCCCCACCAGCCCCCCGCCACCTCTCTGTCCCCCTCGCACATGTCTGAATGGTGGCACATGCCGCCTGGGTGCCCAGAACCTCCTGGAGTGCCTGTGCCCAGTGGGCTTTGCCGGGGCATTCTGTGAGGAGGAGGTGATGGGGACAACGACGCTGTCCTCGGCCACGCCGAACCCACTGCCCGGCAGGCGGATCAGCATCACGCAGGTGAGCAGCACCTCCCTCAAAGTGGACTTGCAGAACTACATCCAGTCCAAAGCGCAGCTGAAGGGCATCCGCTTGAGCTACCGAAATCTCTCTGGACCAGACAAGCGGCCGGTGATGCTGCGTTTGCCGGCTTCACTCTCCGAGTACACGGTGCGGGCGCTGAAGCCCAACTGCACGTACCGTGTGTGCATCGGGCCGCTGGGGGACAAGGTCTCCAAGGAGGAGCACTGCGCTGAGGCACAGACCCTGCCAGTGAGCCACCAGCAGCACTCGCCCGTCACCCAGAGCAAGGACAGCAACCTCCCCCTGATGATCGTCCCTGCACTGGCCGCTGTCCTGCTGCTGGTGGTGGTGGTGACTGCTGGCACGTACTACCACCGGCACCGCCGGGCCAAGGCACACGCTGGCACCAGGGTGGATGCCAGCCCGCTGGAGCTGGAAGGGGTGAAAGCCTGCCTGGAGAACGGGGATCTGAGCAGCCACAGCTGCAAGGTGCCGGAGGCAGCGATGCTTTCCGGTGGCTCTGAGTGTGAAGTCCCTCTCATGCAGTCGCACTACCCCAGCAACAACAACACCCCGGGACTCAAACCCTCCTATTTCTGAGCCAGGTGGGACAGGGCTGCTGGGTGAGGGAGCCCTGGACAGATGAGGGTTCCCAGCTGTCTCCCTGCGGGGTGAGGAGTTTGCTGAACCCCTCCAAACCCCTAATGTGCAATTTCCGAGAGGCTGCCACGCGCCAGGAGGAGACACTAATTTTACTGCTTAGTGCCTTGATTTCTGTGACTACGTAGAACGTGGGTACCGAAAGAAGAGGGGGTTGGGGATTTTAATGTGGGGTTTGGGTGGGCTTTTTTTAGCTACTGCTCAAAAGAAAGCTGCCGGTGACTCGGCTAAGGGACATCCACGTGCTGGCAACAAGGGTCCTTTAGCGGAGCATGGCCCGTGACTCTCAACTCCCTGGAAGCTGATGTGAGCAATAAGGCCCGGCTGAGGTGCTGGGACCCTCAGGACCCCCGGGTCGAAGGAAGCGCCAAGCAGGCACACCGGGAATTGAAGCTTTAAGAACTCTGAGAGAATATTTATACATGGTTATTTCCCATTTCTTCTGGGAAAACTCTTTTTGTTTGTTTGTTTTTCTACTACAGGTTTGTGTCCATCTCTTTTTGTAAGGCAGACCAAAAGGGTGTCTTTTTGTTAAAAAAAAACAAAAACAAAGAAGTAAAACAACAACAATGAAAACCCCTGCGCAGCCCCAAGCGCTTTTGTGGGTGCTGCCCATCTCGCCCCGCAGTGCGGGCAGGGGTGTGGGCAGCGCAGCGCATCCCCTGCAGAGGAGCGGGAAGGTCAGCTGCATCATCCCGTTGTTGTTGGCGAGCACTGGGATGACTCAGGGTGATGGAGGGGGAGTTTTGACAGTGGTGGGGAGGCGTCACCCCCCCCAGCACTGCCCCCCACCTTGGGGGCCGAAGAGGTGTTCCCAAAACAGTGGCCACGGGTTCCAAATCGGCCCCTGCCCTGCGCATCATCCAGCCTTACTTCATCCCTCACCGCCTGCCAGATGGCTGCAGGGCCGCTGCGGGACAAACAGCCCAGCCCAACCTCCACACGTCACCCCCAGCACCCCCGAACCGCTTGTGCTATGGGTCAGCCTGCTCTGCCCCCCCAAAGCAGGGGCTGCAGCCAGAGCCGGGGCTCAGAGCCTTGTGGAGACCCCCCCAAACCTGGCCCCGGGAGCAGCCGCTTTCGTGCGCTGGCCTCTGCGGGGAGGAGGGCTGGGAGCCGGCGCTCGGCAGGTTCCCGCTGCCAAGTGGTTTCTGCTCCAACCCTCTGGATTTAATCGTTTTCCAATCCTTTATCTTTCAGGCTGGAATTTTCCAGGTTGGGGCCCTGCCCGCTGAGGTATGTTTGATTTGGAGAGAATGAGCAAAAGTGGGGCTGAGGCAGCCGAGGGTCACCGCCGGCCGCCCCGCTCCGCCGCCCGACACGGCCCTGACCCCGCAACCACCCTGGGCCCGCTCGCCCAAGGCCGATGGCGGAAGGGAGCGGCTCTGGATGCAATTAGGGGCGCAGGGCAGCGGTGGGGGCCGTCTGGCACGGCCCCCCAGCTCCCAGGTGGGCTTCCGGCAGGGCTGGCTCCCATTAGGGCTGGCGCAGCAGCAGGAGGGGCCCCTCGCCGGCGTGGACGGCTCGGTGCGATGGCCACACTCGCCCGCTCAAAGGGCCCATTGTGGTCCTCTCCCCACAGATTTTTCAAATTAACATCCCAAATTCCTCTGAAAATTGCTGCTGTGTAAATATTTTCACTGCAAGCTTTGTATATTTTCCAGCCCCACGAGGAGGAGAGAAGAAAAGTCCCTGGCGGAGCTGCAGCCTCGCGCCGGGTGCCTCCGGCCGGCTGCCACCACGGCCCCCAAGCCTGCCCGGGCATGGGGGTCAGCCCCTGCGACTCCCTTCACCCGCATGGGCAGCAGGGACCTCAAAGGGGGCCTCAAGCTCCTCCCTCCTGCTGCTTGGCTTCATGATGTGCCCTTACCCTGACAAAGCTCTTTCCCTGCTTGCAGTCAGCTGGAGGTTGGCAGGGGACTCCCAGATCCCAAGTGGGTGCTGGGGACCCCTCAGCAGGTCGCATTGGTCCTGGGAGACTTCCAGCAGCTCCAAATTGGCCACATCTGAGTTGGAGATGCTACACCAGATGCACAGGCATGGCAGGAGCAAAGCAGGGGCTCGGCTTTGGCAGGTGCAGCACAAGAAGGGCAGCGGGGTACAGGGATGCTGTGGCCAGGGTAGGGCTCAGCACCCCGTGGGGCTTGGACCCCTCTCCTAACTCCCACGTCTGCCCCCAGGTGCATCTGCGGGTGCTCAGCAGTGCCCAAAATGTGCCCTTCCATCCCCTCAACCCCCATGGCTTCCCAAACCCGAGCACCAAAGTTCCCACCCTGGCTGCTGCCAGCCCTGGTGCGTGCCAGGAGCAGCTCTGAGCGGCACATTGTGCAGCCCTGCTAATTCCTCCAAGCTGAATCAGGATTGCAAAACTCCCTGAAACGAACCCAAATAAAAGTCCCTCTTGCTGTTCAGTCCAGCAGGGCCAGTAACTGAGAGCCCTGGCCACAAGCAGGGAGCTGCAACTGGAGGACACATATGGCTTGACCATAGAATTAGGGAATGGTTTCGGTTGGAAGGGACCTCAAAGCCCAGTGCCACCCCCTGCCATGGGCAGGGACACCTCCCACTGGATCAGGGAGCTCCAAGCCCCATCCAGCCTCGCCTGGAACACCTCCAGGGATGGGGCAGCCACCACTGCTCTGGGCAACCTGAGCCAGGGCCTCCCCACTCTCACCAGGGCAAGTCCAGTCACTCCCATGCTGGCCCAGCATCCTGCCTGCACGCCAGGGTCTCAGGCGTCTGGAGACACCCCTGTGTGCAGGCATTGGCCGTGGAAAACAAAGCTGGGTCCCTTGGGTCCCCCTGGCCAGAGCAGAGCCCCGTGGGGACACGCTGCCTCGGTGCAGGGTGCTGGGGTCCCCGCTCCCCGAGGGCGAGGGCAGGCGTGTGCCTGTCCCACAGCATCCCCTGCGCTGCTGCAAAGCCTCGGCTGCCAGGAAGAGCTTGTGCAGACGCAAAAATCCCACCGGCTTCCTGGAAAGCTGGGGAGGCCAGGGAGCGCCGGTTGGCCATGGAGGCAGTGGTGGGCTGAGGCCATGGCCCATCTGGGAGCGATTTCGGAGCGGCTGCCGCTCGCCGCTTTCCCGCCGGAGCGAGCGAGTGGCCCCATACGAGGCACAGGGCTATTTTTACACGGTATAATTACTGGGCAGGCAGCGTGGCCGGGCGGCTGCGCCAGCATTAACCCCTTCGTGCAGCCGCCCAGGAGCATCTTGCCCCGTGGGGACGTGTCCCACTGGGGTGACATCTGATGGAGTGGCCTCAGGAAAAGCCCCTTCCCTGCTCATGGCCAGCCCAGGCACCTGAGGGGGCAGGAGGATGGAGATGGGGACAGGGATGGACCTGTCCTGCTCAGGGCTCCACAACTGAGACCTGACCACTGTGGTGGGTGTTGTCAGAAAACCCCAACATGCCCAGCACCAACCCAATGGGCTTCTAATTCCCAGGAAAACGCAGCACACAGGTTGCTGGGGCCAAGCAGGATTGGAGGATGCCCAGCCATCAAGGTCCCATCATAGCTGGTGACCAGGGAGAGGTGGCACAGACAGTGGGCACATGTGCCTTGATGCACATGAGGGCTGGAGCTGGGAGATGCTGCAGCTGCAAGGCTGGTCCCCATGATCCTGCTCAGCCGCAGGCTGTGGCTGGGGCAGGGGAAGCAGGCGAGTTCTGGGGGCTTGGCATCCCTTGGCAACATTCCCTGGAACCACCCAGGCCCCTCCATGTCCTGTTCCAGCTCTGGGCAAGCCAAACAGCCCCAAATCCCTCTGCTAACATCCTGCCGTGATGGCTCTACACTGCAGGCAGGTCCTGCCTCTGGCATCTCCCTGCTTTGGTGGGCTTGGCACCATGAAAGGCAGTGGAGACCTGGCCATCCCCATCTCTCAGCCCACCCTCCACCATCCTGCTCCATGGGGATCTGGCTGTCCCCATCTCTCAGCCCCTCACATTGTCCTGCCCTGTGAAGATCTGCCCAGTGATGGGGACATGGCTCCTGGGGACCTTCATAGGCTTGGTCACCTTGTCCCTACGGAACCAGCTACAGCCCTGAGCTGGCCGCAGCATGGGCAGCTCCCTGGGGATATTTTTGAGCCACTTAAAATGTGGTGACACAAGGGAGCTGCTGTTCTCACTGGCCCCAGCGTGCTGCCAGCACCATCCCCGGGCAGCGCCGTGGCGGCTGCCGGGCGCGCGGCAGCGGGGTCTGGTCACTGACCCCGACTCGGAGCTAGTAACCCAACCCCACCAGTGCTGGTTGCAATTTAGGGCAACAATAACCTATTGAGGCCCCTTTCTGGCTCCTGCCCCACTGCTCCTTGATCTAATTAAAGGGGGCCAGGGCGGGGGGACACAAAATCCGAGTTGAAGACAGCGGCGGGTACCCAAAGGCGGCACGATGAGGACCCCGGTGTGGAGAGGGAGGTCTGGGCACGGGTGGTGGGATCAGCTCCTGCCCACAGCCTTGGCATAGCTGGGGTGCTCTGAAAATGAGTTTTACACAGTCATAAAGACCTCGCCTGCTCAGGATTTGGGACGGGGTCCCCCAAACACAGTTGCTGGCGTGGGGATGAATGGAGATGGTACCCCCCACTCTCTGCCATCTGCCCCCATGGATGCTGGGCAGGGTTGGGTGCAGCTGTGGGCACGCTGGGAGTGTCCCCCACTTTAGGGCAAGCCATGGGCCTGCTTTGAGGTATCACAGGGTGCCTGGAACGTGTGGTGCCAGCCCGGCAAGGCGAGATGGGGCCGTGGTGGGGCTGTGGGCTCCCCTTCCTGCCGGCCTGGCGTCAGTAATGAATGGTATGAGTTTCCTGCCCGCCCACTGATTGCTTCCTCAAAAAGCCTCAATGAGCTGCTGCTCCAGCATTCGGCTCCCGGCATGGCCGGTACAGCTGCATCACCAGCCCAGCCCGCAATGGTCCACAACTGGCACCCTGGCCCCATGGCTGCTCTGCCATCCCCAGGGTGCCTAATTGCCAACCCCTGGGTGCCAAATTACCATCCCTGGGGTGCTAAATCGCCATCCTTGGGGTGATTAATCCCCATCCCCAGGGAGCTAAATCGCCATCCCTGGGTGCCAAAATAGCTATTCCTGGGGTGCCGAATCGCCATGCCCAGGGAGCTGAATTGCCATCCCTAGGGAGGCGAATTGCCATCCCCAGAGAGCTGAATCGCAGCAGCATCCAGCACCCCTTTACACCAAGCCTGATCCGAGCCAGCAGCTCCCCTGCTTGGGCTCTGCCTCTGGGTGGACACAGTGACTCCCAAGCCCTCCCCCCCAAATTCTAGCTGAGCATCACACCCCAGTGGCCCCCAGTCGGGATGGCTCTGCCAGAGAGAGAGCGCAACCCCTGCTCGGCACCTCTGCTGGGAGTGAGCCCAAATCCCCCGCCACCATTTGTCATCTGCGAGAGATTTACAGGCAGGGAGTGGCTGGGGCTCAAAGCTCCAGCAAGACTGCCTAAAAAAAGCACCTCCAGCTTCCCGGCAGCTCCCCGGCACAGGGGGTCCCGCTGGCCCCCACCATCGCTCTGTATCACCCCACCATGCAGCCGCAACCCAGCAGAGCCCCAGTGTGACGCGCAGGCAGCGCCCGCCAGCTGCATTCCTGGCGGCCGATAAACCCAGCAGCCAAAATAACTCCAGCTTGTGCGAAGCAGGCTGAGCTCAGCCTGGCGTCTGCATCCAATTTAGCCGGGCTGGCTCGTCCCAGCCCAGCGCCGGTGCGGAGGCCCACGCGTGCGGGGAGCAAAAGTACTGGGATTTAGGGTAATTCCTGCAGGATTCTCCACTGGTAGCAATATGGGACCCCAAAGCATCCCCTCAGCACGACCTTTTGCAGCACATTTTGTGCCTCAGCCTCCCCTGGGGTTGTTCACTCTGAACACTAATGATGGCTGCTCACCAAGGCTGGACGTGGCAACGCTGTGGCTGCTTTGCTTGTTGTGCTGACAGAGCTGAGGAGCAGGAGAGCTGTGAACTGCTTGCCCTGGGAGATCACAGCAGGGAGAGGAACGCTCCATGAGCCTCCCCGCCCGCTCCCCCAGCCACAGTGCCAGCACGTCCCCACTGTACCCATAGCCAATCCTCTCCCCTCCTGCTGGTCCAAGTGCCAGCTTGGAGATGATGCCTCAGCTCGGAGGATGCCAGCACAGTGGCCAAGGTCCAGCCCCGCTGTCACAGCTCACTCAGCTCCTTGCCAGAGGACTTGTATTGGCACCCAGTGACTGTCAATCACCCAGCATCCTGGTGGCCTCAGAGCTAGCCTGGCATGTGGCGAGGGTCCCGGTGTCCCTGTGTTTTGCCAGGAGCTCTCTTTGCCCCAAAACCCCATCGCCTTGGCAAAATGAAGGTGCTGCCTCCTTATCCGTCTCCCGTTTCCTCGCCCACCTCACGATGCCAGGCAGCGTGGGAGAGGCCAAGTGGGTCTAACTGAGTGTTCCTCACTCATTGGTGACCAACAGATAGGAGCCTTGAGAACGGGCACTGACCCCTTTCACTCACAAAAGCTCTTCTTCCCACTTCCCAAGGGGTGCCCGGTGAGAAGGGCTGTGCCACCAGCCTGGCCATGCCTGGCTGGGCAGCTGCCACGGCACGAAGCACCGCAGCCCCACGGCGATCAGGAGCTGAGCCGCTCCAGCGTGCAAGCAGCACCAAAGGGACTCACTCACCCACAACATCTTGTCGTGCCGCCCCAATGCACGCGCTCTCCCAGCCAGCAGCCACCTCAGCCACCACCAATGCTGTCCCCAGGAGTGCCACCACTCACCGTGGAGCACAAGCTGCTAGGGACACCCCCACGCCATCCACAGTGCTGCCACCACCTTCCCGTCCCACCAAACATGCTGGGGATGCAGCTACACCACCCTCAGCCTTGTCCCTGGGCTCATGGCTGAGTGTTGCCATTGCCAGGAGCTCAGTGCCACCTCCTGCTCCACCACCACGCTCCCTGCAGGTCCATGACCATGGCATCCCTGCCACCCACACTTCTGCCCCGCGGGAGTCCCCATCCCTACCCAGGTGAGGTGTCCAGTGCCACGGTGAGCATCGCCCCGCTGAACCTCCGTGTGTCCCACAGCTTCACCTCCCGTTCCCGCATCTGCAGGGACACAGACATGGCGTTGGTGGGCACTGCCCAGCTGGCCCCACGGCACCAACTCCCTCACCAGCCTCCATCCCCATCTTCGAGGGGAACTCCTGCTTTCCTGGGGGACAGGCCACACAGAAAAGCACCTGGGTCCCTGGCAGAGCCACCACGAACTGGGACACCCTGGTGGTGCCAGTGCCACCTTCCCGGCAAGGACTGTACCTGGCTGAACCCGATGGAGATGAGGCAATCGCTGGAGCCCACCCAGAGCAGCCGGGAGTCCTTGTTGTTCTCATGTCCTGGGACACTCTGCAAGGCACAGGAGACACGGCCATCAGTATTGCCAACGGGCACACCATGCAGCACATGGGCATCATTAGTGGTGGCCGTGAACCGCCCCGGAGCTGAGTGCTGGCTCCCGACTCTGCTGAGATGCTGACAGTGACAGGGCAGCAGGGCAAGCAGTGACAGTCTGGAGCCCCCACCCAGCGCCAGCGGGGTGGCTTTGTGGAGCAGCTGGCCTGGCTCCTGGCGAGGCAGCAGCAGGTAACGTGAGCATGAGGGGGCACAGGATGGCTCTGCACACCCAGCAAGGGGCTCAGGGGCCGGTGTGCTGCAAGGAAGCTGCTCCGTGCTGGCAGGCACAGGGAGAGGCTTGGCCATGGCCATGGTGACAGAGGAACTTACTTCCCCAGCTGTATCTCTGGGCTCTCCATCCATGCCAAATCCCAGCTGCAGGGGCTGGGTGCCCCGGGGGCGTCTGGGTGCTACCGAAACACACAGCAATCTGAGTCCAGCCGCGCTCCCCACCTCCTGCCCCCAGCCTGGTCTCCCCACCGGCCCCAGGGAGCTCTGCTGAGCAAGAGCAGGGTTACCATGGGGCTGGGGGTGGCTGCTTGCCACTCCCATGTGGCCCCCAGATGCGTCCTGCAGTTCCCAGCATCCCAGCAGGAACCGGCAGCCAGCGCTCACCCCACAGCGCAGCCAGCGCTCATGGCCCCCTTGCTCTCATTTCCCAAATGCCAATGAAACACAACGGTTTCAGAGCTGGCATGGAAAAACAGAGGGTTCTGCCAGAGCTAAGCCTGGCAAGGGACTTCGGGCACCTCTATGGAGGACAGGGGCGACCTGGCATGGAAGTGGAAGGGATGGGGTGGGCACAGGAGGATGCCCACGCATCCACAACCCTGGACTGGCATGCACTCGGCAGCCCCATTGCGGAAGGAGCCGCGTTCTGTGAGCTGAAACCCCTTGGTGTGAGCACTGGGCACCACTGGCCATGACCACGTTGTCATGACCAGCAAGGCAGCCCAGTGAGGGGGCACAGAGGTGCCGTATATCCCACCCCCTCCACCACAGAAGCCCCTCTGGTCCCAGCTGCCAGCCTCAGTGGGATGCTGGCTCTCTGGAGAGACCCACAACCAGGAGGGTGGGAGAAGGCATGTAGTGCCAAGCTCATCCCCACCCTGGCTCTGGCACACAGGTCTCCTTGGCAGCACAAACACAGCAGCTCGCTTGGAAGAGGCAGTGCTGGCCAAGCAGAGCCCGGTGCTCCCAACCGCGGGGCAGGATGTGGGGCGGGGGGGGGGGGCAGTCCCCCACCTCCAGTATCCTGGCACCAGAGCTGGAGAAGGGAATGTGTCCCAGGATCCATGCCGAGAGGGATGGAAACCCTGGGAGCTGCAGCCAAAGCTGGTCATCAGCCAGGAGAGCACTTCTGCACCTGAGCCACGGCGCTGTGGCAGCCAAAACTCAACAGCTGGAGATCCAGTAGCGCCTGTGCCACCTCAGTGGGCTCCTGTGCACCACCCTGGAGCATCCAGCACAGCACCCTGAGACACGGCAGTGGGTGGCAGCCCCTGGGCACAGCTGGTGGAGAGCAGGGTGCTGTTCTTCCCAGCCCACAGCGTGCCGGCTGCGGTGCAGGGCCGTGTTTTCTCCATTAGTTCCATCCCAGCCAAGCAGTGCGTATGGCAGCAAGTATGCAGGGAGGCCACGGCCGGGGCAGCACTGGCTCAGTCACACAGCTGGGCAGATGTTGCCAGAGGTGAGTGTGCAGGGCTGGATGGTGGTCAGTGCTGGGGGGGTCCCTGGGGACCCCCTGCCTGATGTCCTCTCCCTGGTGCTTGGCAGAGATGGGGCGGTGTGACCTGGCACTGATGGTGGGCACTGGTGTGGTTCAGTCAAAGGGGAGCCCCGGGGTGGCCATGGGGCTACTGTGGGTCCCTGTGCTGGCAGAGCTGGGCAGGGACCGTGGCAAACAGCCAGGGTGATGCTGTGACCCCCCTGTGTGTCTCTGGAGCGGGGGACCAACCTGCGGGACGGGCATCCTCTCTGAGCTGCTCTTCCCCCTGGCAGGCTGAGGAGCCCACCAGCTCCAGGCTGGCACGCAGGGAGCTGAGAGGCCTCCCAGTTCGCCAGCCATGCCAGCGCAGAGGCAGCCCAGGCTCCTCCAGTCCATTGTGCGGGGCCAGCCCAGCTGGTTTGAGGCAGTGCAGGCTGGGCAAAGCCTGTGCTTCCTCCTCTGAGCCAGATCAGCTGCACAAGGAGGGCTTCCCAGTACTATCCCTCTCCCCATCCCTGCCAGCACAGCATCAGTACCCACGGTGTCCCCAGCCCTGCTCCCTGTGCCACCCCTGAGCATTCTGTGCAGGATGTGGGGGCTGCGGGAGGCCAGCGCCGGGGCGTGGGATGCAGCTGTTGGCAGCGATGCCGCAGTGGGGCCGGGGGAGCCCCTAACAGCTGCCCACAGGGAGCGAGCGCCTTTGGATCCTCAGCTGCCTGGGCGAGCCCAGCACGAAGAAACGCTGCCCCGGTGCTGGCGCGATCCCTGTCTCCATGCAGAGCATCACCCACAGCCGGGGTGCAGGGCACGGAGTGCTCGGGATGGCAAGCCCAGGGCAGAGCTGTGGGGCTGGATGGGGGGCAGGAGCTGGGGGGACAGCAGGGTTCAGGAAAGCACAGCCTGCCCGTGCCCATGGCTGGCAGACAGCAGGCACGGCTGGCAGACCACAAGCACAGAAGGTGGATCCTGGGAAGCAACCTCAGCAAACGGATCTGCGTGGGCACAGGAGGCACCAGAGCATGGCTGAGCCATCACCTTGCCAGCGGGCACCGGGGCAGGAGGGGTGCCCCCAGGCCGGGGCACTACAGCAGGCTGTGGCGACAGACACCTCCCAGAAGAGGGGTTCATGCCTGTGGGGGAAGCATCGCTCCCTCCGAAGCTCACGAGGCAATGGGGTAGGAGGAACGGACGGGGTTAACCACGGTGCCGCATCCTCCTCCCCACACAAGAATGTGATTGATCTCCCTTCATAGCCAAATCCCGGTCACTCCAGAGGTGGCCAGGAGAGCAGAGCAGCTTCCCCCGGGCCAGCCCCACTCCCAGTCTGTGCTCCAAGACCCTGAGCTCCATCCCACCCCGAGGGAGCGCAGGGACCGCAGCCACCACACATGGTGGCACTGATGCTCTGGTAGCCATCACGCTGCTGGCTCTGGCCCCTGTCCACTGCTGGGTGTGGGGTGTCTGTGTCGTGGTGGGGAGGGAGCGAGGTGAGCCCCCCCTGCCCACGCTGCCTCCTGGCCTGGGCAGCATCACCCTGAGGGAGCGGGGCACCATCAGCGCTGTGCAGGCTCTGCCTCTCCCATCCCACACCCAGCACAGCCTCCCAGAGCCTCCAGAAATGTCCCAAAGGAGGTCAGCACAACCCCCCAGAACCTCCAGCAATGTCCCAGAGGATGCTGCTGGCCCAGCAAGGGCAGGAAGGTGATCAGGCATCCACCAGAACGGTCCCCAGGGCTGTGGAGGCTCACACCTTGGCAGGAATGCTCTGGCACGGGCTGGGCTGGGAGCAGGGCCACATGGGCTGGGCAGACTGCAGCACCCATCCCTCCTCTCCTGTGTCTCATCTCTTCTTGCAGCCACCAGCCCCACGAGGCTGGTCTTAAATGCCCAAAACACCTTTGCCCACTTGACTATGGAGGGATGGGACACCTGGCTTGGGCAGTGAGCTGGGGGGGCTTCTGAAATGCCTGGCCCTGGGCAAGCAAGGCACCAACCCATGCCCTCGTGCTTGCATGCTGCCATACCCAGTGGGAGGGAAGGGCACGAAGGTGAGTTGGTGCCACGCCATCCTTCACGATGTTATGGCTCATCCCGAATCCTCCTCGACTTCCCCATGTCTGCAATACCGAGCAGCATTCCTGCGCAGGACGGCCGAGGGGGAAGCAGAGTAGAGGAAATATAAACAGTCCCGTGCAGCTACGCTGGGGAACAGAAGCATGAGAGCACCGAGCGCGCGGTGCTATAAATAGGCAGCCCAGAGCCAGGCCAACTTTTTCAAAGCTTCCCACGGTCTCCTTGGGAAAGTGGGATGCTGTGGACCTTCCCCCAGCCCGGAGGAAGCCGCTGCCGAGGCTGGGAGTCAGGTACCCCCGGGGTGACCCCAGCGTGGGATCCCGCGCTGATGGGGTGGGCGGAAGGAAGACTAAAAGTCGCTCTGTGTCCTGATGCTCCTTCCCCTGGCAAGTGGTCCTCAGCCCGCCCCATGCTGACAGGCAGATCCTGGGCAAAGGTGACAAGTTGGGGTCCATGTGGTCCTGGCTGTGGGCATTGCCAGATCACCCCAGCCTGGACCTCCACCTTGCCACGGCATAGCCCTGCCACCACAGCCATGCTGCCCATGGAGGTTCTTCCCCACCACGGTGGAGGATGGTGGCCACAGTTTAGGAAAGGGGCTGGAGCACCTCTGCCACCCCTGGGGCCACGGGGGGCACAGCACAGTCCCACCCCACACTCGCTGTGCTTGGAGGGCTGCGAGCCCCCAGTGCTCCCAGGCACTGAGCTCTGCCCCGAGCTGGGCCCATGAGGTAGAAGGACAAACCCACGGTGGGGACAAACCCATGGGGACACCCTCCCAGCTGTCCCCAGGCGCCCTCAGCCCCAGTCCCGCTCATTAAAACAGAGGTCATTAAAACGTGAGCAGGAGCGTGCGCTCACCCGGCACGCGGCCGTTGTTCCCTCGCCCCCGGTCCTGCCGAAACGCCGGCGGGAGAGGTTTCTCATGAGAACAACGCCGGCTCTTCTCCATCCCACACTGGCCACGCTCAGACCCACGGCCCCACACTGGTGACATCGCCCTGGCCCCGTAATGGGAGCCAGGTGCCGGCCAGATGTGCAGCGTGCGGGGGGCCAGATGTGCAGCATGCAGGGGTGGGATGTGGCTCTTCGGCTCCGCATGCTGCCAGTCCTGAGCTATGATACGCCCCAAACCGGGGCACCAGCTCATGTGTGGGACAGCCTCCATCCTGTAGCAGCTTTCTGCCCCTGGGAGCGACCTCCCTCTTTCCCAGCAGCGTCTCCAAGAGGTTTGATCGAACACCCCTGACAGCACATACTTTGGAGGAGGCACCCCCAGCACACGTATACCAACCTTCGATTACCTCAAGGGGCTCCAGAAAAGCTGGGCAGGGACTTTTTACAAGGGCCTCGAGGGATGGGACGAGGGGCGATGGCTTTAAATTAGAAGGGGGAAGATTTAGATGAGACATTAGGAAGAAAATCTTCTTCCAATGAGACACTGGCCCAGGTTGCCCAGAGCAGTGGTGGCTGCCCCATCCCAAGGCCAGGTTGGATGGGGCTTGGAGCCTCCTGATCCAGTGGGAGGTGCCCCTGCCCCTGGCAGGGGGTGGAACTGGATGGGTTTTGAGGTCCCTTCCAATCCAAACTGTTCCACTACTCTATGGACCTATGATTGATGTATAAATGATATGCACGTATAGCCAAAGGTCTAATATTTCCCCCTTGCTCCCCCATGGATCGCCATGTGCACCCCGCTTTGGAGAGCGCTGCTTCAGAAGGCAGGGAAGACTTGAGCCTGTGTATGCCCACCTTGCCTCTGCCAGCTGCAGAGACCCAGGGTTTTCAGGACCCAGCGGCTGGGGCAGTCAGCAAGCAGAGATGCCACCTTAGTCCCCTCCACCATACCTGAATCGCTGCCCTGCACTGACCCTGGTGACCCCCCCTGTGGCATTCACCAAGGTACGGGCACCCACCCAGCACCCTGTCCCCCAGCTCCCTGCTCCCACGCCTGTGGCTGGTGCACAATGCAGCCCAAGGACATGGAACAAAGGAAGGTGGGAGGGTGGGTGTGTGGGGTTTGCCCAAGCACTGTGGGGTGGGCGATGGTGGGAGAAGCGCTGAGCCACGGCAGAGCTGAAGCTGGGAGACAGAGGATGTGACTCGCTTCCAGCAAGAGGGTCAAGGTGAGGAGGGTGACCACCAAGGCAGCGTGGCCTTGGCCGGGGAACAGGCAGAGGGTGGGACTCAGGGGATGACAGCACTTGGACCCAGATCCAGGCTGGCAGGGGGAGCACAGATGCACAGGGAGGCACAGCAGGACCCACCACAGGGTCCTGTGCAGCAATGGGATGCAAGCACAGCCCTGATGCTCTCAAAGGGGCTCTGGCAGTTGCAGCTCCCTGCTCCAGCCCAGACACAGCAATGAGGGGCTGTGGGTCCAGCAGGATGAGGCCACTGCTCTCCTAAGGGACACAATGGCCCTGGGTATGTAACAGGCACCCTGGGATCAGCCAGACCCTGGCCAAACTGCTCTCGCTGCGTCACACACTGCCGGAATGTGCTCAAAATAGCTGTGACAGCCATAGCCAGGAATGGGGGGGTCAAGCCCCTCTCGAGGGCACGGCCGCAGCGTGTGGACAGCCTGCCAGGCAGACATCACACCCTCCTCACATCCATCCTCAATCCCCAGCCCCGCGTGTGCAGCATCCATGAACCCAAGAGCACTGCCCACGCATCACAGCACAGCGACTCCTCCTCCTCACTCCCAAATCTCTTATTTTATCTCCTTCTCAACCCTGCTCTTAAAAAAAAAAAGGAATGGTTTAATGAGGCAGGTTTGGCAAATTAAGAAACCAAGCCAGAGGAGCAGCGCTCTGCCGAGGTCGGCTTCGACACTGCGTGCTGCAAAGGGCGCGGGGTGAGCTGTGCCGAGCCCAGGCGAAGGAAACCCAACCCGTGGCGCCAGAGGGGCCAGCCCAGCTGGAAAACCCATCACGGCGCTCACCTCGCTCACTGCTGCAAAAAAACAGGTGACTTCAAAGCTGGGAGGTGCTGGCACCGCACGGCAGCCCCGGTGTCACCCGGTTTCGTAACCGCGCTGGCCCTGGGAGAGAAGAGGCTTTCCAACAAACCCAGCCCTCCAGCAACCGGGGAAAAGAGAAAAAACAAAACACAGGAGTGTTGTTCCTCTTGGCTAAGCAAGCCCTACACAAACTTCCAGAGGATTTATGGCATTTGAAAGTTTTCCCCTTCAGCACAGTACTTCTCCAAGACTAAACATCTTCATCATTTCTGAGCCGGCCGGGTTTATAGGGCTGTGGCGCGGCAGCGCTTGGCCAAGGAAGCAAAGGTGCATATTTCTCTTGGCAAACCCTGAGCTGGATCAGACAGCAGCGGAGGGAAGCGAGCTGCCTGCTTTGAACAGCCACCATCATTCACAGGTTATTTTGAACAGCTCAGCAAGACAGAGTCCACCCTCCCCAGGAGCCTTGGCTGAAGCCCATCGCACTCACAGCTTCGCCAAAATGCCGGGATAGAGCCGACAGATCTCGTGGGGGAGAAGTGGGGAAAAGGCAGGGAGGGGAGCAGAGCTTGGTGGACGAGTGCAAGATGAATGGGGGAGCAGAAGTGGTACCTTCCAGCTACACCAAGTGGCACCCGGGGCACGGGAGTGTCACGGGGGCCACTTCAGCACTTTGCCCTGGCTCGCTTGCCTGTGGGACCGCTGGGTTTATATTTACACGCCGTGGTGGTATGTTTATAAGGCTGCTTGGAGGGTCAGGGCACTGCTCGTACCTGCAGAAAGCACCCAGGGACCTTACGGGAGCTGAGCTGCCACAGGACAGTGCTGGAGCACCAGCTCCCTCTGCTTGGTGCTCAGGGTTACCACCATGCCCAAGCACCAATACTGAAGTCATCAGCTTCCAGAGCCCACAGGGACGCGTAGAGAGACCCAAGAAGCAGCAGAGCTCACTGTCACCATCTCACCCTGCTCTCCACCGCATCCCTTCCCTCCCAAAGGCTTCCAGCCCTTTCTGCAGCCAGGGCTGGTGGCAGCCAGCAGCCAGAGCCCCCAAGCCACAGGAAACCTCTAATAAGTGGCTGTTTAAACTCCACGTCAAGGTTTAAGTCCTCTACTTATTTCCTAATCACTGCTATTTGCTGAGCTGTGCGGATCCTGCCGCCCAGCCCTCACCCTTGGCAGGTCCTCAGCCCCAAGAGCCTCTCGCTCAGCTCCCACGCGGCCGGCGCACAGCCCGGGAGCTTGCAGCCCCACTGCAGCCCTCGCGCCCACGGGGATTGGGATCGCTGCCCACAGGGCTTGAGGTGGCTTCCCACAGGCTGGCAGCCCCAGCAGCAGCGTCCTGGTGCACTGGGGGAGCTCACTGGCCCTGGCAGGAGGGCAGTGGTGCCCTGTGCCAAACCCTACTGGGGCTGAGGAAGAGGCTGCCCATTCGCCCTGCCCTCAGCCTGTGCTGTCGCATCACCTCTCCCAAGCTGGGACAGCTTGAGACCCCAAGGCCACCCCACAGTGGGCACCGCACTCAGGCAGGGCTGCCTGCACCGCATCACCCAGCACACTCCTAGGGACAGTACCTGGGAGGGCGCTGGGCTGGCTCGTGGGTCAAAGATCCTCAGTTTCTTGTCCTGTTGAGACAAAAAGAAAATAGAGAAGGGTTAAGGACCCCAGGGCCAGTGGGATGTCGGGCCCTATTAGGGAGAAGACTGGAATGAGCAACCCCTTCCTTCCTGCCCTTCACTCTCCTGCCTGCAGTGCCTGCTCCTACAGACAGCTTTCACAGTGCCCTCTGGGTCCTGCCCCACATCACAGGCAAGGGCACACCCCCAGGACCCCAGCATTCTCCAGACTGGTCCCAGAGGAGGAGAGAGCCTCCATAGTAGAGCCAGGGCTGGAGCCTGACCCTCTGACACTGTCCTGCCAGTGCTCCCCAGCACCCCGTGGGCAGGGGAGCGGGCTCTCTCCTGCCACCCCACCACCAAATGGGGTGTGGGATGCCCGTCGGACAAGGCGGGCTGGGACACAGAGGCAGCACAGAGGTGTTCCAGTGCTGTCTGGGGAGTGCACACCGTGCCGGCTATACCCCCACAGCATGGCAGGGCACAGCAGTGCTGGGAGCCTCGGGGGGCACATGGCACAGCTCAGGGGCTGACCTGCACCCCACACGGCAGGGCTGAGGGGGCTGAGCCTCTGCACTCAGCCCAAACCCCTGGCACAGGGCTCCAACTGCTCGCTCAGCCTGCACACTTGGTACAGCAGGGCTGACCGCTTGCTCAGCTGGGCTTGCACTCTCCATCCTGCCCACCCAGGCTCTGTGCACGGCCCTGGGGAGCTGGCAGCTCGATGGGTCTCCATGCAGACCCTGCACGCTTGGCACAGGAGGGACACTCCTTGCCCAACCCAGATGCTTGCTCTGCCTGCTTACTCAGCCCACATGCTCCATGTGGGCACTCAGCTGGCCTGCACACTCAGCCAAGGAGCCTGCCCACTTGTGGGCAAGCACGCTTGGCCTCCATGCAGAGCCCGCACGCTTGGTGCAGGAGGGATCCTGCTTGCCCAGGCCAGATGCTTCCTCAGCCCGCTTGGTCTGTGCACTCACCTGCCCTGCATGCTGCCCTCCACACTTGGCCTCCATGCACAGCCTGCACGCTCAGTGCAGGGGCAAGAGTGCTCGCTCAGTCCTCGGGCTTTGTCTGCACACGCAGCTGGGTTTGCACGCTCCTTCCTGCCCACCCAGTCGCTCTGCACGGCCTGGGAACCTGGCGGCTCGCTGGGCCTCCATGCAGAGCCTGCGTGCTTGGCCTCCATGCAGGGGGGATACTGCTTGCCCAGGCACACGCTTGCCCTGCCTGCTTGCTCGGTGTGCGCTCAGCTGGCCTGCATGCTCAGCCGAGGAGCCTGCCCACCTGTGTGGCCGCACGCTTGGGCTCCCTGCAGGGCTTTCACACCTGGGCTCCAGGCAGGGCCCGCACACTTGCTCTCCATGCAGAGGCTGCACGCTTGCTCTCCAGGCAGAGGCTGCATGCTTGCTCTCCAGGCAGGGCCTGTGCACAAGCTGCAAGCTTGCACATCTGGCACCGCACAGGCAGCGAGCAGCAGGCGCCACCTAGTGCTCCCATCCTCCTCAGCTCACTGACCCCATTTCTGCCCTTTTCTCCACAAAATGGGGTCACCATGTTCCCCCAGGACCAGGGTGCAGCTGGCACGCAGCCCGGCCGTGCCACAGCATGGAGTTGTCGCCCATGGGAGCTGCTCACCTTGCAGGAGGTGCCAAGGAGGCAGCCGTCTCGCTTCCAGGCCAGGCTCTGCAGCTGGTCCCCGTGGGCATCCAGGGCTGTGGGAGGAAAGCAGGCTCAGCACTGGGACCAAGCACGCTCCCTCCCACGGACGGGGCAGGAGCCTTCGCTCTCCCACCCACGATCGATGATCCGGCCTTTCCAAAGGGTCGGTGGCAGCCAGAGCCGGGGCCAGGACCCACTGGGGTGCTGCTGTGTCCATGCAGGGAGCATTCCTGCACAGCTGGCAGCACAATACAAAGGGCAGGAGCCTTGGGAATGCCACACATCCTGGTGCTGCCACCCAGCCTCCTCTCTCCGTTGGATTAGCTGGGCAAGGCTGGTCAGCCACAGGCCATGGTGCCCACGTGTGCCCATGCACAGGGACAGGCAGGAGAGGGACCTGTCACCCCAGGGGATCCCCAGCAAAGCTGCTACAGCCTCCCTGGGCAGTACAGGAGCCTTTTACACCAGCACGGGGAGCCTGCGCACACACACGAGGGACTGTGGTGCTCCTTCATCAAAAGCTACCCGTGCTGGCCGTTTGGTGACACCGAGGTCGGGGCTCGAGCACGTTGCTGGAGCCCAAGCACCAGCACGGTGGAGATGATGCATCGCAGGCAGGAGTTGGCAGGCATGGCCATACCTACCTGTCAGCGGCTGCTGCTGCCCCAGGTCCCAGAGGGTGACTCGCTTCGCCGCGCCGCTGGCCAGGACGCCGTCCGCCGTGGGGTGGAACTGCAGCACGTCCAGCGGGCCCCCCCCAGGCCCCAGGGTCAGCCCCGTGCTGCTGGGCACGTCCTGGCCGCTCTCAGGCAGGCGCCACAGCTTCACCTGCAGCCCCAGGGAGAGGTGGGTCAGGCCATAACCAGGTGAACCAGAGCTGGCTGGGTGCCAGCAGCGCTTGCGCTCAACCTGAGCTTGCTTTTCCAGGCTTCGACCCCTGAGGACATGAGGAAACCCCCATCGCAGCTCAGGGGCATCAGAGCTGCGGGCATCCCAGGTGGGAGACACCTGATCCCTGGTTGACACCATCTGCTCTGTCCCCCATAACCTGGGGACGTCCCACGCCATTCCCCAAGGCTGGCACCCTCTTCCCAAGGCTGCTCTTATTCCATTACTCCATCTCCTCTGGGCTCTACAGCGAATCCCCCCATGATGGGGGACCCCAGGTGTCCCCTTGGGACCCCAGCACTGGGCACCCACCGTCTCATCAGCAGAGCCTGTAGCCAGCAGGAGCTGATCGAAGGGCGAGAAGTCAAAGTCTGTTACCACATCTGGAAGGAGAAGGGCAGAGGTTCATCCTTGCCTTACCCTGCAGGAACCATCTGCCCACTTTCACCCTTCCCCAGCCCCCTTTTGACACACATATGCAGCCAGACGTGGGCAGTAGGGTCAAATCCAGCCCCACCGAGGCGGTTTGGAGCAGCTCAGCGTTGCTGCAAGAGCCTGAACCCCTCCACGCTGTCCTGCAGGGTCTTGCACCCCTTTATGCCCTTCCTGGGGGGACGAGAGTGCTGGATGGCAGCACCACACAATTGCATCTACCACCACCACCCAGGTTTGGCAATGATTTTAGGATGGACACCCCCGGAAGGCGCAGGGAGAAGCACAAACAGCACCAGGGTGTCTGTGACGAGTGAGGCCATGGCCAGCTGGGGTCGTGTGGGTAACAAGGCTCCCTTTGTAACACCCGCGCTGGTGGCAGGGACGCTCCTCGCAGCTCCGGAGGGAGAAAGGCTGGCATCGTCATCACCAGCCCCTCGGATGCATTTGACATGCTCAGAAAAGTAGGTCACTGTGTACTTTTCCGCTTCCAGGAGGCTGTGGAGAGACAGGCCCAGGAGGCAGGAAAAGCGAGAAGCTCACGCTGCTGCATTTGCCCTGCGAGGAGAGAAAAATCCCTTTCCCTGCTTTAGAGGCGTTGCTTTGGCATGGCTGCTGCTAAATCTCATTAAGAAGGCGTTAATGCCGCACCAGCTCCCTGTGCACCCCCCTGGCGCTCCCCGGGGAGCCGTGGCGCAGCTCTCGGTGCCCAGCCCTGTGCCATGGGGTAGGGCTGGAGCTGGGTGGAGGTGGCACAGGCTGGGCACACTGCGCTGAGCGATGTCAAGGTACCGTGTGCAGGAAGGCAACATCAGGATTGGCTCCCATCTTGCTGCTTTGGTGCAGTTTTTGGGAAATGGGTGGTCAGAGCCTCCAGCATGAGGCGAGAGGCATCCTGAGCTCCCTACCACTCCCTGCCCATGCCCAGGCAGGAGGCAGAACCCTCCACCTCCATGGTGTGTGCTTCTCTGCCAGGGGCAATGCTGCCAGCTGCCTGCTCCCCTGCAGCGCTCGCTCTGCCCACAGTGATGGAGTCACCAGTCCAGCCTGTTCCTCCCGTCACTGGAGTTGGGTACACCCATGGTGATGCCATGCCAGCTCCTCTGCCAGCCCAGCGCTGGGTATACTGGGAGCTTCAGGGCATGCAATGAGTAACACAGGAAGGGTGTGCTAGAGGAAGAGCAGGAGCTACGTGTATGGACCTTGCTGCAGCTCGAGAGATGAAGGGACACGGATCAATTTGGCTCCTTAGTGAAAGCAAAGCCTGGCACAGCCCCACGCGGGCAGTGTAACTGCAGCCAGCTTCTACCTCGCACACAAGTGAGGCTCGTCAGGGTCAAACTGCCTGCAGGTGATGGGCCTTGGGGACTCCAGGAGCTCCCTTCACCTGGGAGACAGCCCAACATGGCATCCTGGGCTGGAGCTCAGCACCTGAGCCCTTCTGCACAGCCCATGCAGGGCCAAATGCCTCCTGGGGAGGTGGCACTCAGCTCCAGGGTGCCCTGGTGCAGAGTGTGGTGGAGGCACAGGACAAGCCAGACCAGGGCCACCAGACACCCGGCTCACCTGAGTGGCAGCATAGGTGAGACACAGTCCTCTTGCCTCCATCCTCGCACTCTAGTGGCACGATGCCCAGGACACCTGCAGGAGAGGACACAGGAGCAGGTCACCAGCCTGCCCGTCACCCACATGATGCTCCCAGCGAACCCCCAGCCTGGCACAGCTTTACAATGAGAGCCAGGAGCTACAGGACTGTTGGCACCTTTGGGGGAACTCGGGGAAAGCCTCCTCTACTCATGTCTGTGGGCTCTGTGGTGCTGACCACAGGGTCAAACCCATCCCGACCCCCAGCACCCCTTCCCTGTGTCTCACCTGCCGCCTCGGCATTGAACGCGATCCAGCGGCAGCTGGCCTTCACGTGGTTCCCACAGGATGCAACGGAGCCAGCTCGGATTCCCCCAATCCAGGCCTGGGATGGAGAGGGAAAACACACGTTGGGAGGTGCCTCTGTTTTGGGAGGGGCTGGGGCTGGAGGAGAGGCAACGAAGCATCGGCATGGCATCGCTGGAGACCCTCAGCTCCCACAGCGATGGACCTGGCACTGTCTGGAGGCTCCTTTACAGCGTCACGGAGGGTGATGGCTGCTTCCCTGCGTGAAGGCGCAGCCCTTTGCTGGGTCTGGGGGCTTCAGGGGCAGCTTTGGAATGGGGGACAGGAGCATCTCAGCTCCCAGTGCTGCCTCTCCCCACAACCATCTCCCACGGTGGAAAGGGCTCAGAGGACTTTACAATAAACTGATGGCAGGGAATTTGGAATGGGGCAAAGGCTCTTGGGGTGCAAAGTAGCGCAAGGTTGGGCCGTGGCTGACTGAGGCAGATAAACACCTCTGGCAGGGTGCTTCCCGCATGGACATGAGGACAAGGAACACCCAAATCCTGCTCTGCAGTGTTTCCCACCCCTACTCTATGGCTGGGCACTGCACCCGCAGGGCACCAGGATGCCCTGCATCAGCTGGACCCATTCCGAGCGTTACTGACACCGGCCTCAAGCACCCAATGGGCCAAGAAGTTCCCAGGCACACCCAGGGCCAAGTCCAACCCTCGAGCAAAGGCGGGTGTTTTACAGCTGCCAGCATGCCTGCAATGCCCACCAGCACCCACTGGCATCAGAGAGCTGCAGCAGGTGTCTGGGGCGGACACCTCACAAACAGAGCAGAGCAGGGAAGGGAAGCCCTAAAAGGACTGAGCCCCAGGTTTGCTGTTGCACAGCTTCCTTTTGAGGCCTGGCAGAGAGCAGCAGTTCCTGCAGCACTTCCTCTGGTCCCTGTCACAGCAGCCTGCTTGTAGCAGACCTGTTAACCCTTCTCCTGCCAAAGGGAGGTTTCTCTCCCCCCACCCAGTACGCAGGCAGGGGGCTGCAGTGGGGATGGGGAACAGGTCCAGAGCGTGACTGAGAACCCAGGAGGAAGGGGTCTGCACCAAGTCACCCTGTGCTGGTCCCTCGGGGAGGGTGTCACCTGGCCCCCCAGCATCTGGGGTACCCAGGACCCCTGCAGTGAGGTTTCACAGAGCTGGTCCATCCTGACCCCACAATGTCCCTGCACGCAGGTGGGATCCTTCCCACCTGGTAAAGCACACAGTACCATCCTGGCCACGTCCCTCAAACACACAGGAAGCTTTCAGGGTGCTTCTGCCCAAAGAGCCCCTCAGACACTGCCTGGAAGGGAGAAGCGACTCAGATGCGATCCTTCATGTTTACACTGCATTTCCTGATCCGGCCAGGTCAAGTCTCTGCCTGTAAACAAGCTGCTCCGCAGGGACGCAAGCAGTGTTTCCCATTGTGACACCCAAGATGGCTTCGGAGATGAGGTGTCCATCTCCCATCTCCTGCCCTGCAGAGCTGGGTGAGGTGGCCTTGCTTCCCAGGGGACACGTTTCATTCCTGGATGGGAAATGCCTTTCAGAAAGGCCACCTCCTGTGTGCCAGCCTGGTGTGGGCTGCTGGTGGCACAGCAGATGCCTCCTCGCACACTCGGGCAAGAGCATGGTGTCCCACAGAGCTCTCCCACCACAGGAAGCGACACCAGTGCAGTGGTGACAGGGACATCCCAGCCTGGAAGATGCCATAACCCCCTCACCAGGCATCCCAGCACCCACACTACACACATGCATGGCCCCCGGACCCAGCTGCTGGCAGCAGCTCATCTGCACCCTGCGGTTGCAGCCAGACACTCAGATGGAGAAGATTTGGTGACCTGCCACCTGCTCTGCAGATCCTCCGAGGCTGGCACGCTGCTGGCATGCTGGGTGCTCCAGGCCAGGCACACCAACAGGGGCTACCATGTCCCCTCCTACCACTGGAGCTCGGAGGGATGTTTTTGGGTGCCTGGCACTGAGGACAGTTTGGCCAAAAAGTTACTGAGAAGGAAAGCATTAACATCCAAGGACTGGGAGACAAACGTTTTCGTGGCCCCAAGGCCCCCCAAATTCTTTTCAAAGGCAGCCAGAGGCAATGATTTTTAGCAGCGTCATCCATCCAGCCTGATCCCTCCACTTCTGGCCAGATGGTCTGTGTCGAAGGGTTCTAGCTTCCCATACCTGCGTGCCATCGCAGCATCATCAGTAATCAGAGCAGCCTGTGCCACACAACTGGCCCTCCCTGTCCCTTCCACACATGGAACCATCCCCAGTGAGGACCCTGCTTCAGCTGTGCCAGCTCCACTCTGCCCCGCGGGCTGGGAGCCTCTGGGCAGGATCCCACCACCCTGGATGGTGGCAGAGGGGTGGCAGCGTCGCTCACTGCCACTGTGATGGGTGAAGGGTGTGTGGCCTAGGGAGCCCCAAGAGGGGTTACACAGCCCAATCATGCTCCCCAGTTTGGCTCATCCAGCACAAACCGCCCTTGACCAGTTATGTCTTCATGAGCTGAGACAGATCATAGAATCATGGAATGTCTTGGGTTGGAAGGGGTTTCAAAGCCCCCTGCCATGAGCAGGGACACCTCCCACTGGATCAGGGGGCTCCAAGCCCCACCCAACCTGGCCTTGAGCACCTCCAGGGATGGGGCAGCCACCACTGCTCCGGGCAACCTGGGCCAGGACCCCCCCACTCTTATTGTCAACAATTTCTTTCTAAGATCTCATCTCAGTCTCCCCTCTTTCAGCTGAAAACTGTTCCTCTTCATCGTATCCCTGCACTCCCTGATCCAGAGCCCCTCCCCAGATTTCCTGGAGCCCCTTTCAGTACTGGAGGCTCCTCTGAGGTCTCCCTGGAGCCTCCTCTTCTCCAGGCTGAACAACCCCAACCCTCTCAGTTTCTCCTCATGGCAGAGGGGCTCCAGCCTTGTCGCCGACATTGATGCTCAGTGTGGTTGGGGCTGGTTGTTGGTGGCCAGAGGCTGGAGCTGGGCACCACAGGGCTGGATGGGTTTGTGCAGCTGGCGGGCAAGGTGACGGAGCTCAGCACCATCCTGCAGGGCCCCAGCGGTTCCTCTTTCCCCGCGGAAGCGGGAGGTGGGAGGGGGACTGTTTCACACTCGGGGTGCAAGCTTTCCCGGCTGGACTGGGTGAGCATGGGCTGGCAGGGAGCGCAAACCGGGGCCAACCGGCTGTGCACAGCCCGGCCGGAATGGGGACCCAAACATCACCGGCAGCAGCTCCCGGCCATGGGGGCTGCATGGCCCGCGATGGGGATGGGGGTCCCCGCAGCACCGGGGCGGGAAGTGGAGGGGGCCAAAGAGATGATACCGCCCCGGGGGGAACCAGGAGAAACGGAGCCTCTGCCCACGGAGACCCGCCGACCCCCCGCTCGGTACCGGTACCGGGGAGCGTCCCGCAGCGCTCACCTCCCTGCGGGGCAGCCGCGCCTCCGTGTGCCGGAACTTGGACGCCTTGAATCGGTTCATGGTGCTCCCGTAGCACCGAGCCGCGCCGAACCCAGCTCAGCCCGACCCAGCTCAGTCCCGCCCAGCTCAGCCAGAAGCCACGCCCCATCGCTCAGTCCCGCCCCTGGGCACGCCCCCACGGCTCAGAACACGCCCCGAACACGGCCTGTCGCTTAGCGACGTCCTACATAAGCTCCGCCCCACTGTTCAGGACACGCCCCGGACGGCGCCTCACCTCTCAGCCCCGCGCTCAATGCTCAGCCCCGCCCATGCCACACCTCCGCTGCTCAGCTCCGCCCTCCAGAGGCCGCACACCCATTGCTCAGCCCCTCCTCTGGACACGCCCCTGCCCGTTCGCATCGCCTTTCCGAAGCCGCGCCCCCACCGCTCAGACAGGCCAAGCCCCACCGCTCAGACACACGCCATCTCTCAGCCCCGCCCCCCAAAAGGCCTCACTCCCTCGCTCAGCCTCGCCCCAGGCTACGCCCCCACCGCTCAGCCCTGCCCCGGACATGCCCCCATCGGTCAGGGCACGCCCCCCTCGCTGACGACACGCCCACAGACCTGCCCCACTGCCTCAGCCGTGCCCCGACTGCTCGGTCCTGCTCTGGAAACGCCCCCGGGACAACCCCGCCCCACCGCTCAAGCACCGCCCCCAGGCGCCCCCCGAGTTGCCGTGTCTGCTGTGTCTCCCGTCCGGGTGGAGGCCAGGCCTCCTGCGGCCTGAAAATCCCAGCCCAAACGTTGAGTGCAGGGACAGGACGAGGGGGAAGAGTTTGAAGCTGCAGGAGGGGAGACTGAGATGAAATCTTAGAAAGAAATGTTTTGCTGTGAGGGTGGGGAGGCCCTGGCCCAGGTTGCCCAGAGCAGTGGTGGCTGCCCCATCCCTGGAGGTGTTCCAGGCCAGGTTGGATGGGGCTTGGAGCCGCCTGATGCAGTGGGAGGTGACCCTGCCTACGGCAGGGGGTGGCACTGGATGGGCTTTGAGGTTCCTGTGATCCTGCCCCATCCACAGGGACCCCGGGAGGAGCGCTCCTCCTGCGGGGAGGCAGGGGATAACCGTCACGCAGGGCGCTGCCGCCAGTGACCCCCGTCGGGAAGAAGGGCTGAGTTAACCCCGGAGCCGCCATTTTCCCTCCATCCTTGTCTGAGCCGAAGGCGTTGCCGTCACGTGAACGCGATAGTCACGTGATCGTATCAGTCACGTGACCGGCGGCAGTCGCAGGGGCCGGTCCCGGGATGATCGCACACCGGGACCCCAGGGAGGAGCCGGGGCTGTCCCACCTCCGCGCCTGCGGAGCCAGGGCCGCTGCAGGTAAGGGGTCTCCTGCGAAAAACGAGGGGGGGAAACGGCTCTAGCATTCCCAAACCGTACCGGGAAGCGGCGGCTCGGGGATGGAGGGGGTCCCTCCAGCTTTGCCCGTGGTCTCGGAGGCCCAGGGCAGAGCAGATGTGGTGCCGTGTCCCCCGGTGCTGTCCCGACCGAGCCAGGGCTTCGGAGACTCCCGAACAAGACACGTCCTGTCTTAGCACCGTGCAGCTCTGCCCGTAGAGCCTGCTGCAGTTTGCGTCGTGGCCGCTCGCAGCAGGGAGTTCCACAGCGTACCCAGCTGTGCCGGGAGTCGCTGCCGCCTGGGGTTTGCTTTGGAGCCGCCTTCTGGTGGTTCAGTTGGTGTCATAGAACCATGGAATGGTTTGAGTAGGAAGGGCCTCAAAAGCCCATCCAGTTCCACCCCCTCGGCCCTGGGCAGGGACACCTCCTACTGGATCAGGGGGCTCAAAGCTCCATCCAACCTGGCCTTGAACACCTCCAGGGATGGGGCAGCAACCTGGGCCAGAGCCTTCCCACCCTCACAACAAAACATTTCTCCCTAAGATCTCATCTCACTTTCCCCTCTTGGAGCTGAAAACTGTTACCCCTCATCCTGTCCCTGCACTCCCTGATCCAGAGCCCCTCCTCAGCTTTCCTGGAGCCCCTTTCAGTCTTGGGAGGCTGCTCTAAGGTCTCCCCACAGCCTTCTCTTCTACAGGCTGAACAACCCCAGCTCTCTCAGCCTGTCCTTGTATGGGAGGTGCTCCAGCCCTTGGATCATCTCCGTGGCCTCCTCTGGCCTCGCTCCAACAGCTCCAGGTCCTTCCTGTGCTGAGGACTCCAGAACTGAACACAGGGCTCCAGGTGGGGTCTCACCAGAGTGGAGCAGAGGGGCAGAATCCCCTCTTTTGCCCTGCTGGTCCCACTGCTTTGGATGCAGCCCAGGACACGGGTTGTCCTTAATGCAGAACAGACTGTGCTGTGTGGATCCCTGCCCACCTCACTTGTGTTTTTATCGCCCTCAGTGATATCCCCCACGGGGTGTACGTTTTCCCAGCAGAATGGGCAGCTGAGCCACTTCTGATCTGGAAGCTGTTCCATGCCTTTCATCGCTCACGTCACACCTCTGTATCTGCCTCAGCTCAGTTTCTCTGGGATGAGAGACCTGTTCTCCCCCTGGATCAGGCAGGAGGCGGGATACCACAGCTTTGAGCACCGAGGCAGAATTACATTCTCATTATCCTCTGTTCTTCTCCCAGTGATCACTAACACTCAAGCAGCTGTTCTGTCTGCCGAGGAGCTGTAGTGTTATCCATCTGCTCTGACTCTAGGATGCTTTTCCAGAATGATGCCGAGAACATCCCAGGTATAAGCCCAAGTACAGAGGCTGTTCCCTTCTGCAGTTCCATAAGTTTACCTGCAGTGAATGTCCCCCCGCTATTCCCCTGTCACCTGCTTGGGTCGGCATCAGAAATTCTGCCACAGCTGATCTTCACAGCCAGCCTTTGCCATTTGAACCCTGAATAACATAGAATCATCAGCAGGTGTTTCCACCTCCCCTTTCCCTCCCTGATCACCTTACTGAGGGTCACTCATCCCATGGCAGCTTGGTTTCATCAGCTTTGTTAAAGGAATTCTTTTGGGAATGCCTTTGGCCTCCAGATGTCCCTTTTGCTAAAACTGGTGACATGTCTGAAGAACCCCAAGTGCCTTGTGAAGCAAGATTTTCCCTTCCAAAGGCCGTGCCAGCTCTTCCCTCTCTGTCCCTCTGTCCATGGATTCTCTTACCCTGGTTTCTGCTCGTTTGCCTGGAATGTCTCTTGGGCCCCAGATCTTCCCTCGAGCCCTTTCTCTGGCATCACATCAGCCACCTCCCGGTCCCCCGACAGTGAGGTACCAGTCTGGAGACCAGCAGTAGCTCCAAGCCCTGGGATTCAGGGACTGGCGAGAACTGGATGCCAGGGAAGGTGATAAGGCTACAACGCCACCTCCCCAGCACAGCTGTTGTCCCCCAGCAGTCCGAGGCTTACTTGTGATGCTAGTGTTTATTTTTAGGAGTTGTCACGGGTTTCTCTTCCATGAACTCTTGAATTCAGTGCTAGAGACAATTGCTGTGTCCTACTGCTGCGGGGAGACAGGCCAGAGCATCAGCCGAACTGCTGGCTTCTCTTGAGGAGGAGAGATCTACAAGAGTAGGTTTAAACCTTACAAGGGTGGGTTTAAGTTGATATTTAGGTTCTCTCCCAATATCTACACTTACTCTGCTCACCTGGAGCTCACCTTGTAGCTATAGTGCTGTCAGTCCTCGGCATATCCGAGGTGTTACCGTCAACCCAAACTGGCACAGGCTGAGGAAAAACCACATTCTTCTCTTTCTTGCTTATTCATTTTGCCGGCTCAGCTTCACGCTTCCAATATTAATTCCTCATCATTGTGAACTTATTCTGTTTCCACTTAAAAGACCTTCCAGTGAGTTCCTGTCATCATGACTTCAATCAAACTCGTTACAGACAACTGCTCCCAGGTCAGCTGGTCATAGAAGGAGATTGGGTTGGCCAGGCAGGACCTGCCTTTCCTAAGTCCATGAGCATAAACCAGGCGCTGGGCAGTCTCCCTGTCTCGTGCCTTGGGGCCAGTATCTCCTTTGTGCATCTTTTCTCTCTGCAATGTGAGCAGCACGCGAGCAAAGAGGCTGCATCTGCTGCAACCCCATAATGTTCTGCTGAACAGGGCAGCTCTTTGTGACCTCCTCTGGCTCCCAATTCAGCTATAGATAGCAGCTGTAGGTATCCTGGAAGAGTAGCCATCCTTCCCATTCGAGCACTGAACTTCTCCCTCTCATCAGCCGATAGTTGCAGTAGATTCAGCTTCTGGCAAGGCACGCGGGGCTGTTTCCAGGGTTTGTTCCTGTGAATGCTCTGAAAAGCATGGTCTGGAGGGAAATATCAGAACTTTTTATACTTAAAACCAATCTGCTAGATTTTTACTATTTGTCCCCTTTTGATCTCCCTTGTCCAAAGTTTCCTGTCCTGCCTGTGACTCCTCTCAGGATTCTCATTTTATTGCAGCTGAAGATGGGATTGTGAGCAAGGAGGAGGAAAATGCCCACCAAGGCATCCCCAGGCCAGCAGAGCACGAGGGTTTACTCTTGGGACTCCCCAAGGAGAGCAGTTCCCAGAGTCCTGCAGAAGACCTGGTCCTCCCACACTGCTCAGAAAGGGTTCCGAGACCTCTGGGAAAGAGACAAAGCCGAGTGACGCTCCGTGGGAAAAGTTTCAGGAGGCTGCAAGATATTATGCAGCAGAGAAATCCTTCTGCGGGAAGAGTGAAGATATGTGGAGACTGCGGGAAGAGCTTCCGGGTGAGCTCCAACCTCATCCAGCATCGCAGAATCCACACTGGAGAGAAACCCTTTGCCTGCACCGAGTGCGGGGAGAACTTCCGGCAGCGGTCGCATCTCCTTCAACACCAGCGGATCCACACTGGGGAGAGGCCCTATGAGTGTTTCGAGTGCGGAAGGAGCTTCAGCATGAGCTCAAAGCTGATCCGGCACCAGGTAACCCACACTGGGGAGAAGCCCTACAGGTGCATCGAGTGTGGGAAGAGCTTCTCTGGGAACTCGCAGCTGGTCCAGCACCAGCGAGTGCACACCGGGGAGAAACCCTACGTGTGCAGCAACTGCGGGAAGAGCTTCAGCGTGAGCTCAGCCCTTACGCGACACCAGCGGGTCCACACCGGGGAGAAACCCTATGAGTGCATGGAGTGCAGCAAGAGCTTCAGCCAGAGCTCTGAGCTCATGAAACACCAGCGAGTCCACACTGGGGAGAGGCCATACAAGTGCTCTGAGTGTGGGAAGAGCTTCACTGTGAGTTCAGCCCTCATCCAACACCGGCGGTTCCACATGGGTGAGCGTCCCTACAGATGTACTGAGTGTGGGAAGAGCTTCACTGTCAGCTCCCACCTCATCCAGCACCGCCGCTTCCACACGGGAGAGCGCCCCTTTGAGTGCACCGAGTGTGGGAAGAGCTTCCTGTGGAGATCAGCGCTGCTCCGGCACCACCGGGTTCACACAGGGGAGCGGCCCTACGCCTGCGCTGACTGCGGGGACAGCTTTCGGCAGAGCGCCCACCTCATCCAGCACCGGCGCATCCACACCGGGGAGCGGCCCTACGCCTGTGCCAACTGCGGAAAGGGCTTCACCGTGAGCTCTGCACTCCTCCGGCACCAGCAGATCCACAGGGGTGGGGAGCCCTAGGAGGGGTGAGTGCAGGGAGAAGCAAGGTTCGATCCCTATTAGCACCGCTGGGGAGCAAAGCCTGGCGTCTCTCTCCCTTCGCTCTGACTGTCCTGCTTGGGGAGGGTGAAAGCAGTTTCTGTCCTAAACCAGAGAGATGGAAGATGGGGAGAGTCAGCGCGAGGAGCTGAGTTGGAGCTTTGGGGAAGAGCCCATACCATGGCACAAGAAGGTGGTGGTGTTGGGAGGGATAGCTTGAAGGAAAGCGAGGAAGCAGTTTGAGGCTGGAGTATACTTGACGGTGCATTTTAGAGGAAGGGAAGTATGTGGCCTTCTCTCTGTGCACACGTTTCAGACAAATTCTGGAGGGGACAAACTGAACCAGCTGTGAGACTGCAATGTTCTGATGGAACAAGTGCCCTGGTTTTGCTCCCTGCACTGCTGTGGTGAGCAGCCCTTGGGTTCCTGTACCACAGCGACCCCAAGGCCTGATGCTGTCCCCGGCTGTGTCCCACGGTGGGGCAGCCATCACAGCCTGGCAGCGTGAATGGGTGGGGCTGGAAACCCCTGTGGGAGCTGAGCAGTTGTTAATGAGAATCATAGAATCATTTGGTTGGAAGAGACCTTTGAGATCAAGTCCAACTGTTCTTGTCCACTATTAAACAGGAACCCTGAGCACCTTGTCTGCCTGTCTTTTATACCCTTCCAGACACTGAGACTCCCCCGCTGGCCTGGGCAGCCTCTGCCAGGGCTTCACCATTCTTTCAGTAAAGGAATTTTCCCTCATATCCGATCTGAACCTGTCCTGACCCAACTTGAGGCTGTTTCCTCTCATCCCATCACCTGTCACTTGGGAGCACTAGCACCCACCTCATCACAACCTCCTTTCCAGGAGCTGCAGAGAGTGATGAGGTCTCCCCTCAGCCTCCTCTTCTCCAGCCTAAACAGCCCCAGGGCCCTTAGCCGCTCCCAGAAACCCCGGCCTCTATCCCCTTCCCCAGCTCCGGTCCCTTCTCCGCACGCGCTCCAGCCCCTCAAGGTCTTTCTTGGAGTGCGGGGCCCAAAACAACCGAGGATCTGAGGTGCTGAACACAGGGGAACGATGCCTGCCCTGCTCTTGCTGGCCTCGCTGTTTCTCGTACAGGCCAGGATGTTGTTGGTCTCCTTAGGGAGGACTCGTTGCACTTAAATCAACCACTGAACCCTCCCCCGCCCGCCCTGCACGGCCGCTCGCGCCGAAGGGCGGGGCCTCAGGCAGCACCGCCGCTCCCCATTGGGAAGGGGCTGGAGCCCCGCCCCCCTTGCGGTGTCCCAGCCGCCTCCACCAATGGGCGGTGCCGGCGCGTGACCTTCGTGGCTTCTGATTGGTCGCTCTGTCATTTTTTTTCCCCCCCGCCCCTCCCCCTATAAAGCCCGAGGCGGCGGGGCCGGGGCTTTGTCTCGCGGCGCGGGGCGGAGGGCGGCGGCGGGTGAGTGCGCGCGGCGCGTCTCCATGGCAACGCGGCCCGGCCGGGCCTGCGCCGCTCCCGCGGTACCGGAGCCTCGGGACAGGGCCTGGCCGGGGGAGGGAAGCCTGGGTACCCCCGAGCCGCCGCGGGACGCAGCGGCTGCCTGATACCGCGGGCAGTGGGCCCGGAGCCGGGGGAACCTGCCCGGGCCGCTCTCCGGGCCTGGGGGAAGTGCAGGCCCCGCTCTACCCTTGCCCTGCCCCGGTGCCGGGCTGGCCGCTGCCCGGCCTCCCGCCCTGCTCCCCTCCGCCCCGCAGCGCAGCGCGGCTCCGCAGGTCGGAACGCGTGTCTGCCCCCCGCCTCGCGTCCCCGCGGGTTCGGAGAATCGCGGAGCCGTTGGGTTGGGAAAGGCCTTTGAGATGGTCAAGTCCCACCGTCCCTGTCCGCTGCTAAACCAGATCCCCGAGCACCTCGTCTGCCCGGCTTTTAAACCCCCTCCAAGGAAGGGGACTCCACTCTGCCAGGGCCTGAAAATCCTTTTAGTAAAGGAATTTTTCCCAATAAACCTCCCCTGACACAACTTGAGGCCATTTGCTCTTGTCCTGTTGCTTGTCACTTGGGAGCAGAGCCCAGCACCCACCTGGCTCCAACCTTTCCAGGAGCTGCAGAGAGTGATGAGGTCTCCCCTCAGCCTCCTCTTCTCCAGCCTAAACAGCCCCTGGGCCCTGAGCTGCTCCCACAGCCCCTGGGCTCCAGACCCTCCCCCAGCTCCGCTCCCTTCTCTGGACGCGCTCCAGCCCCTCAGATACCTTTCTTGGGGTGATTCCTGTGGGACAGGAGTCCTGCAGTGGGTTCTTCTGCTGGGGTTGGGAGCTGAACTCTGGGAGAGCTTGGAGGGTGAAAGACCTTTGCTGTCCTTGCTTTTCCATTGTTGGATGAGACAAATGTCACATTCAAGCCTGGCAGTGCCTGGCACGTTTGCATATTCTATACATTGGCTGTAAGGGCCTGGCCTTAGCCCTGCTCCGGATGTCCCAGGCACAGCAGAATGTGCAGGGCAAGCATTGGCTCTTCCTGGAGCAAAGGCTGTTTGATGTATTCCTGAGTGCTTCCCTCCTCTGCCACACCAAACCCTGGCTCTCCTGCCCCTTTTGCTGCTCTCCCAGCAGCAGAAGAATCCACAATGTGCTGCCTGCTGCACGGGCCGCTTCCAAACTGTGTGAACTCACCTGAGTTTCCCTCTGTCAGTTTGTTGTGGTGCTGGACCACGGCTCTAGGGGAGAGAAGCAGCATTTGCTAGAGGTGTTTTAGACTCAAATTGTTGCTGAACATTAGGCTGTGTCCAGCTTAAGTCTTAAACCTGCCTGGGATCAGGTAATTGGTAATCTATTTGGTGAGTCTCTATTTCCAGCAGCAGTCAGTGCCAGATCTCTCCCCAGAGGGAGAAGAAGAGATGTGCAACTCTCCTGATGCTCTTGCCAGGTGACCTCTGATGGCTCTTAAAGCTCTTAGGCCTGGAGTTCTGGGATTGCTTCCACTGCAGTGGTGCTTCGGTAGGTCCAGCTGCACTGCGCTGCTGGTGAAAGTGAGGATGTAAGCTCTGTGTGTGGGGAAATACCGTGACGTTGCATCCAGCAAACATGAACTCTGTCCTGCCTGGGTGTTTGTGAATGACTGAACTTCTCTTTGGGGTGACTAAGCAAAACCAAAGCTTCCATAGACTCATGGAATGGTTTGGATTGGAAGGGACCTTGAAGCCTAACCAGTTCCAACTCCCCTGTCATGGGCAGAGACATCTCCCACTGGATCAGGTTGCTCAAAGCCCCATCCAACCTTGCCTGGAACACCTCCAGGGAGGGGGCATCCATGACTTCTCAGGGCACCCTGTGCCAAGGCCTCCCCACCCTCACAGGAAAATGTTTCTTCCTAATGTCTAATCTAAATCTCCCTTCCAGTTTAAAGCCATTCCCCCTTGTCCTATCACTACAGACCTCTGTAAAAAGTCCCTCCACAGCTTCCCGGGAGCCCCTTTCAGTACTGGGAGGCTGCTCTAAGGTCTCCCCACAGCCTTCTCTTCTACAGGCTGAACAGCCCAAACTCTCTCAGCCTGTCCTCATACAGGAGGTGCTCCAGCCCTTGGATCATCTCCATGGCCTCCTCTGGACTCACTCCAACAGCTCCAGGTCCTTCCTGTGCTGAGGACTTCAGAACTGAACACAGGGCTCCAGGTGGGGTCTCACCAGAGTGGAGCAGAGGGGCAGAACCCCCTCTTTTGCTCTGCTGGTCCCACTGCTCTGGATGCAGCCCAGGACGTGGTTTGGCTTTCTGGGCTGAGAGTGCACGTTGCCAGCTCATGTTGAGCTTCTCATCCCCCAGCACCTCAACTCCTTCTCCTCAGGGCTGCTTCCAATCCATTCTCTGCCCAGCCTGTAACTGTGCTCAGGGTTTCCCTGACCCAGGTGTAGGACCTTGCTCTCAGCCTTGTTGAACTCCATGAGGTTCGCACAGCCCCACCTATCCAGCCTCTTCGGGTCCTTCTGGATTCATCCCTTCCTTCCAGCATGTCGACTGTAGCACACAGCTTGAAGTTGTCAGCAAACTTGCTGTGAGTGCTCACAATCCCACTGTCCTTGTCTGCAACAAAGACGTTAAACACCACCGGTCCCAATACCGATCCCTGCAGAACACCACTCATCACCAGAGTGTCATGCAGAAAAGTGTCGGATGCTTTGCTTGTGCCCAGGTAGATGATGCTGGTTACTCTTCCCTTGTTCACCAGTGCTGTAGCCTCATTGTAGAAGGCCAGAAATTGGTCAGGTATGATTTGCCCTTAGTGAATCCATGCTGGTTGTCACCAGTTGCCTTCTCATTTTCCATGTGCCTCAGCAGGGTGTCCAGGAGGGTCTGCTCTGATCTTGCCAGGCACAGAGGTGAGACTGACCAGCCTGTAGTTTCCCTGGTCGTCCTTTTTTCTCTTTTTAAAAATGGAGTTATGTTTCCCCTTTTCCAGTCAGTGGGAACTTCACTGGACTTAAGTCCTGCTTCCCTGCAGCACCAGTGTCTGCTTCCTTGAAAAGGCATGAGATTGTTGGGGTTAAGTGTCTTCCCACACTGAGGAGAACGGCTGTGCATCCTGAAGACGAAGCTGATGTGGAAATGTGTGTAGGGACAAACTAATCGCTGGCTGGATGAGATGGATTTGAACACAGCTATTGGGAAATAAATGTTTGGAGTGCTGCAGTGTTCTGTACCAAACCTTCTCTCCTTTCTTCAGCCCTGCTATCCCGACTCTTTTGTAGCTGTTGGATTTCTCCCCAGCAGGCTGCTGTCAGGGCTGGGAGGTGTGTGTTTACGCTGAACATCAGCCAGGGTCTTGATGAGCAGAGCTCTTCGTAGCAAATGAAACTGGGTTCCAGCCTCTGCTGTGGATATCAGCAGTTGCTGGAACCTCCCTCTTGGTGAGCAGGACACAGCGTCTTTCAGAGGAGCAGAATGCCCTGGGAAACCAGGGCTTTGAGCAGTGATCGTGTTGTGGGCTTTCAGTTGCTAGGTTTCGAATCAAAGCAAGGGTCTGTGGTGGGGAGAGAGAAAATTATTTTGGTTCCCCTCTTCCAATATTCAAATACTGAAAAAGGCAGGGGTTTCATTTTTGCTGACTTGTCTCTTGGATCATGGCTCCTCAGGGAGATGTCTGCACTAGAGATCGGAAAAATCCAAGCTTCCATTTTTTCCGGTGCGTGCGCTGTCCTTGCCTTGGGCTAAAGCGGCTGGCGGTGTCACTGCCCTGCGTGTTGCTGGAGAGATGAGTGTGTCAGGCTGAGGCTTTACACGAAAGGCCCTGGTGAGAGCGCACCAGGGTCCTTAAATGGCTTTTTTACATGCTAACCCCTTCTTCTGACAGCAGACAGTGCTGCTGGAACAATAACTGAGCAGCTGTGCTTCTGTAACGCTAGCAGTGGGCTTGGGTGAAGGCCGCTCAGACCCCCGAGATGCCCCCTGTGTAGCACAGAGAGCAGGGCTCCCGTGTACTCTGCAAGATGTGGGCGTGGAGGCTCTGGGGAGTGAGTTAGCAGAGCTGTCTTGTACCAGGACAACCTCAGGAGCCATGCCACAAATGTCTGGCTGCTGAGAGCCTCTGGCCCTCACTGCTGTTTGACGTGGTGTGCTCCTTCGGGTTGGATTTAACGTCAGCCTCTGGCCTCTTTCAAGGGGTGAGCGTGCTGAAGTGCTATTTGTAGCTCTGCTTCGTGGCTGTCACAGGCCTGGCAGCGTGCAGAGGCTTCCCTCCTCTGGGACTCCAGCTCTCTGGAAGTAAAAGATAAATCAGAACCAGTTCAGCTAGTTTAATTTTGGAACCTGTATTTCATGAGCAGTGCCTGGCCTGAATTAAGGTGAGCAGAAAGCCAGGGTGTCACGAGAACTCCCGTGCGTGTGTTGGCAGAAGGGCAAGCACGCTGTTCTCCCTGTGCCTGTGACAGGCTCCTGGCTCAGTCACAGTGCAGGTTATTTGCCTTTTTGTTTGATTTCCCTTCCCCAGGATGTGCTTTTCCCAACATTTGAAGCTGTGTGATGAGTGGAGGTTGGGCCCATTTGCAGACCTGGTGTGAAGGTGCAGTTCTAGTAATCAAATAGACTACGCAGCACAGAATCACAGAAGGGAATCCTGGAAAAGTCAGGGTGGGAAGGGCCCTCTGGAGCTTCTCCAGTCCATCCCTGCTAAATCAGGGTCACCTCCTGCAGGATGCACAGGAATGCATCCAGGCAGGTTTGATCTCTTCAGAGAAGGAAACACCACACCCTCCCGGCACAACCCATTCCAGTGCTCCATCACCTGCACAGGAAAGAAGTTTTTCCTCATATCCAGATGGAACTTCCCATGCTGCAGTTTGTGCCCATTGTCCCTTGTCCTGTCGCTTGGCGCCACTGAGCAGAGCCTGGCCCCATCCTCCTAGCCCCTGCCTGTCAGATGAGATCCCCTCCCAGCCTCCTCTGGGCTGAACAGCCTCCAGTCGCTCAGCCTCTCCTCCCGAGAGATGCCCCGGTCTCCTCAGCATCTCTGTGCCCTCTGCTGGAATCTCTCCAGCTGTTCCTTGTCTTTCTGGAGCTGGGGAGCCCAGAGCTGGACATGGGACTCCAATGAGGCCACCCTAGGGCAGAGCAGAGGGGGTGGGGAGCTTCCCTTGCCCTGCTGGTCACACTCTTGTCCATGTGCCCCAGGGCACCCTTGGCCACAAGGGCCCAGTGCAGGTCATGGTGAGCCCAGTGTCTGCCAGGACTCCCAGGTCCTTCTCCACAGAGCCAGCCCCAGCCCGTACTGGTCCAACCTGAAGCTGTTTTTCCAGTCTCTGAGCCCCTGTGCTGCTGGGCCTTTCAACTCTGGCTGTGTCATCCTGCCCTACACTTCTCTCCCCAAGGGATGGGGAGGCTGCCACCCCCTCAGGAAAGGCTCTGTCCTGGAGAGCCCAAAGGCTGTGATCTTTGGGGGAAGTCTTCACCCTGCGACGTGTTGTGCTGTCCACGAGCCTAGCTGTGCTGCACCAGGGGACGGGTGCTCAGACTGCGCTCCTGGCTGAGTCCTGCAAGCATGGGGAGGGCAGCGGGAGCGGCCGTGCAGGAGGTCTATAAACACGAGAGTGAGCAACCAGAGGGCAGATCATTTATAACCGGCGTGCTTCGAGGAGCTGGGAGCTGCTTGTCTGCTGTTCTCCCAGCCCTTGGACAGGGGCTGAGCAGCAAGCCTGTGATGCAGCCCTCCAAGGGAGCCTGAAGTGCAAGAGCATGAGGGATGGCTTGCTTATAGTGAGGGCTTTCCAAAGCAGCTTAGTTCCTTGCTCAGGGACAAGGCTGCCTGTAAGGTGGTGGTGCGGCTCTGCACAAAGCTGATTACAAGTCCATTTGATAAATTAGGTGGCTGGATTTCTGTCTAAACAGAGGCATTTGGCTGGTGTAAGCAGGAGTCTTCTGCTTCTGGATGAGTCTTGTGCATCGTGCTACATCTGAGGAGATTCTTCCTTTTGCAGAAGAGGAGGGAGAACCCAGTTACTTCTGGGGTTTGAAGTAAAGCCTGTTAGGGCAGGAGAGGAACATGTGGGTGGTAGCAGGAACTCTGCAGCTCGTTCCAAGCAGTGTGGCTGCTTTGACATTTCGTGGAGTACAGCCCAGGGAAGGCAGGGCAGTGAAATCTGCCCCAGCTTTGGAAATTTCTCTTCATCTACTCCACTGCAGGGAAAGCTTTTGTTTCCCCTGCACGCTGCTTGATGTGAGCGCTTACCTGCCCTGATTCAGGGCTGCTTTCTTCCAGAAGTGGCTCCCTACTGCTGTGGAAACCAAGTGGCTTGTTCTTCCTCCTGACAGAAGGAGAGGTGCTTCCCTCTCCAGTTACTCTGCTTCAGGTCTAACATTGGGTGTGATATTTGGTAGCGTCAGTGGGAAACGGCTTGCTGACAAGCTGCTTCTTAGGTACATGGTTTAGTAAGGAGACAGGCACGGTTGGACTCGGTGATCTCAGAGGTCTCTTCCAACCTAGTGATTCTATGATTCTATGACAACTCCAGTGTGGGTTGCTAACGCGAAGGACTTTAATCACCTTTGATCAGCAGCCATCCTGAGGTGGGAAACCTGATGCAGGCTGCCTGCTGCGTGGTCGGTCTCTTCCAATGTTAATGTTTTGTAAACTGGGTATCAGCATTGAGGTTCAGCTGGGGTAGCTGAACTGAACAAGCCCTGCTTCCTTGGAAGTGTCTGGCGTGCTGTGGAGGTGGCCAGCGGCTGCTCCTCACCACCCGCGTGCTGCAGCAGCTCAGAGGCTCCCTGCTAGACCACCCAGCATTCCATACCCATCCCTTTGCCAAGGCAGCTTCCCTCTGATACACCTCTCTAATTTTGCCTTTCAGATTGTCTAATCTCCAGCATCAACCTGTGATGCCATCAGCTATGGAGGGCTCGGAGGCTGGAGAAGAAGGTGAAATCTTGCGCTATGAGGAAACAGAAGATGACAATGTCAAGTGAGTCCTGTCTCACAACATGGCAGAGTCTTGGGCAAGGCAGGAGACCTTCCAGCTAAAGGAGTGATCTTTCTCCTTATCTGAAAAGGAGTGAGGGACTCCAGTAGCTGACTAATCAAATAAATGTTCAGTAAAGTCTGTTTAATCAAACTGTACTAGAAGGGATCTGGCTAAGGCTAACAACAAGCAATTATTTATTTAGTCTCTACTACCAAACTCACATATCAGAAGTGCTTTGGCCATTTGGCAGTTATGTTTGTGCTTTTCTGACCAAGGTGAGCCAGTTTTTCACAGCTCGTTGGGCAGTCTCATGTGATAACAGCTCCTTGTTTTGAAAGTTGACTCTGGAGGTGAACTCTGCTCCAGTGAGCTGCCTCTCTTGCCTACACCCACTGGTGTAGGCAAGGATGTTTTCTTGGAGGTTGTGTGTATGAATTTGTGTTTTAACCTGCTGTAAAAGCCAGGGCTTCACACTCGGAACATGGGAAGGGTGAACAGGGTGCTTCCTGGAATACCTAGGTCAGTACATCCAGGTGTGGAGTGTTTTAAGTCTCTCTCTTACAGCCGACGTGAACGTGCTATCTGTAGCACACAAGCCATAAAAACAAAGGTGCACTTTGGCCTAATTTTGAGTGAGTGTCGATGTCGGTAGCTCTGTGCCAAACTCCAGGTGGGTGCAGTGGCTGTAACCTAATAGCATAGGTTGTTTTTTCAGAAAGACAACTTGTAGAAACCTGCAAAAACAGTGTAATTCAGGTTAATAAACTTTTAAAGGGTGTTCTTGCCCTGTTTTGCCATTCAGCTCTCATCTCTTCAACACTTAATACCCAGGCTGGAAAAGCTGGGGTCCTGCGTGTGTTTGCATCTGCTCTTGCATGAACCTTTCTTCTCCAGAGTGACCATGGAGGATGCCACCAAGTCTTCCCTGCTCTTGAGCCTGCCCTGGCAGTTACTCTTCAGGAGGCTCCAGGCCTCCTTTTGTAGTGTTACTGGGGCTCACGTGCATAAGCAGCAAAAGCAATGGTGCAGGGATCAGAGGATCCTTGGCAATTGCTTCATCGTGCTGGGTCTGAGCCCTTGGTAAGCTCTAGCCCTCCCAGAACGGTGAGTCTGGTTTGCACATGGACACTGTGTCTGCGGAAGGAACTTCTGCTGCTTTCTTCTGCAGGGCTGGCCTGAGGGATCCCACCTTTGACCTTCTTCAAAGTTGTCCTGAGCTGGTAGGGAGCAGGGTGATGCCCCCCAGACACAGCAGGGACGAACTCATTGCTGCCTGTGGAAGTGGGATGAAAGGAGCTCTCTCTTTGCCTACAGTCCCACTGACCTTTCAGAACTGCTGAAGGAGGGGACTAAGGAATCCCATGACCGTGCAGAGAACACTCAGTTTGTGAAAGACTTCCTGAAAGGACGGATCAAAAAGGAGCTCTTCAAGGTGAGTGGTACTCTTTGTGCATGGGGAAATCCAGACCAAATGGTCAAAACTATGGGAGGGCACTTTCCTGGCACTCGTGCCTGGTGTATCCTACAGCTAGGACGAGCGCAATGGGGAGCATGTTGGCCCAGTACGGATCTGCTCAGGTGGAAGTGCTGGGCCTTGGCCATGTATCTGCTGGCTGCTCAAGGCAGGTGTGGCTGCAGCACAGATATAATGGTGGTTTAGAAGTGAAATCCTGATGGGATTGCAGCACCTATTCCATCCTCTGAAGACAAGGCTGTTTTCCATAGTCTTCAGGTTGGATTGCTTTCTCTTCTGTTTGGGCTCTGAGTAACCCCATTGGATCCTGAAGGTTTTGGCATACACAGTAGTCTCCATTAGCACAAGGCTGTGGATGCTGGTTGTACCTTTTGGATGAAGTTAGATGCTGTGCCTTGCTCTCGAGGTGACAGGAGACCCAGAGCACACAGCTGGCCACATCAGACTAATCACAGAATCGTAGAATCATTACGGTTGGAAAAGACCTCTAAGCTCATCCAGTCCAACCATCAGCCCAGCCTCACTGTGCCTGCTAAACCCTATCTCCAGGTGCCATGG
The DNA here is from genome assembly GCA_033558235.1 of Neomorphus geoffroyi. NCBI lineage: Eukaryota > Metazoa > Chordata > Aves > Cuculiformes > Neomorphidae > Neomorphus > Neomorphus geoffroyi. Next base: position 9,822,625 of record JAUMJM010000038.1, read on the forward strand.
CCACACACTTTGTGAAGCCCTCCAGGGATGGAGACTCCACCACTGCCCTGGGCAGCCTCTGCCAGAGCTTGACAATCCTTTTGTTAAAGAAATTTTTCCAATATCCAATATTTTCTAATATCCAATATTTTCCAATATCCAATCTAAACCTCCCCGGCACACCCTGAGGCCATTTCTTCTCCTATCCCTTGTTACTTGGGAGAAGAGCCCAGCACCCACCTTGCTCCAACCTTTTTTCCAGGAGCTGCAGAGATTGATGAGGTCTTCCCTCAGCCTCCTGCAGGCTAAACAGCCCCAGGGCCCTCAGCCGCTCCCACAACCCCTGGGCTCTAGACCCTTCCCCGGCTCTGTTCCCTTCTCCACACGCGCCTCAGCTCCTCAAGGTCTTTCTTGAAGTGAGGGGCCCAAAACTGAACCCCGGATTCGAGGTGCAGCCTCACTCATCCTTTGCTTGTGCTCTATAGGCAGCTTTGTTATGAACTTAAGAGCAGCTGATCCAGCAAGTGATGGGTGCCTGGTATGGGCTCTCCAGGGCAGTTTTTTCCCAAGCCTGGAGGCCTACTTGTTTGCCCCAGCCCCATTTGAAGGCAGTAGTCACGAGGTGTGATGTGCTGATCTAGAGAATGGCTTCTCACGTGGGCTGTGCTTTGTCCACAGCTGGCCACCGTGGCACTTTACTTCACATACTCTGCTCTGGAAGAGGAGATGGATCGCAACAAGGACAACCCAGCCTTCGCTCCTCTGTATTTCCCCATAGAGCTTCACCGGAGAGAAGCGTTGGTCAAGGACCTGCAATATTTCTATGGAGAAGACTGGAAAGAGAAGATTCAGTGTTCAGAGGCAACTCAGCACTATGTGGACAGAATCCATCATGTGGGACAACATGAGCCAGAGCTGCTGGTGGCTCATGCTTACACACGCTACATGGGCGACCTCTCGGGTGGCCAGGTGCTGAAGAAGGTAGCCCAGAGGGCCCTGAAGTTGCCCAGTACTGAGGAGGGGATCCAATTCTATGTGTTTGACAACATTTCCAATGCACAGCAGTTCAAGCAGCTCTACAGGGCAAGGATGAATGCTCTGGACTTGGACAAGAACACCAAGGAAAGGATTGTGGAAGAGGCCAACAGAGCCTTCAGGTTTAACATGCAGGTACTAAATCCCTTGGGCCTCTGTATGTGCAGCTGCTGCTGCTTCCAGGTCTGGACCAGCCTGGGTTAACCTGGTTAAACTGCCCGTCCAGGCAAGGTGGTTTGGGTCCGAGACAAGCAGAACCTCTCTGTCTGGCAGAGGTGGGGCTCTAGTTTGCGTGGCTCTTCAGCTGACTTTCAGAGACATGGCTGCTGTCAGGCAGGAATTTTTTCTGTGCTCCAGCACCACAGCTGAGCCTTCGGTTAGTGCAAAACCAAAATTACTTCACTGTGAGATTTCCATGGGCTCTGTGGCTCCGAATCAGCAGGGAGATCTGGGCTCTGGCTCTGAGACAGCCCCAAAGGGCCTGAGCACATTGCACCACACTGGTTACAGTTTATCTCCTGTCTCATGTCTGAGGTGTTGCCCAATGGCCAAAAATAGCTGTAGCCTCTCGTTCCTTCCCGTAGTATTTGCCTTCATAAAACCTGACTGAGCTGCTCGCCTGCCCCAGGGGGGTGGGTGCAGTGTCTGCTACTGTGGGAGCTTTAATCTGTGCCCATAGCTGGTCACTGTGGATTAAGCTGGTCAGAAACATGGTGGGATGTGGTTGGCTCCTGTGTCAAGGATCGTTATGGAAGCCCCTGGCTACCTGACCACTGCACGAACAGGAGCAGTGATCCTGAGAGAGGATCTGCAGCACAGAGAGACCTTTGCTTCCTACTTGCACCCACCCCAGGCTGGAAGGCAAACGGCAGGGTGATGCCACATCTCTCCTGCTCCGAGGGCTGACCTGATGCTCTTGGAAGGCGCTGTGTCCTCTCGGAGCCGTAGTGTGTGCTGGAGGTCACTGCAGGGCTGTCCACAAAGTGCTCCCAAATGAGGAGCACATGGGGAGAGGGAGTCAGGACTGGCTCTTGCCTGTTCTCCGCATCATTCATGGGTCTGTATGAAAGCTGCCTGGCTCTGCCTGCTTTGTGTGCTCACTGTGACTGCTTGCAGGTATTTGATGAGCTGGACCAGCTTGGCAGGTCACTGACAGAAGAAGCCCAAGACAGAGGCTTTCCAGTCCACGATGGAAAAGGAGACCTGCGCAAATGCCCTTACTACGCTGACAAACTGGGTAAGTCATTAGCAAGGCCAGAGCTGCCCCTGGTGCACAGCACAAGCCTTGCAGCGCTAAGGCAGTGCTTTCTGTGTCCCAGCAGGCCAGGCAGGACCCAGCTGCCCCTACCATGCTGCGGTGGCCCTGGCAAAGCAGCCCCTGGTGCAGCTGCTCCTGGCGGCCTGTGTCGCCGTGGCAGCAGGAGCTGCAGCCTGGTACATGATGTGATGATGGGGAGAGCGGCGCGGGGCTCTGGGCCGTGGCCAGGGAGAGGCACAAGCCCTGTCCTCCACCACGCTGCACCACTGCTGGCAGTGAATTGGCTGCAGGGTGAAGTAAGAGAATCAACAAGAATCCTGCGGGACAGTCCAGGACTCTCTGCACCAGTAACACGTGCTGTAATATAACGCCTTTAGCTGACTAGCGTACAGAACTGACACGGGGCGAGGGTGCGAGGCTCCACTTCAGCACTGCCCTACCCAGGCTGGGGCAGGATTTACGGCTAGAGATGCCTTGTCCTGTACTGGCAAAGGCTTTACCTGCTTGGCTTTTCACCTCCTTCCCGGGAGCAGTGGCTGGAGGGAGTTTCCTGCCCTGATTTGCAACCTGGTCAACTGCGTGATCAGGCGTTTCAGTGAAGAGCGCTCTGTTTCCTACCCCAGAAACTGATGTTTTGGTCGTGCTGCAGCAGCTGTGCCAGAGGGCCCTGCTCCGTGCAGTGTCCCAGGAACCAGATTTCACTATGTTGGAAGAAGCTCCCTGGAGTGAAGGTGACCATTGTGTATTGTGCAATGTTGGGGTGGTGGGCTGGGGTTTTTCCTGAAGCCTTGACTGAATAAAAAGTTGCAATGCTGTAGCTGGGCACAGTGCTGGGAGATGGAGGGAACTGTGCTCTGAGGTTTCGGGCTGTGTGGGAGACTGGGGAGAAGCGGAGTGGGTATGGACTCCTGCCTGTCCCTGTGGCCTCCGGTCAGGTTCCCCCAGCTCCTATGGGGAGGGGACCCAGTGATCTGGCTGTGACAACCAGCAGTTCCCCTGGTGAGGGGGCTCCTGCTCTGCAGAGGAAATGCTTCCCCACAGGCAGAGGCGACACTGGTGGCTGGTGGTCACAGAGCTTTGTGACACTGTGCCCTGGTCTTGGTGCCATGGGTACCCCCTGCCTTCCTCCATCCCAGTCCTGGGGTGCTTGTCGCCTCTTCAGCCCATGCTTGGGTGCAAGGAGAGTGGCTGCTGGGGGGGCAGAGCTGGTACAGCCCCCACTGCAGCTCCTATTACACCCCAGGGTCTCTGCAGCCCCTCCCCACGCCATCCCTCCTCATCCTCAGTTCCCCTGGGGGTAGATGCTGTAGGTTTGGAGCAGGAGAGAAGAGAACACGTACACAAGTTATTTATTTACATAAAAACACGGACTAGTGCCCCAGTTCCACCTCTGAGCAGCAGCTGCTGCATACAGAAGAGACCCACTGCTTCGTTCCGGGAGGGAGGAGGAGGAGCAGCCTCAGAGAGGCTGGAAATGGCTCCCAGGTCCTCTCACTCTCACCTTGGTGCTGCTGGCAGCTCCCATCGCTGCCCACTTGCCCTTTTCCTTCTGCCCTGTATCAAGTGAGCTACAAACTAACCCCCTACACCCACATGCAGGAACCCACGGGGTGCAGCAGCGGTGGCGGCAGGACGGGTGCTGCGGGGTGTGTGCCACAGCCCCTGCCGGGCTCGGGGTGCGGCTCTGAGCGGTGGGCACGGGTCTGCACCAGAGCTGCAGCCTGGGAACAAACCCTGCTACTCTACAGCGCCGGGGCAGGGAGCGCCATGCCGGATGCAGTTTGCTAACAGTTTGCCAGGTGGGCGAGGATCTGCCAGGGGCTTTCCTTTCCCAAAAAAGCCACAGGGGCGCATGCAGCTGGAGCAGCTGTGGCCGCGCCAGCGGGACGGAGGTGCTGATTAAGGGTGCAGTGCTGCTGCTGTTCCCCCACACCATCCCTCAGTGGTGGCTTTGCCTGCTGGCTGCACACCAGCCTGGCTGGAGAGGGCCCTGAACCACCCTCTCTGTCTCCTTGCCACCAAGCCACAAGGCCCCATCCTAAAAGTGCCACAAGGGCCATGCCGTCTCTCCTGTGTGCGCTGCAGGCTGCCCAGGACCCCCTGCCTGCAGCCAGGCAGCCCCTGTGCCGGGAGGAGTGAGGGGTAGGTGCATCCAGCAGCCGTGGCTCTTCCCAAGGGAGTGCAGAAGGATGGCTCCCCCACTCCTGCGTGGCCCCACATGGGCCCCTCTCCCCTGTGCACCCACACAGCGTTGCCAACCCAACCGTTCACAGGCAGGACCGGAGCTTGGGGAAGGTGGGCGGCTCTGGGCAGGAGGGAGCCGGGGATACACAGACACACACACACCATCGGAGTGGGAAGCGAAGGAGTGTTGCACACGCGTAGACGAGGACAGCAGCGGGACAAGGGCCGGTGTCATTCCAGTGGCTCAGGCTCCCGGGGTGCCATTAGCACATGCGCTTGTACGTGTAGATGTAGGCCTTGCAGTTGGGACACGTGTGCGTCACGTCCTTGAAGTCATCAAACAGGCAGGGGATGAGGCAGCAGCAGAGATCACACCTGGAGCACAGGAAGGCAGAGAGCTGTGAGTGGGGCACCCCAAGCAGCTGTGGGCACAGCCTGTGGGCACAGATTATGGGCATGAGGTGGGGCCGTGGATGGGGCAGGAGAGGCAAGTACTCGCCCCGGGGAGCCAACTGTGACCCCACACAGCTACAAAGGCCAGCGTAGGGCACCTGCCCCTTGGGAAGTGCCTTGTTGGGCAGGGAGGGGACAGCCTGGGAAGACGCACGCAGGCAACGAGGCCAGACCTTCCTCCAGCACTGGGGCAGGAACTGGGACAAGCGCCCCATCCCCTCCTGCAGCCCCCACTGCTGCCCACCCTTGGCTATGAGGACAGACCATGGTTCCCAGCAGCGCTGCAGGCCCAGGGTGCTCCTGCACAGTGGCTCCACAATGGGCCTTCGGTGGTGGCACCTTCCCCTCCCCTGGCAGGACCCCAGCTCTCCAGGCACTGTCACCCCAGGAACACCTCAGAGCTGAGGCCCCTACCATGCCCAACAGCTCAGCCAAGGCCACTGGCACCAGGGCCACCAGGAGCAGGGCAGAGTGACCGCCATTATCGCAGGGCTGCCAGGGGCAGGGAGGTCCCTACCCTGCTTGCAACACCTACCCCACGAAGCAGCAGAGGAAGCCAAGAAGGAAGCTCATGAGCCCAATCTCGTAGGTGATCTTGGTGGTGATGGCTTGCTGGCAGTGGGGACACACGGTCTGCACGGGGGCACCCTGGAAGATCTCTCCCTGCAGCACCGTCACTGTGGTGGCCGCCCCCGACGGGACAAGAACAGTCGCTGTGTGGCCACCAGGAGAGGGGTAGTGGCCTGGAGCAGGGTAGTAGCCCATGTGGGGGTGAGGGCCTGGGGGTGGGTAATAACCTGCTGGGAACAAGAAACGCGAGCAGGTGAATGCTGCTGAATCAGAAAATCATTGAGGTTGGAAGAGACCTCTTAGCTCATCCAGTCCAACCGTCAGCCCAGTCCCACCGGGCCTGCTAAGCCATGTCCCAAAGCACCACATCTACACCTTTTCTGAACCCATCCCAGGACGGAGACTCCCCCACTGCCCTGGGCAGCCTCTGCCAGGGCTTCACCTCTCTGTCAGTAAAGAAATATTTCCTGCTATCCAATCTAAACCTCCCCTGGCACAACTTGAGGCTGTTTCCTCTCGTCACATCGCTTGTTACTTGGCAGAAGAGCCCAGCATCCACCTCACTCCAGCCTCCTTTCCGGGAGCTGCAGAGAGCGATGGAAGTCTCCCCTCAGCCTCCTCCAGGCTAAACAGCTCTAGGGCCCTCAGCCACTCCCAAAACCCCTGGGCTCCAGATGTGGCAGGAGAGGCCGGATCCTGCTGGGGGGGGCCCACCTGTGCCCCCCAACCCGAGGAGACTCACTGCCAGCCCAAAACAGAAGCCCCAGCCCCCACTCCACTCCTCAGGGCAGTGGGAGACACGTGTGTTGCAGTGAGTCCTTGCCCATCGCCTCCCTCATGCCCCACAGCCCTGCAGAACTCACCAGGTGGCACGTAGGGTGCGGAGCCATCGGTGGGCATGTGGGGGGGCACGAACCCTGGCTGCGAGGGAGGCTCGTATGGGGGGGGCCCGAACTCAGGAGGGGGGATGGGAACCCCCTGGGGCTGCCCCACCACAGGCGCGACACCATCTGAAAGGAAGAAGAGTGGGCAACCAGGGTAGGAGGCAGCAGCACTGATGGCAAGGTGGCAGGTGGGCTGGGTGGGCCCCAGCAGGGACAGGAGACACGAGGTGGGGTGCAGGGGCAAGCCTTGTCTCCTGGGCCTCAGGAGGCCTAGATGCACCCTGTGTGACCACAGCAGTGAGCAGAGCCAGGCTCTGAGCAGGGAGCGCTTTCTGCTCTCCTCATTCCCCGGGGAGCTCCTGCCTCCCCACAGGGCAATGCAGTGTCAGCTGGACACCCCACCACCCTCCGCAGCGCCCCATATGCCACAGGGCAGAGCTGCCTGGGCACTGCTGGGGAAACCACCCTGGCTCAGCAATGCCACCCCGACCCCCAGCGCAGCTGGTTCCCCCGTACCTGCCGCGGGGGGTGGGCCGTGCTTCTCTTCAATCAGTGGTGCCGAGGGGCCGCCCGGGTAGGGCGGCGGGGGGTCGTTGGACATGGCTCAGCGCGACCCTGCAAGGAGAATCATAGAATCACTAAGGTTGGTAAAGCCCTCTCAGCTCATCAATTCCAACCATCAGCCCAGCCCCACCGTACTCACTAAACCCTGTCCCCAAGTGCCACAGCCACATACTTTTTGAACCCCTCCAGGGATGGAGACTCCCCCACTGCCCTGGGCAGCCTCTGCCAGGGCTTCACCACTCTGTCAGCACAGACATTTTTCCTAATACCCCATCTAAACCTCCCCTGGTGCAACTTGAGGCCATTTCGTCTCGTCCCATGGAGAAGCCTTTGGAAGAGATGCCAGCCTTTGGCTGCACACCTGCCTGGAGCTGCACGGTGCTAGGGGAAGGAGGTGGTATCACCAGAGGACTCTCAGCGTTGTGCCACCACTGTGCTCCCCTCTTCCCTCTCCAAGCTGCCCCGTGCCTCAGCTGCAGCGTTACAGGACCAAAGATGGGGAAGAGCTGCTCACATTGTCCACAGTCTCCCAGCTCCCTGCAACACCGTGCCCTGATAAGACTGCAGGAACCCCTGCACGTGAAACACAATCTCTGAGACGGAGTGTACAAGCCTACAGAGCATCTTGACATATTCTCATCAAGCCAGTTAAAATGAGAACATCTGTAACAGCTGGATAAGTTAATTCACCTGGGGTAAAATTTACCTGTCCTCTTCCTCACAGCAATGAGTTCAGAAGCCTCAATGGAGCCGAGAACAATTCTTCTGAGCAGCGCAGGTTGGAAGCCAGCTTCCCTGACCGATCTGTGTGGAAGGAGACAGCAAGAGAGTGACTGTGATGCTGCCACTGCTGCAGCGCTGCCCTGGCTGCCACGCCAAACCCCCTCCCCTCCCTGGAGTAGGAGCGCAGCTCTGGGCAGGAACCATGCCCCCTGCATGGCAGGCACGTGGCTCCGTGTCCTCAGCATGTGGAAAGCCCCACCAACCCGCTCTGAACACCAAGGAAGTGCAACGACATCAAGGGACCGGATTTCCCTGTTTCCTCTGGCTCTGTTACATCTGGCAGGATGCAGCTACATTGGGAAATATAAATGAGAGGCTGTTTGCTCGGTGCTTGGGAAGCTGCCAGCAGGCGCGGGACATGGTGACATTGCTGTCAGAGCCTGGGAAGCAGCACTAGGAGCTCCCCTTGGGGTCTCACACAGCTACCCAAACCCCTGCCCCCAGTGGGCCAGGAGCAGCCGTGCCCCTGCTTGGCCCGTTCCCCATGGTCTTCTGCTCTCCTGGAGGCAGGTGGGCATGCTGCGAAGCTGCTGCTTTCTCCGCCCATTCCATAGATTCCTCTCCGGTCTCTGCAGGCACCGGGCTAGGCAGAGAGCACTGCCCAGCACTGCCTGCATTGCAGGTGTGCCCGGAGAGGTGCCCAGCCATCTCCAGCTGCGGCTGCTGGGCCAGGCGAGCCAAGGCCTAAGCAAGCGTGGGAAGGAAGACCCATCCTTCCCCAACCTGCTCAGCTTCACTTTATTCTACTCCTGTTTCTCTAGCTCATGCTCCCCACCTCTGAGCAGCCTCCTGCGAGGTAGTGGGGAATCTGACCAGTTCACAGGTCCGGGGAGGAGCACCAGCACCAGTTGCTGACACAGAGGAGCCTGCTGATCCTCCAGGAGCCAAGCAAAGCCCTGGCACACAGACCCTCCCAGGATGTCTGTATTTACTGGCTAATATTTCTCCCCAGAGGTCTGAAGGGGTGCGCTGATCCACAGCACAGAGTGTCCCGGGGGTGGGGGGGGTCATCTCCCTCCTGCTTCTCTCTCCAGTTTCCTCCTGGAAGGGGAAACTGGAGAGCCCCCGCACAGCGGGTACAGCAGTGCTGCAGAGCCCTCCTTCTCCTTCAGTGACCTACAAAGCTAGAAATTGGGTCATGCTCTTTTTAGCTTCACTTGGGATGCAAAGAAAAGGAGGATTTATTCTTCAGAAAGCAGCCAACCATCCCACCCTGTGACCCCAGGAGCCTCAGACCTTCCTGTCCCCATGCCTGCAGGGCTCCTGTGTGAGCGCAGGCCAAGCAGAGCATCCCTGCGTCCTTATCTGGGGACACCAGCCCAAGGGGAGCGTTCCTTGCCCTCGCAAGCCAGCTGAGCCTGCGATGAGCCCACGGCTTTTCTGGTGTCACAGATCTGCTCCCGTTACGGCTCTGACACTGCCTTTTCATAACATAACACCTTTCAGCACCTACTGGCCTCACCACCCCCGTTATCAAAGCATCTGGTGAGGAAATGCAGGAGACCAAGAGGTGATCCCACCCCTACGCTGCCCCAGCCGCTCTAGGAACCCGTCAGAAGAACCAACAGCCCCAGACTGAGACAGCAATTAATTCGGCCCTGACCAGCAGGAAGAGGCAGCGGCGAGGGTGACAGCCCATGGACCCAAACTCCAGGCATGCACTGGGATGAAGGAAGCTGCAGGGGCTGCAGAGCTGTTCTGCTCATGCTTGGCAGACTCAGCCACCCTTAATGCAATATTCTGCTTATTAACAGAGATCCATAACGAGCAAGATGTTGGCTGTGTGCCCTTCCTGGGAGGAAAAGAAAGCCTGTTGCTTATAAGCCGTTTAGAAGCCATTCCTCCTGTGCTTTCCTTTATCTTCATGTCAGGAGCACAGACCCTGCCTCAGCCAATTTCCACCAGAGCGCCCCGTGGGGAGCAGGAGGGCATAAGGGTTCCCCTGTGCATGGGATTGGGAGCTGCCCACATCCTCACTCACTGCCCTGGCATGGATGAGCCCACAGTATTCCCTCTCAAAAGCAACATGGGCAAAGCAAAGTAAAGCAAAGCAAAGCAATCCCCGTTTGGCAGAGCAGAGTGGCACCCTGGCTCTCCAGAGCTGGTTGGCAGCACCCCTGCACAGAGGCAGCACCCACCTAGCGCCGGGGAGCCCCACCAGGGAGCCTGCTTGGGATAAGCAGGATGATGGTACCTGGGCACAGGGAGGTGAGCTGGGAAGATCCAGCCACTAAACAAACCCACAGCAGCATTCCGCATCAAAACACGATCCCAGAAGCACAGAATAAGGATTCCTGCTGCTGGTCATCCTTGGTTTTATACACTGGCTTCAGCAAAGCAAACATTGCTCCCTCTGTCTTGCAAAGAGTCACAGAATCACCTGGCTGGAAAAGACCTTTGAGATCATCGAGTCCAATCATCCCTGTCCACCACTAAACCAGATCCCTGAGAAACTCATCTACCCATCTTTTAAACCCCTCCAGGGATGGGGACTCCACCACCTCCCTGGCAGCCTCTGCCAGGGCCCGAGAAGAAATTTTTCCTGATGTCTAATGTGAACCTGTCTTGGTGCAACTTGAGGTCATTTCCTCTCATCCCATCCCCTGTCACTTGGGAGCAGAGCCCAGCACCCACCTCACTCCACCCTCCTTTCAGGCAGTTGTAGACAGCGAGGAGGTCTCCCCTCAGCCTCCTTCTCTCCAGGCTCAACAGCCCCAGGTCCCTCAACCGCTCCTCGTAGGACTTGTTTTCCAGATTCTCTCCCAGCTCTGTTCCCTTCTTTGGATGTGCTCCAGCCCCTCAAGGTCTTTCTTGGAGCAAGGGGCCCAAAACTGAGCCCAGGATCTGAGTTGTGGCCTCACCCATGCTGGGCACAGGGGCACAATCACTGCCCTGGTCCTGCTGCCCACACTGTGTCTGATACAGCCAAGATACCCTTGGGCTCAGTGTCATCTGCAAGGGTGCACTCGATGCCCTCATCCAGATTGTAGATAAATAGATCGAACAGGACTGGACCCAGCACCGAGCTCTGGGGACACCACTTGTAACTGGCCTCCAAGTGACTTCATTTAGAAGGAACAAGACTTCTGCCCAGGGCATCACCACACAGAGACAGACTGGGAGTCCGCTGGCGGAGTCTGCACAGTGCACAGAGCCTGGTGTGCGCTGCCCAGGGAGGACACCCTGTGCTCTGCCGCAGGACCTCCACTGCCCGCACCAGCATGAGGAGTCTTTCTGCCAACACAAGGAGCCTTTCTGCCAGTGCAAGGAGCCTTCTGCCAACACACTGCAAAGCTGCCCCACGCTCACCGTGCTGGTTTACTAAAGCTGAACCACCAGTGCCTCTCTGAGCCATGAAAACAGCTCAGACCAAACTAGCTGTTCTCACGTGGGAAGAGACGCTCCCAGAGACTGCAGAAATTGCGTTCACACTAGTGCTTGCTGGAATAGACATGCTTATAGACCAGCTGAATGCCTAGGGGAAAAATAACAGCTTTACAAATAACTTCAGCCAAGTATACCAGGCTTAAGTTCAAGATCTGATGGAGACATCAGCATCCAGTGTAGGTTCTTTGGGAGCAGGAACCCACTGCGAGATCATAAGACACGCGTGGAGTTGGTTCCCAGTACCAGGATGGACAGAGATGCTGTTCCCAGCTAATGATGCAGATTGTTTCTTCTCAACTGGAAGAAAGGAGCACAGCTTTTCTGGCTCCTCTATTCAAATATCCATGGAACATGAACCCACCACTAACACTGCTCCTGTGAAAGGCAGGAGCCAAGCCAAGGGCCCCATGGGCTGGCAACACGACAAGACACAGGGCATAGGACAGAGGGAACCCACTGGATCGGTCCTTCCTTCCTTCCCCCTCTGGGGACAGCACTCTAAAACCTCCCTTCACACACCAGTGCTGTACTGGCCATCCTGCTCCTGTTATTCCCATGTGAAGTCTGTTCCAGGCCCCTACAGCTCTGACAGCCTTACAGTTTCTAGTTTATTTGTAGCCAGCTTATACCCATCTGTTCTTGAGCCTGAGCAGCCCTCCTTCACTCCTTGCTTTCTTCAAACAGCCACCATCCCCTGACTCAGGCTTTGTTGTGATGGGAACACCCCATGATCTGGTGGGGTATTTCTGCATTGCATTTTCAGTGCCAGCCTGTCCTCTTCCTCAAGCCTAGATCACAGAATAATTAAGGGTGGAAAATACCTCCAAGCTCATCCAGTCCAACCGTTTGCCCAACCGCACCGTGCCTGCTAAACCCTGTCCCCAAGTGCCATGGCCACACGCTTTTTGAACCCCTCCAGGGATGGGGACTCCCTCACTGCCCTGGGCAGCCTCTACCAGGGCTTCACCACTCTGTCAGTAAAGAAATTTTCCCCAATATCTAATCTAAACCTCCCCTGGTGCTACTTGAGGCCATTTGCTCTTGTCCTGTCTCCTTACTTAGCAGAAGAGACCAACATCCACCTCACCACAACCTCCTTTCCAGAGCTGTGGAGAGCGATGAGGTCTCCCCTCAGCTTCTTCTTCTCCAGCTTAAACAGCCCCAGATCCCTCAGCTGCTCCCACAGCCCCTGGGCTCCAGCCCCTTCCCCAGCTCCGGTCCCTTCTCCGCACGCGCTCCAGCTCCTCAATGTCTTTCTTGGAGAGACTGGCCCAAAACTGAACCCAGGATTCAAGGTGATCAGTGTGCTGAGGTTGTGCTTGGCTGTGGGAATGGCAAGCACAGCCCACGCTGCACGCTCTCCGGCTGCTGCAGTACAGATCGCGCAGATTGTGGTGGCTGGTCTTGCTGTTCTAGCAAGCTTCACCTGCCCTGTGGCACTGCCAGGAGATGCACAGGCATACCCAGTCACCCCAGGTACTCGTCTACCATCCCAAAGCTTATGGCCTTCATAGGTGGCTTGTATCCAGCATGGACATGGAAAAAAACATGGCTACAGAGGAGCCTATGCACCAGCTGGGCTGCGGCTTTGCTACGTATGACAAGGGAGAAAAAATCCAGACATCACGGCTCCCATTAGCCCTGCCGGGGCACCGCAGCCTGACAGACACAGCCACGAGAGCACGGCTCCATCGCAGTCTCGAAGACAGAGAGGACTTTGATCATGTGCCCTCCACTATGGCTGGCTCTGTGCTCCCTCAGCAACCCAGGGACTCATCTCAGGCAGCTTTTGGGTGAGGAGAAGTACAAACAGCAGGTCCCTGGATCCCCCCAGGCCAGGTTTGTTGGAGGTTTCTCTACAGCCAAGAGCTGGAGGGCAGCACGTGGCCCCATGTGCAGAAACACCAGGCTCCTTTTCATGCTCAGCAACCCCACCTCTAATTAATTAGGGATCGATACCCCAAAGACCACAGGTCCCATAACTGACACATCCAGAACTGGTGACCACAAAGGTCTCCCAGCTGCTTACAGCGGTGATGAGAGGAAATGATGTGTTAGTGCCCAGAGTCCCCCACTGGCTGCATTTCCCCCCGTTACATCGCACAGGATCACTGCAGAAACAGTTTGGGATTCCATGGCAAGAGGAAAGGTCTGTCCATCCGACCTGCTCTCCAAACAGGTACAGAGGGCACCACTTGCCAAAAAACAACAGAACCGTGGCATGCAGTGGGAACAGGGAACCCTGCTAACAGATCATGGAACAGATAACACAGCGTTGATGACAGACACGGACCATTCCTGCACTGCCTGGAGCCCCAAAGGTTTGGTATCTTGACACCGCCCTGCCCAGGCAGCACCTGTATGTGCTTCAGGCTGCTTCCTCCTGGACAAAATCATAGAATCATGGAATGGTTTGTGTTGGAAGGTACATAAAAACATCCAGTTCCACCCCCTGCCATGGGCACGGACACCTCCCACTGGATCAGGGGGCTCAAAGCCCCATCCAACCTGGCCTTGAACACCTGCAGCTGGGCAGCAGCCACCACTTCTCTGGGCAACCTGTGCCAGGGCCTCCCCACCCTTATTGTGAAGAATTTCTTTGTAATGTCTAATCTAAATCTTCCCCCTTCCAATGTAAAGGCCTTCCCCCTCATCCTGTCACTCCAGGCCCTTGTAAATAGTCCCTCCCCAGCTTTCCTGAAGCCCCTTTCATTACTGGAGGCTGCTCTAAGGTCTCCCCGGAGCCTTCTCTTCTCCAGGCTGAACAACCCCAACTCTCTCAGCCTGTCCTCATAGCAGAGGTGCTCTCACCAAGAGGAGACAAATCTGAGGACGGAACGGATTGCTGGCAAGTCTAACTCACGTGTAAACCCTGATGGTGCAGCACTGGCCCTGTGCAGGTCTGAGTCAGCCTCACAGCACAGCTGAGATCTGCTCCCACGAGCAGACACGCCGTCTGCGCTGTCCCTGCTCCTCCTGCGTTTGATACCTGGAGGCGCATGGTGATTCGGCTTTGTTTTGCCTACACGAGCCACGGCTCCAGCCACTGAGATGGGAAGCATTTGTTCATACTCAACCATGGTCAGTGATGCAGGCACTTCAAAAGCTGCTGCTGCACAGTTTTAGAGCTTTTCCTCCACAAGAAATAACTTCCAACATTTAGAAGAGGAAAAAACTCACTAACATTAAATTAATAAATAAAAGGATATGACCACTTCCAGCTTTGTTTTGGCACAAGTTCCAGCACAAGTTTTGGCTTGCAGTCTTCCATGAAGGCATCTTTAAAAGCAAATTGGGTCGCTCCAAAGAAGCTGGGCTCCCTCACCGAGGGCAGCCTCTTTCCTTGTGCGCAAGGAACAGCGTTTGTGCTGTTGTGGCCACCACTGGGGTGGTGTTGGCCACAATACCTGTGTGCCCCGGGCTTCTCCCTACTTCAGAAACAGGGAAATCCTGAGTCTAGGAAGGCAGAGAATTATGCTAGGTATAAGCACAAAAGGCAGATCAGATACTGGCACGACATCATTTGACCAAAAGTCTGTTACCCTTAAAAAGCGCTTTAGGGGGAGGATGAGGAGAGTGAACAGAGCAGGGTCAGATGAGGGGTGGACAGAGCCATGCCCTGACTGTGGCAATCACAGTTGCCCTCCTCTGCAATGGCATTTCTGAGCAGCACCTCTGGAGTACAGCTGGGACCTGCTCTGCAGCACCTTCTCCGCCTTACACCTGCGCCACAGAACCCCTCAGAGAGCGGGCATGCCCTTTCCACACGCATGCCCGCTTGCACACACAGCTTGCAGGGATGTGGCTCAACTCCCGCTGCTCCTGAAAGCGCCACGCACAAGCCACAGTGGCCAGCTCTTACCTTGAAAGGAAAGAAAGCAAAAATCCCAGCTGAGAAAGCTGTATCAGTTGTTACCTCTGCCTGGTTTTTAGGAGGAACCAAGCCAAACTTCCCCCTCAGCCTTGCCTCTTCCCATGCGTATTTGCTGCCTCCAGCCTGAGCATCATCTCCCCAGAGCCAGGAGGGAAGGAATAAACAGCAGACGGTGCTCCTGCCTCCTTTAGAAAGAGGATGCCCTGGCAGTCCTTGGCCAGGCGGGTGTGTAACCCCTCTTGCACCCCACTGTTAAACCCCAGTTCCTCCTCAACTCCTCATCCCGGCCCTGGGCAAGATACCAGGAGAGCACATACCCACAACATGCTTGCACCAGGCACAGATGGAAACCCAAGTTTGGGAAAGGTTTGTTTCTTTGCTGAGCGGCTCAGCTGTGTCACCCCCAGTGCCAGCCCCGCGCCTCCAGCACTGCTGCCGGGGAGCGCAAACCCACCGTGCAGAAACAGCCAGGCTGCTCGCAGAACAGCAGGTTTCTCCCACACTTCTGCAGTCAGATCTCAGCTGCAAAGAACTGCTCCTTCCAGCAGGATCAGGCTCTTCCTTCAGTGCAGGGATGGAGAGCTCTGCTGGCAAGCAGGACAGCAGCAGTCCTTTAAAACAAAGGGCTGCTGGAGGAGAAGGTTATTCAACACTCAATCCAGCTCCGTCAGGCGGTCAAAGCTCCCCACTCTGCTCCACAGAGGAGCATCCCCGTGGCAGTCGTTTACCTCGGGACCTTGGACATGCTGTTTGACCTTCTGTGTGTCACCATAACCCAGCAGGCAAATGGACTGAGAGCCGGATCCTCCCTGGAAGCCAGGTCCTGTGTCCAAAGCAAGATTTCTCAGGGCATTAAATCCAAAGCACAATCAGATAATCTCCATGCCGCCACGAGGGCTCGGCTGTCCTCAGCCAGAGAGGCAAATTACTGCTTCACACAGCTCCTCTGTATGGATATCGGAAAAACCGGGCACAAAATCCCCCTACTTAAGACAACGATGGTTTATCTGCAACACCCACAAAGGGTTACGAGCGGGAGGAGCGCTTGTCAGGACCTGCTGCGCCTCTGGGATTCTCTCCAGCACTATTCGCCTCCAGATGGGCTGACCAAGCGCATGTTGGCTCTCCACGCTGGGGCTGCGGGAACAGCACTGCCAGGACCCGGTTAACCTGAACATTTAAAGAAAAACCAGCCGAAATTAAAGGAATGAGCTGGGGGAGCTCTTGGCTCCCTGCCGCAGGCTCGCAGGCTGCAGCACACAGCTGCGGGAAACATCACGCGCCTGCAGAGCTCGCCGTGCTGGTGGTGACATCTGACAAGAGCCAAGAAGGGCTGTGAGGGAGTCAGCGAGGAGAGGCCACTGCCCCACACCTCAAAAGCGAACCCCAGCACTTACACATTTAGGGGCACTGGGGAAAGCTCAGGGGTGCACAGGGCGCTCTGGACCACCGGGGCAGCTGAACTGAACCCCCAAAGACAGTTTTCCGAACACGGAGCAAGCACAGAGTGTGCTGCAGCCAGGCTGCCCTGAAGGCTGCTGCTGGCCCCCAGGGGCTGTGCTCTGCTCAGAGGTTACCTGTTGGGGACCTGCCCTCATGAGAGCAGGCAGACTACAATACGCCGGGTATTCTCATGGATGCAAAGGTGTCATTTAGAAGAAACACTAAAGACAAACCAGAGCTCCTCTGCCTCTTAGCAATCCACTCCTGAGATTCTCAGGTGAGAAAATGAGAGTGCCACCAAGCCAGATCTCTGGGGAACCGGACAGCTTATCCGTGAGACCTCCCCTGCAGCTGACCAACAGCCCAAGCCAAGCCTCCATAACATCCATGGGAAGGCACCCAGCGCTATCAGCAGCTGCTGCCTGGAGTCCTGCACAGCTACTTAGTTTTCTCCTGAGAGGATAAATATGGCATTACATCACCGTTTCGTATCCAGTTAATAATATTAATAACACAACCTGTAATAATCCAGAGCAATGGAGACCAAGCTCTACTCCAATACTACTGTTATGACACCAATCTAAACTGTGCCACACGACTCGCTGTTCACTTAAAGAAAGAAAAAAAAAAAAAACCAGCTCAAGAAGCTTCACAGCAAGCAGAAGTCCCAGAGGAGATTGGGCAGCAGCTTTGCAGTTCCTTGCATTAAAGGCTCCTCTCTGACATCAGCCAATAACGGACGCTAAGGACGAGTCACGAGCAGGGCAAGGCAGGATGACCCCCGTCAGTCCTTCCCACTCCCAGCACTCAGGGTTTAGAGATCAGGCAGCCAAGTTCCCCGTGGGCCACTAAATCCTTTCACAGCCCTCACTGTCAGCCACGGCGAGTTCTGCTCTCCAGTTACTGACACAGAACAATATCTCCTGCTGTCACAGCCTGCTGCCCATTCGGTGGCACCTCCCAGCTCCCACGCAGAGCACATGAACACAGGATGATTTCCCACTGTGTCTCACAGGATTTTATAGTTTTCTTTCTCAAAACTACACTAAAAAGACTCTATTCCTTTATGCACTCTCATTCTACAGAATTTTTTCAGAGAAGGTCAAATAATACAGCTAGGTCACTGCTGAATCCAACTCATCAGATGTTTGACTTCCATTAAATAACACAGTGAGCTCCAAGGGAGGAGGAGATCAGAGTCACAGAGGATCAGCACTTCTGTGGAGACGTAGCTGCATTTCAGAATTAACCAGCACCCGAGAGCCCATTCAGAATTCAATTGCAGATTTTGCAGCACAATGAATTTATTTTGCATACATGGGTGCTGATTCCAGAGCCATTTTCCTTCCAAGTGATGTACCAAACATAAGTCATAGTACTGACATTTTCTTATCCCAGGCATAGCACCCTGACTCTGCTATCCAACAGCATCAGCCTTTTCTGTCCTCGCAAACACCCCTGCTTTGACGCCAGAGAAGCTGCTGACACTCAGATTTAACAGGTACAATGTCACCTTCCTTTACTTTCCTAGGACTAGTGAGAAAACTCTCTGTCTCTTGATTTTATTTAAGGCCATGGCTCACTCTTTGCAAAGAAGCATGGTTTGGGGTTAAGCAGGAACGTGTGTAAGGTCTGAGATCTGAGTCCTACTACCAGCAAGGAGGACCTATGCACATCCAGAAACACATGCCCTGAAGGAACTCCTCTGTGCTGAGATCACTCCTGTTATCACACTCACCTTCTCTCTCCCACACTGTGACCAGACCTCCCCAGCTCCAGACCAGGACCTCCCTCAGGCATGGGGCTCCCTCACCCATGGCAGTTTCACAGAATCATAGAATGGTTTGGGTTGGAAAGGACCTTTACAGGTCATCCAGTCCAATCCCCCGCCATGGGCAGGGGCATCTTTAACCAGATCAGGTTGCTCAGAGCCCCATCCAACCTCACCCTGAATATTTTCAGGGATGGGGCCTCCACCGCCTCCCTGGGCAACCCTGGGCCAGTGTTCCATCACCCCCCCTGTGAAAAATTTCTTCCTGATATCCAGTCTAAATCTCCCCTCCCTTTGTTTAAAACCATGACTCCTCGTCCAGTCACAACAAGCCTTGCTACAAAGCCTGTCCCCAGCCTTACTGGAGCCCTTTTCAGTACTGGGAGGCTGCTCTAAGGTCTCCCTGCAGCCTTCTCTTCTCCAGGCTGAAGAACACCAGCTCTCAGGCTGTTTAGACAGAGCAGCTGGATTCAAAGCACCCGTAATTCGCGCAATGCACCTCATCAAGTCCTTCTTCTAAGCTTTTCTAAGCCCTTCTTCTGCCTCTCTGTCCAATTAAAAGCATCGCTGGTCAGAGGGTTTCAAACAGGCCTGAGGCTGGGTCACTGCTCTCGCAGCAGGGGATGAGACTGGTGAAAATTAAGCCTATAATACCGAAGTGCCCCTAGGGCAGGTAAACAGCTCAGCAGGTCTGGAGAATTCAGGACTGAAATCCTCTTCTGAGCCTGCTGAAGACAGAGCAGCTCCCACAGCAACAGCACTAAAGCTGGCAACTCCATCAGAACAGCCCAGCAGCCAGCTCAACCCTGAGCTCCCACTGTGATAACGCATCCTGAACTGTGGCACCCAGAAGAGGGTCCGAAAGGCCAAAATAACACCTGTAGCTTGAAGCCAAGACATTTGGGAGAACCCCCATTCCCAATAGATGACATCTCTGTGGAAGAATTACAACACATGTAGGGGAAGAGCTGATATTTAATGGCAATGGTCTCTTATTCCAGCTTTGCTCCTTTGCTTAAAGACTATGTTAAGATTTTGGAGGAGCTGAATGGTCACAGCAGAGCACGAAGAACAAGCTGAGACCTCAGCAAATACCCACGCCTCCTGCAAGCACTTCCTTATACACATAGAGCAGAATTAAGGTTAATTAGAAGACAAACTGAACACACCTTTAAGAAAAGCGTGGCACACACACACGAGCAGCAGCTGTTCATCCTGTGGTCAGACAAAAATGTGAGCCCAAAGGAGTTTGGAGCAGCATGGAAATCCCATTGCAACTACCTTCCTGCACCCTGCATTCCAGTTTCTGTCCTCTCCTCCAATGCAAGGCTCCAACACTCCCCTTGTGCCACGTGTTGGGCCACAGGGACACATGAAGACCTCAAAAGCATCCCAGGTTGGAGAGACACTGGAGCAGGGGTACAGCACTGACTTTAGTCTGTGTGGATGACACCAAGCTGATTGGAGCAGTGGTCATCCAGAGGGACCTGGACAAGCTGGAGAAGTGGGGCTGTGAGAACCTCATGAGGTTCAACAAGGCCAAGTGCAAGGTCCTACACCTGGGTCAGGGCAACCCCCAGTATCAATACAGGATGGGGACGATGTGACTGAGAGCAGCCGTGAGGAGAAGGACTTTGGTGCTGACTGATGAGAAGCTCAACATGACCAGCGACATGTGCTCACAGCCAAGAAGCCAAACGTCCTGGGCTGCATCAGAAGAAGCACTGCCAGCAGGGCCCCTCTACTCCGCTCCCACCTGGAGTACTGTGTCCAGTTCTGGAATCCCCAACATAAGAATGATATGGAACTGTTGGAACAGGTCCTGATGAGGGGTGTGAAAATTATTTGAGAGCTGGAGCACTTCTGCTATGAGGACAGGCTGAGAGACTTGGGGTTGTTCAGCCTGGAGAAGAGAAGGCTCTGGGGAGACCTTAGAGCAGCCTCCCAGTACTGAAAGGGGGCTACAAGAAAGCTGGGGAGGGACTTTTTACAAGGGCATGGAGTGACAGGACAAGGGGGAACAGCTTTAAATTGAAAGGGAGGAGATTTAGATCAGACATTAGGAAGAAACTCCACACTGTGAGGGTGTGAGGCCCTGGCCCAGGTTGCCCAGAGAAGTGGTGGCTGCCCCCTCACTGCAGGCACTCAAGGCCAGGTTGGATGTGGTTGTGAGCCCCCAATCCAGTGGGAGGGGTCCCTGCCCATGGCAGGGGGGGGGAACTGGATGGGCTTTGAGGTCCCATCCAACCCAAACCATTCCATGATTCTATGATTCCCCCTCAAAAGGGAAGCTGTGCTGAACCCCAGGGGTTCCTTCCCCTCTCTTAAAAGGGTGTCCTGTTGCTTATTCAGAGAAATAATCAATGATTTTCATTCATCAGCAGCCAGAAATCTAATCTCAAGCTAACAACATTACCTTGAACAAAACGACGGCATCTATCATTTAAGTTATCCGCTGGGGGTACTTGCACACATGGTTTTGAAGTTGCAGCAAGCAGGGCTGCCTACATCACAATGACTAATTTATTCCCAGAAAAGCTAATTTAATCTGGCAGTGAATGTTCTCAAAGCCTTCCCACACAGAAAAGCTTTTATTTTGGTTGGCTTAACAACAATACAGCATATCCAAAAACGTGGAGGGATGCTAAAGAGAAACACTGCTACCCTTGTGTTTCCAGTCCTCTGGTACTTTGGTCTGAGAAATTTCTCTTGGTAACCACAGATTTTGAGAAAACACAGAGTGCTTCTGGTCTTTCTAAAAAGCCAACTGTATTTTCAAGGCAAAATATACAACAGCTCAGGCTACTTTCCCCTCCCATGCAACCTATCTTCACAAAAAGAGCTATGCCCTTAACAGAACTAAAAGCCAGCAAAGGTGTTTAGTATTAGACACCATATTTACTTCCAACCGTGTTATCTGGACAGTGAGAGCGGCAGCTGGCACGCCTGGCCTGAGGTGTCCTACCTGCCATGGGAAAGTGACCTTCCTCCCCCTTCCTACAGAGAAATAAACTTCAGAAGAAATCCAAAAGCCCTCTATGTTGAGAAGCTGTGTAACTGCATCACCAAGCATTTCAGAGAGAACACCCTTCTGATTTCCAGCCTCTGCCATCCAGGAAGGGCAATAACTAAGGAAGTGATCAGAAAGCTCTCGGTCATTGGATTTAAATCCTAGTTTGTGTTTTCCTCTCCCTTGTGAAAGTACAAACAGAGGCAGCTGCATCCCAAGTCATGCTTAGCCATTTGAGCTGGGGAATGCTGCCTCTAAGCTCTGAAATGAGAGCCACTAGATCATCCGTGTTGTACGGACACGACACAAAGAGGTGGTGCTCACCTGGATTTGCCCCTTGGCTCTCTCACTGGAGAGCCAAGCACAGCCCCTTGGAATCAGACAGGCTGAAACAAGGGATTTATAAGCTTTACAATAAGAGACATCTGTACCAGTCCAGCCCTCCAGGCTCGTAGGATTCACCATCCTGCTGCAGGAGAAAAGCTGGTGCTGGGCAAGGACCACAGCCTGGGTATGAGGGCAAGAACACATCCCAGATAGTGGCCAGCAATTTAGGGTGATTCAATAGTTTGGGAAGAAGGAAAAAAATCAGAAGAAAGGAGAGCGCTAAGATGGGCTGGAGGAGAAAAAAACCCAGATCAACACAACGCTTCCCTTGTTCCTTATGGCCAGGAACCACTGTCCCAAGAATAGCCTATTCAGAAACCAGGAAACTCAGAGAGCCACAGGGAAGGGCTGAGTCATGGCCATTTGAAAAAAAACCACAACAAAACAACCCAAAAGGGAAGGAGGGAAAACACAGAGAACAGCTCTTCTGGCTCTTGGAGATAGGAACAAGTCAATCCAGATCATGTTAGCCAACCTTTATTTTTAAAGGCTCTGCAAACACATGACACTGCCATAAAAAGCAGCCGACCCTCCCTCTGCTCGTGGGAGGCAAATTTAGCTCTGGCTGAATCAGGCGAAGGCAGTGGTGCTTCCCAGCACCAGTCTCAACGTGACTGCTGGGACACAAACTGCTCCCTCTTTACACCCTGAGCTTTAACTCTATTTGTACCTCTACAGCAGGGGTGTCAAACTGACGGCCCATGAGCCAAATCCAGCCCTCCATCTTGTTTTATCCTGCCTGGCACCTTGTTTCTACCAGCGGCAGCGCCGAGCTCCTTGCCCCTACGCTCCTGCCAGCGCGTAGGGCAGGAGCAGGAGAACAGCGGGAGCTGTAAGTTTGACAGCCTTGCTCTACAACATCAGCATCCCAATAGAATGAAGACTTAGAGGCTCGCCAAACGCTTTCCAGAGGGGAAGTGCAGTGCATTTCAGGGATGCTGTAGGCAGAGGGCAGGCAGTTATTTCCCTCACCCACATTGGAAGGGCACGAGGGAAAGCATGGATGGGTTTTCTATGGCATTCTCCAAAGGGCTGAGTAGCAGAGAACTGCTCCCACCCCACAGCCAAGTATTGCCCATCCAGCCCCCAGCAAGGTCAGGCTACAGTTCAGTTTTGCTCAAGTCTTCCCCATGTGACAATCATTGTTCTGTGACCTAAATGAAATCAATTTTACAGTCATTCTCCCCAGGACATTAATCTTATTCACTCAGCCATAATTTAAAAGATTATACCTGTTCTCCATCTGCAGGGCTCTGGGAGGAAACACGAGGGACTTCTGAGCAACGAGGGCTTATTTTTAATACAATTCCCCAGCTGCCCCTCACAAACTGCGGAGGGGGCTGTGTTTTTTCAATCGAATAATGGTGATTCAAAATATGTTTGGGGAAAAACACCCTCCAACTGATTTTATCTTGCACTGTGCAGTACTGCCAGAGGTAAGAAGTGGGAAGACCCTTGGAGTCTGTCCCTGCAGGGAGCAGGCTGACCGTCCCAGGCTCTGTACTCACATGCCGCCGCACCTCAACCACCACGACTTGTCTGAAGAAAGGATTTGATTGTCAAATGACGTAAGTCAGGGCCTAACTCACCCCTCTGCAGCTGGCAAAGAGCCTCTCCCTGCAGCCCGCCAGGTCCCTCTCCCACCGCCCCATCGCAGAGAATGCACCCTGCTGAGAAGGCAGCTCACCCCTTCCCAACCCTAGGACTTGCTGGGATAACCACAACACCTTCACACGCAGACCCAGCCTCGACACTAATGCCCAAAACAAGAGCGTGGGGAAACAGTTCCCAAGGCAAACACGCTCTCAGGGTCCAAACTATCAGCAAAATTGTAAGTCAAATTCTTTTTCTCCAGAATCATGCAATGTAATGAGTAAATAAAGATGAAGTACAGCTAGAGCATGGGACATGCATGTACCATGGTAAGATGGGATGGATGGAATTTATGAATGTAAGAGGAAAGGGTAACTTAGAGCTAGAATGCCTCTTGCAAAATCCCACCTTTCAAAACTGCTAACAGGTAGCCAGCCTTTAGGGCTGGGGAGAGCAGACCTGCACAAAAGGTTTAGCATATTAAATTCTCTTAATCTATAAGAGAACTAGGTATTACTCAATTTTCTTATTTGTAAAAGCAGTACAGGAAACGTAACTATTTCCAATGCAAAGTTACCTTACTGATGACAATAGGTAACAAAGAAACACATTACTTAATTTATGAAGAAAGTTCCAGCTTGTTTCTTCATTCTCTGATCCTCTCAGGCTTCATCATTTTCAGCAAGAGGCACAGAGATGAGCACGCACAGCCAGCAGCTGTTATTCACAATTCCTAAGATGCTGATTACATTGCCATCTTTTGGGGTTATTTCTTTTATCTACTAACTCTAAATTCAGGTCTGCTAAGAGAGTTTGGATCACAGATAGCTGGGCTGAAGTGGGCCCTCACACAGGAGATGCATGCGTGAAGCAGCTCCCTACCTACCTCCATCCTCTCCCAGATCCACAACCAGCTCAGGCTGGCTGTGCTCCCCAAGCTCTCAAACAGCCCTTGCTCACCAGCACAGACACAACACATTTCAGACTGCAACCACAAGGCAGCTCTAAAGGAACAAGCCCAGAGCAAAATCATAACAGCAGCCAAGAGTTTCTCTAAGTGTTTCATGCCAGAAGTGAAAACCGCACTCCCTCACCTCAGAGACTTCGTACTGTTGAGAAAATGGATTGCAGTTTCCTATGGCATCTGTTCTAACTGCGTTCCTCTTGATCAGAGGCGGAGATACGGCCTTTGCAGAGCATGCAAAGACCTCACGCTGCTTATGGAAATCACACTCTCTGCTCTCCAGTTGCAAAGGGATATCGAGTGCCCATCGAGAACAGCAGGAAAACAGCAAGATGAGCATCACATCCCAAGGCAGAAGTTGCTCATCAGGTTGTTTTGAAGGAAAAAACTCAAAACCAGTTCCAAAATTAGGCCCTGGAAGCAAAACCAATGAAAACCCTTTGATGATTTGCATATCAACGGAAGTTCCCTCTAAATCGTTGCTTTTACAGAGTCAGAGAGAAGTGAAGTCCACTGTACAATTTAATCCTTCCTTTAGAACATCATTGATTGCTGCTATGAGCTGTGAGGCACATCAGCACCTGCCTGTTGTTCTTCAGCTCTCCTGCCCTCTCTGTTGACAGCAGCTTTTCATGGATCGGTCTGGGAGAATGCCTCCTCAGCACAGTTTGGCGAGGAGCTGCCATACCTGTCTAGAAGCCTAAAGGTACTCTCAGTCCTGCTGCCTTCATTATGAGTTTAATCTCCTTATTATGCAATTACTGTTTCCTCCTTGTCTCACCTGGCTGCCCTCAAGCTTTCCTTTGGCTTAGTGCAAAGCTGAGTAAAAGTGAGCCTGCACAGAGGAAAACCGTCCCAGTGCTGAGGGTTCACCCAGCACACGTACAGAGCTGCGGTTACACCAGCAGGAGGGACGCACAACCCTGTTCCAGGCCCTACAAAAAACAATATTAAAGAGTGTAAAACCTTACCTTCTTTCTATCTAGGATATTCTCTCCTGATTAAAGCAATTAGAAGAAACCAAATGTAAGACTTTACAAACAGACATTTCTCTTTACCCATAAGCAAAAAACTGATCTTGAATCAGAGCAGACATTAGAAGACTACTTGTCTCCTTCCAAAACCACTTGTCCTCATGCTGGAAGATGTCTCTATCAAGCACATCCATAAAGTATAAGTATTTATTTGCTAAATTCACATTTGAAGAGGAAAAAATTATAAACTTTCACATAACAAAGTTACTTTCATTCCTTCTCTCACTCTGTTAGTAACACTGACAATGGGAATGCTCCTGCAGATGATGACGCCACGCCATGGACTCAAACCCCCCTGAAACACATCCAGTGTGGGTCTTGTGGACAGGGTCCCGCCTGGCCCCTGTCTGAATGCCCTTCAGCTGCAGGAGTGCATCTGCTGCGCTCTCCCAGAGCGCATCTGCCAGTTGTGCTTCCTCCAGATGGGAAGCAGTTGCCATGTTTTGCAGTTCTGTGTGATTTCCCACGCGCAGAAAGCATGGCTGATTAGGAAGTGAGCTTCAAAACCATGCTCATAAAGCCAAATGAGGCACTGACGGAGACACCCTCCCTCCTTTCATAACACTAGCCAAGACAGAGCTCCAGTCAGAACAGAAACACGAGGAACTGCATTTCAGAACTGAATTTAAGCTGCAGGACCTGTTGAGGGAACACAACAAGGAACTCAGCATGGTCTTCCATCTTCTTAGGAAGGGCTCAGGTTCAGAAAGAGAAGCTTCCTCTCTGTTAATGGTTCCAGTTACACCTCTGGCAAGATCTCTTTGTACGAACAGGCATGTCTGCTCTCCCAGCACCTCCCTGAGTGCAGCAGCCTTGAGCAGACACGGCCACCACAGCCCCACCACCTGTATGACAGCAGCAGGAGAGGACTGAGCACATTTGTTCTACTTGGCATCACTCAGGGGATATTTGGGGCTCTTGCTCCATCACCTTGGCCTTGTTACACCCCTGTCCTCTCGCCGTGCTCAAGCTACACCACTATACAGCCTCATACCAGTTTCTAAAATCGCTGCCTCCCTACTCCAAGCAGGAATTTCTTCCATGCACAAGACCTAAGGAGAATGGATGAGGTACATCGTTAAACACTCCACAGGTTTCGTGGGGCACATGGACATCGTTACAACATTTAGACAGAGAAGCCTTTGGGAAAGGGAAGTTTTCAGCCTGTGCTTTCCACACTGACTTGAGTTGGTTTAGTTCCTAAAACTGAATGAATGACATCCGATGGTTGCACAGCTCTATATGATGCTATATAATCCTTGCTTCGGTGTCCCCTGCTGCCCACTCAGCCACACACTCTGGAATGCAGAAGGGCCTCCACTGAAATGAAAGTATTGTTTCGAACATGGCAGTTGAAAGGGAACAACACATTCACCAACTGCTTCTCAGTGAGTTTTACAAACAGCCCCAAACCACCCTAGTTATAATTTAAAACATTTCCACTTGAAACAATCGTCTTTCACCTAATATTTTAGGCTCAGCCTGGAATGTGACAACAGCCACTCCCCTCACTAGTTCTCACTGGTACAAAGAGACCATCTGTGAACACAGTTTCCAGTGATGCCATGGGCCAAGGGGAACACACCTATGTTTGCAGCCACCTGAGGAAGTTTAACCTAGAGCGCAACTCTTGTGGGTGATCCAGAGGATATGGTAGTGTCCATCCCAGCCTGCCTGTTTCCACTCCCTTGCACGGCCCTGGAGCTCTTCCCCAGGACCCATCTCTCCATTTAGCAGCAATCACAACCCCTTTGCTGATAATAAAGCAATGCAACGGTGCTGTAACAGCTCCTGCCCTTTGGCCTCCCCAGTCCCTTCAGAAGGCAGAAACCAGATCCCACCACTCTAATGGTCACAGATCCCCCAGCCTCCTGCTAACATTTATTCGCTGGTATTTGCTGTTGTGTCACACTGTCCATTCGCTGAATGAGCTCTCCTAGTTCCACAGGGCTCGTGCTGGTGGTCAGTATCATCCCCACCATTATAGCTTCTTTTCCTGCGTGTCAAGAGATCCAAGCTTGTGTCAGCTCCTCTAAAACGGGCTCGTCATTCCTGATCGCTGAGCAGGCAGCTCCAGCCCAAGCACATCTCTCCTGAGCAGGGATGCCTGGAAACACTCACACACTCGTGCCTAGGCCTGGCTCCCTCCTCTCCTGGGAATCTGTCAGGGTAAGAGATCGAATTTGCTCTTCTCACAGCTGTGTCTGGCTGGCAGCTCTCGGTTGTCCTCTCCATAAGCTGACACGACCTCAGTGGGGCCGGAGCGCTCGCCTTACAGTGGAAAGTCTCCTCTCCCCAAGTACACGACCTCACTTTCCATCCGATTAAATTTCACCCCATGCCCACTGCTCCAGCCCTCCGGCACATCCCAATCCTCCCGTCCCAGCCCTTCCCCGCACGGCTGGGGGCACAAAGCTGAACCTGTGTGAGATGTGAGGACCACCCTGCAGCATTTTGTGACCTTCACAGCCAGCGTGGAAGCCCGCTCTGGGCCCAGGGCTGCCTCCCGCTCTCCTGGGCCCACATTCCCATCCATCCGTACCTCGTTTTCCCGGGATGCTCCGCAGCGAACGGCAGGGCTCGGGCACCTTCCTCGGCCTGGAGAAGCGAGGTCCCTCCTCAAAGAGTTAAGGGGGGGTTATTTCCATCCCTCTTTTCCTGACCAGCGCTGAGGGAGGCCGGGAGGGACTTCTCTGCTCTCCCCTCGGGCCCAATGTCACGCTGCTGGGACGGCGGCGGCCCGCAGGGGCTGAGGGGCACTGAGCAGGAACACCGGCACGATCTCCAACTCCCCCAGAGCTCGCTCCCACCCTCGGGGAGGTACCTACCGGCTGAAGACTCCCGGCAACGGCCCCGGCACCTGCGGGGCGGGGCGGGGCCGGGCCGGGCCGGGGCCGGGGCGGGGCGGGGCGGTGCTCAGAGCCGGGGGCAGCTGCCTGCGCCTCCCGCGGCCGGGGTTGAGGGCGGGGCCATGGTCTGGGTCTAGTGCCGGTCCCCCCCCCCGCTGGGCTGGGGCCTCGGGTCCAGTCCCCGCACTAGGCCTGGGCCTGCTCCCCCCGACCAGACCGGGGCCTGGGCCTGGGCCTGGAGTCCGCTCCCCTCGCCGGGTCAGGCCAGGCCCGGGTCGGGCCTTGCACCCCCCCACCAGACCGGGGCCTGCTCCCCCCGCGGGGCCGCACCAGGCTGGGGCTGGGGACTTTGCATGCCCCGCCAAACTGGGTGCTGGGCCTGCACCCCCCCACCAGACAGGGCCAGGCCTGGGGTCCGCCCCCCCGAGCGGGGCTGTACCAGGCTGGGCCGCGGTTTGTGTCTGCCCCCCCCCCGAGGCCGGGCCTGCTCCCCCTGCCGGGCCCGGGGTCCGCTGCTCCCCCACCAGGCCGAGCCTGGCCCTGGGTTCACTCCTCCCGAGGCCGGGGTCTGGGTTTGCTCCCCCCGCAGAGCCGCTCCAGGCCGGGGCCGGCATCAGAGCTGCTCCCCTCACCGGGCCGGGATAAGGGCTGCACTTTCCCCCCTATCACTGGTATTGAAAATGCCGGCAAATAAACCCTCCAAGACTCATTTTGGAGTTTCAGAAAGCAGCATCCTTTAACTCAGCGCTGGGCACATGAGGGAACGCTTCCATCAGTCATGTGTAATGATACAAGAGCTGGGGGCAGAAGGTATTTCCCACTTCACACACGTGTACAAATACTCCCAGCAATCTCATCCATACGCTACTGCTTACCAAGGACTAATCTTAATGTTATTATGAGCTTCACAACAGCCAGGTCTCTGCACATTGGAGACTATTTTAAAAAACACAGAGGAGCAGTCTGTGGCTGTCTAACTTTCAAAAAATACAGTTACCTAGGTAGCGCTTAACTGAAGCTAGTTAGAAAATTAATTTTATGGAAAACTAGTTCTACTCTATCTTAAATCAAAATACTCCATTTTATAATAGGAACTGCTTCTTGTGTCAGTGGGGGAGGAGCAGGCCTGGGCCTGGTGGTGATGATACAAAAAGTGGTTGTTCATAGAATCACAGAATCACCTGTTTGGAAAAGACCTTTGAGATCATTGAGTCCAACTGATTGAGCTGGAATCAAGCCCAACAGATCACTACTAAACCAGATCCCTGAGCACTTTGTCTGCGCATCTCTTAAATCCTTCCAGGGATGGGGACTCCATCACCTCCCTGGCAGCCTCTGCCGGTGCCTGAGAACCCTTTCAGGGAAGAAATACTTCCTAATGTCCAATCTAAACCTCCCCTGGTGCAACTTGCGGTCATTTCCTCTTATCCTATCGCTGTCACTTGCAAGAAGAGCCCAGCACCCACCTCGCCACACCCTCCTTGTAGACAGTGATGAGGTCTCCCCTCAGCCTCCTCCAGGCTAAACAATCCCAAGTCCCTCTGTTGCTCCTCATGGGACTTGTTCACCAGCCCTTTCCCGAGCTCCATTCCTTTCTCTGGACATGCTCCAGCCCCTCAATGTGTCGTTATTGTAGAGAGTGGAATATTTTGACTTAAGTAGAGTTGGTATTCTGAAGAATTGGTTTTCTAACTAACTTCAGTTAAGCACTATCTAAGTGGCAGTATTTTTGAAAGTTAGGCAGACACAGACAATTCTTTCCTCAGCTAAGAAAACACGGTCAGCTCCACAGCTCCAATGAGCAGAGATTTGGCTGTTGTGAAGTTCATAATAAAATTAAAATTAGTCCTTGGTAAGCAGTAGAATCTGCATGAGATTGCCAAGTGAATTTATACACAGCCATTTAAGTGGGAAATACCTTCTGTCCCAAGCTCTTGTGTCATTCTGCATGATTGATGGAATCATTCCCACACAGCCCAGCGCTGAATTAAAGGATGCTGCTTTCTAAAACTCCTAAATGAATCTTAGTTTATTTGCTGGCATTTTGGGTACCACCACAAAGTAGGGCCTGGGGCTGGGGTCTGTGTCTGCTCCTTCTGTGGGGCCGGTGTGGGCCTGAAGAGGTGAGGCTTGCCAGGTCCCTGCCTCTCCCTTTGCTCTCCCTGGGCAGGAGGGGTGATGTCCATGCTCCCTGCTCAGGGAGAGCAAAGGGAGAGGCAGGGCCAGGCAGCGCTCTGCAAGTCCCACCAGGCCACTGTCCACCTCCAGCTCTCTCATCACTGTCTGTCCCTGCAGAGACACTGCAGACGTCACCTGCAAGAATGTGAGCCCGGTATCCACGTATCTCCGTGCTCTGTAAACCCATGGAGCCCATGTGGGCTGGGATGGTGGGAGTGCTGCGATCGTGGGAGTGCTGCAGGCTGGGCACAGTCTTGAGGCACCTCCGATGGCTCCAGCTGCTCTTCCCTCAAGAGAGAAGTGGGTATTTTGGGCATCAATGGGGTCTTCTACAAGGGCAGGCTGAGCTTGCTGGTTGCCAGCAGGACCATCACCCTGGGCAAGGACTTCCCAGGTAGAGGAGGAGCCCCTGGGCACTGTGTTAGCTCTAGCCTGGCTGTGCAGCCACCTGAATTGGCACATCCCACCAGGGTGGAGCCATCAGCAGCCACCCCATGCTAACGGCATCTCTGCTTCTTGTCCTGAAGCAACAAAGACCCTGCCAGTGCTCCTGGCACACCGCAGAGAAAATGCACTGTGTCCCCAAGTACAGCAGCCGCTCTGTGCCCCATACTCATGGGGGTCCATGCCCTGGGCATCCCTCCGGCCACTGGCCTCGCTGTATGGGCTCATCATGCTGCTGATCGCTCCTGGGGGTGTCACACCCCATTCAAGGCTGTCTGTCCTTCTACGTGGCAGGTGCTACCCTAGTGATACAACCCATCTCCTCAGGGGCTGGTGGCAGTAGGACAGCAGGCATCTGAACTGGCTGTGGGGCTGGGAAATGGCACAGGGGCTCAGAGAGAGACTGAGCAGTGCTGCCAGCCTTGGGGACTGCTGGGGTGGGGGCCATACTGCCCCACAGCTGCTCATTGCCACAGGTTAAGGCTGCAGGTCATGAAGATGTTCCCTCTGCTGTTGTCCCTCCTGCATGGTCCCTGAGCTCATACCCAGGGACTCAGCCACCAGAGCCCGACACATTTGGGCTGTGCCACATCCCTGAACTCTCTCTGATCAGCCGGATGTTCAGGGATGTAGTGTGACCCTGGATTTTCCAATCCCATGGCTCCTGGTGGCCCCAGGGCACAGTCCCCTCCCTACCACCCAGCTCTCCACATGGCATCACCTGCATTTAATGGGCATATGCCTCCATCCAAGGTCAGGAACAGATCCCTCCCTTCTCCATGTGTTCCTGGGTGGGCTCCACGCCACACAATCCCCTGCCTTGCAGGCCATCCCTTCATACACCAGGACTTCACGCTGCCATCGATGCACTCAGGTCACCACAGCCATGACAGGATGCCCACAGCCCTGGCTCACTCCAAATGCCACCATCTTGGCCCCATCCACCTCAGTGGGGCAGAACTGAGCCACCCAGCTCTGGCACAAACCTGAGTAAGGCAGCTCACCAGCTCCAGCCCTCGCTTCCTCTGTACAAGCGGTGGCCTGGGTGAAACCATCGCTCCTACAATGTTTATTTTAGCAACACAAAAAAGAGACTGAAATGAATCGTTGACCAGGAGCACAGGGATGCAGCCTCATGCGGAGAGGACTTGGCAGGAATGGTGTCCTCCAAAGGACCTGGTACCCATCATTTGGTGAGGAGGGGATAGAAGCCAGGTCCCAGCAAGACACCCAGGGCCTTCGAGTGTCACACAGGGAGCCTAAGGTGTCACCGCAGCCATGCCAACAGCCTTCCCTGGCAGAGTCTCATACTGATGGGCTGGGACAGCTGGCAATCACCACACAGCTGGGACAGGATTTTGGAGCAGCACACATACAGTGGAGATGCGGCAGCCCCAGCTCAGAGGCACAGTACGGCACACACACATCTTCCCAGGGAGGAGATCCTGCCACACTCCAGGCACAGGCCAGCCTTCCCTGCATCCCACCACTACTGCAAACGAAGCAAAGACACTGGGTTCAAAGCAGAAGAGCGTGTATTGCAAAGCGGCTGGGGTGCATCCAGAGAGAACTTCCAGCCGCCGGGAGAAAAGAACAGAGGGGTTAAAAATGATCCCAGTCTCTAGGGTTACACTGTGTCATGCAAACAGCCCTGGAGCAAACCCCAACTCAGGAGGGCGAGGGGAGGGTGTGCTGGCCCAGCCGGGCCACCCGATGCTCCCCATCCTAGCCCAGCTCCAGCAAGAGGCCAGGCACTGGTGTCCCCCAGCCCAGTTCACCTTTGAGCTCATGCGGGGTGGAGGCTGTGGTGGAGCAGGAAAAGTTCTTGCTCTCTCCTTCCCTTACAAAAAAACCAAGCCAGGTGGGGTTTCTGCCCCCAAACCAGTTGAGAGGGGCCAAGGGATGGGGAAAAAGATTCAGGCACAACCCCTCCTGTCTGGTGGGGTGGCCCAGGGGATCGTGAAGAAGGGACTTCCTCCGTAAATGTCACTTGCATGCAAACTCTGGTGTCCCAAGAAAGGAGGGGGTGCTCCCTCCCCGAGAGCCCGGCAGCAGTAGGGTCCCAGGCAGAGGCCAGCACCGTCCCGTGTCCCACGCAGCCTCCCGCTGTCTCTGGGGAGCTCCCTTCAGCTCGAGGACAAGTAAAAACTACTTCAAACCAAACCCATGCAAGGCAGCTATTTACTCGTGTGTCTTGGCAGGTGCCAGATGCCCTGGCAGCAAAGTTCTTCTCCTCTTTGGGGAGGGGGGAAAAAATATATATATATTTATCCGCAGGGGTCCCCGCCACGTTTGCTCTCCACCACGGCCTCATCTCTCTGCCTCCATGGTCACATTGGCCTTCTGTTCTGCCGTGGCCTGCTGGGAGACGGCGGCTGGCCAACCTGTGGGCTGCGCTGGCGGGGCCGGAGTCCACATGCTCTGCTGCTGGCCGGGAGGTGACGCCGTGGGCCAGGCAGGGTTGAAGGCCCCGTGCTGAGGCAGTGGTGGAGCCGGAGGTGGTGGAGAAGTTGCCATGGAAGTCACGGGGCTGCTGCTGTTGAAGCTCTCGGAGGCCTTGAGGCGGGAGAACATGGTAAGGGCGTCGGGGAAGTTGGGCGGCGTGGCCGGCGTGTTGGCAGGAGTGCACATCTGCGGGGAGGAGACAGGGGATCAGGTGTGGGGGGCTCACAGAACCATAGAATCACAGAATCGCCTGGTTGGAAAAGACCATCAAGTCCAATCATTCCTGTCCACTACTGAACCATCCCTGAGCACCTTATCTGTCCGGCTTTTAAATCCCTCCAGGGATGGGGACTCCACCACCTCCCTGACAGCCTCTGCCAGGGCCTGAGAACCTTTCAGTGAAGAAATTTTTCCTACTATTCAGTCTAAACCTTCCCTGGTGCAACTTGAGGTCATTTCCTCTCATCACATCACTTGTTACTTGTGAGCAGAGCCCAGCACCCACCCTGTCACAACCTCCTTTCAGGCAGTTGTAGACAGTGATGAGGTCTCCCCTCAGCCTCCTCTTCTCCAGGCTAAGCAGCCCCAGGTCCCTCAGCCGTTCCCAGAACCCCAGGGCTCCAAGCCAGCCCCTTCCCCAGCTCCATTCCCTTCTCTGGACGCACTCCAGCTCCTCAGGGTCCTTCTTGGAATGAGGGGCCCAAAACCGAATCCAGCACTTGAGGTGCAGTCTCACCAGTGCCGAGCACAGGGGCACAATCCCCTCCCTGCTCCTGCTGGCCATGCTGTGTCTGATACAGGCCAAGATGCCTCTGGCCTGCTTGGCCACCTGGGCTACTGCTGGCTCATGTTCAGCTATTGTCAACCAACACCCCCAGGCCCTTCTCTGCCAGGCAGCTCTCCAGCCGCTCCGCCCCAAGCCTGTAACGCTGCATGGGGTTGTTATGTCCCAAGTGCAGGTCCCAGCACTTGGCCTTGTTGAACCCCATCCTGTCGGTCTCAGCCCATGGATCCAGCCTGTCCACATCCCTCTGCAGAGCCTCCCTGACCTCAAGCAGATCAACACTCCCACCTAACTTGGTGTCATCTGCAAACTTGCTAAGGGTGCATTCAATGCCCTCATCCAGCTCATTGACAAAGACATTGAACAGGACTGGACCCCGCACTGAACCCTGGGTCTCCAGCTTTGCCTCCCACCAGGGCCCAGCACAAGACCCTCTGCCCCCACGGCGGCAGCACATGGAGCTGCCGGATCCGCCCTCTGTGACAATGCTGCCTGCAAGCAGCACTTATTTAAGGCTCTGGACAGCAATGCAGTGGCAAGAGCTCCTGTCAGAGGGCCCAGGTGGGACTTCCCTGTGCCCAACCAAGTTGGAGATCCCTCTATTCCACCTTCTGCTGGTAACACCCTGTTCTGCAGCTTTCTGGCTTGGCAGGCACAAGGCTCACCTCCCACCTCATGGGAATCTGGGCACCCTCTGGCCCTGCCAGGCACTTGTTCACCATGCTTACTGCACGCTCCAAATCCCCAATTGTCCTGGAGAGTCAAATGAGGCCATGGCAGCCAGCAAATCCCTAAGACACATCTGCCCAGGAGGATTACGGGCTGCTGGAGCACCAGAGTTAAAGGGACCGAGTCTGGAGACAGCTGGGAGAGAGCAGAGGCTGGCAGCACCCACAGATGCCCTTGTGCAGTCACACATGCCTGGACGAGCACGCTGTGCTAGAGGCACACTCCAGCAGGGCAGGGGTCTGCATGCTCAGCTGCTCCAGCGAACACATGAGGACTCACATGCATGGCTGGGCAGCGTGCACGTAGCTCTGTGCATGTTTACACAGCCTACGCTGGCCGGTGTTCCAGACCCGCCCTGGGGTCTCTCTGCTGTATGGGGGCTGCTCTGAACCATTTCATAGAATTATAAATCGCTTGGTTGGAAAAGATCTTTGAGATCATCAAGTCCAACCATACCTGTCCAACACTAAACCAGATCCCTGAGAAGCTCATCTACCCGTCTTTTAAACACCTCCAGGAATGGTGACTCCACTACCTTCCTGAGCAGCCTCTGCCAGTGCCTGACAACCCTTGCAGTGAAGAAATTTTTCCTGATGTCCAGTCTGAACTTGATCTGGTGCAACTTGAGGCCATTTCCTCTCACCCTGTCACCTGGGAGAAGGTCGACCAACACTGGCCTCACTACAACCTCCTTTCAGGCAGTTGTAGCCAGTGATGAGGTCTCCCCTCAGCCTCCTCTTCTCCAGGTTAAACAGCCCCAGTTCCCTCAGCAGCTCCTCACAAGACTTGTTCTCCAGCCCCTTCCCCAGCTTTGTTGTGCTTCTCTTTGCCATGACCAAAGCATCCTCTCTGTCAGATGACCCCATTCTGAGGAGCAGCCCCAACCCCTTTGTAGGGTTCTGAGGGCGCTCCTGGACCAAGGCAGGACAGGCTATGCCACTCTAGCTGCTCTCCAGGAAAACCTTCCTTGGCAGGAAGCCTGGCAGTGCCCAGCCAGACCTCCCTGCCTGGGCTCCTGGAGTTGTTGAGCAGCGAGCTGGGCATCAGTAGCAGCCCAAAGTGCTCACCAGCTGGTGCTGTGCCCCAGGAGAGGTGTTAAAGCACTTACCATCTGATGGTGGTGGTTGTAGGGGATGTTTGTTTCTTGGAAAAAAGCACTGAGAGCAGTCTGAAAAAGAAAAAAAAGGAAGATGATGTTACCACCAGCACGCAAAGTGAGTGCTCACCTCATCCTGCATGAAGGCAGGGTTTTGCAAGACCCCAAGATGATCCAAAACAGGCTCTGGAGGGCTGGACCATGCCTGCAGCCCCCCTGCAGCCTGCATGGGAAAGTGCTGCGCTCAGCTGCTCCCACGTCCTTTTGCAGGTTTCCACACCTGCACCGAGGTAGGAAGGGATCTTTTGGATTGCCACTCTCATGGCTGAGAAGCAGCCACTGCTGGAGTGGACCCCAGCAGGCATTTCATAACTCACCGCGATGGTCTGCAGCACTGAGTGCAGGGAGAGGAGGGAAACCAAATCCAAACCCAGCAGGGGAAGCCTGGCAGAAACCAGTTAGATGCATGTCCTGAACAGGACAAGATTGTGGTCACCATATCCATGCCAGGACATCCCCAGGGTTGGGCTGCAACCAGCCCACCCTGTATGCCCTGTATTTCCAACTCTGTCGCAGGTGGGGTACAGTTAGGACGGACATGGTTTTGGTTAGCTTCCAGACTAGCAATAATCTGGTAAATACATCACATGGCATGTGAGCAGACAAAAAGGAGCTTAGGGGAGGGAACACCAGGGTGGCAAGGAGGGCCTGGCCTGGCTCTGGGAGGCAGCAGGAGCTCTGGGGACCGGGCTGATGCAGGACCAGCAGAAGTGAAGCCTACTCCTGCCCTGCACCAGGCTTTAGCCGAGTTTGGGCTAGGAAACAATGTTTTGATTCAGTTGCAAATCAGACTTGATAGAAATGTTAGAGAACTGGGTTGGGTTCTATTTTTGTTGGACAAAAAGCTGTCCCCTTTGCCCCCCATTCAGCCCCCTCCCCATGGCAGCCTGCCCTGCAGCTCTACTCTCCGGGGTGTGAGGCTCACCACTGTGTCCAGGTGCTGCCACCCCACCCCAGACTTTGCTCCCTTCCTGTAAGCCAGTGATCGGCATTACCCAAGCTGCTAAAAAACAAAGAAAAGCAGAAAAAACTGGAAAAAGCAGTGGCAGATTGTACCAAACTCTGCACAACTGCAGCAGCTGCAGACCCATCATCCCACAAACCAGTCTTCCTTGTGCCCATGGCCACACGCTGCCGACACACCCAGGGATGGGATGGTAAGCTCAGCTCACTGCTCTGATGGAAAATCAAGCTGATCGGGGCAGTGGTTACACCAGAAGGACGGAATGTCATCCAGAGGGACCTGGACAAGCTGAAGAAGTGGGGCTGTGAGAACCTCATGAGGTTCAACAAGGCCAAGTGCAAGGTCCTACACCTGGGTCAGGGCAACCCCCAGCATCAATACAGCATGGGGACGATGTGACTGAGAGCAGCTGTGAGAAGGACTTTGGTGCTGACTGATGAGAAGCTCAACATGACCAGCAACATGTGCTCACAGCCCAGAAGGACAAATGTGTCCTGGGCTGCATCAGAAGAAGCATTGACAGCAGGGCCCCTCTACTCCGCTCCCACCTGGAGTACTGTGTCCAGTTCTGGAATCCCCAACATAAGAATGATATGGAAATGTCAGAGCAGGTCCAGAGGAGGCCATGGAGATGATTTGAGAGCTGGAGCACTTCTGCTATGAGGACAGGCTGAGAGAGTTGGGGATGTTCAGCCTGGAGAAGGCCCTAGGGGGACCTTAGAGCAGCCTCCCAGTACTGAAAGGGGCTCTGGGAAAGCTGGGGAGGGGCTTTTTACAAGGACATGGAGTGACAGGACAAGGGGGAACAGCTTTAAATTGAAAGGGAGGAGATTTAGATTAGACATTAGGAAGAAACTCTACACTGTGAGGGTGTGAGGCCCTGGCCCAGGTTGCCCAGAGAAGTGGTGGCTGCCCCCTCGCTGCAGGTGTTCAAGGCCAGGCTGGATGGGGTCTTGAGCCTGATCTGGTGTGAGGTGTCCCTGCCCATGGCAGGGCGGTTGGAACTGGACGATCTTTAAGGTCCCTTCCAACCCAAACCATCCCATGATCTTATTCTGCCCCCAAACACGCAGACTGGCAGGCCCTGGGAAGGTGAGGGGGCTGCACTTGCACTGCTGGGGAGCTGGAGCTGCCTGCTTGCAGCAGGGTTTATGGCTTCCTGGTTAAAGGGGGGTAAACGATCATCCAGACCAGCTGGCAGCCAGGAGCGATAGCGGCACACAATCATCCAGACCAGGGTGGGGGAAGCAATTCCTGCTGTAGAGCCAGAAGCTCCCAGAGCTCAGGGGGAGCATACGATAGCTGGGCTGGCAAGGCTCTTCCCCACCAGAGCTGCATTTCTCCAGCTGTGTTTAATAACACAGCACCCAAACCCTGCACCCAGGCTGCGACCATGGGCAGGACCCTGCTACATGGGTGTCACTGAAAGCCAGCGGATGAGGGGTCCAGAGGCCAGCTCTGAACAGGCCAGCACACGTCTATGAACCCAGGAAATACACAGGGACACTTCTGAGGCAGTGACACCCCCATCTCTGCTCTACCCTTCGTCCTGGGTGAGGTCCGATGCCAACACCCACAGGCCCTATCGCTCTGACAGAAAGGATCGTGATAAGAAAGGGGGGAAACAGCAAACGGGAAGTACAGGCAGAGGTGTGGGCACAGCCTGATACCATAAACTGATTACGTATGCTCTGTGCTCCTGTTTTCCAAGTGGCCTCGGACTGTGCCATTGGCAGACAGGTAAAGAGAAGGTCCTCACTGGTGGTGCTGCGATGAAAGCAGTAACCCAGGTGGAACAAGCGCTCCACCACCACAGGTCCCCACTGCTGTGTCTCTTCTCCATCTGGCCCTTCCCAAGCGTGGCAGAAGCAACACCTCTGCCCACCACCCACTTCCCTTCAGCTGCGGGGAACAGCTGCCACCTCCCAAGCGAGCCGGGACCTGGAGCAGCCCTGACCCAGGCATGCAAGAGGCCCACACACCCATCCCATCAGTGGCCTGGGGTGCCCTGAAACCAAAGCTGCTGATGCCACCTGGTCGCCAACCAAAGTCACAAGTGTCAGGGCAACCGGTGCAACAGCAAAGCCCACGAAGGCTCCTCTGCCTGAGGAGCTCGAAATGCTGCTCAGCCCTGACCGTGCACTGAGGATACAAAACTAGGAGCTTCGCAGGAGGTGGCTCACACAGAGAAGCACCCATGGTGATTCGGAGGGAGAATGGCTGCAGGGGCTGTGTGAACGCCAGGAAACCCGGGTGCTGAGCAGAAACAACTCAGCCTGGAGTGGGATACCCAGCCCTCCGCAGCTGCTCACACAGGACCCCAGGTGCTGGGTGATCCCCACCCATCGCTGCCCAAGCTGCACTTGAGCTGCAGCCACTGCCAGTGCAGGGAACACGATGCCAGCACAGGGAACGCGATGCCAGCACTGGGAATCCGGCAGTGGGAAGCCCACGGTGCTAAAGCAGCCCTGGGGGCACCCTGCCCTTGAGCCACTACGGAAAGGGGAAGGGGCTGGTTAAAACATAAATCAATCAGAAGAGGAAGCAGAAATCCAACCATGGTCACAGCAGGCAGAGCCAGATACCCGCTCCTCCTCTTGTTCCCTGCACACAACCTCACTACAACAAACACATGCACCAAGAAAAAGGAAGGAATGGGTGTTTTTTTAAAAGCTGATGTCTTCTTACCCTTCCCAAGCAGCCCCAGGGGCAATCAGGGCATAATAAAGCAAATTAATACACTTCCACTTTGGAAGGAGCCAGATCCA
The DNA here is from genome assembly GCA_033558235.1 of Neomorphus geoffroyi. Taxonomy (NCBI): domain Eukaryota; kingdom Metazoa; phylum Chordata; class Aves; order Cuculiformes; family Neomorphidae; genus Neomorphus; species Neomorphus geoffroyi. The sequence continues at coordinate 9,862,115 of JAUMJM010000038.1, forward strand.
TCACTCTGCAAAGTCTGAAATGTCTCCATGGTAGCCTGGGTTCCAGAGGCACAGTGGAGGTACCTGCTGCCCTCCCTGGCTTCTCCCAAAAAGCCAGCACCTGTGGCCTCAGAGGCTGAGTGCCAGCCCTCACCCGGAGACACTCCAAGTCGCTTCCTTCAGCCTGCACACCGTCCTGGATCAGCTGTGGCACTGCTCCAGCTGCTGGAGGGCTGGGCTGGCACGGCCACTCCTGCTGGCACCCACCCGCCCAGCCCTGGAAGCACAGCAAAGCTCACAGCACCGCAAGAGCTGCAAACTACGCAGGGCGTGCTGTGACAAAGCCTGCTCCGAGTCCCTACGGAACAGGAGTGGAGTCATGGTGAGTGGGAGAGGCGATCCACGTGCTACCCACGAGCTGCTCTGCTCCCTGGGGATGGAGGGGATGCAAAATAAACAGCTCCTTTGTCAAGCCCCCAAGTCCCATACAGGCTCTGCTCAGCTCATGCTACATCAAAGGTAGCTGTATCCCAACTGGTTTCCTGACCTCCCGCCCTGCTCGCTGTCCTGGATTGTGTTCCTTCCCTCTGGACAAACTGCAGGCTTGTCAGAGTTGGCAGGACACCACGCACAGCAAACCCTCTCTGCAGCCCCACCAGCTCCAAAGCAGCACGGGCTCAGGGAATTGGTCCCAAAACATTGACATCCCACCCCACAGAACCTGTCCGTGTTTCACAGCAGCCACCACTCCTCCTGCTGGCGATCCAACACCCCAAGCTCCTGTTCCCTGCCAGGCTGTGACAAGCACAGCCCACGCAGGAAAGGTCCTGAGCAGATGCTAGGAGTGCCCTGGCTGGGATGGATGCACTGAGCTGGAAGCGCCCAGCTCCTACTGCATCGTCTCAGTGGTCTTACAGGCAGGAGCAACTTCCGCAGGGTTGCTCCAACTCACACCGTGCCCTGGGAGCAGCACTTTGAACCCAAGGAGACTATGAGGCAGCAGAAATCATCGCTGAACTTGCCTGAACTCTACCAAATTACAGTCGCTGCAGAAACAGGCCGGCCAGCAAACCGGTACCACAGCGGAATAACAAAAGCCTCAGAGCATCCCAGGCAAGAGGAGAGAGCAGGTTGGAGTCAGGAGAGACTGGAGAAGGAATGCCCAGCAGCCATTTTACAAAGGGAACAATCTGACCATGGCACCAAAACTGAGTGGAAACACGGTAACCGCTCCTCGCAGCGCCTTTGTTTACAGCCAAGCTTCCTCCGAGTCACGTGAGAGCCGAGCCGGACGTGGATGGCCATCTGTACTTGTGCAACTCACCAAACGGTGGCAAAGTTCTGCAAAAAGCCTTCGGAAAGAGAAGTTAAAACTTTTGTTGGCCGTCTCCAGCTCTTTTGCGACAGCGGTGGCGGAAGCGGAGCCCGCCCATCCCAAAGGGCCACCGTCAAACTGTATTAGTAAACAAAACCCAGAGGATGTCACACACGCAGCATGTCCACTGCCGCCGCCGGCACTCCCAGCGTTCAGTGGGCACAGCAGAGCGGAACAGCTCAGCTTTCTGCACGGCCCTGCACACCCACCCAGGCATCCCTGGCTTTGAACACCTCTTGGCCTCAGATTTAGCTGCTGGGAATCCTGCAGCTGCACGCGATGTTCTTATCCCCAATATAAGGAGGATACAAAATTGTTGGCACGGGTCCAGAGGAGGAGATGGTCAGAGGGCTGGAGCCCCTCTGCAATAAGGACAGGCTAAGAGAGTTGGGGATGTTCAGCCTGGAGAAGAGAAGGCTCCAGGGAGCCTCCCAGTACTGAAAGGGGCTCCAGGAAAGCTGGGGCTTTTTACAAGGGCCTGGAGTGACAGGATGAGGGGGAACAGCTTTAAATTGGAAGGGGGAAGATTTAGATTAGACATTAGGAAGAAATTCTTCATGATAAGGGTGGGGAGGCCCTGGCCCAGGTTGCCCAGAGCAGTGGTGGCTGCCCCATCCCTGGAGGTGTTCCAGGCCAGGTTGGATGGGGCTTCGAGCCCCCTGACCCAGTGGGAGGTGTCCCTGCCCATGGCAGGGGGTGGCACTGGATGATCTTTAAGTTCCCTTCCAACCCAAACCATTCCATGACCTGCCTCCATGCCTCATCCAAGCACCAAATAACGTCTCGGAGCTCTGCCAGCGCGCTCGCACCCAGCCAGGCTGTGCCGGGAGCTGAGCAAAAGGTACCCTAGCCAAGGGGATGAACACAACTGAACCCTCCTCTCTCCATTCTGACTCAGACCTCCTCCTGCATCACAAAATAGACACTTCCATTACAAAGGTGCCATTAGCGTCATATCCATCAGCTCCAGACTAGGGAGCTGCTAGGGCTGCAGGAGGGAGAGAAAAAATCCTATTTAGAAAGAGCTTTGTTCGCTACAGCTGCTGTGCTGCCTGCTTTTCTTCACGTGCTTTAGCTCCAGGGATTTCTAGAGGAGCAGAAAGGCTGCCCTGGGGATCCCCACCTGCAATCCAGCCCCACATGTGACATGAACCCCACCAATGTCACAGAGCGTCCTGTCCCTGAGCCAGAGGAAAAGGCACCCAGAGCCAGAAAAGCTTTGTCCTAAAACATGTCCTCTCTCACTGCTGCCTGCCGGCCTCAGCCCTCAGAGGAAGAGATGTGGGAAAGGCTGGGGTGGGGGTTTGCATCCCATGGCCGCGGGGGAGGGTCCAGACCAGGGGGTGGGGGGTGGGTAAAGGAAGGAGTGTGAAGCTCAGTTCTGGGGTGGAGGTTTGCACCCCTCAGCCATGGGAGGGGACGTCCAGGCTGCAGCGGGCAGGGAAGGAGCATGGGGCTCGGTCCTGGGTGGGGATTTGCACTCCATGGCCATGCGGCGGGGTCTGGGTGGATGGGAGAGAAGGAGCACGGGGCTCAGTCCCGAGAGAGGGGGTGCACCCTCTGGCCACACCAAGGGAGGGAGACAGAGAAGGAGCCTGGGGCTCAGTCCTGGGGTGGGAGTTTGCACCCTATGGCTAAGGGAGAGGGTCCGGAACGGGTGAGTGGATGCGGGGCGGGGGGGGAGGAGTGTGATGTTTGCATTCCATGGCCATGGGAGAGGGTCCGGACCAGACTCTGTGTGTGTGGGCAAAACGAAAGGAGTGCAGGTCTCAAGTTCTGGGGTGGGGGTTTGCACCCCACGGCCATGCAGGAGGATCTGGAAGGGGGTGCTGGGGACGGAGGGACGGGGAAGAGATTGGGGCTCAATCCTGGGGTGAGGGTTTGCACGCCACAGCCACGGGGGAGGGTCCAGACCAGAGCGTGCGTGTGTGTGGGAAGGGAAGCAGCTTAGGGCTCGGTCCTGGGGTGCAGCTTTGCACCCCGTGGCCACGCGGGGGGGTCGAGACTCGCAGAGGGGAAGGGAAGGAGCATGGGGCTCGGTCCTGGGGTAGGAGTTTGCACCCCACGGCCACGCGGAGAGGTCCGGGCCGGGTGGGGGGCGAAGGATGGTGCCCGGGGTCGCTGGGGACGGGCAGGAAGCCCGCCCCACGCCCAGCGCTGGGGGGAGGCAGCATCCCCAGCCCCCCCAACCCCCGTTTGCCCCAGGGGAGCGGCGGCCTCACCTCGAACTGCCAGTGCGCCGCCTGCAGCAGCTGCTTGGCCTGGTCGGCGGCGCAGCCGGCCGCCAGCACGAACTGGTTGATCATCACCTGGTGCTTGAGCTCGTCCATGGCGCCGGCCCCGCGCCCTCCCCCCCGGCCCGGCCCCCCCTGCCGCTCTCACGGAGCCGCCACCATGGCGGAGCCGGCGCGACTCACGCCAATGTTTACTGGGCACTGACTCACGGCGCCCGGCGAGCCCCGCCGGCGGCCGGGCGGGGCGCGGGGCGCCGCTGGGACTTGTAGTTCCCACTCCCCCTGCCGCCAACGCGACATTATGGCCGTCTGGACTACAAGTCCCGTCAGCCCCCGCTTTGTTTGCGGAGCGCCCGGCGCACGCTGAGTGACGCGCCTAGCTGGCCAATCGCCGCCCACCACTTCGTAAGCTCCTGACCGTATATGGGCAACAACGCTGCCGCGGCCAATCAGAGCGTGACGGAGGCGGGCCCAACGCGTGTCACGTGGGCGGGCGGTGTTTACAGTCCGCCGCGTGCGGTTTCCTGTTGACGTGCGGGGCGCGGCTGTGGCGGGGCTGCTGCCCTTCGGCCCTGGCCCTGGGAAATGTTTAACCGGGCGCTGCCGGTCCCCTGCAGGCCCTGAGGTAGCCCCTCCGGCTTGCAAGGGTTTGGCCTCTCTGCTCGCAGCAGCAGCAGCAGCTGCCGCTGCCGCCGCCGCCGCCACCACTTCACGGCCACGGGGCCTGAGATGAGTGAGGCACGGCGGCTCCTGCACCCCGGGCCTGGCCGAGAGATCTCCACGGTGCAAATAAGTGATGGGGAGTTGCCTGGTTCTCCCCACAGGCCTGATCCTCTCACTCCTTGAGTGACCCACTGACATGCTGCTGAAGTGCAGGAGGAGAGGCAGCACCCGGAGAAGGTTCTGGAAGGTGTTGGGAGGTCCCAGTGCCAGACCTGGCCTAGGGATCTCCACAGGGCTGATAAAAGATTCCCTGATTCCCTATGCTGGCCTGCTCCCCTCACTCCCTGGGTGCATTCCTGTGCCACACTGATGCAGCTGCTGAGGTGCCAGAGGAGAGGTAGCACCCAGGGAAGGTTCTGGAAGGTGGTGGGAGGCTCCCAGTGCTGGGTTTGGCCGAGGGATAAAATGCAGCGCTGACAAAAGATGGGGGGATGCCTGGTTCCCCTGCTAGCCTGCTCCCTGGGTGCCCATCTCATATGGCTGCTGAGGCTCCCGAAAAGAGGCAGCACATGGGGAAGGTTCTGGAAGGTGTTGGGAGGCTCCTGGTGCTGAGCCTGGCCTAGGTATCCCCACAGTGCCAATAAAAGACGAGGGGTTGTCTGGTTTCCGCCCCAGGCCTGCTCCCCTCACTCCCTGGGCGCGTCCTTGTGCCCTGCCAAAATGGCTGCTGAGGTGCAAGAGGAGGGGGTCTCCTTCCTGCAATCTGTGCTGGGGCTTAGCCTCGCCGCCAGTGGTTTGTTCGCCCACACCTCTGACCCTGGCTGGTGTTTCAGATATTGCTGAGCTGTGAGGAATAAGAGCTGAAGCTCAGGCAGGTCACGCATTGGACACGAGAGGGTTTGCAACCTCCACTGCTCAGGCAAAAACTGAATCATAGAATCATGGAATGGTTTGGGTTGGAAGGGACCTTAAAGATGATTTAGTTCCAACCCCCCCAAGCCATGGGGGGGACACCTCCCACTAGAATTGTCCTGGTATCATCCAAAGCCAACCACCTGGTAACCATCTTCCATGTCTCCTTTGGCAACCATGCAAAGAACTCCAGGCTTTGGAGGATGCCGGGGCCAAGGGGATCCTTGTCCGCTGCCCAGATCGGAGAGAGGGCACAGCAGATGGCAGATTTAGAAAGTCAAGACAACCCCAAGAGGAAAGAAGCAAGAGGAGATGTGTAGCCAGCAAGGTGTAAATACAGCTGGAAAAACAAATCTGAAGGGTTATTTTTAATCCGAGAGAACCAGACGTTTTAAGAAACCTTGCAGTTTGATGTTTGAAAGGGAAGGGCTGGGTTTCAAGCTTCGTGCTTTCAGTTTCAGGGAGGGCTGGAAGCCCTTTGAAGCCGGGCACTGTTCAGTGAGGCAAAGTTCATGGGCTCACTGTTCCTTCTGGTGTGGAATAACTCTGCGTGTAGTCTCCAGGGCTCCTGGACCTTGTTGTTCTTCACGTACCTGACAAACATAGTGAGTGACCGCAGTGGGGAGGGGACAACTGAGACAAAGCAATTTGCTTCACTGGGCAATAAACTCCTGGGCAGCTGGACTTTGGATGAGCTGCTCCAGTGCGTGGAAGGTTTGCAGGCAAACAGTCTTCTTGTTTACACGGGTGTGCTCATAGCTGCCTCCCCCGAGGAGACGTCTAAGGAGACTCCTGAAGGGCAAGTTGTAGAAGCTGGTGTGTGGAACACGTCCAGCTTCAGAACTCCTTCTTCATCAATGTTTTGCAGAAGGAATGGTGGTGTGGATGCCAGCTGGGTCTAGGACATAGTGACCTGACCCATGGTGACAGTGAGCACGCAAATGAGCAGTGCTGAGAGCTGGCAGAGGAGTTACCTTCTGGTATCCAGCTGCTCCTCTCCAGGTTGTGCTGGAGAATGGCTCCAGGGCCACATTTTCCTGGATGGATTTTGTCCAGCAGGAAAGCTGAGCTGGAAGGGAGCGTAGGAACCGAGGCCACCTCACCACCCCTAGGGCTCTGCAGGATCCTGGGCAGGAGCGCTGGCACAGTTTCATCCTGGTCCTCTCCAGCTTGGCTGCTCTCACTCCACACAATGATGGCACCTGCAGTTCCAGGCTGCCTTGGACCTCATGGGAGTGTTTTCATCCCTTTGAGGGATGGCAAGGAGGGCCTCCCACCTTTGTGGCCTTCCTCCCTCTCCATCCTGAGCAGGGTGCATGGTCCAGGGCTGGCAGGACCTCACTGAGTGGGGGAATACGGGATTGGGAGCCTGGACACAAAGGGTGAATTTGCAAAACCCACGCCTGGTGGCACCACTGGGGTTTGTGGGGTTATTGGCATAGAATTATAGAATTGTTAAGGTTGGAAGAGACCTCTAAGCTTATGCAGTCCAACCATCCACACAATACCACTGTGCCCACTACACCCTGTCCCCAAGTGCCACAGCCACATGTGTTTTTGAACCCCTCCAGGGATGGAGACTCAACCACTTTCCTGGGCAGCCTCTGCCAGGGCTTCACCACTTTTATGGTGAAGAAATCTTTCCTAATATCTAATCTAAACCTTCCCTGGTGCAACTTGAGGCCATTTCCTCTCATCCTGTCACTTCTTACTTGGGAGGAGACTTGTTACTTGTCACCTCTGGAAGCAAATGGTGCAATATCCTGCCTTTGTGTGTGCCAGCACCCGTGTCTCCACGCTGGCGAAGGAGCTGCCATTTGCTGGAGCTGCTGCCCTTCAGCTGCCCCACTCGCTCTGGGCCTTGGGGTTTGGAGAGGAAGGGTAGAGCCCGGTGCTGGCAAGCTGCTGCTATTGTAGTTTCTGTTGCATGCGTCTTGTCTCACGGAGCAGGGCCCCAGGGAAGATATTCTCCAGCAAAGGCCACTGCCCTCCCAGCTGACAATAACCCTCCCCGGGGCCCAGCCGCTTTCTCCGAGCTTCGTGACCCTCCTGGACCTTCCTGCTGGTGGAGGTTTTGCCCGAACAAAAGCCTCCTGCCACAGCCGCTTCCCGGGCTCTCCGGCACGGAGCAGTGCCAGCATCCCACGCTTGCCAGGATGCCAGCTCTCCTCTTGGCTTCCCCGCTTAACCCATATGGTGCCAGACTCCCAGTGAGCAGCTTGGGCAGCTGCAGAGGGAAGGTGGCCACTTCTGTCCCCAGAAAAGCTCAGGGGAGCAGTTGCCTGCTTGGGCTGGGAACAGGCAGGATGCTCTTGGTGCTCAGGGTGCAGGAGGAAAGGGAGAAGAACCCCCATAGAGTGGTTTGGGTTGGAAGCACCTTAAAGATCATTCAGTTTCAACATCTTCTGTCCCTGTGTGAATTCCCCTCCTCACCCTGCTGTGTGGTGCAAAGACAGCTCCATTTTGCCCCTGTGCTCACGACCAGCTGGTTCTCAGCACAGCACAGGGAGATGGAGCTGCTGTACCTTGCTGTGCTGGGTCTGCTCCTGTGCTGAGCCCCAGGTTGGCTGCTGGTGTGCAGAGAGCCCACAGCAGGTTAGGGGTTCACCCGGCTTGCTTTGGGGCTGCTGGTGAGCCCACAGCAGGTTATGGGGTCATCCTGCTTGCTTTGGGGCTGCTGGTTATGCTGTTTGCACCAGGACATTCCTGCTAGGGCACTGCCCTGCGTGCTTGTTCCCAGCACTGAGGAGCATCTCAGAGCTGCCAGTGTGGGCAGGGAGCAGCCGGGACACGCTCCGGGGCAGCACACACGGGCTGGGTGTTGCGTTGCCGGTCAGCAGTCTCTGTTCCTCCCTCTGTGCAATTTGTGTCACGAGAAACTCTTGCAGGGGGAGGCTGGTTAAGCAAGAGGCACCGTTGCTCTGGGTGCCAGCAGGATCCTGGGGGACACAGCGGGCAGCGCCGGGGTGCAGTTATTGCGAGGCAGAGCCCAGGTCTCCCTGTGCCAGGTGCAGGGTACCTGGCTTTCATGGTTTGCCAGTAGGATGTGGCTGTTGCCCGTTCCCTGGCTTTTCCCTGTCCTTCCCAGCCCTGCCACACCATGCGATGCAGTAGTGCAAGGTCTGTACCTGCTCTGTCCTCACCCCCAGCACTGTTTCCCTGTGCCTCATACAGCTCTGCTGGTGCAGGGCAGCTGTGCTCAGGGTGGCTGCAATGACTGGGAGGGTAATAAGTAGCTGGAAGCACGTTTCCCCGTAGGTTTGTTTGCTTATTCCCACTGGGTGTGTTTTAGTTTGTGTTTACAGCCAGCAAATTCCACCCATTGTCCCACTCGCTATCACAAAATCCTCCGGTGCCAGCAGGCTTGGCTCTCGGCCGTGTCCTGCCTCCCCACATCCCAGCCCCTGTCCTGTGCCCGTCTCCCACTCCCAAAGCTGATTTAAGAGCTATCGCATGTGGTACCTCAGGTCCTTCCTTGGGGATACCCAGTGCCCTCACTGGGAATGTGGGTCCTCAGTTGTTTTGCAGTGCGTGTGCCTGGGGGCTCTTCCCTGCACCTTTGCAAGACGTTGGTGCCACAGGGGACAGGGCTCCGCGTTGGGACATCAGTGGGAGCTGTTTCATGCATCTTCCTCCAAGCCATCCTCCTGGCTGTTGCGTCCTGTAAGACAGCCTTCAGCCATTCCCTGCTCTCATCTCCAAACCTCAGACAGCTCCGTTTACTTTCCTGTGTGGATTGTCTGCGAGAGGAGGAACCCAGGAGAGGTTTCTGTGTGCGCGTGCAACATGGGGAGATGGATCATCCACCCATGAAAACTGCCTGGATAATGCATCCCCATTCCAAACTTTCCAAGAAGTGCACAGCTATTCCCTGTGGACTTCAGGCTCCCCACACAACCCTGTCCCAGCACAAAGCAGCCGTGCTCGGGGGATGTACCACCGGCATGATGTCCTGGCCCCCACTAGCCTCCTTTCCTTGGATTGTGATTGTGCTGCTTGGAAGTCTTCTCCAAAACAACTGCCAGCAGGTTAATCATTCACTGGGCTGAGCAAAATACTCCAGCTGGGCATCCACTGTGTAATTCCTTCTCCCAGCTTTGCCTGTGCATCTTCTGCAAGGTTCATCCCAGTGCAGGCTGTGTCCCTGGGCATCCCCCCTGGGCATCCCAGTGCAGGCTGTGTCCCTGGCCATCCCCCCTGGGCATCTCTGAGCAGGGTGTGTCCCGAGTCACCTTCTCTGTTGATGCTGAAAATGCTGACAAAGTCTCTAAGACTCAGTTTGGAGTTTTAGAAAGCAGTGTCCTTTAATTCAGCGCTGGGCACATAAGGGAGTGATTTCCATCAATCCTGCGTAATGAGACAAAAGCTGGGGACAGGGTATATTTCCCACTTACATGCACATGTATAAATTCTCCCAGAAATCTTATGCATGTTTTCCTACTTACCGAGGACTACTCTTAATTTTATTATGGACTTCACAACAGCCAAATCTCTGCTCATTGGAGCTCTGGAGCCAGCTCTCTGTCTGACCTTGACTTTTAGATAGGGAAAGACTGCAAACAGAAGGAGACACATCTGCTCAGCACATACCTTGCTTAACGCAAGATGTTAACATTTTTCTTTAAACAGTGTCTGGAAAAACACTATTTAAAAAAACATGCTATAAGAAAACGTGGTATCAGAGGGACATTGTCTAACTTTCAAATAATACAGTTATATAGATGGAACTTAACTGAAGTTAGTTAGAAAACTAATTCTACGGAAAACAAGTTCTACTTTAGCTTAAATTGAAATATTCCACTTTTTGTAATAGTAATGACTTCTAGAGTCACTGTAAACTCCTGTGCAGGCTGTGGCTCCAGCCATCCCCTCCATGCATCCCTGTGCTGACTCCCAAGGGTATCAGAAACAGCGCGGCAGCAGGACCAGGGCAGGGATTGTGCCCCTGCACTTAGTGCTGGGGAGGCCGCACCTCGAATCCTGGGCTCAGGTTTGGGCCCCTCACTGCAAGAAAGCCCTTGAGGGGCTGGAGCGCGTGTGGAGAAGGGACCGGAGCTGGGGAAGGGTCTGGAGCCCAGGGGCTGTGGGAGCGGCTGAGGGCCCTGGGGCTGTTTAGTCTGGAGAAGAGGAGGCTGAGGGGAGACCTCCTTGCTCTCTGCAGCTCCTGGAAAGGAGGTTGTGGTGAGGTGGGTGCTGGGCTCTGCTCCCAAGTGGCAGGGGATGGGATAAGAGGAAATGGCCTTGAGTTGCACCAGGGCAGGGTCAGATGAGAGATCAGGAAAAATTCCTTCACTGAAAGGGTTCTGAGGCCCTGGTGGAGTTCCCATGCCGGGAGGGGTTTAAAAGCCGGGTAGATGAGGTGCTCAGGGATGGTTCAGTAGTTGTCAGACGTTGGACTTCATGATCTCAAAGGTCTTTTCCAACCAGGCGATTCTATGGTTCTGTGATTCTATGACTCTATGACAAGGGCTTCCCCGTCCAAGGTCCGTGTCTGTTGTTCCTGGGCATATTCCCGAGCCCGAGCCCGAGCCCCAACCCGAGCCCGTGCCCGAGCCCGTGCCCGTGCCCGAGCCCGTGGTCCCCACGCCCCCCACCTCGGTGCACGACGGTTGTCGCGGCACGGAAGGACTCGCTCTCCCGTCATGCCCCGCGGCCAGGAGCCGCCCACAGACAGCGGCAGTGTCACGGGGTACGACGGGAGTTGTAGTCCCGAGGCCCCGCGTCGCTTCGTGTACCTTGTGCTCCCGCCGCGGTGCATGACGGGAGTTGTAGTCCTGGGCCGAATGACTCGCGTTCCCGGCATGCTCCGCGCCGCCGCCGCGGTGTGTGCAGGCGGCTCCCGGCGCAGGGCACGATGGGAGTTGTAGTCCAGAGGCTGGTGGACTCGCCTTCCCGGCGTGCCCCGCGCCGCCGCCGCTGTGGGTGCGGGCCGCTTGCCTCCCGCCTCCCCTCCGGGCCGCCTGCCCTGCCCGCCGCCGCCATGGGCTCCCTGCTCAGCCGGCGCATCGCGGGCGTGGAGGACATCGACATCCAGGCCAACTCGGCCTATCGCTACCCGCCCAAGTCCGGTGAGGAGGCGCGGCGGGGGAGCGGGCCTCTAACCCCCAGCGGGGGCGGCCCTGTGGTCCCCGGGGAGCCGGGAGTCGGCCTCAGGGTCCTCGGGGGAAGGGACTGTGGAGTCCCCGGGGACCATCACAGGGGGGTCCCCGGGGGAAGGGCTTGGTGGGTGCCCGGGGTTGCCCAGAGCCTGGGCCGGAGCTGTGGGGCGAGACCAGCTGGGGGCCTCTGGCCAAGGTGTCGGGGGTGCGGAGGGGGGCCGTGCCCCGAATCCAGCGATGGAGCTGCCTTGTCTGTCCCCCCCTTCCAATGTCTGTGCTGCCCGTGGGCCCGCTGGGCTGTGGGAGGGGGGAGGGATCCACTTCTCTGCTTTGGGACTGACACTGGGACTGCGCTGTGGGAGGTGGTCAAGGGTCTGCTTGTCCACTTTGGGAATGCCACTGGGCTGCGGGAGATGAGCAAGGGTCCGCTTCTCCGCTCTGGCAATGGGACTGGACCGTGGGATGTGGGCAAGCCTGTACTTTGGGAATGGGACTGGACTGTGGGATATGAGCAGGGTTCTGCTTCTCTGCTTTGGCAATGCGACTGGGCTGTGGGATGTGGGCAAGGGTCCACTTCTCCACTTTGAGAATGCAACTGCAGCAGGACATTGGTCTGTGGGAAAGGAGACATCACCTGCTGGTAAAGAGGAACCAACCACAGAGTTCAGTAGGGACTTCGATGGAAAATTCAGACCTGGTAGGACATAGGATGGAAAAATTCCCATGAGATCTGCCTTTAACTCCTCAGAATGGGGGGGGGGTTTCAGCTGGACACTGTTGGACATGGCCTGCATGTGTGTCTTCCAAAGCCTACATTCTGAAAACTTAGAGATTTGCCAGCAATGCTGCTTTTGGGAAGCTGGGATGAGCCCGTGATTCACCTTGTCTTTGGCTTTTGAGATTGGCCTGGTTTAACTTGTTTAAAGAGTTTTATTTATTCTTCTCGCTAAACAAGTCATCAGGGAAATTCATGCGCTCTTTTCTCCTGCAGTACCCATTTGCTTAGAAATTTTGCTGAGTTTCTCTTCCACTAGGGCTTATCTAGGTAGGATAAAGCATCTGCAGAGCAGCAGTTTGGGTTCCCTCCCTCTTGGGTACAGATGCAATGTAGCTTTTTTGTCCAGAGGCTGGAGTACTGCATGTGTCCGGTGACCTGCTGGCTGTGACATCCTCAGAGCTGTGTGATGGACAGAGCTAGGTACCTGTTTCTTTTGGAGAGAGTGCAAGACCTCCTCAAATAGAGTCCTGCCATCGTTACACCTTGTCTTGTTGGTTGGCTTTCAGCAAGAATGGTGGTGTGAATGTTGAGGTTGTCCTGTGCAGGGACAGGAGTTGGACTTGATGGTCCTTGTAGGTCCCTTCCAACTTTTAGGAAGTGTAACTTGCTTTTTTAGGGAGATGGGAACTAGTTTCTTCAGCTACTGGGAAAGACAAATGCCACTCCTGGGAACCCAGCAGGACTCTGCGTGTCCCTTGGGTGGCTGGGATGCTTTCTGGTGTGGGAAACTGAATGGACACGAGCTGTCAGCTGAGCTGTAGCTGTGGTACAGTGGGCCATGTGGGCAATTTCCTTACAGCGTAGAGGCTGCACCTGATTTCTGCTGACACTTGGACAGGGTTTTAGATATGGGCTGCATTAATGATAATGACCACATGCAATGAATGTTAAACTCCTTCATTCAAATCATTCTGTACTGGTTTAATTACCTGGAACTGAATGGTGTGTTGGGTTTTAGCTGATGTGCTTGTCAAGGTAACCCTGTCACAATGGGTTTGTGTGTCCACACACCCTGTGGCAGGGGTCTGCTGACCCAGATGCTGCCAAAGAGCGTTCGTCGTGTGGAACGCTTGCTTGGAAAACTGAACAGATAACACTTTCAACCAGCTGATTAAAGAAAAATCATAGTGTTTCCTTTAAAAGCTTTGGATAGCATTAGATGCTTGTTAATTAATTTTGTGTTGCGCTTGCTAATGCTCTTTCTGAAGGCATTCCGGCTTTGGGCTAGACCTTTCTCTTCACCTTCTTCAGGTCTATCTAACTAGGATCCTCTTGACTTTGGGAAGGGAGAAGAACTGCTAAAGCTCAGGATCGTTCCAGGTAGAAGAAGAGGTCAAGAACACTTCTAATCTGGAGATTGAAGGAGGGTTACTGAACACTGGGACAGTAAGAGCTGTTAGGATGGCACCCCCTCCCTTCTTTGGATGGGGCTTGACCAGAAGGACACTGTCCCTCCTGCAAAGATTGGTTGTGACTGGTACAAACTGTGGCAGCGGAAAGGGAAGATGCCTGGAAGGGGGTGTGTATGTGGTTATATTTGATTTCAGGAAGCAAGCTGGAAGTAGTACGTATACTTCTTAGGATAAATGATTGCTAATTGCTTCTGAGCTGACGCTGTTGCTACCAGCCCTGTCCTGCTGCTGACTCTCTGACTGGGAGAAGCCGGTTTTCCAGCAGCTGTGAATGTGTGCAGTGTCCTGCCTGCACAGAGGTTACCCCAGAAAGGCTGGAAGGTGTGGTGAGGGAGTTTTACTGGAGGTTCCTCACCCCAGTTAACTCAAACGATAACAGACACTGAGGGCTGCCCATCACCTTTTGCGTTCTTTCCCTCCAAGTCTTTGGTTTAAGCAGATCTTGACTCACTGTGAGTGCCTGGGCGAGCTGCACTGTCATCCGTGGTCGGCATCAGTTTGGAGGAGGCAGATTTGCCTTCTGAAGCAGACACACCAAGTCACAAGAGGAAATAAATACAAAATACAGGTCTCCTGACTGTGCTTTAAGCAGTGTGTCAGCCTTCCTGGGGAAAGGAGCACGGTTACTTCAGGCTGTCCCAAGTGACAGCGCCTTGTTGAGTCACAGCCAGTTGCAAATGCAGCGGTGAATATTCGAGTTCTCATTTACTGACTTTTGATGTGGTTATTGCTGGGCCGGTCAGTGCTACGTGGAGTACTGAGCAGGTTGTAGTGGAATCCACCTTGGTCTTTCTAAGCCAAGGTCCCTAATAAGGCCTTCGCAGATCGATTGACAGCTTTGTTGCAACCAGTATGTGGTTTTGTAGTTAAAAATCCTCTGAAAATGCCCTGCTTTTCCTCCAAAGCTCTGGATATGGATCATCTGCATTTCCCCTCCTGCATCTGGGGGGCTGAGGCTGCTGAAATGCTGTAAGATGACACCTAATTCCATTCTTTAATGCATCTCATCTGGTACCTTTTAACCTTTCTTGCTTGCTTGATGGATTGTGCTGGCATTGTGGATGCCTGACCAGTTGGAAGGGACTTGGAGAAGGGCCTGGTTTGTAATTGGTGCCCCCCGTGAGATGGGCTAAAAATGAGTAATCACAAGGAGCAGTCATGATGTTTGCCGTGTTTCTGTGCTCAAAGCAGTAAAACAATCCATGTTCTTGCATGCAGTCTCATGATGCCCCTATTGCTTTAGCAACCGGTGCGCAACGCAGCGATGTTTTCCACAGCTCCTTCGTCATTTCCTCTCTTGTTCCCATGAGCTAATCTGCAGTGTGGAGCAGGGCAGGGAGCACATCCCTGTTCTCCTCTGGAGTAGGCTCTTGAAGGAGAATTGCAGACCCTGGCTGTATTTAGGAGGGAAAAGGAGAGGTAGGTTTCTCTTCTCAGGAGCTGAACTGCTTTATTGCTTGGGAATGGTGCTGTAATCAAGGAATTAGAGGAGAAGAGTACCCCGAGTTCTGCTCAGTCTGTCACCTTGTTTTCAGCTCACGAGCCACGTGCACTGTGACAGTGCTGAGATAGGAATATGTTCCACGTGGCTCTCATTCCTCATGTGCTCCGCAAAGCACTGCAGAGCATCTGTCTCCATTGCTCCTGCTGTAATTCCAGGGGGAGTTCAGCCTGACTGTGCTGGTGACAGCCCCCACTGCCTGCCCTTACCCTGTGCATTCCTTTGCTCCCTTCTCCCCAGCTACTCACAAGGAGCAGAGTTGAGGACTTGTGGGTCAAAAGCAGTTGCTTTTGTTACTTGTTTTTTGCTGGATTATGTTTAACCCAGCTTAGAGCTGTGTTCCCATTTGCTGTGTTATCCCTTTTGGTGGCCCAGCAGGGATGGAGGATGAGGAGGGCGAGGTGGCCCTGTGTGGCCACAGTGCTGGTCCAGGCTCAGTCTGTGTTGAGGACTGTGCTGTCATCCATCCCTTGGCACTCAGCAATGGTGAGCGTCTGCCTGAGTAATTTAAAAGTACTCAATTTCTACCACTTCTCTGTTAATCCTAGTAATGATGAGGAGCCTAAATGGACATTAATTACTTTCTGTTAACGATTTTCGGACTGCAGTTGTGTTACCAATGCTGTCCTCCTGGCCATTTTGGGTGTTGTGTTCCCTGCCAACGTCTGGCTCGTGCCTCACACCCACGTGTCAGATTTGAATGGCGCTGAATTGGGGAGAACTAATTATGGCTGGAGCAGTCTGGTGCTCATCACCACAAGTCCATCACCAGGCAGGGCTAAATGCTAAGCAGTTTGGTGCCGTTTGATGCCTTGAAGAAGTCTCGGGTTAGAGTTTGGTTTTGCAGGGACAGCCTGATGAGTTGAACTTGGACCTTCCCAGTGTTGTTTTTTTCAGCCGCTGTAAAGTTTTCCACCACAACAGTTTCTCCTACAAGCTCTGATGGTACTTCAGCTCCCTTAGCAGTGTCAGCCATTTATATTTTCTTTTTATCTAATGCCCTCCTGTGTTTTGTGCTAATTTACTCTAGGAATTAAAGTCAAAGCCACCCTTTTTCTTTGCTCTGGCATTTTCCTCCTAGCCCCTTCTTGGTCACCTGTGTATGATTTCCTCCTTGGACACGTGTTGCTGCATTTTTCTGAGGGATTTCTCTTTGTTGTAGTTCTGTGGGGGGTTAATCCACGGATTTTTTTGCTTTTCTTTTTTTCCCTGCCAAAAAGGATGGTGCTTTGCATCCCCCTCGAGTCCATAGCTGTGTAACACTGGTCTTGCCATGCCTGCTTAAGGTGGGTCAGGGCTGGCTTATGGACTGGGGGAACGTGTGGGAGTAGGCATGGTGGTCTGGCTGCACGCCTACAGCTGTCTGGAGCTGGAAATGGAACCTGGAGGTGGAGCTGCAGCAGGCTTTTGGTGCATAGAAAATATATACAAGCCTTTCAGAGACATTAAAAATCCTGTTAGTCTTGAGCTACATATACAGACATCACTGAAAGAGAGGACACTTCACTTTTTCCTTCTTGAAGGTTCTCTGTCCCTGTAGTCCCTGGTGTGAAATTGCTTTCTTAAAGCCGTTTGTCTCCACCTGGGCAACCCCTCAGGGGTTTGTGACAGTAGTTGAGAGGAATAACTGTGACCACGCATAACTGTGGTCTTACCTTGAGAGCTCTGAACTTAATGTGGTGTTCTAGCAACTGGTTTCTGAAAGCTTGCAATAAAATATCTCTTTTTCAGCCACTAAAAATTGTGAAGGCAGTTTGCTGCCGTCCTTGTTTGTTAGTTTTGCTGTTGAGACCTTGTTCATGTGGTAGCTTTTGTATCCCTAGAAGCACTGGCAGAGCCCTGGGGTGCTCTGCTTGCCAACGTGTTCCTATCTGAGCTCCTCCGAGTGGTTTGCCTTGTGCTCTTTGTGACTGGCACTGGCTGGGTTTTGTGTTTGCTCGTGAAGGAAGCGTCTCTGGGAGAAAAAGCTTGATGTTGCAGGAGGTGACTTAGCACAAAGGTGAATGTGGAATGGGAACTGTGGTTTCCAGTAGGTGCTGCTGTGCTATGGAGGCAGCATGTACAACTGAGAAGTCCTAATAATCTGTTAGAGGTCCGAAAAGTAGTTCTTAGTGGAGCAAAGACAGCATGGCAGGTGCCCTGGAACATGCGAGTTGTGCATCTCGGTGTACAAGAGAGAGCAAGGTTTTCATCCCCAGGTGTGGAGAGGCTGTCTGGTTGGGCATTTGTGGGTGGCTAGCTCCTTGCTGGTGTGGGTTTCTGTGGTGGGGAGCAGTCCTTGCCTGTCAGACCTCTGCATCCTCTGTGTCTGGGTGGCAGAGCTTCTTCCACAAAGTAGCTCTGCTCTAAATTTGTGGAATACATGTTTGCTGAGGTGAGTTGAGCCCACGATTTCTCGTTCATGGGATATGCAGGAGCTGTCTGACTGATCCCGAATAATTAGGTTCTGCCATTTGGAGATGTCCTGCACAAGCGTTGTCTTCACAATTAATCAGACAAAATCTCCGAAACCAAATCCTATTTGACCCATGTAATATGATAAATTAATTCCCAAACCCCAGTGTTCCTTGTGCTTTTCTGAACCTCAGTATCAGCATGAACGGCTGCTGTGTATCTCCAGTGGAGAGGCTGGACCAAGCTGGCTGTGCTTGGAGTTTATATGCAGATTAGCTTTTTAATTTGTTGCTTCTGGGAGGGAAAAGCTTGCCTGTCATTCAGAGCACCTGCATTTCGTTGTGCTGATCCTCTAGGACAGATTCTAGGTAGATTCTAGACCTGTGCTGAAGTCGACTCCTGTATTTGGAGAGAAGGATGCGTTTCTATAGTATAAACATCTGGGTGCTTGTAGGCTGAGCTCAGCAAAGCTGAGCACTGCCATCGCCATTAAAGCCCTACCATCTGTGCAGAGAAAGAGCCTTTCTTGAAGCATGAAGGAAAGAAGCCTTAATGGAAAAAACAGAGCCATTCATGAAAGCCCTTCCATTTCAGAGTAAATCACTCTTGTTCCTAGTGAGAGGGACTGCAAATCCTTCCATAATGCCTCCATAACCGTTCAGATGATTAGTTACTGCTTCTGTAATGACTCCTTTTAAAGCAGATTTTATACTGTCTGTGCATTGCATAGCGAGTGTACGTTTGGCTCAGTCCTTTCATCAAATGCATGAAAAACCCCACTCCGAAACATCAGGGGAAATGGCTTGGGTGGAGCCTCTTATTTTAGTTCTCCCCTCATACTTATTGTTCTGAAATCATAGCACCATGAAATTCATACTTGAGAGTGTTTCCCAAAGTCTTAGGAAGACGCTACTTCCCTCTGAATAGATTCAGTTTGACTTTGAAGTTAATCTGGTTAATTCTGTGCTTGGGAATCCCAGTGACCTCGCACACGCTTAGTCTCCTGAGGTTGTGCTCCGTGCATCACCTTAAAGATGAGTGAAACCAACCCTGTAGAGTTGGGTTTAGTCAGTCCCGGGGTTTATCTCTTCCAGACATTCCGATTTCTAGTGGTCAGTGTTCAATTTGTGTGATTCTAGCGCTGAGATATGGAAATGAAAGAGAGGAGGCAGACTTTGCCTGCTAGGAACCCCTCTGGCTGCGCAGGACTTCAGTGGGAGGAAGCCTCATCCTGCTCTGAGCAGGTCAGTGGTCACTGTGGGGCTCGACTTCATACTGGAAAGTGGAGAAAAGCAAGAATTCATCAGAACTGAGCAACACTGGAAAGAGCTTATTCTGTCCTCTCTGGAAAACAAGTTAAAATGGAATTATCTCCACTGTAATGATTTATCTAGAGGTTGGTTTTTTTTTTCCCTGCTTCTGCTTGCAGTGGCCTCCAGTACAGGGAAGGAATGAACTAGCAAGTGTTTTCTGTCCTATGCTCTGTCACACTTGTGAATTAAAACCTACTGCTCTCTGGGAAGCACTCATTTAGAGGTTTTTATTCCCTTGTGGTTTTCTTTTTCTAGGAAACTACTTTGCAAGTCACTTCTTTATGGGAGGCGAGAAGTTTGACACCCCTCACCCTGAGGGCTACCTTTTTGGTGAGAACATGGATCTAAACTTCCTCGGGAACAGACCTGTTCAGGCAAGTTCCTATAAACTGTCTATTTTACCCTTTTGTTTCTGCCTTATTTTGGAAAACCTTGTTTAGGATTTGTGCTAGAAGACAGCACAGAGCTGAGGGACCCTCACCAGTTGGGGAATGTCTTTCCAGCCTGGGATGTAAAAGCCTTCCTCACTCCGTGTCCCAGCTTGCAGGCTGATGTAGCTGTTCAGGTGTGAGCAGGGTTTTTCTAAGAAGTGATATTCACCTTCAGGGCTTATTTTCACTTAAGGCAGAAGAAAGGAGTAATGGGTGAAGAAGGGCAGAAGTGTTACCAGCAGGTCAAGAAAGGTGATTCTCCCCCTCTACTCCGCTCTTGTGAGACCTCACCTGGAGTATTGTGTCCAGTTCTGGAATCCGCAACATAAGAGAGATGTGGAACTGTTGGAGTGGATCCAGAGGAGACCATGGAGATGATCAGAAGGCTGGAGCACCTCTGCTATGAGGACAGGCTGAGAGAATTGTGATTGTTCAGCCTGGCAGCTGACCTGGAGGCTCCTAGAGCAGACCTCACAGCAGCCTCCCAGTACTGAAAGGGGCTCCAAGGAAGGCTGGGGAGGGCCTTTTTCCAAGAGCCTGTTGTGATAGGACGAGTGGGAATGGCTTTAAATTGGAAGGGGGAAGATTTAGATTGGACATTAGAAAGAAATTCTTCATGATGAGGGTGGGGAGGTGCTGGCCCAGGTTGCCCAGAGAAGTGGTGACTGCTCCCTCACTGCAGGTGTTCCAGGCCAGGTTGGAAGGGGCTTTTGAGCCCTCTGATCCAATGGGAGGGGTCCCTGCCCATGGCAGGGGTGTGGAGCTGGATGGGCTCTGAGGTCCCTTCCAACCCAAACCATTCTATGACTCAGGAGCACGGATTTTGGGGACTGATTCTGATGGCCTTCTTGCATGAGACTCACCTGCCTGAGCGAGCATAAAACATGCTGCAGAGAGGAGCCAGCTGGGAAGCAGGCCTGCTCTCACAACCTGAGCTTCATAGGGCTCCTGGGCGTGTTGGATGGATTCCACCCGATGTTCAGCACATTCTCCAGCATCTCAGAACTACTTAAAAAGAAAGAAAAGGCAACAGAGTAGGAGCCATTTGGAGATGGTTTGAGTGTACTGGAGAAGAAAGGGAAAAGAGCTGCATGCTTTGCCAACTACTTTCTTAGCTTTTTCTGCAGCTTTAAAACATGAAAAAGAAAAATTAATGTCATGATTCTCATATTCAGAAAAGCTGTAACTGTTGGTGAATTCACACCTGTAGTGCTTGGAGGCAGTTCAGTATCACCCCTGCTTTTCAGAAGGGGGAAACTGAGGCGAAGTGACTCAGTGTTTGAATTGGACCAGTGACAAGCAGGTTCTGCTTTCTGAGTTGTCCTTGGGCTGTGCTATTGGTCTTCTCAGCACCACAGTTAAGAGGACACTGCAAGGTGGGACAAGGGAAAACCCAGAAAGCCCTTGTTCAAGCAGGAAGCACAGATGAGCAGCAGAATTAGGAAAGAGAAATTTTAGGTGGAAACTTTTCTGGATGTGCAGGCATGGGGATGCTCACCACATCCCCTACGCTGTGCCTGCATACCTAGCCCTTGCAGGACAATGGGGAAAAGCTGAGCGCTTCTCCTTTTCCCCATGACAGTGTTGATTAGCTAAAAATCCCATATGCTGTAGGGATAAGCCTTGCAGAGTTAGATTGTATGCATGTCTCAGCTTGGGTTTCCTTGCAGATGTCCCAGCATTGGATTTCATCATTCCTTCAGAGGGAGTGGGTGAGAATGCTCTTAACACAGTGGGACAGTCGCCAAATAGGTGTAAGAGAGGAAGGCTGTTGTGGTACGTAGTTTGCTTGTGTAAAGTTAATGCCCTTTGCCAGCTCTGATTAATCTTGAAGGAAGAAATCACTTGAACACAGAACAGCAGAACGGCTTTATGGGCATGGGCCAAGTTCTTGCTTTGGAGTAACAGATCTTGACTGTGCAGTGCTGCCAGCTATAGCGCCAAGCAGTTGGGGTCCAAGTCAGCCTGTCCTCTGCTATGAGGACAGACTGGGAGAGTTGGACTTGTTCAGTCTGGAGAAGAGAAGGCTCCGGTGGACCTCATAGTGGCCTTTCAGTACCTGAAGGTGTTCCTGAAAAGGTGCGGAGGGACTTTTTACAAGGGCATGGAGTGACAGGATGAGGGGAACGGCTTTAAACTGAAATGGGGAAGATTAACATTAGACATTAGGAAGAAATTCTTCATAATAAGGGTGGGGAGGCCCTGGCCCAGGTTGCCCAGAGAAGTGGTGGCTGCCCCATCCCTGGAGGTGTTCAAGGCCAGTTTAGCAGACTTCTCATGTCTAAGGGAACACGTATATTGGTGATCCCTGCTACTCCTGCTCTGGCCTGTCACTCTCACTATGCTGGACAGCATCTAGGACCTGTGTGGACACCATCTCTAACGAGTCTGCGTGTTGGCACTGTTGCTGGGAACGTTCAGAGTAACCTCCTGCCGGAAAGCCTGTCCTGCAGCTCCATACCCTTGTGTTACGCTGTTGCTCTGCCTTGGAGCACAGCTGAGTCTCCAGTGTGAGCACCTATCAGACTTGGCAGTTGTGGGAATGGACATTTCATCTTTAGCCTTCCCCAAGAAGACAGGAGATGCAGCAGGCAGGTCTGCAGCTGTGCAGGTTGTGGTCACCACAGCCAGCGGTTTCCTTTGCATTTCACACTGGAGGCTCTGTGACCAGTAATGAGAATGACAGTCTGAAGCATCATCGGCCTTTTCTTAAAGGACAATCTGTGAGAGAAGGATTCTTCACTGGAGAATAAAATGAGTCCCCCATCCCTGTCTTTCTCTTTTCCAGAACATTTGCCCCATTGTTTTGGAATAAAAAGAGTTTCCCCAGTAATCCAGGGCATCGGGATGGCTGATTAGCAGTCAAGTCACTGTTTGCATGCTGTAACACACATGAAAGAGCTGCATTTTTTCTGCTCAAGCTGGAGGTGGTTTCTTTAGTGGAAATAAAAGCTTGTGAGGGCAAGGCTTTCAGAATGAGAATTCAGGGTGCAGAAAAAGAGCTTGTGAACATGCTGTTTCTTAAAGCACGTACTCCCAATATGAGCTATTGCTGGGCCAGAGCAGGATTTTCCACCCAAAACATGCTTGATTTATCTATAAATAGAATTCTCTATTACTGTTCCTTGTGGCTGTTGTGCCGAGTAACCTTAAAGGTTGATGTTTCTTTGGTTTGGATAATCGTATGCCCGCTAACATGCTGCTACCTTTTATAGTATAATAACAGGAGAATTATTTGTCTTCTTGTTTCAGTTTCCCTATGTAACTCCAGCTCCACATGAACCAGTGAAGACACTGAGAAGTTTGGTGAATATCCGCAAAGACTCTCTCCGACTGGTGAGGTACTGTTACTGCCTGAACCTTTCCTTGTATTCAACCCAGCAATCTGTTGTCCAGAGTCAAGCTATATTGGATAAGATTTGGAGAAATAGCTGAATCCCAGATCCTTATTGCTAGATATGTCCCCTGTGTTCCCCTGTGATCAGAGCTTTCAGTGGTTTATGTGCTTCATATCCCTAGACTTCATAGAATCATACAATGGTTTGGGTTGGAAGGAACCTTAAAGCCCATCCAGTTCCACCCCCTGCCATAGGCAGGGACACCTCCCACTGGATCA
The DNA here is from genome assembly GCA_033558235.1 of Neomorphus geoffroyi. Classification (NCBI taxonomy): domain Eukaryota; kingdom Metazoa; phylum Chordata; class Aves; order Cuculiformes; family Neomorphidae; genus Neomorphus; species Neomorphus geoffroyi. The sequence goes on from JAUMJM010000038.1 coordinate 9,884,821, forward strand.
GGGGGCTCCAAGCCCCATCCAACCTGGCCTTGAACACCTCCAGGGATGGGGCAGCCACCACTTCTCTGGGCAACTTTGAGCAATGTGTGTTTCCAAACAAGACCAGCGATGTGTCTGTTTCTACAGCACAGACAGAGGGATAAACAAACCCATGAAATGATTAGCATGAACGGAAGGTATTAGTCAGGTCAGTAAACCCCACAGACAGATACCTTTCTGCATTCTTGTGCAAGGAGAAGCCAGAAAGCAGCTGATCCTTATGCAAGTCACAGGCTGGGGAGACTGATTGGTCCTGAGTGAAACTTCCTCGGGTTTCTCTGTCCCAGTATTATGCATTTGTTTAGAAGGCTTGTGTCCCATGCATAGGGGAAGTAGGTTGGACAATCCTGGAGATGTATTACCTTTCACTGCTCTACATGGAGATCTAAACCAGTACCAGCTGGCTAACACTCCAACCTGCGGCTGCCTCTTTCAAACAGATGGCTGAGGTACAGGGGCCCAGCAAACTGTGCTTTGTTTTGGCCTGGGTGACTGGGCAGGTGTCCAGGCAGAGCATTTCTCAAAGATCCTTGAGTCGCTCCCGAGTTCCACGTGTCAGATGCAGGATTGGAGTGCTGGCAGGGGGCCAGGTTCAGCTCTCAGCCAAGGTGGAGCTGAAGAGCATGGCATAAATGTGAGTCATTTGATTCACAACTACACAAACCCCTTGGTTTGTTTTTATGTGAAAACTGAAGGTTGGTTTTATTTGTTTTGGATTTTTTTTTAAGTGGGCAATACCTGTGGTTTTAAACCTGATTGAACAGGAAAAGAGGGAAGAGCTTCTGAAAAAGTAACCATTGGTAAACTCCTCTGAACACTGTCTGCTCTTTTCAGCTAGAGGGGAAAGTGATTCTGTAGGAAAAGGTCTTGCTTTCCTCCCAGACTTTCTGTGGAAGGGGTATTTTGCTCTCCTTGCAGATGTCTGTGTAGCAGTGTGACATCTCAGGAGCCAAATGGGAAGTGTCTTTTTCACTGGGAGGGGCCTTGCTGGGAGAAGTTGGTGGGGTTTAGTACCTACAGTTTTGCCCTTCTGCTGTGTGTGATTGCATGTCCTGACCCCCGAAGCAGAGTTGCAGCTCTGGACAATATGAAGTTTCTCTCTGCAGCTCCCTGAAAGAAGGATGGAGCGAGGTGGATGCTGGTCTCTTCTCCCAATTAACAAGCAATAGGATGAGAGGAAATGGCCTGAAGTGTGCTACGGAATGTTTAGATTGGATATTGGGAAAATATCTTTACTGACAGAGTGGTGAAGCCCTGGCAGAGGCTGCCGAGGGCCGTGGTGGAGTCATCATCTATGGAGGGGTTCAAAAAATGTGTAGATGTGGTGCTTTGGGACAGGGTTTAGCAGGAATGGTGGGGTTGGGCTAACGGTTGGACTGGGTGAGCTTAGAAGACTTTTCCAACCTTGATGATTCTGTGATTTTATGAAATATGTCCATACACCTTGGCAGTGTCTAGGTTTAATACCAGGGTCTAATTCCTGGTTCTTTCTCTGCCTCACAAGCTCTCACAGGCTCTTGAGCTGCTGTGTTAGTGCTGACAACACCATCGCTAATGTTACTGTATTTAATTTTATACTGATATAGACCCAAAATAAGATTTTAATTGCCAGTTCCAAGGGCACATTCTGTCTCATGATTTCCTACTTCTCTAGCCTAGAGGCTTTTCCTTTCTTCCTCTGTGCACATAAAGACACTTTGTGCCCTCTTCAGCTTGGCTTATTTGCAACCAGCGTTTGAGGCTTGCACGTCCCTTCCAGAACTCGTTAAGTTTAATTTACCACCTCCTTCACCAATTAAAATGATACTGTCTAAGTGTAAAGTAGGTTCTGATAGTAAAGTCCTCACAAGTCTCTCTTTTTAATTTGTATTTAATTGAAAATCCATTGTTCACCTGTGAAGAGGGTGTTGAGTTGTAATTTGGAGTGTAGGGTTTCATGGAGGAACATGAGGAAATGTCCACTCCGGGCTTCCTGCCTGGTTCTGACCTGACAATGCCTAATTCTGAGTATTTACAGCAACTTTGGAGAGAAGCAATAAACCCGTGGGTGTTTGTGTTGAAGTTCTGAGTCTTCAATAACTTGTGTAAGTGCTTGGTTTCCAGCAGGATGAGACTCTGAGGAGGGCAGGGTGAGTTTTGCTGTTAACCACTGATGGGAGACAACTGCCTTGTGTCTGTCCTGTGTCCCTCTTTGGCGCTGGTTGGAAGCTTTATTTTAGGGCTGGTGGCCAGTACTGGCTGTTCAGTCCTACCTTGGAAGCGCCTCCAGTTGCAGGAGGAAGATCAACTCATGAGGCAATGCGTTTCATGGAAGAGTTGCTTGGGACAGCCTCTCTGCTTCAGTGTGGGCTTTCGATAGAATCAGAGAGCAAAAGTGTTGAAGGAATCAGCAGCTCTAGCGATTTGGAAATGCGTCTGAAGTAGCAGCAATAACATGGAGAGCAGTGAGACCACCGAGCATTGCGGATAGGGAAGCAGGTGATAGGGATCGAGGGGAGGCAGGTGAGTCACTGTGAGCAAGAGAAGAGAAATCCCTCCTCTTCCCTTTCCAGTACAGCAGGGCTCACCTTAATCCTTGGAGTAGTTCATCCCGTGGTGGTGGTGGTGCTGGTGAGGGTGCTGGGATTGCCTGCTCTGCAGCCCTGGGTAGTGTTAAACCATGTGCGGATCTCTGCAGAGCCCCCAGACAGGGAAACCTCCACTGGATGATGATCTCCCTCCATGAAAGTCAATGCTGACAGAGATGTCAGCTGGTTTCTCCTTCACTTAATGCCCACTCTAACTCTGTTGTAACGCCGTACTAAGTCAAGCATTACTTGACATTTGCCCTGCACGTCTGCTAGGTTGTTGGTCAAACTTCAGTCTTCTCAAGGGATGGAATCAGTTTGACTTAAACTATTTCTATAAATTGTCACGGCTGCTGTTAATGATATTTTGTCTTTTAATTCTTTAACAGACAAACAAAAAGTTCCAGCATTTCTATTGTTTTATCCAGAAGTGATGTCAAACCAAGTGGCCTCAGCTCCCTGGTCACTCCGCTTTGCCTTTTCCATCATAACATTGGATGAGCTGTTTGTTTTCAAAGGTGGTCAGTCTCTTCTGCTCCGTCCACGTGATTGTGAAGGCTGTAAAATTATCTTGTGTGCATGGCCAAATGGCACACCTAGCAAAGTCACTGGTTTGTGCATGCACCTATGACCACCTCACACCAGCACTGTTTGCAGGGCTTGACTAAATGTACACTGTAAACTTCAAGTGCAGGTGGAGCCAGAGGAGCTCTTGAACCACCTGAACCACTCCTGAACCACCTCCTTGTCTGCCAAGGCTGTTGCAAAGATGGAAGGAATGCAAAATGTGTGACTTTGTCTTGCTATTCCCCTGAAGTTACATCCCACCTTTCACCTGAAGTTACATCCCACCTTTTCCCTGAAGTTACATCCCACCATTCCTGCACTGTAAAGTGAAACATGAGATGTCTCTGCCTCTCAGAGTATGCACGAAAGTAGTCCTTGCTTGTTCCTCGGTCCAGCTGCCAGCTGGGGTAGCTGCTTAAGCAGTCTTTCCTCTCCTGATCTCCTTGCTATGTGGCAGATGATTTTCTTAACCAGACATATTGCAAGTGGGAGATGTGTACCCAGCCTTGCTGCGGCTGTTGCCATTCAGGTTCGTGTGCTTTGCACGCAGGCGGGGCTCTGGCTCTGCTTCTTCCTGGAAGATGCAGCCTCCAGAAACCTTCTCTGCGGGCACTGCAGTTGGTGGTGGCCCCTCAGTGGTTTCTCAGGACAACAGATCTATTCTAGTCTAGGCTTAAACACTTTTTTCCTTGAAAGGATGAAAGTGTGTTTTGAGTGCAGAGGTGGAGTTGGGAGCAGGAGGGTGTTCTGGGAACTCGTGAGCTTTGTGTGGCTTCGTGCGGAAGACAAAACGGCCAATGGTGTTACTATTGACACGTTGCTTTTCTGTGATTGGCTCTCCCTGAGGTCTCCTAACTTGTTACCTGGGGCTACTATGGATATCTGGACCTGCGGTGGTGTTTGTCGGTAACTCATATATGCGCCAGGCATCTCTGTTTTAATATTCCCTATATATGCAGTGAGTACAGGTGATGGAGTAGCCTCCATCAGTGCCTGCCTGGGAAGGGTGCTGGTTCTCCCCTACTTCTGCTTCTTCTGGAAAAAAGTCACAAGGGTATTGTAGCCTGGATCCTTTGTTGCCACCATTGGATTGACGGAGGGCAGCGCAGCAAGAGATAATTTGCAGAAGTGCATGCTGCTGCTTTCTTGGACACACACAACACTTGTGAGCCCGTTGTTGCCATCTGTGTTCTTGGGTCAGTCCAGCACAAAATGTTGAGGCTGCCCATGTGTTTTCGAGGCAAACCTGCCCTGCTGCCTGTTTCTTATTTACAGGCTTCAGATGCTGGGATTTTATTCCTTCAGTGCAACTGATGTGAAAATACCATCTTTCTCTCTACTCTATATTGTATCCAGGCTGCTGCTGGTGTTTAGACTCTCTGTTCTTGGCGTTTGTCTTCTTTAGAGTAGCATGTTGGGTGTATTCTAGCTTGATATGCTGTTCTCACCTAGGTGAACCTCTGGCAAAAGTCTTGTTTGGAGCTCTCCAAGTTTTAACTACCTGAAAGGAGGTTGTGACGGGGTGGGTGCTGGTCTCTTCTCGCAAGTGACAAGTGATAGGACGAGAGGAAATGGCCAGTTGTGCCAGTGGAGGTTTAGACTGGACATTAGGAAGAATTTCTTTACTGAAAGAGTGTTCAGGGATTGAAACAGGCTGCCCAGGGAGGTGGTGGAGTCAGCCATCCCTGGAGGTGTTCAAAAGACGGGTAGATGGAGTTTCTTAGGGACATGGTTTAGTAGGGAGACAGGCACGATTGGACTTGGTCTCTTCCAGCCTTATGATTCTGTAAGTTCCTCGGCCAAGAATGCCAGTGTGTGCTGTGGTGGTTCACTAGGTTTACGTTAGTACGGGGGTGTGTTAGGTATCTGGTTGCACTGCTCTGAAATTATATTTTGCACCTTCTGTGTCAAATAGCTGAAGCTGAACATTTCGTTCTTGTTCAGTGTGCTGTTAAAGAAAATTCATGCTGGAACCCTGCATGCAGTTATTGCACCTCAGTGAACTCAGTAACTAAGGACTGCTCTGACAGTTTCTTGGTTGAGTTACGGAGGTGTTCCTGTGTATTTCAGCAGTGCAGCCTATCCATCGAGGCAGTTTAAATGAAGGGTGAGGCCGCCTGATACTGTGAAATTGGGAGACGGTGCCAAGCTTTTCCTGAATGGTTTAACTCCTTGGGTTTGACCCAGGCATTATGGCAATTAAGGTAACACCGCTAGACAAGTGAGGCTGGAGCTGGATGGCAGATCATGGTGCTGTGCCCCTCTCAAAAGTGATGTGCTGCATTCGCCGTTGCTACATGGTGCGTGAGCCAAGGGTGGTACCTGCAGTCATAGGGCTACAGCGGGGCTTGAATTTACATATGAGAATTTGCTCGTGTCCCTTCTCTCTGACACTTTGTGCTTCAGGGCAGGGGAGATCTCATTGTGTGTTGTGTTGGTTGATTATTCCAGCATCCGTGGGTCTCCCTGGCAACTCCTGGCATGCCATAGCTCGTTCATGCCCATAGCTCGCTGCCCTGGAGCTTGCTCTGTACCACCTTCTTCACCGGATTTGTTACCTGCCTTTTCCAGCAGCAGAGACAAGGAGCAGTGTGGGACAGTGGTGATCACACAGTGGCATGCAGTTGTGCAGCAGCCCATAGCCAAGTTATGACTCACCTTTTTGTGGACTGAAACAACTTCTAAACTCAGTCTTGTATTGGTTATCGCATCCGTTACGCAGTTGGATGTGTTAATTTTTGTTCATCCAGTAAATGTGTGCGAGCCTTAGCTGTTGGCAGCATCAAAGGCTTAGTTGATGATTGTACATTTAAAGGTATTTGATGTTCCTGTATTTGGATGCTTTCTGATCTGAATATCATCTTCTGTGTGATACCGCAGGTAAATTTGTTGAGCTTCAGAAGTTCTTTTGAGTTACAGAAACCTTGTTATTTCCTTGTCATGCACCATTTCATTTGCGGAGTTAAAAGAATTAGGCTTCAGACTTCCCAGTCCCAAGCAGGAATTCTTTTACTGACCCTAATGTGATGGTTTAAAAGGAGAGAGAATATTCCTTCTCCTAAGGGTGTGACATTGCAGAGTCCACTTTCTTGTCTGATCCTGTGTCCTGGCTCTCTACGGCTGGTGAGATCCCTCAACACCACCCGTACATAATTCACTTTAATAACCTCAGTCAAATCTTTGAAGAACCTTCCTTGGAGGAAAGAAATGTCCTGGGGAACCCCAGCTGGAAGCCTGTGTGCCTTGTCTGACCAGAACACGTAGATTGAAGTACTTGTCCTGATTTCTAAAGTAATCTTGATGATATCTCGTAAATATGTGTCCTAATCCTCTGGCATTGTCTTTCAGGTATAAAGATGACGTTGACAGTCCTACTGAGGAGAATGGGAAGCAGAAAGTCCTGTACAGCCTGGAGTTCACGTTTGATGCGGATGCCCGTGTTGCCATCACAGTCTACTGCCAGGCTACGGAAGAGTTTGTTGGTGGGATGGCAGTGTAAGTCCTGGGCACATGGAGGGGGCGCAGGAGCTTCAGTCTCTCATCATCACCCCTGAGGGCAATGCTGCCGCAGGTGGTGGAGGGGGAAGCCTTTTCCTGTTTCGATCTATATATTCTGATAGCTTTGAATATTACTTTCACTTCCCTCCTTCACAAAGCCAATATCCTCTCTTGTTCCCTATTTGGTTTGCTTTTTGATGTGGGGAAACCATTCTGTGTGCAACAAAGGAGAGGAACTCACAGCTGCTGCTTTATCAGCAAGATGTTCTATGAAATTAAAAAAACTCAACCACCCTTCCCTTCAAACACTGCCAGTTTTTTTCCAGATCACCTGACTCCCTGGATTTCTGTGATCCCTGTGACTGGAACATCTGAGCCACCAAAGTAAAGTTCAGTCTGACATTTACATAGCGAGTCTGTGTGGAATTGAGGCCCACCCTGAGTCCCTTTTGGGATAAATGACCATGCAACACAGGCTGTCGTGAGGTGACCACCAGGAGGATTTACTGCCTGAAGCCCTGTCTGCTTGTTTGCTGCCGGATACACTTATCAACCTTTGGTTCTCTGTAGAAAGAATGGTCAAAACATCATCCATGGAGTCCTTCTCCTATCCTGGCAGTGCATCCTTACAGATTTATAACCTTTTTTATTTGAATTGCACATCTGGACCATTCCAGTCAACACTGTATTCCGTAAGACTACAAACTATTTCCTCTCTGCTTTAAGAGCAATGGTGGTGGAAACGTGCTCTCCCTGGCATGAACTGGGTGCAGGTGAGCTGCTGGTACGTTGTGACAGGCTTCCAATGGCCATGGGACAAAGAGTTCTTGTTGTTCTATAGGTAAAGGAAGATTCAGGCTGCAGAAGCTCTTGGCTTCCTCTAGTAGAGGCTTTTGGCTGCTCAGTGGCTCTGTGCACGCAGTGCTGATGGCTTCTGCAGTGGTGCTCCAGATTTGGGAATAAACTTAGGTTTTATTGAAGGCATCTGCAGAGGTTTCCACAGGAAGAAATATGTATGACGAACCATAAAGTGACTTACATGTTTTCTGCAGAGCATAAACATCCCAGCAATGATCGATGAATAGAGTGCTTTTAGAAATGAGACCAGCTCAATGCTCCCAAGCATTCCTCCATACTGGAGGATATCCCAATCCAGAATTTTTGTTCAAGGCCAGGCTGGATGGGCTTTGAGGTCCCTTCCAACCCAAACCATTCTATGGTTTTCAGGCACCTTCTCTTCTGTTGAAACCTATGGCTGACTTTATTTTGGGGAGATGATAAATCAGCTCCTGTTAAGTGCTTGAAAAATATCTCTTGACGAACTCTGATCTCACTTTCTGTTTGGCTCCTTTTTTTCCTGAGCAGAGCTGACTGCAGCAGGATGCCTTAGAAATCCTGACTGAGTTTCCGTGTTCTGTCTCTTAGGTCATTAGGCCTCCTGTGGATTTAGTGCTTAGTGAAGGTGTTGGAATGGCACCCTTGGAGATTGAAGTCCTCTTTTCCTAACACAGGTACAGCGTGGAGAGGTAGCCAGTGTCCCTCGTGCCGCTTTCCAGTGTTCCTTGGTTTTTGACCTAAAACGGAAACCATCTGCGGGCTGTTGGGGAGCACTGAGAGCCTCTATGGCCAGGGTGGATGTATTTACATTGCCAGACTTCAGGCATGGCTTAAATCAGCAAGACTTGTTCTAAACCACTGATTTTGATTTTGCTTTGCATTCATTTGTTGGGTTGCCTCCAGGAGAATTTGTTACTGGTCAGTAACAGTGAAGCATCTGCATTTACAACTCGACGTGAGTGTCACATCAAACTTTGTGCTGCATTTTACAAAGGGGTTAAAGCTGTAAGAAAATGCAATATGTATTTTTTTTTTCCAGACTCCCTAGATTTGCATTTTGATATAGCAAAATGGCAAAAAAAGAGAGTTATTCTAAAAAGAAAAAGTACTTTTTTTTTTTTCACCAGTGCCTTCACCAAGCTGTGTTGGAATGGAGCTGCAACCAAATCACCCAAGACCAGCAGTGTAGTTTTCTTGTTGGTTAAACTGCTCTGTGTTGGACTGTCTTGTCAAGTTGTGCCTTGAATAATAATTGCTTAATGGAAGTATTGTAGTTAGCAAATATAACTGACTATTTCTGGACAGAGCATGTTTTCAGCCCTCTGTAACTGGTAGCTCTCCACTCAGAACTCTGTCTGTTGATTGGAGGCAGAAAACACAGTTTCTGGTTCACTTAAGAACACACTTTACTGAAATTTAATGCCATGCACTAAGGCAGTGACTGTCACCAATGCTGTTGTCTCTGCTTCTGCTTGTGCAGCAGACGTGAGCTGCCTACTTGCTTTTTAAATTTAATTTGTTCAATTGCTAGGTAGTGTTTCTGAAAGTTAACACAACTGTCAACCTCCAAAAAGTAAGTTTATTTTAAATCTGAATTTTGTAGTCCACCCTGCCCATGGTTTGTGGAGAGAAGGATCTCTGTTCAGATGGCAGAGGAGAAGCCTTTGTTCGTGAACCCTGCCTGCCTTTGCATGAAACCAGGATCAGTAGTGGGCAATCATAGAGTGATGGAATGGGTTGGGTTGGAAGGGACCTTAAAGATCATCCGGTTCCACCCCCCTGCCATGGGCAGGGACACCTCCCACTGGATCAGGGTGCTCAAAGCCCCATCCAACCTGGCCTGGACCACCTCCAGGGATGGGGCAGCCACCACTGCTCTGGCCAGCCTGGCCTACAGCCTCCCCACTGTCATCGTGAAGAAGTCATTACCTCGCTAATGAAATGTAGCTGGCAGCTGGTCCCAGTGCACTGAATCTTTACATCAGAAGCCAAAGTGCTGGGATTCAGCTCTTGCTTCCACTGCTGGCCTTTTATTTAATAAATCATACTTTAATTTCCTGATAGTGTAGGAGTGATGGACTGTCTGTCTCTGCTCCAGAGTTCTTGGACAATAAATGTTATATAGGTGTGGGGTGTGGGAGGCTGCACCAGAAGCCATGGAACCTTTTGGAAGGCACGATCCTGATTTCATGCAGATGTGTAGGTATTAGGGGCCGGGGAAGCAAGATACAAATATAGACTTTATAAGCTGCTTAATTCAGCCCAAGCTATTTTTCCATATGGAAGTGGCTCCTGAAACACTTCTTGAGGCCAGTGCAGCTGCCGAAGTAGGCATCTCTGCTTCTCTGGATTTGCTGGCTGCTAGTAAAAACCTTCTGAAGCACTGGTTTTGGCTTTGCAAAGCATTTCTGAAAGGGCAGTGCTATAATTACTTTGATTTATTCTTTTCAAATTCGAGTGGGGGAAAAAAAATCCGGGCTGCATTCTTTAGGGCTCCAAATGCATTTTTAGTGCACTGATAGGAATGCAGCTTCTCCGTCTGGGCTGATAGTTCTTCCTTTTTCTCAGTTGCTTTGGTGCTAACAGCTACATCCAACAAACAAGCATGTGTGAAAGCTGCACTGGGTATAACTCAGAACTTTTTCTGTCACTGTGCCCAGGATTTGATTGATGCTCTTTAAAATAAACTGCCTTTTTTTTTTTTTTTTCCACTCTCCTAAATTGATGCTGAATCCTAAAATGGGAGAAACTTTCTGGACCCTTGTCCAAAGCAGAAATTTTCTCCTAGTTCCCCAGCCTGCAGCATGGCTTGTTAGAAGCGTAAACGAGTTATTCTTGCTTCTCTGCTGAAACAACCACTGATCCTGATAGTATCAGTGCTCCTGATCCTGTGAAACTCCTAGGAATGTTGTCATGTTCCCACAGTTGGAGGTGAGAGGAGGTAGGCAAGGTGGCTGTCCCTCAGCAGTCGCGTTGGTTATTGGAGAGGCTCTGCTCTGCTCCTCTGAGAGCCACAATGCTCTGCGTGTCATGGACCTGCCTTCAGGAGTGTTTCTTCTCCGTGAGCAAAGGGAAGCCTTTCTTTCTGCAAGCCAGGAAATTTGCTCCTGGAATTGTTTGGGCTCTGGTGGTGTTCTCAGTATGTGCTGCCTGTCCTAACCTGTCTCAAAGGAGCGTTCAGCAGACTTTCCCAGGTAATCGTGCTGGGAGATACACTTAGCTATACCATTTCCCAGCCAAGATCTTGTGAACATGTAGCTCTCAGCCAGTGCTTCCCTCTTGCTGAGCTCCGAGTTTCACAGGGAGCTGTGTTGTTACCACTGTGGCACCACAGTTGCTCAGTAAAGTCTGGAGGAGGTGAATTTGTGGCTGTTGGTGATTGCTGAAGTGTCCTGTCCTCTGCAGCCCTGTGCCCAGGGGAAGGAACCCAGCACTCTGTGCAGGTATCTGTGGAAGTCTTTGAATGAAATCTAGAGGCAACTGCTGCTGTCACCTCATGAGTATCTTTTGCCTGGTGACTTTATGGTGAACCTAAAGGCTCTTTAGAGTAAAACACATTAGTTCAGAGGACCAGCTGGCATATTACCCCAAGGGTAACAGACACCAGATCTGTCTGTGTCCCCATTCTCTCTAATGGCATGGCATGGCATTAATGGTGAACTGGCTCTGAACAGTTCAACCCCCCGATATCATCAGTTTTATTTATTTTCCTGTCTGCTTTTGCACAGCTGTTCTTCTGTGCTTCTGTTTCCTGTGGCAGTTCCTGTAGCGAGCTTTAGCACAGCATCTTCCCCATCTTTGTTTAGTGGTGGGTGTGCTTTGGGAAGCTGCTCTGAATTCTGGTTGGTTTGTAGAGAGTGATGTTTCTCAGTTTGTCCTTTTCTTTGGCTTCAGCTTCTCAGCAGCTGGGTAGAAAGCAGGGCAGACCCTGGTTGGGGAACCACGGTAACAGCTTGACCGCTTACCCGTGAGGACAAGGCATGTATTGCTCAGTGTCACTGAGGCTCAGCGGTACCTGTCAGCTTCAAAAATGTCCTACCAAGAGAAATTTGCTGTCAGAATACGTGATGCTAGCTGGGTTTGAAGACTAGCCAGCAGCAGAGGCAGCTCCGTGCCTGCAGTAGAGGCGATGGGCATGTGCAGCAAGGAGGGGTTCAGCCATCTCGGCTGAAAGGTGAAGGCAGACTGAGAAGGGCCCTGTCTAAATGGGGTGAGTCACTGCTGTGCATATAGATGGGGTGTGAGCTGTCGTCGACTGTTCACTAGTGATTGCCCATAAGTGTGTAATTTCCCCCAGATAAATGAGAGGGTCCTCCACGTTGCATTTCCATTGCAGGGCTGGCGGTGTTCCTCAGCAGCTCCAAGAAGGACTTGCAGTTTGTAGCCTGCCTTGTCCTACAGTAACAGTTTCATCTGTTTGTACCCTTAGGTGTGTTTGGTTTAGGAGACAGATATTTTTTTTCAAGCAGGCTGCAGAGATGCTCATATTATCTTTCTCTGTGTGCTCTCTGAATGCCTCCTGGCCTTCGCCGGCAAAGCCTTGGTGTGCACATGGTGAGCCTGTTCCTGGGAGGGCCCCTGGGATTTTCCAGCTGCAGGTATCCTGCTGACTAGCAGGAAGGATTGTGTAGTTAAAACATCACAGCAGCAGTTGTTCCTCGGGGGAAGGAGTCAGACCAGCCCTGTAGCTGGAAGCACTTTAAACAGCCAATTCTGAAGACGTGAGCAATCCAGGCAGATCTGGAGCTGATGATAAACAGAATGTGAGAGGTTTGAATTCTGCAGTCCATTGTCATGAAAAGATCTTCGTTTTTGGACAGAAAAGGTTCTTTTTGGCATCCTGGTGTGGTTGCCAGGCTCTGTTTTCCTATTATAAAGAGAAAACACAATGAAATAGGTCAGTCTAGCTCTGCGATCCTTTTCCTTTGTCAGGGCTGTGCTGTTTGTGTCGTTGATGCGCAAACGAGTGTGCTGGATTCTTTGTTTTAAAAGAGTTCTCATTTCCTTGTTTGTTTTGCAATGCCTGCTACACTTGGTGCAAGCAACCCACTGCAGTCTTTTAAGCTGCAATAGATGATATTTTCTGTCTGCATGTGGAAATTTGAATAGCTGGTTCACAAAATGAAATCCAACTGCAATGAGCGCTCAGCACATGGCTGTTGGCAGTAAAGTTTGCATAGGAGAGACAGAGGCACTCAGATATTCCTTTGGCTATTTAATAGCCTCTGTCTGTTTGGGGCCTTTGAAAGGTGCTCTTGCTGCTTTTGGCTGTGGATGGTGGTGATTAATATAAATGCTTTGTGCAGAGAGATTTCTTCTGTGTGAAGAAATCAGAGGCGAGTGCTTTTTTTTGCTAGGTACAAGCATTTACAGCCAAAGCCTGCTTTGATCCATGCAGACACCAGTCCCCAGGGGAAGGCTGTAGTGTGCAAAGTTCACAGGCTGGAGAGCTAAATTCTGTGGATTTCACTGAACAGACAAACCCTCTGTCTTTAATGAGAGTTCTGGCTTTTGTGCCTCTCTCTGTAACTGTTGTGTGAGCCACCAGCTTTGAAGCCTGGTTGGAGTCATAAGCGTGAGTTCAGCAGCTGGAGACAGAGCTCTGCAGGTCCCAGAGTGGGGTATGAGTGGCAAGGCTTCAGCTGCCTGATAAGGGTTTTTTTTCCCTCAGCCTGGAGTGGGAACTCCATCCTGGGAGGAAGCCGGAGGTGAGGAGAAGGTTGGCAAAGACTACAGTGCACCAGTTTCCAAACTCTGCATGGGAGCCTCTCTGGGCTGGATCTTGCTGAACTCTGACTGAGACTCAGGGCTACAGCCCTCTTGTGCTTTGATAGCATTTCTTTTATCAATAAAATTCACTTTGAGTTGAGGCCCTTGTTCAGCTTTCCTCTTCCCTGAAAGCTGACCTGTGAGATCCTGGCCCAAAATAAAAGGGAAGTGTGCAAGTGGAAGAGAGTGGGGCCAGCATGTTTGCTCCACATCAACTCCTGGCCCCTTGGAACACCAGCAGAACACGGCTGGCTCCCTCCTCATCACTTGTAAGAGGACATGGAGCCTGGCAGGCAGTCACAGCCTGCAGCAGTGGAAGAACTGGTTGGTTCCTGAGTACCCTCTACAGGTCTCCTGTAACTCTGCCTTCTCTAACTCTGTGTTGTCCTCTGTCAAATTGCTGTGCAACGTGCATAGCTGTTACTAAAGAAAGAGGGCTCTTTGTCCACAGGCTCTTCAAAGCCCAGGCTGTCTCTCAGCTCTTGCTTGTCGATAATGGTACCTTAGGGCAACATTTCTACGTGCATCCTGCTTTTCTCTGAGGAATGGGGTCTGAACAGTGCTGTGCGTAAGGTGGAGGCAGGCTGGCTAGGATATTCACTTGGTGCTTCTTGTTCAGAGGTCCCAGTGTGTTTGTGGTAACAGGAACTGTTTTTTGATGTTTTTTTCACTGTCCGAGGTGCCAGGTGGACCTGAGTGTGAGGAACACAGTGAAGAAGTGTGCACGAGTTGGGACTGGTGTTCTGAGAGGGAAAGACACCCCAGGCGTTTGTTTTGCATCTCCAGTGAGTGTGTAACAACAGGGGTTTAACTCTGCTTAGCCAGAGGTTCCTGAGAGCTCACGTGCCATAAGCAGCTTGGGAGCTACTTAAGGTCTTAGAGCATTCTGCTGGAGAAACTGGCTGCCATCGGCGTGGACAGGCACAGCCTCTGCTGGGTGAAGAACCGGCTGGATGGCCGGGCCCAAAGGGTGGTGGTACATGGAGTTAAATCCAGTTGGAAACCGGTCACAAGCGGTGTTCCCCAGGGTTCAGTGCTGGGTCCAGTTCTGTTCAATATCTTTATAAATGGCCTGGATGAAGGGATTGAGTGCATTCTTAGCAAGTTTGCAGATGACACCAAGCCGAGTGGAAGTGTGCATCTGCTTGAAGGAAGGGAGGCTCTGCAGAGGGATCTGGACAAGCTGGATCCATGGGCTGAGACCAACAGGATGAGGTTCAACAAGGCCAAGTGCCGGGTCCTCCATTTGGGTCACAACAACCCTGTGCAGCGTTAGAGGCTTGGGGAAGAGCGGCTGGAGACCTGCCTGGCAGAGAGGGACCTGGAGGTGTTGGTTGGCAGCGGCTGAACATGAGCCAGCAGTGGCCCAGGTGGCCAAGAGGCGTGGCCAGCAGGAGCAGGGCAGTGATTGTGCCCCTGTTCTCAGTGCTGGTGAGGCCGCACCTTGAGCTCTGGGTTCAGTTTTGGGCCCCTCATTTCAAGAAGGACGTTGAGGGGCTGGAGCGCGTCCAGAGAAGGGAACGGAGCTGGGGAGGGGCTGGAGAACAAGTCCTACGAGGAGGAGCTGAAGGAACTGGGGTTGTTTAGCCTGGAGAAAAGCAGGCTGAGAGGGGACCTCATCCCTGTCTACAACTGCCTGAAAGGAGGTTGTGATGGGGTGGGTGCTGGGCTCTTCTCACAAGTAACAAGTCATGGGATGAGAGGAAGTGACCACAAATTGCGCCAGGGGAGATTTAGATTGGACATTAGGAAGAATTTCTTCCCTGAAAGGGTTCTCAGGCACTGGCAGAAGCTGCCAGGGAAATGGTGGAGTCGCCATCCCTGGAAGTGTTTAAAAGATGGGTAGATGAGTTTCTTAGGGGCAGGGTTTAGTAAGGGGACAGGTATGGTTGGACTCGATGATCTCAGAGGTCTTTTCCAACTAGATTATTCTATGATTCTAAGGTCTGAAAGTGTCCAGTAGCAAGTCTGGACTGTGTACAAGGAGAAGGCTGCATGAGATGCATGCTGAGTTTCTCTATGCAGGCAGCAAGTGCTTCACAGCTGATAGGAGTGAAGGAGTGGGACTGGGGAATAATTTTACTTTGTCTGCATTTCTCTCAGAAATCATCCTGCTGTAGTCAGAGGGCTTCTCATCTCTGGGTTCACTGATGCACAGCTGGTTTTGGGGATGAAAGGGTTTGCCACAGGGGAGGAAGGAGTCAGTGTGGGGTGTAATCTTTTCTGTGTGGGAGTAAAGGTGCATCAAAGAGCTTACAGGAGGTGGGCTGCATGAATCCTGAGCAGCTGGTGCTGCTGCTGCAGTCAGCAGTGTGGTACCTTACACTGCTGGTGATACTCATGCTGTGGGGGTACCTGAGCAAACAGGTTTAGAAAAACATGAGCAAGGTTTTCTGTTTGCTCTGGACCTAACAGGACAGGCCCCACTTCTCCATTGTCTGGAGCTACCAGCGATCGCAGGGTGGTTTTGTTATAGCTCCCATCTGGATGGAGACTGGGCCCAGTGCAGTGTGAAAATCCCAGCTCAAATGTTCAGGGAGTGCAGGGACAGGACGAAGGAGAATGGTTTTGTGCTGAAAGAGAGGAGACTGAGATGAGATCTCAGGGAGAAATGTTTTGCTGTGAGGGTGGTGAGGCTCTGGCCCAGGTTGCCCAGGGAAGTGGTGGCTGCCCCATCCCTGGAGGTGTTCAGGGCCAGGTTGGATGGGGCTGTGGGCTCGATAAGTCACTCTTCCATCCTCTACTTTCCCAGCTGTAGAAAGAGATTTGTGCCTCTCTGCCAAGCTGGGAAGCTTTGAGAGCGCAACTAGAGGAGCCAGATACAGGCTTGCTCTATTCATGGTGCTTGACAACTCAGTAAATAAAACTTCACTCAATTGCTTGCTCTGTAATTCACACATAAAAGACCTGTCATTCTGATCTCTCCCACACCATGCTTTAAATGAAAAGGATGGAGCAAGGCCTTCTAGTAAAGCAGCACAATTTCAGTGCAGTACAGAGCAGTCTTTCAGGGTAAGGTGTTGCCATAAATAGCATAGTGCACCTTCCTTGGCAGGAAGAGTGGAGTGGATGTGGTGAACCTGGCCTTTGTCACAGCCTTCCAGAACTTTATGTGGATCTTGGGACACGATGAGCCTTCCAGACCCCCAGAGGGTGTAGGAACTACACTGCCTTTCCAGGGAAAGGAAGCAGTTCATACCAGTTGGGACCCTGGTTTTCCCTCCTTGGATTTCAGAGGAATCAGTAAATATTCATCATCTTTTGGTATCCGGGTTCTTATTCCTGCAGTTGCAAAGTGGACCCTAACCATGGTGCTTTGAGGCTCTGTGTTACAGTACTGGCTGGCCCGAGCCCTGGAGGGCAGCCTGCTGTCTCCATGGACTCTTGCGCTCTGGCAGCAGGTGGAGACACCTAGAGCCCTCCCTTGAGTTTAAAGTGTCCACAACATCTCTTAAAGCAGAGTTTTAAATTCAGGCGTGTGCTCTCTAATCAAGAGAAATCTCTAATTCAGGAGCAGGTTGGATGAGGCTTTGAGCACCCTGATTCAATGGGAGGTGTCCCTGCCCATGGTAGGAGCGTTGGAAATGCATGGGCTGTAAGGTACCTTCCAAGCCAAACCGTTCCATAAATCTATGATTCTGTGAATTACCTCCGGCATCCTCCAACCTGGTCTTCATATCCCTGGTGGGATGCTCAGTTCCGCAGCTCTTGGTGGACTCTGTCCCAGGGGCTTTCCCCACAGTTCTTGCTTCACCCTCTCTGGAAGTGAGCTGCCCAACCCTCTTGCTCCTTGCTTACAGAAACCAGAAAGCATTACCTTGGATGTAGAAAAGCTTTGGATTGTCATCCCTTTCTGGTGTGCTGTGTTCCTCCACAAAGTGTACTTAAGCTGAAGGAACCTGGAGCTTTCCAACCTTTGCATATGTACCTGGTGGTTTGTAAGCTGTGTCTGTGTTTCAGAACAGCTCAATGTCCTCAAAAACACTGAATCCTGTTCTCCAAGCAAGGACGCTCTTTTCTTTGCCTCTGTGTGTGCTCTGTTAACTGCTCTGCAGGACAGGACTCCATACTAAATGGCCACGTCAGAGCCTCGATCTCCTCTGGTGTCTCCTTTGCAGGGCTGGCACGGTTACTGCCCGTGTTACTCTTTAGGTAATAGAATCAGCAAAATCTGAGGGGCTGGTTATCAGGGGATCCTGGATGGTATCCCAGGTTGAATTAAGGAAAAATCTCAGCCTGTTGTCCTGGGGCTGTCTGTCCCCGGAGCATTCCCTGGACTGTCTGGTCAATCGAGGTTGGCAATCAAGTTCGAACAGTCGGCAAGGCTTCAGGCTTGTAGCTGTTCCCTGTGCAGCAGCTGGAGGCTCATGCTGTCTGTGTCTCACCTGGTGAAGCTCTGCTTAGGAGGTGATGGCCAGCATGCACGAAGGGTAACATCCTTCACAGCAGCTGTGAATGGCTGCTAAAATCTATCTCGTGGAGCTGGAGCCAGACTGTTCTCATCATTGTGCCAGAGGAGGGTTGTGTTTCTGCAGGATAAGTCTCTTGGGCAAAGGGCCTCTCACTTTCTGGTTTGTCACCATGCTCTGAACACACAGTTAGAGGTAAATCCAGCTTCAAATGTTCCCACTCTGCTTTGCTACATCTTCTCCTGTGCCAGCATTGGTGTGGTAAGAGGCTGTGCACAAGCGCTTCAGGAATCGCCCTCCAGAAAGGGATGAAGACCTCTTGATTCTGTTTTGCCACTGAAGCCCGCTGTGAATCTCACTGTCCGTAGTGATGATCAGTGGGAAGTGAAGCGTCTCTCTTGGGGCAGGCAGTGCCAGGTGGGATCTGGGTGCAAAAGACAGTGGATGGGAGCTGTGGTGCCATTCCAGACACGTTCATCCCAGACTGGCAGTGCTGGTGTTTTAGCTGGGCCTCAGGACAGTGAAAGAGTTGTGACTGATGTGGAGGACTACTCGGTGTCTCTCTGGTGGTGTTGGTAGCCCTGCAACACCTTTGGGGAGCATATGAGGAACAAGAGGAGTGAACTGGAACAGCTCTTTCTCACCAGGATGATGATGAGCCAAGCAGTGCTTCTCACTGCCGTGCTGTCCTCCAGAGGCACAGGACAGCTTCCAGCTCCGTGTTGGGTTGTGTGCTACCACTGGTAGATCCCTTCTTGTTCTTCCTGAGTCTCCTGCAGAAAATAAGGCTGGTGCTGGGCTGAAAGCCTGTGTTGCCTGGGCCCTGGAAGTGTGAGCTAGCCTTTACCAGGCTGCCACACCCCACTCTGCTCTGACACTCAGAGTTTCCAGGCAGGTCAGTACAGATCCAAACAGACCTTGCGCTGCTTTCTCTCCGCTGTGCTCACCTTCTTGCTTCGACCTTCTCCTTCCCTTTTCATATCCCTGCGGAATGGCTGCCAGCCCCTGCCAGGTCTGCCTTTTAGAGCTATCACTTGTGATTCCTGAGAGCCCAACGGGCGTGAATGAATGAGAGCCTGGCAGAGAGCAATGTTTTTTTACAGCAAGTGTTCTTTTTTCCCCCTTCCCTCAGCTACAGCACAAAGAACCCCTCTCTGCAGTCGGAGACGGTTCATTACAAGAGAGGGGTCAGCCAGCAGTTCTCCCTGCCTTCCTTCAAGATTGATTTCTCAGAGTGGAAGGATGATGAGGTAAGGCTTCTCTCAGTGTGTCCTTTGCACAACCATGTTGTCCAAGAAGCACTGTAATCCATTTAGGGTCAGGAAGTTATGGCTGGAAGACCCCCTCTCCCAGCTGCCATGGTGTGTTTTGTGGGTGTGAGGCTGTGGGGCCCTGGAAGCAGGTAAGAACATTGTGTGGGAATTGGAAGGAAGGTGAGGCAAACAGGGAAGAAACCCGAATAAATGGCGGTTGATATCACTACTCAGCCACCATCCCAGCATCTGGGGTATCAGGGAGACTGCAGAGACTGATGCTGGAGCTCTTCCTGGAGGAACTCACTGCTTCTCAGCCTTGCTCTCCCTGCCAGCCAAAGAGCTTGTGGAAACAGATGTCTATCTCTTTGTTTTTATGGTTTTGGGGGGTTTTGGTTTTTTGTTGCTGGTCCTCTAGGACATTGATCTCCAAAGTGGAGTGCCTGCAAGATGATTCATTGGGATATGGGAAAAACTTCAGCAGTATGTGTCTATATCTTCTAAATAATAAATATACATACATTGGGAGTATGGGCTCAAAATAGGATGAATTGTCGAAATAGTTTGGAGACGACTGCTCTAGAAGAGCCCTGCTCTGTTAAAGGGCTGCATTGTGCACTATTAACTGTAGCAGTGCAGAGTTGTGGGGTTAAACTCCCTTCTGGGGCACATTTACACTGGTGCATTAATGCTGAATAAGCAAATACCCTCCTCCTTGTAGTGTAACCTATAACTGCAAACAGACGAGGGCTTCGTTTTAAAGAAGCTCTGTGGCTTTTACTACGTAGCAAGATCTGAGGAGTCCTATTAATTTTAGTGCCTTTGCAAAATTTCCACCCAGGCATTAATTCTGCTTCTTGAGCCTCTGAGCTTTGGCCCAAGGGCTTCCCCTGCACGTGATGCTGGGAAGGGAAGCCTTGGTCTTTCTCGTGCTCTGTGCAGAATTGCTGTAAGAGACTTCTGATAAAGAGGAGTTCGTCTGCCGCTATTGCTGATGCATTTGTTCCTGTGGAGCCCTCTCCCAGGTCAACATAGATATAGTGTTCGTTCTCTGACCTAAGCCTGTGTAAGAGTATGTGAACCCTGAGAGATAACTCTACATATTTAAATAGAAAGATAAAAGATAACTCTACCTATTCATTAAAAAAAAGAGAATTAAAAGAAAAACGGAACAAAAAAGAAAGGGAAAAAGGGATCTTTCATGTATTCTGAAGAGACTGAATAGCTATTGTCTTGAAGTTGCACTTATAACCATAGTCAGTCCTGTGCCTTACCAAATACTGTGGCAGTTACCAAGAGCCTGCAGAGTTTGGTCTCCTGATGTCTTGGCTTCTCTGCCAATGTATGATTTCACCAGTTTAGCCTACAAAAGTCTGGAAGAGCTGCTTTTCAATCCCTTCTGTTGTCTGAGAGAGCTAGAAAGTAGGAGCTCAAATCCCTTTCTTCTTAAAGAACTGAGAAGCTTAATTTTCAGTTTGTTCCTGCCAGCAAGGTTTGAATTCAAGTACAAAAGTCATGTCTCTCTGATAGCTTTAAAGGGAGAGGTGCTGCGGAAGTAAGCTTTGAGCTCCCTTTGCTTGATTCTGCTGCATCCTGTCTCTTTTTTCACTGGGGCCCTGGTTCTTGAGAAAATGTTGAGCAAGCACTGGGATTCAGAAGGGCTTCTTCTCCCATTTGCCTCTGTGCACTTATCAGTCCTTGTCCTCTCAAGTCCAGTAAAACACAGACAGCTAAATCTTCTTAACTGGCCACCAGAAGGTGACACTTTGATCTAAGTCAGCTGGCGGTGTCGTCGCTCAGCTGTGTATGGCTGCTTGCTTCAGATTGCTTTCCAGCTTTGTTATTGGCGTTGTCCAAAACCCCTACAGTTGCTTCATATTTTTACTCAGTGTAATATTTGCATATGATGTAATTCTTGGCTGGCCAACAGAGGGGAAAATAATGTTACATTAGGTCTTTATGTGGAAAGCTTTATACAAGTTTACTTTGTCTTCATAATATACTGGTTTGCTCGCAAGTTATAATGCGTGGTGGTGTTGAGGCAGTTGTTTTCAGCTCCTTAAAAATAAATGTGAAATGGACCCTTAAGGACACTTTGTCTGAGAACGCAAAAGCTTGCATCGTAAAGCAGCCACAATTCTATGATGTGACTTTCCCTTCAAATAGCCAAACAGTAACTGTTGTCGTACAGTCGTAAATCAAAGCAGGAAGAAAAGCAAAACCTCAAGCTTCTTTCAGCAGTTTTAATCAATTGTCCTCGATGAATTTTCTCTCTGTGGCGTGCCATAATGGTTGAAAAATGCAAGCTGGAAAACAGCGGCTCAATGAGTCGCTTCTATAACCAATACTGAAAGGTTAAATGAGATTTTTGTGTTCGCTGTGTTACTCTGCTGTTCTGGAAAGAGAATAGATTCTGGTAGTTTAAAGGATGAATAGGATGTAAACCCACCATACAGATGGATGAAAAGCAAGCTCCCCCAGGTTTGAAGACTCAAATCATAAGGTCTCCCAGCACGTGCTTTCTGTTTGCAGCCAGGTGTGCACCCCACCATAAGAAGGATGCGGAAGTATTGAAACAAGTCCAGAGGAAGCTATGAAGATGATCCAAGGGCTGGAGCACCTCTGCTATGAGGACAGGCTGAGAGAGTTGGGGTTGTTCAGCTGGAGAGGAGAAGGCTCTTGGGGGACCTTAGAGCAGCCTCCCAGCACTGAAAGGGACTGCAGAAAAGCTGAGGAGGGGCTTTGTACAAGGGCCTGGAGTGATAGGACATGGGGGAACAGCCTTAAATTGGAAGGGGGAAGATTTAGATTAGACAATAGGAAGAAATTCTTCATGATGAGGGTGGTGAGGCCCTGGCCCAGGTTGCCTAGAGAAGTGGTGGCTGCCCCATCCCTGGAGGTGTTCAAGGCCAGGTTGAATGGTGTCTTGAGCAGCCTGTTCTGGTGTGAGGTGTCCCTGCCCATGGCAGGGGGGGTGGAACTGGATCTTTTTAGGGTCACTTCCAACCCAGACCATTCTATGAATCTGTGATTCTATGATTTGAACCAATGTGTGCATGTGCAAAGGTTTGTTACACAGCGAAGAGCTGCTTCTAGAAAGTGCTACAGGAGCTGAGTAGCCCTAAAGGCGTGTACCCTGCATGAGGAGCGTGCAGCCACGGGCAGGGAGCAGCAGCCTGGTCATTCCCTCTTTCTTCAGCACCTCCCATGGAAGTCTGGTGAGCAGTTGCAGCCTGAAGCACGTGCCTGCAGCGCTTGGCGAGTCGCAGCCACGCACACAGTGGGCTGCGGCACACTTGGCTGGTGGCTGACTGGGTATGTCCTGTCCCAGTTACCATTCGTTGCATTTAGGTTATAATTAATTCAAGGCAGAACCATTTTCAGTTATGTTAACGCTCAGGATTACGGTCACAGGCCGCGTGTTTTGAGTTGCCATCGGTGCCAATGCCAGTGGCTGTCTTCACAGGTCATCTTTTGAGGGTCTGGCTGGAGAAAATCACGCTGCAGATGATGTTTGGGCTGCAGGAAAGTGAGAGAAGACCCAAAGCACTACCTGAATGGTGCTGCAGTGCTTTGAATTGGGTCTGAAAACAGATCAGAATCATAGAATTTATAAACTACCTGCCGCACCATGGTGAAATGACATCTTTTTCTTTCTTGGCAAGAGAGAAGACACACACACCCCCCAGTCATTAACAAAAAACAACAGAAATCCAGTCTCTGAGCCACTTCCCTTCCTGGCACAGTGCAGTGTTTGTAGGGTTGCATTTTTCTTGTGTTTGTAAGATGATGAAGCTTTTGAAGTGCTTTAATGAAGTGCAGGTCAAAGGAAAAATTTGAGTCTGTTTTCCTTGTACTCAAATCTGATCTTAAATTTTCACTCTTGCCCATCAGAAGGTCAAGGACCTGAATTTCTTAACATGCAGAGATAGAAATCAGTCTGGTGTTTCCTTGAAGTGTTGTCCAAGCTTGAAGTTGTACAAATTTTTCTCTGCATCTTCCAGAGCTTTGTGCAAGAGTCAGGGTTTCTTTTGGAGTGTAGGGAGCGGAATGCATCCTGCTGTGCTGTAACCAGGGTATCCTACTGTACATAAGCAAAACTATAGCATGAGTTGTATTTTGGGAAACTTGTCCTACTACACATCACTTGAGAGTTTTTCAGGATGTGCGATGTGGTGAAAATTAAATGAGATATCAAATCCAGAGGTCCTTTCCTTTGCTATCCACGAGCAGTGTTTAGTGCCACATCAGTGTACAGACGTTGTAGTTATTCTGACTGACCCTCTCTGAAACTTGGTGTCTGAATTTAAATACCCCTGCTCTGTCGTCTCCATTTGAGACCAGGGGCTGTTGGCCTGTCAGAAGGGGCCTTCATTCCCCTGAGGTTAACGCTGTTTGAAGCGTTGTCTTCAGGCCAGCCTGGTGTGAATTGCTTAACCTTATCTCCTTCCTTTCCTTCAGCTGAACTTTGACTTGGATCGTGGAGTGTTCCCTGTGGTCATCCGAGCGGTGGTGGACGAAGGGGATGGTAAGCATGGGGCTCTGCTCCCTTGGTCTCCTCTAGCTCTCTCTGAGATTATGTGACTCCTTCAGAGCAGGCTTCCTCCGGCAGTGAGGAAAACATTTTACTCCTAGCAAAGTCTCAGGAAGTCTTTCCAGGGTAGAAATATTTCAGGAGTTCACCTAACCTCCCTGTGTTAAAAGGGCCCAGCTAACCATAGGTTCTTATATAAAAACATACTTTAAAAATAGCCCCCATTTTTTAGTATCATAGAATCATTAAGGTTGGAAAAGACCTCTCAGCTCATCCAGTCCAACCATCAGCCCAGCCCCACCGTGCCTGCTAAACCCTGTCCCCAGGTGCCATGGCCACAGGCTTTTTGAACCCCTCCAGGCATGGAGACTCCACCACTGCCCTGGGCAGCCTCTGCCAGGGCTTCACCTCCCTTTCAGTAAAGGCATTTTCCCTAATATGTTATCTAAACCTTCCCTGGCACAACTTGAGGCCACTTCCTGCCCTTCCATCACCTGTCAGTTGGGAGAAGAGACCAGCACCCACCTTGCTTCAACCTCCTTTCTGGGAGCTGTAGAAAATGGCCAGGTATTTAGTGTTGGAACAGTGTTCAGGAAAGCTCGTGGCTCTGCCCCCAGCGCCAGGCACAAACTGGAGCAAATGACTTCCTTTCTCCTTGGGTTGTGCATTTGCAGTTTGCGAGGGAAGGAAGAAGCTGGTCTTTTTCTCTCTTTGCGAGGTAAGTTTTTTCATAAAAGCTCTTGCTGCCTGTGGAGTGGGCCTTCCCCAAGAAAAAGAAGTGGCTCTAAGATGCTCAGACCACTGTTCAACCAAATACAGCTGTGCTCAGCCGTTTGAAATCCTCCTGCTCTTTCTGAAAGGTGCTGCATGGTTACAATAAGACACCAAAGCCCTTGAGAGGGAAGTCCAGTAAGTGTCTAAATCCTTGCTCACCTTGCACAGTGTTTTCCTTAGTGGGACTGTGCTTCTTGGCTCTGTGTGTTTGCACTCATGCTCAGTGTCAGAGATGAACGGGGCACAGGGAAGTCACATTTTCTCGCATAGTGAAAGCTGTTATGTATTCTGTAACGTTTTGTGCAAAATTTAAGGATAATTAGAAAGGAAAAAAAAAATCCATTGTTGGTTGCATTGTTCAGTGCAGTCACTGTGCTCGGTTCCTTATGTCGTAGATGTGAAAGTGCCCAGAAACTCATTGTAATGTTTTCAGACCTCCCAGCAGAGCGAAATGGAATTGGATTGAACTGATTTAAAGTGTGACTAACAAAGCACAGTGCAACACAAAGGCCGTTACTTCTAAAGTGCATCTATTTTTAGTGATTTCATGCTCCCTTGGTATATATGTATGTTTCTTGACTATAAATGTAAACCACCTTCCTCTTTTTATGGGGTTTTTGGCAAGGTATTTGTACTTTCTGATGTTGGCCATGCCTAGAAGGACCAAAACCAGAACAGAGGGCAGCACGGGCAGCATGCATTATGCACATGCCCTCCTCAGCCTTAGCCAACAGCGTACTGGCATCTATTTTAATAACCTGGAAAGGCAAATGCTTTTAAATCCTCTCCTGGAAAGAATATCAACACAGAAATTTGTGACACTTGAGCGAGATTTGAGGAAATTTTTCTGTATTTTGGTTCTTTTTTCCTGTTGGGATTGGAAGGAGCTGGCCTTGTGTGTTTGGAGCGCCTGGAAAATTTCAGCTGGCCTCGAAGTGGTTGTTTTAAATAAAATGGGATGACAAATTAAAATAGCAGTCAGCGAGGTGTTGATTTGGATTGAATCCTGCCTGGACATGATTGCATGCTTGGAAGAACACGAGCCTGCAATGTTAGCCATCTCCCACTCCTTCCAGTGGGGTTGCTTTCAGGGAATGGTACAGAAACCCTTTGAGGAGGGAAGGTGCCATACAGAATGGGTCGCACAGCGCCAGCTGGACACTACTTGAATGCCACGGGGTACTGGAAGGGAAGTGATGCCTGCTGTCACTTGACTGTTCAGACAGTGGAGAGGGACATGATTGTCACTTACAGAGTGAGCTAGAACAGCCTTGCTCTTGGCTGGCAGTGGGGCAAGGGAGCAGCTGAATTCCCAGTTTTAGCCCTCCTTTCTGCATTCCGTGATGTTCTGGATTGCACCCAAGTTGCCATGACCTGTCTGAGCTCCCCAGCAAATCTGCAAGCATGGACTCTTCTCCCACCTACTGTGGTTTCTAAACACGATCTTTGTGTTGTAGTCCAATGAGTGGTTCTGCTTATGGTCTCTGGAGTCCCAAAGGAACCTGTCAGGCTTCTTTCCATTTTAGATAACACAGGAGCTGCTTCCTTCAGCTGTTAACTCTGGCACAGAACTGATAGTGGTGTCTGCCAGATCTTCCACGTGTGCTGACCACCGCCCAGGTACTCGGTGATCCAGGCAGGGCGAGGTGGTTATATCTCTTTCCTTCCTTCGGTGACTCCTCCACAATCTCTGCCTCCCATTTCCATTTGTTGAGTCTAATTAAGGAAAATGGCCCAACCAGCTGGAGCTGAACAGAACCTTAGAGAGAGACTGGGATTGTGCCTCTCTGCTGTGTTTTTTGCTGAGGAAGCCATGAATGTAGTATAGAAACCTCTGTCACCCTTTCTCAGTACTGTTGGATTGAGAGGCAAGCCTTAAGTTTGGAAGAGGGAAGTGTGATGTTTGCCTTTGGGGGAGAAAATCAGAGGACTGGACAGAGGTGTTTGTGTCCAAAACTAGTGTGGGAAATAAATGTTTTATAAGCATGTCAGCTTTGAGTGAAATAAAGTGTTAAGCACCAGGGCTGGAAGTGCTGCTGATTGCTGTTAAACCAGATGGGTTTATAAATCTCTGTGATAAATTCAGGTAATTAAACCCAGGAATTTGAGGGGAGAGCAGAATCCACCAAGCATTTTGTTTTACTTTCCCTCTCTGACCTCTGAAAACAAAGTGGGATGGTTTGGAGCACCAACAATAACGAAGGCTTGTTCACGTAGAGCCCACCATGGGGCCCAGCAGGGTGGTGTGAGATGAACCAACCTGACAAGATAAGAAAAGGGTTAAATTCCAAGAGGAGTGAAAACAGAGCAGGTGGTGATTTTAAGATTGTAATCAGCTCATGGTAGGTTTATGCTTGTGCTGCTTTTGAGGTTTAATCAAGACTACTCTTTCTCTTTTGGCAGTGGTGGTCGAGGTGACAGGTCATGCCCATGTTCTTCTGGCTGCATTTGAAAAGGTAAATCTGTTCTTTTTTTGTCCTCTGTCCATGTCCTTGTACATACAAACGATTCCACAGGTGATTAGTTTGTATTTAAATAACACTTGGCACAATGGAGTCCTGGCCTGTGACTGGGGTTCCTCAATGCTATTGTACAAACAATTGCTCGCAGCAGCTCCTGTGCAGCCCGTAATTATCATTTGTGCCTGAACCGGTCACTCAGCTAATTGTAGCTGGTGTTTCCTGTGTGTGGGGAGAGGGTGTGCCGCAGCGGCTCTGATGTTTGGTAGGTGTGGACCATGGCTGCTATCTTGCTGCTTTCTGGGGCCTCTTTGCAGAACCAGATCTGCCGTGTCCAGATGCTGTTGTTTGGCCTTAGTTTACACGGAGGACCAAGCCCTTTCAAAGAATTAGGATACGCCTGCATGAATACATTTCTTAGGGACATGGTTTAGTAAGGAGACAGGCACGGTTGGACTCGGTGATCTCAGAGGTCTTTTCCAACCTAGTGATTCTATGATTCTAAGACTTTGAGCTTCACTACTTTTTGGTGATGTGTTTGATGACCGCTGCCTGTGTGGTCAGGCTAAGCCAAACCGTACACAAGCCTTGAAAACAGAGTCTCTTCCCATGTTAACTGGACCCTGAACACAGTTATGAGATCAATGTGTGCTCACAGCCCAGAAAACCAACCATGCATCCATAACAGTGGGACCAGCAGGGTGAGGGAGGGGGTTCTGCCCCTCTGCTCTGCTCTGGTGAGACCCCACCTGGAGCCCTGTGTTCAGTTCTGGAGTCCCCAGCACAGCAAGGACCTGGAGCTGTTGGAGTGGGTCCAGAGGAGGTTACAGAGGTGATGCGAGGGCTGGAGCACCTCCCGTCTGAGGACAGGCTGAGAGAGTTGGGGTTGTTGAGCTTAGAGGAGGGAATACTCTGGGTGCCCTTAGAGCAGCCTTCCTGTACCTGAAGGGGCTCCAGAAAAGCTGGGGAGGGACTTTTTGCAAGGGCATGGAGTGATAGGACAAGAGGGATGGGCTTTAAATTGACAGGGGGAAGGTTTAGATTGGACACTAGGAAGAAATTCTTCACGATGAGTTTGGGGAGGCCCTGGCCCAGGTTGCCTGGAGATGGTGTGGTTGCCCCATCCGTGGAGGTGTTCCAGGCCAGGTTGGATGGGGCTTTGAGCCCCCTGATACAGTGGGATGTGTCCGTGCCCATGGCAGGGGGTGGAACTGGATGGGCTTTGAGATCTCTTCCAACCCAAACCATTCTGTGATTCTATGACACAGACCAGCAGGCCTTGGGAACTTGCTATTTATACGTATCTTTAAGATTAGAACAGTAACCTTGACGCTCTGCGTAGTCTGGCCTTGCAGCTCCTCCAGAGGCAGAAACTTGGCACTTGGTGTTTACCTGGAAGACAGGATTGTTTTGTGTTTTGGCACAGTGTTGTCTCTTCCTTCCAAAATTCCTTCAGCAAACAGATGCACGGGTGCAACTGTTCACGGCAGCAGCACCTGCAGGAGTTTCCCCTGAATCTCTTTGTCTGCTCCCTAGACTTTGGCAGAGGAGTTGGTTTGGTTCAGTTTAGTTGGCCCTTGCGAATGGTGGAGAAAATAGAACTAGCACACTGTTCTGTCACTGACACCAGGTATATACGGAATTGTTCCAGCTGAGCCTGCCACCACTGAGCAAATTAAAGGCTTAAGGTGGTCACTGCAGCTCTGAAGATGAAAATGTGGAGTGTATGTGACTTGTTTCTGCGTCCATCCAGCAGACAAGCCTTGTTTCAGCCTCATACCAGCCCCCTGCCCTCTCGGGGCTCTGGCATCAGGAATGGCTCTGTAGTGAGATGGTTTTTAGGGTGTTAGCACCTCCCCCCTGCCAGGGCTTGCTGGACTTGCTGGAGAGGTGTTTGCACCCAGCTGGACTGCTCGCAACCTGACAGCACGCAGTGTGTCACGGCATTTCTGTGTGTGCTCTGACCCACTGCAGCCACGTTGAATTTGAGCCAGGTGTCTCTGGCTCTGCACTGGAGCAGACAAGGAGTGCTCCGATAGATCCCTCATTCCACTAACTGTTGAGAATGACTGCTGTTCCGCCTGTCTTGCTTACATGTATGCCACCCTCCTCTTAGCTAGCAGTCACCACCTCTGATCATGAGGCTGTTTTGCTCTTCACTTGCACACTTCATCTCTTTAACAGGTTTCCTTTTTTTTTCTGCTAGCACGTTGATGGCAGTTTTTCTGTGAAGCCGTTAAAACAGAAGCAGATCGTAAGTACACGTTTCCTGTCTACTGCGTGAGTCGAGGTGTTTGCTGGTGTCCCACAGGTGCCCAACTGTACCCAGTGGGAAGCTTAGCGTTAGTTCACAGAGAGCCTGTGATCCCGCCTCGTTAGCTCCGCTATCATGAGCCAAGGAAGGGGGCTGCTGGCAGCCCGTAGTGCTGAATGGGTTGTTGCACAGCCAGATGTGTATTGGGGGAACAAATACAGCAGCGTGGGACTGGCAGAGCCATGGTGAGGGTCTCTGCTCCTCTGGGAGGCAGGCACTCTGTATAGGTCCAGTGTGCCCGATACGTTCCTGCCTTGCTGGCGTTTAGCACTTGGATGCAAAATTAGCATAGCCCCTGGACATTGTTTGGTACTGATGCTTGCATGTCTGTATAGATGCAAGAAAATTAGGTTTGCATATGTGGGCTTAAGTGCATTAAGTGGCGTGAGGCACAGGTGTTCACTGACACTGCTGGATCTTCTTAGGTTCTGTGTTTTGTGGTGTGGAAGGCTATCGTTTGCAAGCTCCCTGTGTTCTACCTGGAGGCCGAAAACTGTTGGCTTTCTACAATGTGTGTGTGTTAAGAAATATCTTATATATATAATATCCCCCTGATAAGGGGATCGGGATCATCTTCTCCTTGTGCAACCTTCCTTGTTGTGCCCATGGTATCTAAGGAGCAGCCCCAGGGACTGAGAGCTTCTGGTTCATCTTGCCTGTCCCCTGTGAGTATCCTGGGACTCGAGCAGTTGCAGGAATGATCTCGCTTTGAAGCTGTTGTACCAGACTGCACGTGTTATGAGGGGAAGGGAGGAAGGGACACTGGCAAACGGGAACATTAGGGATCTGTAGCCCTATTTTAGCCCAGCCCAGTGTGATGTGGTGCGCAGAAGTTGTGTTCTGCCTTATCAAGATTGAAATTGCATCTAGTCCTGCACAGAGAGAAATATATAAGCAACTGCAAACTGGTATTATTTGCCAAGAACTTCAGCTTCTGAAAGGAAATTTGGTAGTAGTCCTGCTGCATGGATCGGCTTCAAATGCCTTGGAGGAAAAGATGAGGTTCTAGTGGGCAATCGCTTCATCTTTAGATGTGAACTGTGATTCAGCTTTAAACGGTTTTCTGATCTGAATTAAAAAGCCTTTTACTACCAAGAAGGTCGTTAAGTGCCTTGATTTGACACTTTCTGCTCCAAGACATTCCTTCCAGTCCTTAAGTCAGAGAAGAGCAGCTAAACAGTGCCAGTTAATCCTGTATCAAAATTGTGTTCAGTGATTCATTGTCTGCCTCACCAGTGCTGTGCAGAGACTCATGGCCTGTCCTTCAGGCTCCCTCACCACACTGTGGCAGCAAAATTCCCTCTCGCAGCCAGAGCTTTATCGCAGTGCTCATGGTGTGTTCCTGTGGCTCCAGCCCGATGTCAGTTCTGAGCCCCAGACCAAGCTGTGCTCCCTCCCTCCCCTGGTGCTTCCCTTGGCTGTGCTGCAGCTTGATCTCCTGGCCAGTGGATAAGTCTGGGTCCCACAGCTATTTTTAATGGAGACAGCCTGAGACTGCTCCCGAAAGGAGTCTGTGGAGCGTGCAAAGGCAGGTTTGTAGTGGGAATATCCTGAAGAGCCACGGCTCCCATGAAGGGAGAGCTTGTGTGCTGTGCTGGGAGATGCTGCCTGAGCGCTGAGGGAGCAGAGCAGTGTGGTGCCAGCGGCGCCTCTGACTCCCATATTCTTCTGCTCAGAGAAGAGCATTCATGAGCTGATGAAAAGCCACTCATTTATCTTGCTTGTGGGTTTTTTGGGGGGATTTTATTTATTTATTTATTTATTTATTTATTTATTTATTTATTTATTTCTAAAATCAGCAGTTCCATGGCTGTGAGCTCTGAGTTGCCGCTGGGTTATGGTGTGTTCTAACACACCATTCTCCATTTAGCATTCCAGACTCCCCAAGTGAGGGCTGTCTTGCTGGAAGTGCTCCCTAGAGAAGTTCCCACCCTATCACAGTATGGTTAGCTGACTCCGGCAGTGAAACAGGGTGTGCTTGTCTGTCTTTCCTGGCAGAGCTTGTAACCTTCCCACTCAGTGATTGGCTGTGGGTACTTTTTTTTTTATTGGCAGTCTGTAAAATGTAATGCTTACATGTTCTCTCTGATGGCTTTTAAAACAGAAGGAAGCTCTTGCTAGAAGAACACACAGTACCGCTGAAACTGAGATAGCATCTGTACCCGTGAGAGCGTAGAGCAGGGGCATAGAGTGTATGGCTGCGGTGTAATGTTGTACGTGCTTCCCATCACTGCTTTTCTTTTGCTTTCCCCTCCTTGCCATTGCCAGGATTCCCAGGTACCTTTTATGTGCATCGATGTCTGAAGCTCTTTGGGAGCAGGAAGCAGTAGCTGGTGAGCTGAACTGCCTTTTTCTCTCAGCTGAGATCAGTTATAGTTTATGTACCAACCTGTTTAAAGAAATTCAGCATGGATGAATGCAAACAGATGGATCGGCAGGAAAATACGACCCAGGCTTGGCCAGTGGCTCTGTGTGCATCAGCTGAGGCCTTTGCAAGGGTGATGAGGTGCAGGATGGGTTGGAGAAGCCTGAAGGTGAAGAACTGCATTGTGTACAACTCCTCCTTAGTTACTCCTACTCTTTTAAAACCTAGAGATGTTTTTAGTAAGAGCCATGTTGCAGCGCTCACCATTTTCCTACTGGGACACGAGCTTCTCAGGATTTTTAGAGTTAAAACAAACACAGACTCCTTCAGAGGCCTTGGTCTTGTCCCTCCTGACTTCATCTTTGCTTTGAGCTGACCCCTTCTGCACTCACTGCTGCTCTCTGTAATCCTCTGAGGAGTCAGGATGCTGTAACAGGACTCTCTTTAAAATGTCAGGTTACAAAAGGACATCTACATTATTGTTCCCAAACTTCCTGGGTGAGTTGTGAGCTACTGCAGAGGATTTTGCTCAGCAGTCCAACAGCTGACCTCACTGCTGTGAAATGCAGGCCTAGAACAGATTGTCTGTAAGCTGCATGTTGGGTTCAACGAGGAGGCTCCGGAATGAGTTTGCTGAAGCTGCTGCATCCCAGCTAGACTGGCAAACAGACTGGATATAATGAGCTCCTGCTTGTTGGCATGCGATGTCTGCTGCAACACTGAAATCCCCTTGCTCTTCTGAGCACCTGGCTTTGACAAAAGGAGGAGAGAGAGGCCAATTACACATTGAAATGCCAAAAGCCCTGGGACTGACAAACCGTTGAAGCACTGGCTTCCCGGTGGCTTGGCTTCACTACTTGGTGTCTACTGGACAGTTACTGATGATGGCAGGAAAGCATTTCCTTCCCTTGTTTGTGGGATGTGTCAGTTCGATCCCTGGCAGCTGTTGTCCCCGTTGCAGGGTTTTGTCTGGAGGAATTTGCCCTGCTCTGGGGAAGCTGCTGTGTAGCACCACATCTCAGGGACCAGGATCCTTGTGCATCCTTGTAGAGGCTGCTCCTCATGGCTCTGAGAGCCTCCTGTTGTACCTGCTGGCTGACCTAGGGAGTATTGGGGCTGCAAAAATGATCTGGAGGCTGGAGCACCTCCACTGTGAGGACAGGCTGAGAAAGCTAGGGTTGTTCAGCCTGGAGAAAAGAAGGCTCCAGGGAGACCTTAGAGCAGCTTCCCAGTACTGACAGGGCTCCAGGAAACCTAGGAACAGGTTTTGTAGCAAGGCCCGTTGTGACAGGACAAGGAGTCATGGTTGACAACAAAGGGAGGGGAGATTTAGACTGGATATAAGGGAAAAAATTTTTACAATGAGGGTGGTGAAGTAGGTTGCCCAGGGAGGCGGTGGAGGCCCCATCCCTGAAAATATTCAGGGTGAGGTTGGACGGGGCTCTGAGCAACCTGATCTGGTTAAAGTTGCCCCTGCCCATGGCGGGGGATTGGACTGGATGACCTGTAAAGGTCCTTTCCAACCCAAACCATTCTATGATTCTGTGAAACTGCCATGGGTGAGGGAGCCCCATGCCTGAGGGAGGTCCTGGTCTGGAGCTGGGGAGGTCTGGTCAAGCTGTGCTCCTGCAGGGAGGTTGGACTGCCTGCTCTGTAAAGGTCCCTTCCAACCCAAAGCATCCTGTGATTCTAGGAACACCCCAGAGGGCAGAAGGGGCTTGCCGTGCTGGGAGTTGAACCGTCAGCCTTTCTTGCCTCAGAGCTTTGATTCAGCTGCCCAGAGGAGTCTGCAGGCAGCTGCCAGCAGCTGCATAAAGGCAAGGCTCCGAGGAGTACGTCCCCAGTCTGGGGCTGTGAGCAATTCCCCTGTGTCTAGAGCATGTTCTGCCACCACACACCCTGATTTAGAGATGCCACCAAGAGCCTGGAGGTGGTGACAAATGACACAGTGCTAATGTTGTCCCTGGAGTGCTTCCCGTGCTGAGGGAGATGGTTTGTCTGTCTTAGTAGCTGACCTTCTGCTCCCAGGTGATGAACTGAGAGGTGGTGCGCAGCCGTTGCTGTGCCAGTAATGAGCTGTTGGCACAGCACCTCTCCTGAGGTTACAGACGCGTGGAAATTCATCTTGGTTAAAGGTGAGCAATTCTTCACAGAAGGAAAGGACTGTGGAGGCTGATTGCCTCTGGCTTATTTGAGCTATGGGTGTGTGTTCCCTCTTGATCTCTGAGACAAGCAGAGTACTTGTTTTTTAGATGTTTTTGATGGTGACAGAAGTGATCGGCAGGACTCCCTGCTCAGACCAAATGGGATGAGCACCACTTTTTCAGCAAGGAGAGGCTTATCTCCCAAATATCCTTCGCAATATTTGTTTCTGTTGATTTTTTGGTGTGGCTATAGGGAAACTGGCTGTCATGGGTGCATCATGGATGTTTTGACACAGGGAGGGAGACGAGGTGATCACAAAGCAGCAATGACAGAGCAGCTGGTGCTCCAACCTTTGTCTTCTTCCCTAGGTTGACCGCGTGAGCTATCTGCTTCAGGAGATCTATGGCATTGAGAACAAAAACAACCAAGAGACCAAGGTAAAGGTGCTCCCGAGGCTTCTGCATCTTCTGCTTTTGAGCTTAACTGTGGGGCTTGGCAGGGCAACCTGGAGATGCTTCTTGGAATGACTGTCAGGTCTGTGTGCAGGCACTGAAGAAGCCCAGGGCTCACAGGTCCTCCCTGTTGGAAGGCCCAAACTATCAGTGGATGGTTAGATAGCATGCGGCTCTTGAGGACATTCCCTGGGGTTGGAATTGCCGAGAGAAAAGGATATCAGTGACCCATGAGGTACAGCGTTGGTCTTTAGGGCTTGTAGAGACAGTTGGCCAGTGTCAGCTTGGCTCACGGTGCCCTGAGGCTGCTGGCCAGTCTAAGGTGCTGCCCAGTTTGCAGTATCTATTTTATCCTATTTTTGGGGGGATAAGAGTTATTTTTTTTTTTAATTGGAGGGCTGTGTGTTCCCATAGCATTGGAAGGAACCGAGCTCTCTAAGGTTTGCCCGTGTCCAGAGAGCAGCCTGCATCCCCCAGCAAGAGGGAGCACAGCATCACTGAGGGATGTACATGCAAATGCTTTAATCCGAAACATTGCAGGAGCTTCTGCTACAGCCCCACACAGATTACGGGGCTGCTTTATGCTTGCCTCAGCCTTCTGTAGAGCTGCCCTTTGCTGCCACCCTGGGCTGCAGAGCGTGCCAAGTGCTGGCCTCGAGATCAGACCTGGTGTGCAGAGTGTGATTTGCAAACAGAGGAGTAGCCAAAGGGCAAGGCAAGCAGGATTTCCCTTCCAAGCAATGCAGTGTCCTGCCCAAAGCATCTTGTGATCTCAGCCTGCCTGTGCCAACAGGTAGAGCCTGAAGAGGCAGGAGAGAGAAGTCTTTTCAAAGGGTTTTCCTGCACAGGATTTCTTTTTAAGAGGATTGAAGGCTTCTGTTTGTATCCTCCAGTCTCGTGATGATTCTTTTGATCCAGCAATCCCATCAGACAAGTGGCCTCTGGCCATTTCTGTTCTTCCTGGTATACTTGGCAAACTCTATGAACGGGAGAGCAAAATGCCTGCCCTCCCTGCCTCCCAGAATAAACAAGTAGTGTCTGTGATGGAGCAAACAAGCTGGTTCTCCTGCAGCTGCATCCGAGCTTGTGCCAGCACAGGAGACTGGTGAGGATGTGGCAGGAGAACCACTCACTCCATTGGTTTTTTGGAGGACCTGTGGAAGCTGGGCTAGACGTGGCTGGAGTGCCTCTGTCTGTCCAGCCTGAGGGCAGCCTCACCCTGCTGCAGTCAGCAAGCAGCTTCTTTGGGGATGCTTTCTGTGGGTGTGGGGCAGAAAGGCTGGGCTGCCAAAGAGCCCACTTCCCTGCTGCCCCTGGGAGCCACCTGGCTGGCAGGCAGGAGCATGTTCCCAGTTCCCTCAGCTGAGGGGATCCCTGCCCCACAGGGGCTCCTCTCTGCACACAGCCTGGCTCTGGGGAGGGCCAGCCGTGAATTCGCAGTGCTCTGGTCTCTGGTCTTTAGCGAGCTCAGAGCAGAGCCCTGTGAGGAAGGAGTGTCCATAGCAGGACTGTGTGGGCTGGAGCTCCCTCTCCTTGAGAAACCCCAGCTGAGAGCGGCAGAAAGGAGATGCCAACTCTCTCACAGACTTTGAGGTGGGAAATTCCCCCAGGCACCAGAGTCCCTTGGCAGTTCGGTGTGACCCTTTCCGTTCTCATGCCAATGTCTTGCCTCATTGCAGCCTTCAGATGACGAGAACAGCGACAACAGCAATGAGTGTGTGGTTTGCCTGTCGGACCTCCGCGACACCCTCATCCTGCCCTGCAGACACCTCTGTCTGTGCAATTCCTGCGCTGACACCCTGCGCTACCAGGCCAACAACTGCCCCATCTGCAGGCTGCGTGAGTATGTGCCCAGCAAACAAGGGCCTCTTTCTCCCTCCTAGGCTCCTGTTAAGTCAGGCTGTGAGAGGATGTGTGTATTTTATGTACCCAACCCCAAGGCTCAGCATCAAACATGCTGCTGCTCTCACTGGCATCTGGAGATTCCCAGCACCTGAGGTAGCTATCCTCAAACAGAGAAGGAGGAGGGTACGCGGGAGGATGGCCCTTTGTTCAGTGCCTCCCTGGCTACTCTCCCTGGGGTGGAACTGATGGTGCAGGTGCTCAGAGCTGAGCTGTGCAGGCACTTCTGGTGTTTTAGTGAAGGTGATGGAAAATCCCCCAAAGGAGTGGATGTAGAAGCTTTATCCTGAGAGTATCTGGCTGAGACAGCAGCCAGCCCCACCTGACGGCTGTCCAAGTACTTAGCATGATGGTTTTTTTCCCCTCTGACAATTTACTTTGACTTCACTGGGGAGGTAGTGATGAGATAACAGTCAATTTAGAGTCCTTCACTTTGCCAGGAGAGTTAGAAGGATCTGCTTAACCCCTGCATTGCTCAGCTCCACAATGATGTAAAAAATGAAATACCTGTTCTGACACAGGCACCACTTGCTAAATTCCATGTCTTTTCTCAAAAGCATGGAGGGGTAGGAGTCTCCTGGGCAAATGCCTTTGTATTTGCTGGTATTGGCACTTCTCAGGAAAAGCAAAAAGAGCCTCAGATAAATGTTTGGCCTGAGAAATTAAGTCTAAATGGTTCAAACTTGGCAAAGATGCAGTGATCAAAAGCAAGATGTTATCAGATGAAGTGCCAGACAGCTTTAAGTAGCACAACTTAAAACCCAGAAACAGCATTATCTCATCTGTGCTGCAGCGGAGCACATTTTGTTGGTTTGGAAAGTGCCCCCATATCAGACTTCTTGGGAATCTGCTTCTGGGGGCTGCAGAGACAACAAGGAGATATTTGCACCTCTGTTCTCTGGCTCTTGGCTGATCTTGCAAGCAGCCAGGTGCAACAATAAATGCCTGAGCTTTCCTTTCTGTACGAGCAAGGTCTTACATTGAACGGACATTGATGTCCATTGAATGGACATCTGACTTGTTCATAGGCACCCTTGGTGCAGGATCATCAACAGTGTTTAAGATCTGCAGATAAAAAATGGGACTGTGGGCAGGGAGTAGAGATCAAAACTGTTGTGGTTGGAGTACCAAGGGATTACTGTGCTAGAGACAGGAGTTCGATTTGTCTGGGTTCAGGAGCTCACCCTATGGTTGGCTTCACTGCTCTTGCCGAGCCTCTTGCTGCCGTAGTGCTGGCCAGCAAGTGGGCAGCCCATGGCAGGCATGGTGCTCCCAGCACCAGCTAGACTCCGGGGTTGAGACTTCTGAGGTCTGAATGAACCCAGAGTAGTTTCACATGAGGCCCTGCACCATTCTGTGGCTTGCAGTGTGCTGCCTGAGGCTGAGCTCCTGCTTTTCTTACTCTGCCATACAGTGTCAGGCCTGAAGCAGCTCTGCACATCACTGTCCTGGGGCCGGCACTGCCTGTTCTCTGCAAGAGCTGTGTGTAGCCAGACTTTTTTCAGCCAGCAGATCTCTTCCCCGTCTAGGTCAACCAACTAGAAACCAGACCACAGTGCTTGCCTGCGCTGTGCTCCATGGTCCCCATGCACATGGGGAGCTCCCTCGTGCTGTTGGTGTGTCTGTGGCCAGCTGGCTTGGATCTGGCATGGCCTGATCCTGTTTGGCTGTGCAGTCACTTGCCTGCTGTTCTCTCCTAGCCTTCCGTGCCCTGCTGCAGATCCGGGCTGTGAGGAAGAAGCCGGGGGCTCTGTCGCCGGTGTCATTCAGTCCTGTCTTGGCCCAGAGTGTTGACCATGATGAGCACTCTGTAAGTACCTCACAGCTCCCTGTACAAAGCCTGGGCACTGGTCTCAGCCTGAGTGGGCAGCTTGTGCACGCAAAAGTTGCTCAGCTTGATGGCTGGTGTCCATGGAACCTCAAGGAGATGCACTCAGGCCTTGGAATGAGGACTTCCTGAGCAGTGCAGCCTCTCTTCTCCACCCTGCTAGACAGCCAGGGTCTCTCCTCTCATGGATTAATAATATCACTGGGTTTAGCCAGGTGCTCTCCTGTCTTTTGGAGGAAACAAAGCCTGAGAAAGTTTTTTGGGGCTTATCCCAGCAGAAAAGTGGCAGACACTGGGCACAACAGAGCAGGAGATGGAGCTGGGAAAATCAGGAGGGGTTACAGTTTTCTTGCATGCACATCTGTGTGGCAGCACAATGGTGAAATGCCCTTGGCATCGAGGTTCCCAGCATGGTGGCAGAAAGACTTCTTTGTGCCAGCCTTCCTGAATGATGGAGTCTCAGCAGGCAGCTGAGGGAGTGTGGGATACAAAGCGTGGTGCTGGTGGCCTCGAGGATGGGTCTCATCCCTGGTGTGGGGAGGGTAGCAGCCCGTTGCCTGAGGGGTGCTCTTGCACAGCTGGCTGTGGTGAGACATGAGATCAGAGTGAGGAGAGGGAGATCTGCATCCAGATCATCTTACAGGCTTCTGTGGGAGCAAAAGGAGGTTGTACAGTAGAAGCCTGTTTTATCTGTCCTCTGCAGTTTGTAGCCCTGCTGCCTTCCGCTGGGACTAAGA
Organism: Neomorphus geoffroyi; assembly: GCA_033558235.1. Classification (NCBI taxonomy): domain Eukaryota; kingdom Metazoa; phylum Chordata; class Aves; order Cuculiformes; family Neomorphidae; genus Neomorphus; species Neomorphus geoffroyi. The sequence goes on from JAUMJM010000038.1 coordinate 9,923,270, forward strand.
AATAGGGCAGGGGAGAGAACCCAAGGGTTGTGAAGCAGAGCGTGGCGTGTAGAGTGCTGTCACCTGGAGCAGGGTGAGGAGATGCTGTGTGTCTCTTCATGTCACTGACTTCAAGAAACAACTCCTTTAAAATATGGTTTTCTCTTGACAGTGTCCCTTTAAACCCTTTAAAGGGAGCACTGTCTCCCTGCCCAGCAGGAAACCTAGAAGGGAAACAGTAAGTGGGCTGGGTTGTGTTTGCCTCCCATGGCAATTCTTTGCCAGCAGTCACTAGCACTTGGATGTGTGACACACGCGAGGGCTTGCCAGCACGCTGGGTGTGACTTGTGCCCCTGCATGGACTGCGACACTCCACCTTCTGCCTCCACATTGGTGCTGAGATTCTCACACCCTGCACGGATGATCACCAGCCTCCTGGTTTGTGTGAGGAGGAACGAACAAGGAGGAAGCAGCTTGCCACAGGGGTCTGACACCGACTCTCAGGGACTGTCCCCAGGTCCTGAGCCTGGCTGATTTATAGTTCCAAGACTTCAAACTACAGTTCTTGGCTTTATAAGCCAGAGTGCTTTCATAGCTTTGTAGGACTCTGGGCAAGCTGCTTTCCCCTTGGCTCACCCAAAAGCTTCCTTGCACTTGTCTCATCCCCTTGGCTGTTTGGCATGGGCACATCTTGTGGTTTCCACCCCGGTGCTGGGATGTAGAGGTGGACAAACAGGCGCAGTTGCACCAAGAGTGCATTCAGGAACGCTGGCTGCACTGGGCTGTTTTGCTTTTACGGAAACAGGAAGGATAGAGCTTGTTTTGTTGGGGACCCTCCGAGTCGGTGTGAAAGTGTTTAACTGGGATGCTGTACTAGAAGCAGCATGAATGACAATTGTGGGGACCAGGAGCCAGGAAGGAAAAAGATGAGGGGAAAAGAAGGCCCTCTTGATGCCTTCTGTGTGTGCTCCCATCAGATGCAGCTACGGCTGTCATCGATGTCTGAGGGGCTGCAGTTTTCTCTTGCTCAGGCCAGCCTGGATGCTCGGCCTGAAGAGGAATGTGGCTCACTGTGCTTGTCACGTCTGGAGGAAAGCCAAGGCTTGGGTCAAATAGTGAGGCTATTGCAAGCTTGGTATCACTTGTGGCTCTCTGCAAGCCTCCTGCAGCAACAAGCAGCCCTCTGGTAGTGTTGAGTGTCCCAGGAGAGAGCAGTGTCCCCAGGGGCTCTTTGAATGCTCCCTAACTTGCAGCAAAGGAGCTGCACCACTGGCTGTGTAATCTTCCTCCAGCCTAAGAGCTGTGCTGTGGGACCTGAGCGTTCACCGCAGCAAACGGCCTTTCCGCCTTCAGAGCTTGGTCTTCACAGGCAGGAAAAAATGTCCGAAACGCAAGCCAGGGTGTTCAGTCTCCCTGACTGCTCAGAAAAGAGCCCCTCCAAGCGGCGGTCTGGGTTTGAAATGGTTTTGTGGAGATGGCTTTTGGCCCCACTGCCTACAGGTGGCAGCAACTATGAACACTTTCTGTTCCAGCTGACATCGTTATCTTGCAGTTACCAGCTGTGGTCTCCAGTGCAGGCTCAGAGCCATCTAAGACCAGTTCCTGGGGGAAGTGGGTTGATGCTTGGCCCCAGCTGCCACTCGTTCTTCCCTCCCGGTCAGATCTAGGGCCTTCTGTGACCACACCTGCGTCAGTTCAGCAGTGAACTCACCCCAAGTTAATGCCTGTGGTGGGACAGGTTGCCGGGCAGGCTCATCCACAGCTGTGGGGCTCAGATCACAGAATCATTAAGGTTAGAAAAGACCTCTAAGCTCACCCAGTCCAACTCTCAGCCCAGCCGCACTGTGCTGACTAAACCCATGTCCCCAAATGCCATAGCCGCTTGGTTTTTGAACCCCTCCAGGGATGGTGACTCCACCACTGCCCTGGGCAGCCTCTGCCAGGGTTTCATCCCTCTTTCAGTAAAGAAATTTTTCCTAATATCCAATCTAAGCCTCCCCGGTGCAACTTGAGGCCATTTTCTCTCTTTCCATCACCTGTCAGTTGGGAGAAGAGACCAGTACCCACCTTGCTACAGCCTTCTTTCAGGAAGTTGGAGAGGGCAGTGAGGTCTCCCTTCAGCCTCCTCTTCTCTAGATGAGGTGTAGGATTTCGTGGTCAGGCTCAGCAGCAGCATGGCATCTTAGGTGTAACACAGAATGTCCTCCCTGCGGTGCAGGGCTGCAACAGCTTTGTGTGATGTAAGCCTGGAGTGCTGCAGTGTGCCTGTTTGTGGCGGGCAAGGTTGAGCTGCCTGTGACCCTGCTAGGTTGCAGCATAAAGCCCGTTTATCTCCAAGTCCACAGGATCCTGATGATCAGGAGGAGTTGAACCAGTGTTGGTTTAATGGCTTTGCCAGCGTTCCTTTGACTGGCAGCTCAGTGACTTGCAGAGGGAATGGGAATTGGTGCAGTTTTGTTCTCCTCCCTGCAGGGCTGGTGGTTCTCTGATCCCTTTCCTACCTTTCAGCAGAGGTGACTGTGCAGAGTGTGTTAGCGGCTGAGGGGACTGAGTCTGTGGGAGCAGTGGAGGTGCTGTAGGCTCTGAGGAGCAGTGCTCACCTGGTGCACGCGTACTCCCCTCCTTTGACTCTCACAGGAACTCTGGTGATGCTGTGAAACAGCCATGTGCACCAGGGCCAGCAGCCGAAGCAGGGTGCTTATTGAGGCGGAAGGGTCTCTGAGCCATCAGAGAAGCGTCTAGGATTAAAAATCCCAAAGGTATTTTATAGCAGTTGTGTTAGGAACCTGCTTTTGTGCCATCCTTGTCTGACTCTTGAAAGTATAATGGGGGCTTTCTAGGCCATCTTCTGACTTGAGGTGCCCTCACGCGTTGCTCTGGAAACTTGCCTGGAGCATCACCAGCATTGCAGCCCAAAGGGGAGCGTGTGGCTCCTGCAGGGGAAGGAGGCTGAGGCTCTCAGAGAGGTGGCTGTGGGGCTGGGAGCATGGGAGGTTGCGGGGCTGGGTTGCAGCAGAGCCTCCCCTTTCTAGGGGGCTTCCAGCCTGGTGAGGGTTTCTTAATGTGCCCCTCTCTGTCTCACCCGCAGAGCTCTGACAACATCCCTCCAGGCTATGAGCCCATCTCCTTGCTGGAAGCGCTGAATGGCCTTCGCTCTGTTTCCCCCTCCATCCCATCAGCTCCTCTGTATGATGAAATCAACTACTCCGGCGTGGTGGATGGGATGCCGCCTGCCAGCCGGCCGCTTGTCGGCATGGACAGAGCCATGGAGAGCAGCCACCAAAAGGGGAAGCGGAGCAAGTCTCCAGATAGGTCAGCACAGGACGGAGGGGTCTGCTCCTCTTGCAAGCCCCGAGCACTTGTGGCTACACAAGAGGGCTCTGGCTGGTCCCACCACCAGTAACATTGCTAACTCAGAATTTTAGGAGGCTTGAAGGTACTCATGCCAGTGAGGGAATGGGGATACCACCTCTGTGTCCAGCCTCTGGTGACCAGCTCCTGTCTCCTAAGAGCTGGCTTTGTCACCAAATAAAGAGGATTAACAAGGAGATTTTATCTTGGCTGGAAATACCTCCTTCCCAAGGCAGTAGTCCCTCAATTTGCATTTGATATCCAGACATTCTTGGCTTTAAACTTTCTATGATGTTCCCTGGGAACAAAAGAATTTCAGAGCACAAAATGCTGACTGAGATCCTTTAGTTGTTGTCTCAAGCCTCCTCTGTTGACCGTGTGGTGGGGCATGTAGGTGTGGGTGCCATGGAGTAGAGTCAGACCAGGTTTATTCCTTGCACTCACCGTAGTTCATTCCAAATTTCCCCCTGGGAAAGGAGCCCCAGAGGAGCAGTGTGGGGCCTTGGGCCTCTTGCTTTCCATGCAAGGCAGGATTTGTCCGAGCTGGGTTACTGTGCTGGAACTCTGCACCACGTGGCTCTGCCCCAGCAATGCTGCTGCTGCGTTTCTCAGCGTAGCTGACACTGGAGGGCCCTGGTGAATTTAGCTGGGTGGTTTGAGTTCCTGCTCCTGCGTGTTGGCTCGTGCTGCTGGTGGAGGGACAGGGCAGGATGGTGACAACTTGAGCTGCTGCCACCAAATCTGCCAGGGTCCATGGTGCTGACAGCATTGCTGCTCCTTGCAAATGGAGCTCCTCTTCCCGCAGCACACTACGGTCTCCCTCATCCCCCATCCACGAGGAGGATGAAGAGAAGCTCTTTGAGGACTCTGACGCGCAGCCGGTGCTGAGCGGCGGTGAGCTGGTCCTGAGAGAGACCAGCTCTCCAGAAGTAAGTGTGTTCTGCTGCGGAGCTGCTCTGAGCCACAGCTCTTCTAGGGGGGCTTCTTCTGGGACACGGGAGGTGCCTCGTGAAGGGCTGTCGCTTCCTCAGTGGGGGATAAAGGTGTAGCACGAGTAGCCAGGAACCAACAATTCAGCTGCCTCCACTTACCCATAGGGCTCCATGGGGAGCGACATAACCACTCCCTGTGTCCCTGACATGACTTTGGGAGCTGGGGGACGGGAGAGCCACTTGGCTGCAGCCATGTCAGAGCTTCCCTTAGCTTTCTGCAGGAGTCCAGCAGTGTTTGGGGCAGGGGTGGAAGCTGGGCCTTGCTGGGCTTCCAGCGCCTGTAAAGCCCCTCCATCCTGGCCCATGGTGCCACTTGCTCCCTCCCTGAAACAAGTCCTGGCCTGAGTGCAGCTCTCGAGAAAGCCAGAGCGGGAGACAAGCGTAGCAAAGGCCTCCAGCTCGCAAATTAACCTGTGCTGTTCCTCTGTACAGAGCGTGGCAGGAGAAGAGATCGAGGAGGCCTCGTCCCTGCAGCAGGGTAAGTGGGGATGGCCAGACCTGGCCTTGATGTGCAGCTCTGCTGTGGTGGGAAGGGGACACTTGAGGAATGGATATAGGAGTTCAGAAACATTCAGCCTGAAATCTGTCTCTGAGCTGCTGTGCATCTCCAGAGACACGTGCCAGGGTCTGTCCTGGGGGTTAGGGGGCAGAATCAACAGGTCTCCTTGGTTTAGTTGCCCAGCATCTCCCCTGCTGTAAGCCCTGCACAAGCAGTTGCCTTGCCCGGCTGAGAGTGAGATGGCTGCATGCACCAGCGTGGTCCTGGCTGCGCTACTAGGTGTGCAGGATGTGCCCCATGTCTTTGGGATGGGTCTCTGGAGCTCTGTCAGCATCCAGAGGGCACAAAGATGGGGCAGGAAGGGAGTGCTGGGTGTATTTTGGGGCAGGAGCCTGCAAGTGAGCAGAGCTGCCCTGTTGGCACTGAGACCTGGGCTACTCTGATCGGCTCTCCTGACAACTCCACAAGGCTGAGGGGATCTGGAGGGACTTCCTTGTGTGTTGAGGGGCTTCCTCATGTGGAAAAAGTCAGCCTGTCCCCTGCAGAGCTGGTCTGGGGGCTGAGGGGCTTTGCTCTTGCCTGGTTTTAGGTAGCCGCCCACCCTCCGTCGAAGATGTCCTGCAGGATGGCAGCTGCAGCGAGCACAGGAGCCTGACGGAGAGTGACCCCCCAGTAGATGTCTACCTGCCAGGTAATGGCCGCGCTGTTGGGGTGGGAGGCACGCTGCCAACCTTCTACACTTGCAGGTCAGGTTTGAGGCACCGAGAGGCCCCGGGGTATTTGGGGAGTGTGTGCCCCACCGCGGGCAGCCTCCCCCAGCTCAGGGCATGTGCTGCAGCCATGGGGTGGGAATGGGACACACCTGCCCGGAGCGCAGGCTCCTGCTTCCTGGCAGTGGGCAGAGCAAGCTGTGGGCGAGAGGGACTTGACACAGAGGTAATTTACCCCCTTCTCTCTCACCCTTTTGTCTCTGTCCTTCCTCTCCTTTTCCTTTCTGGGTTGCTCGATGGCACTGGGGTCCTTGTTTATGCGACAGTGGCCTCCTGTGCCTGCCCCAAAGTGCACTCTTGCTTTTGGCTGAGGGAGGGGAGGGGAACCATCTGGGCCGACGTCTGGGAGATGGAGCTGGCACAGGGGACAGCAGGCACCCCCCTGCTGTGGGGTGGGAAGGGCTGTGGGGTGGGAAGGGCTGTGGGGTGCTGGGCTGTGCTGGCAAGCACGGCTGTGGGTTGCTGCGCTGGCCTCACCCCTGACTGGTGTCATTGCAGCCTGTTTTCTTCCGTAGAGCCACAGTGTGTTCTGAGTGCCTCAGTACCTCTCTAATGTCTCCTTCCCTCTCTGTCTGCCTTCCTCCCTCCTGTCTTGGGCAGCACTGGGTCCTGATTCCTGCTCTGTTGGTATAGAGGAGTAAGCTGGTACGTCTTCTCATTCTTCTTATGCGTCACTGTTGTGTCGGCAGCAGGACCCCTCCTGGGAAGGCTGGCAGCCAGAAGAGAGTGGGAATGGGACTGATCCTGGCCATCAGGGCAGGGAAGGAGGGGGCAGCAAACCAGCCAGCCTACCCTGCTGGATCTGTCCTGGGTCCATTCCCGATCCTGGCACCAGAATCCCTGCACCCCACTGTCTGCGTGTGCTGGGTCCCCAAGCAGGGCAGCAGAAACCTTGGCCCTCCCAACCAGCTTCTGCTGGGCTCCTGGGTGAGAGATGTGCTGCCTGGTGGGCACCATGAACATCCAGGGTTGTTTTGGCTTCTCCCAGGCCGGTGGCAGATTTTGTGTCCCCTCCCTCTGCCATGTCCCACCTCGTGGCACTTGCTCAACCTGCATCTTAGCAGGGGCAGAGGGGATGGAGCTCATGGGCTCCAGCCCTGTCTCCTGTGATAGGTGAAGGTGATGGGGGTGATGGTTTCCTTGTCCCACACTGCCCTCTCCCATCCTCTTGAGTCCAACCTCAGGTACTGAACCCCCTATTTTGCTTACTCAGGCTCATCCGACTACACCAAGACGCTCCCTGGATGTGGCACCGGCAGCCCCACGCAGCCCCTTCTCTTCGAGCAGACGCGTCTTCACCTGGAAGACGAGCAGAACCTCTCGTGAGCGGGGCCAGACTACCCCATCCCTGCTGCCGGACCACCCCAATCCTCACCGCTGGACCCTAGACCCCACCCTCAGCCTCTTGGGGCAGGGATGCTCCATGTTCATCATCCCTGGGGATGCTGCCTGGCACGGTTTTGGCACAGCCCGTGCATGTTCGTGGACGGCGATGGGTAGGGGCTGGTGTCATCCTTTTTACATGGGGTGTGGGATGGGAAGGGGTGGTTTTGGGGTTAAAATCGGCAGATGAAGGACACTACCGTAGTATATTTTGTACACAGCGAGCACAGCTTTGTGCAAGACTCTGCAGGTAGGGGGGACACACGTGGGTCAGCTGACTCCCGCATTTCCCCTGACCTGCAGAGCCCGGCGCTGCCCACGCCGTGTGCCTTGTTCTGCTTCTGCGGCGAATCCTGGGGCAAGCCCCCCCCCCCCCCTTTCCCCTTCTATGTTTGTAGTAATAAACCCGTGGAGCAGCCATGTGAGCCTGTGCTAGGGGGGGCTGGGGGGGGATCAGGGGCCTACGTGCATCGTGCGTGGGACTGAGGTCACAGAATCACAGAATTGCTGAGGGTGGAAGAGACCCTCAGTCAAACTGTCTCCAATCCAACTGTCATCCCAATCCCACTGTGTTTACTAAATCTGAGTGCCACATCCACACCGTTTTTGAACGCTTCCAGGCATGGTGACTCCACCACTGCCCTGGGCAGCCTCTGCCAGGGCTTCACTACTCTTATCAGTGAAGAAATTTTTCCTGATCTCTTATCTAAACCTGCCCTGGTGCAACTTGAGGCCATTTCTTCTCATCCCATCCCCTGTCACTTGGGAGCAGAGCCCAGCACCCACCTGGCTCCAGCCTCCTTTCCAGGAGCTGCAGAGAGCGAGGAGGTCTCCCCTCAGCCTCCTCTTCTCCAGCCTAAACAGCCCCAGGGCCCTCAGCTGCTCCCACAGCCCCTGGGCTCCAGACCCTTCCCCAGCTCCGGTCCCTTCTCCGCACGCGCTCCAGCCCCTCAAGGGCTTTCTCGCAGTGAGGGGCTCAAACCTGAGCTCAGGATTCGAGCTGCGGCCTCCCCAGCGCTGAGTGCAGGGGACGATCCCTGCCCTGCTCCTGCTGCCACCCCAGGGCTGAGCCAAGCCAGGGTGCTGGGGGCCTTCTTGCCCCCCTGGGCCACTGCTGGCTCCTGTTCAGCCGCTGTTGACCAGCACCCCCAGGGCCTTTTCCCCCGGGCAGCTTTCCAGCCGCCTTTCCCCGGGTCTGTAACGCTGCGAGAAGTTGTTCTGACCCAGGAGCAGGACCCGGCACTTGGCTTTGCTGAACTCCAATCCTGTTGACCTGGGCCCATGGATGCCGCTTGGCCAGGTCCCTCTGCAGCGCCTGCCTGCCCTCAGACACACGCAGCACGGTCGCCCAGCTTGGCGGTGTCCCTGTCCCGCAGCAGAGCGGCAGGCTGAGCATGGTGCGGATCGCGGCTGAAGGGATTGAACAACGGGGCCCCAGCGCGCGCCCCGCGGGCACCGCCTGCGGCCTTTGGTGCTGAGGGGCGGGGCCATGGGCTGGGGGCGGGGCCAAGGCACTGAGTGGCAGTGTAGGGGGCGTGGCTGATGGGCTGATGGGCGGGGAGTGGGAGCGTGGCGAAAGCGCTGAGTGGCGAGGGCAGGGAGGTGCGTGGCCAAGAGCCGATGGGCGGGGCCGTGGCGCCCCGTTCCCGGCATGCCGTTCGGCGCGCCCACCACTCCCAGCTTTGATCTCATTGGTGGCGGCAGTTTCCTTATATGGCGACAGACCCTTGCTGTAGCGCGCGCTCCTATTGGCCGCCGAGGGCGGGGGAGGGAGGGCCGGTGGGCGCAGCCGAGTGCTCATTGGCCCGGAGGTTCGCGGCGCGGCGCCATTGGCTGCGGCAGCTCTTGGTCCCGCCCTCCGTCAGCGCGTGCGCGGAGCGGTGCAGCCGGATCGGGCGGCGAGGCGATGGCGGCCATGGGCGCGATGGCGGCCATGGGGGCGCTGCCCGCGGGGGCGCTGCCGCCGCTGCCCACGCTGGGGGTGCCGGGCGTGCCCGAGCTGAAGCCGCTGACCCGCTATGAGGCGATGCGGCTCGGCCCGGGATGGAGCCACTCGTGCCACGCCATGCTGTACGCGCCCAACCCGGGCATGCTGTTCGGCCGCATCCCGCTGCGCTACGCCGTGCTGGTGAGGGGACGGGACGGGACGGGACGGGACGGGAGCCGCGCCGGCGACTTGAGGCCGGGGCTGCGGGGCTGGTCCCAGAGCGCCTCGGAAGGGCCCGGGCCTGCGGCGCCGGGGCTGGGTCTTGGGAGCACCGGGCGGGGTCTTGGGAGCACCGGGCGGGGCCTGGGAGCGCCGGGTCGGGCCTGCGGGGCCGGAGCCTGGGTATACCGGGCGGGGGCTGGGGGCGGTTTGATCAAGCCCAGGGCTGCGGGGCTGGGGACACTGGGCTGGGGGCACTGATCGGGGGGTAGAGGCCCAGGCCCAGGCCTGCGGAGGATGCGGGCCCGGCGGCAGCTCCGGTAGTTCCCGTGCAGGCGGTAGCGTCAGGCTCGGCCGAGACAGCGAGTCTGGATCCCGGGGGCAGCGACCGCCCCTTCTCCCCTTTCCCCCCCGCGATGCTGCGGTTCCCGATCCTGGGGGCAGCGCCCTCCTCGTTCCCTCTTCCCCCCCCCCCCCCCCCCCCGCCCCCGGCCGTGCCCAGGGCCTCAGGGAGTCCGAGGCTGCTGGCTCGGATACCGGGGGCAGCACCCGCCCTGTCCCTCCTTTGTCCCCCAAGAGGCAGCAGCGAGCAGTGCTGGATGCGCTAGAGCTTGGCAGGGCCTCCCCGCCCCCCCCGGGCCCCGTTAACCCCGTGCGCCTCTATTGCAGATGCAGATGCGGTTTGATGGACAACTGGGCTTTCCCGGGGGGTTCGTGGATCGGCGTTACTGGTCCCTGGAGGACGGTCTGAATCGGGTGCTGGGCTTGGGTTTGGGCTGTGTGCGCCTGACGGAAGCAGATTATCTGTGCTCGCACCTGACAGAGGGGCCACATCGCGTGGTGGCACACTTCTACGCCAGGCAGCTGACCCTGGAGGAGCTGCACGCCATCGAGATCAGCGCGGTGCATTCCCGAGACCACGGGATGGAGGTGGGACATCCAGCAAGGGGCTGTGTCACGCTCCCGGCCTTAATTCCACAGGGAAGGCAAAGCTTCCCTCCCCGCTCTGCCCGGCTGCCCTCGTGCAGCCCGGTGAGGGAATGCACCGCACGTAGAGCTGTTGGTGGCGAGTGCCATGCACTGCCCCGTAGCGCTGGCGTTAGGAGGTGTGCCCGATGCCTGGGGTTGTGGCTCGGGATGTGGAGCGTAGCGAGCTCGAGCTCCAGCCTTTCCCTGGCGACCACTCGCGTAGGGAAGAGCCCTATTTACCCGCTCAGGCTCAGGACGCGGGCGAGGTCCGTCTGGCATCTGGTGGGCATCTCCCCCTGCCTGGGCTGAGTAACCTGGACCGGATTGGCGACCCTCGGTGTGGTGACGTGTTGCTCTAACCCCAGTTCTCCCTGGCTTGCACGGAGGCAGCGTGGGAGGCAGCCTTCCTCCCGGATAGCTGGGTCCGGCTGACGCCCCGGGGTAGAGGCGAGAGCTAGGGTCTCCCCGAGGCGCTCCGCAGGTTTCGGCAGCTGCGTGAGTGGAGGCAGTTGGCCCTGGGGTGTGGCATGGTTGAGGGAGACGTGGGGGTAAGCTGTGGTGTCCCCAGGCAGGGCAAGGTGTGGAGGGGAACATGGGGCTCCCCATAGCGGCCTGAGGCAGTGGGATCCCCCAAATGGGGCAGGAGGGGGAACAGAACCAGGGCTGGGCCGGGCAGGGAGCACAAGGGCTCGGGGAAGGGCAGCGCAGGGGCTCGGGGAAGGGCTGAGAACTGGGGCGGTGTGGGAGGGACGGGCAGGGCCTGGCAGCTGGGGCGGGCCTGGGCCATGGGCCGAGGGCTGGGGGTGCTTGGGCAAGGGTGTGGGGCACAGGGTGGTGGGAGGCAAAGGGTGGGGAAGAGTGAAGGTGGGGAGTGGCGGGGCAAGGGTGGTGAGGGGGGGCCGGTGCTGCAACAGCCTTTGCTGATCTGTATTCTGTCCTGTTGCAGGTGATGGGCATGGTCCGTGTCCCTCTCTACACCCAGAAGGACCGCATGGGCGGGCTGCCCAACTTTCTGGGCAACTCGTTCGTCGGAACTGCCAAATTCCAGCTGCTCTTTGCCCTGAAGATCTTGAACATGGTGCCGGAGGAGAAGCTGGCTGAGGCGGTGGCGGCCACGCAGAAGCCGAAGAAGCCAGCCGTCGACCATGGTGCAGGGGCGATGGGAAACGCGGCTGCTGTTAGGTCAGCGAACGAGCTGGCAGCGGCTGCTAAATCAGGCAATGATTTTGCAGATAGAGCAGAGCAGCAGGCGGCTGCACAGGCAGCGGCCGAGGCGGCAGAGCAGGTGCTGGCAGGGCTGGATAGTGGGGCTGCAGCGGAGCAGCTGGCAGCTATGCAGGCGGCTGAGGCAGAGCAGCCGATGGGGCTGGGTGCAGATGCTGTGGCCGAGCAAGCGGTGGCTGAGGTGATGGAGTGATGCCACTGTGTTTTTGCTTGATTAAAAGTGGGTGAGATTAGAGACTTTTAACTTTCCAACCTGTTGCTGGCTGCGTTGCTGCCCATGTGATTCCACCGCCCGGCTGGGAGGGTTTGAGTTTGTCTGAAGCAGGGGACAGCTATGTATTTTTATGGCCATTAAACTCTAGCGAGCTTCCCAGATCAACCTGCACAGCCCCTGCAGAGAGTTCATGTGTTTACGTCAGGGCACGGAAGCCCCACAGTTATGCTTTGATTTCAGGGACACACTGCAGCTGTCAGGTCCCCCTTTCATTTTTTAAGGAACAAAACGTCTTTATTTTTTAAATGCCCCACATTGATTTGGACGCAGCTGTGTGTGCAGTGGACACACAGCTGAGGGATGGGGCTGCTGTGTGAGCACCTCTGCCAGTGTTGGCAGGGTCCCCTGTGCCTGCAGCGGTGCGTCGGGCTCCTGGTGTGCCGTGAATTCCCTCTGGGGTGTGCTTGTGTGGGTTTTTAACCTGGAGATCTGTGGGAGCAGGAAAGTGGAATAAATGGCTTTGCTGAACGTGCAGCAGTCAGGATCATTGCTGCCCGCTGGTGTGGAGCCTGCTACAACGCAGGGCTGTGGGGTGCAGGGTGTAGCACCCACAGTTCCCTCAGCTCACAGGGCTGGAGGCACAGGCGACGTGCAGCCCCCTCAGCAGGGGCAGAGGGGCTTGGCGGGGCGTGGGCTGCATCAACACAAAGCTTGTGTGGCTCCTGCACCCAAGGGGGGCAAGCAGGGGCCTGGGAGAAGTTGGCCATGCTGCTGCAGGTGTTGGAGCACCTCCCAGGTGCGAGCTGTGCATCTGGGGCCTTTGTCCTGTCCACACCAGAGCTGCTGTGTGAGGCTCCCGTCTCTGCAGGGTGAGACGTTTCAGCTTGGCCTTAGTTTCAGCCTTCCATCCCGCAGCCCCCAGTGGCTGCTCTGTGCTGGAGGACCCTCTGGCTCTGCCCTGTCCCCAAGCTGCCTGCTCCGAGCTGAACCCTGCGCAGCAGCAGCTCCCAGCTGCAGCCAGCCCCAGCCCCCGTGAAGAGGGGCTGCGGTCGCAGCTCAGCGTATCACGGCAGAGCACAAGGTCAGGTGAAGGTGCTCAAGCAGCCTGTTAGTTGCACGCTCCTGCGCAGAGCAACCAGGGACTCAGAAAACTGAGTTTTGGTTTAATGAAAGACATCTGGAGAGGCTGATGGTGGCAGCACAGTGCTCTTTTATAACTAAAGATGGGGAGTCAGGCACATGGCCAACACCTCAGACTGGGGAAGCAGGAGGACACCCAGCCCAGTCACAGAGCCCCTCGGGATGTGCTCGAGAGCTGCTGGGCTGTGTAATGGGCAGGACAGGGAATGGGGGGACATGACTCCTAGGTAGCCAGGAAGGAGAGATTCAGTCTGGTGCACAGAAAGGAACTGCTGAGGAAAACCAGAGGGCTGAGTTGAAACTCTTATGAACCAATAGAGGGATTTAAGTAAGATGTGGATAAGATAAAAAAAATCCCAAACAACAAGCAACCCCAAAAGTGGTAACAGGGATGTGGCTAGAAGGGTGTGTCAGGTCTGCCCTGGGAAAGCGCTGGGGCTTGGAGGGGTGGGAGCCAGCCAGCTGCCAGAGGAGCAGCAGGGACAGTGGGGAGTGCCAGAGCCTTCCCACCAGTGCTGAGCAAAGCTAAGGCACCAGCTGCTCCCCACGGGCTGCTGGTGGGCACAGCCAGTTGGCTGGGCAGGGGAGTGTGGTCAGGGCACCCGCTATGCCACCTAGTGAGGTGGCAGCAGCTAGAGCACAACTGAAGGAGCCAGCTGGCTCCATGGCACGGGAGGGGGACACAGGGATCCTCCGAGCACTCCTGGGCTGGTGCCACGAGTGACTCATCCAAGCAGACCTGCCCTGCTCTTCTGCACCTGGCTTCACTGCATCCCTTGCAGGAGGAGGGTGCAGCCTTGCAGAGAGGCTCATGGGGCAGCGAGCTGTGACCCCACCACGCTGTGTCAGAGCAGAGCTCCTCATCCACCATGTGGCTCAGCTAAAACCCTAAAGGAGGTACCTTGGCCAAAGCTGTGATCACCAGCCCCAGCTCAGCCTGCAGCTCCCTGCCCCACAGACCAGTCAGGGTGGGAAGGGCCCTCCGGAGCTCCTCCAGTCCATCCCTGCTTTAGCAGGGTCACCTCTCGCAGGATGCACAGGTTCACAACCAGGTAGATTTGACAGCTCTAGAGAAGGAAAACACCACACCCTCCTTGGACATCCCCTTCCCATGCTGCAGTTTGTGCCCATTGTCCCTTATCCTGTCGCTTGGCACCACTGAGCAGAGCCTGGCCCCATCCTCCTGGCCCCTGCCTGTCAGATGAGATCCCCTCCCAGCCTCCTCTGGGCTGAACAGCCTCTGGTCGCTCAGCCTCTCCTCCCGAGAGATGCCCCAGTCTCCTCAGCATCTCTGTGCCCTCTGGAATCTCTCCAGCTGTTCCTTGTCTTTCTGGAGCTGGGGAGCCCAGGGCTGGACATGGGACTCCAATGGGGCCTCCCTAGGGCAGAGCAGAGGGAGTGGGGAGCTTCCCTTGCCCTGCTGGTCACACTCTTGTCCATGTGCCCCAGGGCACCCTTGGCCACAAGGGCCCAGTGCAGGTCATGGTGAGCCCAGTGTCTGCCAGGACTCCCAGGTCCTTCTCCACCAAGCTAGCCCCAGCCTGTACTGGTGCAGGGAGTGTTTATCCTCAGGTTCAGGACTCCATGCTTGCCTTTGCTGAACCACATTAGGTTCCTCTCTGCCCAGTTCTCCAGCCTGTCTGCATGCCAGAGCCACCCTGGAGCTGAGTGGCAGCCAAGGGCAGAGCAGAGAGCTGGTCCCAGCTCCTCTTCTCAGGAAGCAGCATGGTACCACGCACAGCACGCTCACCTCCCGCACCCTTTTATTAATTAACTTGCACCTCCAGGGCTCACAGATACAGAAAGGGCTTTGCATCGTCAGCCCGGCTGCAAGGTCTTCCCATGCTTTCTCATTATTCCAAATCTAAGCCTGACCTGCGCTGTCTCATCCCCAGGCCTGGCCTGCATATCCAGGCCAGGCACCGGCTGTGGCTTCGACCTCCTTTGTTCAAAGCCCAGTTTCAAAGTGAGAGGGGAATGAGGTGCTGAGCAGGGAAGTGGCATTCACAGTGGCACCCTGTCAGGGCACAGGGATACCTGCACTTCTGCCATGAGCCCAGGCTGGGCGAGCTACAGAGTTCCACTCTAAAATCAAAGCACTCGCCAAGCCTGCTCCAAGGCGCAGGACAGGTGCCTGCGGCACGAGACCTATCACGGCTTCCAGGCAGGCTGGACATTAACTGCCAGCAAGCTGGGAAACAGCTCCAGGCTGGCACAGCCATGGGGTCCCACAGGCAGGCCAGGAGTCTCCTGGCTGTTCATCAGCTCAGCCCGGTGGTGGTGCCCACATCACACCAGTGAGCAGCTGAGGAGTTTCCCTTCTGCACAGAAAAGCTGTTGTGACGCACACATGGAGCTCATCCCTACAGGTCCTGCAATTCAGTGCCAAGGGAGGGAGCATGCAGGGGAGGAGAAGGACTCTCGTTCAGACTCCACAGGGCTCTGGCTGCCGCAGCAGCCCTACACCCCCTGCTACCCTCCCCTGCTGCATTCCAACTTGGACAAAGGCAGAGAGATCTATACAGTATAATATTTATATATTTCACTATGAAATAGCAATTTCATTCCCTGCCTTCTACTTGATGCATTCCAAATTAAATGCTGCTTTTTAAGTCACTCCAGAGAGCTGGGGCTGGGTAGTTTCTCATGTGAGGCCGTTACCCTCCCTGGAGGTTTCCCAAAGGATGTACCATCAGCAGCAGCTGACTTGGCAGGACCCCACCGTGATCCTGCTTCCCCTTCCCAGGCAACAAGGGCAGGACTGTATGTTCTGCTGGAGCACTTACGGCTCATTAATGTGGTTGGTCAGCGCAGATTCATTAACCTCATTAACCCTGCTTTCAGCAGCCAGGGTGTGGGAGCAGTAACGGAACCCCCGTACACCACGTGTAGGAACAGGAGCAAACCAGAGGCAAGGGAAGTGAGAGGGACAGTGCAACATGCACACAGACCGGTGACACGAAGAGCCCTCAGCTACGGCAGAGCCGGGCGCCACACAGGACAGCCACATCTGCCCAGGCAGCGCTTGCCGGCCCCAGGCCACGGGGTCAGTCAGGGCTGTGGCCCGTCAGGTGCAAAGTCTTCCAAGTCTTGGTCAGCCTGTGGAACAAGGAGTCCCCTCCAGGGGCTGGGTCACTGACCAAGAGACATCATTGCTGGAATCAGGGCAGAGCTGGATGGTTCAGGAGATGGAAGGAAGAACAATCCTATGGAAAGAGGGCAGCTGGCTTAGACAGACCAGGTGTTACAGGTCTCTTCAAGCCTACTGAGGAGACCTTGTCATTAGAGACCTGCAACACAGCTGGCAGCAAAACCGCTACCAGTTACTGTGCTGGGACACAGCTGGGGAAAGAGAGAGGGCTCAGTCACTCTGGGAAGCTGATCTATCAGAGCTGGGAAAAGAAGAGACAGCAGGAACAGGTTCAACCTGCTGTCAGGCCCTGGCCTCTGGTTTTCAAAGATCAGAGTTCAAATTCCCTTTCAGATGAAACCAACAGGAGTTTGGAGATGGGACCACAGTGATGCCCCAGCACCTTCTGCAGCAGCTCGCCCAGCAGCAGAGTTCCAGCTCGGGCAGCCCTCGCTTGAGCACAATCCCAGCTGCCCCAGGACAGCAGCTGTGGGGCATTGCCTCCACGTCGTGGCCAGCCTCGGGCAGAGAAAGGAGCTTTCCCCCACATACCTGCCTTTGCTTTTTGTACATCTGCCGATCCAGTCACATCGTCCGGCTGTACTCAATCCCACTCTTGGCAGAAATGCCAGACCAGGGCAGAAGGCTGCAGAGGAGGCTTTGGGCTTGTCGGTAAATCCTCTGGGGAATTGAACACGGGCTTAGGCTGGCGAGCGTTGATCCAATGTGCTGTAGGTAATCAGTGGCCATAGGTTAAGGACAGCAACACTTCCATGGTAACTTAGGACAATTTTAGCTGCTCTGCTCAGGAAGATGGAGCAGACTTTGTATTAACTGCTTGCTCCTTTCTATCAGAAGCACGTCTGCTTTGCACCATAAAAGAAGGTGATTTGGGGAGCACTGCCTGAAGCTTGTGTGGGAAACGTGTCCTGAAAGCAGCTCCTAGTTTCCTTTATGCTCCACAGCAGGTTCCTGTGGGGAGGGCATCCACCTGCCTGGAGAGGTTTGGACTGACTGGCTACACCTGGGAAAGATCAAGTTTCTTCTCCACAATCCAATCACCTGAAATGAAATAAACTCCCCAAGTCAGTCCAAGAGCAGCCTGCTGAGATCCAGTCTGGCCAGAGCTACACGTGGCCCTGGGCCACAGGAAACAAGACCCACGTTTTCCCTGCCATGCTGCTGGACAAACCCTGCACCACACAAGCCAGAGTGCGCCCAGCACTCTGGCTTAACACCAGCATTTGCTATCAGTGCCATCAAAGTTGCTCCAACTTAGAATTTCATTTATCATCCTATGCTGACTTACTGACCTGTTCCCAGAGGAGTTCGGGGAGCGTGGCCACAAGTGGGTCCCTGTCAAACCCCTCTAACATCACCTCCCTTCCCACTCCAGATTAAACTCACATCTGAGCAAGCATCAGTCCCCAGACCCAGCCAGGCCACACTTTGATGGATTGCTATTTTTAACCCAAAACACAGTTTGGTGTCTGCTTAGCACACTCCGCTGCTGCTCAGGCTGAAGGTAAAGGATATAAGATTGTCCAGGGTGGATGCCCACCGTTGATGTACAGGACGTAGGTAAAGCCATCTTTGAGGACCCCTCTGATGGAATAATAATAGGGAAGATAGTGGTGCTGTTTAAAGTCTCTGTTTTCATAGAAGTTTATTGCTGTGTTGTTAGTGGTGAGCACGTGCAGGTAGATGGCTTTGCAGTGATCCTGGGCAGTCGTCGATATATGGTCTTTCAAACTTTCGAGCAAGAGTGAACCTGTTGAAGGAAAGAGCAGCAGAATCGCAGAGTGCTGCTGCCTCCTTGGGGACAGCACAAGGGTTTGTAGGTCCCATCCCAGATCCCACCCAGCTCCCACAGATCCTGGTGAGGAATTTAATAGGACCAGGCCACATGGTTATAACATGAACCTCATCTCACCTGCAAGCATGACTCCACATAGACACAAACTTCTGATTCCACAAGGATGAGCCAGACAAGGGTATCTGCCAGTACTGCCCAACCCCAGCCACACAGCTCTTTGCTGTGGGGAAGGTCTGTGAGTCATTCTCAATGGTATCAGCTCCATCTCACTGACTTATTTTACAGCCATTCGAAACAGCTGAGTGTCAGAACAGGACTCCACAAGCAGGTTATTGCATTGTTTCTGCTGACTGTAATTAAAATCCAAGAACAGGCAGGATTTTAAGATCCCTTCTAAGGAAGGGTGCTGAGGCATAGTCTCATTCAACCTGGAATTGCTGCAGCCACCACTCAGCAGGAGAAACCAGAGCAGGGCACAACGGATACTCCAGCCTCAAGAGACGAGACCTGGAGGTTCATCCAAACCATCTCACCACAGCATGAAACCCCCAGAACCTGCATGGGAACTTCTTCCACCAGGTGTGGTAACAACAGGCTAGAGAAATACCTCGTACAAACACAGATGAGGTTTGTGCTGCTGTTTCACAATCCCCAGGGCATGTAAGACTTTCAAGCAGGGTCTCCAGGATTTCAGAGCAGAAGCCAGCAGCACTGACTTCATGGTCACTTGACACTTAGTGGGGATTTATATCAGCCAAGCACAAAAAGACCCGAGAGACATCAAGAGGAGAGCAGTTTAATTTTGTTACGGATATTCTGCTTTTCTATTGTGCAGAATCCAACTGCCCTCTGGTTTAAGAATAGCAGAGAACTAGAAACCAAAGCCTTTTAACAACTGCCACAGAAAAATCACAGCTTTAGTGCTTCAAAATATGCCTGGGGTGAAAAGCCTCCAGCTTCAAACACAGGTAAAAGAACTCTCAAGAGAAAGGTCTCAGAAAAGGCAGCTGCAGGCAGCAGCTTCTCCAGGTTGTTCTGCTACAGGTGCAAATCCAAGGTTTTTGAGAGCAAAGGAACATGCTTTGTAGATGGAGAAAACTCCAGCAAGATGGAGCTGGAGAAAAAAATTAGGACGTAGAAACCAAAAGGAAACTCAAACCCATCATAATTTTCGCCACCTTGCCTGTTTACTTTGGCAGATGAAAGATCATGCTTCAAATTGCACTACAGGGGGGCACTTATGTGATGACAAAACACATCCTGCTCTAAATGGAGGTGAGCCCTTCTGACTGCAGGATTTTCAAATGGCTGCAAAAATGCTGCCTGTGGAGCAGAGCTGGCTTTTACACACATTTGACAGATTTAATCAGATCCAAGTCCCACTTCTTCCAGTTCCCTTTGTCTTTTTCTAAATGATTGTTCTATCTGTTGAAACTGAAAGGTTAAAAGCAGCTGTATTTTCTGCCTCAGGGACCAGGCTTGTGATACCCATGAAAGAAAATAGTTTCAAACTTTGCTCCAGGGTGAAGTACCCAGTGCTTCAGTCAGCCTCATCAGCAGGACAGCAAGTTTTTGGTGGGCTCAGCTGTTGCCTGGAACAAGGCTGACAAAGCCCCGTGCTGTCTGGAAATGTGTACATTGTGCTGTGCCTACACCAGTAAAAACATCTCCGTGCACCTGCATTAACACCAAGGGGATGTGAGTGCATCACCTTCCCAATTGCTGGTATCGGCTTGTCTCAAAAGGATGTTGTGGTGAAATGGTTGAGCTCCTTCGGCCATGCCCACCAACACATGGCAAACAACAGCAACAGAGTTGTCACTTAGCAGCATCTTACCTATTCCATGTTTTCTGAACTCCTTCACCACTCCAAGACTTAGGATGTAAGCAACTTGAGTGTCCACAGGAAAATTGGAAGCTAGGATGTCTCCATCCTAAGTAGAGATATAACAAATTATTTAGAGGACACCTGGGGAGGCACAGGGGAAGGCAAGAATTCTGTACTGGAACATATGAAAACAAGGCCAGAGCAGGAAACTCTTCATCTTAGCTGAAGCTTCTGGAAAGGAGGTGTGGAATTAAAAAAAATCCAAACATGGTCCCTTAGGAGTTATTCCTACTTTCACATTATCTTCCTAGATGGAGAACACAAATCTTGATGTATCCTCAGTATATACATTATCTGTGGGCTTAGTGACAGAACACATTTTCATCCTTTATCAGGAAGGATTCGAAGTGGCAGTTGATCAGTGTCTAGATCAAGCCAGCAAGGATATTCATTGCCTGTGTCTGAGCTTTCCATCAGCTGCAGATCTCTGCGCTGCTGCCGCAAACAAGGAGCACATCTTACAGGCTCAGTCTGAATGAACCCCTGGTTTTCAGCTTGGCTGGAACAAGAGCCTTTTGTCAGAGTTGGAGATGCAGTTTCTGACTTTTGACTGGCTTTGAGGTGAAGCCAGATGGAGCAAGTGAAGACACCCACGGCCCTCCATGCTCTGGGTTCCTACTAACACTAAGATCATTGCCTAATCACAACACTGATGCCCATTTAGAAGTCAGGCACTTTGTGCATTGACCCTGCTTTTTCTTAACCCTGTGCTGTTTTCCCCACACTAACCCAGTGGTCTTTCCCCACGCTGTCTTCAGCAGCCATCTCTTCACCTCCGCTGCACTGTGTTGTGTCTCCTGGCCTCCAAGCTCTGTTATCACTGAAGCCTGAGCTTTTGCATTGGTGCCCTCTGCTCTGTGCTCAGTAAACAGGACAGTTTCTGCAGAAGTCACAGGAGTGACTCGTCTGGCACAGCTAAGGAAGTCATGCCCTTAAATAAGAAAGGGAGAGGTTTGTTCTCCCACAGCTGCGCACACCTCAGTCGCCAGCGATGACCAGGCACAGTGAAAACAGCCAGGCGGCAGTTCAAGGGCTGCTGCGCAACCACTTTTGGACTACGCCCGTGTGATCGGATGTCTCTGCACAGCACACCAGGCGGGGAGCTCCCTATTGGGCCACAGCTGCTTAACCCCAGCAGGAAAAGACTCCATGGTCCAAGGCTGCTCAGTAGCCTCTGTGCTCAGACACATCCTGCCACTCACGCTCCGTTAGCTGGAAATCAGCTCATTCTTGGTATCTTAAATTAATTCCTGCAAGTGTCTGGATGGAGAGGGAAAAAATTACCCTGAGCAGGTCCCACCACAGTTAACGGTGGCAAGAAGTCAGCTATCCCACACTGAAGCACAGTTTATAGCGTACCTCTTTATGCACCTTTGTTCTGCTCTTGATCTCTGCCACTATCATTCCCACGATGGAGCCCCTATATGTGGCTGCGAGGGAAAAGAACTTCTTGTTGGAAGTGATATCTCGGTACCATGAGTCAGGGTACCTGGGAAGGAAGGAAAAACAGGAATGTTCAGTGACACAGAGCCAAGATGTTGCTCAACTGGAAATGGCAGCAGCATCTTTCACTGCCAGTGACTGGAATGCAGGCCAGTGGATTTCACACAAGACTAAGGGAGGGAAGCTGTACACGGAAAGGGCTGCCTTCTGCAGAGACACACAGCCAAGCAGCTCAGCCACATGTCAACCTAAAGCTCTTCCTATGCTACTAATCTAGCTTATTCCATGCTACTAATCTAGCTTATTCCATGCAATCTGGGCTAGGAAGTAATTCCTTTTCCTGTTATATGGTGCCCGTGAACATGGAACAGCTGCTGTACCCCACTTGGTTGCAGGTTTCCTTCAACTGCACCTCAGCAGCAGTGCAGGTCAATCGTGTAACGGCCTCCTCTCTTGCTAAAACAACCAAATTTTCATCTTACATTCATTGCCCAGAGCTTTCACTTCCATTTTTGGCAAGTTATTTTTAAATGCAAGATCCATCTGCCTTCATCTCATAGTATAAGGATCTCATTAATTTGATAAGCATGTGAAAAAGATACTGATATTGGTATCAAAAAAAAAAAAAATCAATCACATTGCCAGCCTCCAGCTCTCCTCCCCCTTCTGCAGCTACGAAAAGGGAAACCAGCGTTTATTTCCAAGTGCAGTTCAGCACTCCGTTTGTTTAAAAGAAATCTACAAATCCAAAATATTACAAATGCTTTTGCCGGTTTGTTGCATTTTATGCAATTTTAATTATAATCGCTAACATCCTCTATAAACCTTCACAACAAAGCTAAAGAATCCTTGACGTCTACAGCTTAAGTTCCCCTGGAAGCTTTAGGCCAGAAAGCTACCACAGTCCCTTAGAAAAGCTCGTTATTCCTGTGCTTGTGCAGACACAGGCATTTACCAAACAAAGGCTTGTGGAACTGCTCTGGGACAGAGATCAGCTTTAAGCCAGAGCTCTGGGTGCAACAGAGATCCTGAGAACACAGGCACGTACTGTTCATCTCCCGCTGGGACACTCGGAAAGACAGTCCCCGAGGAAGAGCCACTCCGGGTCAATCTGGGTCAGCTCCACACCCTCCACAACACAGCCTACTTTCACAAGCACAGGGACACTGCCCTTTCCCTGCAGGTGTGCTCCTTCCCCCACCTCATACACAGTCTTTCCTAAGAACCTGATCCACACCCTTAATTACAAAGCTCATTTTTCTGCCAAAATCTTTCTGATGACTGTAGGACCATGCAGGACAGGCAGCAAAGGGCCGTTAACAGAAACACCACCACACTCAGAACCTGCTGCTATTTTCACAGCAGCCCAGACGGCAGCAGAGCCTTCGTGGTCTGCTTCTGAACTGGACCAGTGAAGGTTCACACCACCTCTTTCGGGATTCCTCATTATCTCCCACCCAAACCAGTCACGTACTCTATTGGGAACCAGTCACCACAGAGCTGTTTCACTGTGTCTATGTCATCGTGGCAGAGAAGACGCAGGTTTACGTCCGTAAGTGCAGTCGGGGGCACCTCCTCTGTCATTCACACCTGCAAGAAAAGAAAGCACATTAGGAATGATGAAGCACGGATTCTGACTCTCAGCATCGGGCAGGTATTTGTGCAAAGGCAGCAGGAGGATCTCAATCTCAATGAAGTTGTTCTTCCCAGCAGAATGAGTTTTCAAAGCAGCAGAAAAGCAGCCTTAACCTGAGCCGCACCTGAAGCCTTGCTGCCCACAGGAGAAGCACAGCTCACTTCTTGGCCTGGCCCACCCCGCTCCCTGTGAGCAAGGTCCAGTGAGGCTGCGTGGGGAAGAGCGCCTGGCACCAACCACTTCCAGAAAGAACTCAG
Source organism: Neomorphus geoffroyi (assembly GCA_033558235.1). Taxonomy (NCBI): domain Eukaryota; kingdom Metazoa; phylum Chordata; class Aves; order Cuculiformes; family Neomorphidae; genus Neomorphus; species Neomorphus geoffroyi. Next base: position 9,946,107 of record JAUMJM010000038.1, read on the forward strand.
GATGCTGCATTAAATAAGGTACGGCTGGCACATTGTTGGCTTATGAGGCATGGAGCTCTTCAAGTGCCTGTGCAGGACCAACAATTTGTTAAAACACAACTGAACAAACAGCTTACAAAGGAAGCACTGATAGAAGAGCATTTATAAAGTCCTCTTACACAATTCTGTCACCTCCAGGATGCAGAGGATTTTGATTCTTTAAAATGTTAATTCTGTTTAAGTTGCATTGGTGAAAGGAGGTCTGGTTTCACTTCCCCTCATTCCTGCGTGCTGGCTTTCCAGCCCAGCAGAGCGTGTTCAAATACAGAAATACCAAAATACCCTGTTCTTTCACCATAGCACGGCCACAATCCTGCTAACGACGGATGGGACACTTAGTCCAATGCCTTCAGCCTCTTTTAACAAAGTACCAGAGGGAAAAAAGCAATAACTAAAGTGATCGTAAAAGCATTTCTAGTGCAGACGTGCGAATGAAGAAGAGATCTTGAGAGAAGGCTTTAGGCAGGACAAAGCCCTCCACAAGATTCTGAGCCCACAGAGCAAATGTGGCAGGCAGAGACAGGGCAGCTGCAGGACTCAGTTCCCTTTCAGGGGCCATGTGCAGTTCTCCACCCACAGCTTTGTCCCTCTTGCTCCAGCTCTCCTAGTGCCAGGTCGAAGAACCAGAACAGGATGCAAAGAAAAAAAACCCACTCTTCAGTTAAAAAGCTGGGTTTGCTTTCTTTTCCTAGTTTTAAGAGGCTCAAATCTTGGTATTGAAATGTAGAGTTATAAGGAAATGCTGCACGCAGCAGAGCTTCCATACCCCCTCCTGGTGAAAGGGATGCCCAGCTTTCCTATGCTCTTGCTTCCAAGCGCAGAGACTTGAGAAAGAACAGTCAAACGCACTCCCCGCTGGACTGGATAAGCCACCTGAGCAATTGCAACGGAGAAAAACACATCACTTCCTTAATAAACTCTGTAACTGACCAAGGTGCACACGAGGAGCAGGCACAGCAGTGATCCCTGTTTGCCATGTTTTGATAGCACAAGAGCCAGCTTTTTTTCTGCTGCTCCCCTGGATGAAGTGGCAAAGAGCAACTCCCACTCCGCACACCACGATGATGTTCAGAAAGCAGTCTCTCCAGATGCCGGGGTCCTTGGAACTCAACATGAGTGTTGAAAGCGAGATAATTAGCACTACTAATGAGAGCAACAGTTCACCCTTGACTCTGGCTCTCCTGCACCACATGTCAAACAACTTCTTTGCACCAGCTAGAGTGGTGTGAGCTCCCACCCCTCCATCTCTGGGACAGCAGCACAAAGCTCCCACGCTGCACACGGATCTCCGTGGGAGGGAGGAGGAACTCTACCACTGCTTTGTGCGCAACCTGGAACGCGTCAAACAGCCAACATATCAACAGGAGAAAGGATACAACGGAAGTCCACTAAGTCCACTATAAAGAGAAATCTTCATCATCCTTTCTCCCATGCGGGCAGAATGGTAAAATGCTTTAATAGAGCAGAGGTCCAAGGATGTTCTCCTATAGCTCTGGAAACAGATGGAATGGGCAGGGTTTCTTCAAGCAAGGGATTCTTCCCAGGCACAGCTTTCCTCACAGTGAGTGATCCTACATATTTTCTCGAAAAGGGCATCCGAGGGGATCACTACACTGATACGGATCGCTTGTTCTTTTCCAAAGAGTTCCTTAAAGAGAATCAGAGCTATTTCACCACCTGTTCTAGGAGTGTGGCTGCATTTTTACCAAGCAGCCTACAGCTTTCACAATCAGCCCAGACGCTACTTTCAAAACAACTTTAAGCACCTAGAAACCCCACAAAACCAGCACTCCTTGCTGCTTTTACAACTAATTTTAGACTCCAAGAACTGGCTTGAGCCCTCTGAGAGGGTCTGCAGCTGTCACAGCAGTGAGCACGCTCTCCACCACCAGCCCCTGGTGACCTTCTAATACACCTCAGCTTCACCCTGCAGGGCTCTGACAGAAGAGTACGTTCCCTGGCTGTGGCTGACAGGATCCACGCCGCTCCCTGGCTGTGGCTGACGGGATTCTGATGCGCAGCAGGGTGGGCCCCAGTTGCATCAACACTGCTCCCACCCTTGCTGGACCCTTTACCGAGCCATTTCAGAGCAGTGACCCAGCACAAGACCATGAAGCAAAGGCAAAACTCTTGTTTGTAGGCCAACAAAGGCTTGGGTAGCATAAGATAGGCTTCCAGGGGCAAAAGAGGAGGGAGGAGTGAGCGGAGCCGCTTTGGCCATGGCAAAGCTCCAAGCTCTGACGCATCGCTCCGTTAGCGGGCATGAAGTGGCACTCAGGTTTGCAACAGCAGTGCTCTCACTCATACAGTTTATTATTTGTCAGAAGTTTCGATACTCCTGATAGGCAGTGACCCTTCTCAGTCAATACTCTCAGCATTAATAGATCAGAGATAAATGACATAACCACAACAGAGCCGTAGTCAAGTCGATATTAGGCTCGATATTAGGAAAAAATTCTTCACTGAAAGGGTGATTGGCCATTGGAATGCGCTGCCCGGGGAGGTGGTGGAGTCACCATCCCTGGAAGTGTTTAAAGGGAGACTGGATCAGGCACTTAGTGCCGTGGTTTAGATGATGAGTAGGTGTTGGTGTTGGGTCACAGGCTGGATTCGATGATCTCAAAGGTCTTTTCCAGCCTTGTGATACAAAAAAAAAAAACCAAACAAAAATGTCCCTGCTCACTGCAGGGGGGTTGGACTAAATGGCCTTCATGGTCCCTTCCAACCCAAACTATTCTGTGATTCTGTGAAAAGGCAGGGGCCTGGGAGCAGGCTTTGCCAGCAGCTGCTGCCGGAGGGGCAGAGCCAGCACAGGAGGCATTCCTGCAGGGATTAGTTCAGGTTTATTTAACACTATATTCTCAAAGAGCTAGGCAAGCAGTATGCATTATCCTGTAGCTGAAGCCAGCCTTAAAAAAATAATCCATGCCTGTTTTGTTGAACAGGGTAATTCCCCTCCCCTCAAATTCAGACAGACATGTCCCAGCACCGTTGTGTTTGCAGGGACTCGCTCTCTCTGCTTGGCATTATGTGACCCAATCTGATGCTCTTGCACATTCAAAGAAAGCTTACGACACCCATCTGGCACCGTCCCCTGCCACAAGGTTTTAGGAGAGCTGTCCCGTGCACCTTCTTCCCTGGCCAGGTGCTGCTGCTGCCGCAGGGGCTGTGGTGAGGGTCTGCTACAGCCAAGAGAGAAGAAAGAGAGCTGGGGTTGTTCAGCCTGGAGAAGAGAAGGCTCTTGGGAGACCTTAGAGCAGCCTCCCAGAACTGAAAGGGGCTCCAGGAAAGCTGGGGAGGGGCTCTGGATCAGGGAGTGCAGGGACAGGATGAGGGGAACGGTTTTCAGGTGAAACAGGGGAGATTTAGGTGAAATCTTAGGAAGAAATGTTTTGCTGCGAGGGTGGGGAGGCCCTGGCCCAGGGTGCCCAGAGCAGCGGTGGCTGCCCCATCCCTGGAGGTGTTCCAGGCCAGGTTGGATGGGGCTTGGAGGCCCCTGATGCAGTGGGATGTGTCCCTGCCCCTGGCAGGGGGTGGCACTGGATAGGCTTTGAGGTCCCTTCCAACACAATCCCAGGCCAGCTGATTTAGCTCAAACCCAGGGGACAGCCACTGGCTCCTCAGATATCTGGGTGGGCATCCAGGTCCTGTCTCTCTGCACTGTCTGTACCACGCAGCGATGAGCACAGCCAGAGTTGTGAACAAAAGCTTCAACCAGCAGAAGGTTCAGGGGATCACTTTTGGAGTCAACTTGGGTTTAGAGGACAACAGATAGATTTGGAAGCATAAAGAAATCATTAAAACCCCAGTATTGGTGTTAAACCCAATCCCAGGGCTCAGTTAAAAGGGCCTTTTGGGGTTGAGAGTAGCACAGCTCTGCTCACCGCTGCGACACGGACACATCAAGTTGTGCCCTTTGTCACCATGTGGCGCAAAGCACAACATGTGCTCCAGACATGGGTGGTTAACTGAAGGAAGTTCTCACCATTTTTGGACACCCAAAGGGACGCTACCTTATTTAAGATCTTTTTTCCAAGGTCTTTGTTCACGTGGCCACTGTGGGCTAGGAAGTGGCATGGCTGACATCACCCCCTGCCTCTCCATCCAGTGGAGTGCAGAGATCTCAACATTATGTTAAAATGGGAAGTGCTCACTTATAATGATTATAAAATGATTCAACACTTTAAGCTTACAAATGGATCAGGTAATTATACTTTTGAAAAAGCTTCGAGGCCACCCCCTTCCAAAATACTGAAGCTAGCAGCAAGGAGAACTATGAACTGAGCATTTAATTCCTTTTCCTTCATAAAAAATGCAGATATCAACACATAGAAAATGAATTTCAAGAAAATTACAGTAAAGAATAAAGGTTTAGAGTATCTCTACTAGACCTCTGCCTGGTTTTATCACAGCAAACCTAGCAAAACATTTTGGCCTAATGTGCTTTGGGCAGCAGCAGGGGAACCCATCCAATAACAATTAAAAACATTCACCAGTCATGGAAGTGGGATGAAAAGCACATTACTAAATAACCCACATGAACAGACAAATTAAAGCACACGTAAGGCACTATTTCAAAATAATGTCATAAATCTTTGGCAACAACACGCTTTAATGAGCTGAAGAACAGTATTTCACAACTCTGTCCAAAAGGCAGAGGAGCCTTTAGCTGCCAGGATGAACTCAGGCGATAATACATGGGACTCTACGAATTCTCAACGCCCGCTTGCACAAAGAGCTGAGTGCGGGTCCTCACATATTCCTACCAGCACGCTACAGGTCCTACCGTGCAAGAGCAAGTCTTGGTTTGAGTTTAGGTTAGCTACTGGGTGCAGGGCTGGTTTCTTTACTTGAATGAGATGCTTCCCAGCTAAGAAACCTCAACTCAGGCTTTTCTCAAGAGCAAGGTATTTCCTTTCCCTCTAAGATCCCTGCAAATGAAGAATATCTACATAATAACATATTTCTAGAGAAGCTGAGGTCCTCGCACAGAAATGGCGCTCAGGTGCTCACACACCAGGCACTGAGGCACACTAGAATCTGGCAGGCAGCTGCTTCAATGCTTTGGAAAATCCCTCCAGCACTTCCATACCTACAAAAGCCTGGCCAAGTGGTTCAACAAGTTAAGAGTTCCCCTGCTTAGCACTACTAGACATGTTTTAACATAGTTTCTGCCCTGTGCATGCTGCAAAAATGAGCTAGATTTGAGCAGAGATGCCATTTCCATGAATTTTTATTTGGACTTCAACTTCCATCCAGATAAGCTTGTAAAAATCCCAAATAAAGATTTTTATCATCCAGTATCAAATGCCACTGGATTTCCTGGTGGAATAAAAGCAAAGTAATCCAAGTCTAAAGCTAAACAAATACTAACTAGAAACAAATACATATGTGACTTACAGTAAAGGGTGTATTGGCTTCAAATTGAGTGTCCACACAAAAACTAACAAGAAGGAATCTTCTCCGCTGGCAGAAACGTGGCCAGATTGAAGTCCATTACTTTCCAATTGAAAAGCTAATTGAAATCAATTCATTCTGAACACAAAGAAAGCAAACCTGCAGGAAAGAATAAAGAAAAATACGCACTGGCAGGCTAGTGGATTTTCCTGAAGCGATCCTGCGGCTCAGGAAGGACACACGGCCAACCACTCTGGCAGCGCAGGCACCTCCATCGCAGAATGATGCCGACCTCTATTTACTTGGGCTGAAGATTTTCACCTTCTGGAATTCAAAGCACTTTCTTCAGACACACTGCTGCTAGATCATTAAGAAGGATTATCTGCTGTTGCTCCACAGAAGGAAAGGATTAAATTCCTCCAGACAAGTACCAAGTACACGCCATGCACGGGCCAGACCTGAGGAACTGCAGCGATGCTGAACAAGCCTGCTCGGCACACGAGCTGGCCCTTCCTCTGGGTGTCAGGTCACGTCCCTCTGCCTATGGCTGCATCTTTCTACCCAGCATTCTGGCAACGGACATCTGTACAGTAGCTGCATTTCACTGTACACGAGCAGACCATCTGCTCGGCACAAACACGGACCAGCAGATACTCCCTGGAAGATCTGCTCGCACACATAGTGAGGCAGAGCTGGATTTCCTTATACCTGGCACTTCACCTCCAGCATTGCCACCAAACCCTTGTTTGCAGCTTCTGTGCAAACACTCCTTGAATCCCAGCAAGACTATAAATTTCCAAGGAAAAAAACTTTTAATGACACCTGGCATCTTCTCTCGCCTGAAAATAATAAGGATCAAACAAAGCCAAGGCAGAATTTTAAGAGCTACTCAAAATGGAGGATGGGCACCTGTTAGCTGTGACACAAGCAGCGTGGCACCTAAACCAGCCCCGAACTCTATTGTCTGCAGAGTTGCACTTTGAGAGCACCAGCAGGAGTTTCCACAGCTCTAAGTCTCTCTGCCTTGTGTCATCTGGCACTGGGGATTTGATTTACATGAAACCTTTCAATCTGAAGCAGCCAAAGGTCTAATTCCAACAAAGCAGCAAAGATTTTCCTTCTGCTTGCTGCATTTTTAGGTTACTGGTCTTGCAGGGAATGTTCCACACAAGACACCCCCCTGTTACTAAGCTCTTTTTATTTAATACAATGAAATTGCAATTGGATTTGAAAACATCATTAATTCATTACTAAGAAAGAGGCACCTCTAGGACTTACAGCAATGTTACCAAAGCAATAGAAGCCAGACTTTTACAGATATTTAAATACTTGGCTTGATACCTCCCAGGTACTACTTCAAGACTGGTCACAAAATAAAAACCATCATGTTGGAAGGGCCCTTGGAGGTTTAACCCAACTCCGATCAGGCAGCACAGTCCCACGTAACGCCAGGGAGGAGGAATCCTCTTCTCCCTGCCTGGGCTCCTACCAGTTCCTCTGCACCCAATGGCACAACGGGAGAGCCGGGGTGTTAAACGTGCACCAACACAGCCATCCCTGCTACATGTGCAATGTGAGCTTACCTCTACGTGCTATTCGTTACACTCAGTTTATGCCATTTCAGTCTCCTGCTCCTTCACGATTCCCATCAAGTTCACTTGGGAGAAGCCACACACAACCCCCAGAAGATATGGCTCTCCTCATTCCTGGTACGCTGTATGAACCGATGGAGCTTGAAGTGATGAGCAGAATGGTGATCATTTCACCTCCACTCCCATCCATCGTTTCACACCCAACAGGAGTGCTGCCCAAAACTGCCAGCACTTTATTTCCCTACATTAGCAGAAGCAGATGTTTGGAGCCAGCCAGCTACTTAACGGGAAATCTAGGACAGAACGACTGATTTTGTGCCTTGGTCTGAAAATAATGTAATAATATGGCTGGAGACAGGCTCTGGTGCTAGACACATTATTTCACAATAGTCCACAATGTCTTTTGGTCCAGGTTTTTTCCTGTGATTTCTACCAGACCACAAGCACCGAGACACAGAGCCCTTCGTGAACCCCTGGTCACTCAACGACAAGCTCAAGGCTTTGTGCTCCTCGTTACTTACACTCCTCCAGCAGCAGCTTGCTTCTGTGCACAAAACTGCCCTCCTCAGCTGCTCCTCCTGCTCAATCTCCTGGACTGCTGCCTCCTGAAGACGCGGTGTCAGCCCAGCCCTGCTGCACAGATCCTGTTTGCCTCCCAAGCACCCCAGGCACTAATGAGCTTCACTCAGGGCCATCACTTTGGGGAAAGGAGTTTGTCAGCACCTGGACTTTCTCCTCCAGTAAATCTACCACTTGCACTCCCCTGCAGCAGAGGAGGGCAGAAACCAGTGAGCTAGGAGAGGAAAGCTGAGTTTATCTCAGCACCAGGGAGACTGAAGAGTAACCTTAAATAAGACAGTGGCACCACTGAATCGTCAGTTGCCCTGAGACCTGAGCTGGCTTCAGTCCATGGGTTTCTTCCCGGTGGCTGCAGGCACTGAGCACCATGATGGTGAGCGTAGAGAGACTGGTAGCAGCATCCCATTTGGATCCCACTGTGCACTTCCATTGCTGTATGAGGTTGTGCTGCGATTTCAGTACGCTCCTGTATCACCTGCTAAATCAACCCGCCCTGTAACACCAAACACATACATTGGATATTAAACCCTCTTCGTGTGGAATATCTACAAGAGCCCAGCCAGAGTGCATTGGACTTGGACAGCCAGCAAGGCAAACGTCCTGGAAACCCATGCTGGCCTTCAGCCCTTCGCCCAGGGCTCACCCTGCGCTGCTCAGCCCAGTTCTCCTCAGCTCTGAAATTCTGAAAACATCACTCTAGGAAATGCACTTGCACCTTGTCCCCCAGCTCCGCACTTCAATTTCCATTACACCCAGATTGACGTGTGCACACCCCAGGACTAAAAGCCTGCAAGCCAAAACCACAGAGCCACAGTAATTAACACTCTGGCCTCCTGCCATGAAGGATCAGGATTTGAAACAGACCCCAACAGGATATTAAGAAACGAGAAGACAAAACGTGGTTCTATCTACACAGCAAGCAGCGGGGATTTAGTTGAAACTAAAGCACTTACTGTTAGTGAAATCCTTTGCTACTTGTGTCCCTGAGCCACTGCGCACCGCAAGTTTGACTTGACAGACGTCCAGCAGCAACATTAACACTTCCCTCACAATGTGCTTTCTGGGCTGTGCTTTTACCCTACAGCTCGAAGTCCATCGCTGAAGCCAGGAGCTGGTACCCGACAGTGTCTCTAACACGTACTGCAAAAGGCACAGCTTCCCACTGCCCCAGATACAGCAGCTCTTCTGGGAACGGCAAACAAGGATTTCTAAGAGGGTTTTGCTGTTAAACCTTTTCTTGTTAAGACGCAGAAGAGAAAATCTGCTTCGTGACAGAACTATGGGGAGTTAAAGCTGAAGGGTCACAACAGAGGCACATTTACAACAAGAAGCTCGCTAGAGGAGAGATCTAATACCTTGCAAATGTCGCACACGGCAAGTTTCCAACAGGTAGCTGTTCTTCCAGAAAACAAAAACCAACCCCAAACAACTCATCATACATGCAGGTCTGCTGCCATTTCTAAATGAGAATAAACAGCTACGCAGAAAATGTATGTACTGATTGAAAAAACAGCCAGGAATTCAGCCGAGTGTACTACAAACACGAGGAGAGGGAACCCGAGCCTGCCTCCATTTCCTGGGAACCATCCTCATTACTGAGTAGCGACATACAGCTGTTGAGAAACACCGGCGCTCTGCCTGCATCATTACAAAAGACACTAATGAGTCTGTTTTGGGGGCTATTGATAACAAGGGGCTTTAAAATAACTTGGGACTTTAAAAAAACTTCCCCAGCTGGTAGGCAAGCACCCCAAACTCGCCCCTCTCCGAGATCCCAAATTTAACATTTGAGCCAACACGGCTCCTTTTCTTCCTCAGCCGTGTTTTCCAGCACGAGACACCCAGATTTGACTCAAAACCCCATGGCCCCTGCTTCTGGCTAGTGACACCTAAAACAGATTCTGGCATAGGTGACTGCTCCTGCATCCATGGGAGCAAGTTGAAAAGGAGAGATTAAAAGCTAACACAGGAAAACTGAGCAGCTCCCATTCCTACTTTTATACGGGGAGGAAGGTGTGGATGGGGGGATGCAGTGTGAGACAAGAAGCTCTACGTCTTTGTGCAACACCTCATGCTGAAGCCATCAGACAGGCTGTGAGTGGTTAAACACCTGGGAAGGCAGGAGCGATACCACCCCAAGGAGGATTTCAAATAGCATTTAACTCCCAAGTTTTAGAACAGGTGCTCGGAAAAGTCAGAACTTTCTGTGCTGTTGTACTGAACGGCTTAGCCCGATTGTTTCCAGCATCAGAGGAACAAAGCATCAACAACCGCACTGGTAGGGAGTCACTGCAGGGAACTCCTGCCTGCTGCCTCCGGCCCGGAATGAGCAGGAAGGCAGAGTCACGAGGACTTCTGAATCAGCTCTAAAAACTACTCACAGGGAAGTCCCAGGTTGCTACCTGTCACTCAGGTATTTCCGACTGCGCCATCGTTGAGACTCATCTTTCACAGCCACAGTGTCACTCAGTCCTGCTCACACCATAAATCACACTGGGAGCGGCTGCGTTCAGGGCAGAGAGGTGGGAAAGGGCCAGGAAAAGAGAGGATGGTTTCCTGGGTGGAAGGACCAGTTCATATCAGACGATGGTCTATGATATCAGCACTGACTCACCGACCAACTCAGACTATACTGGCCCAACACCCCCCAAAAAAACCCTCCATGAATAAACCCACCCCCAGAGGCAAATAAAAATCATCCTTACTGGAAAAGAAATAACCACAGACTGGAAAGAAGCACCAGACTTCATGAACAAAAATACACACATACTCTGTGTGAAAGGCTCTCTGAGCTCCTGACTACAGCAGATCGTTTTCCTGAATCTACTGCCAGGTCCCAAAAGGTTTCCTGACACCCGAGGCCAACTCAGATCCCAGAAGAAACAACAATTAAGAAGGTCACAGGCTTGCAGAGCGAATTCACAGGCAGCCTCTGACCACCCAGACACGTTAAACCAGCTTGTTTTAAAAGCACCAAGGAACCAGCCAAGACAAGCAGCATCAGCCACTGCTCCAAAGATCAAAGTGATGTCCCAACACTTTTCAAACTGCTGTGTTTACTTGTGTAAAGACTAATTAAAGCACCAGCTCACAAGACATAAAGAACAACTTCTGTAACACGTACTGTTAAAACCAGCTAATTTAACAGTGCAGTTCCTGGTATCACTGCTCCTGATGGAAGTGAGGCGACACCGATGTTACCTTGTCAACAGAGTTTACACTCTAATTACAACATGGGGGGAGCAAGGAGGCACCAGCGTTTTTTCAAAGAACCTCACTTCTGAGGAAGTGAGGCCCTGGCCCAGGGTGCCCAGAGTAGTGGTGGCTGCCCCATCCCTGGAGGTGTTCAAGGCCAGGTTGGATGGGGCTTGGAGCCCCCTGATCCAGTGGGAGGTGTCCCCACGGCAGGGGGGTGGGAACTGGATGGGCTTTGAGGTCCCTTCCAACCCAAACCATTCCTTGATTCTATGAAGTAATGCACTAGAATTTATTCACACAGTCAACTGATTTATTTAACAAAACCACCATGCACCAGCACTCCCAAAAAGCTATGAGAAGTGTCCCCCATAAGGGCTTTTGAGGACACTCAGCTGGAGTAAGGAGAGTCTATGGCAGATTAGAAGAAAGGAAGGAAACCTAGGATGAATCCATAGTGAAAACAGATTCCAGCTATGATCCGTTCAGCGGGGTCGTAAAAGCTACATGGGAGAAGACACGAACAGATATGCAACAAGAAATGATGATTCTTTGGGATAGGGCACAGATTTCCACGACACTTATATCTAAAAGCTGCTCACAGTTGCAGAAAGCTCACACAATGCCAAAAGATGAATAAAATGACAGATAAAAATGGAATGCAGGTTGGAGACAGGCATATACTTCCAATTTGTGTTAACCCCTGCAAGGCGAAAAAAACAGAGCCATAGAATGCCCTGAGTTGGAAGGGAGCCACAAGGACCATAGAGTCCAACTCCTGTCCCTGCACAGGACACCCCAACATTCACACCGGGTCCCTGAGGGCCTTGGCCAAACGCTCCTGAAATATTGTCAGGCTGTGACTGCTTCCCTGGGGAGCTGTGCCAGGGTTCCACCACCCTCTGGGGGAAGAACCTTCTCCTCATGTCCCACCTAACCCTGCCCTGGCATCTTCCTGCCATTCCCTGGGGTCCTGTCCTTGGTCACCAGAGAGAAGAGCCCAGCGCCAGTGCCTGCTCCTCCTCCTCCCCGTGTGAGGAAGCTGCAGAGCGTGATGAGGTCTCCCCTCCATCTCCTCCAGGCTGAACAGACCCAGGGGCTTCAGCTGCTCCTCACACAATTTCCTCTCTAAACCCTTCACCAACTTTGTGGCCTCCTCTGCAGTGAGTTCCCCAAGAATGTTACTTTGCTGCCCAGTGTCAGCCACAGTAGGATACTGGGAATCACTGGAACCAACAGGGAGAGAGAAAGCCCTCAGTCTGAGTTGGTGTGCTTATGTCAGAGATATTTAATGTATGTGTCAATAAAAAGTCTGACTCTCAGCCACGTTCACATGGTTCTCACAAGCAGAAGGAAGAGCTGGAATGCACAGTCAAGGTTTGGAGGAGCTGAGCACGGTCTGGGTGATACCAGGAGGTGCTGGAACACAACAAAATCAGGATAAACTCCAACACAATAGACACTGAGCAAGCTAATAAAATCCAAACTCATCAGGCTAAACATAATTAAGAGTTTAAACAGCTTGCTGCAGGGGATTATAACAACTTGATGCCTATAAGCAAGAGTGAATTGCACAGGTTGGACACAGCAATGCCGGTGGTGGCGATGGCAGCCCTGCCCACTCTGCCAGGACAGGGAAAGCAGGAGGAATCTCGACACAGAGATGCTACTTCCATAGAATGATAGAATGGTTTGGGTTGAAAGGGACCTTAAAGCCCACCCAGTTCCAACCCCCTGCCATGGGCAGGGACACCTCCCACTGTGGATCAGGGTGATCAAAGCCCCATCCAACCTGGCTTTGAACACCTGCCCCATGCAAGGACAGGAGCTGGACTCGATGATCCTTGTAAGTCGCTTCCAACTCAGGTCATTCTGTGTCCTCAGGACCCTTTCAGGTCTCCCCGGTGCCTTCTCTTCTCCAGGCTGAAAAACCCCAACCCTCTCAGTCTGTCCTCACACAGAAGGTGCTCCAGTCCATGGATCATCTTCATGGCCCCCTCTGGACTCATTTACAAGCAGGATGCTAGAGCAACATGAGCCTGGGATGAGCGTTCCAGACCAGTGAATGGGCTTTGAGGTCCCTTCCAACCCAAACCATTCCTTGATTCTATGAAGAAATCCACTAGAATTTATTCACATTGTCAACTGATTTATTTAACAAAACCACCGCGCACCAGCACTCCCAAAAAGCTATGAGAAGTGTCCCCCATAAGGGCTTTTGAGGACACTCAGCTGGAGTAAGGAGAGTCTATGGCAGATTAAAAGAAAAGAAGGAAACCTAGGGTGAATCCATAGTGAAAACAGATTCCAGCTATGATCCGTTCGGCAGGTTCGTAAAAACTACATGGGAGAAGACACGAACAGAATCATCTGGTTGGAAAAGACCTCCGAGATCACCGAGTCCAACCATACGATGATGAACAGATACACAACAACTGATGATTCTTTGGGATAGGGCACAGATTTCCATGACAATTAAAGCTGTTCACAGTTGCAGACAGCTTGCACGATGCCAAAATACAAATAAAAGGGTAGATCAAGCCTGTAAGTTGGCAGATAAAAATTGAATAAGGGTTGGAGACAGGCAGATATTTCCTACTTGTGTTATCCCCTACAAGGCTGGACTTGGTGATCTCAAACTCTTTTTCAGCCAAGCAATTCTGTGATTCCACAACCTTCAAGGCTGAGGTACCCACGCCTTCTCTGAGCAACCTGTGCCAGGGCCTCCTTACCCTCACAGCGAAGAATTTCTCCCTAAGATCTCGCGTAAATCTCCTCTTTTTCACCTTAAAACCCTTCCCCCTCATCCTACCCCTGCACTCCCTGATTAAAGAGCCCCTCCTCAGTTTCCTGGACCCTTTCAGGTCTCCCCAGAGCCCTCTCTTCTCCAGCTGAACAACCCCGACTCTCCCAGCCTGGCCTCACAGCAGAGCTGCTCCAGGCCTCGGATCATCCTCACGGCCTCCTCTGGACTCACCTACGAGCAGGGGGACGGAGGGTGCCCGTCCCGAGCTCACGTCGCCCCGGCACCCGCCCCGCCCCCCCGCTGGAGGTTCCGTTCCCCGCTCACCTCGTGGGGGCGGCGGTGACGCCGCAGGCGGAGGAGCTCTCAGCGCATCCCGGAGCAACGGAGGTGAACGCGGAAGCGGAAGTGGCGAACGCGCGCAGGGGAGGAGGCTCCGCATAGGCTGGCGGGCGGCACGTGATCGGAAGGCGCCGCGCATGCGCAGACTCTCGCTTCCCCGAGGCCACGTGGGCAGAGCAATGGAAGCTGCTAAGTGAGGGGTTGTTTAAATTAGTGATGCTGCCTTGAGCATACAGGGTCGGGGAATGGGATGCAGGGTTGGACGCGGCACATGTGGTCTCTCTCCTCCGTTCTGCGGTGCCGAAGTTGATGTTGAAAGGATTCTAATGCTGAAATGAGACGTTCTTAAGGGTTTTTCCTCATCCCTGAGGTTCTACAAAGGGGAAAGAAGAAAAGGCAGAAAAAAAGGAGAAAAATAAAAAAGACAGAAAGAAAGAAAACCAAATATAAGATACAAAGAAAAGAAGACAAAATAAAAGAAAGAGAGGTCTCACCACTTTAGGGCTGACCAAAAGTTACAGTGCGTTATTGTATTATCATTATTTGCCCCCAGAGAAGGGCAAACACTGTTTCCTCCTCTCCCAGTTCATTCAAACTGGATTTTCACTGATTCCTTCTAATCTGTCCGGTTTTTGCAGCCAGGTAACCACAGCCACCACATCCCCTCTGATGAGCACAGCAGTGGAAGCCTGTCCAATGAAGACACCAATGTGTAGAAAGGACCCTTTCTCCTTGCATTTTCACCCAGTGGAAGCGGTTTGGAACATCACAGCACAACAGAGAAGCACAGGGCAGACAGTGCGGTTTTGGCAGTCTGCTGCCCTTGCCAGGATGCTCTGGCGCCTCGCCCGGAGCTGGCTGGCACCCCACAGTGGCTTTCCGCCAGTTTTACCAACCAGCATCAGTTAGACCCCACCAGATCTCACCCCAAAGCTCCCCGAGTGACTGATCAAGGTGTGCACGGAGGGGATGTGCTGAGGCAAGAGGATGGCAGTCACTGCAGCAACAACAGGTTCTGTTCCCTCCCTGGTACGGGCCTAACGAGCTGGACCTTCTAATTGCTACTTGGAGCCTACGGGGGGCTCTTCATCAGGCACTGCAGAGATAGGATGAGGGGGAACGGTTTTGAGCTGAAAGGGATTTAGATCTTAGGAATAAATGTTTTGCTGTGAGGGTGGGGAGGTGCTGGCCCAGGTTGCCCAGAGCAGTGGTGGCTGCCCCATCCCTGGAGGTGTTCAAGGCCAGGTTGGATGGGGCTTGGAGCCCCCTGACCCAGTGGGAGATGTCCCTGCCCATGGCAGGGGGTGGAACTGGATGGGCTTTGAGGTGCCTTTCAACCCAAACTGTTCTGTGATTCTACTTGGAAGATAAAGCAGCAGAATTATTTTATGCTTCTTAAATCGTTTCCTTTAATAGGAAGTGCTGCTTTACTTTACTTTGTGCTTCTGAAACAAACATTTGTGTTCCAAAAATATACAGTGTACAGGTACTCTGTAGCTATAGATACAAACATTTACAAAGGAACAAGCAGGCTGGAGTGGACTAGCTCGAAAAAAAATCATGCCTTCCCTTCTGGCCCTCCTGGAGCAGGACGAGCTGGGCCCACCACCCTGTAAGCAGGGCTATGGAAAAACACATGACTGAGAAAGAACTTACCCTCAGTGACTACAATGTGGATCGAAAAAATCCCCACACACTGAAGAAGTTTGGAGTCTGTTGCCTTCTCCCACCCCCCCTTTCATCACTATCATCTGCCTTAGTATCCGCATCCTGCATCCAAATTGCCTGGAGCCCACCTGCCTGTGTCTTCTCTACTGCCAAAGGGCTGATCCTGCATATAGGCATTGCCCAGCTTTACACCAGAGAGGAAAATGTGGTTCCCGAGACGTTTGGTTTCATCTGCAAGGTTTCCTCAAACTGAGGGGAACAGGGAACACTCTACAGTCGTAGCATTTTAGCGAATGGGTCGGTATGGGAATGTCATTCCTGGTATAAATGTTTGTACGGGATGAGCCGGAAGTGCTGGGTGAGCCGGGTGAGCTGGAAGTGCCGGGTGCGCGGCATGCGCAGGGTAGCCCAGAGGAGGAGTATGGATATGAGGATAAAATCCTGGTGGCAGAGCACCGTGGGTGGGTTGCTGCACGGGACCTGAAATCACTAGCTGCAGCAGGCTGTGGAGAGAAAAACAGACAGGCGTGAGGGTTATCGAGAGGCGGCTTTGGTCACAGCCCTCCCCAGCCCTTGGGGGCCTAGCTCTAAGGACACCTCATAACCAACACTCAGCACTGCACAGAGGCAAAAGGACCTTCAGGGATTCAGTTAAAATCTTTACAGCCTCCAGCCTTTTTTTCTTTCTTTCCTTCTTTTTTTTTTAAAAAATGGTTGCTCGTTGCAAAGAGTCAAGAAGCGAAGTGCACTTAAGCTCGGGGTCAGGTTAAACAAGCAGGGAGTTGGGGATGGGACAACTTTGGGCCAGGTTCCACATTTGAATTAATTTTCCCCTTCTGTGTGTTCTAGCACAGGCTGGGCAAGATCATCTGGGTGGTGGGAGTTGCTGAAGTCTCCTTTGGTCAAGAGGGAAGTCAAGTCTGCTTTCAGCTTGCAAGGGAAGAAGGAGCCAGCGCTAAGTTGTGTGTGAATAAAGGTCACCTTCCAGAAAGGACACATGAATTGTTAGAGGAGATTTTGTCTCAGCTGCCCTCAGGTGTGTCTGGGAATGTCCACCAGCACCAACACAGCTGTAGAAAAGTGTCTTACTTGTTATGTGGTAGCCGGGAGCACACAGTTCTCAGGTCATCTGAAAGAGGACAGAAAACAACAATGAGGGTAAAGCAGAAATCAGAGGGATTTTCCTCTCTGCTCTCCTTTCTAGGAAAATAGGATTACTGAAAAAGCTCAGTCATCAACAGATCCAGAATCCCACTGTCAGGTCAAGCACTTCCACAGGAGATAAAATGCTTCTCCATCTCACCAGTCATGACCTCAGCTTTCCACGAGACACTGTATGTCCAACGTTTTACCCACACTGCCATATAGAATTATAGAAGTGTTTGGTGGGGAAAGACCTTTGAGATTGGAGTCCAATCACACCTGTCCACTACTAAACCAGATCCCTAAGCACTTCATCTACCCAGCTTTTAAACCCCTCCAGGGATGGGGACTCCACCACCTCCCTGGGCAGCCTCTGCCAGTGCCCGAGAACCCTTTTGGTGAAGAAATTTTTCCATATGGAAAACGCAGCTCCATTTCCAGGCCGACCAAGCCTTAGTACAGGATTTGCAACACCTGCATACAAACAAGAAGGAACTAAGGCAGAGCAAATACAAGGTGTGACTGCCCACTGAATGTGGCATTTATGATGAGGAAGACATCAGGACAAAGCAAGGCAAAGCTTACCCAATATCCGGGTTGTATTGTTTGTGGTTTCTAAAGATTCCAGTGCAAAGAAACGTTGTTGGTTTTTTTTGCTGAGGTCTATCAATGAAGAACTGCACCTTTTTAGCCACCTCCAAACTTCTGCTACAGCAGAATAGCTAGAACCTACCCCAGTGCTAGAGTCCTGTTGGAACAGCATGAGAACAAGCTCCACTCTTTGTACTGATGAAGGCACCCCCAGAGCACTGAAAGAGCCGCTATTTCAGCTGCTACTTACACTGAATCACCTTCCACTTTTACAGTCAGAACAAGCACTCAGAATGAACAGCTAGGAAAACACAGAGCCACAATAAGTCATCAATGCAAAAGCCTCCGCTTTCCTACTCGTTCTCACACCTAGAGCTACTTTCTGAAAGATTAGAAAGAAGAATGTTGAGACTGGACCAGCAGCGCTGGTTCAGCCAAGGGAAAAGCCCTAGATGCGCTCTGCCACCAGGGTCTGCACTAACTGCCCACGCTTCGGGCAGCTTGGAGCCTTCTGGTTGCACCAAAAATGGCCTTATTTTCAAGATAATGTATCCAAAAACCGGTCTGGCTGGCTGACCCTGTGCTGTGTTAAGGCAGTTCCCATTTTCATCTCTGCAGGTCTTTCAGTAAGAGCTGATTTTGGAGAGGAAGGACAGATGAAAGCCACATTAGCAGGTTTCTTTACTAAGCTTAACTAAAATCGTACGTGCTGTAATAGAGACACTCATTACAGGAGAGCTGAAGGCCCCAGAAGTTCCAGATGAACAGTTTTTGCTTACTTTTCAAATTCCTTGTCTAGCACACCCACCCCATGGTTTATCTGCTCCATGGTCTCTCCTTCAGCAGGCAAACTGGCAGAAGTCAAACCAAAGCACAGTGAAACAGTGCTTCTTAAACAGCTACAAGCAATTCCAAGGGGAACAAATTTGTCCCCATGCCAGACACCCAGCTATAACCCTGCTGTGCACACTGCGTGGTGGGAGAGCAGTTCTCCAGCTCTGCAAAGCAATGCACCAGTCACCTGCACCAATGAGATCTACTTTCTTACTCCCCATCTAGTTATTTTTCCTGAACTATTTCCTGCACTATCGCTTCCTAAGAAAGGTAAACTAATACTTCTCCTGTGAACACGTTGATCTTTACTCCCCTCACCTCAAAACTCCCTCTCACAACATCCACACCCTGGAGGAAAAGAATCCCATGCCAAAGTCTGTGCCAGCCCCACTGACAATGTACCTCTAGTGCACAGGAGTGCTCCTGATGCCATGGCCACTTGCAAAGCCTGAGCCAGTCTGTCCAGAGCCAGTTCAATCTCTTTGGATGCGTTGAGAGGATTGAGTTCATCAGACAGTCTGTTAATTTCCTCAACAAGTGGAACCATGTGGTCAAAAGGTATAAGCCCCAGGCGCCCATAAAGGTTCTTCTCCGTTAAATGCCCCTGAAGCATCATAAGAACTTGCAGGACACTGAGATGGAGTTTTGAATACAGCTGGTGGCAATCTCTGTCTTCTCCTGAGGACGAGTCCTTGGCAATTTTGCTGGGGGGGTGTCCATTTGAGAGAGAGGCTTTCTTCTTCCTTTTGTAAGCCAAGGGGGCCTTCACGCACCAACGGATCAGTCCGGTCAGTGGAGTGAGCTCTAAAAACCCTATTGGCAGGTTGGCTGCGATAGGAGTGTTTAGGAAGGTGATGAGGATCAAGCGAGGGTCTTCAAAGATCCAGGAAACAATCAACTCGAGCAGATCCGAAGGAGGGATGAGGTCATCTGAAGATAGGAAAGATATTGTTGGGTAAGCTTAGCCTGGCATAGGACAGCAGTCTCTAATCTCTCACACATACCCTTCCCACACTGGCACAATTACAATTGCAAAACCTCCCCAACTCTGCTGGTTTTCCAAGACACCAAATGTCGCTGCTCGTTTCTCCCAGGGAAGGCACAACCACGTTCCTATCAACTTTACCTTCACCACCACCACCACATGCCAACATTCATCCCTTTTCCCAGCAAAGCTTCTTCTGTCATTTTCTTCTCTCCCACCCACCCTCCATTCACTTTCGCTCTAAACTCATTCTCCATTTATCCCTGGCCACAAGAAGTACAATGGGCAAGGGAATAGGAAAGACATGTGGGCACTTCTTTCTCCTCACCTCAATCACTCAACTCATTTCTCTTCAGGCTTGCCTAAGCAAGCATGTCTTCCTGGAAAAACTGAACACATCACCCTGATCACATCACAGGTAAAGAATTAAAAGATTATGTAAATCTTCAAACAAGAAGTGAAATGTGGTCACGAACTGAAGCTTGATACAGACAAGAAAAACACTGACTTCCCAGTAATCGTGCTTCATCCAGTCACCGGGGCAGGTGACCGGATTGAGTGACAAGGAACTTCAATTATGAGATGTGTACAGCGTCAAAGGGCTTGGCCCACAACTATCTCGTCAGGTCTTTTGTGTCTGAAATGACTTATAGAGAGAATTGCTGATACGCACTTGATACAGAATCGGTATTTTTGTTTTTAGCCTTTCTGAGACCTCCAAGCATCATACAAACTGCTGTTCGTGTGACCGAGTCCTGTCCTCAGGACATGGTGCAGACTGCCCAGTTACAGATCATGGAATCATAGAATCATTAAGGTTGGAAAAGACCTCTAGGTTCCTCCAGTCCAACCATCAACACAAACCTCCTGGCCACACCATGGCTGATTCAAGCCAGGATGCCATTTGCCTTTTTGGCCCCTGGGCCACAGCTGGCTCATGTTCAGCCACTGTCGAACAACACCTCCATATGCTACTCTGCCAGGCAGCTTTCCAGCTGCTCTGCCCCAAGCCTGTGACGCTGCACGTGGTTGTTGTGTCCCAAGTGCAGGACTCAGCACTTGGCCTTGTTGAACCTCATCCCATTGGTCCCAGACCATGGATCCAACCTGTCCAGGTCTCTCTGCAGAGCCACCCTGTCCTTGAGCAGATCAACACTCCCACCCAACTTGGTGTCATCTGCAAACTCGCTGAGGGAGCACTTCATGCCTTCATCTGGATCATGAATAAAGATATTAAACAGAAACAGCCCCGGTACTGTGCCCTGGAAACACCGCTTGTGACCAGCTGCCAACTAGATTTAACTCCGTTCACCAGGACTCTCTGGGCCTGGCCATCCAGCCAGTTTTTACCCAGTGAAGAGTTCGCCTGTCTAAGCCATGGACTGCCTGTTTGTCTAGGAGAATGCTGTGGGAGACAGTGTCAAAGGCCTTACTAAAGTTTAGGTATATAACATTGTCCTTAACACAAGTGGCCAATTTGAGCTCCAGCTGGGCTTTTGCCTCCCTAATTTTCTTCCTACACGACTTAACGATATCTTTGAACATAACGTGACTTATCTGCCCTTCTTTCCAAAGGCGATACACCCTCCTTTTCTCACTTAGCTCCTTCAGAAGCTACTTACTCATCCAGGCTGGCTGGCTGCCCCTATGGCTCCTCTTACAGCACATCGGGACAGCCTGCTCCTGTGCCTTCAAGATTTCATTCTTGAAGTACATTCAGTACATCTTGAAGTACATCAGCAAGTTTGCAGATGATACCAAGCTGGGAGGAAGTGTCGATCTGCTGGAGGGTAGGAGGGCCCTACAGAGGGACCCTGACAGGCTGGAGAGATGGGCTGACTCCAATACCATGAGGTTTAACAACTCCAAGTGCCACGTTCTACACTTTGGACACAACAACCCCATGCAGAGCTACAGGTTGGGGACAGAGTGGCTGGAGAGCAGTCAGGCCAAAAGGGACTTGGGAGTGCTGACAGACAGGAAACTTGACATGAGCCAGCAGTGTGCCCAAGCGGTATCCTGGCCTGCATCAGGAGTAGTGCGGCCAGGAGGACTAAGGAAGTTATCATCCCCTTATACTCGGCACTGGTCAGGCTGCACCTTGAGTGCTGTGTCCAGTTATGGACCCCTCAGTTTAAGATGTTGAGATGCTGGAGTGCGTCCAGAGGAGAGGGATGAGGATGGTGAAGGGGCTGGAGCACAAGCCCTGTGAGGCGCGACTGAGGGAGCTGGCGTTGTTTAGCCTGGAGAAGAGGAGGCTCAGGGGAGACCTTATTGCTCTCTACAACCACCTAAAAGGAGGTTGTAGTCAGGCAGGGGTTGGTCTCTTCTCTCAGGCAACCAGTGACAGAACAACAGGACGTGGTCTCAAGCTTCGTCAAGGGAAGTTTAGGCTCGATATTAGGAAGAAATTCTTCACTGAAAGGGTGACTGGCCATTGGAATGCGCTGCCTGGGGAGGTGGTGCAGTCACCATCCCTGGAGGTGTTTAAGGAGAGATTGCATGAGGCACTTAGTGCCATGGTTTAGATGATGAGCGCGTGTAGGTGTTGGGTCAGAGGTTGGACTCGATGATCTCAAAGGTCTTTTCCAACCTTGTGATACTGTGATAACATCCAGAGCCCATCCTCAGGGCTGTTGATGTTATCTACGAGGCAATGGATGTTATCCACTAGGCAGGTCACCTGCTCATAGGAAGAGATCAGGTTGGTCAAACAGGACCTGCTCTTCATGAACCCATGCTGGCTGGGCCTGATCCCGTGGTTGACCGGCACTTGCCTGGTGAGCGCGCTCAGGATCAAGCACTCCATAATCTTTCTTGGTATCAAGTTCAGGCTGACAGGCTTGGATTTCACTGTATCCTCTTCGGCCCTTCTTGTGGATGGACACCACATTGGCAAGCCTTCAGTCATATGGGACCTCCCTTGTTGACCAGGACTGTTGACAAATGATGGAGTTTGGCTTGGCAAGCTCCTCTGCCAGGTCCCTCAGTACTCTTGGGTGGATCCCATCCAGTCCCACAGACTTGTGAGTGTCAGGTGGCATAGCAGGTCATTGACCAGTTCCTCCTGGATTATGGGAGGACTTATCCTGCTCTCTGTCCCTGTCTTCCAGCTTAGAGGGCTGAACATCCTGGGGGTAACTGCTCTGACAATTAAAGACAGAGGCAAAGAAGGCATTAAACACCTCAACCTTTTCCTCATCCGTGGTAGTAATGTTCCCATCCATATCCAGTAAAGGATGGAGCTTCTCATTGGCACTCTTTTTGTTGCTGATCTAGTATCTTCTACACACCCTTTGGGAACCTCCTAAACTGTTTCCTCTCTGCTGTGTTGTATTTCCAGCAGGTGTCAGGTAAGTTGAAATCCCCCATGACAACAAGGGGCAGTGATTGCAAGGCTTTTGCTTGCTGCTTACAGAGTGTTCCACCAACCTTCTCATCCTGGCCAGATGGCCTAGAACAGACTCCCAGCAGGATATCCGTCTTGTTGGCCTTCCCTCTCATAAGCACCTGACCTTATCATCATCTTATCATCACAAACCTCTGTTCAATGGATACCCTCCCTAACACAGAGAGCCACCCCACGACCTCTCCTTCCCTGTCTATTCCTTCTGAAGAGCTTACAGTCATCCATTGCAGCATTCCAGTCATGAGGGTCATTCCACCATGTTTCTGTGATGACAACTAAGTCATAGCTATCCTGCTGCACAAAGGCTTCCAGCTCCTCCTGTTTGTTGCTCGTGCTACATGTGTTGGTGTAGAATCCACTTAGGTTGGTCTATGGTTTTTAGCCCCAACATTGGGACGATACTCCTAGGCTTATCTCTAGTGAGCCTGGTTCTATTTCCTTCCCCCTTCAAACTGAGTTTAAAGCCCTTTTGATGAGCCCCACCAACTCATGAACAAGAATCCTTTTCCCCCTCTGAAGCATTGCCAGCAGGCCCAGTGCTGGGTAAACCTCCCTATGACCAAAAAAACCCAAAATGCCACCGATGGGACCAGCCTCTGAGCCATGTGTGAATCACAATTTCTTTCAGTGTTCTTCTCTGCCTCTGATGGGACTGAGGAGAACATTACCTGTGCTCCTGATCCTTGAACGAACCAATCACCCCAGTGCCCTGAAGTGCCTTTTGATGGTTTTTAGACTTCTCTCTGCAACATCATCACTGCCTACCTTTATAACCAAAAGTGGGTAATAACCAGAGGGCTGAACCAGATCAGGGAGTTTCCCAGTAATGACTTTAAGCTCGGCCCAGGGAGGCAGCAGACCTCCCGTTGGGAAGGGTCTGGTTGACATACTGGGCCCTCTCATCCCCTCAGAGGGCAATCGCTGACAACAACCACCCTTCATTTTTTCTTAATGGATGCTGTCACAACGCGTGGGGCTGACCCCCTGGATGGACCTTCACCTGCCTCCTCATTGGCCTGGCCCCCAGGTTCATATGAAGCTTTATATCCGTTGTGTAAGAGCAACTGGGAAGGTGATGGAAGCTGCAAGGGCAATCACCTGCTGACCCAAGCAGGGACCTGTTACCATTCTCCCCAGTCTCTTAAGAGTCTCTCTTTCTGCTCAGTGGCAAGAGAGCAGGGGATCCTCAGATTCTTCCGGAGCCTCCACCTGCTGCCTTGCCCTTAGCAACAGTTGGGTGTTGATTCCATCAATCTATCTTCCTTTCACACCCTCTGATACTTCATAACCTTTCTGCTTCCTTCTTCACTAGGCTAAAGAGATCATTCATCTGATTGGACTGAAAACAGCCGTTGTCTCCACTGCCTTCTGGAACTGGTGACCAGTTCAGGCACTCCCTGCAGGCAGAGACTTGGACAGCCATATGTTCGCGTAGGAGCTCTTTGTAGAGCAAGCTTCCTTTCCTTGTGTCACCAATAACATCTCAAATGAACTAAGCAATTAAAAAAAAAATACTTCCTGCAACTCATTTCCTTTCTGACACATCTTTTAATTAGCTGGATGTGCAAAATGTTTCCTTTCTCGATAACAAATCCTTTTTGCTTTACTGGGTGATATGGGATGTGGGTAGTTTGCGTGTGGTTGTTCCCCGGACTACCATGAGCTCTCTTGTCTCTCCTGCTGAGTAAACCACTAGCTGGTCACACACATAGTTAGAGTGCATGAGAAGCACGCTGCTGATTGCATTTCTTGTCACTGCTCAACAAAAACTCTGCTCCTGCTTGCAAATGTTCGGAATTTGCATTTCCTCCCCTTTTTGGAAGGAATCGGACTAGCAGAGCTGCTGCATAGGTAGGTGACACACAACAGGGAGGCCGAACTGCCCAGTCCAGGCAGATCAGCCTTCACTCCTAGAGCTGCTCAATCAATAAGTGTCCTTTGCTCTCTGCAGAGGATGGTGCCCTTTGTGTAAGGCATTATCAGGCTGCTTCTCCAGCAAAGACTCTCCCTTTAGCCACTGAGGGATTATTTTTATTCTCATTCCAATGACAGAGGATGCAACAGCCACGCCCCTGAGCTGCTTCTGGCAACAACTGAGCTGAAAGAGGGGAGACTGAGATGAGATCTTAGGACAAAATGTTTTGCTGTGAGGGTGGGGAGGCCCTGGCCCAGGTGCCCAGAGCAGTGGTGGCTGCCCCATCCCTGGAGGTGTTCAAGGCCAGGTTGGATGGGGCTTGGAGCCCCCTGATCCAGTGGGAGGTGTCCCTGCCCATGGCCAGAGGGTTGGAACCAGATGGGCTTTAAAGTCCAGCCCAAATCGTTCCATGATTATACAATAATGACACAGTAATGAGCATCTTTAGAATTGCAGCAGTTGATTCACTTGCAACACCTAGTGTTGCATTATCCTGCATCTCCTACTTTCAAAGACAGAAAACCAAAGACAGTAAGCCAAACGCTCACCTGCAGAGAGGTCGTAGAGCGCTGTGACCGATGTAATGAACTGGCAGCAGAAGCGAGGACTGGCACTGAATATCTGCTTCAGCGTCTGGATGGACCCTGGCACCAAGTTGCAGTAGTCATCCACCAGGGCTCGGGCAAGCCTCACGCAGTACACGGCTGGGGTTCGCTGCAGCACCGCAGGGTGGCACACAAGGAAAAGAGGAATAAAATCAACCATAGCAGGTTCTACAGAGCCAACTTTAAAGTTCAAATTGAAGAAAACACTCTGCCTGCCCATCTCACCCAGCCGCTTCGTTGCTTCAACATTGGTGCTTCCACTTTCCCAACGTTAAAGCATGCTTTCTCTTGCTCACTCTCAAATTACTATTTCATGGTATTAAAATAGATGGCGATATTGAATCCCCAACATAAGAAGGATATGGAACTGTTCGAATGGGTCCAGAGGAGGCTGTGAAGATGATCAGAGGGCTGGAGCACCTCTCCTATGACGACAGGCTGAGAAAGTTGGGGTTGTTCAGCCTGGAGAAGAGAAGACTTCAGGGGGGACCTCATAGAGGCCTTCCAGTACTGAAAGGGGCTCCAGGAAAGCTGGGGAGGGACTTTTTACAAGGGCTTGGAGTGATGGGACGAGGGTTAACAGCCTGAAACTGGAAAAGAGAAGATTTAGATAAGACATTAGGAAGAAATACTTCACGATGAGGGTGGGGAGGCCCTGGCCCAGGTTGCCCGGAGAAGTGGTGGCTGCCCCATCCCTGGAGGTGTCCAAGGCCAGGCTGGATGGGGCTTGGAGCCCCCTGATCCAGTGGGAGGTGTCCCTGCCCGTGGCAGGGGGTTGGAACTGGATGAGCTTTAAGGTCCCTTCCAACCCAAACCACTCTACGATTCTATGATTTTTATGATTTTATGTTTACAATATCTGTACTTTAAAATTAAAACCTTTTCCATCAATATTTTGACTTAAGAAAGTTTTTTACTACTTCAGCAACATAGTTGCAGGACTCGAAGGTCCAAGTCTGCTGACAACTTGAAACTGGGGGAGCTGTTGACACTCCGGAGGGCAAAGACTGAGGCTCTGCAGAGGGCTCTGGACAAACTGGAGAGCTGGAAATCAACAACCGCACGAAGTTTAACCAGGGCAAGTGCCAGTTTTGCCCGTGGGCCATGGCAGCCCCGGTTGGACAGACAGACCAGGGAGCAAGAGGCTGGAGAGCAGCCCTGCAGAAAGGGACCTGGGGGTTCTGGTAAGTAACAAGATGAACATGAGGCAGCAGTGCCCTGGCAGCCAAGAGGGGAACCGTGTCCTGGGGTGCATCCAGCATGGCATCACCAGCTGGGAGAGGGAGGGGATTGTCCTACTCTGCTCTGCACTGGGGCAGCCCCACTTCGAATACTGTGTGCAGTTTTGGGTGCCACAATAGAAAAAGGACACGAAACTACTGGGGAGTGTCCAGAGGAGGTCACAAAACTGGTGTCGGTTCTAGAGGAGAAATCATATGAGGAGAGGCTGAAGTCCCTGGGTCTGTTCAGTCTGGAGCAGACTGAGGGGGGGATCTCATGGCTGTTTACTGCTTCCTCACATAGGGAAGAGGAGGAGCAGGTGCTGAGCTCTTCTCTCTGGTCACCAAGGACAGAACCTGAGGAAGATGTGCCAGGGGAGGATTAGGTTGGACAGTAGGAAAAGGTTCTTCCCCCAGAGGGTGATGGAGCACTGGAACAGCTCCCCACGGAAGTAGTCATCAAGCCTGACAATATTCCAGAAGTGTTTGGGCAACTCCCTCTGCCATAGGGTGTGAATGTTGGGGTTGCCTTGTGCAGGAGCTGGACTCAATGGTCCTCGTGGGTCTCGTCCAACTCGGGTCACTCTATGATAGTTCAATGAGTTCAGTACCAGAATAATGAGTTCAGTAACCTGTTAGTTATGCTTGAAATTAGAAATATGGAATAAACACTGTGCAGTCTTCATGGCACTGAAGAGTTGTGATCTGCAAAAAACTACTCCTCCTTCTGCTGACTAGACTACATCCCCTCCTCCCCTACCCAGGCCCATCTGATGGGAAAGGAGGGAGCCCACAGAAACTTTATGGGTCTGCCTCCTTCTGTCCTCCCCTCCCTGCACAGTCTTTCTGCTCTTCCCTTCTGTAAAGCAGGTGAATTCTGCGCAGGCTGCAAAGGCAGCAGGAACAAGGATGTGCTCCCTAGGATCTGCAGTGGGGAATCTCAGTGGGAAAGAAGGAGACACAGGAGATCTCCAATGTAACAGCGTCTGTGGAGAACAGATGCAAGTGTTTCATGCCCAGATCTCAAGAGAGAGGTTTATCCCTTCCGCCATGTGCAAAATCTGCACATCAAGGCACACTTTATTTCCCAAACTCCAGAGTTGGCTTCTTTGGGCAATGTAACCATGGGCTGTCATGGTTTTGTTCCCACTGATCCCTTCTGACATGCTGTGGGGGTCATAAAAATCAATAAAATCTTCATCAACTGTTAAAAAAACCCCAAATTTTCTTCTGTCCATGCAGCACGCAAATATTTTGGCAAAAGCTCTACCTTCACGGTGGAGCAACGGAGTGAGCAGGAGCACAGAGGTGGGGTGAGCATGGCTGCAGCAGAGTGGTTACTCAGCTGAAACAGCCACAGAGGTGGCAACCAATGGTTAGGTGACACTACTTCAGCTCACGGCACATCCCTCCCTCCTTCCCTGCCACTTTCCTGCCTGCACAGCACTGGTACCTGCAGCCAGAAGGCAGCGCACTCCAGAACAGGAACCCTGCACACAGCCACTGCCATGGAAACCAGCTTTCCTAGTAAAGCCATCCTGCTGTCGTCGGCTTTGTTTCCTTGAGGGCTGAAGAGAGACGAGAAAATGATCTGCCGGACCGAATCCTTGGTCTGCTCTTGGAAATAATTGCACATGATCTCAAGGAGCTGAAGTTCCTGAAGGGAATTCAGTCTCTGAAAGAAAACAAAAGCAAAGCTGCAAAATATACTGGGGCTCTTGAAGAACTGAGAGTTGTTTTGGTGAAAGACAGGAACAGCAAAGGCCGAGAGCTTCTCTCAGGTGTCAGAAATGCAGTCTTTGTGCATGGTGCACACATTCAAGCTTCCTGAACCTTCGCTGCATTTACCTGCTTACACAGAAAAGCTTTAGGTTGTATTTGAACACCTGGATACCCAAGACTGGGACCTGCTGTACCAGCAAGTGCTGCCCACAAACTGAGAGATGAGACCCATAGTGACACTGGGGTGAAAAATATTCCTCCCTCTCCAAATAACAGCACTAAGAGAATCACAGGGCAGATCTAGGGGCACCACAGCCAGGTCCAGCAGACCACCAGGCCCATGCAGCCTGACATCCACCACCAGCTGTGGCCTCTGGCCGTGGTTCTCTGGAAGGCCCCCACCTTGGCTCCAGCACGCGCCTACCATCTAAAAACCTTGGTGCATCTCAGCCACAGCACTGTGAGGCCACGGACAGGACCCAGGGACCTCAAGACCCCCACACCTCCCCAGGGCCCTGTCTGGTCTCTGAGTCCTGGCCAGTTCATTAGGGCCTTGGCAGCCAGACCTCTCCCGCTAAAAATAACCCTCAGTCACCAGCCCCCTGTTCTGTCCCTCTAAGGTCTCAGACTCCAGCATCAGCCCACCAGGGCCCCTGTTCTTTCCTCCCTGGCCCCTCCCTGGAGTTAGGCCCGGCTTCTCACACTGTATCCTGGTCTGGTCTTACGTGGCCAAACCTTGCGTATGCCCTGCTTCCCCTTGCCCTCGGCCTCCTGTCCCCCGACGCCTCCAGCCTCCTGTGTGTGTCCTCGGCCTCCTAACCCCACCCCCCCTCCTTCCCCTCGGCCTCCCGCGCGTCTCCCCTCCCCTTCGGCCTCAGTCTGTCATCGTGTCCCGCCCGTCCCGTTCCCCTGTCCCCTGCCCTTCTACAGCCTCCTATCCCCCCCGAACTCTGGTCTCCTGCCTTCCCTCCAGCCTCCTGTGTTCCCCTCTCGCCCCCTGGGGCCCTCAGCCAGGCCTGGCCGCCCCCCGGGCCCACCTTTGGGGGGGCGCCTCGCTCCTTGGGCACCTGGAAGAGGAACTCCTCGAGGAGTTCGGCGGGGCCCTTGTCGCCGAGAGGCAGCGGGGAGCTCTGCAGCTGGCTGCTGAAGTAGATGTCCAGGTGGTACAGCACCTCCTTGGCGGCGCTGAGCGCGTCCCGCCGCAGCAGCGAGTGCCGAATGTCGCTCATGGCGCGGATACCCCCGGTCCCCTCCGCCCCTCGCGGCTCCCAGCGCGAGGGGAGCAAGAGCAGCGCGCTACGGCGGCCGTCGCGGGCAAAAAGGAGCCGAGCGAGAACGCCGCCCGCAGCGCCCCCTGGTGGAACCGCCCGGCATGGCTGCAGGGCTGAGATGTTGGGTGCTGGGGAGGGGGTGAGACTGAGGGGGAGGTCGAGATTGAGGGGGTGAGATTTGGGGTTGAGATTGGGATAGGGCTGAGGCTGGGGGCGTGAGGTTGGGGATGCTGGAAAGGAAGGGGCCGGGAGGGAGAGGGCTGAGAGTGGGGAGGTTGAGATTACGGGTGACTGAAATTGGGGGTGGCTGAGATTGGGGGGGTGAGGTTGAGGGGGTGAGATTGGAAGGGGTGATATTGGGGGCTGAGATTCGGGTAGGGCTGAGACTGGAGGCTGAGACTGGGGGTCTGGGAGGGAGGGGTCTGGGGGGAGAGGGCTAAAATTAGGGGGCTGAGAGTGGGGAGGTTGAAATTGAGGGGCTGAAATAGGGGAGGCTGAAATTGGGGGGACTGGCATTGGGGGGGAGGCTGAGATTGGGGGATGAGGCTGAGATTGAGGGGTTGAGATTGGGCATGTGAGATTGGAAGGGCTGTCTGAGATTGGAGTAGGGCTGAGATTGGGGAGTGAGGTTGAGGGGCTGGGATTCGGGGGCTGATATTGGAGATTGAGGAGTTGATATGTGGGGGCTGGCTGAGTTTCGAATAGGGCTGAGACTGGGGGGCTGAGATTGCGGGAGTGGCTGGGTTGGGGAGCATGACCCTGGGGGAAAGAGTCCAGGAGGAACGTCCTGGGAGGGATCTTGGCCCAGGGAGGGTGTTCAGGCCCTGAATGGATCTTGGTCTGGTGGGGAGGGGGCTGACCTGAGGCCTTCATGGCCTGGGAAGTCCAGGCTCTGAGGGGGTCTTGGCCTTGGGGAGGGGTGTCAGACCCTGGGAGGCCATTTCCCAGGCAGCACCTGGCTCAGGGGTGCTTGGAGAGGGGGAAGCCCGGTTCTTGGGCTGGCTCTGGGAGAGTCTAGTCCTGGTGGGGGGATGCGTCAGGACCTGGGAGGACATCACCCAGGAGGACCAGGCCTTGGGGGTCACGTCCTGGAGAAAGCCTGGCCCTGGGACTGGTACTTGGGGGGCTGTCACCTCCTGTGACCTCTTGGGCAGGTGTGGGCATGGGCTCTGCAGCAGGGACCTGGCAGGTTTCAGGACTCGCAGGCCAGCACGTGCCCCTGTTCTGGGCTCCTGCTGGCCCTGGCACGCTTGCATGGAACTGGCTTGTGGGAAATGTGAGGTGGGAATCACGGAATTGCTTGCTTGGAAAAGACCTTTGAGATCATCAAGTCCAACAGTCCCTGTGCACTACTGAACCAGATCCCTGAGCACTTCATCTACCCATCTTTTGAATCCCTCCAGGGATGGGGACATAGAATCATAGAGTGCTTGGTGTGGGTGAAATAAACACTTTCTAAAAAAATTGGAGCTGGTGATGCATGAGAGCTGCCCGCGACCCGCACTGGGGAGCAGCGGTTCCCCATGGGTGGTCTCTGGGATTCACCTCCACCTCATGATATCTTGTTGGTGATTTTATCAATGCAGGCACATTGTCAGCCTTACCTGCGGCAGGAGGTGGAGATACTGTGGAGAAGGTCATTTTTTTCCACTGAGTAGACCTTCATTTCCGTGAGAGATATCACGTGAAGCCTGTGGCATCCTGAGTTGGCTTGGCAAGGTGAGCGTGTCCCTCCACATAAATGCAGGTGCAACTCCTTCCCCTTCCTGAGACTTTGGACAACACCAAAGGTAGGTCCTGCTCCATGCTCCTCCTGCTCCCCAGGTGCTCCCCTCTCCAACGTCGCCTTCTGCAACTCTGCTTAATTTTGCCAAGACTTTGTGTTCGGGCTGAGCCTGGGTGCAGCTCACAAGAATCGCCCAGGATGGATCCGTTCCTCTAGAGGTGTCTCTGCCGCGGAGGGCTCCTGGGGCTTTGAGCAGTTTGTGGTGTGACCAAATTGTAGTGTTACCAAATCGTGGCAATAGGGAATCATTGCGTTCTCAACTGGAGGGACTGGTAGTGTTTGCAGCCGTAGTGAGGATGCAAGGGAGGAAAGGTGAGGACTGAGCTAGAGTAGCTGCCCAGAAGAAGTGGTGCTGGGGGCAGGGAGCCTTTCCACAGGACAGGTGTCAGGGAAGGTAGCTACTCCTCAATTTTCAAGGCTCCTGGGGAGCCGGGTGCTTGGGGTGTCTGGTCTTGGGCAGCACTCACAGCTCATCTGCGGGTGAAATATTGCCCCATGGAGCTGAGTGGCACAGGAAATGCCACCCAAATGCCATTCTCCATGGTTTGGGGCCACTTTGCTGCCTTAGCAGGTGTCCTGGGGGACTCCAGCCTGGGTGAGGCTGGGGCAGAGGCAGTGCTGAGGGTCAGTGGGGCAGGATATCCATCCCTTGCTCTGTCCCACCACAACTGCTGTGGGGTCTTTTGGGTCTCCAGCACAGACCCAGGGAGGGGTGGGAGAGGTGCAAGCCCAGCGACCTTGGTGTCCCTGGTGGCTGCTGCCCATACCAGGCCGGGAGAGGTGTCTAGGCTGAACAGGGTGACTGAGGAAGTGACTGCTCTGCGTTGCCATGAAATGGCATTTGCTCCTTGTCAGCCCTGGCCCCGCGGGTGGACTGGCCTCCCTCCACGAGGGACAGGCAGGAGGACGCCCCACGGGAGATGGGGACAGGGACTCATCAGCCCAGGGCTAGAGCTGTGTGGCTGGACAGGGGTGGACTATCCTTGGGTCCTGGTGGGTCATAGGAAAACAGACACCTCCCAGTGATACCAGTACGACCGGTGGGAACACCCTGGTCACCCTGGCTGTCTGTGCCAAATCCCCCTGCCAGGCAGTGGGGCTGAGCTCATCCCTGCCCCTCTGCACGTAGGATGGCGGCCTCGAAGCTGGTGCTGTCGCTGCTGGTTGCATCTCTCCTGCTGCAAGTGGCCGTTACGCTGAGGATCTGTGCCTTCAACATCAAGTCATTTGGGGTCACTAAGATGTCCAATGACGCTATTGCAGATAAAATTGTTAAAGTGAGTACTGGGGGAGAGGAACATTCCTGGCCACTCTTTGGTCTCTGGGATGCAGCCAGCGTGAGGGAGTAGGGCAAAGGTTTCTGCAGGAATCCATCCCTGCATGTGTCCATCCATGCAGCCACTCAACCTTCAAGCCATCTGTTGACACCTCCCGTCCATTGACCTGTGGATCCATCCATTCAACTATCCCTCTGTCCACCCATTCATTTACCCATCTACCCACCCATCCAGCTATTCACACTTCCATACATTTCGTCCATCCGTCCACCTGCTCTTCCTCCAACACCATCTCCATGCCAGGGAAGGGTGTTGCTTGGTGCTGCGCAGGTTCCTCACTCGGAGCAGCCTATGAGGGAGGAGCTGCTGCGATGGTGGGTAGCAGAGAAATTTGTTGTAGCAGCACTGTGTCACCCCAGGGTCCTTCCAAGCCAGAGGACACCAGCAGAAGAGCTCCCTCCCTGGCTCTCGGGTGTCCGTCCGCCTGGTGCCAGCCTGGGAGCCTTCCCAGCCCATCCTAGGCCCCCATGGGTCATCCATGAGCAGCTCCTGGCCAAGGGTGAGCAACTCAGCTTCTCCCCCCAGATCCTGCAGCAGTACGACATCAGCGTGGTGCAGGAGGTTCGAGACAAAGATCTGGTCGCCGTGAATCAGCTCATGGAGAAGCTCAACAGGTGGCCCCAATGGCACAGGGTGTGGGGGGGCTGCAAATGTGATGCTGGGACAGATCCTGGCTGGTGTGTCTCCATGCCATGGCACCTCGGGCTTGGCCGGAGTGAGCTCACTGGGTGCTGGCGGGCACTGGGAACCTCCTCTCACCCTCTCTACATCTCTCTTCCAGTGCGTCCCCAAACTTATATGTCAATTTGTCCAGTGAACCTCTGGGCTGGAGCACCTACAAGGAGCAATACCTCTACATCTACAGGTAAGGGATGCCACCCAGCTCCAGCATCCCCCATGTCACCTGATGTTCCACCTGCGGACCCTGAAGGGCGATGGTACCTTCGGGGCCCCGGCTGTGGCAGGATAGGTGCCAGGGTCTGCCACACTCTCCTCCCTCAGGTCGGACAAAGTCTCGGTGTTGGAGAAGTACCAGTATCTGGACCAGGCTGCCTTTAGCAGGGGGC
This sequence comes from Neomorphus geoffroyi, assembly GCA_033558235.1. Classification (NCBI taxonomy): domain Eukaryota; kingdom Metazoa; phylum Chordata; class Aves; order Cuculiformes; family Neomorphidae; genus Neomorphus; species Neomorphus geoffroyi. The sequence goes on from JAUMJM010000038.1 coordinate 9,979,547, forward strand.
CCTTTGCTGTCAAGTTCTACTCCCCCAACACAAGTGAGCAGAGCTGATGCTTGGTAGCCCCTTGACCTGTCTCAGTCACAGTCACAGTCACAGTATAATATGGTTGGAAAAGACCTTTGTGTTCCCTGTCATGGCTCCAGCTGCTTCCCATCCTGTCCCACATCCCATGGCCTGCTCCCTCCCATCTTGTGCCATCCCCCACCATCTGCTTCCTCCAGTTGTGTGCCATCTCCCACCCTGTCCCATCTCCTAACTCCGTACCATCACTTCCACCTCCCCAACAGCTCCCCAGGGCGCACACACTCTCCCATCTCTCTCACATCCCGTCTCCTTCCCAAACCACATGGCTTGGAACAAATGATGGGAAGCAGGAAGCTGGGGCTTGGCCCGGGGTGGTCTCCTGGGGTTCCCACTCTGTTCCTGAGTGCAGCACCCGAGCTGGGAACTGATGGCTGCTTGTCTGGCAGAGGTGAAGGAATTTGTGATGGTGCCCCTGCATTCCGAGCCAGGGAATGCGGTAAAAGAGATCGATGCGCTCTACGATGTCTACACTAATCTCATCAACAAGTGGAAAAATGATGTAAGCGACCATGTGTGACTCGGCTCCTGCTCCGGGGCAGCCGAGAGGGCTGGGGTGTGGCCTCCACGCATCCTGTCCTCCATCCTGGGGTCGATGTGTCCCATGGGAGACCTCTCATACCCCTGAGAGTGGTGGCCACCCTGGCCATGTCCTTGCATGGAGCTGCAGGGTGGCTCTGCTGCCATTCCTGGGGGTTGTCCTTCTGTACTGGGGAGAACCAGGAGGGTCCAGTAAGAATTTAGGGAGCCCTTGGTGGGTGTAAGGTGCCTGGGTAGGGACACAGGACACTGCCCTGCAGAACATCCTCTTCCTGGGCGACTTCAACGCTGACTGCAACTACGTGAAAAGAACCGATTGGCCCAAAATTCGCCTGCGCAACCTCAGCGCTTGCGAGTGGCTCATCCCTGACGACGCTGATACCACCGTTACTGCCACTACCCACTGCGCCTACGACCGGTGAGGGCTGCAGCGGTGGCGTGGGGGATGGTATAAGGGAGTATGTCTTGGGAGGTGGGCACTCACACTCCTGAAATGCCCCGGCAGCATCGTCGCCTGCGGCACCGCACTGCGCCAAGATATTCAGCCCAACTCTGTCCTGATCTACAACTTCGAGCTGGCTTTCCATCTCAAGAACAAGGATGTGAGTGCGGGGCCAGGCACACGAGCCTGCTGGCACTGGGATCCCACCCTGCAGTGTGGGTGGGCTCCCTGTTCCCCAGGGCGCACCCAAGGGTGCTCAGCCCCAACCTCTACTCCAGCGCTACCCCCAGCTGGGCTCTGGTTTAAATTTTGGGATGGGAGCAGGGTGTTTGGGTCCCAGCCAGCCACGACAGCGGTGGTGGGTCCAGGCGAGCTCAGCTGTGTCTCTACTTTCCCCCACACCCAGGCTTTGGCCATCAGCGACCATTTCCCAGTGGAGGTCACCCTGGAACCCTGAGGAGCCCGTCCCCGTGCCAGTGTTTACCAGGACGTCCTGGCATGCACCCACGCCCCCCATGGATTCCACGCAGCAGGAGTGCCAGCCAAGCTGCCCACCATCTCTGCAAGGAGTCGCTCTTTGGGCTCTTGCGGGAGTGGGATGCTGTCTGCTTCCATTAAAAAATGTGCATTTTCCCGTCCTTGCAGTCCTGGAGGAAGGCTTCCTTCATCACCCTCAGCAGCCCCCTGTGCCTGAACCCCTCTGTCCTCCCTGCCGGGGGCAGCACCACTGAGTGCTGGCACAGCACGAGGGGATGCCAGACTCATCTGGTGTCTGGAGGAGAGGATGGAAATCCCACAGAGCTCACGAGAGCCTGGCAAGCCGTGACAGGAGCAGCCGTCACCTCCTCAGCCACCCCAGCACCCTGGCAAAGCCACCCGCCCCCTGTGCTGGGTGATAGCATGTGCCAGGGTGATGCCATGTGCCCGTGCGGGGGATGCCAGCTCTGCTGGGGCTGCCTTGGGTCCCGAGAGGGGCTGCTTTAGGTGGTGGCCAGGATTGCTTTGGGTCACCGGTGGGGCTGCTCTGGGTGACAAGAGGGGCTGCTGTGGGGGTTTGCAGCTGCCCCCTCTTGCTGAGGCTGGTGCTGCTCACTCTGCCTGACCCAGGCACCCCACCACTTCCTTCTCTGCCCTCCAATTACACCGTCTCAATCACCACATTAAGGCCATTGCCCTTCACCTCCTCCCCGGCTGCCGTGCCCCGTGCTGTGACTGAGGGGGCCATTCCGGTTACAGCCCCTTGAGTGCTGTGTGCCCACCCAGCCCCAACAGGATAACGCGGCACCACTGTGCTTCCCCAGCTGGTGCCAACCCCACGGCCACCCAGCCCCTGGCCATGCCAGGCCCAACCCAGCACAGCTCCCACTGCACACCAGTGATCTCTTCAAGGGGCTGCTCCACGACGCCATCGTGGGGAAGTCGAACTGCGCCTACGAGAGTTGTAAAGATCGACTTCTTTACGTGCATTTTTTGCACTTTAAGCATTGTCTGGGTGCAAGGCTGGGTGTTCCTGAGGGGCCTTTGGGTGGCTCCTGGTTGGCAATGGGAGAGGAGAGGGGGGAAGTGTAGGAGCAGTCACTGCTTCTCTGTCCCACCTGTCTCTCTCCACTCAGAGAAACAGTGCAGGCTCCGCACGAGCCCTCTTCACATGCCAACAGGGCTTGGACCCACCCTATAAATGGTTCCTGCCAAGAAGCACACGGCACACCCACCACCCGAAGGACCACGATTCCTGACAAATGGCTGCTGGACCACATTTTCCTGAGGAACTGCTGCGTTCTGCTGACGTGGAGACTAGTTTTCTATATCCTGCTGCTCTGCAACTCTTTCTTTCTGCCTTTTTCTCTCCTTATTCTCTCCCCTTGTTCTACCACAGCCTTTTTCCCTCTGTACTTTTGGGTGTGTTGGATCAAACCCGAGTTTTGTTTCAGCAGCTGTGACATGCGTTCACTGTAATGAGCGCAGAGTGAGTGAGATCTGCTTTGCGACTTTGAGAAGCCACCTAAGAGCACACCTGAGGTTTGTGTGGCAAACTGCAGATTGAGATCTGGTTTGTGACTTTGTCAGTGTCCAAAATAAATATTGGATTTGACTGTACCCTGAGGGTGTATGTTGTCACTCTGGACTCGCCGTGCAAGTATCCAAAAGAACTGTAGCCCCTGCATTCTGCGGAGTTGGTCGGTCAGGTCTGGGTCACAACAGACAGGTGAACGGCATCACGGTTCCTCACGGCTCCCCAGGATCCGCTGCCCATCCCGCACCAGAGGGCACAGGGGCGGTAGTGAGACCCATAGCCCACGTCTCTCCGGCAGGATCGTGGTGTGTGGTACCAAGCTGAAGAGAAGCATCGTGCCAAATTCAGCTGCCATCTACAATTTCCAGCGCGCTTTCCAGCTGGATCAGGAGGAGGTGAGCGGGGCTCGCAGACCTGGAGCGCAAACCGGTTCCAAAGCTGAGCTGCCCCGGGCAGCGCCGGCTGTGGGGCTGCCGATGTCTGTTGGGGGTCAGGCAGCCCGGTGTAGCCATGGAGCTGCTGCATTTAAGGATCAGCTCAAAAACGGAGCTGAAGGAGCTCCAGCACAGCCCGAGCTGGCTCCGGCCATGGCACGTGTGTCCCTCTCTTGCACCTGTCTCCTGGGATGCCAGCGCAGCCCCTGCCTAAGGCACACTTGCCTCTGGGACACGGCAGCCTGCAGCCAGCTAACGGGATCTCGGGGTGACAGGGGACCCCTGGGTGGAAACAGGAGGGTGGATTTGGGGCCATCGCCTGTCCCCGTGGGGAAGAGATGAGGCACACAGGGTTTTTTGGGACGTTTCATGGGCAGACACGGCCAGGACTGCAGGGCTTGGGGCAATCCAAGCCCATCTTCCACCACCCGGAGCTGGCACAGAGCTCTCAAGCGAGACATGGGGCTCTTGGAGGACAGTGCCCTCCTGCCAACCTGGGCATCCCTCCATGGGAGTTGTGTCAAGCGTCTTGGGGCTGGGGACATTGCAGACAGAAGGTTCTGCCAGGGCAATCACTGCTGCTGCCGAGGGGCAGCGGGGAGCTCTGCAGCTGGCTGCTGAAATAGATGTCCAGGTGATACAGCACCTCCTTGGCGGCGCTCAGGGCATTCCACCGCAGCAGCAAGTGCCGACGATTGCTCAGGGCTTCAGCCCCACTGGGAATGGACTCCTCTTCCCCTCCACTTCCCCCTCTGCACCCCACTGCCCCTCACAGCCCAGTGGACCTGCCTGTCACAGTTGGGCGTCATTGAGCCTCTGGGAGCTTTAATGGAATGTCCTAACTTGGAAGGGACCCACAAGGACCATGGAGTCCAACTCCTGTCCCTGCACAGGACACCCCAACATTCACCCCGTGTCCCTGAGGGCCTTGGCCAGACGCTTCTGGAATATTGTCAGGCTGTGACTGCTTCCCTGAGGAGCTGTTCCAGGGCTCCACCACCCTCTGGAGGAAGAACCTTCTCATGTCCAACCTAACCCTGCCCTGGCATCTTCCTGCCATTCCCTCGGCTCCTGTCCTTGGTCAGGAGAGAGAAGAGCTCAGTGACTGCTGCTCCTCCTCCCTGTGTGAGGAAGCAGTAAATGGCTGCGAAGTCTCCTCTCAGTCTCCTTTTCTCCAGACTGAACAGACACAGGGACTTCAGCAGCTCCTCACACACTTTCTCCCTAAACTCCTCACCAACTTTGTGGCCTCCTCTGGACCCTCTCCAGTAACTTTAGATCTTTTTAATCCTGTGATGCCCAGATCTGCCCCCAGTGCTCAAGGTGGGGTCGCTCCAGAGTGGAGCCGCTCCAGTGGGGAGCAGAGTGGGACAATCCTCTCCCTCCCTTGGCTGGCGATGGTGTGGTGGATGCACTCCAGGACACGGTTCCCCTCTTGGCTGCCAGGGCACTGCTGCCTCATGTTCATCTTGTTGCTGACCAGAACCCCCAGGTCCCTTTCTGCAGGGCTGCTCTCCAGCCTCTCGCTCCCTGGTCTGTCTGTCCAGCCAGGGCTGCCGTGGCCCACGGGCAAAACCTGGCACTTTCCCTGGTTAAACTCCTCGCGGTTGGTGATTCCCAGCTCTCCAGTTTGTCCAGATCCTCTGCGGGGCCTCAATCTTTGCCCTCCGAAGTGCCAACAGCTCCCCCCAGTTTTGTGTTGGCTGCAAGCTCAGATTTTAACCCTCCGGATCCTGCTTCCTGGTCATTCATGAAGAAGTTTAAGAGCAGCGGCCCTCAGCTGGCTCTCCGCGGAGCCCCGTTAGGGACCAGTAGCCAGCGCGAAGTGACCCCATTCACTGTGACCCTTTGGGCCTGGCCTGGCAGCCAATCGCTCAGCCATTGCGTTGTGTGTTTACCCACCTGGATGCCAGGCAGTTTGTTTAGGAGGATGCTGTGAGAGACAGGATCGAAGGCTTTACGGGAATCCAGAACGATTCCAGCAGCCGCTCCCCTTGCTCAGCTCTGGGGGTGACCTTGACATAGAAAGAACTCAAGTTTGTGCGGCAGGACCTTCCCCCTGTGAGCCCGTGCTGGCCGCGACCAGTGACTGTCTCGTCTTTAGGTGTTTTTCAGCAGCTCCCAGAATGATCTTCCTGGGCGGGGGAGGGGGCACGGCCTGGGGAGCTGGGAGTGGGGAGAGCCTGGGGCCGGGGTGGTCGCTGGCCTGGGGAGAGCCTGGCGCTGGGACTGACCCTTGGGGACTTTGGCCCAGGGAGGGCGTTCAGGCCCTGAATGGATCTTGGCCTGGGGAGCCCTGGCCCTGGGGGGGTCATGGCCCCCGGAGCCCCGAACCTGGGGGGCCTCATGTCCGCTCGGGGGGTCGAGGGCCAGCCCTGATGGCGCTGTGGGGAGGGGGTGCAGGCCCTGGCCTTGCTCTGCGGGGGCTCGACCCCATGGAAGGGGGTGCTGGCAGGGAGCCCCTGCCCCTAAAGACCCCCTGCACATCAGAGACCCTGCAGGGCCCTCCTGGGAAAGGCAGCAGCTGCCTCGGGAGGCTGGGGAGCACTGGGACGGCAGCCAAGGGTGTGGGGGCAAGGCTGAGGTGAGCAGCGAGAGCGAGTGTATGTGGGGGTCCTGTCACATCCCAGGATCTCCTCTCTCTACGTCGCCTTCTCTTGCTCTGCTTAATTTTGCCAAGGCTTCGTGTCAGGGCTGAGCGTGGGTGCAGCTCCCAAACATCACCCAGGATGGATCTGCTCCTCTAGAGGTGCCTCTGCTGGGAAGATGGTGGAGGCTGCTGCAACCTCCACAAGCGGGGAAGACTCGTGGGGCTTCCCCCATGGTTTGCGGTGACCACGGTCCTCTGGGGTGACTGAGGGGGTTCCCTCCCTTGCTCGTTCCCACCACAACTGCTGCGGGGTCTTTTGGGTCTCCAGCACAGACCCAGGGAGGGGTGGGAGAGGTGCAAGCCCAGCGACCTTGGTGTCCCTGGTGGCTGCTGCCCATTCCAGGCTGGGAGAGGTGTCCAGGCTGAGCAGGGTGACTGAGGAAGTGACTGCTCTGCATTGCCATGAAATGGCATTTGCTCCTTTGCCAGTGCATTGTCAGCCCTGGCCCCATGGGTGGATTGGCCTCCCTCCACGAGGGACAGGCAGGAGGACGCCCCACGGGAGATGGGGACAGGGACTCATCAGCCCAGGGCTGGAGCTGTGTGGCTGGACAGGGATGCCACCATCCCTGGGTCCTGGTGGGTCACTGGAAAACAGACGCCTCCCAGTGAAACCAGTACGACCAGTGGGAACACCCTGGTCACCCTGGCTGTCTGTGCCAAATCCCCCTGCCTGGCAGTGGGGCTGAGCCCATCCCTGCCCCTCTGCACGTAGGATGGCGGCCTCGAAGCTGGTGCTGTCGCTGCTGGTTGCATCTCTCCTGCTGCAAGTGGCCGTTACGCTGAGGATCAGCGCCTTCAACATCAAGTCATTTGGGGTCACTAAGATGTCCAACCAGACTATTGCAGATTTCATCGTTAAAGTGAGTACTGGGGGAGAGGAACATTCCTGGCTACTCTTTGGTCTCTGGGATGCAGCCAGCGTGGGGCAGTAGGGCAAAGGTTTCTGCAGGAATCCATCCCTGCATGTGTCCATCCATGCAGCCACCGACCCTTCAAGCCGTCTGTTGACACCCCCTTCCACCGACCAATAACTCCATCCATTCACCCATCCCTCTGTTCATGACTCCATCTATTCAAACTTCCGTCCACCTCTCCAAGCCTCCGTCCATCCATCCACCTGCTCTTCTCCAACACCATCTCCAACCCTGGGCCATCTCCAATCTTGCCAGTCCCCAACCAGGGACGGGTGATGCTTGGTGCTGTGCAGGTTCCTCACTCGGAGCAGCCTACGAGGGAGGAGCTGCTGCGATGGTGGGTAGCAAAGAAATTTGTTGTAGCAGCACTGTGTCACCCCAGGGTCCTTCCAAGCCAGAGGACACCAGCAGAAGAGCTCCCTCCCTGGCTCTCGGGTGTCCGTCCGCCTGGTGCCAGCCTGGGAGCCTTCCCAGCCCATCCTAGGCCCCCATGGGTCATCCATGAGCAGCTCCTGGCCAAGGGTGAGCAACTCAGCTTCTCCCCCCAGATCCTGCAGCAGTACGACATCAGCGTGGTGCAGGAGGTCCGAGACACAGAGCTGGTCGCCGTGAATCAGCTCATGGAGAAGCTCAACAGGTGGCCCCAATGGCACAGGGTGTGGGGGGGGCTGCAAATGCGATGCTGGGACAGATCCTGGCTGGTGTGTCTCCATGCCATGGCACCTCGGGCTTGGCCGGAGTGAGCTCACTGGGTGCTGGCGGGCACTGGGAACCTCCTCTCACCCTCCCCACATCTCTCTTCCAGTGCGTCCCCAAACTTATATGTCAATTTGTCCAGTGAACCTCTGGGTTGGTCCTGCTACAAGGAGCAATACCTCTACATCTACAGGTAAGGGATGCCACCCAGCTCCAGCATCCCCCATGTCACCTGATGTTCCACCTGCGGACCCTGAAGGGCCATGGGTACTTTTGGGGCCCCGGCTGTGGCAGGATAGGTGCCAGGGTCTGCCACACTCTCCTCCCTCAGGTCGGACAAAGTCTCGGTGTTGGAGAAGTACCAGTATCTGGACCAGGCTGCCTTCAGCAGGGGGCCCTTTGTTGTCAAGTTCTCCTCCTCCCCCAACACAAGTGAGCAGAACCGATGCTTGGCAGCTGCTTGACCTGTCTCGGGGTCCCCCTCCAGACGGCACTGAGCCCAGAGCTGTGCCTGCAGGGCCGGGGGGAGGCTACTTACCCCTTGCTGCCCAGCTCAGGGGCTGCACTGACGTCCTTCACTGCTGTGAGGTCTTCTCCCGCCCATGGGTGCACAGGGGTCCTGCCTCTCTGCCCAGCATGGCCAGCACTGCCTGGTGTTTCCCACCAAGTGCCATGTCCTTCAATTGCCCATCTCCTCCCGTTGCCTGTCCTCTCCTCTGGATGCTCTCTCCAGCTGTGTGCCCTGTCATGGCTCCAGCTGCTTCCCATCCTGTCCCACATCCCATGGCCTGCTCCCTCCCATCTTGTGCCATCCCCCACCATCTGCTTCCTCCAGTTGTGTGCCATCTCCCACCCTGTCCCATCTCCTAACTCCGTACCATCACTTCCACCTCCCCAACAGCTCCCCAGGGCGCACGCACTCTCCCATCTCTCTCACATCCCGTCTCCTTCCCAAACCACATGGCTTGGAACAAACGATGGGAAGCAGGAAGCTGGGGCTTGGCCCGGGGTGGTCTCCTGGGGTTCCCACTCTGTTCCTGGGTGCAGCACCCGAGCTGGGAACTGATGGCTGCTTGTCTGGCAGAGGTGAAGGAATTTGTGATGGTGCCCCTGCATTCCAAGCCCACGGAGGCAGTAAAAGAGATCGATGCGCTCTACGATGTCTACACTAATCTCATCAACAAGTGGAAAAATGATGTAAGCGACCATGTGTGACTCGGCTCCTGCTCCGGGGCAGCCGAGAGGGCTGGGGTGTGGCCTCCACGCATCCTGTCCTCCATCCTGGGGTCGATGTGTCCCATGGGAGACCTCTCATACCCCTGAGAGTGGTGGCCACCCTGGCCATGTCCTTGCATGGAGCTGCAGGGTGGCTCTGCTGCCATTCCTGGGGGTTGTCCTTCTGTACTGGGGAGAACCAGGAGGGTCCAGTAAGAATTTAGGGAGCCCTTGGTGGGTGTAAGGTGCCTGGGTAGGGACACAGGACACTGCCCTGCAGAACATCCTCTTCCTGGGCGACTTCAACGCTGACTGCAACTATGTGAACACCACCACCGATTGGCCCAAAATTCGCCTGCACAACCTCAGCGCTTGCGAGTGGCTCATCCCTGACGACGCTGATACCACCGTTACTGCCACTACCCACTGCGCCTACGACCGGTGAGGGCTGCAGCGGTGGCGCGGGGGCTGACACATGGGTAGTGGTGGGCACTAATGGCCTCGTGATGTCCCGGCAGCATCGTCGCCTGTGGCACTACACTGCGCCGAGACGTCAAGTCTGGCTCCGCCAAGATCTACAACTTCGAGCTGGCTTTCAATCTCAAGAACAAGGATGTGAGTGCAGGGCCAGGCACACGAGCCTGCTGGCACTGGGATCCCACCCTGCAGTGTGGGTGGGCTCCCTGTTCCCCAGGGCACACCCAAGGGTGCTCAGCCCCAACCTCTACTCCAGCGCTACCCCCAGCTGGGCTCTGGTTTAAATTTTGGGATGGGAGCAGGGTGTTTGGGTCCCAGCCAGCCACGACAGCGGTGGTGGGTCCAGGCGAGCTCAGCTGTGTCTCTACTTTCCCCCACACCCAGGCTTTGGCCATCAGCGACCATTTCCCAGTGGAGGTCACCCTGGAACCCTGAGGAGCCCGTCCCCGTGCCAGTGTTTACCAGGACGTCCTGGCATGCACCCACGCCCCCCATGGATTCCACGCAGCAGGAGTGCCAGCCAAGCTGCCCACCATCTCTGCAAGGAGTCGCTCTTTGGGCTCTTGCGGGAGTGGGATGCTGTCTGCTTCCATTAAAAAATGTGCATTTTCCCGTCCTTGCAGTCCTGGAGGAAGGCTCCCTTCATCACCCTCAGCAGCCCCCTGTGCCTGAACCCCTCTGTCCTCCCTGCCGGGGGCAGCACCACTGGGTGCTGGCACAGCACGAGGGGATGCCAGACTCATCTGGTGTCTGGGGGAGAGGATGGAAATCCCACAGAGCTCACGAGAGCCTGGCAAGCCGTGACAGGAGCAGCCGTCACCTCCTCAGCCACCCCAGCACCCTGGCAAAGCCACCCGCCCCCTGTGCTGGGTGATAGCATGTGCCAGGGTGACGCCATGTGCCCGTGCGGGGGATGCCAGCTCTGCTGGGGCTGCCTTGGGTCCCGAGAGGGGCTGCTTTAGGTGGTGGCCAGGATTGCTTTGGGTCACCGGTGGGGCTGCTCTGGGTGACAAGAGGGGCTGCTGTGGGGGTTTGCAGCTGCCCCCTCTTGCTGAGGCTGGTGCTGCTCACTCTGCCTGACCCAGACACCCCACCACTTCCTTCTCTGCCCTCCAATTACACCGTCTCAATCACCACATTAAGGCCATCGCCCTTCACCTCCTCCCCGGCTGCCGTGCCCCGTGCTGTGACTGAGGGGGCCATTCCGGTTACAGCCCCTTGAGTGCTGTGTGCCCACCCAGCCCCAACAGGATAACGCGGCACCACTGTGCTTCCCCAGCTGGTGCCAACCCCACGGCCACCCAGCCCCTGGCCATGCCAGGCCCACCCCAGCACAGCACCCACTGCACACCAGTGATCTCTTCAAGGGGCTGCTCCACGACGCCATCGTGGGGAAGTCGAACTGGCTGCTGGACCACATTTTCCTGAGGAACTGCTGCGTTCTGCTGACGTGGAGACTACTTTTCTATATCCTGCTGCTCTGCAACTCTTTCTTTCTGCCTTTTTCTCTCCTTATTCTCTCCCCTTGTTCTACCACAGCCTTTTTCCCTCTGTACTTTTGGGTGTGTTGGATCAAACCCGAGTTTTGTTTCAGCAGCTGTGACATGCGTTCACTGCAATGAGCGCAGAGTGAGTGAGATCTGCTTTGCGACTTTGAGAAGCCACCTAAGAGCACACCTGAGGTTTGTGTGGCAAACTGCAGATTGAGATCTGGTTTGTGACTTTGTCAGTGTCCAAAATAAATATTGGATTTGACTGTACCCTGAGGGTGTATGTTGTCACTCTGGACTCGCCGTATCCAAAAGAACTGTAGCCGCTGCATTGTGTGGAGTTGGTCGGTCGGGTCTGGGTCACAACAGACAGGTCAGCGGCACCGCAGTTCCTCCCAGCTCCCTGGGACTTGGTGCTTATTCTGTACTACCGGGCGCAGGGACTGGAGTGGGACATTTTTCCTCTGGCTGGCCATGTGGTGGACACGGTTCCCCTCTTGGCTGCCAGGGCACTGCTGCCTCATGTTCATCTTGTTGCTGACCAGAACCCCCAGGTCCCTTTCTGCAGGGCTGCTCTCCAGCCTCTCGCTCCCTGGTCTGTCTGTCCAGCCAGGGCTGCCGTGGCCCACGGGCAAAACCTGGCACTTTCCCTGGTTAAACTCCTCGCGGTTGGTGATTCCCAGCTCTCCAGTTTGTCCAGATCCTCTGCGGGGCCTCAGTCTTTGCCCTCCGAAGTGCCAACAGCTCCCCCCAGTTTTGTGTTGGCTGCAAGCTCAGATTTTAACCCTCCGGATCCTGCTTCCTGGTCATTCATGAAGAAGTTTAAGAGCAGCGGCCCTCAGCTGGCTCTCCGCGGAGCCCCGTTAGGGACCAGTAGCCAGCGCGAAGTGACCCCATTCACTGTGACCCTTTGGGCCTGGCCTGGCAGCCAATCGCTCAGCCATTGCGTTGTGTGTTTACCCACCTGGATGCCAGGCAGTTTGTTTAGGAGGATGCTGTGAGAGACAGGATCGAAGGCTTTACGGGAATCCAGAACGATTCCAGCAGCCGCTCCCCTTGCTCAGCTCTGGGGGTGACCTTGACATAGAAAGAACTCAAGTTTGTGCGGCAGGACCTTCCCCCTGTGAGCCCGTGCTGGCCGCGACCAGTGACTGTCTCGTCTTTAGGTGTTTTTCAGCAGCTCCCAGAATGATCTTCCTGGGCGGGGGAGGGGGCACGGCCTGGGGAGCTGGGAGTGGGGAGAGCCTGGGGCCGGGGTGGTCGCTGGCCTGGGGAGAGCCTGGCGCTGGGACTGACCCTTGGGGACTTTGGCCCAGGGAGGGCGTTCAGGCCCTGAATGGATCTTGGCCTGGGGAGCCCTGGCCCTGGGGGGGTCATGGCCCCCGGAGCCCCGAACCTGGGGGGCCTCATGTCCGCTCGGGGGGTCGAGGGCCAGCCCTGATGGCGCTGTGGGGAGGGGGTGCAGGCCCTGGCCTTGCTCTGCGGGGGCTCGACCCCATGGAAGGGGGTGCTGGCAGGGAGCCCCTGCCCCTAAAGACCCCCTGCACATCAGAGACCCTGCAGGGCCCTCCTGGGAAAGGCAGCAGCTGCCTTGGGAGGCTGGGGAGCACCGGGACGGCAGCCAAGGGTGTGGGGGCAAGGCTGAGGCAAGCAGCGAGAGCGGGTCGGGTGGGGACTGCTCCCCCCCAGCACCACATGGCCCCCCAATTACCTCCCGGGCAGGTGTGGGCATAGGTGCTGTGGCAGGGACTGGGCAGATTCAGGACTCCCAGACCAAAACACGTCCCTGCTCCGGGCTCCTACTGGCCCTGACACGCTTGCCTGGAACCCGCTTGTGGGAAATGTGAGGTGGGAATGGGAGTGCTTGGTGTGGGTGAAATAAACACTTTCTAAGAGAAACTGGAGCTGGTGATGCATGAGAGCTGCCTGCGACCTGCACTGGGGAGTGGCAGTGCCCCATGGGTGGTCTCTGGGATTCACCTCCACCTCATCATCTCTTGTTGGCGATTTTATCAATGCAGGCACATTGTCAGCCTCACCTGTGGTAGAAGGTGTTGACAGTGCTGAAAAGGTGTTTTTTTCCACTGACTAGACCTTCGTTTCTGTGAAAAATGCCATATGGAGCCTGTGGCCTCGTGCACTCACTTGGCAAGGTGAGCGTGTCCCTCCACATAAATGCAGGTGCAACTCCTTCTCCTTCATGAGACTTCGGACAACACCAAAGGTAGGTCCTACTTCATGCTCCTCCTGCTCCAACATCGCCTTCTGCAACTCTGCTTAATTTTGCCAAGACTTTGTGCTCGGGCTGAGCCTGGGTGCAGCTCACGAGAATCGCCCAGGATGGATCCGTTCCTCTAGAGGTGTCTCTGCCGCGGAGGACTCCTGGGGCTTTGAGCAGTTTGTGGTGTGACCAAATTGTAGTGTTACCAAATCGTGGCAATAGGGAATCATTGCGTTCTCAACTGGAGGGACTGGTAGTGTTTGCAGCCGTAGCGAGGATGCAAGGGAGGAAAGGTGAGGACTGAGCTAGAGTAGCTGCCCAGAAGAAGTGATGCTGGGGGCAGGGAGCCTTTCCACAGGACAGGTGTCAGGGAAGGTAGCTACTCCTCAATTTTCAAGGCTCCTGGGGAGCCGGGTGCTTGGGGTGTCTGGTCTTGGGCAGCACTCACAGCTCATCTGCGGGTGAAATATTGCCCCATGGAGCTGAGTGGCACAGGAAATGTCACCCAAATGCCATTCTCCATGGTTTGGGGCCACTTTGCTGCCTTAGCAGGTGTCCTGGGGGACTCCAGCCTGGGTGAGGCTGGGGCAGAGGCAGTGCTGAGGGTCAGTGGGGCAGGATATCCATCCCTTGCTCTGTCCCACCACAACTGCTGTGGGGTCTTTTAGGTCTCCAGCACAGACCCAGGGAGGGGTGGGAGAGGTGCAAGCCCAGCGACCTTGGTGTCCCTGGTGGCTGCTGCCCATCCCAGGCTGGGAGAGGTGTCCAGGCTGAGCAGGGTGACTGAGGAAGTGACTGCTCTGCGTTGCCATGAAATGGCATTTGCTCCTTGTCAGCCCTGGCCCCGCGGGTGGACTGGCCTCCCTCCACGAGGGACAGGCAGGAGGACGCCCCACGGGAGATGGGGACAGGGACTCATCAGCCCAGGGCTAGAGCTGTGTGGCTAGACAGGGGTGGACTATCCTTGGGTCCTGGTGGGTCATAGGAAAACAGACACCTCCCAGTGATACCAGTACAACCGGTGGGAACACCCTGGTCACCCTGGCTGTCTGTGCCAAATCCCCCTGCCAGGCAGTGGGGCTGAGCTCATCCCTGCCCCTCTGCACGTAGGATGGCGGCCTCGAAGCTGGTGCTGTCGCTGCTGGTTGCATCTCTCCTGCTGCAAGTGGCCGTTACGCTGAGGATCTGTGCCTTCAACATCAAGTCATTTGGGGTCACTAAGATGTCCAATGACGCTATTGCAGATAAAATTGTTAAAGTGAGTACTGGGGGAGAGGAACATTCCTGGCCACTCTTTGGTCTCTGGGATGCAGCCAGCATGAGGGAGTAGGGCAAAGGTTTCTGCAGGAATCCATCCCTGCATGTGTCCATCCATGCAGCCACGCAACCTTCAAGCCATCTGTTGACACCTCCCGTCCATTGACCTGTGGATCCATCCATTCAACTATCTCTCTGTCCACCCATTCATTTACCCATCTACCCACCCATCCAGCTATTCACACTTCCATACATTTCGTCCATCCGTCCACCTGCTCTTCCTCCAACACCATCTCCATGCCAGGGAAGGGTGTTGCTTGGTGCTGCGCAGGTTCCTCACTCGGAGCAGCCTATGAGGGAGGAGCTGCTGCGATGGTGGGTAGCAGAGAAATTTGTTGTAGCAGCACTGTGTCACCCCAGGGTCCTTCCAAGCCAGAGGACACCAGCAGAAGAGCTCCCTCCCTGGCTCTCGGGTGTCCGTCCGCCTGGTGCCAGCCTGGGAGCCTTCCCAGCCCATCCTAGGCCCCCATGGGTCATCCATGAGCAGCTCCTGGCCAAGGGTGAGCAACTCAGCTTCTCCCCCCAGATCCTGCAGCAGTACGACATCAGCGTGGTGCAGGAGGTCCGAGACAAAGATCTGGTCGCCGTGAATCAGCTCATGGAGAAGCTCAACAGGTGGCCCCAATGGCACAGGGTGTGGGGGGGCTGCAAATGCGATGCTGGGACAGATCCTGGCTGGTGTGTCTCCATGCCATGGCACCTCGGGCTTGGCCGGAGTGAGCTCACTGGGTGCTGGCGGGCACTGGGAACCTCCTCTCACCCTCTCTACATCTCTCTTCCAGTGCGTCCCCAAACTTATATGTCAATTTGTCCAGTGAACCTCTGGGCTGGAGCACCTACAAGGAGCAATACCTCTACATCTACAGGTAAGGGATGCCACCCAGCTCCAGCATCCCCCATGTCACCTGATGTTCCACCTGCGGACCCTGAAGGGCGATGGTACCTTCGGGGCCCCGGCTGTGGCAGGATAGGTGCCAGGGTCTGCTGCACTCTCCTCCCTCAGGTCGGACAAAGTCTCGGTGTTGGAGAAGTACCAGTATTTGGACCAGGCTGCCTTCAGCAGGGGGCCCTTTGCTGTCAAGTTCTACTCCCCCAAGACAAGTGAGCAGAGCTGATGCTTGGTAGCCCCTTGACCTGTCTCAGTCACAGTCACAGTCACAGTATAATATGGTTGGAAAAGACCTTTGTGTTCCCTGTCATGGCTCCAGCTGCTTCCCATCCTGTCCCACATCCCATGGCCTGCTCCCTCCCATCTTGTGCCATCCCCCACCATCTGCTTCCTCCAGTTGTGTGCCATCTCCCACCCTGTCCCATCTCCTAACTCCGTACCATCACTTCCACCTCCCCAACAGCTCCCCAGGGCGCACGCACTCTCCCATCTCTCTCACATCCCGTCTCCTTCCCAAACCACATGGCTTGGAACAAATGATGGGAAGCAGGAAGCTGGGGCTTGGCCCGGGGTGGTCTCCTGGGGTTCCCACTCTGTTCCTGGGTGCAGCACCCGAGCTGGGAACTGATGGCTGCTTGTCTGGCAGAGGTGAAGGAATTTGTGATGGTGCCCCTGCATTCCGAGCCAGGGAATGCGGTAAAAGAGATCGATGCGCTCTACGATGTCTACACTTATCTCATCAACAAGTGGAAAAATGACGTAAGCGACCATGTGTGACTCGGCTCCTGCTCCGGGGCAGCCGAGAGGGCTGGGGTGTGGCCTCCACGCATCCTGTCCTCCATCCTGGGGTCGATGTGTCCCATGGGAGACCTCTCATACCCCTGAGAGTGGTGGCCACCCTGGCCATGTCCTTGCATGGAGCTGCAGGGTGGCTCTGCTGCCATTCCTGGGGGTTGTCCTTCTGTACTGGGGAGAACCAGGAGGGTCTAGTAAGATTTTAGGGAGCCCTTGGTGGGCGTAAGGTGCCTGGGTAGGGACACAGGACACTGCCCTGCAGAACATCCTCTTCCTGGGCGACTTCAACGCTGACTGCAACTACGTGAAAAGAACCGATTGGCCCAAAATTCGCCTGCGCAACCTCAGCGCTTGCGAGTGGCTCATCCCTGACGACGCTGATACCACCGTTACTGCCACTACCCACTGCGCCTACGACCGGTGAGGGCTGCAGCGGTGGCGTGGGGGATGGTATAAGGGAGTATGTCTTGGGAGGTGGGCACTCACACTCCTGAAATGCCCCGGCAGCATCGTCGCCTGCGGCACCGCACTGCGCCAAGATATTCAGCCCAACTCTGTCCTGATCTACAACTTCGAGCTGGCTTTCCATCTCAAGAACAAGGATGTGAGTGCGGGGCCAGGCACACGAGCCTGCTGGCACTGGGATCCCACCCTGCAGTGTGGGTGGGCTCCCTGTTCCCCAGGGCGCACCCAAGGGTGGCTCAGCCCCAACCTCTACTCCAGCGCTACCCCCAGCTGGGCTCTGGTTTAAATTTTGGGATGGGAGCAGGGTGTTTGGGTCCCAGCCAGCCACGACAGCGGTGGTGGGTCCAGGCGAGCTCAGCTGTGTCTCTACTTTCCCCCACACCCAGGCTTTGGCCATCAGCGACCATTTCCCAGTGGAGGTCACCCTGGAACCCTGAGGAGCCCGTCCCCGTGCCAGTGTTTACCAGGACGTCCTGGCATGCACCCATGCGCCCCATGGATTCCACGCAGCAGGAGTGCCAGCCAAGCTGCCCACCATCTCTGCAAGGAGTCGCTCTTTGGGCTCTTGCGGGAGTGGGATGCTGTCTGCTTCCATTAAAAAATGTGCATTTTCCCGTCCTTGCAGTCCTGGAGGAAGGCTCCCTTCATCACCCTCAGCAGCCCCCTGTGCCTGAACCCCTCTGTCCTCCCTGCCGGGGGCAGCACCACTGGGTGCTGGCACAGCACGAGGGGATGCCAGACTCATCTGGTGTCTGGGGGAGAGGATGGAAATCCCACAGAGCTCACGAGAGCCTGGCAAGCCGTGACAGGAGCAGCCGTCACCTCCTCAGCCACCCCAGCACCCTGGCAAAGCCACCCGCCCCCTGTGCTGGGTGATAGCATGTGCCAGGGTGACGCCATGTGCCCGTGCGGGGGATGCCAGCTCTGCTGGGGCTGCCTTGGGTCCCGAGAGGGGCTGCTTTAGGTGGTGGCCAGGATTGCTTTGGGTCACCGGTGGGGCTGCTCTGGGTGACAAGAGGGGCTGCTGTGGGGGTTTGCAGCTGCCCCCTCTTGCTGAGGCTGGTGCTGCTCACTCTGCCTGACCCAGACACCCCACCACTTCCTTCTCTGCCCTCCAATTACACCGTCTCAATCACCACATTAAGGCCATCGCCCTTCACCTCCTCCCCAGTTGCCGTGCCCCGCGCTGTGATTGAGGGGGCCATTCCTCGAGTGCTGTGTGCCCACCCAGCCCCACCAGGATAATGCGGCACCACTGTGCTTTCCCAGCCGCCCTTAATCACATCAGCACAGGGGCAGCTACGCCCGCCCCACCCTGCCGCCCTGTGGGGTTTTGGTTTCCCAATGTACGAAGGAGTCCAAAGGTGTGCCAAAACCCCCAAGGGGTTTCCGACTCATCGTGCTTTGCTGGCACATCCACTGGGAATAAAGCCGCCCATCCTGTTGCTGCGAGAGCAGAGCTGCTTCACGCTTGGCAAGGTAAGAACGGATTCGGGCTCAGCACCTTCAGTCGCAAACGAAATAGGACTGGGTTGAGCTGGGATGGGGTGGGGAATGAAGAGGGAGGAGGATTCAATCCCTTATCGTGACTGGGGGGATGTGCTCGAGTTTAAAGATGCAAACCAGCCCAGGGTGCCAACTGCAGCAGCTGGGGCTGGTGGGCATTGGATATGTCCTGGTGGGGAGCAGAGCTGGGCGATTCCAGGAGCTGGCAGAGGTGCTTGCTGGGTAGGTTCACCATGGCAGGATGGGGTTCAGCTTCCCCTTGGTCCAGTGAGGCGGTGGCAGACAGCCTGTGCTGGCTCCACAGGCTGCTCTGGGAGGTGCCCACTGTGGCACTGTTGCACACTAGGACTTAGGAAGGACCTACCTGAATTTTTTGTTTTGCTCTATCTTCAAATCCAAAGCAGTTTTGCAAGTTCAGCTCCCATCACTGCATCCCTGTGGCTTAGCATCCCTCCTGACAGGATGGGGGCTGTGGCACTGTCCCTGTCCCTCCTGTTGGCTGTGGCTCTCCTGCGCCCAGCCACCGCCTCACTGCGCGTTGGTGCCTTCAACATCCAGGCATTTGGAGACACCAAGATGTCCAACAAGGAAGTGGCGGGCATCATCATCAGCGTGAGTGCAGCCAGGGATGGGCTTTGCCCTGGGGCAGACTCAAAATATGGTTCCTTTGCCAGGGACATGTGGAGAAGTCGCCATGTATGGGATGGCATCCCAATGCTGGGGAGCCCTGGGCGGATGAAGGCTTGGTGGGGACCACCATGGGATGTAGGGAACATCCCACGTGCCTTCTAAGTCCTCCATGGGGACATCTGCCCCGAGGCCAAGGGACGTGTGGATCCCTATAGTCCTCTACCCAGCACCGCGCCAGTTGGCACGGCTGGGCAATGGGGGGAGATGGTGGCCCTGAGCCACAGCAGGCTCTCTCTCACCATCACCATCACCGTCCCTTGCAGATCCTGAGCCGCTATGACGTGGTGCTGGTGCAGGAGGTCCGTGACTCTGACCTCAGTGCTGTCACCCAGCTCATGGAGCAGCTCAACAGGTACGAGCGGGGCTGGGGACAAGAGCGCCCAGGCTGAGACGCTGGCATTAGTAGGGACAGCCAAGCTGGCTGAGCAAGGAAAGGCCAAAAAAGTGCCCCTTGGCAGAGGGCTTGTTCTGGGGGAGGGGAGAAAAGGGTTGGATGCTGTAGAAGCCACCAGGAATAATCTGAGGAGAGGAAAAGGAATACAAGCGGCACAAGATGTATCTGAAAGCTGCGATCCCGCTGGAGCACATCAGGTGGAAAGGAGCTACAGGTCTGGCAAGCTCCAGCTCCAAAACAGGACAGGGGATGAAGAGGGCAGGGGCAGGCAGCCCCCCCCACCCTGACGCCCTGTGAATGCCTTGGGAGGCACCCAGTAGCAGATGATGCTCTGAAGGGAGCGGCTTGGGCATCCCAGGAGGAAAAGGAGCTGCTGGGGTGGGCTAAAACTGCAGCCCCTCTGCTGAGTGGGTGCTGACCTTGCTTTGGGTGAGGGCACAGGCCAAGGTGAGCATTCCTGAGCAGGTATGTCCATCCCACATCCGTATCCCTTTGGTGCTACAAAGCATCTGGGTCAGGGAGGGTGATGCCGGCTCCGTGGGGCCCCAGGCTGCTAATTAACCTAATTTAGCTTTGCTGCAAATGAAGGTGGGGAGTGTCCCTGTAGAGAAAGGGGTGGCAGGAGTCACTGCGCGTCCTGCCTGCGGCCAGCTGTGACACCTCAGGGTAGGGGGGACAGCAGGATGTCTTGGAGCCACCACATCCCATGTCACCCCAGAGCTGGGGCATGGTGGCCCATGGGGACAGAAGAGCAGGATCGGCTGGTGCCAACCCCATGGCTGCCCAGCCACTGGCCATGCCGGGCCCATCCCTGGACAGCACCAGCTGTATCACTGGTGCCAGTCATGTCACCGTCCTGCCTTTGTGTTTCCATAGGGTGTCCACGTCCCAGTATGACTACGAGATCAGTGACCTCCTGGGACGGGACAATTACAAGGAGATGTACCTCTTCATCTACAGGTGAGGGGCTGGGTGTGTTGCATGGGGACACCAACACCATGGAGGGGACAAAGGGGCCATGCCGAGCCTCGGAGTCACCATCCCTTTGATCCCACAGGACAGATGTTGTGTCTGTGGTGGACACTTACCAATACGAGGACCCCCAGGATGTTTTCAGCCGGGAGCCGTTCATCCTGAGGGTCTCAGCACCCCACAGCAGTAAGTGGGGGGATGAGTAGCCCCAGGTGGTGGCATGGAGTGGCCATGGGGCTGACATCTCTCTCCCCTGGCAGAGGCGCAGGAGTTTGTGCTGGTGCCGCTGCACTCAGCCCCGCACGATGCTGTTGCTGAGATTGACGCACTCTACGACGTCTACCTGGCCATCGTTGACAAGTGGGGGACTGATGTGAGTGCCATTGCTGCTGGGGGTGGCATCGAGGGTGGGCACGGAATCCTGGGGACCATTTGTCCCACGCTGGGATCCTGCTCCCAGGCGGGCAGGGCTGGTGTAAGGGTGGTGGGATGGGGATGCTGCTTGTGCCCCATCCCCTGACACAGGGCTGCCCCAGCACCCAGGGCTGACCCTGGTGCGAAAGAGGGTGGCAGGGACAGCCCTGTTCCCCAGCCGCCACGAGCTGCTTCATCTTCCCATCACAGAACATCGTGTTCCTGGGGGACTTCAATGCTGACTGCTCCTACGTCCAGCCAAGTGACTGGTCAGCCATTCGCCTGCGCACCAGCGATCTCTTCAAGTGGCTGCTCCCTGACAGTGCCGACACCACTGTGGGCAGGTCGGACTGCGCCTACGACAGGTGAGCGGCATCACAGTCCCTCCCGGCTTTCTGGGATCCGCTGCCCATCCCGCACCAGAGGGCACAGGGGCCAGAGCGGGACCCACAGCCCACGTCTCTCCGGCAGGATCGTGGTGTGTGGTACCAAGCTGAAGAGAAGCATCGTGCCAAATTCAGCTGCCATCTACAATTTCCAGCGCGCTTTCCAGCTGGATCAGGAGGAGGTGAGCGGGGCTCGCAGACCTGGAGCGCAAACCGGTTCCAAAGCTGAGCTGCCCCGGGCAGCGCCGGCTGTGGGGCTGCCGATGTCTGTTGGGGGTCAGGCAGCCCGGTGTAGCCATGGAGCTGCTGCATTTAAGGATCAGCTCAAAAACGGAGCTGAAGGAGCTCCAGCACAGCCCGAGCTGGCTCCGGCCATGGCACGTGTGTCCCTCTCTTGCACCTGTCTCCTGGGATGCCAGCGCAGCCCCTGCCTAAGGCACACTTGCCTCTGGGACACGGCAGCCTGCAGCCAGCTAACGGGATCTCGGGGTGACAGGGGACCCCTGGGTGGAAACAGGAGGGTGGATTTGGGGCCATCGCCTGTCCCCGTGGGGAAGAGATAAGGCACACAGGGTTTTTTGGGACGTTTCATGGGCAGACACGGCCAGGACTGCAGGGCTTGGGGCAATCCAAGCCCATCTTCCACCACCCGGAGCTGGCACAGAACTCTCAAGCGAGACACGGGGCTCTTGGAGGGCAGTGCCCTCCTGCCATCCTGGGCATTGCTCCATGAGAGTTGTGTCAAGTGTCTTGGGGCTGGGGACATCGCAGGCAGAAGGTTCTGCCAGGACAATCACAGCTGCCCTGCCGGCCCCACCAGCACGGTAAGGGGCTTGGGGATCACTAAACTCCTGCTTTACATCTTCCCACTTCCCACTCTCTTCCAGGCCCTGGCAGTCAGTGACCACTACCCAGTTGAGGTGAAGCTGATGGCTTGAGCTCCTCCTGCAGCTGCAGACCACAAACCAGCTCCACCTCCCACCACAATCCCCCATGAAGGGGTTCCCTGCATACCCCTGACCACGAGCCCTGCGCATGGCATCTCCAGGTCCTGGTCTGGGAAAGCCCCCCAGCCCACCACTAAAGACAGCCTGGGGACAGGCCACCAGCGGTGATCACAGACCGGCTGGGGCACAAAGCATCCATCTCCTACCTCATCAAAGACTTTATTGAGAAATCTCATTTCACAATTAGCCATTGGACAGGAGGGAGACTATCCAAAGACCACAGCGGTGTTGAGACCCTCTCCCGGTTCGTTCCTCAGGGCAGCCGAGCAGGGAGCGCTCTCCGCTCTCAGGAAAGGCAGCGGCGGTGTCAGGCACGTGAGGACTAAGAGGAAGGGACGGTTGGAGCAGCCCCGGGAGCTGGCAGCACATCACCAACTCCTGACACTGCAGACGGCTTCACTGTGAAATTCTTCAGCTACTGCAGCATTTCAGAGGGTCACTCAAGCTCCTGGGACCGGGCCGGCTAGTTCCTCAGCTCTTCTTCTTCTTCAGCATCTCCATGTACATGCGAAGTGACTTCTGGATTGACTCTTTGGAGATGAAGCTGATGAAGTTCTGAATGTCTTCCTCCCGGTGAGCTACCAGGCGGTCCATAACCGCCTTCCTCATCATGGACTTGGTGAGCTGACGGGCGTGGTCTGTGGAAAGGAGAGTGAGGATGGGGAATGGGTGTGGTTCTCATCCCCGACCAGCTCTTGGCCACTGCCACCACGTGCAGGTGCCTTGGAAGGGGAGATAAAGTACATTAAAGGGCTCTTTAAAGAGGCAGGAAAAGGTGTAAGAAAAATTCCACTGGCTGGAAGCTGAACTAGATAAATTCTCACACAATAAATTGTGATCTGTACCGCTCAGTGGAGAAATGTCTCATCTACTGGGACAGATGACAAAAAAATGTGCACTTTCCTTCTCTCTGCACCCTCCAGAGCCCAGCCTCACCCCAACACATGCCACCAGGCTCAGGACAGCAATAAGCAAACAAAATGCTCTGCTATTTGAAACTGCTCTGGCTCTGAGCTCCCTCAGCTCTACCCCTTTGACCTGTGGCAGGAGAGTTTGCTCGTGCCAGACACGCCATACAAAAGCAGCACTGTCCCCTCAAGCCCATCCTGTGGGCAGGCTCTGCACCAGTTCAGAATGGATACGTGGATGCCATGAGAGCAGCGCTGGCTGCAGGAGCTGACCAAGCCCTCGAGCACACATCTACTCACACACACACACAGAGTGATGCCACAGCACAGCTGTTGCCCAGATGTTGCATATGTACTCTGGGTGCTTCAGCCACGATGGTGAAACGATCACCAACCCCCTCTTGCACTGGGAACCCCAAATCTCTCGAGCACCTCTGTGCTACAGACACCTCCACTCAGACTTCCCTTGCTCTGAGGAAGGATCTGCATGGAAGTCAGGAGAAAGCACAGCTGAGATTTGCCCCCCACTCCTGGGGGATGAGGTTTCCTCTGCCAGGGCAGCATGGATGAGAGCTGTTTAACGACCCTCTTCCAAGGCTGCGACACAAAGTGACAGTCCTGGGACCTATCCATTTCTGCCCAGTCCCACTCAGGTTTCCACAGAAGGAGCAGCTGAAGGATGATGCGTAGTTGCACCTCTTTGCAGTGCTCAGGAAGTGGCATGGGATGGCATAGCTCTGATCTAGCCCTGGCTGGCAGAGAGCTCTCTCCCAGCCCAGGAACCATGTACTGCCCATCACGGAGCAGCCCAAACATGCACGTGATGCCTGCACACACTCTGTCCTGATGGCCTCATCACCATCCCCAGCTCAGCAGAGAGCCAAGAGTTGATCCAGACCACAAAGGTGGACTGGCAGCTCACCCAGTCACTCTTGCTCAGGCTGATCCCTCAACCCCATGGCAGTTTTCCTCTCCTCCCAACAGAGCAGGACAAGCTCATTTGCTGAGTGACGTCTCCACTGACACAGAGATTCAGTTTGTATCTGGAGCTCCGGATGAACTCAGCAGTGCTGGCAGGGTGAGCTGCAGCCACATGCCCTGCGGACCCAGCAGTGTCCTCCTGCACCAGGGCACTG
The DNA here is from genome assembly GCA_033558235.1 of Neomorphus geoffroyi. Classification (NCBI taxonomy): domain Eukaryota; kingdom Metazoa; phylum Chordata; class Aves; order Cuculiformes; family Neomorphidae; genus Neomorphus; species Neomorphus geoffroyi. The sequence continues at coordinate 10,003,600 of JAUMJM010000038.1, forward strand.
GCAAGCACATCTCTCTTAGCCCAAGGCTGCTTGGATGCTGTGCTGAGCTTTCCCAGCCACCCACACTTTCCCTTTAAATGGAAACCTGTTGCACAGCTCCCAGGCACCATCTCAGATCAGATCCTTCCTTCCCCTCCAAGATCAGATCCTCTCTTTTTCCTCCTTTGGTCCTTGCCCAGAAGGCAGCAGCAGTCTGCCAGAGGTGCCATCCTTACCAGGAAGGGCCAGCCACTGTGCCATAACAGCCGCAGCCTTCTCCTGCAGCTTTTCCTCTGGCACCAGCTCATCCACAAGGCCTAACTTGTGGGCCTCGGGTGCAGGGTGGAGGGAGCCCAGCTGGAGGGAGCGCTCAGCAACTCGGTGTCCCACGGTGTTCACAAATGTGTCCTTAAACCTAGAAGAGGTAGGAGGAAAAGCCACGGTCAGGGAAAGCAACAACCAGTGGCAGCTACACCCGGACATCAAAGCTAAGAGCACACTTGGTCCCACTCCCCAGGCACAGGTTTCTGAACAACAGCTACGGACTCAGCCGTAGTGGACAGGCACGGTTGGAATTGATGATCTCAAAGGTCTTTTCCAACCCAACAATTCTATGATTCCATGATTCACCCTGTGTAAAGTCAGGCAAGCAGAGCCATTTTCTGTACTACCCCATCAGAATTCCCCTCCTCTCCACAAGAGCTGCCCTCTTTACCCTCAGTGCATGGGTTCCAGCTGTGCCCACTTGCTGTGGTATGAAAGCTCCTTTCCAACAGTACATTTAGAATCATAGAATCATGGAAGGGTTTGGGTCAGAAGGGACCTCAAAGCCCATCTAGTTCCACCCCCTGCCATGGGCAGGGACACCTCCCACTGGATCAGGGGGCTCCAAGCCCCACCCAACCTGGCCTTGAACACCTCCAGGGATGGGGCAGCCATCTGGGCAACTGGGGCCAGGTCCTCCCCAGCCTCATCAATTTACACCTTCTTAGGGCAAGCAAGGGCCTATGTCTTAGTACTCTGCTGTCCCTGTGGTTTCAGAGCTCTGCACAGCTATGCAATTTTGCAGGAACAGTGTGTATCCAGAAAAAAGCATATTCCCAGGCTGAGCCTGACCAGGAAGATCACCCAGTACTAGTTTTGGAGTTGACTGTAGAGTCAGACCCAAGATCCTCACTGGTGAAGGATGTGAGGACCTTCTGCAGCCTGAAAGCTCTTTATATACTTTCAGGACAGGACAGAGAAGTAGAGGTACTTCCTCCTGCAACTACCTGGTCACTGACATGTAACGCTACATCTCAGTTGCCAGTTAAACTGATCAACTGATTTCTCACAGGTGAATTCTTTTTAGAGACCTACACGTGACACTGGGAGTGAGAGGCACTGGCCTACCAGAAGGGAGCCACAATGCCCAGCTGGGCTTCGTTCAGGCCGATGCTGAATTTGGGGTTCTCCACCATGATCCTGTAGTCACAAGTCAAGGCAATGAGGCAGCCCCCCGCCGGGCTGGAGCCCTGGCAAAGAGAAGGAAGGAGTGAATCCAGGTCACGGTTACAACCTTCCCTGCAGCCCCAGCCTCGCTGCTTCCTCCGGAGCAAGCAAGACACAGGCTGACAGAGCAGACATCCCTCATGTCTCTGATTACCTGATTCAAAACAGCCCTAAAGAAGATTTCTGGTAAGTGTGCCAGAGTTTAACCTTTCATTTTTTCAGTGCTCTGTTTCTTGCCTTTTCCAGCCTGGAATATTTGATTGATCTGTGTTACCGTACAGCGGAGATTTGCTACAGCATTTTCTTGTAACCTTGTGTGAGTTTTTAACCCCACCTGAGTCTGTAACCCTAAATGCCATAGAAATGGTTTTGATATGGGCTTCACATCACTTTCTGTCTGTAAAACTTCCATTTGCCACCATCATTGCCACAACTCGGTGCTTGCTTAGCCCTGCACAGGATGCCTGCGGGAAGCTGCTCGGCGACCCAGCTACCTTCAAAGACAGCTGAGGGGCAGACACAGAGCAGGGAGCTGCACTGAACAATGAACACAAGACACCGAGCAGGTAACAACCCAACTACAGACACCGAGATTCAGAGGGCAACTTCCTGCTGGCCAAAAACCATGGCTGGAAGGGCAAAACCCTGTGAAGAAAGGGCTTAGGATTGGCAGTGAACGGCTGCCTCCCACCTCCTCCCCTCGAGCAAAGTAGGGCAATGGCCAAGCAAGTGACCCTGAGCAACTCCTACAAGTCTCACCGGTGGGAAAGCAGCTGGTGGACACGTGACAGGTGCCTTTTGGACTCCTACACCAACCATGCAGCTTTTCCAGTTCCCGTCTGCCATCGATACCCCTCTGGGCTTTTCCACTGGGCTACAGCCCTCCTCCTGGGCTACAGCCCAAAGGACACACTCCCAGCCGAGTTCTTGGGGCAGGGTTTGGCTCTTGCCACATAAAACCCTGCAGAGGGCACTTCAGTCCCCCTTGGTACGATGTGAGCGCTGTGCAAGCTCTGCACCACAGCCAAACTGCTGCAATATCCCAGCAGCGCCTGCGGCTGACATGGAACCTGCACACTCCACCCTTCCGTGCCTTCTCACACCCCAACATGCGGAACCGACAGCGATGTACTTTGCCCAGACATCCCTACAAGTACATCCCTGTATTTGTCTTGGCATGGACAAGCTGGATTTTTTGGGTGTCCCTGACCACACAGTGCAAACGAGTTACAGCAAGCGACAGACGGCACCAGGCGACGAGGAGGCAGATCTAAAGGACGTACATTGACTGCGGCGACTGTCACCATGTTGGAGCCGTACAGCCGGAGCCACACCTCCTGCACAGCTCTCCAGAACTCAGCGTAGTGCTCTGTGCTCTTCCCACACATCTCCATGATGTCCAGGCCAGATGAAAAGATTCTGGGGACGGCCTGGGAATCAGGAAAATACAAATGACTGAGAGTCACTGCTTGGGGATGACCTTTCAGCCCTCTGACACACTCGGTCTGGCAGCCTGAGGAAAAGGGAAGTGTTGATTAAATACAACATAATTTAGAATTTTGGGGGTTCTGAAACAATCTCTTTGCTGCTCCCACAGCGTGGATCATCCCACCACCATGGCCTGCAGGGCTGGGACTCTCTGCTTGCAGCACAATTTCTCACTATCAGGGTCTGTGTGTGGGTCCATCACCTACACAGCACAAAATCTGCTCTGTCCCATTTGCAGGAACCACCTCGCACCCACATCGAGTCTGAAAATGAACACTGGCTTCCACCAGCAGCTCTCTCTGGGCAGTTCAGGAGATGTCAAGGGCTGTGTCAGGTTTGCAGATAAGCACCTTTGATGATTTGAATGACAAACGACAACACTCAGTTGTTATTCTTTCACTACTAAAGGACAGGGAAGAGCACAGCCCTTCCAAGACCCCCCTCCTCTCCTCCTGCAGCTGCCAATGACCAGGGAGCCAAGAGACCAAACATGAGTGAGGGAAGGGCCCAGTGGCCCCATTGCTCGCACCCCGAGCACAGGACAACACGTACGGATGTGAAGATCACGCCCCGGCAGCCCCGGTCATTCTCCAGCTTCTCCAGGCTTATGCAAAACTCGGTGAGGAAGTCCAGGCTGAGGCTGTTGACCGGGGGACTCTTGAACTTCATTGTGGCGACGCCTGTGCCGTGGTAAACACAGAGACATCAGACCCCTTCCCAGCAGCACAGCCTGCCTCACCCAAGGGAGCTTCACCCGCCTCTGTTTCCAAATTGTGTCTTTCCAGCCCTGGATCTTCAAAAAGCCCCCATAGAAGTGGGGCCAAGAGAAGGCCCTACCTTGGCCCAAATCTGCCTGCAAGCTGAGGCTCGCCCAGCTAGTGGAGAACCTCCCCTTGTCCCCTCCCAAATGGCACTACCCTACCCTACAACGCCCTTGCTGAGGGCTCAGTCTGTGTGCTGCAGCCATGCCCAGGCTGGGGCCAGAGCAAAGATGCACCCAGAGGCCCAGCAGCCACGGGCAGGCCCTGGGAAGCGTCAAGAAGAGGCGCTCGTTGTTTGCTGAGGGGACATAACAGCTATTCCTGGCAGCCAGGACGTAGAACCCCTTGACTGCTGCTCCCTGAGGGAGCGCCTGCCACTTGACCAGGTCCTCAACACAGGGACCCCACTGAGAGGAAGGGGCACAAGGTCTGCCCATGGTGACAGCTCAGGTTTGCCTGTGGCACTCAACCACCTGAAATGCCCACAATCTGTCCGCAAACACTTCTCCCCGAGGGTCCCAAGCAGCTGAAGCTGGAACATCTAGGGCTTTGGTGGCTTTTCACACCCAAAGCCACATGTGCCATGCAGCAGGCACAGGACAGACCCCACAACGCCCCATGGGAGGTGGGTGATGCTGCAGAGGTGCCGTCTGCCGTACCTGAGCTCTGGTCCAGCTCCACCTGGATCTTGTTGTTGCTGAAGGCACGACACAGGGTGAGCGGGAAGCCGGGGGGCTGCCGGGTGGCTCTGCCCCACACCGGTGGCTGGCAGCGGAGGGGCAGCACACCTGCAGGGACAGAAGCAGGTAGGGCTGGGTAGGGCACAGCTGCCCCGGCAGTGGGGTGTGGACCCCAGAACTGCTCTACACAGACACGGTGGGGACATAAGGCCATCCTGATCCAGGGAGGAAGAACATAGGGACACCCTGATCCACTGGGGGGAACACACATGCAGAGACATGTGGAGAGGACATAGGGACACCCTGACCCACTAAAGGAGGACACAGGGACAGCCTGATTCATGGAGCAGGGACATGTGGACCCCCCGATCCATGGTGGGGGGACATGGGGACACCCTGACCCACAGAGAGGAGACAGAGGGGCACCCTGACCCGTGGTGAGGGGACAGGGGGGCACCTTGACGCACAGAGAGGGGACAGAGGGGCACTCTGACCCGTGGTGAGGGGACGGGGGGGCACCTTGACCCACGGAGCAGGGACATGGGGACACCCTGATCCATGAGGGGGGGCAGGGGACACCCTGACCAGGGCGAGGGGACAGAGGTAGGGGCGACGGGGACACGCTGACTGCCGGCGGAGGGACACAGCGGCAGCGGAGGGACGCGGGGCCGGGCGCACCTGAGCGGCCGATGCGGCCGAGGACCCGCGCCGCCGCCATCTTCTACCGGAGCCCGGGCGACCGCAGCGGGCCTCGCCCCCTGGCAGAGGCCCCGCCCCGCCTTGCGGCGCGCGTGTGCTGCCACCATGTGGTGACCGCGGGCGCGGATCTACCTGCCCTGCGCCCCCCCGCCCGGTGCTGCCCGGTACTGCCCTGCCCTCGCCATTGTGCCCTTCCCTGCCTGTCCTGTCCCGCCTGCCCCGCCACCCTCTCCGCCGCCACGTCCCGTGATTCAGACTGAGCCTCCCCACGCCACAGCCCCCCCAAAGCTGCCCCCCATGGCTGGGCCTGCCAGCACTGCCCACCTGCAGCCCCCCCATCTCGCCCTGCCTGCAGTCGCCGCCCCCCACTTGGCCCCTGCCCGTGATTGCCAGGGAGCTCCTGGGCGAGCCCGACACCCCTGCAGCGCCCCTGGCCGGGGGCCGCGGGGCTGGCAGCCCCAGTGGCGACGGCTGCCGCAGCAGCCAGCGCGGCTGTGGATCTCATCACGGCGGTGTCCGCCCGCGAGGGGCAGCGCGGGGGCCAGGGCTGGCCGTGCCGCGCAGGCAGAACTTCTCCGGCAGCAGTGAGGCAAGGGATGCTGCTGCCCTCCTGCCTCCTGCTCCTCGCTGCAGCCCTGCGGGGAGGGCTGGCCCAAGGCCACCGAGTCCCCCCTCTCCTGCGGCTGCGGCGGCTGGAGGGGCAGGTGGGTGCCCGGTGCGGGGAGGGGGTGCATCCCGAGGGCCGCTCCGCATTTCGGGCTGGGCTGGGGGTTCACTCAGCGCACCCCGCTTCTTGCAGTTCCGCCGGCTTCAGGAGGTGACGCTGAGCCATCTCCAGAGCATCGCCAGGAACTACAACATCTCCTACAACATCGATGAACGCTTCCAGGCACTGGCAGAGCAGGCGGAGGCAGCTGCAGCTGCCCAGGCTGCCCTGGGCGCTGAACTGGCCCACTTGGCCATAGCTGGCCGGCGGCTGCACCGCAGGCTGAAGCAGCTGGAGAGGACAGTGGGTGTCCTGAGCCGCCAGCACTGCCCACTCACCCACCCGCCAGGTGCAGCAGTGGAGGCTGGCACTGAGCTGCACAGCCTGTTTGGCACTGCCCAGAGCCGGGGCAGCCAGCTGGAGCAGGAGCTGCAGGGGCAGGTAACCCCAAGCAGCCCCAGCCCTCAGCACTCAAAGGTGAGGTGGCAGCACTGGGAAGAAGGGCACCAGCTACCGGACAGTGCCAGGCCCAGTGGAGCACCCAGGGAGGATGAGGAACCCCTTCGCGATGCTGCACCAGCAGCCCAAGCCACGGCACCAACACTCTCCACCGTGCCCACAGTCCCCTGGAAGCAGCCAGGAGAGGATAGGTATGGGCCCCTCGTGCCAGCACCCACCTCCCCAGCACCCACCTCCTCAGCCTGCCCCACCGGCACCGTCCTGCTCTTCCCCAACTCCTCTGCTGAGAACATGGCTGTCCTGGTGCCGAGGCCACACCAGGGGTTGTGGGCACTGTCGCTCTGTGCCTGGCTGGCCTCCTCAGCCCCCCGCCTGGGTGCCCTCCTCTCCTACACCACCGAGGACGGTGGCAGCGAGTTGGCTGTGCGTGGGGACCTCCCCAGCTCCGTGCGCTTCATCATTGGGGACAGGCAGTTTCGGGAGCTCCCGGTGATGCCCCTCCTGGATGGCAAGTGGCACCACTTCTGCCTCACCTGGTCAGCCAGCCAGGGCCAGTACCGCTTCTACATGGACAGGCGGCTGCTGGCTGCTGGCTCTGGCTTCCAGCAGGGATATGAAATTCCCCCTGGTGGCTCCCTCGTGCTGGGTCAGGAGCAGAAACGCCCTGGCAAGGACTTTGGCATCACAGAAGCTTTTGTGGGTCACGTGGCTGGCTTTGCTCTCTGGAGCCGAGCTCTCCTGCCTGGGGAGGTGGCCAGCATGGCAACCGGTCGGGGGCTGCCCCGTGGCCCCTACCTCACGCTGGCCAATGCCTCCCTGCATGGCAGGGTGCAGAAGATGCTGTGTTCCTGCAATGAGCCTGGCGGTGGCAATGGCGCTGAGTCCTGGCAGTCCTTGCTGGCGGATGGTGCCAATGACGGCATGAGCTGTGTCCTCCTGTGGGGACAGGACGCCTGGCAAAGAGGACGCCTCAGGACTGCGGTGGAAAGGGAAAAGGAGTTTGACAGCAGAGGTGGCACCCTGTCCAACAGTCCATAAGGCATCAGCTCCTGCTCCCAGGGGATGTACAGCCCTGGCATTCCTATTAAAATCATAAAATCATCACAGAATCATGGAATGGTTTGGGTTGGAAGGGACCTCAAAGTCCATCCAGTGCCACCCCCTGCCATGGGCAGGGACACCTCCCACTGCATCAGGGGGCTCCAAGCCCCATCCAACCTGGCCTTGAACACCTCCAGGGATGGGGCAGCCACGACTGCTCTGGGCAACCTGGGCCAGGGCCTCCCCACCCTCATCATGAAGAATTTCTTCCTAATGTCTAATCTAAGTTTTTCCCCCTCCAATTCAAAGCTGTTCCCCCTCATCCTGTCACTCCAGGCCCTTGGAAAAGGTCCCTCCCCAGCTTTCCTGGAGCCCCTTTCAGTACTGGGAGGCTGCTCTGAGGTCTCCCTGGAGCCCTCTCTTCTCCAGGCTGAACAACCCCAACTCTCCCAGCCTGTCCTCATGGCAGAGGTGCTCCAGCCCTCGGATGATCTTTGTAGCCTCCTCTGGACCCACTGCAACAGTTCCATGTCCTTCTTATGGTGAGGATTCCAAAACCGGTCACAGGACTCCGGGTGGGATCTCACGAGAGCGGAGCAGAAGGGGGCACGGGGTGAATGTTGGGGTGTCCTGTGCAGGGACAGAAGTTGCACTCGATGGGCCCTGTGGGTCCCCTCCAGCCCGCGTCACTCTGTGGTTCCAGTCCACAACTCCCATGGTGCTGAGGGGTGGGGTCACGTGACGGCCTGGCGGCGGCACCGCGGCGGTCACGTGAGCGGGCGCTGTGCCGGAGGCGCCGGCGCTGGGTTCCGATCGCCTCTGTAGCGGAACTACAACTCCCATGGCACTGCGAGGCGGTCACGTGACGCCGCGGCAGTCACGTGAGGGCGGCGCGGCAGTCACATGACCGCGCGGGGAGGCAGGGGCCGCCGCCGGTCGCGCTGTCGCCGCCCCGCATGGCCAACGTCGCCAAGAAGGTGTCCTGGTCCGGCCGCGACCGCGACGACGACGAAGACGAGCAAGCGGGTGAGACCACCCCGCTGCTCAACGGCACTGGCCCCGGCGCGGTGGGCGGCGCTCGGCAGGTGGGTGCCAGCACTCGGAAGGGGGAAAATACCGATACCGGGGAGGAAGTACCGGCACCGGGGAGAGGAGGGGGCGGGGGTTGGGAAGGGATGCTGGCACCGGAGGGGGGAGGGAAGGAGGGGATACCGGCACCCGGGGAGAGCGGGTTACCGGCACCGGGTTCAAGGTTCCGGCACCGGGAGTGGGGGACTGATGCCGGCCCCGGCAGAGAGGGAGTTACCGGCACTGGGTTCAGGTACCAGCACTGAGAAGGAGGGGGGAATGCCGGCTTTGTGAGAGGGGGTGCTGGCACCGGGTTACCGGCACCGGGAGGGAGTGAGTGAGTACATATTGTAGCCAGGTTCGGGGTGCCAGCATCGAGTTCAGGGTGTCTGCCCCATGCCAGGCCACCTTGCGCCAAGAGGCTGATGGAGGGGGACCAGGACCAGGGCCTGGGTCACATCCTTGTCGCCTGCCCCGGCTCATAGCCATGCTCTGGGGCTCGGCAGGGGCTGCCCTCTGGGCTCCCCCAGGCCCGGGAAGGCAGAACCTGGCAGAGTCCGGGCTGGGATGAAGTCGGGAAGAAGACAGGGCACGAGGCTCTTGGGTCACTCGTAAGGGAAAATCTGAACAAGGGGACTGACTCAGTGCCCGCTGTGCAGCGGGGCAGGTGGCACAGCCGGATCCCGTCATGAGGTGCCAGCGTCCAGCAGGGACCCTGCCCACTCTTCGGCCCTGGGTGCAGCTGAAATGGACCTTGCGCTGGGCAGGGACTCCCTCCTGCCTCCTCTGCCCTTCTCCAGCCTCCTCCCTCTTCGTTTCCTCTACCAATGCCGCTCTGTGAGAGCCCATCACCCCGCATGCTGCTCTGCCCAACCCAGCAAGCTGGGACCAAACCCAAGAGTGCCCGAGGCTGGTGCGGCGATGGCCGTTGTGCCGCACGCATGTACAGAACCACGCTGGCAACAGGAGAGTCCAAGGTGGGCCGTGTCCCAAACACAGGGAGGCCGATTCCTTCTTGCACGTTACTTTTGGGTAATTAACTGAAGAGAAACTGCTCTCTGGTGTAGCTGGTGTTCCTTGGGCAGCAGTCTCTGCTCCACGCATGGTGTGGGTAACCAAAGCGCACCATGAGGTGCTTGGCACCTGTTCCAGAGTGAAGCTGTGGCTGGGTGGGCTGTGCCAGGTGAGATCTGGGTCCACAGGGCGCTTCCATGCCAGCGCCAGGTGAGAGAGGGGCTGTGTCCAGGTGAGATCCTTGAATTTGCTGTGGAGAATTTGCTGGGAGACCTGAGCTGAGCCAGGCAGGAACGGTGCCAGCCTTCGGCGGGTGTCTCGCTGAGCGTGATTCTGTGCTGCCCTGCTCCTGGGCAAGTCGGAACAGCACAGAACAGCAGGCTAATTAGAGGGAAATGTGGGGTTCATTAGGCTGGAGGTGCCTAGTGTGGGGCTGCGGGAGCGGGACGTGGTTGGGGGCTGGAAGGAACTGCCTGCGCCGTTAAAGTTATTCCAGTGTGAAAATAAAAGTGATCTCTCCAGGTGGAACGACTGGGCCCGGTATATTTACAGCACGGGGTGTCTTTAAAGGCCGTGTGGTGAATTCTGCAGGCCTAAAGGGGTTAAAATAGGGATTAACCACATCTCATGGCTGTGGGTCACTTAGGAAAGGGTTTTCCTGGTGGCTTGGAAAAAACACTTGAGCCTCCTGAAGCAGGGGTGGTTGTGGTGGAGACCCAGCCCTGCTGAGCTGATTCATTATCACCGCGTGGCTTCACAGCGCGGACAGCTCCAGTCCCAGCTGGTGAGGAGGCACAATGTGGTGTTTTCTTTGCTGCTTCCCTCCCTCAGATGATCCTTTGACCTGGATGTGGAATCACAGAATGGTTTGGGTTGGAAAGACCTCAAAGCTCATCCAGCGCCACCCCTTGCCAGGGGCAGGGACACCTCCCACTGGATCAGGGGGCTCCAAGCCCCATCCAACCTGGCCCTCAACACCTCCAGGGATGGGGCAACCACCACTGCTCTGGGCACCCTGGGCCAGGGCCTCCCCACCCTCACAGCAGAACATTTATCCCTAAGATCTCATCTCCATCTCCCCTCTTCCAGCTGAAAACCCTTCCCCCGCATCCTGTCCCTGCATTCCCTGATCCAGAGCCCCTCCCCAGCTTTCCTGGAGCCCCTTTCAGTACTGGAGGCTGCTCTAAGGTCTCCCCACAGCCTTCTCTTCTCCAGGCTGGACGACCCCAACTGTCCCAGCCTGTCCTCATACAGGAGGTGCTCCAGCCCTGGGATCATCTCCCAGGGCTGGAGCACCTCTGGCCTCGCTCCAACAGCTCCACATCCTTCTTAATGTACAGTGCTATCCACTGAAGAGTGAAGGCAGGACAGCTCTGGCAGAGAAACACAGAGACTGGAGCTGCTTGAACTGAGGTTGTGGTAATATGATACAAAAGTCCCCAGTGGAGCTTCTTCCCTCTCTCACGCTTGTTGAATTGAAATGAAAGTGATCTTAAAGTGGTAAAAGGAAACATGGGTCTGTGGTTCCCCAGTGAGAGACTGAGCTGCAGTGCTTGGGCAAGAGGTGAGGAGGGGCTGGATAAACACACCTGTGACCACAGAGGGGTTGCTGCAGGGCTGTGCTTGAGGTCTCCTCTGGTTTTGAGGCCAGCCGAGTGTTGTCCTGGAGCTGACTGAGCCTTCATCCTCTTACCAGGACTTCCCAGTGCCTTGAGTGTATCAAGTGAGAGGCTGCCTGTACATTGGAACATCAGCTGTGGGCTGCCCCTCTCCTGTGGTCTCGAGCTGCTCATGTCAGTTCATAGACTCATGGAGTGTCCTGAGCTGGAAGGGACCCGCAAGGACCATGGAGTCCAGCTCCTGTCCCTGCACAGGACCCCCCAACATTCACACCGGGTCCCTGAGGGCCTTGGCCAAACGCTCCTGGAATATTGCCAGGCTGTGACTGCTTCCCTGAGGAGCTGTTCCAGGGCTCCACCACCCTCTGGGGGAAGAACCTTCTCCTCATGTCCAACCTAACCCTGCCCTGGCATCTTCCTGCCATTCCCTCGGCTCCTGTCCTTGGTCAGGAGAGAGAAGAGCTCAGCGCCTGCTCCTCCTCCTCCCCGTGTGAGGAAGGGACAGATCGCGATGAGGTCTCCCCTCGGTCTCCTCCAGGCTGAACAGACCCAGGGACTTCAGCCTCTCCTCATATGATTTCTCCTCCAGACCCCTCTCAGGCTGAAAAGGGAGTGGACAGTTTTAGTGAGAGCAGCCGGTTTCCATCACTTCAAACCCCAACGCTTCTCCTTCACCGCCCATCAAAGACATGCGCTGTGTTTGTGCTAGAACGACCTGACTTTGGGGCTACTGTGATGCTGCTGCTCCCGTGGGTGCCTGGAACAGGGGGTGTGGATAGGGGGTCACCAAGCTGTGGACCAGGCTGCTGGTGGGCAGCTCCTCCTTGTTAACCTCTGTGTGTTTATTCTGCATCTCTGGATGTTGTGGATCTTGTTTGCATTAACAGGATGTAAAAATGCAGCTTTTGTGGCCGAGTGGTGTTGGCAAAGGGCTGCCAGGCTTGCTGCAATTAGAAGATCTTGGTAGGGGAGGGTGCCCTCCTGGGGGAGGGAGGGAAAGAAGATTCTGCTAGGTGGCCCTGGTTCCTGGTACGTGGGCTGCAGGTTGCTCGCTGGGAGCGGAATCGCAGCTGGGCGGTGACGCCGTGGGGAGAGTCCAGGTGCTTTCTACCCCCTTATGGGCCTGGAGGTGAGGAGCCTTGTTCTCTCCTGGTGTGAAGTGTTTCAGGGATGGTGGTTGTGTGGTGGGAAGCCATTGCAGCTGTGTTTTTGTGTCAGAGAAGGGAGGCTTCAAAAGCCTCACTTGCGATGCAACCTTGCAGGGGCTGCAGGGTTGCATTGCTGCACGGCAGAGCATGCTGGGGCCAAGAGGGCCTTGGGGACTGGAAATCCTCTTCCTCCCCCCGCCCCCACTTCTGCAATACTGCTGTGGGCTCCTGGTGTGCTCTGCTCTCTGCTTTATCTCACTGACAGCAGAAAGCCACGAGCTTCCAGTTGGTCAGTGAGCAGAGTGGTGAAAAGGGGCTGTGTAGGGCAAGGGCGTGGCTTCACTGGGGGTGGGTGTTGTCCTGTAGGGAAGAACCTCACTGGCTCATCCCAAGCTAAATGGGCTGTGGAGCAGTCATACAATGGTTTGGGTTGGAAGGGACCTCAAAGCCCATCCAGTGCCACCCCTGCCATGGGCAGGGACACCTCCGACTGGGTCAGGGGGCTCCAAGCCCCATCCAACCTGGCCTTGAACACCTCCAGGGATGGGGCAGCCACCACTGCTCTGGGCAACCTGGGCCAGGGCCTCCCCACCCTCATCATGAAGAATTTTTTCCTAATGTTTAATCTAAAGCCTCCCCCTTCCAGTTTAAAGCCGTTCCCCCTCATCCTGTCACTCCAGGCCCTTGGAAAAAGTCCCTCCCCAGCTTTCCTGAAGCCCCTTTCAGGCTGCTGTTAGTTCTCCCTGGACCCTTCTCTTCTCCAGGCTGAACGACCCCAACTCTCTCAGCCTGTGCTCATAGCAGAGGGGCTCCAGCCCTCAGATCATCTTTGTAGCCTCCTCTGGACCCCTTCCAACAGTTCCAGATCCTTCTCATGTTGGGGATTCCAGAAACAGACACAGGCCTCCAGGTGGGGTCTCACAAGAGAGGAGCAGAATAAGAAATTTGTAATAGCTTGGATTCCATCACCATATTTTTAGTGATAACCTGTAGGTCTGGGCATCAGACATAATTTCACCCTACCCTCTACCCCTTGTGACTCTTGTCATTTTGGCTCCTTATTTATGGTTTTTCAGAGTGGCGTTTGGGAGGCGCTGCTGGGTCACTCTGCACACATAGCAGAGAGGCTTTTTGTCACCTTTGCCAAACTGGGGACGCTGGGAGATGTGCTGCTGTCTCCCACCCCGACCTGTGATGCTCAGGGCTGGTGCTGGTATCTGCATATCTGAACCTCAGCGATGTTCCTTTCAGGGCATGAGTAGAAGGTGGTGATTGAGATCCAGTTGATGGCTTTAAATTGGAAGGGGGAAGATTTAGATTGGACATTAGAGAGAAATTCTTCATGATGAGGGTGAAGAGGCCCTGGCCCAGGTTGCCCAGAACAGTGGTGGCTGCCCCCTCGCTGCAGGTGTTCAAGGTCAGGTTGGGTGGGGCTTGGAGCCCCCTGATGCAGTGGGAGGGGTCTCTGCCCATGGCAGGGGTTGGATCTGGATGGGCTTTGAGGTCCCTTCCAACCCAAACCATTCCATGGTTCTATGATCTGCCAGACTTTTTTTCTTGGTGAGTTTGATCCTGGGTTTGCCCTTGCCCATCTTGGACCAGGATGAAGGGGGAAGAAGCCCTGAGAGGTCTCTAGCCCAGCTGCTAGAGCTGATCCCCTAGACCAGGTTGCTCAGGGCCATGTCCAGTGAAGACTTTGGTATCTCAGAGACTCTGCACCCTCTCTGGCCCCAGATCCAGTGTGCCACCACCTTCAGGGTGAACGTTTTGTCTCTGTGATCCAAGCAGAGGTTCCCTCGCTGCAGCTTTTCCACTGCTTCTTGTCTCACCAATGCGAAGCTTCGAGGAAAGTCTGGCTCCATCTTCTCAGTAACTTCGTTAGGTGTTCAGAGGTGGCAAGAGACTCTCTCTGAGAAGCACCAGCTTCTCCTCGTATGTCTTACCATCTGCTTCAGCCCCTTGAGTGTCTTGCTGGACTCAGTCTTGGCTCTCTTGGCATCCAGTTTGGGCTCCCCAGGACAAGTCCAGGTGTGTTATTGCAGGTGCTGGGTGGAGACGTGAGATCCCTTCCCCAGACCTACTGGCTGTGGTCTGGCAGCATCCAGGAGGTGCTGACCACCTACCCTGCATGTTTGTGCCACTGGTTCCTCTTCAGGAGTGACGGGACGAGGGAATGGCCTCAAGTTGCACCAGGGGAAGTTCAGATTGGATATTAGGAAAAATTTCTTCATGGAAAGGGTTATCAGGCGCTGGCACATTCTGTACAGGGAAGTGGTTGAGTTACCATCCCTGGAGGGATTTTAAAGATGGGTGGGTGAGGTGCTCGGAGATATGGTTTAGTAGTGGACAGGTACAGTTGGATTCAGTCTCAAAGATCTTTTCCAACCAAACGATTCTATGGTTCAGCCGACCCACCAGCTCTCTGCAAGGCTTTTCCAGCAGCATTGCTTTCTGACCCCTGGGACACAGAAAGGCGCAGGGCTTTTTATTCACCTGTGTTGAACTTTGGGAGCTTCCCTGTAGCCTGGTGAGGTCCCTGTGAGGGGCAGCCCTGCCTGCCTGTCCCAACCGCTGACAAAGTTTTGGTCCAGCTCAAGGCTCCAGACCTCTCTCTGCAGAGCTCAGAATGGGGAAGGAATTGGCTTTCCCACCTAAACAGCACGAGTGCCGTCGCTCAAGTGTCGTTCTGGAGGCAGGCTCAGCTGGTGTGAAAACCTCTGTTGGGACAGGACATCTGTGTCCTCTGGGTTTTGGCAACAGTGCATGTTGTTATGTGGAGATAATCATCCCATGGTCACACTGGCATCATATGGCCCTGGGATCGGCAGCTCTCTTGACCAGAGTTTGAAAAGCACCCAAAGGAGGGTGAGCTCTGTCCGTGTGCTCAGTGAATCTTTGAGCCGTGCACAAATAACCTTCTGTCTTCCTGCCTGCCTGATTTCCCCTCCCTGTCCCTCTTACAGAAGGCGAGTGCTGGTGGAAGTAGCTTTTTCTTATCCTCCCAGCATGTGCTCCCCATGCCGGGTGGGATGGGAGCCAACTCTCTGCTCACGGAGCTCCTTGGCCCATCTGGATGCCACAGGGATGCAATAATTTAGGGGGGCAGCATGGGGGGAGCATGTTAAAAAGAGGGAGCATATTAAAAATACTCTGCTCAGCTTCAGGTTCAGCTGCAGCTCCTTTCCCTTCATCTGTGCTTGGGTCCTGCTGCTGCCTGTCCTGTTGGGAGCGGAGCTGTTGGGAGCGGAGCTGCCGTGCCCTGGCCACTTGTTCCAAAGTGAAGGGTTGTCACCAGTTCAGCCACGTTTGGCCTTTCTGCAGGCTCCCATGGTGAGCAGAAGCAGAATTTCCCCCAGGGACCGGTCCTGTTTGAGGTCTGAGCTGGCGTGAGCAGGGGACACGGCATGAGTGACTCTTGCCATCTCCTTGCCCTGTGCATGTGGCATCCAACAGGAGCCTTAAATCCTTGTGCTTCCAGAAGCCGGGTGGATGTGGGTTCTCTTGAAAGGCCTCAGCTTTATCCCTCCCAGTGTTTCAGGGCAAGGACCATGTTCTTCCCCCCTCCCCAGGACAGCGGGCACCTAGCTGGGACCTGTGCCTGTGACCAGAGCAGTGGACACTGAAACAGGGAGGTGACACCACCTTGGGGAGGTGACAGCTTTGGGTGTGCCTGGGAGCCCACTGTGTTCTGCTCTGACTGCTGGGAAAAGGGTCCACCTGGATCCTTTCCATGGGGATCGTGGAGCCATCACAGATCAGAACCAAAGCCTGGGCTGGTCTTGCCAAAGCAGTGCCCAAGAACAGTTGGAGGGAGCAATTTGTGCCCAGCCCCCCCCATGGGCTCAGGCTGCTGGGGAGAAAAGGGCACCAAAAAGGGTTTGAGACGCTGGAGCAGAACGCGCCTGCAGGTCAGGAGTGAGTGCCAAGCAGACAGAGAAATGGGAAAATAGGCCAGGCTGCAAACACAAAGGGATATTCTTCGTCTGCAGTGACACGCGCTGCTCCCACCCGCTCCGGCCTGCGCGTTCCAGACAGGATTGGTGGGGATTAAACCAGCAGGGGCTCGATCTGGGATCTGTCAGCAAGCAAGAGGGACCAACGTGACAGCGCCCGGCTGTTGCTCGCCATCTCTGTTATTTTCCAGTCTTTCAGCCTGGCAGCTGGGGAAGGATGAGGCTCTGGAGGAGAAGATCTTAAAGCTGAGAAATGGTATTTGGGCTGCTCACACCCTTGTGCATCCCTGTGTTTCACAACCATGCAGGGATGGCAGCAGCTTGCCTGCTCCTGCTGGGTGCCCTCGCGGCGCTGCCCGGCTGGAGGCTGGGTCAGCCACAGCCCAAGCCCTTGCCTGCATCAGCCAGGAGACAAGGGGTGCCCCAAATAGAATCTTAGAGTGGTTTAGGTTGGAAAGGACCTTAAAGCCCATCAAGTTCCAACCCCCCTGCCATGGGCAGGGACACCTCCCACTAGACCAGGCTGCTAAATAGCTCCAAAACTCCCGTGTTATGCAATAGCACTGCCAGTAACGAGCCCGAGTGGTCACCAGCGAAAGGAGAACCTGCCTCCCCTGATGGAGCCACAAATGTTCCTTCCCTGCATGGTGCTTGGGCTGGCTCGCAGAGCTGCCGGTGCCGCCTTGCTTCCTCTTCTGTGTGCTGACTGGCAGCTGGCCCCACCATCGCTCCGGTCCCGGCTGCTGGGGGGGAGATGAATGTGCCCATGTGCTCATCTCCCTGGCTGAAACTGCTCCCGTGGAGCAGATGACAGAGCCAAACCTGCCCTCGGCAGTCCCGTATCACTGGGCGGGGGCACTAGCTGAAGGAAGGCCCTGGCACATCTTGGTGTGTGTTATGATTTAACTGGGGGGACTGGAGGGCAGCAGTAGGTTTTCCATCTCGTCTCCTCATCGCTTGTGAACCGTGGTGATGGCACTTTCTATTCAGGGAGTCTCTCCTTCCCCGGCCCCAGGGGAGTGTGGAACTTGGGTTTGCTGTGTCAGGATGCTATGCTCCGTGTCCAGAGGTTGTTGGTGACTCTCACCAGCTCTTAGGGCTACCAGTCTCAACTGAGCTGCTGCCTGGCTGGCACCTTCCCTGGGATGAGCCGGCTCTGCCAGTGGACAGGCTGGAGCAGCTTGCCCAAGCACCGGCAGACTGCTGCCGCCTCGTGCTCTCACTGGGGTGGTGGGTCCCACCTCCTCCGCGTGTCCTCCAGGAGCAGTTCCCTGCGGGTGCTGTGCTTCCGGGGGCTCTGGCAGCGGGCAGGCTGGCTCCGTGAGGGGGACAGAGCACGAGCGCCCATGTGCCTGCTCCTTCCTTCTGCCAAGGTGCCTTCAGGATCTGACCCTATTTCCCCTTCTTTCCTCAGCTTACTCCTTCCTCCTTCCTGCGCATCGGGCAGCTGAGCAATGTGGACCTCAATGAGGACGTCCGTGAGCTGGTGGGTGGCACAGGAAGGGACTTGCCTTTACCGAGACCCCTGCCCTTCTGCCAGTACTAAAGGCTGCTTTCATTTCCCCCTTCACCTCCCGCTTGTCCGGCAAGGGCTCCAGTGCTTCCTCCTAGGCTGGGTGACCTTTGTGGTGTG
This sequence comes from Neomorphus geoffroyi, assembly GCA_033558235.1. Taxonomy (NCBI): domain Eukaryota; kingdom Metazoa; phylum Chordata; class Aves; order Cuculiformes; family Neomorphidae; genus Neomorphus; species Neomorphus geoffroyi. The sequence continues at coordinate 10,021,339 of JAUMJM010000038.1, forward strand.
GGTAGCTGCCTGCTGCTCTGCCTCGACCCTCACTGCTGGCCCGAGGACGCTGTGGTCCCTGTGCCTCTCCAGGTGGCAACACCAGCCCACCGGTGCGGGGACCTTCCTCCCATGGGAGCAAATGCGGCAGCAAGTGGAGCGGGAAGGGATTTCTTCCTTGTTGCATGAGAGCGCCTTGCAGCTGCTTCTCTTGCCTGCTGCCCAACTTGGCATGAAGGCAAAGGAGGGGACATCCCAGCCCTGGGGACAGAGTCGGGCAGACAGGGCATCTTGCAGAAACTGGCAGATTTGGAGTTATTCCCCGCCACACACAACAGAAAAGCTTTTCTGTTCCTGCCTCGATCTTGGAGCTGTGGGAGGCACAAATGAGAATCACAGCATCATGGAATGGTTTGGGTTGGAAGGAAACTCAAAGCCCATCCAGCCCCACCCCCTGCCATGGGCAGGGACACCTCCCAAGCCCCATCCAACCTGGCCTTGAACACCTCCAGGGATGGGGCAGCCACCACTGCTCTGGGCAACCTGGGCCAGGGTCTTGTCACCCTTGTTATGAAGAATTTCTTCCTAATGTCTAATCTAAAGCCTCCCCCTTCCAGTTTAAAGCCGTTCCCCCTCATCCTGTCACTCCAGGCCCCTGGAAAAAGTCCCTCCCCAGCTTTCCTGGAGCCTCTTTCAGTACTGGGAGGCCTTTGTGAGGTCCCCCTGGAGCCTTTTCTTCTCCAGCCTGAGAACAACTTTTGCTAAATAATTCTTGTGGAATTCTTAAATGGGAAAAAATGTGTCTTAATTTGGCACCTTGGAGGGAAGGCTGGGCTGGCTGTAACACAGGGCCAGGGAAGGCTGCAGGGTGCTGCTGCCCCAGTGACCACCCTGACATCCTCAGTAAATGCCCTAATTTGGAGCTGGGCGCAGCGTGCACTGTCAGAGGCGTTTGGGAAACAAAATTTGGTTTCTGCCCAAAAACACAGAGCTACTTGAAATAGCTGTGAGCTTTCAGCCAAAGGAATTCCCTGCCAAGGTTGCCCTCCACTGGTGCACAGAGCCACTCCGTGGCAATGCTGGATCAACGTGGCAGTGTGGTATCCAGCTGGGCAAACCCTGTGTCTGCCCGTGGGGACGTGTCCTGCCGCGGGGTAGTGGGTGAGGGTGCCTGACTGCCTGTTCCAGCCTTCCATCCCATGCATCCACCAGCTGGAGGAATATCATCCTGGATCCCAGCCTGGCAGGCAGTTGGCACCAGGGCTCAGGGCTCTGCAGTCCTTCCTGCCTCTCCCGCGTGTAAAAACCAACTTGAAAGCTGCAGTTACGGGGCAGGAGGAGGGCTGGGCTCAGACCCGACCCTCCTAACCTGCACATCGTGTCCCGCAGGAGACGGAGCTCCCTCGGCAGCATCCCAACGAGATCCCCCACAACGAGAAGCTCCTGTCGCTCAAGTACGAGGTAAGCACCTGCCTCCCTCTGTTCTGCCCCTGGGACGCAGTGGGTGAGGTACGTGGGGCGAGGGCTTGAGGCCACCAAGCTAGAGGGGTTTCAGCAGGAAGGAGTGGGACTGAGGGAAGCAAAAGGAGTGTGGAGGGGTAAGGGTGAGGGTCTGAGGCCAGACCTCCATGGCACGGACATCCCTTCCCCTGCGCTGAATGTAACGGCATCTCTCCCTTTCCTAAACCAGAGCCTGGACTATGACAACAGTGAAAACCAGCTGTTCCTGGAGGAGGAGAGGAGGATAAATCATGCGGTGAGTCTTGCCTTGCTCTGGTTGCGCACCTTTCCTGCAGTCAGGAGGGCCCAGGGAAGCCATTCCCCAGCTGCCCAGCTTCTCCGGAGCTTCTCTGCCCTAGGAGAGCTCATGCTCAAAGCTGTGCTGGAGCTGGAGTGGGTTTATGGACACTGAGCAGCTTGTGATGAGCCTTAAAACCCCAAGAGCAAGGACTTGCCATGTGGTGGTTCATACAGGAGCTGGTCTGGGTGTGCATGGTGGCATCACTGGGTGGCATGAGGTGGGTCCCTGAGCGGAGGGACTTCTGGAGGCACGTGAAAGATCTCCCTGGGGGCTTTGGGGGCCGGTGCTGCAGCAAGAAGCCTAACAGGAGGGGCTTGGTGGAGGCAGGCAAGCTGGAAAAGCACGCCTGCTGTTTGGGATCCCACAGAAGGGCAAAGGCACTGGCTTCAAATAAGTAAATTGTGGCTAGGCTTTGTGATCCCGGGTCAACCAGCATCAGATTTCTCTGGGCAGCTGTTCTGGAAGCTGCCTGGGCTTAGGGCTGGGTTGGGGATGGTGGCTGTGTGGGTTGGAGACCTTCTGATGCTGGTGGGGACCAGCAGCTGGGTCTGATGACTGTCTGTCCCTCAGGCTTTCCGGACAGTGGAGATCAAGCGCTGGGTCATCTGTGCCATGATCGGCATCCTCACCGGCCTCGTTGCCTGCTTCATCGACATCGTGGTGGAGAAGCTGGCTGGGCTCAAGTACCGGGTGGTGAAGGGCAGTATCCTCCCATGGAGCTGCCAGTCAGCTGGGACCTGTGGAATCTCTGGTCCCAGTAGCCATGAGAGAGTTTGCAGGGGCAGAGGGTGGCGTTTTGTCACCTGTGTTTGGTGGCACAGATCGTGCTGCCAAGTGCCCAGCGGCTCTGCAGGGCTGAGCTGTGGCCGAGTGCTGCCGTGATGGAGAAGGCTGGCTCCTCACAGCAGCCCTGGCTGCTCTGTGTGCAGGGTCTGCTGTGCCACCACAGCCCGGGGAGCATTTTAGCAATGCTTTATCGTGGTGGGGGGATGGTACCCAAGTGAAATGGCCTTTCCTTGAGTCGCCTCCCCAGACATTGACAAGTTCACAGAGAAAGGGGGCCTGTCTTTCTCCCTGTTACTCTGGGCCACTCTGAATGCTAGCGTGGTGATGGTGGGCTCTGTTATTGTTGCTTTCATAGAGGTAAGAATTTGGAGGTGGCCTGAGAAAGGTACCGCCATGCCTCCTGCCCTGGCTCTTATGTGGGGGAAAGCAGGATCATGTCTCCAGAAATGTGCAAATTTGTGTAATAGCAAATGTGTTTCTGCCAAGTTGGTTCTTGGTAGCCCAGTTCCTTGGTGCTGGCTCCAGCTGGGCTGTCAGGCTGACGGGATGTGCTGCCCTTTGCTGGCAGCCTGGGGCAGAGGCTGTGCTCCAGCCTGGCGTGCAGGTGTGGCTCTCACAAGCCTTGGCACCAGCTCGGCCTCTCCACGTCAGGCGTATGTGAGCACAGATGGAGAGAGAGCAGGCTGGTTGTTGTCTTGGGGATGAGCGAGAGACTGGGGCCAGTCGTGGCTGGAAAGGGCTGATGGCTCCCCACGGGCTACTCAGGGTCAGTGGTCTTCCTTGTGGCTTTGCCCTTGCTCTCCCTGGCCACTCAGTGTGAGCCTTAGGCAGCTCATGTAGCACAAAGAACCCAGCCAGTTCCTTTTCCCTGGCACATTTGCCCTTGGAGGCAGTGGGTGCCCCCTCAAGTGTACCTCCAAAGCCAGTAGATAGGCTCCTCCGAGCCTCCCCAAGGGTGAGCTTGGTGTGCCCTGTGCTGGGCATGGGACAAGCTGACCAGTGTGTCCTCATCACGTATGTGGCAGCCACTCACGCTCTCCCTCTCCCCGCAGCCCGTCGCAGCTGGCAGCGGCATTCCCCAGATCAAATGCTATCTCAACGGCGTCAAGATCCCACACGTTGTCCGCCTCAAGGTAGGAGACAGGAGGTGGTGGGATGAATGCACATTATACAAGAGCCCGGAGGGACAGGATGAGGGGCAATGGCTTTAAATTGTAAGGGGAAAGGTTTAGATTTGTCATTAGGAAGAAATTCTTCACAATGAGGGTGGGGAGGCCCTGGCCCAGGTTGCCCAGAGCAGTGGTGGCTGCCCCATCCCTGGATGTGTTCAAGGCCAGGTTGGATGGGGCTTGGAGCCCCCTGATGCAGTGGGAGGTGTCCCTGCCCATGGCAGGGGGTGGCACTGGATGGACTTTGAGAGGTCCCTTCCAACTCAAACCGTTCCATTATTCTATGATTCCTGCCTTCTGCCTGTGCTGGCATCTCCTCCAGTGGGCACTTTAGTCCTCATGGGATGCTCCCTGTCTGTGCTGCAGCACGAGCTCCTGGCCACCTGGACACAGTGCCCGGCTCTGTAGCTGTTCCCCACAGTGCTAGGCTGTTAAATGTGCCCTGGGATCAGCAGTTGGCACTGGGAAAAGCAGCTTTGGGTAATTTTTCGCTCTGGCCAAGAACAAAGTTGGCCAACCCCATTGCCACCCTGGGGAGGGTGAGAGTTGGAGGTTCCCCAGGTTTGCTGGGTCTGTGTGCCCTGTGGCCGCTGCAGTTGTGTCCCTTGTGCCACCTGTGTGATGTGCTGTGCCTTCTCTGTTTTGCAGACTCTGGTGATCAAAGTCTGCGGGGTCATCCTCTCGGTGGTCGGCGGCCTGGCCGTTGGAAAGGTGATGTACACAAACCCCTCTGGCACGCTCCGGGCATGTTGGTGTCATCACATGCCCGGGAACAGGGCACTGGTGGCCCTGTGGTCACTCCTCAGTTTTACCTCCTGGTCTGCCAGCCAAGGTGACTGCGATGTGACCAGGCTTGGGGAGCCCCTGGGCGTGCGGTGCCACCGTGCCAGCCCACATGTGGCTCTGCTGAGGGCAGGAGAGCAGCAGCTGATGTCCATTGGTGGTGTCACTGCAAATGTTAGATGGGGAGACCTGGGTGCCCTGCTGGGACCTTTCTAGCTGGCTGGTGTTGAGGACAAGCAAGGAAAGCCCTTGTCACCTCGGCTGGACGAAGTGCTGGTGGGAATGGGAGGCGGTCACGGGAGCCTCTCAGTCGAATGAGGGTTTAGGTGCGCTCGCAGCCCAGAAACCAACGGTGCCCTGGGCTGCACCCAGAGTAGTGGGAGCGACAGGGGAGGGAGGGGATTCTGCCCCTCTGCTCCGCTCTGGGGAGACCCCACCTGGAGCCCTGGGTTCAGTTCTGGAGTCCTGAGCACAGGAAGGACCTGGAGCTGTTGGAGTGAGTCCAGAGGAGGCCACGGAGATGATCCAAGGGCTGGAGCACCTCCTGTACGAGGACAGGCTGGGAGAGTTGGGGTTGTTCAGCCTGGAGAAGAGAAAGCTCCAGGGAGAACTTAGAGCAGCCTGAAAGGGGCTCCAGGAAAGCTGGGGAGGGACCTTTTCCAAGGGCCTGGAGTGACAGGATGAGGGGGAACAGCTTTGAATTGGAGGGGGGAAAACTTAGGTTAGACATTAGGAAGAAATTCTTCATGATGAGGGTGGGGAGGCCCTGGCCCAGGTTGCCCAGAGCAGTGGTGGCTGCCCCATCCCTGGAGGTGTTCCAGGCCAGGTTGGATGGGGCTTGGAACCCCCTGACCCAGTGGGAGGTGTCCCTGCCCATGGCAGGGGGTGGAACTGACTTTGAGGTCCCTTCCAACCCAACCCGTTCCATGATTCTGTCATTCTATGAACCAAGACATGGTGTAGTTGACAAGTAGGAGTAGGTGTAGGTGTTGGGTCATAGGTTGGACTCGATGATCTCAGAGGTCTTTTCCAACCTTGTGATACTGTGAAGAAGCTCTGGAGCAGCAGGGCACTGTGTGCCAGGGCACTGTGTGCCTGGGCACTGACCTCCAGCTCCTTCAGGGCTGTAAGCAGCATTCAGCCATCCCTGACTGTTCCTGGGGTTCTTCCTTCTCCGGCCTGACTCCACTCTCCTGCCCGCAGGAAGGACCCATGATTCACTCTGGAGCAGTGATTGCTGCCGGGATCTCCCAGGGCAGATCCACGTCTTTGAAGCGAGACTTCAAGGTTGGTGTAGGGGGCTATGCTGCAGGGTCCCTCCCTGTGCCCAAAGGACTGGTGGCTTGTGGGGGGTCATGGCTTACCTTGTGTCACCCCTGTGGCCAGCCCCAAGCGTGCCTTCGCTTTGACGTTTCAGATCTTCGAGTACTTCCGCAGAGACACAGAGAAGAGGGACTTTGTCTCGGCAGGAGCTGCTGCTGGCGTCTCGGCTGCATTTGGTGCCCCTGTGGGTACGTGTCTCGGCTCTCGGATGCCTGGTGGTGCCTCCACGCAGATCTCGTGAGCAGGTTGCTCGCAGTTGCGCAGAGGCAGCTGCTGGCATGTGCCTAGGGCACTGCAGGAGCCTTCCTGCAAGGTGCCCAGCTCAGCTCCGAGCCATCCTGCCCTGCCATGCAGGTCTTGGGAAGAGAGGAGGGGCATTATCTGTCTCAGATCCCAACTGTTGTCTCCCTGGGATGGAGGGAAACGGTGGAGGGTCTTCACTGCGGTCAGTGCAGCATGGCTGGGCTGGGCTGGGCCCTTTGTTGGAGCCTGCGAGGTCTGGGCCAGCGCAGGGCACGTGGGCTGGGGTGAAATTGGGTGTCTCAGCTGGTGCTGTGAGCCAAGGGTACGTGACACGTGCCCTGTGTGAAGGTGTTTGTGTCTTGCACTTGCAGGGGGTGTCCTTTTCAGCTTGGAGGAAGGGGCTTCCTTCTGGAACCAGTTCCTGACGTGGAGAATCGTAAGTGCTGCGAAACAGGAGGAGTAAATCGAGGGCTGCTGACTCTGGAGGGAGGCAATGCCCCTTCCTGCTACCCCGCTGCCCCAAGCCTCCTGCCAACATAAAGAGGATCTGGAACTATTGGAACGGGTCCAGAGTAGAGCTACAAAGATGATCCAAGGGCTGGAGCAGCTCTGCCATGAGGACAGGCTGAGAGAATTGGGGTTGTTCAGCCTGGAGAAGAGAAGGCTCTGGGGGCAACCTCGTAGCGACCTTCCAGTACTTCAAGGGCTCCAGGAAAGCCCGGGAGGGACTTTTTATAAGGGCCTGGAGTGATGGGACAAGGGGGAAAGGCTTTAAACTGAAAGGAGGAAGATTTAGATTGGACATTAGAAAGAAATTCTTTATGGGGATGGGGAGGCCCTGGCCCAGGTTGCCCAGAGCAGCGGTGGCTGCCCCATCCCTGGAGGTGTTCAAGGCCAGGTTGGATGGGGCTTGGAGCCCCCTGATGCAGTGGGAGGTGTCCCTGCCCATGGCAGAGGAATTGGGACTGGATGGACTTTAAGGTCCCTTCCAACTCAAACCGTTCTATGATTCTATGATTCTTGCCCCAGCCCGGCAGCCGTGTGTAACACATCCCCAGGAACAGCATCTCTGTGCCCTGGTCCTCAGTGGGACCTGACTGAGCTCCTTTTGCTGCCAACCCTTTCATGGGAGCTGCCTTGGGCTGTGCCCCAGGGCAATGGTGGGGTAAAAGGAGGACTAAGCCCTTGGTTGGTGTAAGAGTGGGAATGGGGAATGTGGCCTCTTGTCCCCACCGCACTGTGGATACCAAGTCCTACCCAGGGACCTTGGGGTGAGGGAGTGGGACTGGAGTGGCTGGCAGTGACTCTGCGCTACGTCTCCCTCCAGTTCTTTGCCTCCATGATCTCTACGTTCACTCTGAACTCTGTCTTGAGTGTTTACCATGGCAACGCTTGGGATCTCTCCAGTCCTGGGCTCATCAACTTTGGCAGGTTTGATAATGAGGTACGGCACGGGTATTCCCTGCGTCGGGCTCTGTTGGGGGTTTAGAAGCAGCTCACAGTGGCTGGGGGCCGAGGCAGGCTCTGCCTGAGCAGGCTCTGGGGTCTGGCCAGATCCCAGCTCCACCAGTCCCACCAGAAGTTGTTCCTGGGGGCTGTGGAGCGTCCAAGGGAGCCTTCAGAGCAGCTCTGGAAGCTGCTTTCTGGCACAGGCTGGTGCTGTCCCAGCAGACAGTGAGCGACTGCGGGGCTGCAGATGGGCCAGGAGACCTCAAACTTGTTTGTTTTTTGCTTGCAGAAAATGGGATACACGATCCAAGAAATTCCCATCTTCATCTTCATGGGGGTGGTTGGTAAGAGAGTGCTGCTCTTTCGATTCGATTAGTCTGAATAATTTCCTTTCTTCTCTGTCTGGGTCTACAAAGCTTTTGGATCCAGATTCGCAGGGAGAGTGGGAAATCCATTAAACTTGAGCAGAGGGTTTATATGGGGGTGAGAGCTGGGTCCTGGCATGGGTCTCACCCTTGTGACAAAAGCGAGACCCTTTAATCGATGTAGTGCCAAGTCGTTGAGTGGGGTCAGTACAGCGGTTGTGGGAAGCTTCTTGCTTTCAAACCAGCTGCCCTCGTCCTGTGGTCCCTTGCTTGCCCAGTGCCAGAGCTGTGACAATGGCCCCTGGCCACCCTTGCTGCTGCTGTCACGGCCTGGCTGTCTGTGCAGGGACAGCATCCTCGTGTCCCAGGGCTGCCAACCGTGCTCCGTGGGTTGTTGATGTCTCCTTGAGCTTCACAGGTTCTTCATGTCCTGGGCGGCTGTAGGAGATCCTGGGACCTGCGTGCTGAGCTTCTCCTCTTTTGCATTTGCAGGTGGCATCCTCGGGGCCCTGTTCAATGCCCTCAATTACTGGCTAACGATGTTCCGGATCAGGTAGGAGCTTGTGGGTGGCCAAGGTGGCCGACATGGGTTGGCTGGTGCCTTCTGTACCCCCTCAAAGTGCTGACCATGCTGAGAATTTCCCTTCAGTGTCTTAAGGGCCCAAAGAAGTGCAGAGCTGACTGTTGGGTGCCTCAGCGAGCTGCTAAAGCCATCGCAGCCCGGTCTGGCACAGCCAGCGCTTGTCACCAGCTTTGCAAATGCCACGACTGGCTTTGTGGTCTCAGAGAGAGATGATGTGGGGTGGTGGAGCTCTGAGGAACCTGCAGCAGCTTCCAGAGCGTCGCTCTTTGGACTTCACAAGCTGTGATGTACTGGGCTCAGCTCTGCACTGTCCCCCCAGCCACGTCACAGCATCCTTTCCATGGGCGCTGTGTCCAGCTCTGTGCTGGGGAGGTGGGCAGGTCTGCTGGAGCTGGGTGGGCAAAGCTGCTCTTGCCACTGGGCTCCCTCCCCAACTTTGCCAGAGGGTGGAACGCAGGGCAGCCTGACAGGCTTGGGGAGGGAGCAGAGGCAGCCAGCTGCAGGCTGCAGGTAATGCCACACTCACTCCACTGCTCCTGCCGCAGGTACATCCACAGGCCCTGCCTCCAGGTGGTCGAGGCCATGCTGGTGGCAGCAGTGACAGCCACCGTGGGGTTCGTCATGATTTATTGCTCGAGAGACTGCCAGCCCATCCAGGGGAGCACGGTGGCTTATCCCCTGCAGGTAGGAGATGCTGGAGACCGATCCCTGAGGGTGAGGGGCACCCTGAGCCTGGACAGAGGCTGAGGGGGGGGCAGGAGACCCTGCTGGGTTTTGGGGCACTGGACCTCACAGCTGGTGACCCAAGTGTTGATGTTTGTGTGCTTGCTGCCCAGAGCTGTCTCCTCGCTGGCACACACCCCCCTGAGCCTGGCAGCCCAAAGGGCAGCCCAGGTCTGCCACTTTTAACTCTGTTTTCTTCCTCCTCAGCTTTTCTGTGCGGATGGAGAGTACAACTCCATGGCCACTGCCTTTTTCAACACACCTGAGAAGAGCGTCGTCAACCTCTTCCACGACCCTCCAGGTCTGTGCACCTGGCAAGCAGGTCCTTGGACATGAGTAGAGCAGGGCTGGGCTCACATGAGGTGCTGACCTGTTCAGTGGCCACTCGTGGGACGAGGCAGAGGACGATCAGCACCGGCCCACGGGGGCACGATGGGATCCAGCAAAGCACTGAGCCTGGCGTGGTGGAAGGAGGAGGGATGGATGCTGTGCCTGGTGGCATCTATGAGCTTGGCAAAAGGGAGCTGCTAAACCGGGTCTTCGCCCACAGGCTCCTGAGATAATTCCTGCATGTTTGCAGGCTGTCCCTTCCGAGTTGTGTGGGAGCATGCCTGACCCTCGCCGACTGTCTGAAGTCCATCCTGGAACTGCCTCTGGCTGTTTTCTTAATTAGCAGGGCCTTTTGTCCCAGAATGACTTTACCTTCTGGGCAGGTTGCGGAGGTGGATCTTGGAAATGCAATTTGGCTCCCCGATTCCAGCTCCCATTTCCCTCAGACCTGGTGTAGCGACAGCGTGCCCTCTGCCCGCTGGCTTGAGTTTTGTGGTCAGGGAGCAGACAACTCCGAATCTCTACACCCTCAGCCTGGAGAGTGCACCTTGGCCACCTGAAGCCAAGTGATGACCATTCTGGGGCTGCTGCCTGCAGTGCTGGGTCCTCCCTGGCTCAGGGCTTTGCTCCGTTGACCCCTCTGTGAAGGAAAGGTTGCAAAGTACTTGTTTAGACTAGACCAAGGTGCTCAGCAATCCTAAAATAGCAGTGGATTGAGTTCTGGGGACAGCAGGGTCTCGCTGTTATAGCGTGGCCTCTGCTGTGGGGCAGCTTGGCACTGGCCAGAGCAGCCGTGGGAGCAGTGGGAAGGAGGGAGTTTGCGGGACCTTGAGTTGATCCCCAAACTGGCAATCCCTGCCAGCTCAGCAGTACCTCTGTCCTCCTGACCTCGTCTTCCAGCACTGGCGGTCCCTCAGGGCTTTGAGGTTTGTCAGCTGGGCTGGGAATGACAGGGCTGGGAGGGGACAGGTCATCTTGGGTCATGAGATGGAGGAAAGGCATCTGCTGGGCTTGGAATGGGAGGGCTTGTGGGTGGCACCAGGCAGCTGGTGAGGCCCTTGGCAGGACAGAAACAACCTAAAGAGCCGGTTTCAAAGGCTTCTGCTGCCACGGTGCAGCCCATGAGAGGGGCTTTCACTGCTGGGACTGTGTTGTGGGGCTGCTGCTGTCTGTTTTCCCGTGGCTGCAGCCCATCGTGGTGCCCTCTGGGCTGCAGGACCAGCACTGACTCCTCTCTCTCTCCCCCTCAGGTTCCTACAACCCCATGACGCTGGGCTTGTTCACACTCGTGTATTTCTTCCTGGCCTGCTGGACCTACGGCCTCACGGTGTCTGCAGGGGTCTTCATCCCCTCCCTGCTGATCGGTGCTGCCTGGGGGAGGCTCTTCGGCATCTCCTTGTCCTACCTGTCCAAAGGCTCGGTGGGTCCTTGGTGGGAAGGGGTGTTGGGTGGCAGGAGCTGTGGCACCCAGCTCTCCTCCCTCGCGGCTGGGCAGGTGGCACGGGCAGGCAGCGTGCACGGAGCTGGCTGACAGCTTGGCACAGCAGTCTGGGGTGGGTTAGCTCCTCACTTGGTGTCTTCCTGAGCTGGATCTGGGCTTTCCCACATCCCAACACATCCCTGCCAGCAGCTGGGCTGTGCGGGCAACCTTAGGTTCTCCTCCCCACTGTGGAGGGGAGTTTGGGGACCAGGATACTGTTTGTTATCTCTGGATGCCCTGGGGCCAGCAGCTGACTCAGCCCCTCCTCTCTCCTGTGCTCAGATCTGGGCTGATCCCGGGAAGTACGCCCTGATGGGAGCTGCTGCACAGCTGGGTGAGTTCCCCACGGCTCCATCTGGGCCACCTCCTGCTCACATTGGTGTGAAGGTGGCATGGGAAAAAGACACCCCTGCTTCCCTGGCACAACTTCTTTCCCAGCTGAAGCCCAGCCTGGCTGTTGGTTTCCCAACAACCCTGGCACGCTGGGCTCGTCCAAGGTGGGTGGCCAGCAGCAAGAGCGGTCCTGGATCATCATGCAGAGGCTTAGGGGCCTCCGGTGTTTTCCTCTCCCCTCGCCCCGTGTTTCCCTGCCCCACTAAACCCGCAAACCCCTTGGATGCCTCTCGCAGGTGGGATAGTGCGGATGACGCTGAGTCTCACAGTCATCATGATGGAGGCGACAGGCAACGTGACTTACGGTTTCCCCATCATGCTGGTGCTGATGACGGCCAAGATTGTGGGAGACTATTTTGTGGAGGTGAGGGCTGGAGGCTTGAATTGGGATATGGGGCACTGGGGAGGTGGGGGGAGCCAGGACGAGTGTGTGCTCCCTCTCAGAGGTGAGCTGCTGCCTGGCTGTCCCACTCAGCATCTCGCCAGGCTTCTCGAAGGCTCGGCTTTCTTGCAGGGACTCTACGACATGCACATCCAGCTGCAGAGCGTGCCCTTCCTGCACTGGGAGGCCCCGGTGACATCCCACTCCCTCACGGCCAGGTAGGAGGACTGTGGAACACTCGGCACTCCTGGGGTGGCAGCTTTTGCTCCATGCTGTTGGCTTGAAACGTTGGTTGGAAATGGAGGTGGTGCCACGCTTCAGTCCTAGGAGCCTGCTGTCCCCTTGTGCCACCAGTCCAACTCCTTCCCCAGCAGGGAGCGTGGCCTGCAGTGCATTCCCTCCTCGTGTCCCTGGCAGGTTTTGGGGACAGAGGAGGCATCAGGGCTGCAGAGGGGTGTGTGCTGGGGGAGATATTGGAGGTGTGTGGCTGTGGGGCTGTTTCACACCAAATGTTCCTTGCAGGGAGGTCATGAGCACTCCTGTCACCTGCCTGCGGAGAATCGAGCGAGTGGGCACGGTTGTGGACATCCTCAGCGACACCTCTTCCAACCATAACGGCTTCCCAGTGGTGGAGAGCAGCCCTGATGCCACCCAGGTCAGGGAGTGCAGCTGGGGTTCAGCCACACGAGGGCTGGCTGGGGCACGGGACCCTCGCCCTTGCTCCGCCAGCCCCATCTGAGGTGCGGTGCTCTGTCACAGGTGGCAGGCCTGCGGGGTTTGATCCTGCGCTCCCAGCTCATCGTTCTGCTGAAGCACAAGGTGGGTGCTGCTGTGTGGAGGCTGGTTGGGCTGTGATGGAGCCCCGGTGCCCCTGTCCCACTGCTGCCTCAGGCCCCTTGGTGCCTGCTTGCTCAGCAGGAGCTGGCAGAGGATCCGTGCCATCTCCTTCAGCTCACCCAAGGAGACAGTGGGGGCTGCTGGGCTGGGATTTAGCCCAGCACCATCCTGCACCCCACTGGGCTCACAAACCCCAAGTGTTCAGGAAACAGACTGTTCTTCTGCAGAAGGTCCATCTGCCCCACGCTTCTGCCCGCTTCCCTCCCTGCCCCTGTGCTTTGCCCTAGCCCCAGTGCCTGTCGGTGCTGCAGAACAGTCCCCAATGGTCTCTCTTCCCAAGGTTTTTGTAGAAAGGGCCAACCTAAGCCTGGTGCAGCGGCGGCTGAAGCTGAAGGATTTCCGGGACGCCTACCCCCGCTTCCCCCCGATCCAGTCCATCCACGTCTCCCAGGATGAGCGCGAGTGCATGATCGACCTCAGCGAGTTCATGAACCCCTCGCCCTACACGGTGCCTCAGGTAATGGCCAGGGACCCCTCCTCACCCAAGCACCCGGGGGTCATGGGTGGGCGGTGGGTGCTGGCTGGGGCCGCTGCAGTTGTGCAGCCCCGTTCTGCCTTGCAGGAGGCGTCTCTGCCGCGGGTGTTCAAGCTTTTCCGAGCCCTGGGACTTCGGCACTTGGTTGTTGTAGACAATCGTAATGAGGTGAGTTCCTGCAGTCTGGGCTCCCTGGGAGGACACAGCCCTTGGCCTGAGGCTCTGCACGCCAGCACGGGGCTGTACCTGTCCCTTTCCTGGCAGGTGGTGGGCATGGTCACCCGCAAGGACCTCGCCAGGTACCGGCTGGGGAAGGAAGGCCTGGAGGAGCTCTCGCTGGCGCAGACGTGATGCGAGGTGGTGCTGCCCAGCAGAGATGTGCCCCAGCCCTATGGAGGCGGGGAGAGGACTGGGCCAGGCAGTGCTGGCATCTCAGTGCCCGGAGCACTGACACGGCCGTGTTGGCCTGACTCTCCTGCCTGTCGCTGCCTTCCCACATCTACTGCCTCCTCTTCTCGTCCCTTCCTCTGCTTTCCCAAGGGATCAAAGTGCACCCTTGGCTCCGATAGCTCCTGCTGCAGGTTCTCCCTGAGATTGGGTGAAGGCTGGAAGGTGCTGGGGCAGCAGAAATGCCCTGCTGAGCTGGGCACAGTCACCTGCGCATGGCCTCTTGCCTCATCCACCCTGCCTGGGCTGTCTGGGACCTGGCCCTGCCCTGGCCCTCGCTGCAGGGCCTATCTGGGGAGCAGAGAGGACATGGTGGGGCTCCCTCTTGCTCCCGGGGCCCCATCCGCCTTGCCCCATGCTCCTGCTGGCCCCTCCAGCTGGAGGAGGGGGCCATGCCCTGCTCTGCTGTGCAATAAAAGGGCTCCCGTGGTTCAGCAGCTGCTGCCTCCTGCTCTTTCTTGGCTCCCTTAGCCACTCTGGGGAGGCACCCCTGGGGTTGGGGCAGGGATGGGGAGGAGAGAGCAGCCTGCTGTGGGGCAATGTTGGTTCTGCAGCCTCTGTCCCTAGCGTGTGCCCCTCCTGCCCTGCTCCCGCCATTGCTGCTGCCTCCCCCCTCTGCCCACGCTGGGGTCCACAGTCACCCCTGGCTGTGATTCTGCATTTGCTGCAGCTTGTTCTGCCTGTGGCCCCTGCCAGGCACCCCAAAACCTGCCCCTAGCCCTGGATCTGGCCGGGGAGCAGAGCCTACACTCCCTTGGGTGATGACCAGGGCTCCAGTCCTGAAACCTCAGCTCCCCCACCTCCCACCATCCTTGCTTCTCACCTCGGCATCGCCCCCTACCCTGGGCTTGGACTGCCCCCTCCTAGCTCAGGCAGGGGCAACCCTGGTCCCTGGAGGGGCTTTCGACTGTGGGAAACTGCTGAAGTAAAGCCTGTTTGTACTTTTAGTGTGGTGCTGCCCATCTCTTGCTTCTCTTCTTCTCTGGTGCCCCTGCCCAGGGTCGGTGCCATTTCATTAGCCCAGAGAAGAGCAGGCTGAGGGGAGACCTCATCACTGCCTGCAACCGCCTGAACGGAGGCTGGAGCGAGGCATGTGTTGATCTCTTCTCCCAAGTGCTGGAACAAGAGGAAATGGCCTCAAGTTGCGCCAGGGGATGTCCAGATTAGACACCAGGAAAAATGTATTCACTGGAAGGGTTATTGGGCCCTGGCAGAGGCTCCCAGGGAGGTGGTGGAGTCCCCATCCCTGGAGGGGTTTAAAAGCCAGGCAGATGAGGTGCTGGGGGATGGTTCAGTTTTGGACAGAGACAGTTGGACTCGATGATCTCAAAGGTCTTTTCCTTTGAGATTCTATAATTCTATGATCTCTGTTGCTGTGCCCTGAGGGCACAAAGTGGGGGGCTTCATGCTTTCCTCAGCCCCTGGGCAGGACTGCTGTGCCCAAGGCAGGGGACTGGCTGCCCCTTCCCTGGTTCTTTTCCATTTAACGGCCAACAAAGAGCCACCACAAAGCAGTGAATGCTTCAGCTCGACCCTGGTAACAGCCAGGGCTGGCACCCGGGGCCTGCAGAAGGGCCAGCTGCCCTCCCGCATGGGACGGTCCCCTGGCACTGCTGGGGTGCAGCGTGTCCCCAGGGCAATGGCAAGTCCCCACTGGGTGCTGGCAGCCGGGTGCTTTATGAGGCCCCACGTCGCCCTTTGCCCTGGCGCGGCTGCGATAAGGGGATTGGATCCACCAACTTGGGCCGCAGAGTAAACACGGGCTGCTGGCTCCTGCCGCCACTGCGCTTCTCGCCTCTTCCTGCTGCCGGGGCAGCCGGCGGCCCTTTGTCACTGGTGGCAGGGATGGTGGGTGGCAAAGGACACCGCATGCGCTGCTGCCTGCTGGGAGTCATTTATTCACTCATCCCATGGCTGGCTCTGACCCGGCAGCTCCGGTGCCACGGCTTTATCGTTACACGTGGTGGGGCTGGGGGCCAGGGTGGGGTCACAGCCCAGCAAAGGGCTCAGGTGGCACCTCCCGCCCGGTGCCTGGCAGCTCCGGCTCTACCGTCCAGTTGGCCAGGAGGTCACTGAAATCAGGGGTGCCAGCGTGGAGGAGGCCGGTGGGCGTGGGCCTGGGCTCCCTCCAGAAGGAAGGTGGCAGCTTCCTGCGGTGCATGGGGGTGATGTGGCCATATTTCCTCTCCAGCCGCTGTGTCTTGCCACCAGCTGCCCGTGGCACCAGGCACCGGTGCACGCCGTACTCGAAGAGCTCTGCCAGCGGCCCCAGCATGTGTGCGGCCCCGGGGCTGCCATGTGGGGCCTCGGGCTGGGCCTCTGCGTGCCGGTGGGAGCCGCAGTCCTCGGGCGTGCCATGGCTGCCGGCGGCCTCATCCCGGCCCCGCCGTCCGAAGTACCGCTGGATGTCACAGCTGATGAGCTCCGAGAACTTGAGGAGCTGCAGTGTGGGCTCGGTGGTGCTTGGGATGGGCAGCTCTGACCCCGTGCTCTCCTCTGCCACCTCCTCCTCATCTTCCTCTGCCACCTGTTCCTCGTCTTCCTCGTCTTCCTCCTCGGAGAGGTCAGGAAAGTCGTGCTCAGGGCGCTCGGGCAGCAGCAGGGTGTGCGGGAAGGGTGAGGGCAGCCGCAGGTCAGCCAGGGGCCGGATGACGCCCGCAGCCATGTCAGCACGCAGGGGCACTCTGGGGCCCAGACTCACCCTGCGGGCAGGGACAGCGGTGTGAGGGTGGCACCTGCCCCAGCACCCTCCTCGACCCATCACCTGCGACAGCGCTTGGGCCTCAGGTGGCAGAGGGCCCACACAGTGCCGTGCTGTGGTCACAGTGGGTCTGCAGGGCAGTGGGTACATACCCCACAGGCCATGGGACTTGGGGTGGTGCGGATGTCCTCACCGAGCCACGGGATGTGGGGCAGCAGGGACATCCCCACCAAGTCATGGACATGTGGCTGTG
This sequence comes from Neomorphus geoffroyi, assembly GCA_033558235.1. Classification (NCBI taxonomy): domain Eukaryota; kingdom Metazoa; phylum Chordata; class Aves; order Cuculiformes; family Neomorphidae; genus Neomorphus; species Neomorphus geoffroyi. The sequence goes on from JAUMJM010000038.1 coordinate 10,037,901, forward strand.
GGGATGCCCCCACCAAGCTTTGGGTTATTGGGCAGTGGGGACTTTCCCCCTGAGTCATGGGACATAGGGCACCAGGGATGTTCCCACCAAGTCATGGGACATAGGGCAGCAGGGCCACCCTCACCAAGTTGCGGGACATGGGGCAGCAGGGACATCATATTCCCACCAAGCTATGGGGCAGCAGAGATATCCCCACAAAGTTGTGGGATGTGGGGCAACAGGGCTGTCATCCCGCCCTAAGCCATGGGACAGGGGGCAGTGAGGATGTCCTCCCCCAAGCCATGGGACAGTAGGGACATCATCCTCCTGCAAGCCATGGGCCATGAGGAAGCAGGATTGTCCCCATCAAGACGTGGGATGTGGGACAGCAGGGACATTCTCTTAGAGCCACGGGATGTGGGGCAGCAAGGATACCCCCCCCCCCCCGAATCCATGTCTGGGACAATGGGAGTGTCCCCAGCAAGTCTTGGCATGTAAGACTGCAGGGATGCCCCCAGTGGGAAGCAGGGAAGTCCCCACCAAATGATGAGATGCAGGGCAGTGGGGATGTCCCCTTTAGCTGTGGGGCAGGGGGACATCCCCCCGAGCTGTGGGGCAGCGGGACATCCCCCAGGCTGTGGGCAGGGGGACATCTCCCCAGGCTGTGGGGCAGCGGGATGTTCCCCTTCACACTGGGGCTGTGCAGGTGAATGGGGCTAAGCTCCTGCCACCCTGGGCTGAGCCCCTGGGATGCTGAGCCCCAAGCCCTGCCCATGTGATGTTCCTGCAGGTTTTCCTGCCACGGGACAGACCTAGCCACCTCCCCGCAGCACCCTGGTGGGCTCTGGTCGCAACTGGGTGTTGCTGAGCTGGATGAGACCCTTCTGCAATTTGTGCTCCCTGTGCCGCAGGGTCCCCAAGCCCTTCCTTGCTGTGGGCATCGCCGGCCATGTGCCTGAGACCGTTGCCCTGGCCCTGAGAGGGTTTTGGGGTAGGGGAAGAAAATCCTGGGGGACAAATCCTGCTCCTGCCACACCAAGCATGGTGCTGGGCCCTGCACCTAGCCTGAGCCAGCATCGCTGCTGGCCCTGGGGTCCCTCTTTGTGCTGGCCCCACTGTGGGACCCCCGCTGCGGTCTCTGTGCTGCCCTGGGGAAGGTGAAGAGGGACTCGGCATCCCAGGGCTGCCCAGCAATGAGGCTCAGCATCCCGGGGTTGCTCCAGCAATGGAGCCAGCATTGCTGCCATCCTCGGGGTCCCTCTTTGTGCTGCTTTCACCGTGGGACCCCCCCCCACTCCTCCCTCTGCATTGCCCTGGGGAAGGTGATGATGGGCTCAGCACCCTGGGGCTGCCCTGGCGGTGGTGCCAGCCTGCCCCACTGCCACCCACAGCCGGCCAAACACCCCAGAGCCAGAGGGCATCGCTTGGGACCACTCACCTTGGTGCAGCCGCCTGGCCATGCATAGGTTCCCGCGCCGCTCCCCCTCGCTGTCCCTCCACCTGGGCCTGAAGTATTTATAGCGGAGCAGCGAGCTGACGGCTGGCAAATATTTGGTAGCTGTATTGTAATAGTAGACTCGGTAAACAGAGCCGGGGTTTGCTTTAGCACACAGCAACGGGAGAGCGGCGCGGGGAGGGACGCAGGGACGGAAGGCAGGGCTCACCTTAATGGTTCACTAGCCAGGGAATTTTCAAGTGTTGTTCCTGTAAAATCACCTATTAAATCGGCAGCCCCAGCTGCCAAACTGCCCGCGCACTTGTGCCGAGGGCTCTTATCTCCCCACTGATTGGAGGTGAAATCAAGCTTTGTTAAATAGGCGTAAAATTAAATTTCATGCTATTTTGACTCCTGGAGTAGGGATCTTCTAAAGAACACCCTGCAATATCGAGCGGTGCCTCTGCAAACAGGTGCTGCCACCCTGGCTGCAGTGGGTGAAGCCTTTCCATGGGGTCCCTGTGTGGGTCCAGACCCTTCATCCCCAGCCTTGTGCGCCCCCAAGATGGGTGCGGGGCTCCCTGCCCAGGGCTAGGATGAGGTTTCATAGACTCACAGAATGTCCTGAGCTGGAAGGGAGCCACAAGGACCATGGAGTCCAGCTCCTGTCCCTGCACAGGACACCCCAACATTCACACTGGATCCCTGAGGGCCTTGGTCAAACGCTCCTGGAATATTGTCAGGCTGTGACTGCTTCCCTGGGGAGCTGTGCCAGGGCTCCACCACCCTCTGGGGGAAGAACCTTCTCCTCATGTCCAACCTAACCCTGCCCTGGCATCTTCCTGCCATTCCCTCGGCTCCTGTCCTTGGTCAGGAGAGAGAAGAGCTCAGCGCCTGCTCCTCCTCCTCCCCGTGTGAGGAAGCTGCAGAGCGCAATGAGGTCTCCCCTCAGTCTCCTCCAGGCTGAACAGACCCAGGGACTTCAGCCGCTCCTCACACCCTTCCCCTCCAAACCCTTCCCCAGCTCCGTGCCCTCCTCTGGACGCTCTCCAGTAGTCTGGAACCTTTCGAGGTGGCAGGGCACAGCGTTGATGGCACAGCTGGCAGGAGAGGGGCTTTGGGGTGCTCTGCTCTGTGGCCCTGTGGGAGTTTGGGTGCCTGGGGCTGGTGGCTCTTGCCTGGTAGCACCTGTGGGTGCAGGGATGGGGATGCCATGTGGAGAGCACCTGGGACAGCCTTGCCGTGGGGACAGCACCCAGGACGTTGTCACCATGGGTAGGGTGCTGGGTGCCTCATGTCTCTATTGTGGCCTGTGGCCACGCTGGCCCTCGCAGCGTGAGTGACCGAGGACAATGACAAAGGTGAGCAGGGACCAGAAGTGCTGTTCCTGTCCTGGATGTGCCCGTGGGGCTTTGTGAGCCAGGGGACACAGACACACAGGGGACTGGGGAGGGCAGGGGGGACACAGGGTGGCTGGGGGATGCAGGACAGCCAGGGGACATAGGACAATGAGGGGATGTAGGACTGCCGGGGGAGCAGGACAGCCACGGGACACACAGAGGACATCCAGGGGACACAGGACAGCCAGGGAACGCAGGACACCAGGGGACACAGGACAGCGTGCCTGTGAGAGCTGGAGGGCACAGGATGGGGGCCCTGACCCTGTCCCTGTGTGTGCTGGGGACGCTCAGGGCAGGGGACGCTGCCCACCAGGGTTAGGGCCAGCTGGAACTCTGCTCCAGAGGGATGGCCAGAGGTGGCCAGGGGTGGCCGCAGCTCCCAGTCTGCTCCCTCGCAGCCCTCCTGCCACCCGCTGCTCCCCTCTTCGAACACCCCCACAGCAATGCTGGGGCGGCAGCAGCCGCCGTCCCGCCCGGGCACCGCTGGGCAAACACAGAGGGTGGGAGCTGATAAGGCATGGGCACCCTTCAGCTACTCCCTGATGCCAACCCCCTCCTGCCATGGCTTGGCATGGCCTGGCTTGGCCAGGAGACTATAGGGGCTCTATAGGAGGCTCCATAGTGGAGACACAGTGTGATATACGGGGATCTATAGGGGGGCAAAGATTGCTGTAGGGGTCCTATAGGGGACTCTAAAGGAGTGACACAGGGCACCATAGGGGTCTCCTTAGGGGTGACAGAGGGTGATATACTGGGCTCTAGAAGGGGATCTATAGGGAGTCGTAAATTGCGCCGTAGGGAGCTCTGTATGTGGCTCTAAAGGGGGTACACAGGCAGCTATTGGGGCTGTATAGGGGACTCTAAAGGGGGACACAGGGAGCATTAGGGGCACTAAAGGGGCTCTATATGGGGGACAAATGACACTATAGGGGCAATATATGGGGCTTTAAATAGGGGACACTTGGCAGTATAGGGGCTCTATAGGGGGTTCTAAAGGGGGGATGCTGCTTGGTATACAGGGGCTCTAAGGGTGGGACATAGGGCGCTATAAGGGCTCTATAGGGGGCTCTAAATAAGAGACCGGGTGCACTAGGCGTACTACAGGGGACTTAATATGGGGGATGAAGGATGATATAGGGGCACTATAGGGGGCTTTAAATAGGTGACACAGGGCTCTATAGAGGCTCTATAAGGTGCTCTCAAGGGGCACACAGGGCATAATAGGGGCTGTATAGGGGACTCTAAAGCATGGATAACACAGGGCACTATAGGGGCTCTATAAAGAGTTCTAAAGGATGGAAACACATGCGCTGTCAGGGCCCTATAGTGGGCTCCATAGCGGGGACACAGGGTGATACAGGGGACTCTATGCAGGACTCAGTATGGGGGAAATGGCACTATAGGGACTCTATAGGGGGTCCATAGAGGTGGACACAAAACAGGATCTATAGGGGGTTCTAAAGGTGGGATACAGGGAGCTCCATAAGGGGGACACAGGGTAATATACGGGGCTCTATAGGGGGCTCTAAAGGGGGGATACAGGCAGCTATATGGGGGCCTATAGTGGGGCGACAGAGGGTGATACAGGGGACTCTATACATGGTCTCTATAGGGGGCTCTAAAGAGAGGACACCGGAAGCTAATGGGGACACTATAATGGGATCCCTAGGGGAGGGCACAGGGCATGATATGGGCTCTATAGGGGACTTTAAAGGGGGGGAAAAGGGCATTATAGGGACTCTATAGTGGCTGTAAATTGGGGACACAATCCTTTTTATGGGTTATAAAGGGGGGATACAGGGCACTATAGGGGGCTCCATAGGGGAGACATAAGGTAATATATGAGGCTCTATAGAGGGCTCTATAGGGGGGAGAAATGGCATTATAGTGGCCCTATAGGAGGCTCCAAATATGGGACACAAGGTGTTTTGGGGCACTATAGGGGGATCTAAAATCATAGAATCATCTTGTTGGAAAAGACCTTTGAGATCATCGAGTCCAACTGTACCTGTGCACTACTGACCCATCCCTGAGGAACTCGCGTACCCGTCTTTTAAACACCTCCTTGGGCAACTTCTGCCAGGGCCTGAGAACCCTTTCAGTGAAGAACTTTTTCCTGATTTCTAATTTGAACCTGCCCTGATGCCACTTGCGGCCAGCTCCTCTTGTCTTCTCACCCACAACTTGGGAGAAGAGACCCACACTCACTTCCCTGGAGCCTGCTCTTCTCTTCTCCAGGCTGAAGAACCTCAACTCTCCCAGCCTTTCCTTGTAGAGGAGGTGCTCCAGCCCTAGGATCATCTCTGTGGCCTCCTCTGGACTCACTCCAACAGCTCCAGGTCCTTCCTGTGCTCAGGACTCCAGAACTGAACCCAGGGCTCCAGGTGGGGTCTCACCAGAGCAGAGCAGAGGGGCAGAATCCCCTCCCTGCCCTGCTGCTCCCACTGCTCTGGGTGCAGCCCAGGACACGGGTGGTTTCTGGGCTGCGAGCGCATGTTGCTGGCTCCTGTTGAGCTTCTCATCCCCCAGCATCCCAAGTCCTTCTCCTCAGGGCTGCTCCCAATCACATTGTCCTGTATTGAAACCACAGATTGCCCCGACACACGTGTAGGACCTCACACTTGGCCTTGTTAAACCTCATGAGGTCCACAGAGGCCCCCTTCTCCAGCTTGTCTGGGTCCCTCTGGATGACATCATATATTTTTTCGTGACAGCTGCACTACTGAGCTTGGTGTCACCCACAGACTTGCTGAGTGTGTCCTCCATCTCGCTGTCTGTATCTTTGATGAAGATATCAAACAGCACTGGTCCTATTACAGACCCCCAAGAGACACCACTCATCACTTATCTCCACTTGAACATTGAGCTGTCGACCACTGCCCTCTGGATGTGACCATCCAACCAATTCCTTACCCACTAAAATACTCCACCCATCAAAGTGGTATTTCTCCAATTTAGAGAGAAGGTTGTGGTGGGGGACCATGGCAAAGGCTTTATGAAGTCCAGATATCATCCAGACAGACGACATCCCTTGGGCGATGCCGCAGTGAGCTCTGGCTGGGGGACAGCGGGGCCACTGGTGCCATTTCTGGGCCTGCCAGACCACCGCAGCACCTCTGCTTCTCCATGGGGCAGTTCCACGGAAGGGAAGGGGTTTGATATTTGGAAGTCACCAGGATGGCCCCTGCAAACTTCCCCTTGGCTGTGGTTTGGGTTCTACCATCACCCCCAGCTCAGGTGCCCCAGGAAAGGGGAAGCGAAACTGCAGGGGGAGGGGGGCACCGAGATTCAGCTGAAGGGATGCAGGGGACGCGGTGGGGTTGAGGCTGGCTCTGGTCACTGCATTGTCCCTGCAGCACTGGACACTGGTGACAATGGGGATGGGACAGAGCAGGGCAATGCCCCCACCGTTCCTATTCTTGCATTTGGGGGCATTTGGGGGGTTCCCCACCAAAGGATGTGGCAAGGACAGGGGAGTGCCAGGCTGAGGCCAGTGCCAGGCCTTCTCCCGGGGCAGTTCCCGGGACAGTTGGAGCTCCCCAGCACTGTGCGGTGCAGGGAAGCAGAGAGGCAGCTCCCAGGTCCCATGGTGTGGATGGAGCTTCAGAAATGGGGGACTGTTCACCTACCACAGCACCTGGGATGGGCCTCAGGGTGGGGGGGACCCATAGCTCCATCTCTGTCCATTGTCCTGTCCGGCAAAGCGCTGCCGCTCCAAGAGCCCGATGACTGTCAGTGGGCACAGTCCCTTCCCAGGCCTCCAGCCCGTCTCTCCCTTTGGGGACTGTCCCACTCCAGCCCACCCATCTCCTGCGCTCTTGGAGAAGCCACTTCCTCACCCGGGGTGCCCCAACCCAGCCCCAGCGGGAAGCTCAGGGCCTCCCCAAACCTCAGTGCTAACTCCATTGGCTGCCAGGACCATTGGCACCAGCAGAGCTGACCGGGCAGAGACACCCTGAGGAGAAGTGTGCTGCCCTGTCTGTCACAGCCCATTCCTCTGCACCCACTGCTGCATCCTCGGGGCGCTGCTGCGGGCACCATGCAGCCCCCTCACTGCTGCCTGCTCCTCCTCGCCCATCTCTGCCTCCTCCTCTCTGGGACATGGGCAGACCCAGAGGGTAAGTGGGAGCCCTGGCTCACCCCCATCTGCTCCTGTGCCCCCGTGGGACCCCACAGGTGTGGGGCTTCCTGCTCCCCATCTGCCTTGGGCCCTTGCCTTCTCACGCCTCCTTGCCCCCGGCTCCGCGTCTCGTCCCTGGAAGGGGTGCAGCCACCCCAGGCAGGTGCAGGAGCTGGGGCTGCCAAGGATGCAGGGGGGTTATGAGGGCCCACAGGTGCCTGCAGCCATGAGGACCCATCCCTCGGGCCCGTCGCTTTCCCCATCTCTCTCCTCCCACTCCCATCTCCACCCCCAACCCCGTGTCTCATGCAGGGACCTTCACTATCCGACTGCTCCAGATCTCCACCTTCCAAAACACCTCCTTCGTGGACACCCAGGGGCTGGCCCTGCTGGAAGACATCAGGCTCGCTTCTCTTGACAAGCACAGCTTGAAAATCCACTTCTACCAGCCCTGGGTGCACCCAGTCCTGCGCCGCAATGACTGGGACACCATTGAGAGCTTGATCAAGATCTATATTCAGCGGTTCAACCACCTTAGCAATAAAGGTGCCATGCAGAAGAATGTGTCCTGTGAGTACCAGGCTTGTCTGAACAGCATGAGAAGTGGGGAAGCACCCTGCAGTACTGGTGCTGCGCAGAAGATGTTGACCACATCCACGGGAAGGCTGTGCCAGCCCCTCATGCAACCTTTCCCTTCTCTTTGCCTCTCCAGACCCCTTTGTGGTCCAATGCGTGGCAGGTTGCGAGCTCTACCCCAACAGGACCCATCGAGTGTTTGCCTATATGGGCTACAACGGCCAGGACTTCCTCAACTTCGATGTGGACAATGTCACTTGGCTCCTCTCCCAAGACACTGACTTCTCAAGGTACATCCAGGCTGCTCTCCAGAACTATACTGCCTTCAGCGAGGTGTTTGAATTCTTCTTCAGTGACATGGAGGTGTTAGTGCATCGTGGAAAGGCAGCTCTGGAGAGACAAGGTGAGACCACCCTGACCCTGGCACAGCCACCACAAAGCCCCCCACATCCCAGGGCCAAACGGTGCCCCAACAGTGCCTCACCAGGGTTCCCTCACCCCTTGGCTCTCACCCTCCAGAGCCACCTGTGGCCACGGTCTTTGCCCGCATGCCCAGCCCAGCCCAGCTCCTGCTGGTTTGCCGTGTCACCGGCTTCTATCCCCAGCCCATCAGTGTGGCCTGGCTGCGGGATGGCCAGGAGGTGCCACCGGGCCCAGAGCTGAACACCAGCGCCATCCTGCCCAATGCCGACCTCACCTACCAGCTCCGCAGCGTCCTGGCTGTGGCGCCCCAGGATGGGCACAGCTACGCCTGCTGTGTGCGCCACCGCAGCCTGGGCAGCCGCAGCCTCCTCATCCCATGGGGTAGGTGCTACCCGTGGCAACGGGATGGGGCTTCGGAGCCACCAGGCCTCGTGGGATGGAGCGAAGCTGGGAGAGCTCATGTCAGGCTCTGCTTGTGTTTCTCAGGGAACTCAGACTCGGTGCTGATGGCGGGGCTTGGGACCATGCTGCTGGCAGCTGGGGCTGCCGTCACGGCACTGTGGGTGTGGAGACACAGGTGAGGCCCTTCCTGCCCCACAGAACAGTGGTGGGAGAGGACAAGATGCTCTAGGGAATTGCTGCGCTTTGGCAGCGAAGCTCCTGCTCCAGCCCTGCTGGCTGCATCCCCATGGAGTCTCCTCCCACGAGCACCTGCTCTCATTTCAGAAGGCGTGAGCGCAACCAGAGTCCAGGAACTCCGTACTGAGCAGAGCAGCAGCACCCGGCTCCTTCCACCTCCCTCACCGGCACAAAAATTCTGTCTTTTCCTGCTTTCACCAAATCTTGGGCACTGCTGGGTGCAAGATCGAGTTGACTTGAAGGCATGGAGGGACGCTGGGGGGCTCCTGACCCGCTTTGGTTTGCTAAGTGGACAAGGACGCAGCCTGAGCCTTCACACTCGTCACACGCACTGCCCCACGCACACACTGAGGCTCTTCAGGGCACCCAGCACCCAGGGTAAATTTCCCTCAGGTCCCCCGTGAGCTGTGCCCTTCTTCTGCCTTCCTAGGGCTCTTCCCTCCAAGCTGCCTTTATTAGCCCTACCTATCCCAGACATATTTGTGCCGACACTGAGCTGTTGCACACAGACAACAGCACCTGGCCACAAACCCTGAGTGACACCGAAACCCTGCTGTAACCTGGGGGAGCTGCAGGTGCCCCCCCAAGGAACAAGGGATAGGACAAGAGGAAGCGGCCTCGGGTTGTGCCAGGGGAGGTTTAGATTAGGAGAAATTACTTCACCGCGGAAAGGGAAGCTGACACAGCCTCCAGAGCTTTGTGGAGCCTCCCTCTTCCAGCTGGTCAGGGCAAAGGAAGGAGAGAGGGTCAGGAATCCCTATGGGAAGAGCTTTCCCAGCTCAACCAGTGTCAAAGCGGGGAGCTTCCCCTCCAGCAGCCAGGGGTGCGCCCATCGCTCCTCCGCCTTGTGTGGCTTTGTTACAGCACTACCCTATCACAGTGTCACAGGGCTGGAAAAGACCTTTGAGATCATTGAGTCCAACCTATGACCCAACACCAACATCTACTCATCATCTAAACCCTGGCACTAAGTGTCTCATCCGATGTCTCTTTAAGCACCTCCAGGGACGGTGACTCCACCACCTCTCAGGGCAGTGGGAGGTGGGAAGGAGCCTCCTGACCAGCAGGAGATTTGCCAAGCAGTCAGTTGGGAGCAAGGCTGAGCTCTGCCCCAAACCTGGTATCACAGTATTGTAAGGTTGGAAAAGACCTTTGAGATCATCAAGTCCAACCTATGACCCAACACCTACACCTACTCCTACTTGTCAACTACACCATGGCACTAAGTACCTCATCCAAATTCTCTATGAACACCTCCAGGGATGGTGACTCGACCGCCTCCCTAGGCAGCGCATTCCAATTAACAACTACCCTATCAGTGAAGAATTTCTTCCTAATGTCAATCTTCCTAATGTTGCAGCGCGTTGTCCAGTCAGGACTGGTTGCCTCCCAGAGCCGTTCCCTGCTCTGAGCTTTCCAAGCCGAAGCTGGAAGTCGCCCGCTGCAGAGGGGAGGTGCTGCCAGGGGACACCAGCTGGCACCATGGCTGGGCCTCTGGGGAAGGGATGGAGCAATCACGGGGCAAAATGACCCCTGGGGAGCACAGCGCTTCCCCTCCCATGACCAAAAGAGGAGGAACGCGTAGGGCCCGGTGCTCTCACTTTGCCGGCCACGCACCTGGGCTGTCCCAGAACCCTGAGGGAGCTGGTGCAGCTCCAGAGCCCGGTGAAAACTCATTGGAAGGAGAGATTTAACAGGCTCAGCGGGACTGGAGCCAGCTGGGCATTTCTTGGGAAGAACAGGAACAGCACAGCAGGAGGAACCAGAGCCAGGAGGTGCCCCCCAGCCCCTCGTACGCAGCAGAGCAGGGCCAGGAGGGATCCTCGTATTGGAGGGGATAATGCAGGGCACAGGCAAGGGGCACTGCATGGCACGGAGCTGCTACTGCCCACGGCGACCCCTCCCAGGGCTGTGGGAAAGGACAAGGATACTCCAGGCTCTCCAGAAACGGCTGGCACAGGCCTGGCTCGGAGCGAGCCCCAGGGAGCCATCCCGACCCTGAGCCCTGACCCCTGCTTCCCATCGGGCAGGGGGCACACAGGGTCCCTGCAGGCCCAGGGCCTGGCCTGCCCCACAGATGAGGGGACAGCCCTGGCACAGTCCTTGTCCCTTATATAGGGGTTTTCTCCAGAAATGTCCCCAGCCCCCGCCAGGGTGGCCCAGTGCCCCCTTTTTGCAGGGCCTCCCTGAGCCCCCCAGCCTCATCGCCACAGCAGGTGTCCCTGGTTCCCCCACCCCTTGGAGGGTCTCCCCAAAGCCCCAGCCCCATCGCCCGGATTGCAGGCAGGGCAGGGTTAAAAAGTGCCAAGGACTCCATAGAGCGGGCACAGAGTGATATAGGGGACTCTATACAGGGCTCCATAGAGCAGATACAGGGCGTTATAGGGGCTCTATAGGGGGCTCCAAAGGGGGAACACAGGGTTCTATAGGGAGTCCAATATGGGGCCCTATAGGGGGCTCCATAGGGGAGAGACAGAGTGATATATAGGGCTCAATGGGGGACTCTAAAGGGGGGACATAGGGCACCATTGGGGTCTCTATAGGAGGCTCTATAGTGGGGATACAGGGCGTGACAGGGTGTCTGTAGGGGACTCTAAAGGGAACACACAGGGTGCTACAGAGGGCCCTAGTGGGGGCTGCAAAGGGGGGACACAAAGGGGCTCTACAGGGGGCTCTAAAGAGGTGACACAGGGCATGATAAGGGCAATATAGAACACGCTATAGGGAGGGAAAAGGATGTTATAGGGCCCTCCTTTATAGCCCCCTATAGAGCCCCTATTAAGCCTTGTGTCCCCAATTTAGACCCTCCTATAAAGATCCTATCCTGCCTTGTGTCCCCCCTTTAGATCCTCCTATATATTCCCCTATATCACCCTGAGTCTCTTCTATGAAGCCCACTATAGGACCCCCCCATAGAGCTCCCTATACGTCCTGTGTTCACCCTACGCATCTATATAGAGTCCAGTACATCATCCTGTGTCATGCAGACAGAGCCCACAGTAGGGACCCCTTTAGCTACCTGTGTCCACGTTATGGAGCCCCCTACAGGACCCTCTATTGTGCTCTGTCTCCCCTCTATGGAGCCCACTATAGAGGCCTTATAGTGCTATGTCTCCCCTATGGAGCCCACTATCGAGCGCCTCTTAAGCCCTGTGTCCCCCATTTAGAGCCTCCTATGGAGCCCCACGTAACACTCTGTGTTCTCAGTATGGAGTTCACTATAGGGCCCTCTATAGCTCTCTGTCCCTTCTTTATGGCCACTGATAGAGCCACTATAGCACCCCATGTCCCCTCCTTGGAGCCTCCTATAGAGCTGCTGTTGCTGCCTGTGTCCCCTTTATGGAGCCCACTATAGCGCCCTGTCCCTTCCCTATAGAACCCACTATAGGGCCCACTATAGCCCCCTATAGCGTAGGAGGAGGTTTGATAAAGAGATGGCATCTGGGAAGTCCTTCAGGAAACCCCTTCCCTGTAAGCAGTAGCTAAAATCCCTCACACCAAAAATGACTGTGCAGAAGCCCCAGCTGGGGCTGTACCTCCCGCTTTCACAGTTATTTTTTTCTGTTAATTAATTCATCTGAGTTATTTCTGCCATGGGCAGGGACACCTCCCACTGCATCAGGGGGCTCCAAGCCCCATCCAACCTGGCCTGGAACACCTCCAGGGATGGGGCAGCCACCACTGCTCTGGGCACCCTGGGCCAGGGCCTCCCCACCCTCATTGTGAATGGTTTCTTCCTAATGTCTAAACTAAATTTTCTCCCTCCCAGTTTAAAGCCGTTCCCCCTCATCCCATCACTCCAGGCCCTTGGAAAAAGCCCCTCCCCAGCTTTCCTGGAGCCCCTTTCAGTACTGGGAGGCCGCTATGAGGTCCCCTCTGAAGTCTTCTCTTCTCCAGCTGAACAACCCCAACTGTCTCAGCCTGGCCTCATAGCAGAGGGGCTCCAGCCCTTGGATCATCTTCGTAGCCTCCTCTGGTCCCACCCCAACAGTTCCATGTCCTCCTTATGGTGGGGATTCCAGAGCTGGACACAGTATTCATGAGAGTGGAGCAGAGGGGGAGAATCCCTTCCCTCAATGTGCTGGTCACACTTCTTTTGACGCAGCCCAGGGCACAGTTGCCACACATGGCCCAGCAAAGGGCAGGTCTGCTGCCACACCAGCCTCTTCCACGGGATCTCCCCAGCGTTTCTAGTGTGGGGGTTATGAAGCAAAACCCCTCGGCACTCCCAGGCCGAGGGTAGGGTGAGCTCATGGTTTTGCTCCAAGGGAAGCTGGTGCAATTTGGATGTTGGTCAGCCTGCTTTTGTGGCTGCCTCAGAAAGCAGCTGGACAGACCCTGTGAAACTGCTACTGGAGGCCACACAGGCTACAGGTGGTTACCACACACTGCTGGTTTTCAGCAGCTCACTCACGTTTATTTGCATGGGCGCCGACAGGAAGGAAGACCAAGCGAGACCCGCGGTGCAGGAAGGGGTGAGGAGCAAACTGAAAGAAGCCATTGGGCTGGAAATGGTGGTGGTGGGTAGCTGAGGAAGCCAGATCCATCACCTTGGTCACCAGGTCCCATCACTTCCACTGGTCTCCAGGGGCTGCCAACTGGAGGGACTTCCATTTTCTACCTGGAACTTGAGCATCCAGACGAGGAGGAATCACAGCTCTGGGGATAAAGGGCTGAGTGTGGGTACGGAGGGGCTACATCCTCCTGCCACAACAAGGATGTCCTCTCTGCTCTCCCACTCGCATGCAGACCTGGATAAGGCAGCCCGAGGCCAAGGTAAGGTTTTGGTGGGGCTGGTTTTGTTTTGGAGGGGTACAGGGAGAAGGGGAGGCATTGCTCAGCCCTCTCAAGCAGGGCTGAGCTGCTGCAGAGCTCTTGCTGCAATGGCCACAAGGACTGGAGTCACTGGGCCAACACATGGCTGGGCCAGGAGCTGTTGGCCAGACATCCCTGAGATGGGAAGATGTGACCAACTGCACCTGGCAGAGCAGGCTGGTGTGGCATGGCCACCAGTGCTCGCAGGAGTGGGTGTGGTGGTGCTCAGCGCCGAGCCCTGAGTGATGGGACCTCATGGGGGACCCAGCACTTGTCACAAATCCCATCCTCTTGTCTGCTGCTGCCTGACTGCACAAAACCAGGCTGCCCTGCTCGAAAAGCCTCTCCCCCTTGTGCAGCATCAGCATTTGCCTCCATGTTAACATCATTTACTGAATTCATTCCACTTTGAAACCACCCAAAAAATCCCCAATATGTACCACAAACAGAAAAGGATGAGTTTAGGGACACACCTGCCTGCTGCATGGTGCAAAATTGTACCAAAGAGCGAGGCAGGGTCCCGGGTTGGTCATCGGTCCAAGACTGATGACCTGGAAAATGAGAGCTGCACCCCCATGTCTCCCTTTGGGAAAAGGGCTCAGCACGCCCTCCTGAAGCTTACCCAGAAGGAACAGCAACACTGAGGCCTCCAAAGCTACAGCTGGTACCTTCTTCAGCCTTTTTCACTGTCCCCAACACTATGTAGGACCCAGAAACTTGGGGTGCGGGTGGAGGTGGTGGTGCTCAGCAGAGGACACGTGGCTGTACCCAGTGGCTTTGCACCCAGATGCCCATGTGGGCAGGCAGCCTGGGGCATGCTGGACCGTATCACTGCATTAGACTTGATCCTGCCGTTATTTCATAGCATCATAGAATCACAGCAGGGTTTGAGTTGGAAGGGACCTCACAGCCCACCCAGTGCCACCCCCTGCCGCGGGCAGGGACACCTCCCACTGGATCAGGGGGCTCCAAGCCCCATCCAACCTGGCCTTGAACACCTCCAGGGATGGGGCAGCCACCACTGCTCTGGGCAACCTGGGCCAGGGCCTCCCCACCCTCACAGCAAAACATTTCTGCCCAAGATCGCATCTCTATCTCCCCTCTTGCAGCTTCAAACCATTCCCCTCATCCTGTCCCTGCACTCCCTGAGCAAGAGCTCCTCCCCAGCTTTCCCAGAGCCCCTTTCAGGAAGGAATTTAAGCACTGTAAGGTGATTAGAGGCACTACATATGCTATAGGTATGACACACTTGTAAGTATATGGGGATAGGTGCTGTCACCCACTGAGACATCACCAGAGCCCGGGGTTTGGTTGCCACATGGAAGGGTTACCTGAGGCCAGACTTTTGGTGCAGCATGGACAGAGCTCAGCACAAACGATGTCCACACTGCATGGAAGGTTTTTCCTGGAGAAGTCCTGTCCACCTTCGGCATTCCAAAGCTGCAGCTTCAGAGGGATGCTCTGCAACCCCAGAAAGCTGGGTCTGACCCTGAGCATCCAACTCCAGCAGGGTACTGGGGTGGGTACCACTCAGCATCCCCGAGCTCTGCATCCCCGCTGAGGACAGGTGATGGAGTTGGCGTGGTGAGGAAGGCAGGCCGGAAGCAGCTTGTCTGCAATTTTCATGCTGATGACCTGAGATCCCATAGTGGAGAAGGGCAGAAGCTTTTTGCAGGGAGAGGAGCTGCTTTTCAATCAATCATCAGCTGTGTGTATGTCCATGGTAAAGTGTCCTGGGGACGCGATCAGCTCAGTAAACACATCATTCTTCATTTTGTGGCTTGGAGGTGTAGCTGTACCCTGCAGTGGACCTTCCCCCTGAGCCTGGCTTGGGGTATATCCGTTTGGAATTGCCTGGAAATTGATGTTTGCTTTTTCCTAATGGGATGTGGTGTTCAGAGTGCTTGCACTGAGCCCAGGGACCCTTCATGGCTCCTCGCCTCCACTGTTTGCCTCCCGCTGTGTTTGGGCCCAGTTATTCTTATTGAGACTTTGTACACACAGAATTGAACACAATCCTGGGCTCAGGTTTGAGCCCCTCACTCCAAGAAAGCCCTTGAGGGGCTGGAGCGCGTGCGGAGAAGGGACCGGAGCTGGGGAAGGGTCTGGAGCCCAGGGGCTGTGGGAGCGGCTGAGGGCCCTGGGGCTGTTTAGGCTGGAGCAGAGGAGGCTGAGGGGAGACCTCCTCGCTCTCTGCAGCTCCCGGAAAGGAGGGTGTGGTGAGGTGGGTGCTGGGCTCTGCTCCCAAGTGACAGGTGATGGGACGAGAGGAAATGGCCTCACGTTGTACCAGGGCTGGTTCACATTGGATATTGGGAAGTATTTCTTTACTAACAGAGTGGTGAAGCCCTGGCAGAGGCTCCCAGGGCAGTCAAGGAGTTTCCATCCCTGAAGGGGTTTAAAAAGTGAGTGGATGTGGCACTTGGGGACAGGATTTAGCAGGCACGGTGGAGTTTGTGTCAAAGGTTGGATTGGCTGAGTTTAGAGGTCTTTTCCAACCTTAACGATTCTATGATTTGGAAAAAAACATACCAAACTGGCAGGGGCCGGTTTTGGCACAGGGGGTCACTCTCTGTCAGCAGTAACTTTTTCTAGCATTAAATCCAGGCTAAAATAAATAAGCCTGTGTTTGAAAGCCATATGTAAACAGATAAATGAATTACTTGCAAACCTGCAAGTTCCATAACTGGGTATAATGCAGAAGATACTTCATTGCTTTGCTTAGTTAACGTAAATTAATAATCTGGAATCCTTCTGGTTCTGCCAAAAGGTGGCAGCCTCTATCCTGGCTTCAGGATCCGCTCAGTTCATCAGTCCTTGGGGAATGGCTGGAGATGTTGGCTTGACAAATGTTTCTGCATTCAGCTAGCAGCCCTCTGAATCGGGATCGGTTCAGGGTGGATGCACAGCAGGAGGAATAACTAAAAGCTCTGGTGTTGGTAAAGGAGCCTGAGTTTCACCGGAGGAAACCTAGCATGCCAGGAAGTGGTGGGAAGGTCTCGCAGGGTTGGTTTGTCTCCGTTGCCGTGTCTGGGGCAGGCAGAGCAGTGGTGAGATGGGTGCTGTGCTGCTGGGGTTCGGACTGCACTGAGACACGTCACCTCAAACTGGAGACCTCCGGTGGAACCGGCAAACCCCGCATTGATGACGTGGGGAGAAGGCAACTGCTGGCTTGAGGGTTTCTGTGTGTTTGAGGGCATTGTGCCATGCTGGAGTGGGCATTTTTCTGCTCCTTCAGGCACCTGGTTAATGATACAATTATTAGTTCTTACAAAAAGCTTTAAATGTACCTACACAGTGCAGACCAGTCCATTTTCTGATGTTTTCCTTATGTGGGTTCCTGCAGCCATCGCGGACCTCTTGCCCAGCACTTGGGTGCCCAGCTAGACTCAGCATCCTTCACTCCTGTTCCCAGCCCACCGCAGCAGGTCAAGTCCCTGGGGCTCTGCCAGCTGGAAAGCCTTTCCCAAGGTGCCAACCAGCAACCCCTGCCTCTGCCCATGGATCTGCCCATGAGCTCCCATGTGGTGATGATCACAGATTTCTGACTGCTGAGTGTTGCAGCCCGATGTGACCACGATGCTGCTGGTGGTGGCAGTGACAGCTCCTGGCATGGGATGGCCCCGAGTCCCCTGCAGATTCCCAAAGCACACAGGGTGATGGATCTGTGTGGGGAGGAGCGGCTGCTGTATGAAGTCCAAAGCCACCTCCTCGCAGGTGGAAGAACTGAGAGGCCAAGTAGAGCAGAGAGGCAGTAAATACCTATCTCCAGCCACCTTTGAGCTGTGGCCATTCTGGGACTGTCCCTTCACCTTGGATCCCCTGGAAAGCTTCTTCCAGTCCATGTTGGACTCCCAGTAGCAGAAGTGCACGTCCATCATTAGAGTCAGAGACGAGTAGAAGCAGCTGTGTCTGTGTCTGTGTCTCCCAGTGTTGATGCCAGGCTGTTTGGATTTTAGAGTGGGACGCATGGTGACGGCAGTGGCTGTTTGGCAGAGGGTTGTGTGTGCATGGGTCAGGGACCTTCCAGCACAGTGATTGTGCCTCCCAGGCACTGATGGGGTTTGGGCAGGGACTCTCTGCTCACAGGTGTGGTGGGAGGTGGGGATGGTGGGACATGGGATTGAAGCTGCTAGAAGGACACACCAGCACTGACCGGACATCCTCAGACAGGAGGGTTTTCTGCAGGGCTGGGCTTTTTGACCACACCAGGCAAATATTCATGCCAAGTTCTTGCCAACAACATTTCCTGTTCCCCTCCCTGGTGCTTGCAGACCCCACTCAGCAGTTCGGCTGCGAAGCCTCCCACCCTCCAGCTTCTTCTCCCGCTGCCCCTGAGGATGCGGGCAGCAAGGCAGGGCAGACTCGAACCATTGCTGGATCACTGCTGCTCCAACCGCCGGTGGGGCAGTGATGAGCACTTGTCCCCGCTTGATCCTGCCCAAGGGTCAGCTGCAAACGCGGAGCTGAGCTCCATGCAAGCAGGATGGACTTGGACAACCGCTTGAGGCCATTTCCTCTCATCCTATCACTTGCCACTTGGGAGTAGAGACCTCAGGCATAGGGGAACGTGGACCTCAGGCACAGAGGAATGTGGCACTTCAGAAGACAGCTCATCCTGGCAGCCTTAGGATGGGTTGGGTTGCATCCTGGAAACACCTTGTGTCTCTGTAGGGGTTACAGAGATTGGCTTTGGCTGGCCTCTACCCTTCAGAGAGCTGGTGTAAGACCAGATAACGCCCTTCGCCCTCCTGGGATGCAGCCTCCAGCATCACTGGGTGGTCCCAGAGCTGCACCCAAAACTTTTCTACTGGAGGTAGAAAAATAAATGCAGCCACTGCATTATTTCTTCTGCTCTTTGGTGGAGGTTGCTGAGACACTGGCCCAGGTTGCCCAGAGCAGTGGTGGCTGCCCCATCCCTGGAGGTGTTCAAGGCCAGGTTGGATGGGGCCTGGAGCCCCCTGATGCAGTGGGAGGTGTCCCTGCCCATGGCAGGGGGTGGGGCTGGATGGGCTTTGAGGTTCCTTCCAACCTAAACCATTCCATGATTCTATGACCCTTTACATCTGCTGCAGCTTTATTCTCCCAGTCAGATGCGTTTGCTCAAGTTGACCGAAGGCTGCTGGTTTCTAGCAGTGGGATCACATTTTGAAGCAGCACCAGGGGATGCAATTAAATAATCTCAGGTGTTAGAACAGACTTCCCCCATCAAAGGGTTTTTCTCGCCAGCTGTGTCGCAGAGGAAGGGCTGCAGGAAACATTGCTGCAAGCTGCAAAACCCCTTCGTGTTTTGGCTATGTTTGCAGTTGCACTGCAAAGATAGGAGAGTTATTTGAACTTTCCAGGCCAGTTAGACACAAGAACATCAAAGAACATCACAGTCCCTGTGATTTTCTCATTGAACTCCTTAATTCATGGTATCTTAATTGACCAAGCCACTGCCTCTGGAATGATGAGCAAGGCAAAATGCTGCCACAGCCCTGCTGCTCCCTGTATGGAGAAAAGGGCTTTGCTGTGGGGCCACCATCACCGCTGGGAGAGCATAGACCTCTGTGACCTGTGAAACCAGAGCTGGGCAGCCGAGGGAGAGCAGGAGGATCCAGGTTTCCCTCCTGGATTGTAAGGTTATGGGTTCAGACCCAGCCACAACAGCATCCCCCGACCTATGAGGGCTTGTCCAAACCACTTGTGAAAACATCTGGGCAGCTGGGGATGGGCTGGCTCCTTGTCACCCAGTGCCTCTCACTTTCCCCACGCTGTAGGATGTGCTGTGAAGGGGTCTTGACGAGAGATTCAGCCCATGGGAACTGGGGGGTACTCAGGTCTGAGAGATGCTGAGCCTGGTTGTGCCTCCTGCAGTCTGGCCACCACCCACAGCTGGGCGGCTGCTGGTGGCTGGTGGGAGAAACAAACCTCAGCACAGACCTCCTGGCAGAAGGGAAGAGTCTACAAAGGGGATGTCCCAAGCATCTTAACCTTGCATCATGGACCTAATCATGGGCCCAGAAGCTCTACCAACCTCTCACAGAATCACAGAATGTTTTGGCTTGGAAGGGACCTCAAAGGCCATCCAGTGCCACCCCCTGCCATGGGCAGGGACACCTCCCACTGGATCAGGGGGCTCCAAGCCCCATCCAACCTGGCCCTCAACACCTCCAGGGATGGGGCAGCCACCACTGCTCTGGACAACCTGGGCCAGGGCGCCCCCGCCCTCACAGCAAAACATTTCTCCCTGAGATCTCATCTCAATCTCCCCTCTTGCAGCTGAAAACCCTTCCCCTCATCCTGTCCCTGCATTCCCTGATCCAGAGCCCCTCCCCAGCTTTCCTGTAAGCCCCCATTTGTGCGCTCTCCGTATAAGAGGTTGGATCTGACCAAAGAAAGTGAGCGTTACATGTACTTGTTGGTGAGGCTGCAGCGAAGACCCCAAGGTGCCCGTGTCTCACTCAGGAGTGGGTCTGGGCAAAATCAACGCTGCCTGTGGGCAAGGATGTCATGAAGGAGATGATTGCATGGATCCAGAGAGTCCTGTAGGCCAGGCAGAGGTGAGGAAAGTATGCTGTGCCAGAACATGGGCTGGGACACTGTTTGCATCGGGGCCATGGTCAGACAGCCCCTGGGGCTGAGGTGTTCCTGCATGGACAAGGCCGGCTCCTGGACATGACTTTGGAGCTGGTGGAGAGGCCAAAGCACGGTGCCATCTCCTGACACAGGTGAAGCTGGGAACGCTCTCAGATGTGGAGTCATTTCCCTCTCTACCTCTTCTCTAAAAGCAATTGGTCTCAGTGAGCAGATGATGCACTTCAACGTAGAACACTAAACCCTCAGGGTGGTTTGGCAGCAGCTGAGCGGGAGGTTGGTTGCAGGTAGATGCTCCTTCTCTGGGCAATGGTTCACCAGTGCTGCCAAAAGCGGAGCACCTACAGAGCTCTGCAACAGGATGTGGTGTTGGCCACGCTCAGCAAGCCCTGACGGAGGCTCTGGACGGCAGCAAGGTGGGTTCGAAACCGAAACGAGCCCTTCACTGCTCTGCCTGCTGCCCCACAACTTCCTTCACAACACAGAGAAGGAAAATGAGCGAGCAAGCGACAGCAGTGGCACTCGGTCGCTCACCCTGTGGCCCGTGGATGGCACGGGGCACCCTCGGGACAATTAATGCAATCACTCTGCCCAAGGAAGATACTGGCATAAGTGGTGGTGAAGGCATCAAGTTTGTAGCACATGAGGTCTGGGCAAAGATGCTGCAGTGTGACGGTCCCAGCTCTGCCCCTGCCAGGTCCACAGCACCGGGGGCTCTGCTCTTAGCCGAGAGCTGAGGAACGGACCTTTGGTTCAACCACAGTCAGCACCGTGTTCGCCCAAGGTGGGCTCTCTCCCTCGCTGCTCCTGATGCTTTCCCTCTTCTTCCACCAGGGACATGGATAAAGGCTGAGAAGCCTCAACTGATGTTGTGAGCTGGCCGGGAGGACGCAGGGCCAACACAGCGCTCCTCGCTCAGGGATCGCCCATGTCACAGGAGGCCTCTAATGGAAGGTGAATGGTGGCTGAGCAGCCACAGATCCATCATCTCGGTAGAGCTTTGAGTTAAAAAATGGGACAAGGTGGGGCACCAAGGCATGAGGGCTGATAGCGGTTCCTAGTCCAAGGGCTTGGGGACTACTGTGCTGGCACAGGAGGGACAGCTGTCTCCAAAGATAAATGATTTTCCTCAGACTGTTATGTCTGTGTGGGCTTGGTTTCCAGGAGCAAATATCTTTCATGATTGCGTCCTTTGCTTTCTTTGACTCCAATTTCAAGAGCTGCTGCCTTGACCAAGCAGCTCCTAACAAAACAGCTCACTGCAGCTTTGGGATGGCTTCATCTCAAAGAGGACTTTGGCAGGTCATTCTGGAGGGCTGTGGTTTAACCCCTGCTACTTCAGAGGCAGATGGGGTGCTCCACTGCTGCCTTTCCCTATCACCCCTGAGCAATGAACCCAGGGCTTGTTCAAGACCCAAATCTCCTGCTCTCCTCTCCCACAGAGGCGTGGATCAATCGCTACCGCAAGCAGCTGGTGAGGTCCATCTCACCGCAGTTCCTGGAAGAGATCATCTGCTACCTGCGGAGGCTGGACCTCCTCACAGCGGAGGAGGCTGGCCGGGTGCAGGAGGCGAGCTCCCTGCCCGAGCAGGTGAGAGCGGTGGTGGACGTCCTGGCTGGCAAGGGCAGCCACGCTTCCCAGTCCCTGCAGACCTTCATCGAGACCACCAACTCCCAGCTCTACCTTCACATCACTGTCTATGGTAGGCAGTCCACTGTGGACCCAATGAGGGGTGTCTGCACACGTGTCCTGGCTGTCAGTGCTTACTGGAGAACCCCAAGATGTTCTGGGTAGTGCTGGCAACTCCGATGGGAGTGTTCATGCAGATGATGGTGCCACCTCAGGGTCTCTGCTGGGGAAGGACACAGCCAGGGCATGGCAAGGGCTCTCTGCTAGGTCTGAGGGACCTCCCTCCAGGCTGCCCTCAGCACACTTCTCTGGGAAGTCCAAGGAGTCTTTAATGTCCTCATTTTCCAGATCAGACCAATCAATCCCAGCAACTGTGCTGGGAACAGGGGGAGGGCAGGAGGAGGACAGCTGGGCTTTCCTGACCCCATCCATTAGTGGCTGCTGCAAATTCAGACTCTCCTTGCAACTCTCTTGCCAGAAGAGGTTTCCTTGGTTTCTCTCCTGGTTGGAAGGCTCCAGCCTTGGCTGGTGTCTGCTCTGCATTGCTCAGTACCACCCCCTGCTTGTCCAGCCTTTGCTGGAGGGATTAAATGGACTGTACCAGGGACTGTGGTACCTCAGCCATCTGAGCAGAACCGGCCCAGAAATAGTCACCAGGTTCAGTCAAGAATCCGGTGCATCAGGCAAGTCCATGGTGATGAGGCAGGGCTGATGTCAAGTCAAGAAATCTACACAGAGGTGTGGATCAGGTACAGCAAGGGCAACCAGGTTCAGACACAGTTCAACGGTCACCAGGCAAGTGTGAAGCAACGAGGTCCAATATCCAGGTCCAGATCAACAAGGTCAACAGCAGGCACAGCCATGATGGCGCTGTAATCAAGTGCTCCTCCAACATAGATTAGGCAGTGGCTGAAGGCCCAGGGCTGAGCTTAAATGGGCTTCTGGATCAATGGGTGAGGCTGCGCAGGACCATTGAAGCCTGAGTGCCCTGTGGGCCCTGGCACCCACCTTCCTGCCCGGGCGTAAGGGCTCCATGAGGTTTCTTTTCTGTATGGGATGGCAGAAACGTGAAGCAGTGTCTCTCATTTACATTTGTGGTTACCATCTCCCTCCTCACCCTCTTGTTTCGTTTCTCTCTGTGCAGAACCCATGGTGCAGAAGCACCTGGAGAGCCTCCAAAGCTACTTTGGGAATGGCTTGGAGACAGGTCCCCTGCAGCGACTCACGAACCTGCTGCTGGTGGAAGGCTTGACTGATATCCAGCAGAAGGAGCATGACATCCTGCAGATTGAAGCCACCAAAGGCCTACGAAATGTATCAAAGAACATTCCTCTGGAGAAGCTCTTCCTGCCTCTCTCGAAGGTCAGCATCCCACCTCGGATCTCTGTCACCATTGGAGTGGCCGGGATTGGCAAAAGCACACTGGTGAAGCTGTTTGTCTACACCTGGGCAAAGGGGGAGATCAACAGGGACATCACCTTTGTGCTGCCCCTCACTTTCCGGGAACTTAACACCTATGAGAAGCTTTCTGCTGAGAGGCTCATCAGCTTGGCATTCCCTCACATCACCGAGCCCAACTGCATCTGGGCGGGAGCCGCCAGGACCTTGCTGATCCTTGATGGCTTGGATGAGTTCAAGACGCCTTTGGATTTTTCCAACACGGTAGTATGTACTGATCCCAAAAAGGAGATCCAAGTGGACAACCTGATCACCAACATCATACGTGGAAACCTGCTGCAGGAGGCTTCCGTCTGGGTCACGTCGCGGCCAACAGCAGCCAGCCAAATTCCTGGTGGCCTTGTTGACCGGATGACAGAAATACGAGGGTTTGGAGCTGCAGAGATGAAGGACTTCCTGGACCAGATGTTCCTTGACAACAGAGACCTATCTGGCCAAGTTCTGCACCACATCAGGGCTAACAGGTCATTACATGTCCTGTGTACCGTCCCTGGCTTTTGCTGGATTTCTGGCTCCTCAATTGGTTATTATCTAAAAAATAGCACCAATCGATCCCAAGAAACAACTCCTATCCCCAAGACCCTATCAGAAATTTATTCTTATTATTTTAGAATGGCTCTGAGCAGCGACTGGCCAGAAAAGCCAAGAGAAACCCTCAGGATCGAGCAGGCTGTGAACAACAGCAAGAAGATCGTGGGCAGCCTGGGCAGATTGGCTTTCTATGGCCTGCTGAAAAAGAAATACGTGTTCTACGAGCAGGACATGAAGGCGTACAGCATTGACCTCTCCTTGCTGCAGAGCAGCTTGTGCACTCGCCTCCTGCTCAAGGAAGAGATGCAGACCTTCACAGCCTACTACTTCTCCCACTTGACCATCCAGGAGTTTCTCGCCGCTCTTTATTATTACACAGCTGCCAAGCGGGCAATATTTGACCTCTTCACGGAGAGTGGGATGTCCTGGCCCAAGTTAGGTTTCCTCAACCACTTCAAGAGTGCCGTTCAGCGGTCGCTACAGGCAGAGGACAGGCAGCTGGACATCTTTGTGCGTTTTCTCTCTGGGCTCCTCTCACCGCAGGTGAACAAGCTGCTCTCTGGGTGGCTGCTGGTGAAGGACGAGCACAACAGCTTCAGGAGCCAAGCAATCAGCTTCCTCCAGGGCTGCCTGAACACCAACTACGTCATCTCCTCGCGGACAGTCAACACCATGCACTGCCTGTGTGAAATTCAGCACATGGAGATCGCTAAAACTGTGGAAGAAGCAATGAAGAGCGAGAGCTTGGCTGGGATGCTCACCCCCATGAACTGCTCAGCCCTGGCTTATCTCCTGCAGGTCTCTGACACCTGCATGGAGGAGACAAACCTCTCCAGCTGCCTCACCTACAACATCTGCAAGAGCTTGCTCTCCCAGCTCCTCTTCTGCCACAACCTGAGGTGAGTCCTGGTTAGATTACACTGCGAGATACAAGCAGGGGTGCTGTGCTGTGGCTCAAAATCATGGATGCCAATGGAAGAAACGGGCCCACCAACATCGTCCACCAGCAGAGAGTGGCCCTGGTGAGGGCACTTGGGTCAGGTCTGCTTTGGTGCTTGAGTTTTTCCACCTGTGATGGACAGATGTCACAGGAGCGTAGTTCTTTCTCCACTTTATTCTCCAAACATTTTCTTTTGCTCTTTCCTTGTGTCTTCTCCAGGCTGGACAATAACCAGTTTAAGGACAATGTGATGGAGCTGCTAGGCAGCGTGCTGAGTGTGAAGGACTGCCAGATCCAGAAGCTCAGGTAGGACCTGCCCCAGGGCAGACAGGCAGTTCCTGCGGATGCAGAGTGGCGCTGGGGGCACCTCAAAACCAGGGTGAGAGTCCACCAGGAACACCTCTCCTGCTGGCTCCCAGGGTGCCCAGTGACAAGGACAGCCCCACATGATCTCCTGCAACCAGGCATGGTGACCTTGCCCACTGTGTCCTGGCGGTGGCAGGGCAGGCTGTCTCATCCAGTCTTCCTGGGATTGCTGCCTCCTCACTGTTCCTAAAAATTTGTGTAGACATCCATGGGTTAGCCCAACAAACTGCTTCCCTAGGTCATGGCTCTTTGCTGGACACCCCACATGGAGCCTCTGACATGTGGAGAGGATGGGCTCCTGACCCCTGTGCAGGGAGGTGCCTCGCTCCAGACAGATGGGTCCCCACTTTCCCCACCTCCCTGCCCTTCTTCGTGGTTGCACAGAGTTCTTCATGTAGTGATCTGAGCTCCCTTTTCATGACATGAATCAATTATAAGCCTACAAGCTCCCCTTCCACCCTGTTCTTGCAATCCCCTGCCTGGTGTCACCCCAGGAGAGCAGACCTCAAAGCATCCACCGCTTTGCATGGTTGTACCATGAACCAAATGCTCCCCATGGCTTTCCTGTGCTCACCCGTCCCAGCTCACACACCAAGGGATGAAAGACCTTCTTTCTCTTCCTGAAAACTACCTGATTTTTCTTTTCCCAAGCAGCCTGGCAGAAAATCAGATCAGCAACAAGGGAGCCAAAGCTCTGGCCAGGTCACTGTTGGTGAACAGGAGCCTGACGGCACTGGAGTAAGTTTTTCCCCTTTACCAGCTCCTGCCACGCAGGTGTTCTCCACCAGGAACCACTCCCATGGTTGCAGCAGGGCCAGATCCCACCTGCCTGACCAAACTGTGCAGGGTCTCCCGTCCCTGAAGCCACCACTGCTCAAGAAGTGAATGTAACCCTTGCGAGCTGCTGTCCTGATGTCCCACCTTAGCAGTACTTGAGATTGAGCTGTGTGGAGACGTTTGGCTTAAGTTGGGCACGTGCCACTCCAGCTTTTCTAACCTTGGCTTTTCTCTTACCCATCTCGCCCCAGCCTGCGGAGCAACTCCATTGGCCCCACCGGAGCGAAAGCCCTGGCTGATGCACTGAAAAAAAATCAAGTCCTGCTCTCCTTGAAGTAAGTCTCAACTTCTGTAGCACCTCCAAGAGCAGACCCACAAGAAAAGCCCCCTCCAGCTCTCTTCTGTTACATTGAGGTGTTCCCCACCTTGAGGTCCAGCAGGTGGCTGAGCACAATCTAGACTGGTTGTGTCGGGCAGCGGGCATGAGTGCAGCTGGCAGACACCTGGTGACCAGAGCAGCCCTGGGCCAGAGATGGTTGACCCTCCTGTCTCCCAGTTTCAGTGGATCCAGGTTGAGTTTGAGCTTGAAGATTGAGTTTGAAGGATGAGGGTTGACGTTGAAGGTTTGATATTGAAGGGTGCAGGGTGAAAAGTGAAGGGCAAAGGGTGAAGGATGAAGGTTGATGTTGAAGTTGAAGGTTGAGGTTGAAGGTCAAGGTCCAGGATCATCCCTCACGCAGGAGCTCACATGGTGCTAGTGCATGGAAGGGGGCATCTCCCATGGGAAAGGAGGGAGGATGACGCCCAGTAAGGGATGTCTGGGGCCAGATGCCCTTCTTGCACCAAGGATAGGGGCAAGCAAACCCCAGGACAAGTGACCACCACCCCTCACGGCCCCTCGCCCCACTGTGGTGGCTGCCATGCATGGCTTCACTCCTCTCTCCCTACAGTCTGCAGCACAACGTCATCAAGGAGGATGGTGCCACCTTCCTGGCTGAGGCCCTGCTGACCAACCACAGGCTGATGACCCTGCAGTGAGTGACCAGGACCTGCTGTCCCCCCCTCCCAGCCACCCAGCAGACAGAGGTGCTACTGACAGGGACGTGGCACTTAATATTCATGGGTGGTTTCCTCACCTTTGCAGCCTGCAGAAAAATGCCATTGGAGCCCACGGAGCCAGGAAAATAGCAGAGGCGCTGAAGCACAACTGCAGCCTGAAGGACCTGACGTAAGAGCAGCACGAAGGGGTGGGATGGTGATCCCAGGAGTGGTGGGACACGTGATGCAGGAATGGGCTCTGCTGGCTTTGCCCAAGGGTGGGTGGAGAGGGGCAAGGACCAGAGCCCTGCTTTTGAAGCGACCTGAGGGGAGTCCTTGTCATTGTCTACAGCTCCCTGAAAGGAGGCTGGAGTGAGGTGGGTGCTGGGCTCTTCTCCCAAGTGACAGGTGATGGGATGAGAGGAAATGGCCTCAAGTTGCCCCAGGGCAGGTTCAGATTAGAAATTAGGAAAAAATTCTTCTCTGAAAGGGTTCTCAGGCCCTGGCAGAGCCTGCCCAGCGAGGTAGCGGAGTCCCCATCCCCGGGCGGGTTTGAAAGCTGGGCAGACGATCTGGTTCAGTAGTGGACAGGGATGGCTGGACTTGATCATCTCAAAGGTCTTTTCCAACCAAACAATTCTGTAGTTCTATGACCCTGTGGAGACGCTCTTCATATCTTTGGGGACATAGGGAGCCATGCCAAGACTGAAAGCCCAAGTCTTCCCTCCAGCAGAGGCAAGCGGCAGGTCTCCAGGCCCTGTGGATACATTAGAAGCTGCTTCAGCTCAAACCCAAGAACAGAGGTGTACGTAGGTTGAAATTCAGACCACTGCAAGCTCATGCTCTGCTGGAGCAGCAAAAGCCTGAGGAAGATGAGTGCTTTGCTGCTGGATCTAAGCTGAGCACAGCACGGCTGCTGGTAACGCCTGCTCTTCCTTTTGGGTCTTAGACTCTCCAGCAATTCCATAGGAGACAACGGCTCAGTTGCCTTGGCCGAAGCTCTGAAGGTGAACCACAGCCTGCAAAGCCTTGAGTAAGTCCCTCCTCCATGCCTGGTCTCCTGCTTGCCTAGCAGAGCCCAGTCCAGCCTCCTCACTCCAGCAGCACCTCCCACCTTCTCCAGGCTCCCTCTCCTTCTGCCTCTCAGCTGCAGTGGGTGCAGGTTGAGGTTGAGGTTGAAGGTTGAAGATTGAGTTTGACAGTTGAAGGGTGAGGCTGAAGTTGAAGGTTGAGGTTGAAGCAGCAGCTGGGCTGGCCCTGCCTTCACCAAGGGAGCACTAAAGGAGTTAATCCTCAACCCAGATGATGATTTTTTCCCCTGCTTTTGGAGGATACTGGCAGCTCTGGGCCTTCTCTCTCAAATGTGATGGGAGTTGGCTAACGAGGAAGGTAACAGGCTGGAGCCTGGCAGAGTCAGAATGGGATGGTGCAACCTTCATCCCCTTGGGGATGGCAGCCAGAGAGGACCTTTCTCCCGCTTGGCTTGAACAAAGGGCCGATGGTTCCTGGGGAGAAGCTGCTGTGCTCCGAGTCCTTAACTAGCTTCCCATGGTGTGATAAGGACCCAAAGACTGCAGGAACCGCATCGCCAGCTGAGCTGGTGGCTGTGGTGGCAGCTGGTTGGGAACATGACAGCCCAGAAGTGCCAGCAAACCCCATCACCTCTGCTCAGTGGCTGGTGCTGCTGTGGTGAACAGGAGGTTCTGACCCTGGCCTGGCTGCTCTTGAGGCTGGTCCTTTAGCCTTGGCTCTCCCTTGGCTCCCCCTCTGTTTCCCACGGCTGGGAGGTGCCTGTTTCTCAGTGAAATGAGCGAACAGGGACTTTTCACCCCAAACACAACCCTGCAGCCTACCTGCCATGTCAAGCCTGGCCCATCCTCACGCCTTTCCCCGTTTGTCTCAGTCTCCAGAGCAACTCCATCAGCAGCGCCGGGGTCACGGCACTGACAGCAGCTCTCTGCTCCAACAAAGGACTCCTCAGCCTCAAGTAAGTGACGGTCCCTCCGACCACCCTGACCAAAAGCTGCTGCTGGGACATGGGAACGGCTCCTGGTGCCTGGTTGTTTCCACAAGTGCTCTGGGATATTGAAAGCAGCCTCGGTCCCTCCTCTGGCTGCAAGCATCTTCTCTCCATCGTTAGCCTTCTCCCCTTGGACAACATTGGCAGCAGGGATGGGAGGCTGGGGAAAAGACCAGATGGCCTCAGTGCTCACAGCTGTAGGATGCACATGGACTGGAGATGCAGGGACTGGAGATGCGGATGCTGATGGAGATACAAACCAGACGGACTGCTGCAGAGAATGAAGATGCAGGGAATGGAGATGCAGATGCTGATGGGGATGTAGGGAATGGAGATGCAGGGAATGGAGATGCAGGGAATGGAGGGGCAGATGCCGAGGGGGTTGCATAGAATGGAGAGGCAGGGAATGGAGGGGTAGATAGCGATGGGGATGCAGGGAATGGAGATGCAGATGCTGATGGAGATGCAGATGCTGATGGGGGTACAAATGCTGATGTAGATACAAGTCAGATTGACTGCCCATTGCAATAGATGGGCTCAACCCCAGAGCGAGGCGGGCTGTGGGGGACAGGCTGATGCTCTGCCTTGGCTGCTCCTCCCCAGCCCTGTGTCTTTCCCCAGCCTGCGGGAGAACTCCATCAGCAAGGAGGGTGGCCCCGCCATCGCCCATGCCCTGCAGACAAACAGCACCCTCAGGAAGCTGGAGTAAGTCCTATGGGCCCCACGCTGCTGTGTGGTGCCACTGGCGTTGTCCCAAACTCTGTGTGTGACTTGTGTCCTCTGTCCCCTGCCTCTAGCTTAGCGGCAAACCTGCTGTATGATGAAGGCGGCAAGGCCATCGCTTTAGCCATGAAAGAGAACCAGGCGCTCACGTCCCTCCAGTGAGTTTCCCCTTGGACATGGATGGTTTTGAAGGCCCTTGCATGGACGTGGGGCAGGGACACCACTCCTGGGCCTTAGCCCCTCCAGGCTGTGAGAGCGCATCACCCTTCCATGGGAGGTGTGCTTTGCCATCCCAGATGGACCTACAGGGGTCACATCCCAGCTTCCACCATGCTGGATGGGAGTGGATGTGTGCTGAGCCTGCAGGGATCAGAGCGTCCCCGCAACCCCAGATTTCACCTCCAGTTCCCTCCCATTTGCAGCTTGCAGTGGAACTTCATCCAGGCCAATGCTGCCACGGCCCTGGCACAAGCGCTCTGGCACAACAGCAGCCTGACCAGCCTCGAGTAAGTGGGGACCTGGGTGCGCATGTCCTGGGAGCGTCTTCCTATCGGGACCTGCCCAAGGACTCTGCCCTCATGCTGCTCCAGTGGAGGTGGTTTTGCCTGCTGCCTCCTCTGTGCCCTCCAGTCCATCCTGTGTCCCCATCACATGTCCCTGGCTGGACATGCCATTTGGAAAAGCCCATCTCCTTGCCCCTGGGTGTCCGGACCATGGGCAGACACAGCACTTGCACATCTTAGCTTGCAGGAGAACTCCATTGGCGACGAGGGAATGGCTGCTCTCTCCACTGCACTGAAGGTCAACAAAACCTTGACAGATCTCCAGTGAGTATCCAGGCCGCAAGGGGGTGGTCTGGCATTGTAGCCTCTCTAATTAGCTTCTCTAATTAGCACACCACGGCCACCTCACAACATGTGCTGAAGGGTCCTTGTTCTCTTGCAGTCTGCAGGCAGCTTCAGTTGGCGTGGCTGGTGCCCAAGCCCTGGCAGAAGCTTTGATGGTCAACAGGAGCTTGCAGATCCTGGAGTAAGTGCTTGGTGGGGCCACCAAATCACCACAGCTGTGACACCGCTCCCTGGGGATGTCCAAGACCCTGGTCCTTAGCTCAGCAGAACTTCCAACATTGCATCGTGTCCTACCAGACTTGGCTTGCCTGTCCCTTGACTCTCTGGTGTGGAGCCTCCTCTCCCATCTCCTCCTCTCGCCCAGGGACAGCACGGGGTCAGCCCAGGCTGTCCTACCTCACCGCCTGCTTTCCTCTGCAGCTTGCGAGGCAACTCCATTGGTGTGGTGGGGGCCAAGGCGATGGCCAACGCGCTGAAGGTGAACCGCAGCCTCCGCTGGCTCAAGTAAGTACCCCACTCCACTCCCTGGGATGACCAAGAGCCTTTCCAGACCTTCCTGGAGGGAGCAGCAAGGGGGTGGCCAGGCCAGCAGCTCTCAGTGGGGCAAACACTTGAGCTGGTGGCTTTTCCCAGTGCCCATGCACGTGACATGCTTTCCCTCCTGGTGGCCACATCTCCCTGGCTGGGGCTTTCTGACCTTCCCACCTCCCGCAGCCTGCAGGAAAACTCCTTGGGCATGGATGGAGCCATCTGCATTGCCACCGCTCTGAAGGGCAACCATGGCCTCACCTACGTGAAGTAAGTGACTGCTGAGCCTGACAGTAAGTCAGGGATGGGGAGACCATGGGAACCACCAAGGGACCTTCCCCAGCACTGGCACTGCCCATTCCTGCTGCCCTTCAGGGATCTCCACAGTGGGACAGGGGGCAAGGGTGGCCACGTCCGGTGTCACAGCACACAGCTCCAGATCCCACAGCTCTGCTCTGGGGATGCCTCTAGGTCGAAAAACCACCCCAAAATCCAAACACTCTCTGAAGTTTCAAAAGGACAGGATGGCTCAGCCCCTCCTGGGGCTTTTTCCAGCTTCTCACCTGGCTGCCTCAAACCCGGAGTCCCTGGTGACTGGGATCCCAGTGAGAGCTCCTGGATGGCAGGGGAGAGTGTAGATGATGCCGGTGCAAAGCTGGGGAGCATCTTTTGTACCCGCCAAGGATCCCACTTTGCTCTATGTCCAAGCCTGAACTCCTCTTCTCTTTGCTCCCAGCCTGCAGGGGAACCGCATCGGCCAGTCGGGAGCCAAGATGATCTCTGACGCGATCCGGACAAACTCACCCGACTGCGTTGTGGATGTGTGAGGGTGCCTGGGCGCAGTGAGAAGGTGCCCAGTGGGTCTCTTCAGCCAGCGTGCCCCCACAGGGAGCTGCTCCGCCCTTCGTCCGCCTGTCTTATGGAGGAGAGCTGGGGCAAGGAGAACTCCTGAGCTCCCAGCATGGCCCAGGAGGACCTGGGGCCTCTGGATCAGCACTGTACGAGGGTCAAGGCTCACTAGTGTTGAAAGCTGGAGGATGTGTGACCATGTCCCTGTTCATCCAGGTCCTGGGGGAGCTTCACAGAATGCGTGAAATGCAAAAAGGAGAGAGGAGAGGGCAGATCCCACACGCCAGCCCTTGTTTTCATGGGTGACTTACCTGGCACCAGTGGTGGCAGTGACCTTCTCCTGGGATCTCCATGGAGTTACAGTTCTGCCTGAGACTGGACGCATCCTGACCACCCCAGAGCTGTGCTCTCCTTCCTGCCTGAGTCACTGCGGGCAAACATTGCAGCACCTCAGCCTGGGTTCCAGGGCTCTGCTCCCAGTGCCAGCTCTTCTCCATCCAGTTCTGGCTGGGATCCCAGGAGAAGTGGGTGAAACATGGGCAGGATTCACAGCGGCCCTTTCCCTCCTGGTCCTGCAGGCTCCCCTTGACCTCCCAGAGGGAGAGGAGAGGTTTGCTCTCTCCTTTCTTAGATGAGAGTGTCTCTCTTTGGACAGAGCAAGGCCTGAGGCCATGAGTGCAACCTGTGTGTCTGCCATGCCCTCAGTAACAGGCTGGAGTTGGCCAAGTGTAACTAGGGTGTTTGTCAGTGCTGTTCTCTATCAAAGCCTTTCAGAAGAGTCAGGAATCCCAAGGCATGGGAGTGGAACCATCTAGAAAGACTTTGGGAAATAAAGAGCCCTCAGGAGAACGGGAGGAGTGGGAGAGTGTTTCTAAGAGGAACAGCACTGCACAAAGATGGACCATGTCCAGAACATGCATCTAGGTGCTACACCAGGGCTGCCTTATCATCAAGTTCTGCCTCTCAAGTAGAGGCTGGACTTCTTGGGTCTCCAGCTGCAATCATTGTTGACAAGCTGTGCAACCCTGGGATGAGTCTTCCTGATGTCTCAGCTGCAGGCGGGGCCCTCCCCTAGCAGGTCACCTTTTGGGCAGGCAGCTGCTCAAAGCAGAGGTGCCAGGTGAGGTCCTTGTGTGTGTGGTGAGACCCAGTGACTCTCCAGAAAGTGCCAGGTTCGCAGGTGGACCAGAAGCCAAACTACACAGCCTACCAGAACCCCCTCCAGCCACTGGCCCCTCTCCCTACTCTGTTCCAGCCAGAGCCTACCCTGAGCTGCGCTGTGGCTGCAGTCAGGGCAGCGAGCGACTGCTTCAGGGACCTCTGGAGAAATGCTGGGCTGAGCCGTGCGATAGGTACCTACTTGGAAATAACTTGGTTCCTGGCTGAGAAGAGGCCTCGTGCTGCCTTTCTCTCTTGGATGTGGATGGGATGCACTGTGCTCTGCTGCCCCAGCTGGAGACCCCACATCCTATACTGGCGTGACGAGAGGGCTCTGGCTTTTCTGTGAGGTGTCAGGGGCTGGTGTGTGGTCTCCAGCAGGATACAGTGATGCTGGCTGATTAAACCCTACCAACTTCTCCACTGTGTCTGGGCAGACTGAGGCTTGGGTCCAGCTCTGCCCAAAGCCAGTGCCTAACACTGAGCTGAAACACCAACGGAGAGCACAATCAGCAACCCTGGGCCAGCGCCTGTGCCCTGCAGCTCCAGAAAACAGGGGGTTAACAACACTTTGAAACATATTTAATCAATCTGTCTGCATATGAACGTACCTCGCTATAGAGGAACACTTCTGAGCTGAAAGTTTGCTCTGGGGGTGGCTGTGACAGCGCTGCTGTTCGAGCCTGCTACAAGCGTGGTTCCCCTAAAGCTTGGCGGCTGCGCTGACAGGCCTGCTGGCACTGCTGCCTCAAGGGGCTCTGGCTCACTGCACACAAGGTATTAAGTCAGCTTCCCATTTCAGTCTACTGTAAAGGAAATAACATAGAAAACTGCAAGTCAAACTGCAGCCCAGACTTGGAGGCTGGGCCCCATCTCACAGGAATTCTCTCTCAGGGGGTCAGATATCTCAGCACATGGGGAGGACCAGAAAGGAATCCCTGTGTTACACGGAAAAAGGTTTTAAGAACAGGTTTTAAAACCAGGACATTCTCATCCCTTCGGAGAAGGATATGGCAAGCACACACTCTTTTCACTGGCTGTGGTAGGACCACGCTAATGGCTTTGCAGATTCCTAAGCACAAGGACACCTTCTTTGCACCCGCTTGCTTTGAAGCAAGGTGCAGAGTGCCAATAACTTCATGTGTGCAAGGAAGTGTCTTGTCAGCCAGCTCAGCTCGAGCCCGCAGGACTGTGTGCATTTCAGCACTGCACTCACCCACGCCCCGTTACTGCACAAAAACTGCGCTGTGTTTACCTGTAAACTCCTGTCCCACCTTGATGTGACAGTTCAGGCTCTGAGCTCTGAACTGCCTTGGGTGTGAAGGTTCCATCCTTGAGGTCAGAGACGTAGAGACATGAAAAACCTCTTGGTTTTTCAAGTCACTTTCGTGGCTTCCTTCCTTCAGCACAACAATGGAGGGGTTGGACCCGATTCAAGGCTTCAGACAGGGGGAAAAGCAAAGCACTTTGCCGATGTAAGAAAAGGGGAGGGCAGGAAAACAGCCTTGCCCTGATGAACACACACTGAAACGCACTCTTCCAATCGAGCACTGATTTCTGCTCCCCTGAAGAGAAACTGTGATGTTAAAGCAGAGCTAAAAGAGAAGAGGCAACACACTGAAACTCCACCTTTGCCTTCACCTGAGAACACCTTCACTGATGGCATCAGGATAACTTCCTGAACAAAAGCCCAGCTTTGGGTCAATTTGAGTGCCTCAATCTCAGTCCCCGTGATGAGCACCAGTACAATTAAAGGGCTATTTCACATGGATGTAGTCACAGCCCCAGGACACTCAAGCAGAGCGCACTGAAATCTGAGAACAATTCCCACCGCCACAGCTGAAACGCTACGAGATGCTGCACTGAAGGCAGTCTTTAAGGACCCCTTCACTCATTTCCCACTCCCTTAGCGCAACTGGTGCTACTCTTTGTGGAGGCGAGCCCTTGTTTAAGTGAAGGATATGTTTAGGATAAATAGATTTCAGCCAGATCAATTTAAGTGTGTTCCCAGAGCAGCTTTTCATCTAGTTTTATTAAGCAAAAAAAATTTGTTTGGACATAATAAAATGCAGGGAAATCAAGCGCATGCTGCTCACTGGCGTGCTACTTCTGGCACTGTAGAGCATGAGGGCCAGTTCTAACGCAATTACGGAAATAACTGCATTCCACATTACTGTGATTCTCATTACGGATAAACTGCTCATGCTTTCAGAGTCACAAGACTGGCAATCCAAGTTTAATTTTCAGGTTTAATGAACATTATTTACTGACCCCTGATTTCATGCTGACAAGCGCTTTTCAAACGGCAGGACATTAGCTCCTGGCCTGCATGCTCTCCAAAGTTTGTATTTCCAGATGCCTCCTGGTCCTGCTAGTAAAGGGTCAGAAGTCATTATCACTTTCCTCTAGTGGCTCTGGTTTCCTTGCTCGGTGAGTGGATTTGCTAGGGGAGATTTCCATGCTGTTATCTTCCATGTCATCCTCCTCATCTTCATCCAGGTCAATCTCACTATCCCCAGAGTTCTCCTGCAGGAAAGCAAACAGAACTTGATGTTCTCAGATGGCAAAGCACCTTTAGCAGCTCAAAAGCTGGGGCTGGCCCTGCTGGCTGACATTAAGTCGCCTGTACTCTGCGCAATCGCACACCTGGGAGCTATTGGGATTATTATGAATCCAGATTTGGACTTGTTCCAGGGAACAGCGGATTCTGCAGGAGGTTTTGTTCCAGCTCAGGCTGCTGTGCTACTGGCCTTCCAAAATAATGACAAGCCAGAGCTCAGCTGCCTCTGCGAGCCAACAGCCTGCATGGCTTTCACCAGCACCTCCCCACTTCGCTAGACAGTGGCTGCTCCATTCAATTTATTGCAAACTTCTTTCCACACTTCATGGGTCTGACAAAAACAAACTCCCTTGATTTCTGCTGAATCTGTGGTATTAAAAACCTTGCACCGTGTTTAACTTTAAAGTGATATCTACTGCAAGTCCAAAGAATAAAGGCACAGTGGAAGAAAATTAGCTGCAGGAGAGAAACCCACCTTGGTGATGCTCTTGCACGTGCCTGGTTGTGCTGGGGCTGATCTCCCCTTGGAGAACCCAATCGGAAAGAACAGGAGAGGCAAAGCAGGGGAAAAAAAAGTACAAGAACATAAAAGGAAACAGAAAATAACTGGAATGGGAGCAGGGGAGAGGTAACAAAGGCATGCACAGCTCAGGCATCAGGTGCCACATCAGCAGGCAACAGAGGCTGGGCATACAGCTGCTGGCTCTTGGGCAGGCTAAAGCCTGCTCCCTTCCCAATTCCATTAACTCTTTGAGGGCTTCAAACCAGCTACACTGGTTTCCTTCCCTGATCTCAGACACACAGACACCTGCAAGGGTCCCTAAGCAAGCCTCTCTGCCCTGTTGTCTGCTGAGCTGCTGCATTAAGAAGTAGAGCCAAGAGACAACTGAAGTGGCTGCAGCAATAAGAAGCTGAAGCCTTGGCTTTCCACACCTGGATATGCTGGGGCTGGGCCACCAGTGAGATACAGGAGAAAGACGTGAACAGGAAAGTCCAAAGGGAAGAGAAATTGCAGGGAATGCCTATTCAAAGCTGGCAGGAATGTTGTCAAGAACAATCAGGCTACTCAACTAAGGTCACAATGTCTTCACTGACAGCACTGGCACTCCTGACCCTATCCAGAAATGGGTCTGAGTGCCAAGGGCATAAATCATTCCTCAGAAGGCAACAAACAGCCTTAATCACATCCAGTTTGGCAGAAGCAAAGTGCAGCGCAAGGCCTGCGAGTTCCTTTCCAGACAGAAGGTGTGTATGGGCAGGAAAAAGGGCAGCTTGTCCCTCTCCAGCAAGAGACTTAACTTCCTTATCACTAATAGTGCCTCCAGGTCTCTGCAATGAACACTTAATTGCAGTGTTTTTTTCTCTCTTCCGGCCCTGCCCACAGGAAAAATAGTCTGTCCTGGGCTTTGTGTGGCTCAGCTATCGGCACCAGATGGCCCTGGCAAATGGCTTTTATATGTGGTGGTGAGCATTGGGAGATTCCTACTATTCTTATATCTTGTAGAGGTGCATTCCCTCATCCACTCCCTCCCATTTTAAACCTTCTCCTTGGGGCCTCGAGCCACGCTAGCTCACAACTTTCCATTAACCTCTGCTTCCTGATCCGAGCCAGGCAGCCCTTGAGAGTCTGCTGTCTGTATTGGGCTTTTGTGAGGGGAACTCTCAAAAAAGCAAACTCTTTGTTTCAGAGTGGCTTAACTTCTATGCCACAAAGGCAGTGAAAGGCAGGGTGGTACTGATGGAGACAGATAATCCCCAGCAGCACAGGCCTTCCTGCTGGGCCCAGAGAAGATGCCTGAACTCCTAGCATGTCCTCCTCAGCTAGGCAGGCCGCACAGGGTGGAGAGGCTGCTGCACAGGGAGGCAGGAAGGCTACATCTGCCCTAGGAAATTATTAGGCTGCACAGGTTCAAATACAAGCTCACAATTATCAGAGTTTTTAAGTGTTTGTACTATTTCCTAGCATGCTTTTGGCCTGTGCTAGCCAGCACTCTCAAAAACAATGTTCTAGTGCCACATGGGGAACGGGACATTCCCACATTGCTCCTGGTTGGCAGATTGGTTGCAAGCACCTTTTTGGGATGGTGGGGAGAGCTTACTGTATGGATGCAAACCGTATCACAGCTGGCTTCAGCCTCCTAGTGCAGACAGAGCACTTACGAGTGCCCAGAGGCACAGAGCTGCCCATCTGCCAGGCTTGTCAGAACAAGTGCCTCCTCTACAGGCTTGTGTGTACCTGTTTAGCCACTGCACACTCACCAGGTCAACTGTAGCCAGCTGCAAAGCCAGAAGCCATGGGACGGCTTTATCTGCAAGGCAGAGACCCCAGGGAGCACAGGTCACAGCTCAGCTCTCACCCCTGTCTCATCAGCTGGAAGACTGATTCTGTGGGTTAGTTAAGGCCACTCAGAAGGCTCCAAGGAATGTGATTTTAGAGCAATGCAGGTGATTTAGACGCACACATCTAACTCCTGCTACGCTACATTGATCCCTTCCAGCACTCTGCCCAACAGCTCAACGGAACAGCATTCCTGCAACCTGCGTGCTGCTGGTCACACACCGCAGGCTGTGGTTAAAGCACAGGGCAGAGCACAGACTCCAAGAGCAACAGAAAAAGAGGAAAATAAGTGTCTATGCGGATGAGAGAGCAGTCAGCTGGAGAGAAGGAGGGGAAAAGCAGGCCTGGGGCATGAAGGTAAAAAGGTGTTTCGCTAGCTGAGGAGAGGGCTGTCATTCTCTCACTGTCAGAGAAGCTCTACAGGCACACAGGATGGGTACTTACATCTTCTTCTGTGTCTCCACCTTGCATTGTTCCCACGATCCGTGCACCTGCTCTGCCTGCAAGAGTAAAAAGAATCACCATGAAGTTTGGCTCACGGTTAACACCAGGGGAGACTGCAAGACAAAGTCCAGGGTTTACCTTTTAGAGGATTAATCAAATGGCAGTGACAGGATGGGATCCCTATGCATGCAAAGTCACCCCCCTTGTCAAGCCTCAGAGCTCGGGAGAAGGTAGAGAAGGGTAAGGCTGACAGCAGTTCCAATCAGGATGGTATTTCCAGAGCTACCTTATGCTGGTATGACAGTTCTGACAGGACAAAAGGGAATTACATATTAAGAAACAGCAAATCCTATCTGAACATAAGAAACTAGTTTCTTTTTTTTCTACTGTGAGGGTGGTCAAACACTGGAACAAAGTTGCCAAGAGAAGCTGTGGAGTTGCTATCCATGGAGATAATAAAAGGACCCTTCTGATCCAAACCATTCCATGATTCTATTAGACATGGAATTATTAACTCAAAGGAGAAAGCAGCAGGGAGTTCCTGAAATTTACTGGTAAGACAAAGCTGAGAGAAAACCTGAATATAGAAAGAGAATCAAGTTATCACATAAGGAGAGCTGACGAAATAGGAGTTCTGAAATGCCAAGGAAAGAGCTTAGAGAATGTTAACAGAAAGTTTGCAGGATGCTGCTTTTCCATCAGAGGAAACAGTAAGCACATCTTAGGGATATCTAATTGCTCACATTTGGAGGAAGACGAGAATCAGGCACTGTTCAGACATTGATCCTTACATTGTTTAAGGCAGGAGCACCTCTGTGAACCAGTGACTGTGGGAGCAGCAGGATTAGGGCCTGCAGCACGACCCTGGATGCTCACAGGGGACACTCCAGGATGCAGAGGGCTTGCAGCTTCAGGTTGTGCACTGTGCTGTAGACAGAACAGGAGAGGAAGCAGCTGCTCCACGGTGATGGAGGAGCTTGCACGACAATGGCAGGAGCGTTATTTTGCCCTTCAGATGATAAACTCCCAAGTTTCTGTGTGTGTGAGCAAGGAGTGGCAGAGGGCCATGATGCATTTCTGTGTATACTGGGGGAGGCAGGAAACAGAGTCGTTTGCACAGGAGAGGAGAGCTGCCAGGTCCGGGGGTGTTTGTCACTTTACATTTCCTGGGCTCTATTCAGCTGTGCTCAGCTCGCTGCGGCACTAGTGCTGCACTGCTCTGGCCACAGAGGCTCACGCAGCTTCCAAGCCAGTGAGAGCCTGTTCTGTTTACTTACAGACAATGTGAATTCAGCAGGGACAGGCTGTATAAAGTGAAAATTAGGTACAATGCTAGTAATGAACAGACTAATTCGCTGCACCTTTGCATTCAAATCTAATCTCCGTGCATCACTGTGGTTTATAGCACTGAGCCATCACAGATCAGAAGTGAAGGTACATCCATGATTTCAAGCCTGTGAGCATTTACCAGGTTTCCTCTGCGTGTGATGCTTGCCATTGTACAAACCCACACAGTTGCCTACAATGGCGCCACAGGACTGGGTTGATTTACACCTTCCGCACCCAGCAGCGGGTGTATGTTCTCTCTGTGCCTGAGAGCAAGAAGAGACGCTTAACCTGAGAGGTTAGGACAGCCTACCATGAGGGGAAGGTGGATGTGCAGCTCCCAGTTTGGAGATCTGCATTCAGTCACCAGCTCTTGATGCAAATTCACAGCGTGAGCTCAGATAATGCATCTCCTTTCCCTCTGTATCACCTCCGCATGCAGAAAGTTGGAATAAAGCTTTTGCCTGATTTTCCTGATCTGTGCTCTTAAGTGTGAGGGTAACCCTTAGCGCAAGGCCCTGATCTCAGCAGCATTTTCTAGGCACTGCTGAAGCACAATGACTAATTAAACCCACTGCAGTGCCTGCCCACAGTGAGCATGGTTCTGTTTCTCACACCCCTATGAAAAGGAAATCCGCTTGGAAGTCAGTGATCTCTCTCCCACCACTTCAGACTTACAACCTCTCCATCTCCACCAGGTTACGATGCTGAGAGCATCCAGAAATACCTCCTCTCTCCCAGGGAGCACTGCTGACACGAGATGTACAGCCAAAGACAGCTCTGGTGGGAGCAGATGCTGAGATGGTGGCAGACATTAATTTCTGTGACTTCCAACCACAGTCCCTTTATGGTGTTACCAAACACGCTTGATTTTCCCCCTTTCCCAGTGTATGACCTGGGAATATTGTCCAGCAGTTGCTGTATCAGGAAACTGACGACTAAAGGTTCGTATCCGGGGGATGGGGATCTGCAGAGATCCACGCAGAAATACAGGACAGACAGAAGAGTGGCTGTACCAGCTTTCCCCTCCCCAGGTCAGCTTCCTCCAGTACTGGCAATCAGACCCAGAGCCTGTTTTTATCTCTGAGAGCAGGTGCACTTGAGAATTTTTTCCCCTTGACTTCACACATTATCAAACAGCTGGAGAACTTGAATGCTGCTAAAGCACAGCCAAACACCTTCCCGCCAGATCCATTCTTTATACATCAGGCTTCTCCCTCTGCCACGACCACAGTGTGTGCAAAATCCAGACCTGCTCATCTCCTCAAGGTCACAGACTCTGAATCAAGGCAAACACATCCAACGAGATGACTGCGAACACTAGGGTTCCTGAGGAACCATCAGGAAGAGAGTAGCCTGGCCAGGTTAGAAAGGGTTTTTTTCTTTTTGTTGCCCTGTGCTTCTTGATAACTGCCAAGAAATCAGGCAGGGATTTTCAAAGGAGCTCTTACAAACAATAACCACAACACCCACATAGACAGGAAAAGTTAGAAGAGTTCAGTGCCCAGCAGAGCCTGTCTCAGGGCTGCTGTTCATATCTGACTCACCTCTGACCCCTTTATACCACATTAGGTCAGTAGGTCTCCCTTCTGTGCAGACACTGGAATCATACAATGGGTTGTGTTGGAAGGGACCTCAAAGCCCATCCAGCCCCACCCCCTGCCATGGGCAGGGACACCTCCCACTGGATCAGGGGGCTCCAAGCACCATCCAACCTGGCCTTGAACACCTCCAGGGATGGGGCAGCCACCACTGCTCTGGGCAACTTGGGACAGAGCCTCTCGGCTCTCATTATGACGTATTTCTTCCTAATGTCTAATCTAAATCTTCTCCCTTCCAATTTAAAACCATTCCCCCTCCAGGCCCTTGTAAAAAGCCCCTCCCCAGCTTTCCTGGAGCTCCTTTCATTACAGGGAGGCTGCTCTAAGGTCTGCCCAGAGCCTTCTCTTCTCCAGGCTGAACAACCCCAGCCTGTCCTCGTAGCAGAGGGAATGTATTTTGGCCTCTGCCAGCATGAGATGCAGAGGACCTGCAAGCCCCATGGAGTATGTGAACTGCAGATTCTCGGCATTTTTGAGACTTAAGACTTGCCTGCTGGAACTGCTGGGACATCAGGGGGACCCTGACAGTTATCTTGAGTCTGCGGCTGAAGTCTGCATGTGCAACAGACCCTTGGCTGCTCTAAGGTCTCCCCAGAATCAGAATCAGTGAACTCAAAGGAGATAAGAGCTCCACAGCCCACTGCAGGTTCCTCCTTAACCTGGTACCGCCTATTACTTGTACACAGGGAATCAGGCTTCGATTTTCTCTCCGTACCACAGGAGCCAGCAGCTCTCCCCCAGCTAACACTCTTTTCTGCTCCATGGGAGACTAAATCCTATACCCTCAAGCCTTTTAATCGGCTAAAAGACCAAAATCAGGAGCAATATTGTCAGGGCTGCATTTAGACTGAATTTTGCTGCATCTAGACAAACCTGATGAAAGGATTCGTGAGGGTGAAAGTGTGTTGATTTTTCTCAATTATACCAGCCAGCCTAATAAGAGAGATTATCTCTCCCTGAGAATCTTGCCTCTGTAAAGACAAAACACATTGGAATATCTCCCCATCTATTACAGACAGAGGGAGGATGTCTTCTCTTCAATACTAATAGCTTGGAAATTAGAGAGGTAAAACTGAATCCCAGCAACTACAAGAACCGACCACTGTGGACTGTTTCTCCTTGGTTTGAAAGCAAATATGGCTCAGAAGCATCACTGTGTGAGGGGACATAATGCTTCAAAAGGAAGCGGTTGAAATCTCTTGAACTGAGTCAAGGAAAAAAGCAGTAATTAATAGAAATAACATTCTTGTCATGTTGCCTTAATAATTCAGTACATTTTAAATGCAAACTAAGAGTGCTGAAGTACTTGTATAGCTTCTTGGTGTGTTTCATGGTGAATGGCCAGTAGACGTTCAGATCTGATTTTCTAAAGCAGCTGACACACCTGACATTTATCTCAAACCTTGACATGCCTGCAGCACTTCAGCTGGTGAGAGTCACACAGTCAAACATAAAACCTCACGACTGATGAGGGTCCTGATCCAAAGGGGCCAGTTTACACAGAAAGAGAGGTGCAGATTTGAGCCTGTTCTCAAGGCTAGAAGTGACTTGCCCAAGATGATGATGAGAACCTCAGCAAAGCGGAACAGTGAGCCAGCAGTCCCTTAACAATGTTTGTAACCCCTCTTCCAGCACAGATTGCACTGAAGCACTGTAGGATTGAAGTGCTGTGAGTTAGAATGGGGAATACAACCTTACTCTTTCTGGATGACTCGTAGGAAAAGGCACCTCAGGAGGCATTTAACACACCTGGAGCTGCTTCAGTGTTCACAGCAGGTGAGAGGCAAAAAGAGGACAGAGAGAGCTAAGGGAGGCTTCCGGCTTACACAGAGATAAAGAGACTAAAGCCTGGCATGGTGAGTGTGTAGTCAGCAACAGAACACTCAGCATATGAAAAAATCAGAGGGTAGCTATCTGCCAAAAGAGTTTACTGAACATGGAAAGAGACCTACAAAAGGACAGAAAGCAACTGAAACAGCACAGCAGAGAAAACATCTCAGGGGTTTGAACTGCTTGCTTTAAGTCTGACAAGCTAATGCTGAGTCTCCAGTAACTGTAACAAAGCTCTTCCTAGAAAAAACTCTACTTGCCACAAAGTCTACAACTTCTATTATAAAGCTTTTCATTCTTAAACTGGTATTAAGAGCTGACTCTGACTGCAACCAGTACCCATGTCGTGAGGTTATGACGCCCTCTGAGATGAAGCATCACAGACAGTTACACAGTCACATTCGAAGCTCTAAAACCTGTGTACAAACCTTTCCTTGAGAAACAGCGACGTGAAAATCCTTAGTGAACAGTA
Source organism: Neomorphus geoffroyi (assembly GCA_033558235.1). Classification (NCBI taxonomy): domain Eukaryota; kingdom Metazoa; phylum Chordata; class Aves; order Cuculiformes; family Neomorphidae; genus Neomorphus; species Neomorphus geoffroyi. The sequence continues at coordinate 10,081,304 of JAUMJM010000038.1, forward strand.
GCATTTCCAGCACTTATCAAGAATTTTCAAGTTTTATGAAAAACAGAGAAACTGAGGATAAAAATGCTTCAATTATATTGACTTGAGAACTTCAGCTTCTTGCTCTGGTCTCAGTCAGAGAGGGGAGAGCAGATTCCAACTCAAAACCTTCACTTATTTCCATTTCCAGTTGATCTCAGTAACAGGTTTCAGTAGAAGCACTGGCACACGAAATTACTCACATCCAGATCCCAGAGAGGATAATTCCAGCACGTGATTCTCAATAAAGGTAACTAAGGAAAGATTAAGATACCTTGCAGCAGTGTTTCTAAGGAGGTGCGCTGCTTCATGATCTGCCCATCTTCCTCTTCACTATCAGTTCCTTCATCCTCTTGAATCTCTATGTCGGAGTCATTGTTATCTGGTTAAAACAAACAGAGTTGATAAATATCATACAAACCAATCCACAGCTCAACGTAAGTGCCAAAGAAACATAGAATATAAACAACTGTCTCGGGACAATCCTCCGATTGTACCATAAAGGTGCTGTTCTAAATACACTCTCCAGGAATGAAGCAAACGTATAGTCAAAGATGTTATTTCAGTGTGAGCTTATGAACACATCTCCTATTCTTTTCCCTGACATAAACAATATCAAAACCCATCCCTTCAGACCTTTTGCCTTTCATTTAACCCTAGGTTAGAAAAGCACAATGAGACATCTCGAGATAAATGAAAGCAGCTACAGCCAAACCCAAGATGCCTGGAGACACAGGAAAGGTTCCCAAAATGCAAGGACTTCTTCCAGTATTTTCACCATTTGCCTTTGTTTCCTTATTCCTATCCAAACTGAAGCCTACTCCATCCCTTACTGCCGGTTCCCCAGTCCCCAAGTTGGAACAAACCTAAAGGACTTAGATCAAACTGCCCTTTAGATGTTTGAAAGTCTTCAGATACTTAAAAGTGCCTGCAAAGAAAAGACAGCCTGGTCTCTATGTCAGCTGTCCGAGTCCTACCTTGAGGTTCACGTGCATGATCAGCCAAATTGATTATCCCCCGAGCCCATTCTGAAGCAAAACAGTGGGTGGAAATTCATCACAGAACCATAGAATCGTGGAATGGTTTGGGTTGGAAGGGACTTCAAAGCCCATCCAGTTCTAACCTCCCTGCCACGGACACCTCCCCCCAGACCAGGCTGCTCAAGACTTCATTTGGCACAGAAGTGTGTGGAGCAGGCTCTGCTCCATTTAAGTCTCCTATTGCATGAGCTTTTGCCCTTTCTCCTTGTTTACGCCAGCCTGCCGCGGAAGCTCCTTGGCTCCCTAAGAACAAGCTCTGCTTTGCAGCTACTTGTGGTTATTTCCTTCCCTCTTGCAACATTCACTCCCTGAGCCAGATCGTCAGCTTCCTTATGAACCCTTCTCCCTCAGGCAGAGCCGAGCCCCTCTACACTGGCTGATCCCACAGCACAGGGCTGAGGCTGCATGGTGGCCCACCTGCAGGACCTCCTGGAATCCACCAGGCTACGACAAACACAACAGGGTTCCGTGTGAGGTCGGTACCCAGTGCAGCAACAAGGGCTGCTAATTACTTAGAGAAAACAGGCAATTCTTTCCCAGGTACATTTAATTACACACATGTCTAAGCTGAAAATGGAAATAACTGCTTTAATTATGATTAGTAATGAGCTGACACATCTTTGCAATATTTAATTATTGGGCAATACACAAATATTAGACATTTTTCCATAATCTTGTTCATTACAACATTAAGGTAATGACACAACATAACAGCAAGGGATATATCTGATACCCTGTTAAGGCTCCAACAGCGTTAGCTACAATTTCTATTTGTGTTGCACCTACTCCTTTGGCGAGTGAAGGAGTTGTGCTCTGCTGTGTGACCTGAACACTGTTTCTGTTTACCTGCTATTCAGGAAAGCAAGATTTTGTTCAGCCCTTTCCCAGGCAAACTCCTTGGGACCAGCCATGTGGAGCCTGAATAAAGGATCTGGGCTTGTGCTCTGTATGTTAAAGTACAAGACTGCCTCATCTGTGATGGCTGTCACTGCTAAAATGCCCCCACTCTTATTTTGTGGGGATTTTTTTGCCTTCTTTCATTCTGGGTTTTTTTGGGCAGCAGATCCTCCCTTTCAGGTTCTCATTTGTGTTTCTCCTGTTACGCAGCGCCAGTGGCCAGAGCTGAGGATGCTGCAGAGGGCCTTTATGATTACTTTGCCAAACCACTTCGATTTCATCCCCATTAGCGCTTTCTGCCTCTCACTGGGATCTCCTGAGCCTGAGCTGCCAGCTGAGATGGGGATTAATGGAGCCAGTGCTCCCCGCTGACAACCCACGGTGCAGACCTTGCCAACACCACCTTGGGGACAGGACGTATGCGGAGCGGCACAGCAACGCCGTTCTGCTCTGATAGGGGCATGGATGTAACCACATGGGGCTTTGATTTCACATTTCACTTTTCTGGAAACCTATTTTTAAAACCTTTTGTGGCAACAGGCTCTCAGATACGTTACGGCACACAAAATATATTTCCCCTGGGACGGAGCAGTAGGAAGAAGAATAACAGGCAAGAATGTGCCACCTTCCTTTACTGTATGTAGGTGTGCTCTTTCCTAACTACCCACCCTGATGGCTTAATGCTCTTCCGAACCACGTGGGTCCTTCAAGCTCCATATAAGTGCACCCCTGCGCACTCCAGCCATTTCTGGCCCATTTCAACTGGGTAGCTGATTTTGTCATATAATTCCCCACAGTACCTTTCTGTTGGAAAGTGGGGCTTGCAAGAAGATCCTATGGTGAATAAGTGCCTTGTGATAGACTTGTGGAGAGAGCATCAGTGGCGGGAGGGCCCCAAGCTGCTGCTTTATGAAAGGAAATGGTTTAATCACAGCCTCTTTCCCCCTCATCCAGCCCTTTTCTTCTTCCCCTCAGATTCTCTGCTATTCTCAACCCCCTCTTTCTCACACTACTTCTTTTATTGTTCTCCCCCACCAACTCAGATGTTGTAACTCTTGCCTGTCAGTGATGAAGCCACAGTTTTCTGCTGTTCGGCCACATGTGGATGCCACGGAATACATACCTCTGACAAGCCCCAGAAAAGCGTGCCTTCTGCCTCTTGTCCCTCACAGCGCACTTGATAAGCCAAACCAATCCCAACTGAATGCCTGGCTTTCATTCACACCTTTAAAAATCCTGGGTTACTTTGCAATACAAATGAAGAGAAGTTTGACCATAGAATCATAGAATCGTTAAGGTTGGAAAAGCCCTTCCAACTCAGTCCAACCATCAGCTCAGCCCCGCTGTGCCTACTAAACCATGTCCCCAAGTGCCATTGCCCAAATTTAGGCAGCTTACATGACCTTAAAGCTGGTGTTTTAACAAGCTCCTGTATTTTTACTATGAAAAGGTCATCAACAGAGCAACTCTATAACTGTGCTTGGTCCATCTCCCCACTGCTGTGGTTACTCTGCTGCATGGAGAATAGCGGGAACACATCAGACCACCTGAGAGAGAACAGACTGGGATTTTAGACCCCACTTGCCTTATGTTTCAACATTTCAATTTCATACAGGTGGGTTACAGTTAAATGAGTTTCATTTAAATCAGTCCAGCCTCAAAAAGCAAATCCTAGTTACTACTGACAAACGCTGCTCTCAGAAAAGGCATTATTTGTTCCAAGCACACCTACTGTTTCCAGAAAACGATACCTGGACTGATAATACTATATTCAAATGATTTAATTTTTGCAACGCTTGAAGGAAACGCAGCATGATTTAATAACCTACCAGTGATTTCATTACAGATTTGTTAGTTTGCATAAATATTCAAGTAAAAGCATCCAACTGTAAAATAAGAAGGTCCTGTGGTGAACATAATGAGCAGAAAGGACATTGTTTATTGATATGCTTTAGAATTAGATATGTGTTAAGCATGTTCAATTCCATAATAAAAACCAGCACTTTGAAAACACAAGTGCTGGCTCCACAGCAATTACTGGATTCAGCAGGATGTTGAGTTTGGTGCAAAAACATCCAAGTGGGCAACTGACAGTTAATACATAGCATGAAATACCCACTTAATAAATGGCATGAACGTTTAAAGCAGGGGGAAAAAAAAGGGATGGATTAGGATTTTAACGTGACCAAAGGGACAGTGAAACTCGGTTCCCACTTGAAAGCTGTGGTTGTCCCAAACTCATCCCTGGGTCTCCCCAGGCTCAGAGACACCAGTTGTGTATATCAGCCTCAGCCCTTACAGATTTGCAGCTCTGCAATTTGAACAGGAAGAAATGCTTTGATGTGTGACATGAGCCAGCAATGTGCGCTCACAGCCCAGAAGGTCAACCGTGTCCAGGGCTGCAGCAAAAGAAGCTTTGCCAGCAGGTTGAGTGAGGCGATTCTCCCCCTCTACTTTGCTCTGGTGAGACTTCACCTGGAGTATTGTGTCCTGTTCTGGAATCCCCACCATAAGAAGGATATGGAATTGTTGGAATGGGTCCAGAGGAGGCCACAGAGATGATCTGAGGGCTGGAGCAGTTCTGCTATGAGGACAGGCTGAGAGAGTTGGGGTTGTTCAGCCTGGAGAAGAGAAGGCTCCAGGGAGACCTTATAGAGCAGCCTCCAGTACTGACAGGGGCTCCAGGAAAGCTGGGGAGGGGCTTTTTACAAAGGCAGGTAGCGACAGGACGAGGGGGAATGGCTTTAAATCGGAAGGAGGAAAACTTAGATTAGATATTGGGAAGAAATTCTTCATGATGAGGGTGGGGAGGCCCTGGCCCAGGTTGCCCAGAGCAGTGGTGGCTGCCCCATCCCTGAAGGTGTTCAAGGCCCGGTTGGATGGGGCTTGGAGTCCCCTGATCCAGTGGGAGGTGTCCCTGCCCCTGGCAGGGGGTTGGAACTGGATGGGCTTCAAGGTCCCTTCTAACCCCAACTATTCTATGATTCTATATTAATTTCAGCAGGGAACATCCTTAGTACAAAACTGATCTCTGAGAAAAATGCATCCTGGTACTGAGTGCTTGGATCAAGGTCCAGACACCTGTGGCTCCTACCAACTCCAGCAGAAAGCCTGGATGGTCAGATGTTTGCATACTAACATTGGGCAGTGCTGCATCAACCCCACCCAGGAGGCTACAGAGCTCTACGTGCACTTTCTTACCTCACTCAGTTATTTTCAAAATGCCCATTGCTACAGCATCCAAACTCCCATTTTTAGCAGTAAGGATGATTAACTGTTGCCCAGGGAAGCGATAATGAAATAATTAAAAATTACTCTTGATTACAAACTCCAGTTAAACTGGGATTTGTAGTCCTGGCACAGGAATAAATAGTTCAGATATTTTTTGGCCTATTTAACAGTGAGGTCACATTCAGTTACCATGACTATGTCTAATGATTTTCAAAGCCAAGGATCCATTGAAGTACTACTCAATTAGAGCATAAATTTGCAATTATTTAACAAGTAAAACACAAGACTATCATGGACAAATTCCAAGTGTCTGCTACAAGAAGATGGATGGTTCAAATGTCCTGCTGGTGACAGTGCATTGGCAGCATCAGTCAGGCATCTCATCCTCGCAGGAATTACCCACCGACTCACTGCTACACTTCAAATGCCTCAATTGCTGCAGTGGGGCTTTTTGTTTATCTGCTGCCAGATCTTGAAGCAACAATGCTGGAGTAGAAAGGGCACATGAGGTTCAGTGCGGCACCGAACTGCCACAGCCTTGCGTGATTGGCTACCCAAAGCACAACTTCTGTTTGCTGTTTAATTGAGCAAGACGATAGATCTGTGCGCATTGTGCTTGGCTGTCAGAAGAATCACAGAACCATGGGATGGTTTAGGTCAGAAGGGACCTTAAAGCCCACCCAGTCCCACCCCCTGCCATGGGCAGGGACACCTCCCACTGGATCAGGGGGCTCCAAGCCCCATCCAACCTGGCCTTGAACACCTCCAGGGATGGGGCAGCCACCACTGCTCTAGGCAACCTGGGCCAGGGCCTCCTCACCCTCACAGCAAAACATTTCTCCCTAAGATCTCATCTCAATCTCCCCTCTTGAAGCTGAAAACCCTTCCCCCTCATCCCGTCCCTGCACTCCCTGCTCCAGAGCCCCTCCCCAGCTTTCCTGGAGCCCCTGTCAGTACTGGAGGCTGCTCTATAAGGTCTCCCTGGAGCCTTCTCTTCTCCAGGCTGAACAACCCCAGCTCTCTCAGCCTGTCCTCATAGCAGAACTGCTCCAGCCCTCGGATCATCTCTGTGGCCTCCTCTGGACCTGTTCCAACAGCTCCATATCCTCCTTATGGTGGGGATTCCAGAACTGGAAACAGTTAACCCTTTTGCTACTGCTGAACAATACTGAAGTAGTTCAAATGTCAATGTGCTGTGTAACACCCATTTTTATTCACTCTACAGACCAAGCAAGACTGCGCCGGGTGGGGTGACGGTAGCGGCATATGAGAAAGTGGTATGTTTGATTAAAAAATGCAACTCCACAGGAAATACTCTGGCAAATGGAAATCACACTGAGGGCACAGCATTACCCAAAAGAAATAAGCAAATATTTTGAAAAAATCAAATTTTTATCTTTTCAAGCCAAAATATTTTACTTTTTTTAACTATAGCTCATGTAGTCTGCTTTTAAACTGACAGGAAATCTCAGAAAGAATGTGAGAAAACACAGGTGAAAAAGTGTGTAAAAAAAGTAAGAAAGATATGTAAGTAAAATGAGATGATTAGTCTGAAAAATGCATTTCATCCAATCTTGGGTGAACTTGAAAAAGCATCTTGAATTTCTGCTGTGGTCTGTGACCTTCTCCTCTCACAGCAACCTTGATGTGTTTACACCTGCCAATAGTTCCATCAACAGCCTTTGCAGGGCTCCCCTGAGCAGCGCCTGATGTCATGGTCTAAGAGCCACTGTTTCCTCAACCCCAAGAGAACTGAGCCTTAAGTTTCAGGCAACTGGCATTTGTTACTTTGCACCAACCTGGGATGCGTCGCAGGGGCAGCACACTGCATGCAAAACCACCACACCCTATACTGGTTTCCCTAAGAGTATCTGCTATGAAATAAACACTACAAAAGTAGCAGCAATTTACTTACCACCCATCACAAAAAACAGTTCTGTGCAGCAGAAAACACTTAATTGCATGTATTTTTATCATGTAAATGATAGTCAAAGTCTGATCTATATCTGGAGTTAATTGAAGAATGGGGTTTCAGTGTCAGCTTTTATATTTTTTTTTAGTGCGGTGGTTTTATAAAAATAAAAATAAATAAACAATTTTTTGCAACATATGCCAGCAAAAGAAAAAAAAAAGACCCAGGCTTTTTCTGAACTACACTAAATTACTCAGCAGTGGTGAGGCCGCACCTCGAGTGCTGGGTTCAGTTTTGGGCCCCTCACTACAAGAAGGAAGGGCTGGAGTGCGTGTAGAGAAGGGCAACGAGGCTGGGGAGGGGCTGGAGAAAGAGTCCTACGAGGAGAGACTGAGGGACCTGGGGTTGTTTAGTCTGGAGAAGAGAAGGCTGAAGGGAGGCTATCTACAACAGCCTGAAAGGAGGTTGTGATTAGGTGGGTGCTGGTCTCTTCTCACAAGTGACAGGTGACGGGACAAGAGGAGATGGCCGCAAGTTGTGCCAGGGGAGATTTAGATAAGACACCAGGAAAAATTTCTTCACTGAAAGGCTTCTCAGGCCCTGGCAGAGGCTGCCCAGGGAGGTGGTGGAGTCCCCATCCGTGGACGGGTTTAAAAGATGGGTAGATGAGCTCCTTAGGGACAGGGTTTAGTAGGGAGACAAGCACGGATGGACTCGATTATCTCAGAGGTCTTTTCCAACCGGATGATTCTATAATCCTATGATTCTAAACATCTTTGTAAAATTTATGCAAGTATCATGACATAGAATCACAGAATCATTAAGGTTCGTAAAGGCCTCTCAGCTCATCCAGTCCAACCATCAGCCCAGCCCCACCGTGCCTGCTAAACCTGTCCCCAGGTGCCATGGGCAAAGGTTTTTTGAACGCCTCCAGGCATGGTGACTCCACCCCTGCCCTGGGCAGCCTCTGCCAGGGCTTCACCACTCTATCAGTAAAGAAATTTTTCCCAATAACCAACCTGACTATCCCATGGTGCAACTTGAGGCCATTTCCTCTCATCCCATCCCTTGTTACTTGGGAGCAGAGCCCAGCACCCACCTGGCTCCAGGAGCTGCAGAGAGCGATGAGGTCTCCCCTCAGCCTCCTCTTCTCCAGACTAAACAGCCCCAGGGCTCCAGACCCTTCCCCAGCTCCGGTCCCTTCTCCGCACGCGCTCCAGCCCCTCAAGGGCTTTCTTGGAGTGAGGGGCCCAAACCTGAGCCCAGGATTCGAGCTGCGGCCTCCCCAGAGCCGAGTGCAGGGGACGATCCCTGCCCTGCTCCTGCTGCCACCCCAGGGCTGAGCCAAGCCAGGGTGCTGGGGGCCTTCTTGGTCACCTGGGCCACCGCTGGCTCACGTTCAGCTGCTGTCAACCTGCTGGGCAGCTTTCCAGACGCTCTGCTGAAGCGGGCTTTCTCTGTTCTCAACACAGACCTGCACAACCCAACTCACATTTCACAGCTCTTCTTTACTATAGATGTGATTTAGGTTTCTCTGGAGCTGCCCCAGAATTCCTACAACTTCTGCTGCAGAGAAATGAACTCTTAATTTGCAACCCTTCTTACTAAATTAGCAGGAGACAAGGTCAAAGGATCCAGACAATATCAGAACTGCATCTATTACAGGGGTACGCAAAAGTAGGAGTGCTTGCAGGGGCAGAATGAATGCTGACTTTTATCAATTAATGGCAACAAATTTATCACCAGCTTCCAGCCTATGCTGTTAGAAGAACCACATTAAGTGTTTTGTAGCTCTCAGGGGCAAAGTGTAATGAGTTGGAGAACCTTCCCTTTCCTTTGCAGGAGGCACTGGCCCAGGCTACTCCTTTGTGCAGGAAAGCAAGTAAACAGTTCAAACCAAGCTCACTTCAGCCCTTCCAGATTCAGCCAGAGTGTCTTCGGATAAGGGGATGCATTAGAGCAGCCTCCCAGTACTGAAAGGGGCTTCAGAAAAGCTGGAGAGGGGCTCTTGATCAGAGAGTGCAGGGATAGGACAAGGGGAACAGTTTTCAGCTGAAAAAGGGGAGATTGAGATGAGACTTTAGAGAAAAATGTTTTGCTGTGAGGGTGGGGAGGCCCTGGCCCAGGTTGCCCAGAGCAGTGGTGGCTGCCCCATCCCTGGAGGAGTTCAAGGCCAGGTTGGATGGGGCTTGGAGTCAGAGCAGGGACTACCTTAGCTGTCCTGCAATCAGAGCCAATGTATTTGCTGGGTTGAAGGCTCAGATCACTGAGTCCTAAATATTTTTGACAAACTAAAGATGGAAGACAAGTTAGGATAAAAGCACTTCACTCTGTCTGCGGGCCACTACTGAAAAATGCAAGTGGAATAAAGAAGTATTTTTTCATCCCAAGAAGTTTCTGATAGTGAATAAAAGCCCTGTTTTAATTGTCCTTGTGTCTGTCTCGTTAATCGGGCACATCGGATCTCAAGAGGAGGATACAGCATGCGGAATCCCCAAACACAGGTGAAAGGAGGTTGAAGTGCTCATCCCTGTAGCACTTTTCACCATCCCCCCCCCCCAATCCACACTGTGCTCACAGTTTTTTGATAAAATCACCAACTGCCAGACCAAGGTTGCAGGAGACCTTGAGGGCAGAAACTCCATCCCTTATCTTGCTTCCTATTTCTAGTGTGACTCTCACTATTAACCTTTGAGCAGCCTGCGCAGGCAAAGCTGTCCAGCGATGCTGCACCGATTCTGCTGTTGTTTCTTTGTTTCCTCTTGGGCGAAATAGGTATTTTTCTTGTGACTAGGAGGCTAGGCTGTATGTAACCATTCTGTAAACATACCCCTAAGAGGACAGTGTGCCATTTGAGACTCCCTGCATTCTCTGATCAGTGCAAATCGCTTGGTTTTGAATTGCATAAAGGGCATCATTTAATCGATAATGAGAGGAGAGTGGGTCTGCTCTAAGGGGAAAGCACAGTCTAGTTCTTGATCATTTTATTATACATCAGCAAACCGTGGTCTCAGAGAGCTTTACAGCATTCAATAAATTAACTTTACAGCACCCAGTAATGAAGTCGTGCTGGGGAAACAGCCCTGGAGAGCCAGATTTACCATCTCCTTTACACCTCCGCAACTCTGCAGCCCCCTGCGCTGCGCGCGCACAGACAGGCTGCAGCTGACAGAGACAACTTCATTTTCCAAGGTGATGAGACAGCCAATAAATGAGCCAGCACTTAAAAACAGGATCCTGCTGCTCTTACCGCTAGAATAAATACTAATTATGACAATTAAGTACTTGACTAAAGATGTATTATGGTAATATTTTCACGTCATTAAAAGTCACAATCATACACTGTTAGGTATCAGCGAAGCACTCGCTAAAAGGCAAGGTCATATTATTCCAGAGATGCAAAATGACTGAAGAGTTTTCCACAGACAAGAGAAAAATGGAGCAGCAATTTTTTCCCATTGTATTTCACGTTGTGAATTACTGATGGTAGATGTTTTTCTCCTCTTGAACTTATTTGCCCTGGAAACTGTCAGATAGCAGGACCAGGCCTTTTTCACTCAAGTAAATCCTTGAACCTATTCCACATTATTGTAATTTATATTAAAAATGCCATGTTTCAGCTAAAGCTTCACTTTTTACTGCACTGACATAAGAAGATGAGATCAAAGATGAGCAGGAATTACTGAATTTCCTCTTTCATGAGCTTGCTCTAAAACAAATTGTGAAGCACAACTTTTATGCCCTTACTCAATTTCAGCTTTCACGGACACTCCCTCTGATCCTAAGAATTAACTTCCCTTCTATTTTCTCCCACACATATTGCAATATCAAATTCACAGGGGTAATTAACGAGGAAGTTCTTGCTGATGCTTGGCTCAAAAGGAGCAAAATGTGGTTTGTTAGCTTTCTGCAGAATCTCAAGTGGTTATTATTCTCTTCTCATCCCTAGCAAGAATTCTGATCAATTAAGAGTAAGTTTAGAAAAGAAAGAAAACCTCCCAAATTTAATTGCATTCACATTTTAAAGGTACACTAAAATCAAGCAAATGCAAGCAGGCAAACGTGGACCCCACTTTGAAGATTACTGATACTAAAGAGGATTGCAAACTGAGAGCTTTTAATCTGTTAAGAGTTCTGATCTGACAGACACCTCATGAAGAACTAGTTTGGAGACATACCCGAAGCTCATGCCATGCTGTGCAGCAGGCCAGCTGCTGAGCACAGGAGTTAGCACCTGGTTTCCCAAGGCACACCAGTACACGTGTAATACCAGGCAGTCAGGCAGCCCCATAAATCGATGGGCCCACTCACCTGCACGCACACATTCTGGTGGGTAGAATCCTCTAACCAAGCTGGTTGACAAACAAACCTTTTGTCAGCAATTCTCTTGTGAGACCCCACCCAGAGTCCTGTGTCCATTTCTGGAATCCCCAGCATAAAAAGGATCTACAACTGTTGGAAGAGGTCCAGAGGAGGCCAAAAAGATGATCCGAGGGTTGGAGCACCTCTACTATGAGGTCAGGCTGGAAGAGTTGGGGTTGTTCAGCCTGGAGAAGAGAAGGCTCCAGGGAGAACTTAGAGCAGCCTCCCAGTACTGAAAGGGGCTCCAGGAAAGCTGGGGAGGGACTTCTTACAAGGGCTTGGAGTGAAAGGACGAGGGGGAAGGGCTTTAAACTGGAAGAGGGAAGATTTAGTTTAGACATCAGGAAGAAATTCTTCATGATGAGGGTGGGGAGGCCCTGGCCCAGGTTGCCCATGGAAGTGGTGGCTGCCCCATCCCTGCAGGTGTTCAAGGCCAGGTTGGATGGGGTTTGGAGCCCCCTGATCCAGTGGGAGGTGTCCCTGCCCCTGGCAGGGGGTGGCACTGGATGGGCTTTGAGGTCCCTTCCAACCCAAACCATTCCATGTTTCTGTGATCTGGGACAAGTGCTGTGTATGGGCTTGGATAACAGCAACATGAAGCCTAAAATCTACTCATTGCTGTTGCACAGCTGGTTAGTGGATGACAGTTTCCATCCCTCGGCACTGCAGTAACAATTTACAACGCAGAGGAGCACTTCACACAAATCAGGTTCCCTATTTCACTGCTGTCCTCTTAAAGTTGTTATCATCCCACTTTTTCTAACACATCCCATTGACTCTGTCACCCATCCCATGTCCCCTCTGCTTCTAAGTGGATACTTATACAGAAAGTAGCCAGCATTTAATGATTTTTCTGCTAACACAAGCAGTGAAGAAGTCCCACTTACTAAGCAGGCGCCGCTCCTCTTCATTCAGCCTGTTCTGGGTCACACGCAACATGTTTGCTACTTCCTGCAAGAGGAGAAAACAACTGCATCAGGGAAGCTGCCACGCTGCCCAGTCAAGTAAGTAATTGGATGCTCCTATCATAGCACTTAAGGGCACTCACAGGTAGAATGAAAACAGAAAATTTCAGCACTGAAAATAATTTATGAAAAAAAGATCCTAATTGAAGCATAGGAAGTCTTGGTGACTTTGCCCAAGAGGGTCTGGATCTAAAGCATGTGCTCAGGTAAAAGAGTGTCCTGAAAATCAATGATAGACTCCCAGTGGCTGAAACCTCACCACACTGGAGAGGAGTTAGCATGTCCTCATCCCGCAGAAGATGACTGTTGTTAGAGAAGGGAAGGGCCTTTCTTTGGAAAGCAGCCTTTGGTAACTGTTTGCATCTAATATTCCATTAAACACCAGAAGTTGTTTTGTGAAATGACTCCAGCTTCATAGTACACAAACCAAACCAGAACAAACTCACATATTTCCATGTGCGCAAAGAAAATGGGAGCAAAAAGCCCCATCAATAAACAGGAGAAGAACAGCCACATACTGTTCTATAGTATTGGGGTGCCAAGGAGAACTGTGGCAGCGAGACTGCACAAGGTAGTTTGTGGGTTTTCTTTTTTGAATAGAGCAGGTTGTTAGATAAAATATGCTGAGAAACACTATTGTCACAGAATCATAGAATGGTTTGAGTTGGAAGGGACCTTTATGGGTCATCTAGTCCAATCCCTTCACAGGAGCAGATCAGGTTGCCCAGAGCCCTATCCAACCTGGTCTTGAATGTTTCCAAGGATGGGGCCTCCACTCCCTCCCTGGGCACTGTCATGATGGTTTGATAAACTTATAACAAATCCAGTTAAGAGCAAATGGATAAAAGTAGGTAGAACAGCAGTTGCTGTGCTGAGGAAGAGAAGAAAATCACAAGTCTCACCAATTCAAATGAAGGCCACCGATACCAGAAAATGTTACAAGGTGGCCCCCATGGACTTAGAAAACCTAAGCCTTGCATAGTCACCTGAGTATGAAATAGGACATCTTCGAGGATGCTTGCACGTGCAGAGCATCACAGACCTAGGATTATTTGATTGCTAAACCCCACAAAGCAGTTGCAGCAGTTGTTTTGCAAAGTTCATGAAGTTCTCCCACCAGTTAGGATTAAAATCAAGCCAAGACACCAAGAGACTGAACTGCAGAAACTAAGGTTCACTATTCCGATGGCAGCATCAGACAGTATAAAATATTTTTGATAACATCTAGTTTAAACTTGGGTGATGTTAAGGTTGAACAGCAAATGAAACATGATGAAGTAGGTAAGAAATGAATGCATACAATCAGACTCAGACAGAACCAACAATACTAAACAGGTGGCAAACAACTGACGGAAGGATTTAGACATGAATTTTGCTAATTTTAGTCTCTTCAATTCCACTCAAGCAAGACAAGTAAATGGGAAAGCTAATTAACTGTGGATTGAACTAAGAGTTTTCTCAGTCTTTGATTTTTCTATGCAAAATACGCATGTAATTAAAAACACCAATTGCTTCGACATGGTCAAATCTGCACAGTTACAGTGCATTTGCAGAAAGGAAACACAGAATCATTTGGAATATCCATGGGACAGAGGGAAGAAAGTAAGAAGAGCATGTGAAAAATGGTTGAACAGTGGGCAATCTTTTTACATTTCCAGGTGGAAATGTGTATCCATGCATATGGCAACAGTGTGCAGCTAAGTAAGGAAAACCTCCTCGCCCCAGTTTCTAGGCAGCAGCAAACCACGTCCCACTCAGCACACAGGGAAGTTGCTGGAAACTGGCCTGGGACCGGTTTGCATAATGCACCACAACCTGGTATAAACCTGGCATCTCAGGAGTTGAAATTCATGCTGGCAAAGCTTGCAGAGAAGATGCTTACAGGTGGTAAAGGGAATTGGTGTAAATCACCCATGCCTGGTGATAAACCCAGGTCAGAGCCTCTCTCAAAGCCACAAAGGGAATGAATTCTGATCCAAAAAGCTGCTTTGGACAACTATGCCAAGTGTTTGCTGTACTAAGAGAGACAATGGCCCCACAGAAGGCAGGGAGACTGCTAATGATTGCTTGGGATTGTAGAAATATCACTGCAAAACATACAGGAAACAACATCAATAACAGAAATAACACAGCAGGCACGACAGCTTCCAGGGCTATAAAGCAGAAAGGTCATGATGCAAAATCATGCTGAGTGAGACACTCCAGCAGCAACTTGCAACAATATAAACTGCTGAAATTTCTGAAGTGCTGGATGTATATTCTGCAGGGAGAAGCTAATTTCATCTGCAAGAACAAGGAAGGAAAAGACACGAGCCTATTTCTACAACTCCTTTCATGTAGATTCAGAACATTTTAAACGCTCTATTTAGGAAACTGTTCTTCTTTATTAATTCCTTCTGTAACGAACAAATGACTAGTGAGGACAAGAGTGTGACTGATGATTACAGGGAAGATGCAGGGATGCCGTGGATAGGTGCGATTATGGTAGGTGGGCCAATAAAGGCTCCCTGCCTCCTCTTGACTCGTGCTGTTGACCACAACACAAGTGAGCTCCGTGTAGCAGCAACACATCTGCACATTGCCAGTCTGCACAGCGCAACCGGCACAAGGCAACCACTGCAGTGATCACCACCCGTTTACACCCTCCTCAGTGTCAGCAAAGCCTTTCTGAAGACTGATGAAAGTCAAAATGAATGTGGACATGAGGCAAAATTTCCAGAGGTTTCCACCTAGCAGTGTTTCCTTTGGTCTCTGCAACACATGCCCAGTCCAAGACCTCCCTCTGCAATAGTGGGACCCATTGCTTTCTGACTGAGCCTCACAGCTGCTATCTTCTCACCCTCCCTCTTCCTCCCTATCTTGTTTCTCCCAGTCAGTCATAAGATTTAAAGATAGTCAGTGATTTAACAAGTTTTGCCCTTGGCCCAGCAACTATTTACAACACAGCCTCCCAATTGCGATGTCCTTGGTACAAATGGAGCAAACGAGGGATCAATCAGCCACCTGAATCTCAACCGCACTGGCTGTTGTCACCCACACCGCGCATACAGCAAAGAAAATCCACAGGGAGGAAAAAGGAAAGGATATTTCCCAAATTGGGAGCAAAATTGATAAACCCCAAAAGCATTTTTAAAATGCTCACAAGCCAGTGAAATAAAGATATAATAATTGCCTAATACTGTAATTCCAGACACATGTTAAAGTCAGCTGAATCTGGCAATTCAAATAAACAGTCACCCTCCTGCACAGCCCGAGCCACTCGCTCCTTCCCTTTCATCACTGTCCTGCTCTGGTGCAAGCATTTGTGAGACTACACAAAAGAAACCTGGTGAAAAGTGATCCATCAAAACAAAATCAAGCCAGGCAAATTCTGCATTGCAGTTCAGCACGTGGCTAACTCTGGACTGGCACAATGGAGGAGGGGTGCTGCAGCTGCGGGAACAACAGCAGCAGTAAGAAGATGGGGTACTGTTTGTTTCAGCTTCAGTGCTGGACTTAAAATACAAGAGAAATGAAGTCTAACAAAATGGGTTAGCCAGACAGATGAGCCACTTCTCCCCCTTTCCTCTAGTCTCTCACTTGTGCTGCTACCCACAGCTCCACTGACCTCACAGCAAGCCAGCCCAGAGTTAGCATGCACGAAAAATGCTGATTTTATACTGGTTTAGGTTTCTGAACAGCTCAGTGCATGGTTGGTCAAATCAGCCCAAGGGAGCTGCGGAGGCTGTACAACATCATCCCTTTCGCCAGCAGCCCATCACTCCCTCGGTGAAGCTGTGTTACTGGGCTACACCCTGTAAAATGCTTACCAAAAACTGCAGCAAAATATGTTCCAAAAGGGCAGCCTCATCAAATCACAGAATTGTTAAGATGTCTAATATCATCAAGTCCAACCATCAAACCAGCTGGAACCAGCACAGCATCATTAAGTGTTGATTACAGTCCTTAACAATTAAAATCTTCCAAAGAGGGGGCAGAAGTGATGGCAGATCATGTACCTAGACATGAAATGGAATTTATCATGTAATTTTTTAGTAACTTAAAAGAATCTGAGGAGAAATCTTCAATCTGTTAAATTAGTGAAAGAACTACAACAGAGGTATTGGTTTAAGATTTTGGGTTTAAAACCAATGATGGCTTTTAAACAGCTGAGTCTGTGGCAGCTTCAGCTTCTCTTTCTCCCTCCTGCTTTTAATGGCTGCAACTGTCAGGCTGCACTTTGTGGACCGATTGGCTTCCACCTTCACTGCAGACACCACTCCCTACGCTTCACATCATCCTAACAGAGGTGATTTATGTCAGCTCAGCCAAAACAAGACCATGCTAATCACAGAAGGGTCCCTGATTTAGGCTGGCTGTTTCTGGGTGACCCAGGGCTTCTGGATTGTGGCATGGGAGAAGCACCAAGGGTGTGATGGACCATATGCCACACACGTCGTACAACGGACTAGCACTCCACGCAGGACCACGGTCACTCCGTGTGGAGTGGCAGCTCCATGAAACAAGAGACGTGGTCCTGAGCTTGAGGAGCAGTGGTGGGGCAGACCCTGAGTGCCTGGAAGAGCAGAAGCCAGCACTGCACTGCACTGCATTGACATGGTGTAGTTGACAAGTAGGACTAGGTGTAGGTGTTGAGTCACAGGTTGGACTTGATGATCTCAAAGGTCTTCTCCAACCTTATGATACTGTGATACCGTGATACTGTGACACTGCCCTTTCGCTCTCCAAGGCCAAAACGCCACAAGCAAACATGGCACGAATCTTAACCTACAAGCGAACCTTGACCATATCAGGTGGCAGCACACACTGTGGAATCAGTGTCAAATTAACACAATTAAAGAGCCAGTTAACACAAAACCAGAGCCAGCCTGCGCTGTCAGAGGGGGATCCCAGGCCTTGCAGGACATTAGAGATTATTGAGTCCAAAAATCCTGCTTTAGAGGCAGACAGATCTCTGCTGAGATGGAATTTTTCCTCCTCAGTGTCACACGCTATGCAGCCTTTTCTAGGTGTAAATCTGCCCTTTAACGAGCAAATAAATCAATCACTTTCCAGACTTGGAGCAGTCAGCAGGGCAGGGTTTTGCTGCTAATGCCCACAGCTGCAGAACAACCCTGGTTCTAAGGGACCTTCAGGAGTCTCCAGTCCAACCCCCTGCTCTAAGCAGGGCCAGCAACAGGATCAGACTTCTGTGCTTAGGTCTTGAGCTGGTTGGGTCTTAAAAACCTCCAAGGAGAGAGACCGATCAATCTGTCTGGGCAACCTGTTTGACACCTGACTGTCCAAGCAGTCAAAACGTTTCCTTATATCACGTCAGAACTCCTTTTCATCCCTAGCAATTTGTCCACGTCTTTTAGCACAAGGGTTCAATTCACCTTAATCACCACCTTTCCAAAGCAGGACCCTTATCTTGTGACACATAACCAAACCGTCTCCACCCAGTCGGTAGCAACAAGCATGTTCCTTGCTGAGATATTAGGACAAAAAAGGCTATTAAAACAAATAAGTTTCACTTACATTTACAATCAGCTGTGTTTTTTCATGCCCAATTTCTGCCCAAGTCTAAAAGAATGTTACCCGTCTCCTTCAGCACGATTCAAGAATGCATGATTTGAAGACAGCTGTATATTCTTTCTATAACGGAGTTTGAACGAATGCTACACAGATATCCTGCATCTCAACCTGTAATTGGCAAAGCAGATGGCTTCATATCTCATATCTGATTACGAAAGCCTCTAGAAAACAGCAATAACACAAAACACACGGCTGTTGGGCAGAATGTTTTAATATAATGTTATTTAATATCGTCTTATTAATGTAACTTATTGCTCTACAGAGAAGTAAAATGTCGACTTGAGTTCTTACAGCCGGGTGAATGGGAGTTGGCTTCGGAAATCTTTTTCCATGCAGCTATAAAAAGCAGAGCCTGAGAAATGCTTTCTCAATTAAGTGAAGGTTCACTGAACAGCAGGCAATTACAGCTAAACGCAAACTACACACAACTGTGTGCAGGGTCTGGGGTGAAGGCACTGGTTGGGCTTTTCACTTTTAAGCAGAGGCCAGTAGCGTACCTGGGACAGCAGCAGACCCAGTCACAGCTGGCTCTGCCCCTGGCTCTGTGTTTGCCTTAGGGCAAGTGATCCAGGATTTGAACAAACCACCCAGCTTCTTGACTGCCAGTCCTTTAGGATATACCTAATACTGCTGGGAGTCGTTTTAAACAATAAAATCAAGTTGGTGAAATCCTGACATTGAGGACAACTCTGTGCCTTTGCAGACTGCAAAGCCACTGGTCTTAAAAGGCTCAAAACCAGAAAGAACAAAAACAACGCAGTATTTGATAAAATATTTAAAGTATCTGTTTTTTTAAGTTAATCACAAAGTTTTGTTGGGAAAGCTCTGGAGAAAACGTGAGCAGGATTCCAAATACACAGCATTCGTGCCCTGGAGCAGCTGGCAGACAGCACAGTTATCACTAAGCAGAAAGGAAAGGAAAAGGAATGGGGAAAACAGGAGGGGGATAAGTGTGAAAGCACAACAGGACAACAACAGGAGCTTGCTGACGTGGTTTTGTTTGGATGCTAACACTTCAATGTTTTCTTAAGCTATTCCTCTCAATCCCAGCAATCTTTCTAGACGCCTTTATGTATAACCTGCCCAGCTTAGTAAGGAAAAACAATATTTATTTCTGGGTTTTTCCTAGTGATTTGTTATGGAATTGTGGTACCCTTACTGCTCTCCACTATATTTAAAGTGAACCAATCTGGTGATGGATTTAACTGATCCAGCCTCACCTTGCCCATAAATCCCAGCAGTTGTTTCTTGCTTTGTCACCACACAAAGTGGCTGAGATTACTTCTTGCTACACGCGCACAATGGGATTTGTTTTTCATAATACAGTGTTGCCACTCATTCAGCAGGGGTGAGATATCAGGATGAGGAGGAATTGTGTGGTGCCTGAACAGAGAATGTGACAGCACTCTTAATCAGAGGAAGCCTGCTAGGTACAGACAGGTATGTGAACAAGGAGGCTGCACAGTTAAAGTTCATGTTAGCACGGGTCACCAACCTTCTCACAGCTGAATTTAAGAATTGAAGATGATCCTGCTGAACTACTATTAAATACCGCTCCCTAAATTCATGCCCAGTTTTATGATCTGAACAGGAACAGGGCTATAGTTATGCTTGACTAAAATGACACAATGCTAAGTGTTTTTTTACCTTACATTCTGTTGAGGAATGAAGATCATGGGAGAGAGAAGGCCCACATGAAAAAGGGGGGCAGAAGAATCTTTACCAACAGGCTACGAGGAGGGCTTCAAACTCGGTCTGTCAGGGAATGATGATGACAACAGCGTGATGAGAAGCAGGGACACAGTGGACAGTGCAGGGGAGGCTCTGGTATGCTCCTTGGGAAGGCCTCACAAGCAGGAGCCTATCCTAAGTGTCTGCACATGAGCACACAGATCACAGGAAACAAACTGGAGAGATGAGAAGGTGTATAGGTGCCTAGCTGTGATGCCACCAGGATTACAGAAATTTGATGAGACACTGTCCACATTTGGATGGTTGCACTAGATGGATAAGGCACTCTAGAAAGGACAGGCTGGGAGGTGAGAAGGAGCGGCTGCTCCCTCTGAAAGGAGCATCCAGAACACCCTGAACATTGCCTTGTGACGGGTGATGAGCCCTTTGAGAGGACAAACTGCTGGACTATAAACAACACAGATCATGCTACACAAGCTAATATTCATTTTAACCTTGAACTTCTAAAAGCAGATCACCTCGCTTCAGTAAAAAAACAAAATCAAAACTCACAGCTCTATTACCAGAAGAGTCCTTTGGTTTCCCATCTCCTGTCTGCAGGCATTTGACCAGGACTTTTCCTATGTAAGCTACCAAACTTGAAAACTGAAAAAATCCTTTCCATATCACCCAATGTTTCACTCAGCAAACAGTGCAGAACCACAGGGAAGCCAGCTTACAGCTGCTCAGAGCCAGCAATAATGCAGGACCCCAGCCTTCTGGCACAGAGAGAGGTTTCACAGATGGAGGTTATTCTGATGATGCCACCTCAGTAATTACGAGCTGCTGTCACTTCAACAGAGCTTTTAGAAGCAGCAGTCTTCTCCACCCCACAATATTAAAGCAAGTGCAGTGGTTTGGAGAACATGGTCTCAAGCAAAGGAGCCGCTGCTCCAAACACAGTTCTGCACCAGGAAAGAAAACGCGAATCTATTCTAGCTCTGGATCCCTCATCAAATTCATCCTAAGAAATACTTAGCTTTTACAGACATTTATACATCTTCATTATTTTGGTCTGTGGAGCATCCGCAAGCCATCACCACTGGTCATTTAAACATTTCAGAGGTCATTCTTCCAGTGGCTGTACAAACATTAAATGAATCAAAAAACGTCAGTCCTTATTAGAAGACCATCTGTCTCCTCCTTATTCTCGTTATTCCCATCTCTTCCTCACTTTCATGTACTGAAACAGACACCGTCTCTCACCATTAACAGCCATTTTGCACTAATCATTTGTACTGAAACACACAAAGCATACTTGGGAAGGGCAATGAAGCTGGGCAAGGGGCCAGAGAACAGGCATGAGGAGAGGCAGCTGAGGGACCCGCGGCTGTTGAGCCTGAAGGAGGCTGAGGGGAGACCTCCTCACTGTCTGCAACTGCCTGAAAGGAGGCTGGAGCAAGGTGAGTGCTGGGCTCTTCTCCCGAGTGACAGGTGATGGGAAATGGCCTCAAGTTGCACCAGGGGAGGTTTAGATTAAACATCAGGAAAAATTTCTTCACCAAAAGGGTTCTCAGGTGCTGGCAAAGGCTGCTGAGGGAGATGGTGGAGTCACCATCCCTTGGGGGTTTTAGAAGTCAGGTAGATGAGGTGCTTGCAGGTAGATGGTTTATTAGAGGACAGGTACAGTTGGACTCAATGATCTCAAAGGTCTTTTCCAACCAAGTGATTCTATATTTTATATGCTTAACTGATACTGACCAACTCACCAAGGGGATGCGGATTTGTTTGTGCTGCAGTGTCATTATTTTAAATAATTCATTTGATCCATCATCCTTCTTCAGAGAAAGCTTTTCATCCTGAACATCTTGTGTCCCAGCTAGCCAGAACCTGTCACTGATGATTGGTTCATCTAGAACCAAATCCAACCAAAAAACACCAAGTCCTGTGCTACATTAGAACACGACTCATTTTTTTCTCAGTTACGCTTTTTCTGTGTTCAAGCTCGTTGACTGGGCATTTTGCTTCTTCTTGTGGAAGAATTGTTCGCTAAGATTACAGTAACAGCTACAATAAAGCTACTTCAGTAAATGGGGCAGAAGAGTATTGGTCATTCCAGGTGACAGAAGAGCACTTCTCCAACTGAAACACCAAATCTGACTCTTGCCCTCCAGCAGATCGACATTTCTGCATAACTTGCTGTTGTCTGCAAACTCACTGAGGGAGCACTCGATCCCCTCATCCAGATAACAGATAAAGATATTGAACAGAACTGGCCCAGAGTCAGAAGACAAAAGGATTGGTAAAGCATCGGCACAAATTGCAACATGAGGCTGTTTGAGATCACAAGCCTTTACATCATCCCCCAGCACTGGGTGACAGAATCCAAACAGAACTAAGGATAAAAAAGGAGAGAAAAAAAGATCCAGACTAACGTTTCTGGCCCAGAATTTTCCAATTAAAATGCTTTCAGACAAGAAGCTTCAAGCCAGCACTGATACTCAGGAATTCACTACTGCCTAAAATAATGTGACAAAGGATGGACATTATCCTGTGAATGAAACGTGTTCACCATTAGATATAATGCAAGTTTACCATAATAACTCCTCTCCATTTTTCCTATTCACTTTTGTGGAAGATATGAATTGCAGTGACTCACTAACAACTCACTGAGCGTTGCCTTTCATATATTACATTTTTATTGCACCGAACTTACAAGTGATATTGTTTGGATGTGTGATTTATTTGAATTAATGGACAATTCTGTAACATAAACCTGAGATCAGTTTGCACTGTCTGAAGAAATTACCAGCCAAATTAACATTGATTGGAAGCCAGTAGTCGCAGCTGTGTCTTGTTCACCACCCTAAAGCAGTCACTGTCGAATCACTGCAAGAATTTAACTTCAGGATTATCCTCTCCCTGTGTCACAGGTAGCAGAAACACTCAAGTGTTCAAAAGGGAGTCAGGATTATGCACTCCTTCAAGGATAGTGTTTATTATATTAAAGAGTTGTTGTCCTTGGCGAGCTGAGGGTTCCAGGAACTATTAACGGAATCTGCTGCCTTCTACCTTGAGATCAATTAGCTTCAATAAAGTCCATATTTCTTATAGCAGTGATCTCACACACTTCAGTTTATTTCTTATTTCCCACCAGTCAAGTCCCAAATTAAGAGGCAGCACCAGCAGGCTCTTTCTAACTGTCTTGGCCAGAGCCCTTGCACAGAAATTAAGACATCTGGATTTGACATCTCTTTAGCCTGACAAACACTTGCACTCCCAGATCCCGCTCGCCAGGGCAGGGCCCTAGCTGCTAGCTTAGAAGACTGAGATAAAAGTATGTTTAAATATCTCATTGTGGTGGGTCAGAAAAATAAGAAGGTAAAGATGCAGAATGACGGAGACAAACCTCTCTTTTGAAAGGGAATGGCAAGGTCTCATTTGAGGACTGTTACCATGCGTCACGCTACGATCCTTTAATATAAAACAAGTAGGGAATGCTCACTTGGCAACCAATGCTCTGTAACGATATCAGGCTTCACCTTACATATCCTTCTTCTCTAGTTTCAATAATTCCGTGCTCTTCTCCATGTAATGACCCAGTTTAAGTAGCAAGGACACAGGACAGCTTCATTTCCAGTGTGCTCTATGGATTAAGACACAGGAGCTGTTGGTTTAAAAATCCTTAAGGTTGAGGAGGAACTGAGATGTGGGATGTGGTATATGAACTCCTTGTTAGAAGCCACCATCAGGTAGCTAAAGTGAATGCAGAACTGCCAAAGACCCTGATTAACAGGCTGGGCTCTGATTAAGTCAGGTTTCTTATCGATCCTCCCAAAGACGCAACAAAGGAGACAGGCCTAGACTTTCCCAAGTCAACAAATCTTTAAAAAGTAGGCTCTCAGAGAGCCTAGGGGCCTAAAGTGGAGGTTCCCATGGATCTCAAGGGTACACTGTGCTCAAGATAAGCTCGAATGAGAATGTAAATGGAATTCTCTAGCGAAACAAATATGACCCACAGTCCCTGGGCAGAAAGGTGAACTGTCTGCCTGGGATGTCTCACCTTTCCCTTGTCCTGGTGTTGACCCTCTTGCAATGCTTCTGAATTAGTATGGCTCACAATTTTGCCCACTGGTACAATCTTAGAATCATAACATCATTTGGGTTGGAAGGAACCTCAAAGCCCATCCAGTTCCAAACCTCCTGCCATAGGCAGGGACATCTCCCACTGGATCAGGGGGCTCAAAGTCCCATCCAACCCGGTCCTCAAAATCTCCAGGGATGGGGCAGCCAGCACTCCTCTGGGAAACCTGCGCCAGTGTCTCATTTGCTCTGTCCTTTTCTCCTCTGTTCCATTGCCCCCACTTTCTCCCTGTGCATTCCCTTCCTCCTTCTCTATTTTTTGCCACATTTCTCCATTATGGGATTTGTGTGTCCCAGAGTACCAATACTGTCATACTTGTACACCAGATTGAATGCCAAAATGGAAGCAATCAGCAGTAAGCCTGTGCTTATTTTTACATCTGACATTCACTCTAATTCTATAGCACTGGACGAGGAGCACTCTCCTGGTACCTATAAAAATGGTACTGAACAGTCATAATGCAAATCTACATTAGCGAGAATCTTAAAGATTGTAACCAACCACTTTTCATATTAAACTTCTGTCTGGCCATTTTGGTAAGTGGCCATCACAATGGGAAGGTCTAGATTTAATATTTCAAATGGAATAGCTCAACGCAAAATTGACATGAAAAGTGGCAGAGCCAAAGAGCATCTCAGAGTGCGGCTGAACTCTACTATCCCAATTATGTGCATACTCAGAAAAAAGCATCTGTTTCCAGTAGGGAAATCTGACAAGAACCATTAGTCAATGAAGAGAGGATTTTATTTGGGGAGGGTGGGTTGCAAAGGGCAAGTCCCAATAGTCTGTTTATCTGGCTTTTCCTTGATTAATCATGATGGATTGCTTACCGATAGCAATATCACAGTGATGAAAAGGAAAATGGTTTAAGCTATCTCAAACCAAAGATAATAACTGAGTAGCTTAGAACATGCTCTTTCGTGTGCCCACCACTTCATGGTATTTCTTAGTCAAGATTTCACGGCACCAACATAAAAACAGCCTTAAATTACCACAGGAGAAAGGAGATGAAGATGAAAGTACTTCAACGATGTCCTTTGAGAAGCACAGGAAAGAATAAATATATTCTGTCTAGAGAAAAGGCACATGCTAAAGGATATTGCCAAGTTATTCTGGCATTACACAAGCTGGTTTCAAAAACGCCTCTTCGAACTACGCTATCCGTGTTGTCCTTTAAAAGAGATGCATTCATTTATAGCCCATAGAAAACTTCAGCCTCTAAATCTGAAAACTCTTGAAGCTTTTTTAGAGCAGCCAAAGTTCTAATAGCTGTCTGAACATCAGAAACAATTTCATCTTAAAACCCCAATAAAAATTAATGAAGTGTGCTGAATCTTTTTACAAAGGAGAAAAATAAGAACAAATCTTTGAGCAGAAATGGCATGTAAATCCCTGCTTTTTGTAGAGAAATGCAAGGAGATGGATTAATTTCACAAGCAGCAGAACAGAAACAGAATAAAAGAGGTAGTTGAAAATGAAAAAAAGGCTAAGGAAAATGCAAAGACAAAAGATCCTGATTTAAATTCCTCAGATCCAATAATAAGTAGTGCATGACAGTTTGTCAAGAAGTGTGAGAAACTCAAAGGAAGAGTCACGTGAGGACTTCCAGCATTTCCACAAATGAGAGTTGATAACAGATAAAGAATTTCATATTTTTCATACATTTCGAGGGGCTTCCACATCAAATAGGCAGGTGCTCTGCGGCTGGTAATTTCAGCATCAATTAACTGCTCACTTCTGGCAATTCATTCGGTTCCAACTCAACATTAAGCCTTTAAGTTCCTTTTAACACAGACAGACTCCTGTCGATTGCTCTCCAATTACTGCTCCGTATTATTAGGGACAGCGGGAGGCAAAAGGAACAGGCAACTCAATTCAACACTAGGAGCTCTGGTGCTCTCCGTGTGACTGTACACCTACCACATGGAAGAACAAGCCAAACTAATCCACACCAACAGCCAGCGCTGCAGTCTGGAGAGGATGGAGGGCTTCAACTGCTCAATGTCACTTCAACTGCTCCATGTCACTTAATTAAAATCGTGTGCTTGGGTACAATCTTTAAATCACTTTTCTAATTAGGAAATGCACTCTGGCCCAGGTCATTAGCCTGCAACGTCAGCAGGGTACTGAAACAACTTTGAGTCTAAGTGCACTAGAGATTAGTCTTGTTATTGAGCAACAGTCTCTCAATTAGAACAAAAATTCCTCCTGAAAACATGTGCCCAGGCAAGGAAAGGGGTCCAGGAATCATTCCTCAGCACACCGAGTGCTGGATTAATCCAATTACATTGCTGTCGCTTTCTTCTGGCAAGCTATTTAATAAAATACACAGCGACAGCAAAAGAATTGACTCTTTTTTCTACTGCAAAAGATAATTAAGATTTGTTTGGTGGAACAAAAGACAAATCAGGGTTGGAGAAAAAAAATCAGCATAATTGCCAGTGTTTTGACAGCTGGAAAGAGTATACATTAAAATAGATTGAATGTAATTCTCCTAGTTACTTTTTCCTCTGTTGGTTCTGAAAATGACAAGAGATGATAAAGTTGAGGACAACATGCAGCATCATTTTGGAACAAACAGCGCTTTTTTAAGGATGTAATAAACAACCCACAGTTCTGCCTCACCAAGTATGTGATGAAGCAGCACCTGAAAAGCAGATCAAAACTGACAGAGAAGGATTAAGCAGCACATTGTCTTCTCAAAAGCAAAAAGCCAGAATCACAGTATCATAGAATGCTTTGGGTTGGAAGGGACCTTTACAGGCCATCCAGTCAACCCCTCCTGCAGGCGCCGGGGCATCTTTAACCAGATCACGTAGCTCAGAGCCCTGTCCAACCTGACTCTGACTATCAGAGACACTGGTTTGGGAACAGGAGTGCACCAGAGAGTCTCTCAGTTTAGCTGAGATCCAGATTCTTCATTCTCTTTCACTCACCATGTCCTGGAGAATGATTTTGAGCACTGACTTCCCATAATGACCACCAAAAATACTTTGGCATCCTGCAATCTTGAGAATGTGGCTGGGAAAGAGATACTCACATGGTTTCCTCGTCTACCAAAGCAACAGCTTCTACAACAAGGCAGTCGTGAAGTCACTGGGTTGCTGCCCACAAGGAGATGCTTATGAGTCTCATCCTTTAAGTACCCTAAGTATCCTTAGGAATTCCAGCTTTCTGTTCCTGATCTCCATGCTCTTCTCTCCCACTCTGAAGAACAACTACCAAATGTACCTTTCCTCTCCTCTTTTTGTTATTTTTGGTCTTCCCAAACACTCCCTAGGGAAAAGATTTAACTGACTAACACACAGGAAGGAAAATGAAATGATCCCAGGGTATTTTCAGGGTTGAGATCAAGCTATCGAACCAAACTCCACAGGTGAACTTTGTGCTGGTTTAAGTTAACACAACATATTTAACAGATACAGGGCGATCACTTGAGGTCACAGAGACACCCACACACAGACCACGGGGCATGGCAAGAATGTATTTCAAATGCAGAGGGCCTGATGGCATTTTGCTTTTGCATGTTTCCAGTTCTGATGGCTGCTAAGGCACACTGCATCGAACGAGTGATAGAAGTGTGCAGAGAAAAAACACATCTTCTTGTCAAAAGCTTTTATGCTCTAATTCTGCACAACACCGAAGCATTGTTACCTGCTCATCCTAGTAAATGAAAGGCCAGACCATATGGGTAGATTTCAAGTTGTCTCACGGAAAGGAGAAAAAGGAAAATAAAAAGCGCTCTCCATATTCTAAGCACGGGCAGAGCCTTGAATGACAAAGGCTTTTTCTTTGTCTTATTATCTTTTAACAAAAATCCACTGAAGAGCTGTACGCCAACTAATTACTAACTTCTGCGCATGAATTTATAAACAGTTTCAGGAAGCTCAGTTCAAAACATTTCTGCTTTTGGTACTAAGTCTCAATGGCATCCGAACAGAAGGGAAAAAGTCATACTTTAGGCTTCCTTTCAAGATTATGATTTAATTGAGGACTTTATATTTTTTTTTGGCCAGAGGTATGGGGAAGAACTAGAATATTATAAAACAAAACACATGAAAACACTAAGCTGACTACAGACTGGACTTATGTTAAATAACACCTTCAGAGACAGCGCTTATAAATAGGGAGCTGAATGGAAATTGATACACAACAATTAACAATTGTCAAATGCCTATGTTTGAAAAGACAAGTTATTTATCCCTCAAGCAAATAATGCTGCAAAACATTTGTGCCTTCCCAATAGAATACAGCACACCTTGTCCTGTATCCAAGAGGTGAAGTACTTTCTCCAGGCTGCAGAATGGCCTGAAACCTGGTCATGAAGCCCCTGTTCCTTGCAGCGCGTGGCTCAGACATGCAGACACAGAGTGCAGGTGATTGGCAAAGGGGATGCTTCTCGGTATAATCAGTTCCATATAATGACAAGGCTTTCTAAAAACATCTCACAGATGCAACAGAGACAGATGATAAGAGGGACTATAATGTTATTGAGCCTTATCTGCAGCCTAATCACGTCACAAAACTTTACTACAAGGCAATTATGAATACTTCAAAAGGAGAAGGCTGAAACCCTTGGGGTCAAATCACTTGACTGTTCAAATCATCAGGCACAAGCAGACGTGGCACAAGCAAAATGTGCAGGCACAGCCAGGCAGAAGGAACATTATGCACAGCTCTTTCATGTTTTCTGCCAGGAACAAGAGTAAGTTGTGTTGACTAAATAAAACATGATCTGCATAGGAAAGATAGGATGATTCAGAAAGAGGAAGCACTGGTTAACTCAAGGTACAGGGCGCTTGCCAGCATTAAGGCCCAAAGGGAAATCCAGCCTGGAGAAAATAAGGCTCTGGGGAGACCTTATACTGGCCTTTCAGTACTGAAAGAGGACCAACAAGAAAGGCTTTACAAAGGCCTGTAGTGATAGGAGAGGGTTTAAATTGGAAGGAGGAAGTTTTAGATTAGACATTAGGAAGAAATTCTTCATGGTGAGGGTGGGGAGGCCCTGGCCCAGGTAGTTGCCCCACCCCTGGAGGTGTTCAAGGCCAGGTTGGATGCAGCTTGGAGCCCCCTGATTCAGTGGGAGGTGTCCCTGCCCCTGGCTGGGGCGTGGAACTGGATGGGCTTTGAGGTCCCTTCCAACTCAACCCATTCCAAGACTCCATGATTCTATCATCCACTGAAACGTGTTTTCAGTGAAGGACAGAAGATACATCAAATAATGCCTGTGAGAAGGAGGAAAAGCCAACAAGAAAAACATTAAGCTACAGGAAACTGGATGAAAGGCTGGCTGAAAGCGCTGCAGTCCAATAAACACCCAAAGGAAAGTGCGATGAGATATAAATGCAGATTATCCAGCGGGATAAAAAAAGAGAATTGCACTGAACTGACACAATTCTGCAAGGCAACAGAAAACAGAATTTTTGCCACACAAAACCAAAGTCTATGTGAGCAAGAATTCCAGCACATCTGCTCTTTTCACTGATCCTCTTTGCTCTGTTTGTTGAGGGGACTAGGGTGAGGAAACTGAGGAGCCTTGTGCTGAGACCGGAAGTATGTGAAATAACTTCTACAGAGATAGTGCCTATACATCAGTTGTTGGCAGAGGATAAAAATAAGCGCCTAATAACTCTTAGCACATACATTGGTTCATTGAAGAAGATCAGAAACGCTGCGAGCATTTCTTCATGAACAAAACCCATCAACTGAAAATGAGTCAGGGGAGTCAAAGACTGGAAAGGGGAATCATTACACTGGTTTCACTTCACTAACTCAAAAAATAAAGCTGTGTTGCCATGCTTGTCCAAGAGTGGCCACACTTACTGGATTGTCAGTCAACTGCCAGTCATTCCGAGCTGGCTCAACTTGCTGCCTTGGTGAAGCGGTATTAAAACATATTCTTTTATAAGGCCAAGAACTAGAGGATATATAGTCCAGTTGTCTTACCTCAAACATCTCTTGCTCTGTTCTACGATGATCCTCCAGGAGCTGCTCCATGTAGGTCAGATTGCGGAATTTTTCTAGATAACTACTGTATTGTTTCTGCAGTTGCTCCTCAATCTTCTCGTACTCATCCATAAAAGCAGGACTGGAGAGAACAAGCAAAAAACTACTCAGCAAAATATTGACCTGTAGATGCAGAATTCTAAAATAAGCATTTTTGGGTGTATGGATTCCTCTCTGTGTCTGCTAAACGAATCTAAAAGAACATTTTGTTTTTAAGGTTCCACACTACTTCAGAGCCTAAAAGTACAAGACAAAAAACGCTCATTAATGTGTCCTGCCAAGATGACGTACAGCAAAGGAGAGTGTACTGTGTACCCACTACCGTCCCCTCCCAAGCAGGCAGAAAGGCCTTTTGGCACCTTCAGCAGGTAAACCTAAGTTCATTATTCTGCTGTTCCATGACTCCAAAAGCACAGCTGGTACATCAACTATTTGCTGGAGACTTATTTGCTATAAAACTGTGCTGTGTCATTACGAGTGTCACTAGACTTGACAACAATAAGTGACACTACAGAGCCAACTACAGCACCCCAAAGAACACGACTGCTGCTTGATGCTTCCCATCTACCCAATGCACTTCCTCCTCCAAAGTGTTACAGACCCAAATGTGTATGTGAATCTATGTCATTCCTTCCACCACTCATTTTTCTAATATTTCCTTTTTTTTCATATGGGGTCATAAATAGAGGCAGACCTTGTAGATTGTACAAACCTGCAGTGTAATTAATAGCAAGAAATCAACCCAAACTGTGAATCTGAGCACTATGATTTTATGGCAGGCTGTATCCCTGCCTAGAGGAACTGGTGCTAACAAGGGATGCATAACTGTTTTTATTGGTGGCTAATAATGCTAGAAGCCACTGGGAACAGAGGGAATGTTTGCACCAGTTGCCATTTTCAGAACTACCTGACATCATCTAAGTTTACTGACAAAGGAAAAGACCAGACATGCCGCCTAATCCTTTTGTACAGCTCAAGCAGCAATTAAGCAACTCCAACAAATAATATCCTGGCCACCTTTAATAGCCCTGAAGTTCTGATTTCAAACACACGGTAATGGTAAAACGAACAATTACAGTCCAGACCGGACACTTCCAGAGAAGAGAACCTCTCTCTTCCACAGGCCACCACCTCGGTCTCATTACTGACCTCACTCCTTACTGCTCTAGGTATTAACAAGGCACAAGTCCATCATTTATGCCAACACTAATTTATGCAGCAGATAATCAGTTCATAATCTTTACCGAACATTCTGTAGAGTCTGTAGCCTCTTCTGGTTTCTTTCCAGTTCCAATTTTCGTTTTTCAATCTTGGCTTCCAAATTTGCTTCATCCAAAGCCACGTTATTCAACATGTCCTTAGTCTTTTGGACTTCTTCCTGAAAAACAAGGAAGGTGAACCATGGCTTGCACTGGAATAAATGGAATTATCTTTCAGATGCCAGATATTCTTCTGTATAATCTCACATCTCAGGTTATCAAACTTTATAACAATGAGCCAGAACATAAACTGGCCAGGCAATGAATGATATCTTCAAGATAAAGGCCACTTTTATGAAGAACTTACTCTACCCAAATATCTTCATCCTTTTCTGAGTCTTTCTTTACCCACCTTTTCAAAATCTGGGAAGCATGCAGGACATTGCAACATGTGTGACAGGAATCAGAGGGGGAAGTGGGAAGACAGGAATCAGAAAGGGAAGTGAGAAGACAGGAGGGGAAGGGGAAACATTCCAACTTATTAAAATGAGCTGCATACATTCAGCTTGCTTACAGTCAGGAAACCATGAGCACCTTTAGAGCAAAAGAGAAAGAGGACTTCACACTGAAATTCCCGCAGTAACTGCTAGGTGCTGCTCAGCTGTAATAACTCCTTTCATTGACTGGTCCAGAACTAAACCAGCCGAGGTACGTGTTATTGGTATTTCCCAAGAAGCCAACTGCTCTCCTATGCTGCTGTGTTTACCAGCACTACTGCCTAGAATAGCAATGCAGATTAAGAGCAGTTGGAATTCATACAGACTGCGAGCAGGAGCAGAAACATAAGGAAAGATCGCCTGGAGTATCTATTGATTATACACTGGCTGTTTAAATTCGGAACTCCACTCCTTGTGATTATACAATTGGACTGGATACACTTTGCAGTTAAGTAAATCTTAGTGATTACTACAAGTTAATTAACTACCACACCTGGCCGTAAGGGCAGCTAATGGTTCAGAAATACAGGAACCCAAGCACCGGAGCAAGAACAGTGCTGCCAAGACTGAGACAGAAAAAAGATCCCTGGACATGAGACAATAATGATGCACTGGCATGGCATTAATTAGCACAGGACCAGTTCTTCTCACTCCTCAGCCAGCTGAGCCATCCTGCTTCCAGAGTCCAACTTCAGAACTCCAGAGGCACCAGCACATTTTGAGTTACCAAGGACACCCCTTGCAGCCCTGACTCTGCAAAGCTTCCATTGCTTAGATGATGTAGATTGGATGTAGATTTCTGTGCTGATTCAGGCAATTTTTATTCCTCCTGTAGGGCTTCTGGGGTGACCACTGAGCTCCCAACAAAGGCAAGGGATATGACTAAAAGGTGGAGGGGTTTTCTGTCATTTTGTCCCCAGACAGCTCTCAAGGGAGGCCAAGTGCAGGTCTTCGATGCATCAACTGGAGGAACGTTTCTGCATATCGAACCAACACAGTTATATAGTGCAACAGTCTGAAAGCAGAGCAGGTCTCAATATGTTCTTGTAGGTAGTGCTGCTAACATCATTTACCCATTCTGCTGCAGGCTGTAACTTCTGACCAACAGCTCACAACCATCGCTGTCCAGACACCTCCTTCACTCTGCCACAAAAGCTGTCGGTTTCAGTTAATGGGCTTCTTAATTTGAACACAACAGATTTTCCCAAATAAACCATAAAGATCATCAGTCACTGTATTCATCACCACGACACAAGGAGTCATCATAGATTGGTCCCTGCCTTGAAGAACTTCTGTTCACGTACCTGATGTTACCCAAGAACCAAAGTCTGCATTAGCCATTAACTGAAGTTTATCTTTAGCTATTAACAAACCAGGTGCAGCATTGCTTGGCCCCATCAGCTGAGGGGGATGTGTGCTTTGGCACTCTTAACCCTAGGCTGTTGATAAAAAGAGCCATTTTCTTTCCACAGGAGAGGAGTGATAATTTTGCAATTAAATAAATATAATTTTGCTTACCAGAACACAGTTAATGGCAATTTTCATCACCTTCTCAGCCTCATTTATCTCCAAAGGCCTGGCAATAGATTCTGTTCTGCTTTCCTATGAAATAAAAAGACACCAATATATTTAAACACTACAAAAAAACTAATATATGCAGAACTGAGGGTGGCCAAGCAACAATGGTACGATTCTCTACATAATAAATGGAGCAGAATTTAGTGTTTATTCACCAAAGCTTAGATGATGTGAAGAACAGGAGATGATGAAAAAGTCAGTTAAGTGAGGCTGAGATTAACACTTCACAATTAAGGTATCTTTTCAAAACAAGGTAAGTGCTACTGTCTGAACTGCAGGTGTTCCTGAATGCAGGGTTTTGGAGACTTCACTGGTTATCACTTCTTAAGCAAGGTATGCAACACAGCACAGTAGATTTCATCATCTTCACAACACAGCCCATGAAAACAATAGCGCAGGTAGATGAGCACAGTGTCACAAAAATTGTGGAGCAACAAGCACTAGGAACAAATCTAACCCTACCAAGCAGCTGGGAGGGTCAGCAGGTGTCTCATACACCCGTATGAAAAGCAGACGATGCAGATATATGGGCTTCTCCAATGCTCATAACTAAGTAGTGGACAGTTACCAACAAAACCCCAATGATTCTTGTTTAGATCCCAAAGGATGAAAAAACCTCTTCACCCTCAGCAGTTTTAAGGACAGATGGGCTTAGGGGTATTCAGCATCCGTATCTGCATGATGTCTTACAACACTGACTGGTCATTATATGAAAACACTGGCTTTCTTGTTTGCTACTGGGGGAAAAGGAGGGAGATTTTTGCACCTAAGCGTCCTGAGACTCATCTTGTGCTGGCAAATCATTTGGTAACAGGTGGATAAACATGAAAATAGCATCTCTCTACAAAACACCTGACTAAGAACCTAAAAGCGCTTCATACGCACTACACAGGCTGTACACAGCCTGCTACAGGATGAGTTCTGGAAGCAGATACAATTACTTTGCTAAGGTACCATGCCAGACACCCCAGGTTGCATAGGTAAGTACTAGCACAGGCAGCCAAGCTCCCTCCCCACCAGCTCTACTTCAGAGACCTGCACGGTGAACCCAACCAGGGAGCTCATCCAGCCAAAAAAAAGCAGCTCTTTGTGCTGAGCTTATTCCTCTGCTGGATCAGTTCCCTAAGCGAGCTGCCACATGCTGCACGAAGGCTTTTTTTCCTGGCACAAGAAAAGACGTAAAGGAAATATTATGTTGGCGATAGTGACAGGAACCACAACTGCTGGTGGCAGTGACAGCTTATGCTGTCTAAAGCGCTTGCGAACATTCCCCTGCCCACAGAGAAACAAAAGCTCCAGGCAGCAGGAAGTTAATTTGGATGAAAATAAGATACAAAGAGTCTGCACAATACGTTTTCCCGAATAACTCCACACGTAGACCCTTTCAGAGAAAGATGGGACAAGAATCATGGAGCTCCACAGCAATTCTGAGAACATTATGCATTGAACAAGCTCAATAAAATGCCTGTTTGGTTCTGAGGAGTCTGCCTGGACTGAAACGGAGCCAGGCTCAGCCTGGTGAGGACACAGCCCTGCCACCTGTACTTGGCTCTTCTGATGGTGACAGCCAGGTCTTTGCTACAGAGTGAACACAGTCAAACAAAATGGTTTCTCACTCAGAAAAGGGAAGGAAATCACTTTCCTTCCTGCTTTCAAAAGAGATAAAAGAAACAGCAAGGATCTTAGTTCTTAATTATAAACTCTCTCACGCATTGCCTTTCCATAAGGGGTAAAACCCCACAGCAGAAGCTCAGGTCAGCGTGCGCTGGGTCAGGGTAACCAAGGGGTTTTAGATACCCTGCTGAGGATCTGCCCCTTTAAGCTGGAATCATTTATTGAAGTTTAATGTCTTTTCTTCTTCTACCTTTCCTCTATCACCTGTGGAAGTTCCATGTGTAGACAACAGTCTTTGTGCAGGAATCCACGTTGTTTTCTAGAACAAGGCTCAGTCCTGCACTCACACCCACTTGGAAGAGTCTGCCTGGCCAGTGAAGAGCATAAAGGCAGGAGTTTGTATTTTCAGACTCCAGAACCAGGGCTAAACGAGAGAAGGAGAAAGAAGAATCAACCTCAGTGCACCCCAACAGACAGAGAAGAGAATCCAAGTGGAGCATTACAGTTTCTGTACACACACGGCTCCTCCGTAAGGGTCGGCCTTCACAGGCACATTTCTCACTTTGTTGTTACAAACAGTGCCATTTGGCACCTTGGAGCAGTAAATTTAAGTGGAAAACATAGTAAATATAAAGCAAAAAGTAGTAATAGATAATGGAAATATAATGAAAAAATAAACATATTTTGAGGCTATCAAAGCTGACGACCAATTTTTTAATGGTTATTTGTACCATCTGCCCTGGGTACCCATCATGGGGTCATTTCCTGTTATCCTATGAAAACTCTCAAAGAGAAACAATTTATTTCTAATATCTCTTTCCAGGAAGGACCTTGTGACTGGCCATACAGAAAAGGATTAAAAGGAAGGCAGTCTGCATTAATGTGCCTGGATAAAAATAAACACCCCACAAAGATTACGAAGACATTAGGAAAAGCATTTCCTTCAAAATACCAGATTTGGTCAATTTAAATATTGTTAAGCCATCAGCAAATTAAAGAAAATTAATCCAACACAACCACTTTGACTCTGTCCGACTGCCCATAGGAACAAATAAAGCACATTTTTCCTCTAGTCCAATCTTCAGTCCATCTTCACTGGTAACTCTTACCCAATAGAAAACACAAAGTGACGTGACAACTGAGATATTTCAAACCTGACTTTACACAAAGGCTCATCTGTTTGTGTTTAAATCTGTGGATACAAATAGGCTGTATAGTGGAAGGCAAATCAATGCTCTAAATCTGTCCAGCTACCAGGTATTATATTGCACTTGCTGTACTCACAATTCCTTGTACTCAAAAACAAACGTGCAAATGAAACTGAGCCGAAAAATACGGCCTTGTTCATTTTGTTTTAAAGCAACGTACTCTTTGCAATTAGGTGTACTCATCAGAATACACATTATCAGACTCAAGATGTTCCCTTTAAAGTAACCATTAAAAATACAGTTCTCAGGAGAGGTGAAAAATATAGAAATAACTATCAAGGCAGAGGAGGTGACAATCAGAGTAATTTAAGGCTATGCCTGGTGATTACAACACGAGAAAACAAACAGGCAAACCCAGGCAGGTATTCATAAACAAGCTCTTACCTGTGCTTCTTGCTCACAGTGTCCAAGAGCAACCTGGCTATAGTTTTACATGATAGATACTAATTAAAAATCAAGGAAGCCAAGTGTAAAATTGTTGTTGATGATCTGAAGCTGACAAGTATTAAAGAAAACACAGGAAGGCACAGAAGAGACACAGCTTGCTGGCATTATTTACCCTCCCTGCGTGGACTAAGATTTGGTGCTGCATGAAAGAGCTGAGACTTTCATTCTTTATGTTTTGAATGTCACTTTGGACAAAGCCAACTGGAAGTACTAACAGTTGGCTGGTTTAGACTCAAACCACTTGGTTTTACTTGGTCTTACTTTCATTAGAGAGTAAGAAAGATTTCTAATCAAAGACTGGCAGACTGCCCAATCCAGCAGAACAGAGCGCAGCCTGACAGGACGTTCCCCTCAGGACATGGAAAGCTCGCGCTGAAGCCAGCTCTGCCAAATTGCCCCAGTTCTGGCATCAAAAGTGAAGATAACATTTCCTTAACAGCCTCGTATGGGAGGTGCTCCAGCCCTCGAATCATCTTTGTGGCCTCCTCTGGCCCCGTTGCCACAGTTCCATATCCTTCTTATGCTGGGGATTCCAGAACTGGACACAGTACCCTACTGCGTAAATACTGTGCTAGAAGGAATTCATTCAGCTTCACCCCTGCTGACACTCCCATCTAACTGACTGCTGCAGTGTTTACATGGAGCACTGAATCCACCTGAATTCCCACACTCCCTTGCTGCACAGTAACGTCACCCTGCCAAAAGCCAAAAGCATTTACGAGCCACAAATCATGGGGGCAGGAGGCTGCTATTATCCCTGCAAAGGCACTGCTTCTCTCACTGAGGATGTTCCCACAGTAGATTTATACCTGGTTAACAAGAGCCACTATTGCAAAAACCATTCTGCAAATAAGCTCAGTGAAGCATTTTCAGCTAGTGGATTTTTTCCATCATTACATATCGAGACCTGATAAATCAGCTTCCTGCATGCTTGATATATGGATAAATGGCTGCATGTATCTTCTGAACAGCAGCAAGGAACCAAGACATGTAATTCAGCATGACCAGCACATAGGTCTCTCATGACAAATGTGGTGTAATCTACCTATATATTTACGTGCACAAGGTCTAGCAGAGGTTTATAAGAATCTTTTTTTTGTCATAAGGACCAGAAATTAAAGCTTTTTTTCAACATACTGGTCTTTGCACCACATGTTTGACTACAGGTTAAATCCTCCCTTGTTTTTCAAAGGCTTGTAAGCCCAACGCAAACAAAAGTTATCTCCTCACTGCCACCGTCTGTTGCCTTCAGTTTTAGTGTAGGAAGCATTTCACATTCCACACTCCCTGTAAACAGGGGGTTTGCAACTACTGCTGTCTATGCAGACAATAAAACTCGCCTTTTGAAGAGTTTATTATTCCGGGAGTTTGCTAACATGCATGGTGAGTACATTTGGTCAATGTAAGGAATAGATCATTAGGCATTGTTATACACGAACGTGAAGGTACAGGAGGGACATTAAAAGCATCCACACCTTCCAAAGGAATCTGATTCTTCCTAACACCTTATTTTCCTTGAGAGATTAAAGCTCAAGCTAGCTGAGAATTTTCCTGCTTCCAGGCTCCCTTCTTGTATGCTCATTTCAGCAGTCCACAAAGGGAATCCGCAGAGGCATCTCCCTGCTCAGCAATGCAAAGCCCTCAATCAAAGAGAGCGTCTGAAACCCCGAGCTCTCCTGATGTGTAAAAAGCTTGCCGCAGGAAGATCTGAGATAGAAAATCAACACGAAAGCATAATTTTTCTGCAGACTAAAAAGAATCAAAGACCTCCCTAGCTGGATAAGATGCAATCTGAACATATGCTTTGTGACAGAAGAAACCCCTTACAAATGCTGACGCACAGACTGCTGAGGCATGAAAGGGAACTTCAAACCTTTCCGACAGGCACGAAGTTATGCTGCTCTGTTCCCTCTGCACACACCCCTCCAGGAGCTCCACCGGGCTTCTGGTTCAAGAACTGATTACAGTGAATCACCCTCAGCTCACAAACCCCAACATGTGCCTACTGTAATCTTCTTACATGCTGAAACCCCTCACCTTTAATTCACTTCACGCAAGGTTTCATGGCACACTGCAGTGGTAAAGCTTGGATTAGTCCACAGACTACAAGGTGTCACTAAATAGGTCCTTAACCGGGAGGTGGCTTCTGATGTCTGCCCAGAGTCTGGCCAGATGACAAGGAACATCTCTCTTCTGGCACAGCAAAATCTAGGCTCGTGAGTGAATTGCCTAATACAAACAGGCAGAAATGTCCTTGGGCAGCATGGACAGGTGGGATTTGCCTTTCTATTTTTAAAGGAAAAAAGAGCAGGGTCATCAAAAATGTGAAACACCCAGGCAGGCAAAAATCTTTTCAGTTTCTCCTTTTATCCACACTCTTCTGTAAAAAAATTAGAAATAGAATTTCCTTTCCTTATAGATAACTGATAAGAAAATTTCAGGAAGGGTTAGGATTTTCTTAGGAAAAAAAGCAACAAAAAGGAGCATCTTTCAGACCTCAGAGATACAGGAAGACACTGTGCAATGTTGCAGCAAAGGTAGAAGAAGACGCTGTGTATGCAGCAATACCATCCAAACAGATAGTTTAAACTTTTAAATCATATCAAGCCTTTGACTTTAGGAAACATCACCTCACAAATTGGGTTTCCATTCCAGCAAAGCTTAACCAACAGTAAGCAGAGCGGCTGTTGTATTCCAGAAATACTGAGTGGCTCACTTCCAGCAGAAATAAAGGCATTTTAAACAGCTAAGTAGAGCTAAAATTATCGTCCTTATGTTTAAGCCAGCATATTTTCCTCTTATGTAATTCAAATTTTAACATAGCATTGAGACATGCACTTTGCGACTCACAAAGGAAGGTTAGGAATAATGAACAACCGAAACCTCATCGGATATTCAGTGTCACCCATCGATTCATAGCAGAGAAGCACACTATAAGATCATTTCCTACATGAAACATTCACAAATGTTATATCCATGTAGCATATAACCACGGTTATGGTTAAAAGTACAGGGCGGTATTGATTCAACTATATCTTACATTGCAAGGTTTTATTTTGGCTGGCCCTTTCCTCAAAACTGATAGGTTAGGTTTTGGTTAAAAGCAGGATAGTTAAAAAAAAAAAAATGAAGAAAACTAGTTAATTTTCCAGAGTTCTGGCAATTACAAGTCACAAATTTCCACAAGAAATCCTATGTGTAGCAACTTTTAACCAAAGCACAGGAAATAAGAGAAATAAGTTTCCCAGCCTCCCCCATGCAGTACCTGGCACCCAGAACGAACATTTGGCAGATGGAAAACGTTTCCAATGTAACAAATAGAATTGTTTGTAGCTAACTTTCAAAAAGCACTGACTAATGCAGCCATGCCCCAAATCAGATCTACCTGTCCACAGGAAAAGCAGGCGGCAGCCTACGATAGTGTGAGCGCAGGGAGGCCGGGCGGAAGGGTGCTTTAATCAAAACACTGCAAATTCAGAGATACCAGGTAAACGTCCTTAGTGGCAACTCTTGTTGTTGTAACTAATGCTGCCTCAGCTCCACAGCTAGATCTAAACACTTTTGGCTCTCCTAAGAGTTTAATTTAAGCATTTCACAAACTGAAGTCAGTAAAGAGATTCTCAACGGCTTCCATGAGTTTTGGAACAAGTTTATACCATGTGCATAAATAACAGGAACACTTGGAGCAATGCCCTGTTCTTACTTAGAGATTTAACCTCCATGGACTGGGAAACACTTTATCTGGCTGTTAAAAGCTTTAATTACAGAAATCACTTTATTTACACAAGAGGATACTCGGGCAATAAGTTTGTTCAAGGCCACGGATGGAGTAAGTGCCAAGAGGAGTGTTAGAAAACAGACCCCACTGCGTTGCCTGTCTTCAGCACAAGCTAAGTCCATTTGAAAAAAAAAAAAAGATTATTTTCATTTTGTGAGCAGCAGGGCATGGGGGGTATTCTGCCCCTCTACTCCGCTCTGGTGAGACCTCACCTGGAGCCCTGCGTTCAGTTCTGGAGTCCTGAGCACAGGAAGGACCTGGAGCTGTTGGAGCGAGGCCAGAGGAGGCAACAAAAACAATCTGAAGGCTGTGGCACCTTCCATACAAGGACAGGCTGAAAGAGTCGGGGTTGCTCAGCCTGGAGAAGAGAAGGCTACTGGGAGACCTTAGAGCAGCCTCCCAGTACTGAAAGGGGCTCCAGGAAAGCTGGGGAGGGGCTCTTGATCAGACAGTGCAGGGACAGGATGAGGGGGAACAGTTTTCAGCTGCAAGAGGGGAGACTGAGATGAGATCTTAGGAAGAAATGTTTTTCTGTGAGGGTGGGGAGGCCCTGGCCCAGGTTGCCCAGAGCAGTGGTGGCTGCCCCATCCCTGGGGGTGTTCAAGGCCAGGTTGGGTGGGGCTTGGAGCCCCTTGATCCAGTGGGAGGTGTCCCTGCCCCTGGCAGGGGGTTGAAACTGGGCTTTAAGGTCCCTTCTGACCCAAACCATTCCATGATTCCATGATCTTTCTTCAGTTTTACATGACTTAGAGCTAACTAAGAGGTAAATGAAATGAAAATGACCTTGAGAAGGTCAGAAATCTATGCCTGCCACCAGCACCAAGGCAGATGTAGGTTGGAATTTTTTTGCTTTGCTATCTTACTGTATCTAATAACTCAGCAAGTCTAAGCAAGGCAGCTTCTTGACAGGCCCCTGCTATGTGTCCACAGGCCCTGTTGCAAATGCAAAGTGGCAGGCATTTGGAGGCACTCAGCGTCGCCGAAGTGTCAGAAACAGCCGTAATTTTTCCTTTTGCATTGTAGACGTTCATTGCATGATAACTCAACTGATCATAACTGACCTTGAAAGTCATTACTGCTTTATTCTGTGCCAAAGTATTTCTTGGATAATCTCATCACCCTAAAGGTTCACTTTGCCTTTTCCCCATTAACAACCGGCTGTTAGAGCATGCAGAAGATGCTGATTTCCCAAACATCTTCTGGCTGCGTACAAGACTGTAGCAGGCAGCTGTGAATGTCACCACACTTCATGTCACCACACATGAAACCTGAAGTGAATGCATTGTGAAGTGGTGCTGCATTTTGCCTGAGTACTGAGATTAATTCTATTGCTGCTTTTCCTGATTTGGGGCTTGACAGGCTTAACCACAGCACTGCTATTTTCAACTTCCACTTCTTTTGATCACCTTAAGCATTTAGTACACTGTACAGAGAGAGAAATCAAAAAAAAATCTCCCATCCCCACTTCAAACCCAAACCAACCCACCTTCTCTATCCAAAAAAATCAGTTAGCAAAGAGATTAAAGCAAACAGAACTTAAGGTGCCTTGTTACTCTTCCAAAGCTAGCTGTGAACATGCTGGAAACAAAGGCTACATAGCAATGCGATACAGAGACAACCCCTCTGGCAGAGAAGGAAACAATGAAGAGACAGACATACGTCCCTGTGCATAGAATCCACTTTTCATCTGGGGATCTCACTGTGTCGTACCAAAATTCATTCATCAACTCCACTACACTCTATAAATTCCAACTTTGGAATTCCTATGCTGTAACACTTGGACCAGTAAGACTGGAAACTGCAAACTATCTTGCAAATGCGAGGCTTAAATGTGTTCTAAAATAACAATTCTGTGTCTCCACCACTGCACTGTCCCAGGACACCAATAGCCTGCACTGAGCTTACCCGCAGTGGGCGTGGGAACAACACAGCTTCCATGGAATTCAACACTGAACTCCACCAATCCTCTGATCAAGGCTTCTCAATCCTTCTCCCCTTAGTGCAGAATTGCTCCCCAGAGTTATCGGGGCCAAGCTCTCGTTTAACAGGTACCTGACAATGCAGGTGACACAGCCGTAAGGACGCACACACAGTGCCTGTACTTCTCCCCCTCCACATCTGGGGCTGCACATGTTGGGATCCACTGGCAGTGGGAAAGGAATCCTCCTAACCCACCTGCAGTGTTGGGACCAAAAGGCTTCCCTTCACATTTAAGCTTTCTGCTGCTTTAGGATTGCTGATCGGGACATGACTCCCTTTGTTGTTCAAATATAAAATCTAATTTCTTTTTTAAAACAAAAATTAGATGAGGAAAATAAAGCTTTGGGTTGGGGGTTTTTTTTCCCCCAAAAATCTTAACTAACAACATCATGGTCTGAACTCAGCAAATGAGAACCTGCAGGTTTTGTTTCTTCTGATGTTCTTAATTAACAGGTTTTTTTACATTATAGCTTAACTTTGAAAGTAGTTTACATTTACGTAAGCACTATATATTCAGTCAGGAAATCAGGTATTTATAAAAGCATCAGAAAGGCACAGTACCACGTTTCCAAGAAAACAGTTACAGGCTCAAACTCTTCCCGATAAATAGGCACATGTATTTAGATCAGTCTGTATCTACAACACATCTAACAGAACCATTCCATTAATATAAAACTCTTCTCTGTCTGAAATATGTTCTCATTCAGAAAGTAATAGATTTTAGTGTCCATGACTTGAAACAATGAAATTTATCTAAGGTAAAAGGCTTTCCTACACAGTTTCCTTAGAAACTATGTGCAAAAAGAACTCCAATAAAGCAAGTAAAGGTTGTGACACAAATTAGAGTCTGCACTTCTACAGGAAATAATGAGTTTTACTTCACTTTTTCTCAATGATCTTTTCCAAAATGCTGTTCAGACTATAAACACAGTCCCAGTCAACCCATCAGTGCCAATGCTGGCATTTCTGTTTACAGCTGCTGGAAAACGAAGTAGCCTTCACTTTGAACAGAAATAAGAAATATCATCAGTCTAACTACGACCAGGTAGAAAGATCCTTGATGTTAATATTTGGAAACGGATGGATTAGGGAAAAAAAGCAGTTCTGGGAACATAAAACTACCATGTTTTCACATTTATTAAAACAATATCACAGCTGTCAATGCATTTCAGTATATGCAACAGATTTCAGGACATAAAATGTAATGAAAATATAAACCATTCTGCTCTCCTGCTGCCCTTTAACGGTGCAATCCCTCTGCCAGCACAATTTATTGTGTGCATTACTTAGCCATGCAACGTCAAAGGAAAATAAGCAATGGAAATCAATAATCTTCACATTAAAAAAATAATAAAAGTAACCTTACATTAATGGCAACTAATTTGATACCTACAGACAAAGCTCTAGTTCCTCACACAGAGACAGAATTAACAGCACGTCTACTTCTGCCCACCTGGAATCGGGTGGGAAGGGAAGGCAGAAGATGCCATCCCTGTGATCTTCTGAGTCTCTCACCAATGCTGTGAAGGATCCAGGGAAGATGTGTGATATGAGGAAGAGCAATATCTGACCACCCTCACCATTGGCTACTTAGTGAGAACTGCAGCTCGACACAGTGCCACGGGCATCATCAGAACAGCAACAGAAGAAAACAGCAGCATCTGGCTCCAAGCCTCTCATTTGATGAGCAAATTTCATCCGTAAGTGAAAGGCAGAGTTGGGTGCTCATAAGTAAAAAACAACTGGTTACTGCAACCTCAGAGTGTTCAACCTGAAACCCATTTGGTTTGCTACAGGTTCAAATCTCAAACTTGTCACAGGCTTATGTCCCAAACTTGGCATTTAACAAACAAACCAAAAATGGGTTCTTCAGCTTCAACAAATCATGGAGGTCAGCTGGAATCAGTCACAAATCATAAGGGAGAGGGCACGACAGTCTCTGCGGCTCTCTGGAGGCTCTCACTGCACTGTCACCTCGTGCTTTTAGGATCTAAACTCAGAGCTAATGAGACAGAAGCAAAAGTCATCTTCCCTTAGATGGGATTTCTTAGAGACGAGAAGTTCAATTTGTCAAACCCTTTTGCAAAATACAAACTGTGTACCTACATAGGGTTACTTAGCCTCATCCTGTGCACTCAGTGAATACACCACAAGAAACAGGTGCTTGCTACTATATATAAGAAACACTGCCCTTTTAGAAATTGCACCTTTAAACAG
Organism: Neomorphus geoffroyi; assembly: GCA_033558235.1. Taxonomy (NCBI): domain Eukaryota; kingdom Metazoa; phylum Chordata; class Aves; order Cuculiformes; family Neomorphidae; genus Neomorphus; species Neomorphus geoffroyi. The sequence goes on from JAUMJM010000038.1 coordinate 10,125,642, forward strand.
TCTTCCATTGAAGATTTCTTAATGGATCCAATGAGAAGTGGCTGCACCAAAGCCCTTACCTCCTCTCTTGACTTTTCATTTCATGTTTTCAGTACACTGCACTTGTGCAAAGTCCCTTTGCTGGGGCTCTTTTCAGTTCTAAAGTCAGGAGGACTCCTAAAAGCCTTGATTTAAAGTGCTTAAACAACACCCAATTTCAAACTAATGTTTGAATACTTTAAAAGAATCCTGCCTTACACTGACCTATATTTCACCTTTTAGTGGAGATCTTCGGGATGCTGTACACAGAAAAAACGGTCTAATGCTCTGAAGCAAATATTAACATGTTAGGCAGTATTTGTGTGAAAACTATTTCAAAGTCAAGAAATCAAGCTAAGATCTGGCTGATTAAGAATTTTGTGACTATTGTGTATGTTGACTTGAGCTGGCTTATCACTTTCCTCTCCCTTTTGAAACATTATTGCCTTTCACACTGCTGCATACCATGCTGACTTACGTGTCTAGCAGAAAGGCAGTGTTCCACAGATAATCTTCCCTATATATCACCTACCCTTGGAAACACTTGTACTCCATCAAACAAGGACCTGGGAGCATTAATCGCCAAGGCACATCGTCTGCTGTTCTTACAGGACGCACTTCCTACAGCTTGGATACTGCAAACCTGAAGATTACCAAAACCAGCACTGGAACATTCAGGGTTTCCCTTGTTGAAATGTCTATTTTCAGAAAATAAATAAACTCCTGCACTGCAGAGAAATGTATTTAAGAAAATAATTGAAAGACTTATTGGCAGTGTTTCAGGATGCTTCCGTGCAGTGATTTGTGATTTTACAGCTAAGCTGAAGAACATGTACCCTGCAGGCTTGCAAGGCCTTCAATTACTGTAACAGAAATAATGATCCTTGCATTTGGGAAACTAATGGCATTAATCATTTATCTTTCAGAATGTATCTATCGCCACCACTAAAACGTATGTATAAAGTTAATACTTCTAAACAGTTCTGCAGACAGCATTTCAGTTTGCTGCTAAGGAGAAAACGCCAAACTGCTCTCTCAGGCCTACTGTAATTCAAGTATTAATTCGAGTGGGAAGGAAACACAAAGATTCAGACCCATTCATTCAGCTCATTCCTTCAGCTCAGATCATATTCCTTTCAGGTGCAGCCATTCAGACAAACTCCTGGTACTTTTTTCACCCTTTTCCTTTGCAACACCCAGTGAACACAAGCTCCTACACACCCTCCAGGGTGTACTTACCCTTAGTTCAACTTCTTTGCCAAGTAAGTCATACAGTCTGGCTCCTTTGGAGGTGATTTCCGAAGCAAGCTGCCTAGCTGCCTTCAAGTCAGCAATCTGGAAACACAGCAACAGCACTGAATAGCAAAAGAGAATCCCCATTTCACAAAGAAAACCCATGACAGATTTTTCCAATTTTGATGTTAACACTGCACAGGAGGTCAGCCCTGTGGCCGAAACTCTGCTGTAGTACTCAAGAAGTTGTCCGCTGCCATCAGAGCGAGCCCATCTCTTGGCTTTATGATGATCCAGGTTAGAATCATAGAATCGTTTCGTTGGAAAAGACCTTTGAGATCATCGAGTCCAACCACATCTGTCCACTACTAAACCACATCCCTAAGCATCTCACCTACCCATCTCTTAAACACCTCCAGGGATGGTTACTTAACCACCTCCCTGGGCAGCCTGTCAGGGCCGGAGAACCCTTTCCATGAGGAAATTTTTCCTGATGTTTAATCTGAACCTCTCTTAGTGCCACTTGAGGCCATTTCCTCTCATCCTATTGCTCGTCACTTGGGAGAAGAGACCAACACTGGGGTGAACCCCCAGCCACTTTAGGCCAACAAAAAGCCCTCCCCAAAACTGTGACTCAGCCAGCTCAAGGTCCATGTGCTGCCCAGGACAAAATGAAACATCTTTTTCGTATGCAAAAGTAGAAAGTATATATGCCAAAAGGTACACGACTTGCACACTGCATAGGTAGTGAATATTGATCAAGTGGTTTTTCATTATTCCTTCCGGTGCTTTCTTCAGAGAGGGACACCAGACTTACAGAGAGAACTGCCTGTGGTATTATTGCCTAACAAACCAGCATGACATAATATAGCTATAAAAGCACCAAAGACTAAAAACCTCAGAATATAGAAGAGGTGCTAAAATTAACAAAGAGCAGTAACAAGAAGTCCTATTTTTTTACGCTTTAATATCTAGGGATGGCATTTAAGGGCTTGAACAGCTTTGATGTCTGTTAAGATAACATCAAGATCCCTGTTTCCTTTAATGCAAATAGGCTCAAAACCAACTTTCAATCATTATATTGCAAGCTCCTCCTGTTGCAACAAGGTTAGTAGATAGAAAATAGTCTTTTTTTCTGGCCCACTCCAACATTCCTGTGATTTCAACAGCCGTTCAAAACAAAGATGACCAGTTTTGTGCCACTGTTGCCTTCCTTCTACTATGCTTCTAGTGGAGAAATCACAGACTGAAACAAGTCATAGCACATAACCTCAACTACAGAAAGTAGGAGTTAAAACCATGCCCACTCCCTTGTGAGAACATTCTCTACTGAAATTTCAGACAGAAAATGGATGTTTTCCAGAAGTTAACGCAACCATCCTGCCCAAAACAAAAGTACAAGTTTCCCTTACTTTTGAGCCAAGATCAAACTTGAACTTGCTGCTGTCTTCCTCACTCACGTCTGCGCGCTCCGCTCCCTTGTTATTCATGGCACCATAAAGCACAGAGGTGACCTTGAGCAGTTCCTTCACTGCGTAGCCATCTGCCTGGTAAAGCTTCTTAGTGTTGAGCCTTATGTGGGCTTTGGTGGCCTTTGGGAAGAAAAAATGAATTCATCATGTCACAAAGAACAAATTCTTATTTACCTCTTCACACCTAATACAAAAGCTCTTTTGGGGGAGCACCATGCTCTGCTTTACAAAGCTAAATCTTCCTGTTTGGAAACACAGGTTCACCTCATCATATTACTGATGTTTCTAGAAGAAATGTTTCTGAAACACGTGCACTTTCCACATATCAGAACATTTACAGATAATTGCCAGAATGAAACAACTCAAACTATCCATTAATTCTTCCCTGCATGAAGATCAGCAAAAACACTGTGCACCACTTAAATTCAAATTAAGTTTAAGTGAAATATAAGTGCTGCCCGGGTCTTGCGATGATGCTGCAGAGAGGTATATTTCACCCTTAATGAGTTACAAGAATAAGATCAATTATCCTAATTTAATTGTCTCCCCTTCAGCAGTACCTTCAGAATGTTTTATTGTTTCTCTCAAATTTTTCCCTGCTATGATATTACTGATTTTATTCCCTTGTCTTCCATCTCTGAAAAGTACAGACCAATTAGCAAGGAAAAAAAACAATTAGAAAGTATAATAGTATCTTTCTATAGTTCAAAAAAATAAAGGGAGGAAAAAGAACATAATAGAGATGATACATCTGATGATACATCTGCCACAGAACGGACTGCTTAAAACTCCTGACAAGGTGATGTTACAAATGATGAGCCACAAGGGACCAACACCAAACTTCAAGTAAAACTTTAAAGCAGCCTTCCTGACAGCATGACTAAACAGGCTGTGATTACAAAAACTAAGTATCCAAATGGCTCAACATCTTCTTTGCCACCTCTTTTTAAGATGAAACTTCTGCTGAAATGTTTATCCTTTGGGAATACTGCATGCCAGAAGGAATATATCCATGATTCACTCGTGGTGAATCACAGCGTTGGCATTGCAGTGTTACCATAAGCAATTCACACCCTGCTGGGGCTTGGACAGCGCCAGACCTTCACTCTGGGGTACGGCTCCAGCATGAGAGCGGTTCATGCAAGTTGTGCCCACTTTGTACTGAGCTTCACTGCAGAACTGACTGTAGGAAAATGTCCTGTGACACTAAAGAGAGAAAGGACCATGTCTCAAACCATTTTATTTAGCTGCAGCTTTCCAAAGAACAAAGGAAACAAAGCATCAGTTGTTGGCCTGTGTTTCTCTGTACGCATGCTGTCAAACTTTGTGATTTTGCAATCAGATTTCCATTTCCAGGAAATGTTTACCTCTTGCTTCTCTCTTCCTAAAATCTCAACCCAGCAGAGGAAACTGCGTCTGTATCTGCTGCCTGTTGGCAGGAAGTCAGTCGAAAAGTGAAGTCAGACCCTCCACAACAGGTAACTGATGTCGTACACCCTGAGCTGGTGGAATACAAGACTTATTGTACAAAGCCCCCTAATTGCTTTGAAAACTTTGACCAGTGTGACCTCAAACAAGCCAATACTCAAAGTAGAAAACCAGATGTGTTCTCCTTCCTTCCCTTCAGTAGAAGGAATCTAACAAAATAATCGTAGAAAAAGTAGGTATCAAATTTTAAGAGAAACATGTCATTAAATTGACAGAATCTGTTGAACATCCCCTACACAAAGACTAACACACCATATCATAAAAGATGTTATTAAAGATAAGAATTCCAATTTCAGTTCCATTCAAGACCAAGAAGGAAAAATCAATGTCTAGTAAAAGAAAAAAAAATGTTTTTTCACTCAAAGTCTAGTTAAAAAGAGGAAAAAATACACAGATAAATATCTGTTTTTTTCAGACTGGCATAATGGCACTGCTCACCCAAGAAGGTAGCTTCACGTTCAGAAAGCTTGAGACAGTCACCTATTTTATAACAAGTCTAAATAGTTTTAAATTGTTATTAAAAATCACCTCCATCCGTTCTGAAGATCAGATCATTACAATGCATAGGAAAGAGAAACAGAAAAACACTGCAAGAATGGCATCAATAGCCAGAAAGTTTCCCTCACTTTAAAATCTGCTAGATTACTATCATAAAGCCAAATTTTGATGGTGTGATCGAAATGCAAAACCAGTCAAGGGAAGAACCAGAACTCCCAGCTGAGCGCTCCGGCCATTCGGTCGTGAGTCATGGTCTTCAGCTTGTCTAGCCCAAACATCTGGCATCCTTTCCTGTACAATGGCACGTTCTCAACAGGAAGGATGAGGATTGCCTTCATCTCCCTGGCTTGTTTAATACTTAGGATAGTCTCCTGGGTACTGAAGTAGTGGCTCTAAATCTCTACAGGCAAAAATGGGAATTGAATCACAGAATCATTAAGGCTGGAAAAGACTTCTAAGCTCACCCAATCCAACCCTCAGCCCAGTCCCACTGTGTCTGTGAAACCCTGTCCCCCGGTGCCATGGCCACACATTTTTTGAACCCCTCCAGGGATGGAGACTCCACCACTGCCCTGGGCAGCCTCTGCCAGGGCTTCGCTACTGTGTTAGTGAATAAATTGTTCCCAATATCTAATCTAAACCTCCCGTGGTGTAACTTGATGCCATTTCTTCTCGTTCCACCACTTCTTACTCGGGAGAAGAGACCAGCATGTGATACTTCCTGAAAAGCACTCAGGAAGACTCTTAGCAGACATCGCATTCACTGCTTATCCCACTGCTTTTTAAAAAACAAAGACTTTGCCTTTTGCAAGAAGTCTGGTACTTTGCTTTGCTACAGTATGTTTTCATGAATGCATTTCTATGAGGCTAAACTAATCAGAGGCTTTTTGCTGCACTTTGCCTCAAATTTGGATCCAGGTGGGCTGGAGTAGAAGCCAGGTATTGACCCATGCAGACTAGGGCAGTTCTAGGAGGGCAAATGATTAAAAAAACACCTAAGACAGCCCTGCAGACACTTCAGGAGCTTTTGGGTCAAAAAAGGAGACATTTGGTAAGTTCTCAAGCGACCAGTAACACAGAGCAATACATAATGTGTGTGAAAAATTAACATGTCTTCACTTCTTGTTCAGTAAAGGAGAGCAATACTCTAATTATATTCCATTGTGATTAATCTACCCTGATACTCTTTTCTGAGACAAATCAGTCTCCATCAAATCCCACATCTAGCTACGGATGCATAAAGCTATTGGCTCCTGGAGAAGGTACCTGTGGATTCCATGAACAGTGAATTTTTAAGGAACTGTCCACAAGCTTTTCTTATTCTGAAAATGCTGAAAATCTATAATAATCCCTCTATTTTCCTGTAATATTAACTGAGTACAGGATGATTACAGAAATTTCCATTAATTTTCTTTTCTGAATCGTATTACGCAATTCTTTAAAAGCCTTGGGAATTCTTATGTGAAATCAGGTATAAAAAGGAAAATGAATGCATAACATTACTTCTGCTTCCGTACTCGTCCTTTTAAAACATGCTTGATACAGAGGGGAGACAGCCCCCCAAACAAAACAGATCTGTTCACCACATCTGATGACACTCCAGGGCTCAGAAGTGCATTCTGATATGTAAGGAAGCATATCATGCTCTGAACATGGTAAAATTAAGAATTAAGGAAATTTATGGTGGACGCCATCACAAATTAGAAGGGAAAAGCTGGCTTGGTTATCATGTCATTTTAATGTATTTCAAAAATTTAAAAACTACTCTAAGAAATCAATCTTTGGTATTAGCACAGAGACCTCCCTCGCTTCCAGACCCACCCATAGTCCCATTAAGGTTTTTATATCCGATTAAGAGTGCTATGTAAGAGTTCATAACAGCAAGGGCTCACACTGCATCAAAATAACAGGAATGATACGAAGAACAATGTTATTTTACTCCACGAGACTAAGGAAGTTGATGGCCTAATTCAAGTACGCTTATGCATAACATGATAAAAGATTTGATCTGAGAAAAATACAGCTCAAGCTAGTAAGTGAGAGGGCTTGTACATCAGGATACCAGCATATGGTTCTATATCATAATGAAATCATCGGAAGTAATGACTACTCAAGCATAGAAAATAATCAGGCATCCGAAGTTAGCAGTAAATATGATGGGATCTACTCCGAACACATTTAAACAGCTTCAAAATATTTCATCTACAGCTGTATCTTCTGAAGTGATAAGGATGAAGGTTGTTTCATTGTTAGATGTTTAAATCCCATTTCTGCAGAGGGATGTGCATAGCTCTATACGATTGCAGTAACAGCCAGCCCTGGCCTGTTCAAGTTTACAACAGCACAGGAATACAACACATACTCGGCCATGCACTGCAAAGGGTTAAACGAGAAAGTGTTAATGCTGATATGGAACCAGAATTTCAATGTGCTTCAGCGCAACTCCTCAGGCAGACTTACCATGAACTGAGCCACTGCCTTAATGAAGAAAACCCGGTCCTGCTCTGTCTCCACGTCAGGAGGAATATCGGTCTGAGGCTCATACCTGTGGCAAGAAGCACACACAGATTCTGCCAATAAACATATGCGCAGTATTAAAGAGACTGGTTCACCTGTGCGGCCAAATTCAAACAAAACAAGCCTGGCCGAGAACCGAAAACAAACCTCTCACTCCTACTGCAGCTGGGGGTATCCAGACCCCGGAACATGTACAGTGGGCTTGGGTACAAACTGCAGGAGCTGTGAAAACCTAGACACTCCTGCGGCAGGAACTGTTACTGTGAGGTCCCGAATAGATCTGTTCAGCCCATTCTGCAGAGGAGCAGAATGCAGCTGCTCAATCATCAAGTCTGTGAAATACTTTTGTAAGTAATTTACTACTTGAATCACAAGGTGCGTATATGTATATATATATATTAAATTAAACTCAAACATGCGTGGCTTCACAATTTAAAACACCAGGTGTACAACTGAGTTAATACTCTGGTCTTGTACCAGAGAACTACTGTTGGCAGTACCAAACCCAGCCCCTTTGCTCATTCCAGCGATAGGACACTTTTCCACACTCTCAAAATAAACAAGAAAAGTTCACAGTCAGACACTCATTCAAGCATATTAGTTTCCAAAGTAAATGAAACTTATGAGAAAGCAAATTGAAAGATGATGAAATGCTTAAAAAAAAAGCAGTGAAGTGCAGAAGCTTCTAGAAGTCACCAGCCTGCAGGAACCAGGGAAAAGAAAAAGTAAATTCCTGGTCTCATAAAAGGCTTTGAGCTTTTCAGCATTCAGACAGGCAAAAAAGCATCTTCGCTTTCAAATTACATTTGAAATTATGACCAAGGCACGTGCAAAGCAGCCTCTCTGCTTTAAAGCGTAATGAAGAGGCTCCCAGAAGCTCGAAAAGCTGTCTGCCTGTGTCAAGTGTCACTGAACCATAACAGGAAAGGATGGCAGCATTCAGTGGCTATTTGCTCTGAAAGCGAAGCACTTTGCTGTTCGGCACAGGGTTCCCAGTAATCTTACAACAGAGAAAGCGTAAGCTTTTAAAAGTGTTCAGGTTCATCACAGAAACACATTTTTAAGCCAGTATTTTTGTTTTCTTTTGGCTGCATTGTTATTTTACTGTTGCATACTAGGGGGGGCACTGTTTTGTGCCTTCAGACAAGTTGAAACGATCACTAATTCAGAACCTCAGTGTCACAGCTGTATTTTAAAGAATATTTAGATAACACAATCCAAGTAATTCTGAATGGTTGCAAGTATTTCTCTATTTTATCTCCATTGCAACAGTATAAGGCGAATTTCTGACAGCTTGGTAATTAAACTTAGAGTACACTAAATATGAATCCAGGCCAAAAAAAAGCAATCAGGCAAATGGGTCACTGTCATATTTTCAATTGTTATATTCTCCTTTATGGTAGCTTAAAAAACTTATTATTTTAGACGTGGCATGGATGCTAAACAATACTTGGCTGAATTGATAATGATGGTAGCAAGAAGGTAAGAACTGACTGTGTCTGGGTAAGTTCTCACTACACATCACCCTGTTAGGGGTACAAGATCAGCTATAGGCAGAGTGGTAATGGAGTTCAGAGAATATGTAAAAGAGATACGACTGCTTTTGAGTAAGTGTGCCTACCTGCAGGTTGCAATCTCTACCAGGTCTGAGCCATTCTGTTCTCCACTTCAGCTACTAAAACACATCATTCTTTTTGGTTGTATAATTAAACTAAAATCCTGCAAACTTAACTTCCATATTTTAGAAGAGCAGCTCTCAGAGAGTGAGGTGATATCACTGTTATGTATATCATTCTGTATGTATAAGGCACACCACATCCCAGCATCAGCCCCAACGCTTGTTAGCCTCATCACCAACCTTTTCACAAGCCAGAGAAGCACTTCTGAAACCAGCATGAAGTTTGGGGTACGGAAATTCTCCATGGAGATGAGCCGGGGGTACCCCAGGGCCCTCATCATCTCAGTAAAATCTGGAAAAGAAGCAAGAGCAGGGATCCCTTCTTACACATCCAGGATGGAAATCATAAAGAACGCCAGTTCCCACAGTATGCTGTTCATTTAGAATCATAGAATGGTTTGGTTGTATAAGACCTTTGAGACCATCGAGTCCAATTGTACCTGTATGCTACTAAACCAGATCCCTGAGCACCTTGTCTACCTGCCTTTCAGATTCCCCCCCAGGGATGAGGGCTCCATCACTACCCTGGGCCTCAGTGCCTGAGAACCCTTGCCATGAAGAAATTTTTCCTGATATCGAATCTGATCCTCCCCTGACACAACTTGAGGCCATTTCCTTTAGTCCATTTACCAGTTGCAATGCCCTGTTAAAGGCACTGATACAAAACATCCTGGATTAATTAAAAACACAGACATCATATCAGCATTGGTGAGGCCACACCTCCAACCCTGGGCCCAGGTTTGGGCCCCTCACTTCAAGAAAGACCTTGAGGGGCTGGAGCGCGTGCGGAGAAGGGACCAGAGCTGGGGAAGGGGCTGGAGCCCAGGGACTGTGGGAGCAGCTGAGTGACCTGGGGCTGTTGAGCCTGGAGAGAAGGAGGCTGAGGAGAGACCTCCTCACTGTCTACAACTACCTGAAAGGAGGGTGGAGCGAGATGGGTGCTGGGCTCAGCTCCCAAGTAACAGGAGAAGATGGGACGAGAGGAAACGGCCTCAAGTTGCACCAGGATTGGTTTAGAGAAATATTATTAGGAAACACTTACTTACTGAAAGAGCATTGAAGCCGTGGCAGAGGCTGCCCAGGGCAGCAGTGGAGTCTCCATCCTTGGAGACATTTAAAAGAGGGACAGACGAGGTGCTCAGGGGCAGGCAGGGTGCCCAGTTTAGTAGTGGACAGGTACGGCTGGACTCAATGATCTCAAAGGTCTTTTGCAAGCAAACGATTCTGTAATTGCACTGGAAAACACACTTGAGTAAAAAGGTGTCTTTTTAACATGAGATTCATCACAGAAACAACATTAAAGTGTTTTTTTTTCTACAAAACACACCATTTCAGTGGCATCACCCTGCAGAGGCTGCACTGCCCCTCCCCATGGCTCCCCGTTTGGGCGCAGCTGCCAGCCCGTTATGGGAAGACCCCGGCCCTGCAGCAGGGTCACCTGCAGCCACCGGCTGAGGGACAGGGAAAAGGGAAAGGGAGAAGGGGGAAAGGGAGAAGGGGGAAAGGGACAAGGAGAAAAGGGGAAAGAGAGAAGGCAGAAAGGAGAAAGAGGAAAGAGGAAAGGGAAAAGGGAAATCGGAAAAAGCAAAGAGGAAAGGGAACGGGGAAAGGGGAAAGGGGAGAGGAGAAAGGGGAAAGCAGAGAGGGGAAAAGGGAGAGGAGAAAGGGGAGAGGGGAAAGGGGAAGAAGAGGAAAGAGAAGAGGAAAGAGAAGAGGAAAGAGAAAAGGAAAGGAGAAAAGGAAAGGGGACAGGGGAAAGCGGAGAGGGAAGAGGACAGGGAAGGGGCCACCGGCCCCCCCCCCGGTGGGGCCTCATGGCGAGCCCCGTCCGGCTGCTCAGGGAGCCCAGAGCGGGCGCTGCCGCCTCCCGTGCCGCCCCCCGGCCCAGGCCCCGCCGCTCCTCACTCCTAAGGTCTCGGAACGACATCGCCGGGGAGCGCGGGGGATCCCGGCCGCCTCCACCGCCGCGCTAGGCCGCGCCGCGCGTCTCCATGGCAACGCCCCCAGCTACGGCGCGACGACGCGGCCAAACGCCGCGGAACGCGGAGCGCCTCCCCGGGTCGTGCTGGAGAGGGGGGGCTGCCTCTGCGCGCCATGGGCCGGGGGGTGGTAGGGGAGAGCTTGGGCCTTGGGACCCCCCAGCTCCGCAGCAGCCTGGGCAGGAGCTCCGCGGCGCCTGGCCTGACGCGTGGCATCACCGTGATACAAGGAGTGGTTCTTGTTACAAGAAGCAGAATATTTTGATTTAAGCTCAAGTAGAATTATTTTTCTATGGAATTGTTTTCTTGCCACGGAAAATGCTGGCAAATAAGCTCTCTAAGACTCGTTCCAGAAAGCAGCAGCCTCTGTTCCAGCGCTGGATGCATGAGGGAACGATTCCATCCATCCTGCGTAACGAGCTGGGGACAGAGTATGTGTCTCACTTACATGTGTACGTAGGAATGCTCCCAGCAATTTCACGCAGATTCTGCTGTTTTCCGAGGACTAATCTGAATTTTATTATGAACTTCACAACAGCCAAATCCCTGCTCATTAGAGCTTTGGAGCCAGCTCTGTCTGACCTTGTATTTTAGATAAGGGAAGAAGTATTGTCTGGGAACAGCACTATTTTAAAAACTACTCTATCAGAAGAACAGTCTGTGTCTGTCTAACCTTCAAAAAATACTGTTACTCAGTGCTTGACTGAAGTGAGTTAGAAAACTAATTCTACAGAAAACTAATTCTACTTAAGTCCAAATATTCCTCTTTTTGTAATAGTGACTACTTCTTGTATCATTCTGATTAACTTCAATTAAGTTTCATCTAAGTAACTGTATTTTTTGAAAGTTAGACACAATGTGCCTCTGATACCGTATTTTCTTATAGCATGTTTTTTTCAAATAGTGTTTTTCCAGGCCTTATTCAGAGAGCAATGATAATATCTTGTGTTAAGTATGGTCTGTGCTGAACAGATGTGATTTGTTCTATAATCACCACTGTTTGCAGTCTTTCCCCATCTCAAATAAAAGGTCAGACAGAGAGCTGGCTCCAGAGCTCAAACGGGCAGAGAACTGGCTGTTGCAAATTTCATAATAAAATTAATATTAGTCCTTGGAAAGTAATAGAATATGCATAAGGCATTTTTGGTATCAGTTGAGGCTGGGAAAGACCTCTAAGCTCACCCTGTCCAATCATCAGCCCAGCCCCACCTTGCCTACTAAAAAATGTCCTGAAGCACCATGGCCACACATTGTTTGAACCCCTCCAGGGATGGGGACTCCACCACTGCCCTGGGCAGCCTCTGCCAGGGCTTCACTATTCTGTTGGCAAAGAATTTCTTCCTAATATCCATTCTAAACCTCCCCTGGTGCAATTTGAGGCCATTTTCTGTTATTCCTGTGTTATTCAGGGAGTAGGGAGAAAGCCAAGAGCCCCCAGCAGTGATTTCTAGAGCACACCCATCTGTACCTGTGCATATGAAGCCGTGACTGTAGTAGGAGAAGGCTGTGCTCCACGTGGAATAGCATGGCAGTCACCAAGGATAGGAAACAAGTGGTGTAGTTGACGAGTAGGAGTAGGTGTAGGTGTTGGGTCATAGGTTGGACTCGATGATCTCAAAGGTCTTTTTCAACCTTATGATACTGTGATACTGAAAATCCGTATGTCCTTCTTGCCTGAGTGGATATAAACCTGCCACCAGGCTGGGTCCATGGCTCTTGGTCCTCTTGCAGTCTGCACATCCTCTTTCTACCCGCTCTGCCAAGGAGGACTCGGCTCTGCCCACGGACAGGAGCCCAGTGCCCGGGTGCTCAAGAATGAGCAGGGAGGCTGGCACAAACACCTCGACAGGCACACAGTTCTGATGGGCACCCAGGGTGCCATGGTCAATGCAGACAGTGCCGCAGTACACGGAGCACTCGCTGAAGTGCAAACGTGGTCTCTGGAGCAGCCTGGACCACTTGTGGCTGCCCAGCAGCAGAGCTAGACCCTGCAGTGAGCAGATACCTGCATATTCCTTGTCCAGCCCCAGGGACACCCACGGAAACCAGTGTCACTGCATCAGCCAACACACTCACTGAGCCTTCCATGGACTCCCTGTGTCCTGAGTTTGCCCCTTCAGACACAGGCAACAGCAGGTTTTGTGTCAATGCATCAAGTCAGAGCAGTATGACAGCTTCTCCACTAATATTTTGTGGTTTCAGATGTCCTAAAGGAACGGGAAATCTGACCACAAGACTTTGCAGAAACAGTGGACAGAGTGGCTGCAGTTCTTCCTGACAGGGTCATCAATACCGTGGGTTGGAATGAGTTGGAAATGGTCGAGATGTCAGTCTGATCTATGGACATCTCCAGACACTCTGTGGAGCAATCTGCGCTCTTCCAGTTCTAAATGCCCGGGCATGTAGGACATGCACACACGGACTCTGTGCCCTACCCACGTGGCTGAAATCAAAAGCAAGGAAATAGCAATAAACCCCTAGAACCATGGGATGGGTTGGGTTGGAAGGGACCTCAAAGCCCATCCAGTGCCACCCCCTGCCATGGGCAGGGACACCTCCCACTGCATCAGGGGGCTCCAAGCCCCATCCAACCTGGCCTGGAACTCCTCCAGGGATGGGGCAGCCACCACTGCTCTGGGCAACCTGGGCCAGGGCCTCCCCACCCTCACAGCAAAACATTTCTCCCTGAGATCTCATCTCAGTCTCCCCTCTTGCAGCTGAAAACTGTTCCCCTTGTCCTGTCCCTGCACTCCCTGATCCAGAGCCCCTTCCCAGCTTTCCTGGAGCCCCTTTCAGCACTGGGAGGCTGCTCTAAGGTCTCCCCACAGCCTTCTCTTCTCCAGGCTGGACAACCCCAACTCTCTCAGCCTGTCCTCGTACAGGAGGTGCTCCAGCCATTGGATCATCTCCATGGCCTCCTCTGGACTCACTCCAACAGCTCCAGGTCCTTCCTGTGCTCAGGACTCCAGAGCTGAGCGCAGGGCTCCAGGTACATCTGCCCATACAGGATCCTAAACCTCCACCTATGGTTTTTGCTGCTTCAGCCCATTATTGCTATTTTTGGACTGGCAAAATAAATCACAATGATTTGAAGGCTGAGACCCCTTTCCTCGCTGTGTTCACCGAACACTTCTTACATCTAAAGCAGCATTATCGATCTTCTGGTCAGGGCCTCCTGGCCATCAGCCAGCAGCTTTTCATTTCTCCCCATCTCATCTCAGTAGTGCTGGTCGCACCCTTCAGCAGCTGCTCCCCATCCCTTCCTGACCTCAGCCTCCCTGGCATTTGTCAGATTCTCAACGTATTAATAAATAACTCTATCAAACTTTGCCCGTGTTGGTTCTTTCAGCCATCTCAACTCTGGTTGCCATCTTCCTGCAGAAAAAGACCTTATTTTGGGGTCAATACATATATTTTTTAATCTCAGTGTCCTGCTCTTCTTTCCCCAGGTTGCTTTTTTGGCAGAGCTTGACATTAAATTTGCTATCACAGGTTTTTAAGTCAAATTCTCACATCCTTACATCACAGTTCCTGGCAGATTTTCCTAAATCTCTTTTATTTCCGCAGTAACTGTGAAGAGTTGTTGCTTTGTGCTGTTCCCATGGGGCAAACAGTTACCTGGGGTCAGGCTGACCAAGACCATACTTGGCAGGTGGTTGAGTGCCACACGCCGGTTGTGAAGAAAGGACTCATTTCAGCTCATGACAGCCCCAAGGAGCATCCCTGGTGCCTCAGCCTGATAATTGGAAAGGAGATTTTTTTAAATGCCTTAAAATTCAGAAAGAAACCGTGTGCTGGTGAGGAGTTTGGGAGTGCAAGGGCAGGTAGGAGGCATCACCACTGCGGCCATGAAAGCCTTCCCAGGGACAGGCGGAACTGCAGGAGGAAAACTGCATGTGCGTTGAGTGCTCAGGTGCTCCTGGGTTCCTTGAACAGCCTGTTTTGTTCAAAATTTCACGCTGATGATTTAGAAATCCATGTCTAAAACCAAACCAGAAATTTTTCTGGCTCAAACAAACTGGTGGTGGCCCAAGTGCAGCCCTGGGGGCTGGGAAAGTGGTGCTGGAGGGAGGTTAGACCAGCAGATGGGAGCTCCTGGTGCAGTCAAACCTCCCTCCAGTAGCACCCAAAGTCCCCTTATTTCCAAGTGCCCTTCTATGAAATCACCTGCAAAGCCAAGAAAAAGACCTTCAGGGTTTCCCTGATCTTCTCTTACCTGGGTATATTTACACTGCTAATTCAGTCCTCCTTCCCAGGACTGTAGCTTTCAGCAGGGCCAGAACAATGTTGAAACGTGTTGAAAACATGACCAAGTAAGAAAGCAAGTCATTTTACTCTCATTTCTTGAATGTTTTTTAAATCAGGAATAAAAAACAATATCAAGATGGTCTGGTATTCTTGAAAGTCCTCAAGCACAAGATTACAAAACACTCCCCTCTGTGCCCTCTCTGCTGGGAAAAAAAGGAGTGAAAAGGCCTCAAACCTCTTTTGCATTCCAGGAGACCCTTGTGGGAAGTTGCTCTGTCCTTCAATATACTCTAAGTTTCCTTTCAGGTGCTGTGAAAAAATAAATGAGAATGCTGTCCTGTTGACGGTGGAGAAATTCAAGCCTTGTTTGCCCAGCTCCCTGTTAGATAAATGCTGTGGGAGGGCATTAGCTTTACAAATCACCCTTTTATAGCTTCAGAGACCGGGAAGGGAATCTGCCGGAGTCATTTGCTCAGAGGGGCTGGTGCAATAAAAAAGGCAGGGTAGGAAATGATGAGGGTTTCATTAGGCTGCTGTATGGAAGTGTCACACAGACACTTCACAATCAGTTTTTTTTACATCCGCTTTCTGCTTTTATTTGCAAGTTGGGCATCAATTTTCACTCCTCTAATCAGAGCTTCCCACATTACCTTTCTGGGACAGATTAATTTTCACCTAAAAGCTGTTTTCAACATCAGGCTGCAAAATTTTCTCTCCCCATCCCCACGACCAGAGGTTTCAGAGCTGCTGAGGGCTGGCTCAGCTTGCTGACTCCCTGGTGGCAGCTGGGAAGAGCATTCAGGAGCAGCCTTCTCCCTTCACACTTTATTTAACATCAACACTCAACTCAGCTCTTTGTGCTGAGGAACCTGGGGAAATCAAGAGCCTTTGTGTCCGGGAAAGGAAAATATCCAGGAATATCACGTTCTCCGTAATTACATTGCAGAGCAGCTCCCTCCTTGTTAATGCGCTGGCATTAGAGGGGAGTTCTGAGAGCAGAGTGCGGTACCCAGGATAAGCTGCAGCCCATGTATCAAATAGAAGGGGCAATAAATCAACAGTGTGCGTTTGATCACTCAGTGGATAAGCAAGAGAAGCTGCTTAGGATGAAAAAACATCCCCAAGCAAGGAGATTTCCAGATCTGTCTCAGACTTTGCCTGACAGGTCAGGAGAGGAGAGACTGGGTTATCATCTATACGCAGTGAAAAACAAGACTATATTTCCACTCTCCATTAGCTCCCTCCAGAGCCACTTGGCCCGCCTGAAGCCAGCACTAAGTGCTCGTTTCCCAGAATCTGCCTAATTTTGAGATGTTCGATGTAAGATGGCATAGCACAGCTTGATGTATATACAGCGTGACACTCCCTGTGTCCCCGGGAGCTGAAAGTCTGGATCACCTTCGCTACAAGGCAAAAAGATAATTGTTCTCTCATGAAAAGTTTTGGTGTTGCAGGAAAAACACACCAACTTTTTGGCTCTTGACCTCCCTGGAGGGAAGGGTATGGAGAACAACCAGCCAATGTGACAAGGAGAAAGAGTCAGGGTGTGCGTGGAAGGACATTATCACCAGTTACCTGATTTGCCCTTTATGAGGCACATCGCCAAGAAAAACACAGCTTTCGTAGCTGAGGATTACAAGCCCTGCACTGCACAAGGGTGAAGCAGGTACTGTTGGGCAAGGTGTATTTCTCCAGGCTCTGGTATTGCCAGCAATGTGCGCTCGCAGCACAGAAAATCACCTGTATCCTGGGCTGCACCCAGAGCAGTGGGAGCAGCAGGGCAGGGAAGGGATTCTGCCCCTCTGCTCTGCTCTGCTCTGGTGAGACCCCACCTGGAGCCCTGGGTTCAGTTCTGGAGTCCTGAGCACAGGAAGGACCTGGAGCTGTTGGAGTGAGTCCAGAGGAGGCCACAGAGATGATCCTAGGGCTGGAGCACCTCCTCTACAAGGAAAGGCTGGGAGAGTTGAGGTTCTTCAGCCTGGAGAAGAGAAGGCTACTGGGAGACCTTAGAGCAGCCTCCCGGCACTGAAAGGGGCTCCAGGAAAGCTGGGGAGGGGCTCTGGATCAGGGAGTGCAGGGACAGGATGAGGGGGAAGGGTTTTCATCTGCAAGAGGGGAGACTGAGATGAGCTCTGAGGAAGAAATGTTTTTCTGTGAGGGTGGGGAGGCCCTGGCCCAGGTTGCCCAGAGCAGTGGTGGCTGCCCCATCCCTGGAGGTGTTCCAGGCCAGGTTGGATGGGGCTTGGAGCCCCCTGATGCAGTGGGAGGTGTCCCTTTCCATGGCAGGGGGTGGCACTGGGTGGGCTTTGAGGTCCCTTCCAGCCCATTCCATGATTCTATGATGTAACTAATTGCAATAATCATTTGGGAAATGCCATCAGAGCTAAGGACACAAGAGGAAATGAAAGCACTTGCAGGATTATCCCAAGTATTCCTTACCTGTTGAGGTGCCACCTTTGCCCAGTTTTTCACCTTAAGCATGACTTTCTGTCATCCCCTGTTGCTATCAGGGTGCTGCTTTCCAGTGGGATCTTGGAGGTCTGTGCCTTCAGCCCCTGGCCACACAGCCTCAGGTAAGCTTGGGGACCGCCATGGCCAGGGAAACCACGTGATGAGCGGCTCAGTGGGTGCTCAGTTAACAGCAGGAGCCCTGCTGACAGTGACAGTGGGACAGGGATAGAGCCCTGTCCTCTGAAAAAGAGAGAGGAGGAGCCCAGAGGGAAACTCAGAGACAATATTAGCATTTAAAAAGCAAGCAGCAGCTTCAGAACCCAACCTTTTATGTTGCCAGGGGCAGAAATAGCTTTCTTAAAAGCCTTTTGGATTTATCAAACTGCAATGCAAGTCCTGAAGTGCTGGGAGCTTGGTTTGTTTTCAAGTCCCACCTCTGCTTTGGTGTTAAACCATCATCGGCTAAAACAGCAACTCCATGAGTCCCTTCTCGCAGAGGGAGTTGGGGTCTCAGATAAATAGACCTTGGGGCTGAGCCAGCCCAGCAATTGTACGTCCCTGCGCTGGCAGAAAGCAGCAGAATTAAGTGTTGCTCCATTAAAAGGGCAGGGCAGTCGTGTAGGTTCAATATATCTGAAAATAGGTTTGTGACAAAGAAGCATTTGCAGTAGAAGTGATGAGGGGTTCCAAGCTGGGGTTGGGGTGCAACAGGGGAGGCGCAAGAGGAAGCGGGGCATCGCTAGGGTGGCAGGAGATTTTTGCCACCCAAGTAACCCCATTACCTGCAGACGGGCGGGTGACAGTGCCCGGGGAGGAACTGGCACTGTCGAGTCCTCCCATGGGACGCTGGGTTGCAGCAAAGGGATCCCAGCACCCAGCTTCATCACCTGCTGGGAGCCCCGGCCAGACCAAGCCAGGCACAGCTGCAAGGAGAAGCCGAGCAATAGCAGGGATGTGCCTCATCTGGAAATAACTCCTTTCTTGTAACTACCTTTTTCTGCTGCAGAAATACACTCAACTGTGAAATTGAGCCTGGAGGAAGCCATTCCTCCGAGATGAATTCGGCATCACTCCCAGCAGCTGTCTGCACCACGGTTGTGTCTCCTGCCTCTGTCAGGAGTGTAGGGTGGATGTGAGGACCTCATAACTCCTCTGCTGTTGAAGCAAAAGCTATTGCACTGTAGATATTATGGGATTTGGGAATAATTATCAACCCTCTGTTTGGTAACAAGGATCTCTGGCTCCCTGGGCAAGAGATAGATTGTTTTCTCTGCAGGCTGGGTGCTTTCATCAGCCATTGGGCTGTTAGATCATCTCTGGTCACATCACAAAAACCTCATGATGAGGATTTCTGTGCCTCTTTATTAGCAGAGGTGATAGGTACATCCAGAGATCTCTCTATGGAGCTCCAGAAAATACATCCCATTGCCAGTGAACCCAGGACCCAGCGTCAAGTTTCATTAAATAAAAGAGAAGCAAATACACCTGGACACCTAGCCCATAGCCTGTTGAATCATGAAAAGGTGGCTCCCAGCGTGGGAAAGCTGCAGAGCAGGAGTGGCTACACACGGTGCTCAGCTGGGTGCAGCACCCTCCAAGTGACTCCTGTAAGCCCCATGTGCTGGTGATGCCCAGCAGAAAGGAGCGCGGCTGATACCTGAGAGCTAAAAGTCTTCTCTGGTCTTTTATGGGTAAGCAAAGCTCCTCGAGGTAAGAAAATGCAAAGGGAGAAGGCAGGGAGTCCATGCTGCAGCTCCTGGAGGGCTTCCCTGGAATAGCAGAAATGGGAGTGAGTGAGGAAGGAGCAGTAACCAGGGAACGACTCAGCCTCAACTCTTTATGCCAGTTAATCGGCCGTTTCATCATCAGAGGGAAGGGAACACACAGGCAACCCTGGATAACACCTGGATAATACCCAAGGGGCTGCTTTCAGCCCAGCTCACGGCCTCTGTTGACACCTTTAGATACACACAACCCAGGAACCCACATTTTTATGAAGACTTTGTACATGGACAGAAATCCAATGCCAGAAAGAGCCCAGAACAGCAGTGTGTGCTGAGCTGCCCAGGCTCTTCGTGTCTGAGCCTCGAAGGAGAGCTGTGTTTGAGCAGGGGAGCTGTCTCCCTGCAAACAGCAAGAACAGAGAGGAGCAGCAAACAGCCCCAGGGTGCAGCCCAGTCTGCCAGCTAATTGATGCAGTAATGCACAAGAGGCACTGCTATGAAGAAGGAAAACCCAGCAAGTTGCTTTCTTAGCTCCTTTTCCTCAAAATGAGGAGAAGGAAGAAGTTTTCCCAGCACGCTGACATTGAAGAGCCAAGCGTGCTGCGATGCAGCGCTGCGCCTCAGGCTGCAGCTGCTGGGCAATTCCCATGGAAAGATGCCGGAGGAGATGCATCCTGACACCTCAACCGGTATCTGGGCTTCCATGGTCCATCAGCCCCAACTCAATTGACTTGCTTATGACTCAGCCCCACCTCTCCAGGCTCTGTGCCTCTGTTTCCCTAGCTAGAAGCTGTGTTACATATCCCAAGTGGGGACAGCCTTGCGTTAGTGTTTTTAAGCCCTTTCAGATCTGCTGGTAAGGAGGAAATGCAGAGCACGCCTCACCCTGCAAGTCCAAGCAACTTGAGCGCTTTGCTGAGCATAAAGGAGTAATGAAGATTACAGGCCTGAGTAAAAATACATTTTCTTCCATCACACTGTACAATAAAGTGGCAAATCCCCAATATCTGGGGCAGCTGGAAGCCCGGGAACTCATCACAAGACAGGGCAATTTCTTACACCCCTGGTTAATTGTCTCTGCTTTGCAAACTAGGATGTCAGAGCCATATAAACATCCCTGTCCTCAAAACATCCGAGGGCCAGCCCTACCTTTGGGGCGTGCAGAGGTCACCTTGCTGCAGCAGCCCATGCCACATGCCCACCTTTACTCCTCTGCTTGCATAGCGGGGCTTCAGTGATGCCCCTGGGCTGAGGGAACCAGGCAGCAGCATCTCACGTGCCTTCATGGGCTGGAATGAGACACTTATTCCTCAGAGAGTCAGCAAAAACGTTTTGACAAGTGGTGAAGGCCATGTTCTGGGCTGCTCCTTGAACATTTAGGACAGCAACCTACCTCCTCTTATCTTCTACCCAGAT
This sequence comes from Neomorphus geoffroyi, assembly GCA_033558235.1. Classification (NCBI taxonomy): domain Eukaryota; kingdom Metazoa; phylum Chordata; class Aves; order Cuculiformes; family Neomorphidae; genus Neomorphus; species Neomorphus geoffroyi. The sequence goes on from JAUMJM010000038.1 coordinate 10,146,364, forward strand.
CTGACAAGGCACTACCTTCTCCCTGTGGAGCACATAAATAGTTGGTGAGAGGCTCTGCTGAAGATGCCCTCAGGACATTGCACCTGAGGTTAGCCCAGCCCCTACCCAGCTTAGTAAATTTATCAGTGGTTTCACCTGGAGTGGAGTTGGCAGGGATGGAGGTTGAGGAGACAGGTCACTGCTACACCCAGGACCAGTGGTGGCTGCAGGGGACGGTCCCTGCCAGAGCCCCTGCTGTGAGGAGCAAAGCTTCATCCACAGCCCCCTATGGATCACAGGTACCGTGGTGGCCACTGCTCTGCAAAATGCATCACGGGCGCAGCTGAGGGACTGTCTAGGGGTGGGCTGGGGTGGGGCTGTGCCTGTGTGTCCCCAGGTGCACCCAGCTCCAGGCAGCGAGGAAAGGCGTGGGACTGCAGTCAGCAACTGCCCTGAATCGCTATCAGTCCCCATTGAGAAACGCCAGAAATGATCAATTTTCTTCCCAGCTGCATGAAAAAGTGAAATAACACCACTTGGGAGTATAAAAAATGTGAATGCTAAAATGTCTGGGAGAAAACTACACAGCCTGAATGCTGTGAACCGCACACTTCTCCAGGAGGGCTGCCAGTACTGCTATCACCCATTCATTGTTTGGAGACCTCAGAGCAGCCTCCCGGCACTGAAAGGGGCTCAGGAAAGCTGGGGAAGGGGCTCTGGATCAGGGAGTGCAGGGACAGGATGAGGGGAAGGGTTTTCAGCTGCAAGAGGGGAGACTGAGATGAGATCTTGGGGAGAAATGTTTTGCTGTGAGGGTGGGGAGGCCCTGGCCCAGGTTGCCCAGAGCAGTGGTGGCTGCCCCATCCCTGGAGGTGTTCCAGGCCAGGCTGGATGGGGCTTGGAGCCCCCTGATGCAGTGGGAGGTGTCCCTGCCCATGGCAGGGGGTGGCACTGGGTGGGCTTTGAGGTCCCTTCCAATCTGAACCATCCCGTGGGTCCATGGTTACTGGTACCCTTGTCTAGGTGGGTATCCCTGCAGCCACCCCCATGGCCCCGCAGCACTGGTACCCAGTGTTGCCACCTGCCTTTGGACCCAGCCTTATAAACAGCAACTGGAAAAAAGCAATCAGAAAAAGACAGACAATGATATGAACACAAGTCTATGGGAGATCAGAAACCAATCTGTGCTGCCAGCAGGAGGAGAGGGTCTGGGGAGACGCGGTGAGGGGAGCCCAGCCACCGCTGCTTCCACTTCATCCGTGTCACCTCAGCTACTCAGAAAAAACATTTTTGTGCCCTGGCTGGAGAATTTGCATCTGATTTAGAATTATTTCACTGGGAGAAAACTTCTGGGTTTACCTTCCCTGCATTTCAGTGGGAGAAAAATGAAACTCGGGGAGAGTGGACCCAGAGCCCAGTTGGTTCTGATATTTCAGAAAGCAGCTTTGGTCTCTGCCAGTGCTGGAGCTCCTTGCAATTCAGCCTCAAAGGCAGGCGAAGCCTCCCGAGCCGTGATGGGCAGCCTGCGGGCTTGCACACCCAGGATGGAGGGAGAGGTTTTCAGAGATCAGGTCAAGACGTGGCTTTGGTGCAAGACATCCCTACAGGAGCATCAGCCCTGGCTGCTCTCCTCCAGCCATTGCTCGCAGCCTGTGGGGCAAGCAAGTGGTGGCACAGGTGCCCTGGCACATGGCTGGTGATTAAAGATGATCAAAAGAACGAGGCACGATGTGCTGACAGGGGGGACAGCCCTGCTCCAAGCCCACCTTTAGCTGAGCAGGGTTGAGCTGGTGGGACACAGCCCCAGCAAACCCCACCTGCAGTGCCCACCTCTTAATCTTTCATTCTTGGCACTGCCAACCTGCTTGGGTCCCCTCTGTTTGTGGCGAGGAGCCATACCCTGCCCACGGGGCACATGAGGGAAGGCCATGCCTGAGCCCCAAGGGTGACTAAATCACTGCTCCTTGCTTTTGAGGGAGCAAAGGGATTTTTCTAAAGTTACCTTCAGGGCTGTGTTTCACCTTGGAAAAGTCATCTGGCAAAGCACAGCTCCATCCCCTTGACCATCAGACCCACAGAGGAAGGTGCCAACCACCCTTATTTCCATGCTGGAGGATGTAAAGGAGACGCTGCTTCCCCTGGCTGTTTCTGCACCACCGACCCAGCCAGAAAGAGAAGACAGGCGAGTGATGGATTGGGCGCAATTCTGCTTAAATAGGTGGTAATAGACATCATTGCAACCAGGCTTCTAATAAGCAGGAAGGGAATAAAAAAAGGCAGCCTCTTGTCTGCTCCTTGAATTCCTGATGCCAGGGGTACAGCAACCCTGACCTGGAAAAGGGATGCTGTGCTGCCTGCCAAGGTTTTACATACGGAGGAGGGCAAGCTATGCCCTTCAACAGAGGATGGGTACAAAGAGTCCAGCTCCGAGGCAGGGCGTGAATATAGATGATTTTCGGAGAAGTTCTTGATCTTATCATTTAAACTGCTTAAACACAACGGAAACTAAAGGGACTTGGTCAGCTTCGAATGCAGCCCCAGCAGCCCGCGTGCCCGGGGGCTCTCTGGAAGGACAGCATCTGCTGGGGGTTTCTCTGAGTGAGTGCCAAATTCAATAGTGCCTTTGTGAACTGGGAACAGTCATTTATCATGAGCATGTGGCAATGCCGTGCTGGAGCACTGGTTTGGAAGTGATCTTTGCTGAGAAATAGTGGGGATGGAGTGGGATTTCCCAGGGCTGTCACCGCCTGAAAGGGTGAAAATGTGATGGAAATGGGGTGGAAATGGGAGAGCTCTGAGCTCCAGGTCCCGTGCGACCCCTGCAAGGCATCTTTTAGGATGTGACTTGCAAGCTTCTTCCTTCTCTACTCAAAAGAGCGTCTCTCCCTGTCCCTCCAAAGTCGTTTGTCATCAAATATCTCTTGAAACCAGATTTTATTGGGAATAAATATCAAAGCAGAAGATTCTCTACAAAATCCTCTAACTGGTCACAAACAGGTGGGACTGGCTGATTTTTGGCCATGAACAGGTTGACATATTGTCAGTCTCCTTATAACCGTGTTGTAACAAAGACTGTAGCTGTCAGGCAAATGCTAAAGCATATAATATAGCATTAATCATTACATGTCTCATCATCTTTGCAGGAATAAGCCCCAGAGCAGCAAATCTGCCAGAGATGGGATGGGACGGTCTGGCCCCATGGTGATCTTTAAGGTCCCTTCCAACCCAAACCATTCTATGATTCCCTTGCTGGCTGGAGCGACTTGGTGTCTCCTGGAGATGATTAGGCTGTTGGTCTGTCTCAGAGCTAGGACCCACCCCAAACCATTGCCCTGCAGACAGAGGAAGGACTCTGTGGCTGGACAAAGCTTGGGGCCGCTTCTCTCCTGCATCAGAGAGGTTCAAGCAAAAACTGGCTTTTCATAGAATCATGGAAGGGTTTGGGTTGGAAGGGACCTCAAAGCCCATCCAGTGCCACCCCCTGCCAGGGGCAGGGACACCTCCCACTGCATCAGGGGGCTCCAAGCCCCATCCAACCTGGCCTGGAACACCTCCAGGGATTGGGCAGCCACCACTTACCTGGGCAACGTGTTCTGTGGTCTCACCACCCTTACTGTGAAGAATGTCTTCCTGATGCCTAATCTAAATCTTCCCCCTTCCAGTTTAAACCACTTCCCCTCGTCCTATCACTACAAGCCCTTGTAAGAAGTAAAAGCTTTTGCTTGGTTGCAGGCAAAGCTCAATTGCGGGGGCAAAGATCTCCATGCTCGTGTGGTTCTACCTCTGCATCTCATCAGGCTGCACTTTCTCTAACAGCACCATCTGCTGATCTTAAAAATACTTTGCTTTTTAGTATCTACAAAAGCCTGTGGTGCCCCTGAGCTCACAGCAGCCTCTCAAGCCCAGAGCAAGTGGTGCAGAATTAATCAATAATGAGTAATGTCCCCCCTCACGTGGGTTCGTGGGCACCCTCATGCTGATGAATTTCTCTACCCGGTAATGGTCTGGCAGGCTTTTCTGAGAAGTTCACTGAGTAATTGCAAGTCAGGATGTGTTGATTAGCATTTCTATTCTGCAAATTACTTCTGGATGGGAAGAATAGTGGCATGATTAGCGGAGTCTACCGTAATATACACGTATGAATTTCCCCACCCATAATTGCTGGATAAACTGAAACCTGCTCTTGGGATGTTTCTGCTGGTAAGCCTGGTTAACCGTCCTTGGAGAAAGGGCCTTGGTCTGGCATGTTGTCTGGTTTGGCATTTACCTGCGGTGGCACTGATGGAGGATGCTGGAGGGTGCCCTTCTCTTCCTGAGCACCCCTGCAGCTCTCAGGTTGCCCAAGAGGCACCAACACCTTCAATGAATGAGCCCATTTGGGGCCAGTTTCCCCATCTGTAACAGCAAACCCTATAATGTCTGTAATACAGACATTTATCAACTGCATCTCGGTGATAGCCATGCAGCACAGCCAGCACTCAAACACCCTCCCCAGCAGGACAGGAGCCGTTGGAGGGTGGGTTGGTGGTGGTCTCAACGGGTCCTTGCGCATTGCATGAGGAATTGAGAAGGTGTTTCAAGCAGCTTTGTTTCTTGCAAAGCTGCTGGGTCCTGGCTGAGCACAGATCAGGGAGCTAAAATCGCCATCAAATGGTGATGGGCTGCCAGGATCACAGCCAAGAGGAGGATGCGGCTGCACATGGTCTGATTGCAAAACTGCCGATGGGAAATGCCCGTGCATCGCCTCCAAATGCAGGGCAGCAGCGAAGCACTGTCCCTGGGCAGGACAGGGCAGGACACGGCTGTCCTGAGGCTGAGCAAGTCATCCCTGGGGGATGGAGCACCAAGCTCCAGCACCACATCAGTCCCAGCGGTGCTTGGACCTGGCTGTTGTCCCAGCCACCCTCCCAACGCCTGTGGCCAGCTTTGCAACACCCCACGGCTGTGGCCCCAGCTGAGCCACAAGCACTGCAGTCGCTATGGAGACCCTGCCTGAGGTGCATCAATATGGAGAGGAACAGCTTGTTCCTCGTGTCCCCATTCAAACGGCCAGCGAGCAAATCTCTTCCAGATGGACCAAGCCGGGTGATGATGCTGGGAGGTTTGTGATCCTTCCCTGGGGAATCACAGCTCCGGCTCACACCTCTGCGTGCTGGAGCGCTGGGCTGTGCCCCAGGTTCTGCATCGCTGCGGGATGCGTCCCCTGGCATTGGATGGGTTCATGTGGGAAGATCTGTGGGGCAGCATGGCAAAGCCATGGGGTGTCTGGTTCTGGAGACGGGGACATGGGTGGAAGTGTCCTCCATAGGTGCTCAAGGATGATGTGGGGCCACATGGGGCAAAATGCGACCCTCAGAGAGCCAGCACCAGCTCCAGTCCTGTGACAGGGTGATGTAAGGGAGCAGCAGAGAAGACTCTCACAAATTGGAAGGGGGAAGATTTAGATTGGACATTAGGAAGAAATTCTTCATGATGAGAGTGGGGAGGCCCAGGTTGCCCAGAGCAGTGGTGGCTGCCCCATCCCTGGGGGTGCTCAAGGCCAGGTTGGATGGGAGGTGTCCCTGCCCATGGCAGGGGGTGGCACTGGATGGGCTTTGAGGTGCCTTCCAACTCAAGCCATTCCATAATTCTTCAATTGAATTTCCCCCCAAGAAAAGAGGCTTAATCCCTTCAGGAGACCTTGTATAGGAGCTTTCTACCCTGCTGAGCACCCTCCTTGCCCCACATCCATTGCCAGCAGGGGACAATGCCATCACACAGCAGCCAAGATGCTGTGTCCTCCCCTTCCCCATCCAAGCTAAAGCCACCGCATGGTGATATCAGCTCATAGAGAGAGGGGAAAGCCAGGACGCAGCCAGTTGCAAACTGATGAACGATGCTGGGGTGGAATAGGTAGGGTGAAAAGTGCAGGAGAAAGAGGAGAATTTACCTGGAACATCAGGGGATGGGAACCAGGCTGGAGGAACCAGTGAGACGGCAGTAACCCAGTGCAGGGTGAGCCAGGGGAGACCATCTGGAGCTCAGGCTGCAAAATGAGTCACCAAGCTCCGAGGAATCACGATGGAGAATAAAACTCACAGCATAAACCAAAGTTTAAGTGCCACCATCTGCAAGAGGGAGCCCTGGCCAGCTGGTATGGGTGGGATTGGGTCTTCGTTTCCACAGGTGTTGCAGGACATTCTAAATCTTCAGGCAAAGTCACTTTTCAGTGATCATTTGTGAATTATATAGAAACACAGAGTGGTTTGGGTTGGAAGGGACCATGAAGGCCATCCAGTCCACCCCTCCCTCCATGGACATCTTTAACCAGATCAGGTTTCTCAGAGCCCTGTCCAACCTGACCTTGAATGTTTCCAGGGATGCTTATGTAGAAAGCACTTGTCACCCTCAGAAAGAGTTAAGTGGCCACCGAGGAGGAAAACCACAAAAATCTCCAAAAAACCTGCTTCAGCAGTACGGCTGTGTGACATCTCCTTCTCAACCCCATCCTTCTCTGCTGCTTGGCCATTGTTAGGGCTGCTGAGTTATGCCAGCTTGTCCCTGTGGTAGCAGTTGTTTTGTCTCCTTCCAGCAAGGCTGTTAGGGTGGGAGAACATCTGTGTCCACGTGAGCTAAACCTGCCTGCAGGCACACAAGCTTATTCCTCATCACCTATCATGGCTTTCAGGTTTCCTTGGTGGCCAAAGCCACGGCACTAGTGCCCTGTCCCATGCACTCGGCGATGCTCATGCAGAGAAACCCCATGGGAAACCCTTTTCTTTTGGTTTGTCTGCTATCTGGAGGCTTTAGACATTTCGATCACCGGTCAATCTTCCACCTCCATCCTTGGGGGTTGTCAAGACCAGACTGGGTAAAGCCCTGAGCCTGGTCTGACTTTGGAGCTGACCCTGCTGCTACCAGGATTGGACTAGAGACCTCCTGAGCTCCTGCCTAGCTGGAATCACCCTATGATCCCATCATCTCCACCTCCAGTGGTGCTGCTCTCTCCTAATCTTGGTGGCATCACTCCTATGTGAGACCAGCTGCCTCCTGTCACTCTTTCCCCACCTGCTGCTGAGGTTTGGACCAGCCAGACCTTCCGATGGCCCTTGTCCTTCAGCCAGACCTCACCAACTGTCCATCTTCAGTGCCACACCAAACACCCTCCCACAGGCTCTGCCAGCACCTCCTCATCCCTGGCACCCAGGTGGGGTTCCTGACCCATTTGCCCACTAAGGCTGCCTTTCCTCAAGCTCCCGAGCAGGGACTCAGATGCATGAGTCCACCTAGAAACATCTTGCCAAGGGTTAATGCCGGTGCCTAGGGCTTTTCATTAGGAGTTGGCAGTTCTGGAGGACCCTCAGCAGGAGCTGGTGGCAGTGTCTCAGGACTGTGCTACCTTCTGCCCAGGTGTTTCCATAACCTGCCATGGTAACACCAACCTTGGGGTGCCACCAGCCTCATGCTGGGATGCAGCAGGTCGTGGTCTTACCCTATAGGAACCATATAAACAGGTGCTGATGATTGCCACCCTGATAGGTCTCCAGCACCCATCCCTGTCTCCAAAGCCCTCCTTCCCAGCCTAATTTCTCACCCCTATCACTGCTGACCAAGGCTGCTCAGAGCTTTGGTGGGAGGAGGTTGCATTGTGCCCGGGTATGAATGGGCACAGCTGGGGGGAGCACAGTAGCTGGGGGAGATGAGCCTGAAGAAGAGGGAACACAAGGGTCTGCACCTCCGCAACCTGCGATATCACCGCTCACAGCTCCTGGCCCCCAGCATGAGTCCTGGGAGGACACTGGAAGGGTCATCAGCACCACCCCTGCCGAATGGGGCACAAGGGACGTGTCACCCTGGGAGCAGCAGGACGGGTCAGAGGCCACGGCCACCGCACACGTGGAGACATGGCTGAGCTTCTGCAGGAGAGCTGGCTGCTGGCAGCATGTTACACGCTGTCCTCACGCAGAGGCTGCTCGAACCCTGCCAGAAATGGGATTTACTCTCCCTGTTCCCTTTGAAACGCCCGAGAGGAGCCTGCACCTCCCCAGTGCCTGCCCCTGGCACCGTTGCTGGCATGGGGATGCTGTGCGGTGTGGCAGCAGTTGGTGGCCCGGCTGTGGCTCCTGACACCACCGCTCTGGAGGATGCTGGTGCTGAGCCTGGCGGTGGGTTTGCGGGAGATGCAGCCCATCACAGCACAGCATCACCCCATCCCCCAGTATGAACCAGTGTTGCTGAGAGCACACCGGTGTCCGGATGCGGTGCAGACACCCGCAGCTCTCCCGTGCACCCAGGAGAGCCCCCTTGGGTGGGTGAAGAAGCACAGGAGCTCCCAGCTGCTCTCCTGCGCAGCTTCCCAGGCAGGAGGGACTGTGGGGCGGAAGGACCTGCTCCCCGGGCACGAGGCCAGAGCCCTCACACTCCCGGGATGCTCCAAAGGGGCCACCTTGCCCTCAAACGCCGTGCCCTTGCTCCGTGCCCTGTCCCCATGGGGCTGGGGCCCCGCGGATGGACCCGCACCCCGGGGACCCTCAGTCCTGGGGCAGGCGCAGCCAGGCTCCGCTCTTTCAACCTCAGGAGGATCGGCGGGGGGGTGGGGGGGGGGGGGGTAGCTTTCGTAGAATCACTGAGGTTGGAACAGACCTCTCAGCTCACCCAGTCCAACACCAGCCCAGCCCCACCGTGCCCGCTGGATCCTGCAGCGACACATTTGTGAACCCCTCCAGGGGCGGGGACTGCCCCCCCTGCCCTGGGCACCCTCTGCCAGGGCTTCACCGCTCTGCCAGGGAACAGATATTTCCCAATGTCCGATCCACACCTCCCCTGACACAACCTGAGGCCGTTTTTCTTGTCCCCTCACTTGTTCCTTGTCTGAAGGCACCACCCCCCATCCCCCACCCCCCAGCTGGGGACCCTGGCAGGGCTGGACCCTCGTCCCCAGCCCTGTGTGACCCACCCAGGTACCCAGGGATGCTGCACCCCCTCCCAGTCCTGGGGGTCTCCAGGGCTGTCCCGGGGGGTGATGCGGGGCTGTCCCCGGGGAGGGCGGTGCGGGGCTGTCCCCGGGGAGGGGGGGATGCGGGGCTGCCCCTTGGGGGGGGCGATGAGGGACTGCCCCTTGGGGGGGGCGATGCGGGGCTGTCCCTTGGGGGGGGGATGCGGGACTGTCCCGGGGGAGGGATGCGGGACTGTCCCTTGGGGGGTGCGATGTGGGGCTGTCCCGGGAGGAGGTGCGGGGCTGTCTCCGGGGGGAGATGCGGGGCTGTCCCGGGAGGTGGAGGGAGGGATACGGGGCTGTCCCGGGGGGGTTGCGGGGCTGTCCCGGGGAAGGGATGCGGGACTGTCCCTTGGGGGGGACGATGCGGGGCTGTCCTCGGGGGGGGATGCGGGGCTGTCCCGAAGGCGGGGGGCGGTGCCGCCCCCGTCGGTGCCGGCGCTGCCGGAGGCGCCGCTGCAGACGGCGCTCGGGTTCCAGCGGTGCCGATAACAGCGGGGCTGCCGGTAACAGCGGGGCTGAGGAGCCACCGGTGCCACCGGCGCTACCGAGCAGGGTAAGCTGTGGGGGTGGGGGCGGGGGACAGCGGGACCCCCTCGGGCATCCAGGGGCACTGGTACCGGGTAGCATCCCTGGGTCCCGGGAGCGCGGGGCGGGGTCCGGGGATGGAGTGAGGGGACCGGCTGCTTCTCCCTCCGGACCCCCCGGCTGGGCTGGGCTGGGCGGTGATGGGGCACAGCTGATCTGGGGGTCCCGCCCGGGGGCACAGCTGATCGGGAGGTCCTGTCCTGCCTGGCAGGCAGTGGGGCAAGGACTGGGCACAGCAGTTGCCAGGAGATGCTCATGGAGAGGGCACGGTGCTTTCCCCAGGGTTGCCCCTTCCCGGGGCGCGGTGGCAAGAGGCCACCCATGAGGTGCCAGCCGCCCACTGGGGTGGGCAGCGGTGGCACAGGGGGTGTCACATCGGTTACCGGGGGCGCTTTTGCTCCCCTCTGGCTTCAGCATCACAACCCCTTGCCTGCCGCTGCCCCGGGGACCGGTGGGGGTGTGGAAGCTGGCAAGGCTTGGCCAGGAGGGGTGACCCGAGCTCCCCCCCCCCCCCCCCCCCCCCCCCAGCTGCTCTGATGGTTTTGATGGGTTTTTTCTCCCCAGGGTTTTGGCTCCGGCAGAGAAGTGACGGTGGCTGGCACTCACACCAAGGTTCTCTGCCGCTGCCTTGGCAAGAACATCTCCTTGTCCTCAACAGTGTGGTTGGGCAGCAGAGCCGCACTGTCCTCAGCCGTCCACCTCTCACCCAGGATTCAGGTGCCCAGCTCAGCGTGGACTCACAGCCTGGCACTGGGAGCACCATGAGGGACATGCTCAGGTGGAACCTCGTCCAACTTGCCTGGATGTGCCTGGTTTCCACCGTGCCAGTAAGCTGGGGTTGGTCCATGGGGTGGTGGGGTGGTCCTACTGGGCTTTGACCCTTTGCAGGTGGGCTCAGTGTTGGCTCTGTCCCATGTCCCTGCTCCTCTTGAGGATGCCCCACACAGCAGTTCGCTGGGGGACACAGGCGGCTGGCACGGGGACCGCTGGGTGCCCTGCTGGGAGGGCAGGGAGTTCGGGCTGCGTGCCCCAGCGTGGGACAGCTGGCCAGAGGCTCTGACCAGGCTCTGGGCTTGCAGCACGGCGGGGCCAAGGTGCTGGAGAAGACCTTCGAGGAGTGGCTGCGGTACCGCGACGAGTGCCTGAGGAGGATGGAGAGTGAGCCCTACCCAGCAGGTACCTGGCTGTGCCCCGGCTTGGTGACAGCTGGGGCTGGGTTTTATCCCTCCACCAGCACCTCCGGGCCGGTTGCCTATGGTGGGATCTCAGCTGGGATGCCCAGGGCTGGGGTACCCCAGGGGCCCCACTCAGGGTGGTGTCAGCCCCGTGGAGGTGATGCCAGCGGGCTGGGCTGGCAGGGCTGGATGTGGCCGTGCCACCAGCATCTGACCATCATCTTTCCCCCCCTCTGGCGGTTGGAAGGACTCTTCTGCAACCGGACTTTCGACATGTATGCCTGTTGGCCTGATGGGAGCCCTGGCACCGCTGTCAACGTCTCCTGCCCCTTCTACCTGCCCTGGTTTGAGAAAGGTAACGATGACCTTCTGCCACCCCAGCTCTGGAAGCCAGGGCTGAGCCCTGCTGGGGAGAAGAGGCTCTCAGGGTTTCCCCTCCTGGCTACCGGAGGGAGAGAGGGACCCAGGGGGTGTGGGGACGTGTGGAGCTGGGTGGAACGTGACCCATTGTCCCAGGAGAGGGGTTTGGGGGAGCCAGAGGAGAACGTGCTGGTGCTTCGTGTCCGCAGTGAAACACGGGCTGGTGAGCCGGCGGTGCGGCACCGACGGGCAGTGGGTGACGGTGAACGGCAGCCAGCCCTGGCGGGACTACTCACAGTGCGAGGAGGAGATGGAGTCCACCATGGAGGAGGTGGGGTTCCCCGGGCCAGGGCAGGGGTGGGCAGGGGCAACCCAGCCAGAGCTGCTCCCCTGGGCTCACCAGCGCCGTGCTTACCTGCAGGAGGGTGCCCACGGGCTGATGGTGAGCTTCAAGGTGCTCTACACCGTGGGGTACTCGCTGTCGCTCCTCACCCTCATCTCGGCCCTGCTCATCCTCACTGTCTTCAGGTGGGAGTGCCAGTGCCGGGGGACGTGTTCCTGCTCCTCATCCTCCTCAGCTGGTGCTGGGTAAGCAGAGGGATGCGCCCACCACCCACCCAGACCCCTGGCACTCTCGCTGTCTGCAGGAAGCTCCGCTGCACCAGGAACTACATCCATGCCAACCTCTTTGCCTCCTTTGGGCTGCGGGCGACCTCGGTGATGGTGAAGGACGCGCTGCTGGAGAAGCGCTGGGGCATGGAGGTGGTGCAGGTGGCCGACTGGGAGGCCCTGCTGAGCCATGAGGCAAGTGCTGACCCACTCTCGATGCCGGGCTGGAATCAGGGTGGGGACCCTTGTTCCAGGGAGGGTCATGCAGCCTGGTGCCAACACCTGTGCAGCCCCAGGCACCTGATGGGTGAGCTCTTGGGGTGGCTTTGCTGCCTGGGCACCTGATGACCAGGTGGTGGTGGTCAGCTCTTGAGGTGCCTGTGCCCCCATGGCCAAGCTCTTAGGGCACCCTTGCTGTCCACGTACCTGATGGCTGAGATCTCAGGGTGCCTATGCTGCCTGTGTGCCCTCTGGGCAAGCTCTTGGGTGCCCATGCCCTAATTGATGAGCTCTTGGGGTGCCTGTGCACCCCATGGGCAAGCTCTTGGGGTGCTCGTACTACTTGTGCACCCAATGGCTGAGCTCTTGGGTTGCCTGTCCCCTGTTGGTGAGCTCCTGGGTCGCCCATGCAGCTGGTGGATGAGCTCCTGGGGTACCCACACTGCCCATGCACCTGATGGCCAAGGTCTTGGAGTGCCCATGCCCCTGTTGGTGAGCTCTTGGGGTGTCTGTGGATCCAGTGGGTGAGCACTTGGGGTGGCTGTGCAGCATCAGGCACCTGATGGATGAGGTCTTGGGGTGCCTGTGCTGCCTGTGCAGCCTCTGGGGAAGCTCTTGGTGCCCGTGCCCTCATTGGTGAGCTCTTGGATTGCCCGCTTGAGGTGCCTGTGCAGCATGGTGCACCCAGTGGGTGGGCTCTTGGGGTGCCCGTTGCCCCACAGCCACCCCACAGCAGGTCTCCTCTGGCAGGCGGCGCTGGGCTGCCGCGCAGCGCAGGTGCTGATGCAGTACTGCGTCTTGGCCAACCACTACTGGTTCCTGGTGGAAGCCGTCTACCTCTACAAGCTGCTCATTGGAGCTGTCTTCTCTGAGAAGAACTACTACCGGCTCTACCTCTACCTGGGCTGGGGTAGGGGCCACCCGGGCGCGTGTTGGGGATGGTGCCCAGCGTTGGCGAGCACCACGGCTCAAACTGGCCCCGGGAGGGTGCGGGTGGGGGCTCTGCTGACCCTGGGACAAGGTGCAACCTCTCAGCGTCCCCAGCCCCGGTTTCTCAGCTCAGGCGGGTGCTTGGTTTTACAGGGTTTGCTGTGTGACTTGCAGGGACCCCCGTGGTGTTCGTGGTGCCCTGGATGGCTGCCAAGTACCTGAAGGAGAACGCGGAGTGAGTGGGGAGTGCTGGGGGTCCTGCTGGGGTGCTGGGGCTCAGGATGGAGGCTCTGTGTGTCCCTGGTCCACCTTGCCAGGGCTGGCATGCTCGTGGCCTCATCCTGCACCCCCTGGCACGCTGTGACGGTGCTGCTCTCTGTGTGTCCCCGAGCAGGTGCTGGGCGCTGAACGAGAACATGGCTTACTGGTGGATCATCCGCATCCCCATCCTGCTCGCCTCCCTGGTAGGGGGGCACCCACCAGCCCCACAGCTTTTTGGAGCACAGAGCTCAGCTTGTGATTCCTGGTGCTGGAGGGTGGAACCGACTCCCAGCAGAGCCTGGGAGGGAGGGATTGGCCTCCAAGGCATCCCGCTAATTGCACGTGGGGTTGGGTGTTTGCAGCAGCTTGCACAGCTGGGGGAAGGAGGTCCCCAGGCACAGAGGGTGTGTGCTGAGCCCTGGAAAAGGGTGGCCCCTGCTGCTTCCCAGCCAGGGTTTGGCGATGGTGTGATGGGATGAAGAGCAGCCCTGAGGAACCCGGCATGGTGGGGCCTGTTGTCTCCTGTTGTCCCCAAGGACATGCAGCACAGCCAGGGTGGGCTGCAAGGAGTGGGGGCGCTGGGCTACACATGCCCCACGCTGGATGTTCCCCCCCAGATCAACCTGCTGATCTTCATGCGGATCCTCAAGGTGATCCTGGCCAAGCTCCGTGCCAACCAGAAGGGCTACGCGGACTACAAGCTGCGGTGAGTTGGGAGGGAGGGGGTGGGCGGTTTTGGGTCCCGTGGTCCTGACCCCACAGCCACATCGCCTCCACCCTGCTCCTCCATCACTCACGTCATTAGGCAACTGCCCCGAGACTGACCGAGAGCCGCCCCTCCGCCCCAGCCCCTTGGTACTCGCTGCCGGAGGGGACCCCTTATGCTCTTTCAGGTTGGCCAAAGCCACGCTCACCCTCATCCCTCTCTTCGGGATCCATGAGGTCGTCTTCATCTTCGCCACCGACGAGCAAACCACAGGCATCCTGCGTTACATCAAGGTGTTCTTCACCCTCTTCCTCAACTCCTTCCAGGTGAGGTGGGAGCGTGACATGTCCTTACAAGAATGAGGGGGTCCCTCTTCCAGCCTCCGTGGCTGGGCTGTGGCTGGGCTCAGGGAGGGGACACTGGCTCTCCCCACCCCAGCCCTGGTGCGGAGCGCGTGGTGGTGCCTTCTGCGCTCTCCAAGGCAGTGGTGGCAGGGGCACCTCGGCCCCAGAAGCACCCGGAGAGGGCCTGAGGACACTAAGCCATCCCAACCTTGGGAGAGGGGGTGGCGATGTAGGCTCACCCCCTGCTCTCCCTCCAGGGCTTCCTGGTGGCCGTGCTCTACTGCTTCGCCAATAAGGAGGTGCGTACCCACCACAGCTTCTCCGGCCTCGGCCGGTGGCTTTGCCATCCCAGCCCCTGCCTGGTCTGTGGAGAGGGCGCGGCCAGGGAAGAGCCCCTGCTCTCTCCCTCGCCACGACAGGTGAAGTCAGAGATGAAGAAGAAGTGGCAGCTCTGGAAGCTTGACCACCCTGCACTCTGCTGTGCCCAGTGACGTGGCCAAGGCAGAGGGGCTGCTGGCTGCGATGGGCACGGCCAGGGGGCCACGGGGAAGCCGTGCTGCAGCAGCTGGGAGCGGTGACTCGGCTGTGCTGCACTGGAGCTGCGGGAGGGAACATCTGAGCACCTGGTGCCTCCTCAGAACCACCTCACCCTGCTTGGGCTTGGTGAGCTGCTCGGGGAGATGCACCTGCTGCTTCCCACCACTGTCTGCACCCTGCTGCTCCCTCTGCTGGGATCCAGAGGTGCCCACGGGAAGCCCCTCCCATCTGCACCAGCGTTGGCACCTGTAGAAGAGGATCCCAGCAGTTGGAGAAGGAGCCTGGCCATCACCATTAGCAGAATGCAAGCAGTGGAGAACAGATGCCGCTCACCTGGCTCTGCAGCACAGCCCTGCTGTCCCACTGCCGGGTCAGACACCGCCTGCTGCCACCCGTGCCCTGCTCCGATGCAGGCCATCACCTTCCTGCTCTCCTTGCCCCCTCACCAGCACCCTGAGAGCTCCCAGATTTCCATCCCAGAGCGTCCCTAAGAGCAGCAAAGCTCTTAGCAAGGTGCTGCTTCTGCACCTTCTCACCACTCCCAGCACCGATGCAGAAGGTGACACCAGCACCTGCCTCCCTCCTTGCTGCTCTCCAGCTGCCCCAAACACCAGGTTTCCTCCTCTCCGAGCCCCTCCTCCAGCAGAGCCCCCCCAGAGCCCCCTTTGCCGCAGAGCCAGCATCGCAGGCACATGGCACTTCCTGCAGCCCTTGAGCACTTTGCCTGCCACCTTCACCCTGTGTTCTGGGCAGTGCTGCTTCTCCTTTGGTGACAGAGGAGGAAAAAATCACGAGCAAAGGACTTGAGAGCATCAGCCTGAGCCCAACCGAGCACGCAGCCCGACCACCTCTGCAGCAGGGAAAGTGGTGATATCTTGGGCAGGACCCACACTCGGCTCAGGAACCGTTTTGCTGGCACCAGGCTGGGTTGCACAGCTGGGTTTCAGGGGGTTTGCTTCCCAGGACGGTGATACAACATTGGCTGCCAACCCCAGCCAAGCAGCCGGGTGAGCCCTGGGAAGCCCAGTAGCATCTCCACCGCTGCAGAAGCATCCATGGCTGTGTGGTTGAAGCAGTGCTGCTCCCACACAGCTGCAGCCTCCTCGCTCACTGTGCCCACCCTGACACTGCTCCCAGTGCTCTCCTTAAGAACCAGGAGCACCAGATGCCACCCCCACGCCCTTGCTCTCATCTTCTCCAGCAGGACACACGTGCTCCAAAGTCTCTTGTTCCTACCACACACTGCCTCACCTTGCAGAAGAGGACATCCCAGGAGGCAGAAAGCAGCTTTTACTCTCCCCTACACGCAAGTGGATACAGGTGGTTCTCCCTTTCCAGCCCCCTTGCAGGCTCTGGGAGAGCCCCGGGCAGAGGCAGCTGCCCAAGGAGGGGCCAGCCTGGTCACAGAAGGGACAGAGACTGGGCCAGGCTCAGCTGCAGCAGGGTTCAAGAGAGTCACACAGGAGTTTTCCTGGATCGATGTAACCCCTGAGACATCGTTTTGCACATTAACTCTCTTCTCAGATGTAAATAAATGTTTATTTTCAGCAAGCAGAGCACGCTGCTTCTCTCTGCTCTGAGGGAGGAAAACAGCTCTTGGGCTGCAGCCGTGGGGGCACGATTCGCACTGAGTGTGCAGCTCCCGGGGTGTGAGAGGTACCCAGAGCCCCTGGCTCCAGGCAGCACCATGGTCCCCGCTCAGTGCAACCTGTAATGCGAAGGAGGGAACGGAGCTGGGAAAGGGGCTGTGGGAGCAGCTGAGGGACCTGCAGCTGTTTAGCCTGGAGGAGGCAGCTCTGGCTCTGCCTGCCCACCCCAAATTCCCACATCACCTAACCTGATATGCAAGGGCAAGGGCATCACCATTGGCAGGAGCCAGGCAGGGCTGGGAAGCCACAGATAAAGCAGCCCCAGACCCCCTGAGCACAGGAGAAGCAGCTGGAAAGCACCTGAATGTCCTGAAATAAATCAGTGAGGTTATTCATGATTCCACAACCCCAGCTCACTCCGGAGAAACCCCCACACAGAAACAGGTTTTCCAGTTTTATTATTTTATCCAAGTCAGCAAATGCTATTTATTTGGACACCTTAGGGTAGCACCAGACTCCCTGCTGCCCGCACAGCCACCCTTTCAGCAACAAATGCTATTTCAAGTCCTTTGTTTTAGGGACTGCCTCCTCAGGGCAGCACTGTTCTACAAAATCCCTTCCCTCAGGCTGCTCAGCACCCCTTTAAGCCTTCACAGAGGCACCGATTCTGCAGGGCTCTCCTTTTCCTCACTGCTGTATCTCTCACCTACCTTTCCCCAGGCGTCCCAGTCCATCGGCTGCACCACCTTCCCTCACCTCAAAGCCCTTCTCCCACCCTACAAGCTAGCACAGCCAGTCCCAAGTCTGTGTAGTCTCTCCTTCCACCCACTCTTGCTCCTGCACAGCTCACCCAGCTCCAAAGACACTGACTTGTTTCCCTGACTCTTGAGATGCTCCAGGCCCTTTTTTCACCTGGGTTTTGGTTGGGTTTTTTTCCTGCTTCTATGAAAAAATTTTTTCCCTTTCCCTAGAGGCATCTTGCCTTAAATTCAAGTCTGGGCTGCCACTGACAGCCCTGTCTGTGCAGCCAGTGACACCTCCAAGGCTTGGGAGAGGGCAGCACAAGCAGCCTTGGCACTGCCCGCCTTTCTTCCAGTAGCAGGGAATGAAGGAAAGACTGCAAAAGGCTCTTCCCAGCACAGCCTCAATACTCTGGGAAGCTTTTGGGGGTGCTGCCTTAGGAGAACAGGTGTAGGTGTTGGGTCATAGGTTGGACTCGACGATCTCAAAGGTCTTTTCCAACCTTATGATACTGTGAGAACAGGCTATACCTGTAAGAACTCCTGCAGCCTTGTCCCATTGGCACCAGGTGCCCACTTCATGCACCGTGGCACCTGCTAACGATGACCAAACAGCATCACGTTAGGTTTAACGAGCAGAAGGCAGCGCCCCGCAGCCAAGCACACTGCCCAGCACACAGAAGCAGGGCAGGTTTGCATCCGAGCGGGTCGTACCTGCCTCGCAGCCCCAGGAGTGGCCCTTGGAAGCAGGGACACACCAGTCTGGTGGGACTGAGAGAAGCCACCAGATGTAGCTCAGCCTTCAAGCGTGCCCGACTGGTCCCAGGCAGCTGATCAGAAGGGTGGGACAGCTCAAAACATGGAGCTCGAACAGAGCTTTGTATTTTGGCATCTGCAATCAGGGTCCGAAAAATTAAAATCAGAAGAAACATAGTTTCCTCCCCTTCCCAGCAAAGGGAAAACTACTTTTCCAGACTCATCAAGGCCATCACTCACAGACAGTGGGTTTTGCTGTTTGCTATTCTTTTTTCCCCCCAGAGGACTCAGCAACACGGGAACAGAGAAGTCATGCAACCATCAACACAAGTGTCACCAGAGCCCTTGTGGCTGCTGGTCCAGCTCCAGGCGCTGGGGCAGCCTCCCCAAAGAGGCAGCCTCTTCCTGCACTGTCTGCCTGCCCTATGAACACACCCACCCTGGCACCACAAGAATGCCTCGGCAGAACTCCTTCCAAATACTAAAGCCCAGAAATCAAAGGCAGGCAGTGGTTGAGGACCAAAGCTTTGCACCACAGCATCACTGGGATGTGATTGCTTTTTCTCATCTCCCATGTGGGACCAATCTATCCCTCAGTTCTTGTTCTGCCTGCCCTGGCACTCTGCTGCCCATCAGAGCCACAGGAGACAGAACAGTCTCCAGCTCTTCCTTTTCTCTCATGTCCTTCCAGGGCAACATCTGCCTTGCAACCACCGTCAATGTTGGGATCTTGGCACTGACAAACCAGACAGACAGACTCTGCCATAAAGCATTTACCACAAAAACGGGTTCTTTGGGACTGAATAACTTGATCAAAACAAACCTCTGTGGGAGGAAGAGTCAGAACACAACCATGGTGGGCGAGGTTTTGAAGCACAGATCTGGGATGGCAGCGGAGCAGATATTCCTGCTGGAGGTTAGGGCTGCACAAGCTTCACTGTAGCTCAATGAGCCAATGTTACAAACTCTACTCCCTTGACCCATCCACAAACCTGCCTTCCTTACTGTCCCAGATACACTTTCTGGGTCAGCTCCTGAGCAGCTACCAGCCCACCCAGCACAGAAGGGGCTGGGGCAAGTGTCAGAGGCTGTGGGGAGGACAGGATGTGGCAAAGGATAATTGATTGCTGTGGGTAACTGTCAGCTTTCTAACACCACACAGCCCTGAACAACAAGGGCTGCAGGAAGCCTAAGGCAGATAAACCTTTGGGGCTTGGTGCTTCTCCTCCTAACCAAACCTTTTGGTATGAACAACAATGATCCAGGGAACCCAGACAACCCAAAGAGCTGCCATGTTGTCTTCTGCTGTCCATCGCTGTCCCAGGCATGTTCTCTGATGGCTGAGACCTTCTTCCACGCATCCACCAGCTGCTGTGGCACTCTCAGCAGAGCTGTGGTGCTGCCAGCATGGCCCTCATGCTCATTCTCCCAGGCACGCTCAGCTTCCGGGTGGAACAGTCACCCGACGTCAGTATTCCTGCAGCCACCAGGAAAAAGAGGACAGTCACCCTTTCTAGGGCAGACGGACAAGGGGACTAAGGATTTTCCAAAAGGAAATCCAATCAGAGGAACACAAGGAACAGAGCAGGGCCTCAGTGTGCAGGCTACAAGCAAGCACTGGGTACAAGCAGTTGACAGCTGTTCCTTGCTGGGAATAATGATTTCCCCTCCTCTCCCAGCCCTCTGTTCCCACTCACCCTCCTGCTTTGTTACGGCTCTAGCCAGCTCTGCCCGGGGGCCTGGAGCCGCTGGAGGCTCTGAGTCACAGTCTGCAGAGCTTTTCCTGAAGATAAAGAAAAAACAATGTGAGCAATAGGACAACAAGCAGCAAAGAGCAGGCTGCATTCAGCCACCATTTTCCTGCCTTCTCCCCTGCAGCTTCCACAGCCCCAACAACAGCGGTGTCTTTGCTCTCTGACTGCCTGTCGCTGGGACAAGTTCCTGTCATCAGGAAACCAGGACACAGGCTTTGGGAACCACTCCACAAGTGGCTCTGACCACTGAGCAGGAGATGCAGGGGCACCGCGTACCCCCTTCTCTCAGCCTGGGTCTGTTAGCAGAGGATGAGGCAGTGCCCAAGATCTGCAGCGAGAATCTTAGAATGGTTTGTGAGCCCATCCAGCTCCATCTCCCACTGGATCAGGGGGCTCCAAACCCCATCCAACCTGGTCTTCACAGTATCACAAGGCTGGAAGAGACCTTTGAGATCATTAAGTCCAGCCTATGACCCAACACCAACACCTACTTGTCATCTAAACCACGGCACTAAGTGCCTCATCTGATCTCCCTTTAAACACTTCCAGGGATGGTGACTCCACCACCTCCCCGGGCAGCACATTCCAATGACCAACCATCCTTTCAGTGAAGAATTTTTTCCTAATATCGAGCCTAAACTTCCCCTGATGAAGCTTGAGACCACGTCCTCTTGTTCTGTCGCCGGTCGCCTGAGAGAAGAGATCAACCCCTGCCTGACTACAACCTCCTTTCAGGCAGTTGTACACAGCAATAAGGTCTCCCCCTCCTCCAGGCTAAATAACCCCAGCTCCCTCAGTTGCTCTTGAACACCTCCCGGGATGGGGCAGCCACTACTTCTCTGGGCAACCTGGGCCAGGGCCTCCTCACCTCATCACAAAGAATTTCTTCCTAATGTCTAATCTAAATCTTCCCCCTTCCAATTTAAAGCTGTTTCCCATTGTCTTATCACTCCATGCCCTTCTAAAAAGCCCCTCCCCAGCTTTCCTGGAGCCCCTTTCAGTACTGCGAGGCTGCTCTAAGGTCTCCCTGGAGCCTTCTCTTCTCCAGGCTGAACAATCCCAACTCTCTCAGCCTGTCCTCATAGGCTCCAGCCTTTGGATCACCTTCATGGCCTTCTCTGGACCCGTTCCAACAGTTTCACATCCTTATGTTGGGGATTCCAGAACTGGAATATGTGCAAGAAAATGCCAGGAACAACTCCAGAGCCTAAAGAACTCCCTGAATGAGCAGAGATTTTTAGGTCCCTCCAACCTACCACTGCCAAATCATCAAAAAACCTGCCCAGCCCTGCCTTCCCTCCAGCACAACAGTCACTTCCCACAACCAAAGTCCTTCTACACCTTACCCATTTCTCCCACGCACTCCTCCAGGACAGCTGACAGCTCAGGCAAGCTCAGAGACTTCAAGGAAGGTGGCCATCCTTCCAGCACTGCAAGAAAGAGGAATCAAACATTTTGTCAGTCTGCATGCTTCCTGCAACACAGAGCAGATGAGTTTGGTGTTGCTGTGAAGCATTCACACCCTGAGCAGCTCTAGTTAGGGGTTCCAAGTCACATGGGAAGAGAGCTGGAATCGCTGTGACAAACTGAGGGGTTTTCTGGCAATTCTATCATTTAAGAATATATTTTTTTAATACTGGCTGGGTCGTGTATTAAAAGAATCTCAAAGAGATGAAGTGTAGTGGACAGAAATCAACAGGATCTCTATTTGTAACACCTGAAGACAAGCAGCACCTCTCTAGAAGGGTGTCATGGCAGCAGGATCACTTGCTGGCTCCTCGCGATGGGGACCTGCTGGGCCAAGCCTGCCTAGCTGTGCCCAGCAGTTCATTGCATGGCCCAAACAGCACAATCCCCAGACTGGGTCAGAGAACCAACCACGGCTTCTGGTTCAGCCTCTGCCTTAGCGTGTGGGGTAACACAGACGAGTGCCCACGTGCTGCAGTGAAGAGAGGGGAAGCCACAGCCCTGTGAAGCAGGGCTGCCACTGGCTGCTTGTGCAACAGCTTTGCATCTTTAGCCACAAAAACCTGCCAGACTCCAAAACTTCCCACTTGCTAAGAAGCAAAAGGTACTGAGAACCTCTGCTGCAAAGTCCAAATGCCCTGGGTGTTTGAAATGCTTTCCCTGAGCAAGAATTTTTACTTTAAACTTAAGGGTTTGGCTGCTTGTTTGTTTCCAAATCACTTCTGACTTCAGTATTCCAGCAATGCAAGACAAGCACGTGGCTTTCTCCAGGTTCTCCTGCTGTTTTCCCACCCCCTGCACCCATGTGTGTAGTTTGAGAAGCTCTTTCTTCCTCACCTGGACGCTCACCAGGCCGCCGGCTCTCACCGGTTCCCAGCTGCACCTGTGTGTCCAGCACTGTGCCGAGTGCCTGCTCCTGGGTTAGCCGGGAGGACAGCTCTGCTTGACAGGATCTGCCAAACAAGACAAAGGGCATCAGAAGTGCACAGGGACACTTCTTGGAACAACATGCCGGTCTGTGCATTCCTGTGTCCTCAAGTACCTGCTCGGGGTGCCGAGGGACCGCATCTAACGCCCTGGGTTACAAACTGCTCCTTGTTCCTTCCCAGGAAGAGGAAGACATGCCCCAGACAAAGCTCGGGGCGCTCTCCACTGTTCCCCATCTCCACAGCAAACTCTGCCCCTGTCCACAGAGGAGCTGCGGGGGGAGAAGAGAAGTAGGGGGCGGGGTAAGCAGAAGAAAGCCCAAGCCAGGGGCTGTGCCTGGTTTATACAGGAATCAAGCCTGATCCAAGGTTTCTGACGGGTAAATGAAGCTACCTCAGGACAGGCATCGGGTTAAAGCAGGAGAGGCATGCAAAGTTCTCTGGCAACATCACACTATCAGTTCAAACAGCATAACCTCTGAGCACGGCAGGGCCCTCCTACCAGACAGCTTCAGCTCCTTTGTCAGGGCAAAAAGACAAGTGCTCTGCCCCTGGCAGCTGGGAGTACTCTGATCTACCGTCCCTCTGGAAGCCAGTCCCAGCTCCCCCTGGCTTGGTAGAGAGCAGGCCCTGGTCCCTGTTAGGCCAGAAACTATAGCAGTAGGACTAATGCCACCTTCAAGGACTCGTTTGTTCTATCAGGAGACTGAACAGTGCCCATGACAGAACGGAAGTGCAACTGAGGCAGGAAGAAAAGCACCACAAAGGATATATTAGGAGGAAGGGGAAGACAGAACTCAAAAGCCGAGATGTGAATGAACAGGGCAGGTTTTCCTGCTAGGTCTTAGTTCTCCACTAGCCAGGGCAGGACACTGCAAGTTAGAAACTCTTTCCTGCATTCACCTCATCACCAAGTTATATCCTGGTTATATCCTGTAAGCACAAAACACTAAACCTTTTGCTTCCAAAGGAGCTGAGTGCCTTCACCTTCCGAGAGACAGGAGCGTTTGGCATCTCTGAAAAGTCAAGTCATTTATAGCTTATGAATATGATTCACGCTTCACATCTGCTCACATGCCTGTGACTTTTCTACTACACAAAGTCAGGCAGGATCCAGAGTGGGTTCAGATGCCTGGTGAGCTCTCCTGCCTTACCCTTAACATCACCTGTAAGACTGCAATATGACCTCTGATCTCTGTACAGCTCAAATCCCATTTCCCAGTAACCTCAGTAACATTTTCTGGGAATGACTTACTTGATCTGATCCAGCAGGACTCCAGCATCCTTGGTGATGGCCTGCACCTCTCTGAGCTGGCACTGGATGGCATTCCAGGTCTCATCTCGCTCCATCAAACAGCTCTCAGCCACCGCACGCAGCTTCTGCTCCTGGCACACCTGGCCCTTCATCATCTCCACCTCTTCACACCTCTACAACAGAGGAGAATAGAGGATTAGGCTGGAAGTACCACACATCACTCCAGATGTGCCCGCTCCGACACCTCCCTGGAGCTCCTGCTGTTTTAATGCCTCAGGCAGCCAGAGGGTTCCAACAAAAGTGCACCCAACCCAGTGGGATAAGAAGCTGGATAAGGCTTGTATACTGAATAAAGTTTCTCTCCACACCAAGACCAGCCCCACGGTTACAATTCCTGCTTCCTCTCCATTTGCAAAGATCCTCAAGTAGGCAAATTTCCCAGATCAACAGAAGTCTGTTTGCTAATGACTCACAGCTTCACCACAGAAGTGACACAACTGAAGATGAGAAGGAATTCAATTTCTCCCACTCACCTTTTAGTCTTCAGGTGGATGGGAAACAAATGTAAAGACTTCACAAAAGCACAGAGCACACATAAGGAATGGAAAAGCTGCACTTATGGTGTTACCTGATCTACTTGACACCAAGTGCGTCCACTGAAAGTTATGTCTTTTCCTTTAGCCCAGGCTATTAGAGGCACAACACAAACATATGTTAGCGATTACTTACTGCAGCGAGACAAAGCACTGAGCAGCCCATGGCAGATGCCTTACCTTGTGCAGCTGAATGGCCAGTTCCTGCATCTCAGCCTCCAGCCGATCTGCGTAGGCCAGCTCCAGGGCATCACTGGGTGGCCGAGCGTTGCTGTGCCATCGGGCAATGGCAGAAGTCATCTTCCTCTTGGGTCCAAACAGACTGGTGGGAGAACGGCAAACTGTTAGGGAGCAAACAGTGCACCATCAAATACCCAAAATCCCAATGGAATGTCATGAGGACCTCTGGAGTCTCCTGGTTCCTCCAGAAACCTTCAAAACCAGGAGCCTGTTGAAGCCCAGAAGTAGGGGATATAAAAATCATGTGGCAGACAGCCAGCACAGAAAAGCACTCACTAAACTTTCCTGACCAGGTTGTATGTGCCATTTGTAAGAAGATAGATAAGAACTACATTACGGACACTCACGTGATGCCTATTTCCTTCAGATCACTCTCTGTGAGGGTCAGGAAGATCCGGAGGTCCACATCTTGCTCCTCAAACACTTGCAGATACTTCAGGCACCCGATCTGCTCAAGGAACGTGGCCAGGTCCTGCAGCCCATCCAGAACAAACTTATTTATACCCTCAAACACAAAAACATTGCCATGCCTCTTCTCACAAACATCTGCTTTCTCATGTTGCTGTTACGCCTTCCTGCGTTCTACCAGCATCCATGATTAATTACCCCCACCACAGCCAAGTCTGGCAGCACACCCACAGGCCTGAGGGCCCAGAACACCCTTCCACACAACAGCAGCACCTTAGCAAACAATTGTAAAAAAAGTAATTGCTGTTACACAAGCATTTAGGTTTGGGCAGAGTTGTGGAATCAAAGATGACAACTTCCCTTACATTTAAGGAGGCAAGAAAGCAGCTTAGGGATCCCTGGAAAAACCTGCCATGCTTGGTGTGTGTGACATCAGAGACAACAGTCCGTGTTCAGTTACCTGGGGCCCTGCGTAGGCAGGGGGCTCAGGAAGGATTAGGGGCTGAGCAGAGCCCCCGGCTTTCCCCGGGCAGTGGGTCCACTGGCTATCGCTGTTGCTATAGCGGTTCTTGGTCTTAAAGCTCTTGGCTTGTTTCCGACTAGGAGGGCTGTCTGCATGGTCAGAATCCTGAAAAAGGAAGGAGAGAACACACAAAATGTGAAGGTTAAGGATGATCTCAGGCAAAGACACCAGTACTGTTACAGCCAACAAACGCAGACTCAAGTCCCAAGCTCTAAATCCAGGCAGCAGCTCACAAACATCAGCAATGAAGACTAACAAAGATCTCATTAGGAAGAGCTGAGTTAAATCACCCCCCAGATGGCACCCTGGTACCATGTCTGGAATGGTATCAGGCTCTTGCAATCCCAGCTTAGGAAGCAACACGCCAGAGCAAGGAGCAATGCTGAATCCTTTCGTGAACCAACACAACGCACTGAGATTCCACCTTTGAGAAGCTCCTCAAGGTTGAGGACTTCTGCTCATGTTCAGCTGCATAACCCTTCTGCACATCAGCCCCAGAGCTGCCTCGAACCATGCAAGCTGTGACTGAGTAACTTCCTGAGTAACCTCCAGCCTGTTCCCCTTTTTGCAATTCCCAAGTGCCAATGCAGCACTGCTGCGTTTCTCCAGATGGCACCGTACCACCTGCTATCTGGCCAAGCTCAAAGAATGACCCAGCTCCAGCAAGTCACATTCTTCCTCAACTTTCTCTCCAAAATGGGTTCAGAAGCCAGAGAGAACTTAAAAATTACTGACTAGGCATCAAGTACCTGTTCTAGAGTGAATGTGCTCCAAGTTGGCTATTAGCCAGAGATAATCCATAATCTTCAAATATGGAAACTGAATTTCCTGTCCCTCTAATACTCCCTTCCCTCACCCAGCCAGGCACAGCGTCCTGTGGAGGTGGAGCCATAGTAGGCTGGGCAAGGGTGACAGCACTGTCCAAGCTGAAGGCAGAGAGAGGAAAACCAAAAGCCTCACCTCATTGCTTTCCAAGGAGCCCTCACTGCTGATTCCCAGGGCTTTTGGCAGGCATTCACTGCTACTACTGCTGCTCCTGATGGCTGCTAAGTTGTTAGTGAAGCAAATGTTATCCTCTGGAAAGGAACCGGAAAAAAGAACCTTGAGGTTGAGCTTCCTTACACTCAGTGCTGGTTTTGCCACACAACTATCAGCAAAACCTGCTGGGCGGTGCAGAGGAAGGAGAAATCCAGAGCAAAGCATCACGTACAGCACTCATGACAAGACAATTAAGACAGCAGTATCACATGTCTGATTCCAGGCACTAGTCTTTCTCCAAGAAAATACCACAGGCAGCAAGAAGACCAAGTATTTATGCTTCTGTGAGATTCTTGGTATTGCAGTGGGAAAGTGGATTATTACTACTAAGCCTGCAGTCCCATTACTTAAGCTCAGGAAAGGTCTTTCCTTGCTCCCAGAGGCAAAGCAGAGCCATGTTATCAATTTAGAAATTGCTCACAGATTTTTTCTTCATGCTTCTTCACAGAATGGTGTGGTTGGAAGGGACCTCTGGAAGTCAAGCGCGGCACTTCACAGCAGGTTGCCCAGGACCATGTCCAGAAGCATCTTCAAGGATGGAGACTCCACAACCTCTGCCACCCTGCAGCCACCCTCACAGCAATTTCCTTATGTTCAGAGGGAGCCTCCTGTCTTTCCATTTGTGTCCACTGCCTCTTGGCCTGTCACTGGACACCACTAAGAACAGCCTTGCCCCACCTTCTTCACACCCTCCCTTCACATTATTTGTACAAACCGAAAAGACACCTGCTCAGCTTTCGCTTTTCTAGGCTAAACTATCCCAGTGCTCTCAGCCTTTCCTTGTGAGAGATACTCCACTCCTCAACACCTTAGTGGGAAAGGAACACGCAGGCCAAGGGGTTGGTCTGACACGTGCAAGCCAGGTTATGTTCTCAGACAGTGACTCACCCCTGCTGCTGCTGCTCTCCACGTCCTGCTCATTAATCGGAGAGGTAACGTCCCGGTTCCGGATATCATCTGCTTCATAGCTGCCATCGTCATTGAAGGTAACGTAGCCCTGAGGAGGGACCTGCTCTGTGTGCAAGAGGAAGGGAGAACCAATAAGGATTACGATGCAGGTCCCCAGACAGGCTCTAGCAGGAAAAGCAACTACTCTGGGATTTGAAAATAATCAAAAGAGATGGCCTTCTCAACTAGAAGGTTCCATTTTCAAAAGCACACAGACAGACTAAGGAACGCCTGTGCTTCCAGCCTCCCTCACACACACATCAGCTGTACTTGATTTAGATGGTTACAGTGGAAAAAGTTAGAGGAAACGGCCTCATAGCAAAGATGCATCTTAAACAGGACCTTTCAGCATTTGCTCTCCACTTCAGACCCAAATGATCAAAGGGGAAAAACATTTGCTTGAGAGAGCAAAGTGCCAGCTCTGTCCCATCCCCAGCCAAGCACACCCTGTAAAATCAAGCCCTCTGCATCCATTTTAAAACATGAGTAGCATCCCACTATGGCTTCAGAAGCCGAGTATCATTCTGACACAGCCACTGCCTGTGGCACACGTGCATCTGCATAAAGAGAATGAACAGAACTTTGAACTTTCTCTGCCTGAGAAACACCTAGGGCTGTGACACTCATAACCATGGCATCCAGCAGTTGATGTCTGAACCAGGGTGATCTTTCTCCTGGCCTACTGCAAGGGTTTTATAATCTCATTTTTAGCAGTATTTCACGCATCAGGGAAGATAAATCTGACAAGCCTAGGAGCAGCGAGTTCACTTTTATGATCAATGATTTCTTGGCCTGTTTGGCCACTTCCTCTGTCATCAACTTGAGGAGGGTTCTCAGACTTTTGAGTCTACCTCAAAAAGGGAAGCTGGACTGTTCAAGAGCAAGGGGAACAGTAATGCAACTAAATAGCAGTGTTTATTCGACAATATTCCATTCATCAATATCCAGCCCTGACAAGAGTTTAAGGGGTTTTCTTTTCAAACCAGACACTGGACAACCTTGCATGTTGGTGTTTACTGTTTCTGCACGAGCCACACGTGAATCCCAAATCCAAAGCAAAAAAATGTTCGCACAGAAAAAGTTGCAAAGCTCTTGAGAGACTTCAAAGGACTCAGTTTGGCTTTTAACTATTCTCACCATAGCGAGACTGCTTCTTTCCCCCAATTCCAACTGCTGTTATCTTAGCCAAAGCCTGGGGCCCATCATGGATGCTGGGACCCTTGGTCCTACGCACAGGTCTCTGTCTCTGGGGAGCAGAACATGATTCATCTGACGAACTCAGCTCTTCATATTTTCCTGTAGTTCAAACAAAGATTGTTAGCAGCACAGTAACTCATTTGCCTGCTTTATTTGCTACTGGTCCTATAAATGCAGTGGGAAAAAAGGGAAATGTTAAAAGAGGGAAGGCAAAACAGTTTAACTATGTCAAAGAAGAGTCAGCATACAAAAATAAAAAGTTGCATCTATGCCTCTTCTCTCCTTAGAAGTGCTGGTATTTCCAGCACAGACCAGCCAGTAGTACCCTATACATGTAGTATTTTACTTTCAAAATACCAAGCACCTCTCTTCAGGTTCTATCTTAAAATACACAAGCTAAAACATCTGTTACCTGGACCCCTGCAGAAGACCTTGGGCACCGGGGCTGCATGCAAATCTATCAGCCCCACGATCTTCGTATGTCCGTACTTCATGGCCAATGTCCGTGCTGTGGCTCCTGTGTTATCTCTGACATCTGCCTTCACTCCCTAGAGAAACACACATGTACATAGCAGAGGGCACTACACATGTAGGAAAAATCAAGGGAGCCAAAGAACTGTCTTGGTTCCTCCCAGCCCATCAGAAATCCAGGCTGACCTTTTTGGTTCAAATTCCACTAATAACCTTGTTGCCTTTCCAGCTGTCCACAGTCTCTCCAACCCCTGAGTGCCAAGCAGCCCTGGTAAGTGGCTCCCTGCACTGCCACAGGGACCTAGTTTGTTTTATCTCAAAAGTGTTTTGAGTTGCTGCCTCCTTCTGGAAGTAACCGGACTAGTTACACCGGATATCAAAAAGGAGTCAGCATTGAGACCTGTGTGCTTATTAAGCTTTTGGAGGCAGAAGATGCCCACCAGCCCAAGCACACAACCCTGTAAACATAACACGGAGTAGCTGCTTTCTAATTCAGTCATTCAGTTACAGCTGAGCAGTTAGACCATGCTCCTACTCATGCAAGGCCAGCGTACAGTCAGAGTACTGGCTTTCAAAAAGCAGATACTTTCAGAACAGCTGTGGAATTCTGGAACTTCAGATCAGAAGTGACTTCTATCAAGGATCAAAAACGCTGTAAAAAGTCTAGTGTCAAATGTATAGTTCTTCCTCCAAGGGCTGGAACCCCAGATGTTCAGCTTTATAGGAACTGTCTAGACACTTACATGATTGAGAAGATACTGAACAATAATTTCATGGCCAGAAGCAGCTGCTTCCATCAGAGGTGTATATCCACACACAGGCTCTCTAGAGAGAGAACAAACACGCACACATGGGCTGGAATAATCACAGGCAAAACACGCTGCAGTCTTTGCCATACTTCAGTAGTGCACCTCCAGCCTCCGCCCTCAGCTGACCACGAACTGCACCATGCAGGGGCTGTTGTGCTGCGCTCTGGTCTATCTCAGCACAACTCCCAGGGGAGACTCAGGAACTCTTATTCTGTTGGCTGCACAGCAATAGATTACTCGTCCAGTTGCAGATCTGCCCCTCAGTAGCAAAATCAATTTTGCAGAAGCTAACAAAGCAAAAGCCTCTGGTTGACCTCAGGCAATTCAATATGCATCAATGTACGGGCAGCTCCCAAGGCATGGGAATGCTCTGCACACTTTAAAAAACCAAACTGAACTCCAAGTACATAGAAAATTCAACAGGAAGGCTCACAAAGTACACTGAAGTTCAGGTGGTGTTGCAACTGCTTGATTTCAGAGTTTAGCCTATAATTAAACAAGTAGGAAATCTAATTTAGTTAAATAAACAGTGACAACATGTTGTAGGCTTCGCTGTCCAGTTTGTGGGTCACCTACCCTTGTAGCAACTAATGGTGTGCCATGCGTCCTAGGGGATAGGAGGAAAGGAAAGCAAAGCAGGTATCTCCTCCCTATCCACGTTCAAGTACAGTCATATGCCAACTGCTGCTTTCATACCTGAAATGAGGTATCTCTTGAGAAACGAAACAGACTCCTCCTTACTTGCAGTTGGCGTTTGCCCCGTTGTCCAGCAAGAATTTGACCATCTGCTG
The DNA here is from genome assembly GCA_033558235.1 of Neomorphus geoffroyi. NCBI lineage: Eukaryota > Metazoa > Chordata > Aves > Cuculiformes > Neomorphidae > Neomorphus > Neomorphus geoffroyi. The sequence continues at coordinate 10,176,551 of JAUMJM010000038.1, forward strand.
ATGTCCAGCGCTGGTGCAGTGAAACAAGGCAGTCCAGCCATGGATGTCCTTCATCTCCAGCTCTGCACCTTGCTTCAAGAGAACAGAGTTTTCTTTACTTCACCCCCTCTGCTTGGTTCTCAGCCACCGCCCCTCTGCGCTGTGGTACCAAAGAGTTTAAACCCCCTGTCAGGAAGCTGAACTTGCAACAGAACATAAATTGCACACTTTGGTGCAGCTGGTGGCGAACTTAAATAGATAAAGCCACACCACATGGCTTATGGGATACACACCTGTAAAAGAAAGTAAGCAACGCTTTCATTTCCACAGCTGGAGGCCAGCATGAGCGGCGTCTGCCCCTCTGGTGTTGGGATGTTCACATTCACACCTGCTTCCAGCAGCAGGTGCACAATGGTGTCGTGGCCAATGTAGGAGGCATACATCAGCGGAGTCCAGCCACCACAATTCCTCTTGTTTAAATCCAGATCTCCCCTAAACAGAAAAGGATTCAGCTGAATGACTGTCCTGGACCTGTAGATGACAGGATTCCTGCAGCCCCTGCTACCATCACGGCATTGAAAGAAGCCTGAAAAGAATTCTAGCACTGAAGCCTGCATGGGAACTCCTATTGCTGCAAGAACAACTTCCACCAAATCACTAAAGAGATAAATTTATGGGCATGGCTTAAGAACACTCGGGGAGTTCCAGTGCTGTGTCCTGCTGCAATGTTAGACCAACCTGTACAGCAGCCGGTGACAAACCACAACTAGCAGTCAGCAACCACAGACCCATGCCCTCCCCGGCTCCTCTTACCGCTGAATGCACTCCTGCACCACTTCACACTGCCCAACGGAGGAGGCTGTATGCAAGTCCAGGGGAACATCCAGTTCTTCCTGACAGATCATCTGACCGACCCCGTGCCACATGGAAAGACTGCGGCTCAGCAGCTCAGACTCACTGGCCTCATCGCTCAGCTCCGACATCCCGCCCTGGGCAAGGAAAGCAAAGTAGAAGCATCAGCTGCTGACCTCCACTTTCTATAGAACAGGGCATCACGGGTGCTGCAGCTCCAAGGTGCCACGGACTTGGAAGGCGACTTGGAAGGCGGAGACATAGCATTTCAAATTCCTACCTCTTCTTTGATCGCCTCCTTAGCCTGAAGCAATACAACTTGCTGAGTTTTTGCTGGCAGTCCTTCCTTGCTGCAGTGGATTCAGGGATTTGAATACACTGGAAAAATAAAAGCCAATAATGTTAAAAATCATCTTTCAAACCTCATTTTAAGACTTCAAAAGCACTGGCTTTATTTCCTCCCCTTCTAATCAAAGTATGCCTAAGGCAGCTTTGGATTCCCTCAAACTAAATGACTATTTAAGCGCTGATGGCATGCTTAGTGTTCTACAAAAGGATGTAATTCTTGGTCTTCGTGTTTTATAATTCAGAGAGAATTAAGTATTCATGTGTCAGATATTCCTGGTCTTTCACCTTCTGTCTTATATTACAGCATAGCCCTGCTTAAATTAAGATATGGTCATTAATAATAACAACTGCCCATTCCTCTCAGTAGTTAATATGAACTGCATAGGGTACACACTTCATTATGTCATCAGGTTGCAAATAGATGGTTTCTACCCTTTATTGTTTGAGCACTTCAGAAGCAGCCCAGTCCTGTCTCCATGAATCCTGGAAATGGCTGAAGCCCTTTGAGCAACAGCACACCTGCCCATTCATTATCTGAACACAGCCGCTGTCCTGCAGACAGGAACTTAATTATGAAGCTAGCACAGTTCCATGACTGTCTGAAAGGTTTATTTCCCATTCCTAGCCTCAAGGAGCAATTGAATTTTAATCATTTTAACCACTTGCAGGATATTGTTCTGGTTTGGCATGTCATAAAATGCTGTTGGACTCAGCTACATCCATCATCTGAATCTTCTTTCAGGCTACATCCAAGTCAACCCAACGGGAAGCACCTTTCCCTCCCTTGTAGTCTCACTGCCCTTGATGCAGCACTTCTAGGGTTTGCCTGGTCCCACCAGCTACTGTGTTGTAAAGTATTCTTTTTCCTGATCATATCTTCCCAGTTCAGTTCCTTAGACTGATTCACTCCAGAGCCTTCCAAATGCCAAATTTGGCATCAGGGATGATTAAAAGGGAAGAGGAACACCATTTTCAGCATCAGTTGTGCTTTAAAGGAATCTAAACACTTTAAACCCATATTCCTATTTTCTAAAGGATTGGGAGTCTGTCTCTTGCAAGGACCAGCCTCTTTTCTTACAAGATAAACAGAACAACTTGAACTCCTGCCTCTGCACAAACCATGAAATAGTTTGGGTTGCAAAGGACCTCAAAGCCCATACAGTGCCACCCCCTGCCATGGAAAGGGACACCTCCCACTGGGTCAGGGGGCTCCAAGCCTCATCCAACCTGGCCTTGAACCCCTCCAGTGATGGGGCAGCCACCACTGCTCTGGGCAACCTGGGCCAGGGCCTCCCCACCCTCACAGTGAAGAATTTCTTCCTAATGCCTAATCTAAATCTTCCCGCTGCCAACTTAAAGCCATTCCTCCTTGTCTCATCATTATCTGCCCTTGTAAAAAGCCCCTCCCAGCTTTCCTGGGGCCCCTTTCAGTGCAGGGGAGGCTGCTCTAAGGTCTCCTCGGAGCCTTCTCTTCTCCAGGCTGAACAACCCAAATCTCTCAGATTGTCCTTGTACAGGAGGTGCTCCAGCCCTCAGATCATCTTCATAGCTTCCTCTGGACTTTTTAAAACAGTTCCATATCCTTCTCGTGCTGGAGATTCCAGAACTGGACACAGTACCCCCTATCTGGATCCTTTCTCCCACACCTCACTTTCCCCCCCTCCTTCTTCAGTTTAAGACTACAAAAACACCACTCATTCTATCCAACCCGTGTGTGCTGGTAATCAGTGATTCCCTTCTTAAGATATCTGCAAAAGCACCTATTTTACCTAAAAGCAGCAATTTGTATTACACTCTATTACCCAGAGGCCTCAGGGAGAACATACAGGGCTGAAAGCAAATGAAAAACCTGAATACCTGATACTCAAAATAAGTGAGATGTAAATGGGTCATAAGGGACAAAGGAGTGTTTCTCTCTACGACAGATTAAAGGTACCCTTGGAAGGCAAAGTGTTTGCAGTTAAAGGAGGAACGATCAGGACGGTTTGCAGAGGCACGTTAGACTGAAGTGGAGCTCACAGGTCTCTCTGCAGACCCCCTTGCTGACCAGTTACGTTAATTACAAACCCTCAGATGTTTGGTCCTTACCAGAACCAGCCCTGCACCAGGTACCAGTTACCAACAAAACCTTGACAAGCTGATCCACAGCAAACAGGACAACAGTGACACAAGAGTGAGGTTACACTCCAGAATATTCAAACTCCCACCCTCATCCCTACCACGTTCACTGTGCTCTGACCGCCCACGTCTTTATTTAACACGAGATTTCTGCCTAAACCGGAACACGGTATCACCAGAGAACATACAGAGGAGAGCTGAGCAGAACCCAGAGAACAGTAAAAGTGATCAAAGCCCTAATGAATGAAAAGAAAAGAGCAGCTGAAATGAAAATAGGGTTGCCTGGACTGAAGAGGAGACAATTGGAGGGGATGCGTGATAACAGCCTTCAAATACGTCAGTGGTAGCTGCTGAGGGGGCAGAAATGCTCTGTTCCATATGGCCACGGCGAATATAATCAGACACAACAGGCTTCAGTTGTAGCATGGGAGATTTTAGATAAAGACCACAAAAATCCTTGTAAAACCAAAACCAAAAGTACAGGGATAGATTACCAGGTTTGGTTGCTAAGAATAAGTTAGAAAAACACCTTAACATTTACAAGCTGTTCTCACTTTGTGGCAGAACAATTAGGTTGTCAGTTGTTAGAGATGTTCCTCAGTCCCGGGAGAACATTACTATTAAATAGCCAGGTGCTGATGTATGAAATATAAATATCAGGATCAGAACTCTACTGCTGGGACTTGGAGCAGGCAGCAAACACAACGCTGCCCTGGGTTCAGAGAGCTGACTGAGTAGATGAGGAAACCAGAAGGCAGGAAAAGAAATATGCTCTAAAAATTTACAATGAAAGCTGCAGCTTAGTATCCCTTTAGGAGAACAGCCTAAGGAACAAGTGACAGGAGACAAAAGATTAGCGGAAGAACCATACTAAAATAAATAGGAGTTGACTGGAGAAGAGACCGAAGCAACCAGTCCCCAAACACAGAACTAATCCAACATTGCTTATTAATTACCACTCATCGGGCACCATTAAGCCACACTAGCTCTGCTAAATTCCCTCTCTCACAATCCTTTTCCACAACCACAGGTAACATCCACACATGTCCTTCCATCCCAGAAGACACCCAAGAGAACACAAGCATGACGGCTGTAGTTCCCAACAAACAATCACACACTTCACTTCTGACTTAGTTCTATGTCCACTAAATTCCGCAGCAACCTACTGGAGGAAAGAAGCCTCGTTACCCCCTTGTACAGGTAGAAAGAGTTGCTACCACCAGCTTAGTCACAGGAAACGCTCTCAGAGCCAGAACACCTCATTTCACGCTGCTGCTGCCCGAGCACAGCCCCCAGCACACATCGCAACTGCCGGAACCCGCCAGGCGCCCCAGGATATTGTGGTGCGCGAGAAGCAGCGTTCCTGCCGCAGGAGCGCCAGCTGAGGCCCCCCCATCACCTCGGTTCAACCCTACACACGCCCATAGGAAAGCTGGAGAGGGGCTCTGGATCAGGGAGTACAGGACGAGGACAGGACGAGGGGAAGGGTTTCAGCTGCAAGAGGGGAGACTGAGATGAGATCTCAGGGAGAAATGTTTTACTGTGAGGATGGGCCCCCCCCCCAGATCGGTGCTGGTGACCTCAGCTACCGGACCACGTGCCCACAGAGCCCGGTGACCGCTTAACGAAGGCCCCATAAAGCGGCCACGCCCAAGCCAGGCCCTCCTTCCCGCCTCGCAGGCACTGGAGAGCAGCCCCTGCCCCGCCGCGCCTCACCTGCCACCAGAACGCCGCGACCGGAAGCTGCTCCGCCCGCGCAAGGGATGCCGGGAGCCTCGCAGGACTACAAATCCCAAGAAATTCCGCGGCTGGACAGACACCCCACCCCCTTGAGGTGACGGGCCAATAGATGGTGGCGCTCTGAGGGGGCGGGGCGAAGGGCAGCCAATTAGAGTGCGGGCCCCGCGGGAGGTCTTGGCAGGTAGGGAGGAGGAGAGGCGGTGGCTAAGGTACGGATGGGAACTATAAAAAACCCCCAGAAGCGATACGTAGAGGGCACAACGACATCGTAGAAGCCTCAATCGCATTGCTGCTGGCTGGCGCCTCCTTCTTTTTTAATTAATCTTCTAAGTCGCTTTGGTTCGTTTTATAACTTTGCCAGGACCTCCGGCTGGGGTGGGAGGTGTGCTGGGCTTGGGGGGGGCGCCTGCTGCGGAGGGGGGTGCGCATCAAGGGAACGGCGGACGGGAAGCCGCCGGTCGCCATGGCGACGGGGGCGCTGGCGCAGTGCGCGCGCGCCGGCCACGCCGCCATTTTGGGTGTTGAGGGCGGGCGCGGCCCCCCGGCTGCCGTCAGGGCCGGCCGGGGCTGAGGGGAGGGGCTGCGGGGGCTGTTTGCACCCAGCACCGCCCCGAAAGGCAAAGGTTTGTGTCCTACCATCACCTGCGCCTCCTCCTGTCCTTCGGCATAGCCCGGCTGTGGCCGTGAGGGGACACGTGGGCCATGGCAGCACAGGGAGGGGCAGGTGTCGCCTCTGGGTTGGCCCAGGCTCTGTACAAAGCGCCCCTTGCAGCTCCGAAGCGAGTGTGGGTTTGCGTGCCCAGGGCACCGCTGGGTCCCAGACAGAACACAACAGAGTTACACAGTGAGCTGCGTCCCAAGGGACCTCAAAGCCCAGCCAGTTCCAGCCCCTGCAGGACACCTCCCACTGGCTCAGGGGGCTCCAAGCCCCATCCAACCTGGCCTTGAACACCTGCAGGGAGGGGAGGTGCCCCTCTGCTGAGCCCCCACCTGGAGCCCTGTGTTCAGTTCTGGAGTCCTCAGCACAGGAAAGACCTGGAGCTCTTTGAGCGAGCCCAGAGGAGGCCATGGAGATGATCCAAGGGCTGGAGCACCTTCTGTATGAGCACAGGCTGAGAGAGTTGGGGTTGTTCAGCCTGGAGAAGAGAAGGCTCTGAGGAGACTTTAGAGCAGCCTCCCAGTACTGGAAGGGGCTCCAGGAAAGCTGGGGAGGGGCTCTGGAGCAGGGAGTGCAGGGACAGGATGAGGGGAACAGTTTTCAGCTTCAAGAGGGGAGACTGAGATGAGATCTTGGGAATAAAAGTTTTTCTGTGAGGGTGGGGAGGCCCTGTCCCAGGTTGCCCAGAGCAGTGGTGGCTGCCCCATCCCTGAAGGTGTTCAAGGCCAGGTTGGCTGGGGCTTGGAGCCCCCTGATGCCGTGGGAGGTGTCCCTTTCCATGGCAGGGGGTGGCACTGGGTGGGCTTTGAGTCCCTTCTGACCCAAATCATTCCACGATTCTATGAAATTATAGTGACAGTGTGATGGGTATGAACAATTATGTCAGTACTGAGCAAAAGAGTCACAAACCTCTTAACCTTCCTCACCAAAGAAATTATTTACTCCCACGTTTGATTCCCCAGGAAACCACGCAATTGTAGCATAAGATTAAAAAGCAAAGTTTTTGCATGAGGAATAATTATCTAACTTGTACAGCAACAGTCCCTACTGTGTTGTCTCAACTCCTCATGTATGTCAAGAAAAACGTGAGGAAAGACTATGCTTTATCAACACTTTGAGCGGTCAGAATCCAAAGGCATTGCTCCTTTCAACCATTTCTACACAATCCAGTGTCAAAAAGCAAACATAATTCATTTTATGTATCATCATTTGAATAGTGAGGAAGTGAACGTGAGACAAATAGGAAAGAGGAGGAAAGACCAGCTGGGAGCAGAGGTTTCAGCCTTGCCTTCGCTGCGTATGTTCTCTCTCCCTGCAGGCAGGTGGAGTGCACTTTCCTGGGAACACCGAGTACAAGTCAGGCCAGCTAAGAATCCCAGAAATTATATATAGGCCCCAACAAGGGGTGCATATGGTGAGCAGGAAGCTCTCAGCCCTCTGAACTCAAGAGGGAAGGAATGACTCCAAACCCACAGATTTTTATTATTCACTGCTGACAGTGAAAACCTTGGGAGGGCTTAGAATTCTGCTGACCCTGACAGCATGTGCTTGGTTCTTGCTTTGTACTGCTGTTATCCCTTGTGTTCTCTCCTGTGAGGTGTGCTTAAGCTCCACTTTCCTTTATTTGAAGGGAAGCGGTTCAGATGGCCTCCGAAGGGCAAAGAGAGAATCCAGAGCACGCATCGGAGCCTCCTGCAGCCCCTGTTCAGAGTGACAGAACATGGCGATGGGGAGCCATCCTCGCTGCAGTGAAAGATCAGCTCCCATCTCTGGACTCCGATACATCCACAGTAAGCATCAGGATTGGCCTTTCCTCACTGTCGCGCAAAAAAACCTCTCAAAAGCAAGAGAAGGTTGCCTAAGCCTTTCACTGCTGAGCGGCGAGTGTGGCATCATTGATAGGCTCCTTGTTCTGACTGTTGCAACACGGTGCGTTTATGCACAGCCTCTTGGATTATCTCTCACTGTAACTGCCATTTCCTCTCGCTGTATTCTTTGGAACCAGAAAATGGGACTGATTTCTCCAGACAATAAATATTTCTAGGTTGGGAAGAGCAGGGTAGTGGGCATCTTGCAGAATTAACCCACATCTCTTCTTAGTTTGTTCAGGGAAAATACAATATGATAGAAGCTTACTGCTGCTTTAAAATGAAATGATAAGGTTTGATGCTTGAGAGCGTTGTGCTACTTAGTGCAATAGGTACTTGTCAGACAATAGGCCTGTGACTACAGTGATAAAAAAATGATACTCCTGAAGACTTTGTGGTCCACTGGAAAAAGCATTTGGCAGATATTTCCATCCTGAATTCTGCTTTTTTCCCTGTCTGTAATTCACTGAAAGCCATGTTGCCTTTTTATGCTTCAATTTGACCTGCAAAGAAGCATGATACCACTAATGTTTTAATATAAAGCATAAGATTGGTAGATATTTGCAGTATTCTTCACCATTACAGGTGTTTGACTTGCTGGGTCTTAGTGTCGGGGACAGGCTGCCTCTGGGCTGCTGGCGATCTCTGTTCACAGGACAGCAACATCTGGTGCAAATAATTAAGTGCCTGCCTCTCTAGTCTAGCTCTGGCGTTGACTTTTCCAATGTGATTAAATGTCTTAGGACTCGATTATCGGTGGCCTTTTGTACAAATCAGAATATTTTGTTGATTTTCAAACATGTCTAAACTTGGAAAGATATTTTTGAACCCTTAAAGTATCTATTTTATTTTAATTTAATGTGGCCCTTAGTGATACAAAGGGAGTCTTGTGAGTCGGGGAAGAGCCAGAAATGCCTCCATGGGGCATTATTTATTAGTTATTATGATGATGATGTTATTATTTATTAGTTATTATTAATTAGTCATCAGAAGCAGTGTGATCTGGTGGGTAAAGTGTGGGTACAGATTGCATGACTTGTTTTCTGCACCTAGCTCTATCACTAACATGCTGGATGAGTTCTGTTGCCTCATTCTTTCTACATTCTGGTTTGGTTGTTTTAAAACCCCACTGCTCTCTAATGTGTGTCTGTAGGATATAGGTTAAAGCTCAACACTCACGAGTTATTTTGGGGCATTCTTGTTGTACAGCAAGGTTAAGACAAAGAGACAGCTTTGTGCTTTTTTGCCAAACACCATTCTGTAACTCTAAATCACGTCGAACATTTGTTTACATAAAAACAATCTCAAAATTCTCTGTTCCTCTTCCATGTGGAAAAAATTTCCTGCTGAAGGAACTGAGGCAATCTGTTTGGCAGTTAGTGCTACCCTTAACTTGCATTCAAAGGATCTGGTTGTATAATTCCAGTCTTGCTTTAGTGTGAAACAGTGGCCTGCTGAGTCTGCAGTTGCAGCGCTGCACCCTTGTCCCAGCGGTTTCCACTTGTGTGAAGATACATTTGCACATCTGAGATCGGTAACCGCAACGTGCTGTAGGTTTGCGTTCGAAAAAGGCACTGACAAATGGGTTTTATGCCCCAAAGTGCCTTCATTACCCTGATATGTAATTTGTTAAGAGGAGAAAAGTTCTGTTGCAGTTTGCTTCATGCTAAGAAAAATTAATTACACCAGACAGGGAGAATTCTCCGCAGTGTGAGTTGCTGAAAATGCACACCTGCAAAGCAAAGGGCCGAGCTGGAGACCTGTGTCCTGACTGCTGAGGAGCTGCTTAATCTCATGATGCTGTCTATGCATAAGGATTCATATCTTATGTTCAGAAAAGAGATTTTCAAAGCTGTGTAAACTGTGCAATCAAAAATAGATACTGCTTTGCATCCTGAATAGTGAGTGTCAGTGTCCTTATTGCACATTAAGCCTTCGTGACCCTACCCAGCCTCCGCGGAGGCTCCTGCCCTGCTGCCCAGCAGCTCTGGGCTTTCAGTCTTTGTTGAAGCTGTGCTGGAGGAGCACTGGTTTCTACTTATGGTCCTGCTTGGTCCAGACTTGCACCTGTGAATTGACTTTCAGGCTTGATGTCTCCCCTGCCTCTTTGCTGCCATGTGATGTGGGTTCTTGACTCCATCTGGTCACAGCCTCCTCTTCCACCTTTCCATTTTTGTGCTTCGCCTCCCAGCTCTTCAGGGAGCAGCCCCACTCTTGCTGCGCTGTAGTGGTGAAGAAGGTGGCACAAAGGGTTGATTGGGAGTTAGAGAACTTGCCCGCTCTTGCCATCACTTTGCTCAGAGGGACATTAGTCATCACCCTCCGTGGTAATTCAGTGTTTGACGTGGTTTTTACAGTTGTGCCATGCTCTAATGTTGGGCCACTGTAAGACAGCCGAGCTTGCTGAGTGTTGGGCTATAAGGCTGTCTAGTCAATATGTGACTGAACTCCAGTCAAGTGGTAACAACATTCAATTTGTTGCTAGAAACAGATTTTTAGGTGAGTATTACAGGCTCTCATTTAATTTCCCTTTTTTTTTTATTTGCAGTCTGATTGTGAAAGCGACGGGGAGCTTTTCATCTTCCAGCGGGAACACCCAAACTTAATTCCTGACCTATCAGAAGAACTGATGGAGTTCTCCCTGGAAGACTCAAACCTGCAGGTTGGTGACTGTTCTGTATAGGCCGTGCTGCTGTAACCCCCCTCTCCTGGTTGTCTCCTGTGTGGGCAGCAGCTGTTGTTTGACTCATTTGACTGAATTGTGTGGTCAAAGAGCATAGACCCCAGTACTTTCTCCCACTAGAGATCTTTTTTTCCCTTTATATAATGACCCTTCTAAGCTTTTTCTGCTCTGGAGACTTTAGATCTTTTTTGTCACATCTCTTTGCAGTTTTTTGCTATTGTCCTTTCAGTGTTTCTTTTCCTGTGCGCTAATTGTAACACTGTGCAGTGACTCCTGATTTTTTCAGGGTTTGGAATAGTTTAAGCTGGCATTTTATGTATCTAGAAATGTAGAATTAGTTAGAATGGTGGCTCCTAAATAAAGAGGATGAGTATGAAGTTTATGCTTTAAACAGCTTCTCTGCGAGAAAATGATTACATTGCTTCAGCAGTGCTGAAGATCAGCCACTGTAGGAAGCTTGAAGAGAAGCAGCTGACCCTACCATTCCGTCATGGGAAGGTTAATGTCGTGCTGCTTCTCCTAGTTGTTTATCTTGGTGTAGGAAGTGTCATATGATAAGCACATGTAAGGAATATTAACGTCAAGGATGACATTTTTCCTGAAGTTATAGTTCCTGAAAAGCAAACAGCCCTACTGATTTCCATGGTGGATGTGGTGTGTGCTGTTACTAGATGGTGCTTGAGTTGGAGCTGCTGCCTGCCAGTTGCTTTGTTTTGGTTTAATGTCAGCTTCTAAAGCTTAGGGAGATGTGACTTTCTGGATGTTTCTATTTTCTCTGCCTGTAGCAAACCCAGGAAACAGAAAGACACCCAATGGAGACATGGAATGGAGGTGTGGAAAGTTTTGGCTTTCAGAAGAAAACAGATGGTGCCCAAATCATAGCAAACGAAGATGTACAGATGATGAAAGATGAGACTTCCAATCTTGCCAGCCATGCTGAAGAAATTCCAAGCCAAAAGGGAGCTGTTCTTGAAGAGACAGATTGCACAGATGACCTTGAAGTTAAAGAACCAGGTAGGAGAAAGGCCAGGGAAAGAGGAATCTCTTGGCTTAATACAGCATTGTCTGTGGAAGGGCTGGAAGGTCGAAAAGTCAAAAAAGAGAGAAGAAAACTGATAGAGACAAAGATATTCTCCAAAACAATTCTGGAGCCATCACCAGGCCACCCAGGTCTGGATGTCAAGCTTCCCTCGTGTGGCATTAGCAACAATCTAGAAGGAATTCCTAAAGAAGAAACGTCCTCAGCTGATCACCTTCAAGAAGCATCCCGTTTGTCATTGCGGGTAAGTGGGCCAAACAAAAGGTTTCGGGGTGTGCTGCTTGTTGAGTAGAGGGCACAGGGCATTGCTCGCAGAATCCTGCTAAAATAAGGACTTGAAATGCCAAATTCTGCACAAAGAAGTACAATGTTCTTCATTGTTTTAACTGTTGTCCTGGATTTGGGGTTTGTTGGGTCATGGACTTGTACAAGCTGCCAACAAACTGTCTCATCTTTCAGGATGTTGAGAAGTGGAATCCAGACAAGATTCTTGAGGAGGTGGAGCAGCAGAAGGATATCACTCTTGCAGAAGGGCCTTTCTCCTCAACAGATCATGGTAAATAAAACTCAGGTTCCTGTTTTTAAGTCATTCCCTGCAGAATCATTTTGAATATTGAAATAGCATTTTTTTTTTTAATGCCTCTGTAAAAGATTTTTAATTAATTATCTTCCCTCAAGGTTTTGTCTTGCTTCTGCAGCTTGAAACCTGTGCTTTGTGGTCTGTAATGGCCCAAGATGGAGGAAGGTTTGAAGTGAGTTAGAGTCAGATGACAATGGCGTTGTTATCCTTCCCCTTCTGACAGTCCGTAAAGAAGGGGACAATGTAAAAATGGGGGAAGACTGCATTGGGTGATCCCATGGCGAAAGACCACAACTGGTGATTCTTTCTGTTGCTCTTCCATAGAGACTTTCAGGAGTAGGTCTGAAATTCAGCTCATGGAACAGCTGGAAGAGCTGTGTGCTGGGCAGTCCAGGACAGCGTCTCCACACCGCAGGAGGCCGTCAGCCAAGCTCTCCTCCTTTCAAGAACAGCAGGAGAGTAAGAAGTAGGTCCATTTCTGTCCTACACATTAGGTAATTATAGCTGGCAGTAGGGTTACCTGGAAACTCATGTTCTATAGGTGCTTTCAGTGTAGCCTCTGCGGAAGTCTGATACCATAGCTGGAATATGCTACAGGGATGTTAAAGGGAAAAACTGAGTCTCAGTCATTCATGTACATTTGATGATTAAACAGTCAGTACGCTGCCACCTTAGCGTTCTGCATCAGCCACCACCTTTGTCTAGACCTCACCAGACACTTGGGACGAATGGGAAAGGCAGGAAAACAGGGCTAAGCAAACTCTCATGACCACATTTTTTGTCTTCTAGGGTCCCAGTTTCTGTTACTCAGTTTAGCTAAGGTATACAGGATGACAGCTTTGTAGCGATCAGTGGAGATGTTGGTACATCTTGGAGGGTACTGTTTGAAGGAAGTGGATTTCCAGGCTGTCTGGAGGGTACAACATCAGTGGTGGAAACACAGAGGAAACAATAATGAAATAAACCTGTAAAGGGGAAGGTGCAATGAGGATACTTTTCCAGAGCAGGAAGAGCCATGAAGATGATTTGCTCTGAAGAATAAAATAGAATTGCTGAAGGAGGCAGAGAGGAAAAAGGGACCTGTGGTTATGGATTGACACTGGGCTCTTAAGACTTGTAAGCTCTTTGGTACCATAACTGCCTGCCTTTGTTTTACAGAACAATTTGACTTTGTCAGTTTTTAAGAACTAAATATCCCTCACCGTGCTGCCTGTGATCTATGTTCCTCGGGGGAAGGTGAATCTTTGGGTTCAGCTTTGTAAGGTGCTGGATAGTAGGCAGAAGCAGAGTTTGAATCTGTACAGTAGCCAAGCACAAAGCTCCTTTCACAATCCAATTTTGATCATAATCCACACCCTGCAGGACTTCTTGTCTGGATAAAGCAGAGGACATGCTGAAACAGTGTTTTCTATTCTTAGGGATGTTGCCTTCCTATCATCAGCTTCACAGAGTTCTCTAAGGACGGACAAGACGAGAATATGCCTGCCAGAGCCTGTAACTGTGTACGTGGATTTAAGAGGTGCTAAACCACAGAAGTCAGTAACATTCCCTGATGAGAAACAAAGGTAAATTCTGGCTTTATTGATAGTGAGAAGTAAGTAACAAAGTAGGAAACTGAAACCGTCTCTCTACATCTCATACTTGTGAAATAGAACTTCAAAAGTATTCTCTTCTTCCACACCTCTGTGACCATAGGAGGGAGGCATAGCCCCTATCGAAGCACAGACACATTCTCAGGAGAGAATAACTTGTCTCGGAAGAAGAAAATGTGCAGGAATGCAGGCAGCACAGACAGGATTTTCAAATCATACAGGGAAATAACGTTTAGAAGGTTTCCATCTATTAAGGAGTGAGCAGTGACTGCAAAGCAATGCTTGCAGCTCTCTGAATTTGGCTGACAGCACTATGTACGAAATGGACATCCTTGACCACTTTCCTGGCAAGCAACTGTAGGTGATCCTGAGGGATCAGTGATGAGAGATCAAATTCTTCTCAATCTGCAACAGATTCTGACAAATGACTTTTCCCTTAGAGCAAGTAGTGTCTGAGGCAGCTGGTTGCTCCCTTCTCAGGATGCATATTTGCTGCAGCAAGGGGTTGAAGAAAACTGTTGCCAGAAGAAACCGTGTAGTTAATAATCAGCTAATAGTTAATGAACAGCTTATATGGTTTGATGTAGTTACTTTTTTGTTTTTGCAAGAGTAATACTGTGAAGAACTATCCATTATCTGTGGAGATCTTCCTTGAAAAGATCTCTCCCTTTTTTGTCGTGGTTCTGAATTTGCTTCCTAGAAATGACAAAAAGGCAACAGCTGGAACAGAGTTAACTAATATGGTCTAATTTGTTTCATAGTGCAAGCAGCAGCTCCAGTGAAGAACAGATGACAACAACTGAGGACCAAGCAGAAAGGAGAATGTAAGATTCTTTACCAAGACCCTAGTTCAAACGATATGATGGTCATTTTTTCTGAAACTAAAACAATTGCCCTAACAGTGGTTACTGAGAGTTCGTTACCTGAAATAACTCCATTCCTGGTCTTCACAGAAAAAAAAGCCCAATGTTGAAAGTGTTTCAGTCTGACCCCAGGAGATCACTCTTACCTGTTGCATGGTAAAGATGCCACAGCTAGAAAATAGTTGTTGATCCTTGAGGCAGTGTTGCAGCAGCATGGAAATGGCTTAAAAGACAAGCAGAGTAGACCAGGGTGGGTGGGAAACCTGACACTTTCTCTAAACATGTTTGAGTGACAGGAGAACTTTTAAATGACTCAGAAACAAACTATGAAAGTGTTGTAGGGAGTTGATTCAGACAAACTTTTATTTTTAGAAACCGTAAAATAAGCCAGAATGGATGTTGATTTAAAGAGAATATTGAAAACATTGTGTGGGCAAGGATGCTCTTAGTTCTCCTTGATTGGAGGGGAGAGGGAGAAGGGAGAGAAGAGAGAGTGTGATGGATGGAATCCTAACTGTAAATTCGTCAATAAGGACAGATGCCAGCCTTTTCCTGTTACTAAACTCGGGGCTTGATTCATACCCGTAGTTTGGCATCTGTTTAATGTGAAGCAGATATGTCAAGCTTTAAACATCTTGCTGCACTTATGCTCTGCATTACATTTAGAAGTCAGGCGCGTAGGTTACTTTACAGCAGGGCAGAGGACAAGCAGAACATTTATATTGCTGGGCCAGCCAATTACTCTTATTTTTTTAACAGTTGAAAAATAAATGAGTCAACAAGGAACAGAGCCTAAACACTCAATATGATTTAGAGTATCTACTCCAATGCCAGCATAAAGCAGGGGGAGGATGATGCTTGGGGAACTCTCACTGGCAGAAGTTGCATCAGTGTAAATTTGGAGTGATGGAAAGCAGAGCTTAGCTGATTGGATCTTGATTCGTTTTAATGTCACTGAAGAACAAACACAAATGAAATGCCTGGCAAATGTTACTGAGTTCTGTTTCTAAGTAAGAAAGTCTCGTGGTCTCAGCGGGGCAAGATTCTGATCTCATTCATTCTGGTCAATGCCAGTTTCATTCTTACCTCGATTGAATTGTTAAATAGGGCTACATATTCTGTAGTACAACGTACCTGCATATTAGGGCCTTGGAGAGTTAGCCATCTCGATCTCCAGGCACTTAGCTTAGGACTTCAGCAAGACCTTTGACACTGTCTCCCACAGCAGACTCCTGGAGAAACTGTCAGCCCGTGGCTTGGATGGGAACGCTCTGTGCTGGGTTAGGAATTGGCTGGATGGCTGAGAGTGATAGTGAATGGTGTCACATCCAGTTGGCGGCTGGTCACTAGTGGTGTCCCCCAGGGATCGGTGTTGGGCCCGGTCCTGTTTAATATCTTCATTGATGGTCTGGATGAGGGAATTGAGTCCATCATTAGGAAGTGTCGATCTGCTAGAGGGTAGGAGGGCCCTACAGAGGGACCTTGACAGGCCGGAGAGATGGGCTGATTCCAATAGCATGAGGTTTAACAAGTCCAAATGCCGGGTTCTGCACTTTGGACACAACAACCCCATGCAGAGCTACAGGCTGGGGACAAAGTGGCTGGAGAGCGGTCAGGCCAAAAGGGACTTGGGAGCGCTGACAGACAGGAAACTTGACATGAGCCAGCAGTGTACCCAAGTGGCCAAGAAGGCCAATGGTATCCTGGCCTGCATCAGCCAGCAGGACTAAGGAAGTTATCATCCCCTTATACTCGGCACTGGTCAGGCCGCACCTTGAGTGCTGTGTCCAGTTCTGGGCCCCTCAGTTTAAGAAAGATGTTGAGATGCTGGAGTGTGTCCAGAGGAGAACGACAAGGATGGTGAAGGGGCTGGAGCACAAGCCCTGTGAGGAGCGACTGAGGGAGCTGGGGTTGTTTAGCCTGGAGAAGAGGAGGCTCAGGGGAGACCTTATTGCTGTGTACAACTGCCTAAAAGGAGGTTGTAGTCAGGCAGGGGTTGATCTCTTCTCTCAGGCGACCGGCGACAGAACAAGAGGACACGGTCTCAAGCTTCGTCAGGGGAAGTTTAGGCTCGATATTAGGAAAAAATTCTTCACTGAAAGGATGATTGGTCGTTGGAATGCACTGCCTGGGGAGGTGGTGGAGTCACCATCCCTGGACATGTTTAAAGGGAGATCAGATGAGGCACTTAGTGCCGTGGTTTAGATGATGAGTAGGTGTTGGTGTTGGTGTTGGGTCATAGGCTGGACTCGATGATCTCAAAGGTCTCTTCCAACCTTGTGATACTGTGATACTGTGAAATACTCTGTTGGTTTATTCCTGGAGTGCCCAGGGAGTTGCTGCCATCTCTAGCACTTTACCACAAGGCTCTTCTCCAATAGACAGTGCACTCCTAAAATCACCACTACTCAGACACACTCCTTAGTAGTCCAGCCATCAATGTTAAATGTTGATGTGGTGGCGCTTGATATGGTGGCAGGAGATACGAGATCTTTGAGGATAAAAGAATCCTAAAGCGTGAGTTTAGGTAAGTACAGCAGTATGATGCTGTGTACTCATACACACCACCTAACAGCATCATTTATATCCAACACAAACGATCTGTTACTTGATCCATGTCCTTTTCAGCTACCCCAGATGAGCTACAGTTGATGGCAGCCTTCCTGTAGCAGCAGACCTTGGAGACTCCTCATTGAATAGAACTTCAGGACAAAATAACCATGTCTGCCCATTGTGTCACAACAGGACATTTCACAGCAGAAACCTATCACAGTATGGTGGTTGCTGACAGTTTAGCAGCCTCATTAACCTGGAGGAAACATGGATCAAACTGAGCCAAATACTCAAAAATCCTAAAAATTATTAGAAGACCTTTTCCTCTATAAATATTTGAATCCCGGCCCCTCTATTCAAAGGGTACAAAAATGTGTGGACTCTAATTTCCATGCCAACATAACGTTTGCTCAGGGCTATTCTAGTAGGTGTGTGTTGTGCCTGAAATGCAGGAGAGGTCGGTAAATTGCCAGTAAGGTTGGTCTCGTGTTCTGTCCCTGTAGTGTTTTATGTGTTGCCTGTGTGCTTGTGCTGCTGTTACCAGTAGCTATTGTTTATGTAGATACCCAGTTTTGAGCTGTCACTCATATGAGAAGTTCCTTGGAGCTTGAATTTATTCATATAATACTTTATCTTGATTAAATCAGGGTTTTATTTCCTTTACAGGAGGAGCTGTTCAGCGAAAAGCCTCCTACTGCAACAACTCCATAAAGCCCGTAAAGAAGCCTTAGGGCTTCTTCCTGAAACATCTACTCTGGCTGAGAAACTTGAAGGCACAAAACAGGACCCAGAAAGTCTGGAAGAGATAGATTCTTCTAAAATAAGTCAAACCCAACATTTTAAAGTGAGACAAGAGACGAATAAGGTGATTCCCAGGAAAGTGGCAAGACTGAAACCAGAGAAAAGAAATACTCACTTGTCAAGCCCTGGGGCCAATGGAGCTGCCATAGAAAAAGAAAACAGAATGGAAGTTGAGAAGGTTCAACATTCAGGAAATGCTCGAGAGTGTCCTCTAACCACCACTGAACTGCCAAGGTATCACACACACAAACTAGTACAGAATCGATTGAGGAAACAGAGGGCCCCTGCCTCCTTGTGTTCAGTTTAATGTAGTGTGTTTTGCATAAAGCCTAATTTTAAAGTGAAATCAGCTGGTTGCCTTGCACACCTGCCCAGCTACTTGGGAGAGCTCCCTTATTCTGACTTCTCAAAGGATATATCCTGCTATTTTCAGAGTGAAATTTAACATTTTGACTTTGACATATGAGCCCTTGAAAGCCTCGGAACCTGCCTGCTCTAGAGACTGTGACTTCTTCCATGTTAAGCAGCCGCCTGCCCTGCCGCTTGGGCACTGCAGCTACTGTGTACCCGGTTTAAATGGCAGATGGTTGGTTGCAGGTTTTGTCTCTGTGGGATTCCTGACATTAAAGCTTGATGTTTCCATCAGTTCTATAAAGCTCCATCTTGGCTCCCTGTTAGCGTGTCACGTAGTTGGCAGACCATGGTTTGGCAGCAGCCTGGGTTATTTATTGTTGCTGAGTAATAGCTTACAATGATTTTAACAAATTTCAGTTTTCTTTCTTGCTGTTCTAATTATTGGTGGAGCACCTGGGGCTTGAAAAATTCAGAAGAAACTGAGCTTAATATTTGCCATGTAAATGGCAGATGGAATCTTTCTGCAGATGTCAAAATATGTTTCAGAAAGATGGGAGGCCTGGATTCAGGGGAAACTTTCACTGTATTATAGGAGATAGGAAAGGAAATAGAGTTAGACTGGGAGTTTTGGTGTGGGGATAGGGAGTGAAACCTCACAAACACCTGCGATTAATGGGGTTCCGCTCTCCAAACAGGTCATCACCGCTTGTCAGGGGTTTGAGGCCTGTTCCTTGTTTTTTGGGTTTTTTAGAGACATGATTTCATCCCGTGACAAGTTCTTGTATCCCCCCACAAACACCATAAGCACTTTCTAAATCACGTCATGATTCATCCTCAAGTGTGTGGTATAAATATAAAAAAAAAAAGAATTGCAAACAAGTGAACAAGGGTGCTTTTTCTCCCAAGTGAAGTGCTTAAGCAAAGCAAAATCTGTATATTTTTACAGGACAGAAGAAAGTAAGAGAGCGCTATCCCAAAAGGAAGAACAGATGAAAGAAAGACAGAGGAGACACAGATTCCAGGAGCAGCTGGAGAGGCTGCAGCCTCAGCAGTCAGTTACTGGAAAGCAGCCCATGGCAGAGAGAACCCCCGTGTTGTTCCACACGGTTAGTAGCTCAGTGTAGGACTGTCCCTTTCAGAGTGGCTTCTGGGCCAAGTGCAAGCGTGGTCCTAGAACTGAAAAGTAATTTTTGTTGCATTATTTAAAATCCATTTGTTATGGAGCACCATTACGTGATGGGATGAGCCACCCTGCAACTCTTTTCTCACACTACTAATATTATTATCACCTTTTGCACAGGGAGTGCTCCTCAGACGGCTGCCCACCAGACCTGATGTGGCCGGGTATGGCAGGAGTCCTGGCTTGCTGAACTCTATGTCTTCTATTTCAGAGGAGCCACACTTTCACACATGATTTTTCATAACTTTTTAGAAATATTTTTACTTACATACTTCTAAAGCAAAGCCTGTGCTGAGTCCTCTCTGACTATCTGCCCCCAGCAGCTTTACAGCTCAGGTTTGTGGGTAGTTTTTGAGGACCCTTGTTTTAGTAATAGTTTTTGCTTTTGGCTGATGTCCTGATTAGGGAGTATCAAATGATCTTGATTTTTCTCAGAGCCTTAAACAGGGCTATCTTTTCTCCTCAGAAGATTTGTATATGTAGTCCTATTCATCCTTGCACTGATTTCACTCAACACAAGGCCAGCTGAGAAGGTAAGAGGAGATGAGGAACTCCAGAATTTGTCCGTGAGTCCACCATAATGATTCATTTGCGCCAATAGCAGTAACATAGCTCTTTTGTCGGTACAAAAGTGGAAAGACCTCACAGCCCTAAAACTTGGGAGTGGACCATTCAGGTTTGTTTGCTTTGTGAGCAGCTGAGTAGTGTATTTCTGCAGATTGAAAGCTCATTTTTAACATTGGATTACTCACTGATGAGAAGTAAAGGAGTACCAAACTGTCAGCTAAATTTCCCTCTGCTCTGGCAAGGACAGTGCACGCACGGAGCTTGGTTTTGAAGGCTGCAAAAGGTGTGATTCCAGTCTTCAGACTTGTTCTTCTCTCAGTCTCCTGGGAGGTACCACCAAATTCCAGTTAGCCCTGATTATAATGCAGGCACTTAACTTGCTTGTCAGAAATATACTTGAGCCTTGCGAACACATACCTGACAATGCGCCAAGTGACTGCTGAATTGTTCTGGATCTTGGTCATTTCCCCTATTTGCTGCGCTGAAGCCAATAAAATGAAGATAACAGCTTGGTAATGGGGTTTCTGTCAAGTATGGCTTGGTGTATCTACTCTGTAGCCTTGCTGTAACTGAATCACAATGTAAATATGCCCAGAGTAGCTTTAAGGATGTTACTGATGGCCAGTCATGGCAGCATGGGCTTTGGCACGAGGTACCCAGCCCAGGATTTACTCAGCTTCCCATGCCCCTACAAACAGCTAACGAGTGCCTAAGCTGACAGCCTGCTTGTGGGAAACCTGCCGGAACTGAGAAGGCACAGTTGGTAGAAACAAAGTCAGCACAACCCATAATAACTCTGTTCCGTGGGCAACTTTGCTCTTAGTTCTTCTTTGGAAATATTCATTATTACAATTAAGAATGAGAAAGGTATCAGCATCATCTATCAAACACAACAGTCATTTATAGGATTACTTGGAATTCATTTTGACAGCAGTGTTTTTTTCTATGAATTAGCACAGGGTTTTCTGTTCTTTCTGTTTTCCTTTGCTGCACATAGGAAGGCAGAAAAACTTGAATGTTTTGACATTTAAAGCTAAAGAAGCTGTAATTTGGCAGCTGTGTCTCTCAGTGAAAATATCTAATATCTATATATAAACAGGTATATTCAAAGAACAAGCCAGAGTGTTTGACAGAGTAGCACACTTTCAGATTTGTTTTTTCAGTCCCTTGTCTTGGCAGTGATAGATGTTCAGGTTTGGAACACTTGTCATAGTTTCCAAATTTCTTCTGACCATTTATAATGTGCATAAATAATTGAATTGAATAATAATCAGAGGGAAAGTTTAGAAACTCTGCCAATTACTGCAGATGAGGTGCTGGGAAAGAAACACAGAGGAAATCAGAAAAGCTGCATTAGGGTGACATTAAAGTTCTTGTCTACAATTTAAAAGCAGTGGAATTCAGATGTAACGCTGCTGTCTCTTTTCTTAACCTAGTTCAGTCAAGCTCTGTACGCAGCTTCACACTGTGGGAAGCACTAATAGAAATGAGAGTCAGGTTTAAGAATAGGACTTTCAAACCCGTGCAAGTAACTAAGAACTAACTTCCAGAGGAGCTTCAGCATCTAAAGAAGGGGCTGATGTCCAGTGTTATTTTCAAGACTTGGAAGTACCAAGTTTCCCTGGAAACCAGTGGGTTCATTCTAAGACTTCTGCCTGTCCAGTCTGTGGCTTTAGGTGTCTGAATACTTTTGCAATTCAACCCATCTCTTCTTTCCAAAAAGGCTTGGAAGAACCTGATGGTTTTAGATTTTTTTTCCTGCTCCCCTCCACCACCCAAATTTTCAATGCAACTTAGAACTGCATGAGTTGGTCTCTTCCGAAGTTGTGCCCCTTAACCACGTTTTAACCTTTGGATCTAGTTCTGAACTGATTCAAGCAGTAACAGTTCTGATGGAAGACAGCAGAGTGGTGGTGAGATCCGTGGTATACGGTTAGGTTGATTTAATAGTGTAAGTAACATGCATAGGTCCTGTTTCAGTATTTGAGCAAAGCACGTTATTGAGAGAGCAGGAATGCTGCACAGCGTGTAAAACAGTTAAATGGAAGATTTGGAATGAAATGGGTTTGATCAGTCATTTCATTCATCTTGCATATTAGGATAGAGTAACTTAGGACTAATGTTGGTTACATTCCCTTTAGGTGGGATACAGGTGATAGTGGTTACTTTTTCCAGGCTTGTGGCTGAATTTTATGTCAGGGAGTAGCACACATGGTGCTCTGTAAAGGAAGAAAAGGCAGGCGGTGCCGGTGACAGCAAGGCAGGCAGGGGCAGAGACCCCACCAGCAGGGAGTGCAGTCCCACAGCACCCACACCAGAAAAGTGGAGCAGGGCCAGTGGAGGTGCCCAGCTGGCAAGTCTGTGGTGATGAGGTCAGTCCAAGATCAACGCCAGAAAGCCAGATCAGGGTCAGATTTTTGTCTGGTGGCAGTGCCACAGGGTCAGCTGGCAACCCAGCGGTCACCCAGAGGTCTGCAGCGATGAAACAGATCTGATATGAAGACACAAAGCCCAGTCAGTTGGCGAAGGGCAGGGTTCAGAGCAGGGAGGTATGGGGCCAGGTGGAGGTGTAGCTGCAGTGTGGCTCAAGGACTGAGGGCAAGTGTCTCAGCTAAAATGCAGCTCCCTAGCAAAGGGAGGAGGGCCAGCAGAGGCTTCGCACAGCTCTGCACATCAGCTTTATTGGAAGTCACGCACTTGAGCTGATGTCAGAACAGGCCTTGGAAGTGGACAGTGAACCACTGCAGGCAGTGGTGCTCATGGCCCTGGTACTTTACATCCAATTCCTATGGAATTAATTGAACAGACAACATTTGGCTTTTATTAAGCTCTATCATTAGGACAAAACAGATGTTTTAAGCAGGCTTCAGCTTGATTCTCTCTTTACCTTTAATGCTGTATTGTGATACAGCAGAACAAGATAACATGGTTTGAAAGCTATTAGAAACAACCTTGTTACTGGTACCTTATAAACACTCTTTTATCTACCTCATACAGCCAAACTGCTTGGAAAATGAATGTGTTGACTCATATTGAGGCATCTAATTTTTTTTGGCTACACAATCACTTTGGCTAACCTTGCATGAGTAATGATATTACCACGATGATGTTCTTACTGCATCTTAGCCTTACAGCTGGCTTACAAAATAAAAACATTCACGCATGCAACCGAGTCATTCTAGCTTAACAAATCTATTATACAGATACTTTCTTTTCTATCTTGTAAACATTGACTTCATAACCTTTCTGTCAAAACTGGTAGTTTTTGTATGTTAATATACTGCTGATTCAACTTACTGATATCAGGTAGAATTCTCAACCAGGATGCTTCCTGCTTGCATTCCCACAAAGCTAAAATTAACAATATACTGTGGTCAGAATATTCCTTGCCCTTTTACTGCCTTATTCTCTTGGATCTGATATCACTTCTATAGGAAAATCCCTGACAAAGTTCCTGGGTCGTGCTTACCATGAAGAGTGGAGTCTGTTCAATTACTGTGACCCCTGCCCTGGGTTAGCGCAGTGTGACTGAAAGTAGAGGCTGATTTCCAGAACCTGTAAAAATATTTTAGTTCAATTACTGGTCCCAATTTTATTTTTTTGTAATGTGGCCTTGATGTGCACAGTTGTCAGTGAAATGCTTTTGATTCTCTACCTGTCTTACCAAAATAGGTGTCTGTAATTCCCGTTACTATTATATGGGCTCTTGATCTTTAAAGGCAGTGGTGCTGGCTTTGACATTGGAAACTGCCTTTTTCTTACATCTTACAACAGAGAGTTTGTTCAAGGACATTGACTGTGGGTCCCAGGATCCCAAACTTTCAATTTACCAGCTGGACCATGGTACTTGGACCAACTCTCTTTTAGAGCTGCTTATGTGTATGCACTTAGGTGATGTCCTAAGCAGTATTTAAAAATCTTTCTCATTTATTACTGTGTGGAAAATACAAAAAGGAAAAGAACAGCAAGTAACTGAAATTTATGTCTCAGTAGGAAGAATGTGGAATCATAGAAACTTAGAATCATTAAGGTTGGAAAAGACCTCTAAGCTCATCCAGTCCAACCATCAGCCCAACCCCACCGTGCCTGCTAAACCCTGTCCCAGACTGCCATGTCTACATATTTTTTGAACCCCCCCCAGGGATGGAGATTCCCCCACTGCCCTGGGCAGCCTCTGCCAGGGCTTCACCACTCTGTCAGTAAAGAAGTTTTTCCTAACATCCAGTCTAACCCTTCCCTTGGCACAACTTGAGGGCCATTTTCTCTCATGCTGTCATTTGTTATTTGGGAGAAGAGACCAGTACCCACCTTGCTGCAGCCTCCTTTCAGATTTCACATACAAGGGCCTGATCTGCCAGTTATGAAAAGAATACGTTTGGGCTAATTCTACACAGAAATGGTAGTTTATCTCCCACAAAGTAGTACACAAATATGTGTATTTGGAGAATTTGAGGGAAACGGTCAAGTCTTATTTCAGTTATAATGAGTTTGTGGCAGAGTAGCTGAATTTTTCTGGATCTGTATTACTCTACAACTGATCTCATAAGTATAAATCACCCTGTGACTAAATGTTTTGATTTACACTGAACGAAAGCAACCTCTACATTTGCACCTCTGTGAATGTAACTGAACCAAACGTTTAGCCCTTATGGTTATTTTACTACAGCTTAAATAAATCATTAATTGTAAAAATTCTGAAATATTTCCTAATGTAAATCTTCTTTTGGCACCAGAGCTGAATTTGGCTCATGCTTCACTCTGCAGGGTTGTGGCCAGCAAAGATGTGCCAAACAGCCAGCAGATGGCCCCTGAATTCCTCCCTTTCTGTACAGTGAGGTATTTAATGAGTTCCTGGAACAAGATTAAAATCTCTTGTACTTAATGAACCTGCTGCCTCAACTCAAGAAAGGCTTAAAAATAAATGAAGGCAATTGGAGATGTTGTTAAATTTAGCATGCAAAACCAGAAGGCCAAGATTCCTGTTTGTGCCACCAGTCCGGCACACAGGATTCAGAATAGCATGGAAGTTCCCAAGGAAATGTTTTTCTAGCACAGGCGACTGTTAGCTGGCACAGAGCCAGTGCTTCTGGCCTCTTCTTCATCTTCCCACTGGGTACCAGGGGGATTGGCTGGCACAGTATCTTGTGCTTAGGCTGAGTTTAGCTGGTTTATGGTCTCCTTGGCTGTGGTCAGCAAGCTGGCAGAGCTGGGGCTGCTGCTGCCTCTGCCATGGTCCAGGATGGCACCGATCTGTCCTAAGGATTTGCCTTAATAGGCAAAGCAGAGCCCCTAGGCCTTAAACATCTCTGTTATAAACTTCCTTCCCACAGGCAGAGCGTGCTCGCTTGCTCTCCGTGTGTTCTGAGTAAGATATGTTATGCAAGGATGTGCTGTGGCGCTCTCGGGGCACAGATTAAAGCAAGTCAGGAACTTTACAGGCTGATGACTCTGCTCATACCACCAGAGCAGTTCAAAGATGACATGCGGTAATTCTGCTTTAGTAACCCGGTGTCTGCTTCAGCAGGTTTCTCAGCCCAATTACTGCATACCTGCTCAGCCCCAGGAAACTCGCCTTCCCTACTGAATGCAACAGGACCAGGAAAAGGCTGTAGAGAAAGAACCTTCCATTTGAACTTCTGCATGGAGACCCATTCAGATGGTTTCACAGGGCTCCCACCTTTGTCTGTTGCACTTTCCAGCTATGGAACGAATTGAACAGCCAGGTCTTTACAAAGAAACGAATGCTTTCAGTGCTGTTCTTCTAATTGGAGTTTGAAATGGCCTCAGGAAAATGTGAAATATTTAGTCCTTTATATTTCTTGGCATATCTTGGAAATTATGGAAATGAGTTTAGGCTTATTCTTGAATTTAGTTATGCATAATTTTAGTTATGCATAATTTTGACAACTTGTTGCTGTTGCTGAAGCGAAAGGTTAATATAAGTAAGAGTATAGTTTCCAGAATTACATGCATGAACTTGCTGCCAGTAGAGGTCCTAAACACTCCTCTGTTCACATTAGCAGGATGGTTCAGATTAAATTCAAATAAAAGACAATGATGTGGAATGTCCATGGGCTAAATTAATTTCTCATTTGGAGGAGGGCAGGAGGACAAAAACCCATCTCTGTACTTTTTGTCTCCTCTGGTCTTGCTCTTTGATAGGTCCCGTGCGTGTTACTAGAAGGAATAACTACCATAAGTTTGCAATGTGATGAACAAGTGCCTGTCCCATTTAATTATATAGAGAAATACTTTCTGCCATGCATCTCTCTTGGAATCCGAATAGAATTCACAACTCCTGGCCTTCCCTCAGGGCTGTGATCAGCGATGCTATCTGTAGATGAAAGGAGGCTGAATCTGGCCCTCTGTTTTTCCAAGGGGCTGTACAGGCTTGCCTGACACAGCCACGCTGCTGTTAAAAAAGCTGTGCAATTTAAACTGTATTCCTAGTTTTTCTCATGCCTTCTTATTTAGCGTTGTCTTAGGTTGGTCTGCAGTTCCAAATCTTAACTCCCTGAGCAATAAGCTTGGCCACAATTTTAAACGCATTATTACATAAATAATAATTATGGAATCATTATTCTTAATGGCAGGGAGTGGAATTCAAGGCTTTATTTGAGATTATGGAGTGAAAGTATCATGCACTTATTTACATTTTAAAAACACAGAGCTCTGTCCAGCCCTGCGCCGAGCACCTGGACTTCCCAAAGCTTCAGTGAGCCGTGTAAGCACTTAACAGTGCTCAGAATTGCACCTCCCCTGTATTTACTGCCTTGGAGAATTCCTAGCTCTGAAGGGTTCTCTGCATAGATCATAGAGCCTGTATGACAAACTGGACACAATTCCTTCCTAAACTGGAAGCTGATAGTTTGAAAATCACTTAAGCTTTGGTAAAACTTCCTGATAAAGCAGCTTGCATAGTTTGCAACTCTTCCTTTTTTTCTTCTTTGGGGATTTCCATAGGGTATCAGGGGAAATACATGAAAAGATAAACAGATTAAAGACTAGAAAAAACAAGGTGTTACCCAAGTTGATAGGTATATGGTGAATCTCCTGGAGCATCAAACTAGAGCTATTTCAACAGTATTTAAAGCCAGCCAGGAGTCTGTGCCAACTCCCAGTCTGGTTTTCATACAGCTGAGGACCGGTTCCATGCTCTGTTGCAGCGTTTCAAAATTGTGTACGATTTCCTTTGCTGCTGTGGGTCTGAAAATCATGGTGTGCTTTATTTTTTGAGGCAGTTTGCAATCATTTGAAGAACAATTCTATGGAAGATACAGATACTACTCTTTGGATTTTGGAGGAGATGATACTGTTTCAGGCATGTTAAGAAAGGGAACAGAGAATAATATTGAAAGCTTCTTGATAATCTTACACTGTTCCTCTGTAGAGTGTTTTACAGGCTTTTGAAAATTAATCCAGCTAGACAGGGACTGGGATAAGGAAACAGTGTCCTCTCTTTGCAGTCTCACAGAGAAATGCTCCATTCCAGAGTCAGGACTGAGGCACAAGCTCCTGATTCCCAGTCTTGTGCTCACATGAAGTGTGTAAGTAATTAAGCTCCTTTTACTTACTTCAGCTGCTCCTAATTAACCTGGAATATAAACCCAGGAGAGGAGGAACTTTTTGTTACGTGTGAAATGAGGCTGTGAATCCTTCTGAGCCTCTCTAAGTGTCACTGTAGTATAAACACCAATCGTGGAAAAGGCACTTCTTATTTGTAATTATGATGTCTCAGAAAGCAAATAAAATCGAATAGGATTCAATGTTACTTTGATTTAAATTTTAGTGCAATTTCAGAGCAGTTCTTTCTTTACCTGAAGAGCTGATCCTTTGTCAGAGAATGTTCCCACTTCTAACAAATAAAGAAGAAATTGTTACCACTTCTTACAAACACAGAAGCTGCTCATTACCAGTTATTAGTGCCAGTTATTTGAATGGCTTTCAGCTGCCCTCAAAGTTGTTGCTAAATGGCCTCAATATCACAATTTTTGAACGTATTTGCATGCTAATACCCATTTTCATCCATTTTTAATTGTTTTCATACATTTTAGGTTGTTAACATACTTCACAAATGTACAACAAAATTGTATGTTCTAATGAATTATGTTGGAATTGGTCCTTAGTCGTCTTAAAGCTAGACTGGAATTTGACACGTGCTCCTGGTTGGCTTTAAATTAGAACCTTCTGAGTCCTAATGAAGTAATTCCAGGGCAATTCTATCAAGGAAGTCAGCCTTGCTTTAACTGTACTTGCCTGTCAGTGCTGACTGATAGATATTCTTGTTTCATTCACATTATTCTGGTCTGGTGGACTCAGACTGACCAGAAAGATACTGTCCAAAACAGAACATGAGCTGGTTGGATGGGGCTCTCTGGTAGCAGTGATGTTTCAGGCCCAGGTGAGGACAAAGCAGACACACTCGCACAAACAGGAGAGGCAGCATGCGGGGGCAGTGCTGTGCGCTCACATCAGGAATACCTGCAGGACAAGCCAGCAGGTTAGGGCAGGGAGCACACTCTAAGGTACAAGATTTTTATTCAGGAGAACGTCTTTGATGCCATGGAGCTGTCTTTTTCACTGCTGATAGCAGAATAAATGATGTGGAATTTTGGGCCAAGAATACTTTCTGCCTGTGTGACCCTGAGTGACCACACGGTGCCTCGCTGGTAACATATTCCATGAGCCAGACCCTTGAGTCTGGTGGAGGAGGGGTGGCACAGATAAGCCTTAACTCTGGTGAAGCAGTTGAGAATTCCCTTAATGCAGGCTAAAGCAGAAGCGGCATAGAGCAGTGTAATTCACACTACATCACATCTCTTTGTTGTCTTTGGTTGCGTTGAGAGAGATTATGGATTATGGAAGTGGGATTTTGTAGAGCACTGACTGTCCTGAGCCAGGAATGTAACTGACCCTTGCTCTCATTAGCTGTCTGCTGGTGTTGTGGTGGCCATAAAGCTACCTTAAATTGCACTTGGTGTTGACTGTGCTTAGCTGGCAGCATCAAGAAAGGTATACAAAGTGGATTTTGCTCTCGTTGGTCCCTGTGCCAAGCAGAGCTCAGTTCCTCTCTGTGCGTCACATCTGAACTGCACTCCTATATTCAGTAATTTCTGGTGAGGAGCTGACGGCTGTCTTTGACACTTGCCCTCTTCATGCTCCAGCAGAGACACTGTCTAGCTTTAACACACTTATGCTGCCAGAGATGGGAAATTGGTTTCTTCTGAATCAGGAGAGGTTATATTCTTCATGACCAAGATTTAGAATAACTGTCCAGAATGAGAAGATAACTTTCAGCAAAGATATTTTCTTATTCTTGTTTTTTTTTTTAACTGAAATTTAGATGATACGTAGTGCTCTGACCGAATTGTAGAGTTCATAGCAAATAATGCTTCCATTAAGCAGCTTTTTGAATTCCTGCAATCATCTTTTGGCAGAGTTATCTGCTTTGGAGGATCATAACTCCTCCATTTGAGCAATCTGAAGCTCAGTTCAGATCAGAAAATTTCAATAACATCTCGCCATCATCATATTTTTCAGATCCGTAACCTGAGTGTGTCTGATACTCAGAAAGCCATTTAGAATCATAGAATCATAGAATGGTTTTGGTTGGAAAATACCTTCAAGATCATCAAGTCCAACCATCTATCCAGCTCTGCTAAGTCCACCACGAGGCCATGTCCCCAAGTACAGCATCTACTTGTCTTTTAAATCCCTCCAGGGATGGTGACTCGACCAACTCCCTGGGCAGCCCATTCCCTTTTAGTAAAGAAATTCGTCCTAATCTCCAACCTAAATCTTCCCTAGTGCATCTTGAGGCCATTTCTCCTTCCCACCATGGAAAAGAGACCAACCCCCACCTCACGACATCCTCCTTTTAGGTAGTTGTAGACAGTGAAAAGGTCTCCCCTCAGTCTCCTTTTCTCCAAATTAAAGAACCTCAGCTGCTCCTCATAAGGCTTGTGCTCCAGCCCCTTGACCGTTGCTGTTGGAGAGAGCAAATCTGGTACAAAAATGCATTAACATAAAGACCATTCAGACCATTATCAATCATGCTCTGCTTTTTGTTGCTAAATGCTGCCTTCCTCATTACAGCACGTCCTGCCAGTCGCATACAGGAAATGCAGATACCTTCCTCCTTCTCCCCTATGATTCCCGCTTTGCAGTGATAAAGCAGTTCTTTGAATGGTTTCAGGGTTTATTCCACAATTTAATGTGGAATTTCAAATAATCTAGCAGATGGCATTGTCATCATTTTTTCTTCCCCGCAGAATGAAAATGAAGAAACACTTGACATTTCCAATATGTCTTCATCTAATGCAAGAATTTTTAGAAGCCATCAAAAAACGTTATCAGCTTTGCCTTAGATGGACAGAACTGTTCAATGTGTCCTAACCATCTCCTCTCCTACATTAGCCACATGGCTGCGTGGAAAATAGGTGTATAACCACATCATCAACATGCTTGCATTTTGCACTGTGAGCTCTGTCTATAATGAAGCACGAACATGCAATGCTTGAGCTATTTCAGCACCGGAGTATGGAATTTTCATTAGAGCAATTAGCTGGAGCTGCTAAAGTACCTAGAAATCAGCTCACATTTACAAATGTACGGCAGATGCATCATTTGGCAAAAGATTTCTGCAGTCAGTAATTTGCCATTCATCAGGGATTGCCTCTTAAATCTGTGATCCAAGCTAGGGTGCAGATGACATCGAAGGATAAATTTAGATATGGCTGAAAACAATTATTTTGAGTAAGCTACCAGCCAATGAGAATTGGATTCTTCATATTCCTCCCCTTCCCCATCACTCACCCCTCCAGGAAAGGAGGAGGGGACTGGGTGAGTATTGCTTATCTTCGCTCTGCATGCAGTGGCTGTTTTGATTTAGGTCTCTCAGTCGTGGAGCTTG
Source organism: Neomorphus geoffroyi (assembly GCA_033558235.1). Lineage (NCBI taxonomy): Eukaryota > Metazoa > Chordata > Aves > Cuculiformes > Neomorphidae > Neomorphus > Neomorphus geoffroyi. The sequence goes on from JAUMJM010000038.1 coordinate 10,207,238, forward strand.
CTCAGTGCAGTAGAGAGTGGGGTTTTGATTGAGTGTGATACCTTGCCTCAGTTTTGGCAATGGCTTAGTTACTACTGGAAAAGGTGTTAGAAGAGAAAGATTGATGTTTTGTTTATGGGCGAAAGTGCAACCATATCAATTGGCTTTTCCCTAACCTGTCCTTCCACTAGGAGAATCTCTCAGGTGGGTGAGCTGATCCTACTGGGAAAGGCTGCTTTTTGGGGGTCTCTTGTGACACAAACTTCCCAAACATGTGCTGTAGTGTGGTTCTCAAAGAGCAGCCGATAGCAACTGCTCCTGCTTGATGTCAGCCTTGTACCCAGCTTGGACCCAGCAGCGCAGTTGTCACCAGGCCCTCTTGGCTCCTAAACTGCCACTCAATCACTCCAGCCTCTAACAGCGTTGGTAATGTTTCCCAGTTTCAGGGTAGCAGAGCTCTTTGTCCGATCCAGTATGCAGGCGTAATAAAGGCAATGCCAACTGGCCTTTTAAAAAACCATCCACAAAAGCATCGTTTAACCAATCAGAGCTCTTTTATTAGAAACAAAATGATGTTAATCTTGGCTGACAAACTTATATCCACTCAGCTTTGGCTCACTGCAATTGTGAACAGCTCTGCTATTTTAAAAAGTTATAATATAGAAGTAAAATGCCATTTTTTTAATGATTGTCCATACTGATGCTTTCACGACAATGGTTTTATGAGTAGTAATTTTCTTTGGGGCTGTGCCTCTGAGTGTGTGACTTCGACACACTGCGACATCGCTGTAGCTGAAGGCTAGGATATATGGGAATCCTTCAGTTGTCTTGCAGATCTTTTTTCCTCATTTCTTTTTTGGTGTGGATTTAGGAGGAGGTTATTCCTTGGCTGCTCAGTGTGGTCACTGCTTCTGCTTACGCTGTTGTTACATTTTGTGAGCAGACAAAGATGGAAGAACTGGGTGTGGAGGAGTGGCTGGAAAATTGAACCGAAGGGCTGGAAGTTGCAATGTTGTAAACTGTAATTGCAAAATAAAATAGCAGGCACTTTGAAAATAGGAATTTTTATCTTATTTACTCTATGGTAATTGTTGGCACTTGACTACAATCAGCTGCAAGCCTGTCTGTAACTGACAGCACAATTCTAGCCAGAGCAACCCAAAATAGTCCAGCATTTTAGTCTCTTTATAATCTAATACCATCATAAATAAAAGCCTGTGTAACATGCAGGCGAATTGGACTCACTTCATAGGTAGACAAGGGTAAACTGGGCAATGCTGTGGGAAGACATGCTAAGAAAGCACTGAGTGTACCTTACTTCAGCAAATCTTGCCCAGAATTAAATAGGATTTGGTCCTTTTTTTGTTCATTAGCCTTAATATTTCTGAAATTAGTCAAGTTTTTCACCTAGATTCTTGTTGGGGTAAGGTGGCTGGCAGAAGGGGGAGAAGGAGGAACCAACACTGATCAAAACCTCACTCATTCTCAGAAAGAACTTGAAGTAAAATTCTTAGCTGATCCTGGTCAGAAAAGTGATCGAGCCTCCTTTCCTGCTGCTGGGCCAAGCACATCTGGAATAGCTGGAAATCTGCTGAAGCCTTAGTAGACACTTTAGTAACTCACTTCAGCCCGTGAGTTACCTCCTGTCATTGATCCTCACTTGAAAGAGGAAGAAAAATTCGTTTCTCCAGTATAGGATACAGAAAAACGTCATCTTTTCTTGAAAGTCTCCAGGCTTCTTTTAAGGCCTCTTCCTCAGTGAATTATGACAGTAGGGTCAAAGCCCAGATCAATTGTTTTAGCTCCCAGGGCTACAGTAATGTTCATAGTGCGGCTCTGCAGCAACAGAAACTGTTGCGTGATTGTTTTCCCTTATTAGTAATTGCAGTTTTTATTTGGTACTTGTAGGCAGTGCTGTGTCTGCCGCAGATATTTTGTCACCCAAACACTGGATGATGCAATAGATCTGCTTAGGGCTTTTTATTAGTATATTTGTTTGAAAACAGTTTTAAGGAATTGTCTATTTTGAGAAGAGGCACGAAAGTCAAGCTACATTAACTTGTCAAGTGGATTAGGCGTTGAACACCTTTGTGGAGATTTGAAATCAGAATTAAAGTGGCTTTAATTGGATTTGGATTTCTTTACTTCCAAAGGAAATTCAGGTAAATCAAATTAAGGTTAATTCAGTGTAAAGGCATGGGCAGAAATCCTCTTTAAGGACTACCTGGAGCAACTGAAAATGTAACTGCTTAGCTGCTCCTCAGCACTCTCCTGCTCCTGTTGTGTTCCTGTGGTGTTCCACAGCTCAGCTCACAGAAGGGTGCTTGCTATTCTCTTACTGTGGTAGGCAATGTCAGATTAATGCTGCTCACCTTAATTAGCAGTTTAGTCTGTTGGCTGATTGAGTTGACATGTACAGGAAATGCAGTCCCATTGCACTGTGCTGACTCTGCAGTGGGGAGCAGAGCCCTCAGCTGATGCTGTGGCACACAGCTTGGAAACATTAACCCCTTGAACTGCTCTAGCTATTCCAAAATGAATGTGTGTCCATGCCTGCAGAACACATGCACTCGGGATGCCTTGGGCGTGGTCCTGAGGGACCTTAATGACAGGTCATAACTATTGAGCAGCAATATTCTTATGTAAACTGGAGAATCTTTGGGATTTTAGGGAGAAGTTTCCTGATTTACAAAAGAAATGTCAGGGTCAGCAAATTGAATATAGATAGAAGATATCTAACCAGCTCACAACTACAGCTGTGGCGGCTGCATCTTTGGAAAAACAAGAGGATCCCATATACTATAGGTCCACAGTTCACGTATGGGGGTGTTTCTTAAAGAACAGATCCCTTAAATGGGAGGGAATTTGCATCCTGAATAATCAAGCTTCAAAATGAAAGTGAAGAAAGGAGGTGATTTTGCTTAAACGTAGCATCATCTACGAATGGCGTACGTGAGCCAAAGCAGGAAATAATGGAAGCTTTGACACTTTTATCAGGTTTGGTTTAAATTTCACTGATATAAAAAAGATCCAACATTGAATCTTAAAAAATAGAGAATAAATTCAGTTGTACTATTTCCGGCTGTGACCTTCTGTTCACCAAGCAGTGTCTGACTGAATGGAATGGAGACCCAGGTCACAACCCTCAAAGGAAAACTGAAGCGCTCCAGAAGGTGCCATAAATATGATGACCTAGCTCTTATGGCTTGTGCTTCCTCTTTGATAAATGCTTGCTAAATATTAATAGCCCCACCTATGACGGCAACGAATGTAATTAGTTCACAATGATAAATGCAGTTCCAGTAATTTACATAACTTCCATTTTCATACTTTTGTTTGACAGGAAACCTCTTATTTGCCAGATATTAACACGCTGCCTCGACCACACAGTGAGGAAAATGAGGTGCTGCTTCTGACCATCAGGCTGTCAAGTTGTGGCCAAGTAGCTACAGATCAGTGCGGCGGGCAGGTGTTTGACACAGTGCTGAGAGCAGCCAACATCTACCAGAGCCTTGTGACGTGGCTTCTCTCTCAGGTGAGTACGTGCAGTGACAGGGCACAAAAGAAGGCTCTGTGTGATTAAGGCTGTGTTTTGCCCTCCCGTGAGTATATAGGCATTCTTGAAATCTCCTTTTTTCAGCAGCTATAAAACAGCAGCTGAAGAAAGGGGAAATTACATTCTAACTCACCTTTAAGTCAGTAAATAAAAGTCTTGCTGAGGTCACTGCGCGTAGGTTACAAAGAACGTGCCACAGAAAGTAAAAAGTTGAGCCAGACTTGCAGCAGTCAAAAGTGACTGCTGGGAGAAGAGGGCTGTCCAAGTATTACGCTTTGTCTTAGGCAAGAGAAATGAGTGGACATGGGTGGCTAATTCTTACCACATCTAATTAAGGAGAGATCCTTTCTGATGGTAGAAGAGAATCACAGAATGGTTTTGGTTGGAAAAGACCTTTAAGATCGTTGAGTCCAACCACTGATCCAGCCCAGCTAAGTCCACCAGGAGACCATGTCCCCGGGTACAACATCTGCTCGGCTGTCTTTTAAACCCCTCCAGGGATGGTGACTGGACCACCTCCCTGGGCAGCCCATTCCAATGCTTGACAACCCTTTCAGTAAAGAAATTCCTACTAATCTCCAACCTAAATCTCCCCTGGAGCATCTTGAGGCCATTTCCCCTTGTCCTGTCACTGGCCGCCAGAGAGAAGAGACAACCCCCACCTCGCTACAGCCTCCTTTCAGGCAGTTGTAGAGAGCGATGAGGTCTCCCCTCAGCCTCCTTTTCTCCAGACTAAAGAAGCCCAGCTCCCTCAGCTGCTCCTCATAAGGCTCGTGCTCCAGACCCTTTACGAGCTCTGTTCCCTTCTCTGGACACGCTGCAGTATCTCCATGTGCTTCTGGTAGTGAGAGGCCCAAAGCTGAACGCAGGATTTGAAGTGCGGCCTCGCCATTGCCAAGTACAGGGGAAAAGAGAGCTGTAAACAAGTGGTGGCCTGTTTCATCTTAATTGCCCTTTGGATCCCGTATTTGTCTCCTCTAAATAAACCACTTTTTCCCCACTCATCCCATATTAGCCTTTTCCTCCCTACCTAGCATGTTTGCCTCATTTTTTTCCCTGGTTAAAGGCATTGAGGTACCAACACCAATCCATATGCTCAAGATAGATTTCACTGTGAGTGGACAGCTTGCACAAGGCTTTTAAATCACTTAAACTCCACTTAAATGGTATTAATTGTTAATGAGGTTCATGCTTTCATTAAAACATTGCTGACGTTCTTTCGTGTTAGTTCCATGCTAATGAAAATTGCCACTTTGCACAGCCCCAGTCTGACTCTTCCATTCAAAAGTTACCTCCTGACCAGCTGCAGGGTGAGCTTTCTTCCCTTGTATTATTCCCACATAAAAAACCCGAGCTCTGACCTGTAGCAGCTCTCCCGAAGCCTGAAAGGGCATCTCAGCTTCCAGGGTTCGGTGTTGCTCTGCTGAGGCTGTAGGGTGAGATGTTGTGATGGACTCTGTGCCCATCAGAAACTGGAGTAAAACCCAGCAGTTTCTTTCACAGGTTCTCAAACAGCTGTTGGGTAGCAATGAAAATGTCTGCATTTCTTTAACAAAGTGCAAAGGCTGAGGTATTTTTAGACAAATCTCAAAATCTATGTAACTCCACTGATTTCCTGGCTTGTGTAAATCGGCATATCTTTATTGATTTCATTTGAGAGATGGCCATTTCCCTCTCCCAGTAGAGCATGTGATCCTCCAGATGTGAGCATTCCCCCGTGGCAGGGCTACTGCAGAATTTGCCATGTGAAACCAGTGTTTGAAGCAGTCAGGGACATGGCAGAGCTATTTTCAGTGATACAGCTGACCTATACAACAGTTTGAAGATCCACTCAGGCCCTGTATTGAGAACGTATTTCTAAAGGCGTTTATCTCACTGTAAATAGTTTTGGTTTATATATGCAGTAAATAGCAGAGCTGTTAATCCATTTAGAGATTGTGGTGATGGTTTAAGCCATGAGAACAAGACTTAGTGGTTTCTGTAATCATGAGAATCCTTGGATGGAATTATAGTTATGTAACTCAAACTTGCCTGTCTCTTCATCCTGTGCATGATCTGGTTCTGATATTTCTGCCTCACACGGCTGCTGTTCCTTTCTCTTGGCTTTGCTGGTTGCCTGTGTCTCACTTCCCCGTAGCTCTTTGCCCTTTTTCACCAGCTACCCAGGTTTGAGGATGCTCTGCGGCACTACAGTGCCTTCCCAGTCTGTTTCTTTCCTGTCTCTTTTCTACCTTGTAATAACATTTTTTGTGTATTCTGTAAACTAAAACTCATCACGTCACAGCATAATTTGAGCAGCCTTATGGACCAATGGGTGGCCTATCCTACTGGAATCCTATCTTGGAACTTAACAGGTACCACGGTAGATGACGTCCAATGCTCATCTTGCGGTTGCCTGGAGTTGTTTTTTACCCTTCTTGTTTTGGACCAGATACGTTTGTTGGTAAAACAGGATGTTTGTCTCCCACACGTGTGCACAGAAAAATCCATCAAAAAGAAATCACCTCAGTCTAACGAAAAGGTGAATTTCCTGGATAAGGATTGATAGGGTTTTGGCTGTTAGCTATCACTAATTGAGAAGGCAAAGGCTCATTGAAGAAGCCTGCACTAGCTCCTCAGAATGACATAATCACTCAGATTGATTTTTTTGCACTGCGAATGGGTTGGTCTCATCATTAATAAAGGCAGCACACGGTGCTGCTGTGACAATAACGCAGTGCAGCATTAACAGGGCTTCTTCTCGTTTCTTGCTAGACTAGGGAACTAACGCAAGTTTGTGGTTTCACATAGAGAAACTGGTAGCAGTCAGAGCTTGCAAGTCCTCATTGAGAAAATAAATCCCATGACTTATCAAAACGTACATGTTATTCCTCTTTAATTTGGTCTTTATTGATTTTTCTGCTGACTAAACCACAGCTAATCCACTAATCAAGTGAGACTGCTCCCTCGATTATTATATGCTATGGGGCTCTACTCGAAAGCAACAGAGCAAGATAAAGGGTTATTTTCAGTCTCTAAATACAACCATCTAAAATGAAATTATATTCGCATGGGTTTATAGGTGCCTGATGTGAAAACAGAAGGCGGATCCAAAGCTCCGTTTCAGGTGGTAGGGCTGCAGCAGGCCTGGCGAGAGGATGGCTTGGCCGTATATGCTTGTCTCGTGCCAGCGGATGAATCTTCAGCCCAGAAGAGCACTGATATCCAGAAGATAAAGGTGAGTATAGCAGCATTTACACTTGCTGGTTGTGCACAACTGCCACCGGCAGCTACCGCTGGGTTTGAGTGAGGCCCAGGCTGGGAAATGCCAATTCAAGCTCAAATTTTGGTGAGCCAGGATAGAGCAGCATAAGTGCTGCTCTAAATCAGAAAGGGGGACCAGCCCAATACCATGGGCACTGGAAGATTGCTTTACAGCTATTTGCCAACTCAAGCTGTCCTCAGTTACAATGAATTTGGATTATGTGCAGATGAAAAACCAGCTCTCTGTGGCGCAGTCTTTTGTATCTGCTGCTTATCATTGCTTAATCATTGTTAATATGATTTTGGTGGCTGTAACCCCACAGTGCAGAAATTTGACTGGGTTCAGTGTTGTTTCTCTGGCAGGTATTATGGGGTTTGCTCTTATTTTATCCACATGAAGTGTGGCCCATGAGAGGGAATGCTGTCTTGCTCTTTGGCTCAACGAAGAGTCATGGCCCAGAGGCAGGACCTGAGACTCCATTCCCTCAACTCTGGTAGATGAAAGTGTGCGTCCTGCAATGAAAGACCAGGCTGAAAGGTCTGGCACACCAGCTGAAGCTTTACCACATGTAGGTGGCACAGCGTAACGTAGGGTGTCCTGAAAACAGCAGAGCTGTGAAACAGCAGCTCTGGGTCCTGGTTTGTTGGTTCTGTCTTTTCACAAAGCTACTATGATGCAGACTGGTACTCTGAGCATCTTCTGTTTTCAGTTTTGGAGACAGTTTGTTAGGTGTCATTGTTACTTTGGTCTGGTGTAAACACATAACCTACCCACACAGTGTAGCTGACTCGTGCTAGAAAGTGCACCCAGGTATGTCTGGGGAGCAGCAATCCATGTGTACCTGGGATCTCCTGTGGGTCACTTGCCTGGATAACCATCCTGCTGCTGAATGACCTTTGAGATGCTGGCCCTGTGCTCTGCTGAGACAGGTGGGTCTCTCTTAGGTGGCTCAAAGCAACACTTGTGGCTTTAGCAAGCTAGCAGTGGATTTTTCTACTCTGTTTTTACCTGCAGCACCCCTGGTAATGTTAACAGGAATGTGACAAGAGATCTGCTCGTTCTTGACACTTCCTCTCTGCTGAAGAGACCCCATAGAACCCAATTGCAGGTGGTGCTGGGGAGCCCCAGGTATCTGAGTCACACCTGGACACATCAGGTGAAGTTTAAATGGAAAAGGATTTGTAAATGTGTCCTAAAACCATGTTTATCTTCCCCTACTCAGCTGCAGAAAGCATTCCTCACTTGCAGCTGCCTGCCTGTGAGCAGTAAAGATTGAATTCCCCATGATGTATCATAAAGCCTGGAGTCTGACAGCTGTGGCTCCAGCGCTCCTGCAAGTGCATGATTGATGCTGGCAACAAATGTCATGATTAAAACGCCACCAAATAAGCTCAACCCCAAAACAATGGGCAGCCTTTCTCTAGTGTTTGAGCACCCTTTGGCAGAAGCAGTGGGGCTAATGAGCCTGCTAGACTGGACAAGGGCTTAATGTTGATTTCTGTCCAAGGGAACAGAATTCAAGATGTTTGCTCTATGAGGCAAAGAAAACAGAGGACCAGAAACTGAACTGCCTTCTGTCCACTTGCCTTGTTGCTCTCTGCTGGTTTCAGCTGAAGGGTTGGCCAGAGCATCAAAATTATTGAGTGCTAAGTATGCTCAAAACATATCCAGGGATAGGATTGAATGAACTTTTGAAGGTGTGTGCTCAGTCTACTCTGAAGGTTTGGTTGGAGCTGGGCAGGGCTGTATCACAGGTTGGAACAAGCCATACAGAGTTTCCAGCCCACGTCTAAACTGCGAATGCCATTCTGATGCCCCCATTTGCAGTCACTGACCCTGCTGGTGAGTTCGGCTCATACGTGCAGCAGTGAACACACAAGGTGTTTGGACTGTTCCTCGGAGCAACTATGGGTACCTGAGGTTTCCTCTCATTAGAGACTCTACCGTTTCTTTATGGTAACGATGGCTTTTGTCAGTTTTGCTTTTCTGAGCATTTGTAGAGCTGCTGCTTTTCCCAATAGAGATCTGAGCTGGTAGGAACAACAAAAGCGTCTCAGCAATGTCAGCTGCAGCAGGGACAAGGAAATAAACAGCAATTTGTCCTGTCTCTCCATCTCTCCCCTTGAGCAGCTTCAGCTGCTGCTAGAGAGAAACATGCTAGGTTTCACTCCTTGCATTGAAGTCTTCATTCTCTTGCTGCAGTGTTAATGGAGTTGGATCGGATAACAAGATTCTGTTGGGGCACCCATTGGTTCTTGTTCCAGTTATCTCCAATGGGCACAAAGAGAACCACTTGTCAGGGCTCACCTTAAAAATATGTCTGGATTTCCAGGCATTTTTGTGCATCCATTTGTTTTAAGAATGTAGGGATTTCTTAGTTACTTTTTCTGGATTATGTCAAGAAGCCATGCCAAGGGGTGTAAATGTTAACCAGAAGCATTATGGCAAAATGATATTTTAATGCTCTTAACATGTAGAGTCCAGAGTCCATTTTCAGTGCAAAGGCAGGTACGTACAAGGTTACACTGCACATTAGGTACAGATTTGTGCCTGCTTGCTGCATGGAGGGAAATGCCCATCTTTCTCTGTTTTCTCGTATCTCGTAACAGCAGCACAATGACAGCTGTCCATGGATTTTCTTCTGATTGTAAACAAATATAATTTTTACAGCAGACATTGGATTGCTCATCTGAGAGCTTAAGGACCTGCCTGGACCAACCAGGCAAGGTTTCACTTTCCCCAGCTTGCCCCCACTGTTAATTCCCAACTCTGGTGTGAGGGAACACACTGAGTATGTTTATAGTGGCTTTGATAGTGTTTGATCCTTGACTTATTGCCTGCTGCAAGGTCACAGCTCTTAACGATGGGGTTCAGTTCATCACCCAGTACTGGAGCAGAGCAGGCTGTGAGTTCCCTGTTACTCTAGGTTGTTGCTGGGTTTATTGGTGTTTTACTTTGGGTTTTTTTCTCCTCTGTTGTTATTACCTGGAGCTGAGCTGTATTCCAGACCTCTAAGCCATCAACTTTTTATTTACTGGCCACTGTCATCTGTGTGTCTTTTATTGCTCATCACATTTTATTTCTCCATCCCAAGGTCTGATGGTTATAAATAGAAATATAAGAGTGGTTTCTCAAGGTGAAAGCTCCTGTTCTCAGCAGATCAATAAGCCTTTTGCCTTATTCAAACGGTATGGCATCTATTCCTGTATCAAGTGATTCAGCTATGTTCCCTCCCAGTTTCATCTGGTATTGGGGGTTACGTTTGGGTTTTTTATGTCTGTCCTCCTCCAAGCAATTGATAGAAACAAGGCAAATGTGATCATTCCTGTATGGTACTGGTTTCCTTACTTGCCTACTCTCTCCTCTGATGGACAAAGTGTGGCTCCAAGCATGCCCAATGGGAATTAGATTTGTACAGAATATTCCTTCCTTGAATCTATTCAGCATCCCCAGTTAGGCAGACTGGCACCATGCAGAGCAACGAGCTCCCGTCTGTCCACTTCCATCACCTCACGGTTCTGTGGTGGCTCAGAAGAGCTCGCGATCTCTGTTATGCAATTGGAGGCTTTTTTTGCAGACCATTTCTGCCTGAGCTCTGCTTTTGAGGAGCAACAATAGCTGGTGCAGAGAAGATGTTTTCTGTATTCGTTGATTGTTAATTTCTAATTGGGTCTCATTGAGGTCACTAGTTTTGTCCTAATTAAGAGCCAACCTGGAACAACGAAGGGACTTAGAGGGGAGGTTAAATGATGGAAAACTGTAATTTACCAGTGCAGTATTCAGTATTAATGTAGCAATATTAATATTATTGTCAATCTTTAAAAAAATCTTGAAATTAATAAATATTTTCATTTATATCCCTATGAAACTTTGCAAATTAATGTTTCATTGTATTGGACTGTTTCATGGTCCTATTTATGGCATCTTTTCCCTCTTTAAGTGCTCTATGTAGTCTGCTTTGGATTAATGTTTGTGGGCTCGTGGATGTCATGAGTGTTATTTTATACCCGTGTCTTGCAGCCAATGGAATATTGCCTTTAACTTACCAGGCATCATCTGGGGGGCAGTTTTATAGCTGAGTGGTCCGAGTGTGTCAGGAGCTCTGGCAGAAAAGCAATGCCGCTCGTATCCCCCGTGAGTTCACCAAGGGGCACTGTGTTTGAGTCCAGGGTACGCGAAGGTGCGTCCCCAGGTTATGAGTGAGCCCTGCCACACAACTGATGGGTGTAACTGTCACAGGCAGCATCTGGTCCAACATCCCATCTCCTGGGTCAGGAACCCAGGCAGTATCAGCACCTTCAGTTCTGGTTTTGGACCCAGGAGTGGGGTGATATCCTGATTGTGGGAGGAGCATGATTTCTGTGGGGAGGGGATGAGTTTACAGCTCTGATTGCAGGGATGGTTTGGGAGGCTGATGGGTGTTAGATCAGGGGTTTAGTTTGGAGAGCCTGAAGGGGAAAAGTGTGAAGCAGGAGACTTGGGAGGGTTGCAGATAGAGAAAGAGCTGCTACAGGTGTGTGGTACAGAAAAGAAAGCTCCTGAGGCTGTCATCAGTGCTTTTTAACCACTGACTCTTTGCAGGCTGCAGAAGATCTACAAAGAACATCCAGTTTTTACCAGAGGATTTCTGCATTTCTAGCCTGTACGTGGCTTCCAGATGTTATCTGGTGGAGGACAGAACTGGCTAGTCACTTCCAAAACCAGCTGGGTCCACTTCTTCCTGAGATTCCCTCTGTCCTGCTCAGTCACATCACTGCAGTTAATCCCGATCCTCAGGTACTTTACAGAAATGCTTGGACTTGTGGTAATTTTTTTTGTAACTAGGTCCAGTAAAAGTTGTTGTTCACTCAGTGTTAAGAGGTGTTCTTGTTGGTGTAACTAAGAACTTAAACAGAGTTTGAAAACAAATGTTTTTAAGCTGTGTAGATTGCCACTGAAGTGTGTGGGATTGCAAGGACGTAGCACCTCTTCAAATCAAGTGCTTAAAATCACTTCCTTGCCTGGAGACATCTGCAAGAACATTCACCTCATGCTGCCTATAAGTAGAACAATAATTAACTTTTTCACTGCTGTCAGGTTAGCAAGTACTCCATAACCACTATTCAAGTGAATGAAATGTTACAAGAATTCATTATGCTTATGGGAGAGTTTATTCCTTGAGGGCATCCAACATGGCTTTTAGACTTTTAACAGCTTATCTTGCCTTAGTGTAAATATTTAGACCAGGTTTTCAAAGAAGATCAGAATATGACCCGATTCCCATACCTTTTGAGGGAATGGCTGACAGAGTTGGGGTTGTTCAGCTGGAGAAGACTCTGGGGAGACCTTAGAGCAGCCTCCAGTACTGAAAGGGGCTCCAGGAAAGCTGGGGAGGGACTTTTTACAAGGGCCTAAAGTGATAGGAAGAGAAGGAACGGCTTTAAATTGGAAGGGGGAAGATTTAGATTAGACATTAGGAAGAAATTCTTTGTGATGAGGGTGGGGAGGCCCTGGCCCAGGTTGCCCAGAGCCCCATGCCTGGAGGTGTTCAAGGCCAGGCTGGATGGGGCTTGGAGCCCCCTGATCCAGTGGGAGGTGTCCCTGCCCATGGCAGGGGGTGGCACTGGATGGGCTTTAAGATCCATTCCAATGCAACCCATTCTATGATTCTGAGTGTTGTGCTTGTTTGTTTCTCATGACATTGCCAGCCTAAATAAAAAAAAACCTTGAGACACAATTCCAGGGAATGGTGGAGACTGCAATTCTGGTCCACAACAAAGTTTAGTTCTGAAAATAATGTAACATGAGAACTTTTCTGCAATTTCAACCAGATTTGGGGGTTGCTCTTACTCTGAGAATCGATGCCATGAGAGCTTAGGGGCTAAGCAGTGTGCTTAGCAATTTGCCTAAAGGTTTATCCCACTTCTGTGAAGGAAAAGGAGGCTTAATGTTGTTGATTTGCAGTCCCTGTAGCTTTCAAGTAGAAGCAAGTGCTGTAAAGCCATCTGACGTTCTTGTAAAAGATAAATCTGCCCTACGCTTTTAAGGCATAAAGTAAGGCATCATTTGAAACAGCCAGAGCTTTTATGTAAATCCCTTATTAGGGGAATTAGAAATCATTAGAAACTGAACAGCAAGATAGCAGGCACTTCCTGGGGATGGATCTTTGCTTCGATGCTGTAGGAAAACTGAAGTCAATTTAAAGACCACATTCTTTTCCTAAGTTCAAATGCTTTGTGCCACCCAGGTTCCCAGGCCTGACTTGCACTGAGACCGCTGTGTATCACGGTTCTTTGATAGATGTGGCTTGCAGTGAAGCAGAGAGGCTGATTTCTCAAGGCCTGGCTCAATGAGCCAGACTCTCGGCAGGCAGCAGCTACCCTGTTGTGTACCCTGAAGCTTTACAAAGTGGCACCAACTGAGAGTGTTCCAAGTGTTATTAAAATACAACCAAAAAGTGTTGCATAAAAGAATTTGATATTGAATTTTCTAACTTCACTGCTTTGAAGATTTGGTCCGAGGCCAGTGACCTATGCCTCCCCTTTATATATTTATGTTTATTTTGAGGTAATGTTACAGAATTAAATATACCAAGAAACCTGCTACTACATGTTGGAAAAGCATGCTGTGAGCACCTATTTTGGCTCCAGGTAGCTGACAGTCTGAGACAAAATCCTGACAGGTTGGTGAAACAAGTGGGAAGGAGTGGAGAGAGAGGGAACATCTGGTGAAATTACTATGTGCTTGTGTGCTGACCAGCTCTGCGTGTGATTGTTGTGAGCAATCGTTAGCAGTGACTGTAATAACCTTTAAACACATTGTTAGAGCATAAGCCAATGCCTTGTTTTCAATCAGTTGGTGGTGTGTGTTTTCAGTCTGTTCCAGACCCCAAACAGATTGCTTTTCTCTTGCCATTTTTCTTCGAGGCTTTCTTATTAATGCTCTGTGTGCAGCCTGTAAACCTGCAGTAATTCACTTGTGATATGGAAAGTCAACTCATGGTGCAGTCACTGGAACCCCACGTCAGGTTAGGAGTGACTTAATCCCTTTGGAAGTTAGGAACTGTGGTGTCTCTTGTCGGTAAAAAGAGTATTGCTTTATTTTACCATAAAATAAAAATGCTTTCTTCTGGTCAGCCTTAGGATGCAAGCTTTAACGTTAGGGATACAGACAACATCAGTAGCCAGTGTCAATGCTGCTTTTCCTCTATTTGCTCTGTTGAGGCACTCTGGATTTCTCTTGCTGTCTCTTAGTTGTTCTAGACACTGGAACATTTACCCAAAAGTTGATCTTTTGGGCGCCTTCCAAGGCATCTCCCTGAACAGCCAGCTCTCCTCAGGCCATTGGCTGTGTGAGTGTTGCCTTTCACACACCTCACATTGCAGTGACCGGTGGTACACTGTCATTGGGTGCCTCGTGCTGTCAATTATGTTGTTGTGATTGGGGATTATTGGCCCATGTGTTCCCTTTTTCTCCTTTCATGCTGTGTGAGAAGAAGCAAACCAGCTGTAAATGATGCCCATGCTAGACCCTGTCGTGTTTCATGGATGGAGAGCACAGACCGAGCTACCTGGAGTGCAGCACAACTTGGCCAACTGCTAGACCTGCTCTGCGTGTTGCTGCGAGCTCTCAGATTTAGTGCATGGCTCAGGGCTCTGCTTTCCTCCGCTAAAGCTGCTACTGAACCTGATGCCAAAGCTTGAAACTTTTGTGCAGCTGAAATGGGCATTAGGGAGGGATGAAACATCCAGAACAGCACCTCTGCATCTGCTTCCCCAAACCTGAGCAAATAGGGTGTTAGGACTTGTAGCATGGCAGTTGATGGCCCCCAAGACCAGCAGCCTGAGAGTTTGAAATCCAGGCTGACGTTGTAAAACAGGAGGTTCAAAAGGACAGGTTCATCCTGCCCTTTGCTTTCCAAGTTTTACTCATTTCTTGTCTTTATCTGAGTTGGTGCTGAGGACCAGGTATCGCGCCAAGTCCGTTGTGCAGCCTGATGAAGCTATATCAACAGCTTTGGTGAGAGAACGTCATCTGACTGGTGATTCCACATGGATATCACTCATCTGTGGGCAACACATTTGTTCTGGGGCCTCATCTATAGGCAATTATAGAAACTAATGCATGGCTGCAGGCACAAAATAGCTGCATGGCTGTCTCTTCATGAGGCGGAAGGGAGAGGGTGACATCCTGGCCCTAGCCAAGTCCCACTGGAGTTTGGAATTGATTTTAGTGGGGCCAGGAGTTCAGGTTGTTGGTGGTGATTGTATATTCACTAAAAAACCCTGACCTTTAAAAGGAGAAAGAACTACAGTGATGACTGCCAGAGCTAGCACGAAGATGAAGGCACAGCTTGGGGAGAAATAAACTGTTATAGTTTTTCATTCTTCCTAAAATTTGATGGCTCACATTTAAGTGGTGGCCATTGCTAATTACTCCAGAAAAGAGATGCTTAAAAGCACTGCCAGGCTAATGTGCTTGGCCATTAGTGTTGTGTGTGATGGGCAGAGAGGGTGGAAGTTACTGTCTCATCCTTTCTCTTCTGTGGTTTAAAATATCCCTTTTCCTGTCCAGAAGGGGGCAAGGGAAAGTGAGATGCGTCTTGCAAGAAACAAATTCCTATTTGTATTAATGAGGATTCCACAAGGAATACTGTGTTAATGCATTGGGATTCATGGCAGTAGGGAGAGGAGAGGGTTTGAGGGTAATGCTCCTAATACAGGGTGTGATCCAGTGCCACACGTTGGACACAAGCCTTGCCTGTGTGCCTGCATCGAGGCCTTTGCTAGAGGGAGTGTGGTGCTTCCTTCGCTGCCACCAGTGTGGTCAGTGAGCTGAAAGGGAGAGGTTACAGTGATGCAGAATTCCCTGTCTGTCTCTGGAGGCAGTGGAGGATGCAGTGTCTTTCTCCAAGGGGTTTTGATGTTTTTTCATAGTGAGAACGGCTGAGCAGATCTTTGCATTGGAAAGTACCCTGCATATGAGGAGGGGAGGTTAGGGAGCACCTGGGAATTCTTCCTTCAGTTTCTGGTTTCCTGCTGCGGCTGAGAAGCAGTTTGGAAAACTCCTTGCAACTTAAAAGACTTTCTTAGATCATCTGACAGCAAAACTTATTTCATTGTTGGAAATGAGAACAGAATAATATACTGTAAGCAAGAAAAAGAGAGATTGGATCTGCTCATATTTCTGTATGACAGTTAAAAATTCCTGGGATTGCTGCAAGCAGCTCCAATATTCTCTAAAATGTGCTTATTCTTGTTTATGCTCAATATTTTACAACTCATTTTTGTTCTGCTGTAGATTTCCTTCCCATAACTGTCTGGCTTCATCTTGGTTATGTTGTCTGAAACAAAGCAGTAGGGGGTTTCTTTTTAGCGCTTCTTGAAAAACTGATGCACATTCACTCCTGGTTATGGTACAAACTGGTCTTTTCCAATGTCTTAAGGCAGCAGAAATCAGGATTTGCCTTCCAAAACAAATAAGATAAAGGATAATTGAAAAAAAGGAACAACTACAAATGAGAAGTCCTAGATGTGCCCTCCCATCCTGCTCTTTCTGCTTGTGGCAATATGGGTGGAGAGGGCATCTGTGCTGTAAGAATCCCTGCTTTCTTACAGCATGGGGTGGGGGGAAACAGTGATGGGAATTATTATGGTTAAACAATTTTGGGGTTTGACAGATCAAAGTACCCTTGGAGCTGCTGTAGCAGCTGCTGGCTGACTGTAGGGTACCTTTCATCCCTGGAGTAATGCCTTTACCAGGAGACACGAGATTATTCCTGTGCCCTGAGCTGCAGAACTGAAGAGCAGAGTTTTTTTTCGGATGGGTGTTGAAGGCCAGATTGCCTCTTCCCCATTCTGTGCTGTTCAGGGGCAGGGAGTCTCCTTCCCCCTGCCAAGAGACAGGTCAGCATTCTGAGGTGATGTATCAGCTCTCCTGAGGGAGACTTTCTGAGCTGCTGTGTCCACACCGAAGCGTTACAGCCGCTGTAATGTTGTTGGAGGTGTAAGAGAGGAACCAGCCCTGATACAATTCCCACGCCTGCTGTTAAAAGCAGCATCGTGGCAGCACAAAGAGAAATGGTGTCAAAATTGCCACAGTGATTGCAGTGAGAGTGGGGTCACACAACTGCCTGCGGAGCATCGCCCTGCGTTATGTGTCAAACAGGGCTTGTCTCAATATTGTGACAACTGACTCGATGCAATTCTCTTCC